>CM075809.1:53458218-54814468 GCA_037975025.1 Excoecaria agallocha
TAGCATAATTAACGAAGTTCAGACATTTTTGGGTTACATTATTTTATTGTCAGAGATTGAAAGTGACTCCTTAGCTAAAACCAGTAATGGTAGTAGCATTAGTTGCGTTGCTTGAAAATTGGGGTTTTCTCCTAATTCTGCGAATTAGTTAAGAATTTAAAGTTGTTTTGTTTTCGTTTTCTTGTTTTTGCTACTTCCTGTCTTATGAGTAAATTTGGTATAACGCGGGCTGAGTTTTCTTTGCTTAGTTACTCAGAAAGCTGAAGCTGTTATCTTTATACTAAAAGGTCCATTCTTTCTATTGTTCAATTGAGGTACATCGCTTATCAACTTGGAAAAAAACGATATTTTTCTAATTTTGTCTCTTTTCCCTTAGGTTAATTGCTGAATCGTAATCTGGTTCAGTGGCGGTGTTTTTCTTTTTGCTTCTTTCATCTCCCAGATCCAGACAGACTTTAAGGCTCACTTTACTTGATTATATGCATTTGTTATTTTCATATTATCAACTCTCTCATTGGACATTGATGCTTTGGTGGTTGAATCAGGCAACTTGTGCTTGGTTTACAAGCACAAATTCTTTTCGTTACAATGGAGGAACCGTTAGTGCCATCTGTTGAAGAGCCTGCAAATGGGATTCAAACTTCAGAGAAACAATCCTCTGTTAGTTCAGTTGAAATCATGAAAAAGGTGACAAAAACCAGAAAACCTACCAAGGCAACGACCTCCAACCTTTTGTCACCAAATGGTTCTTTTAGAAAGAAAACTGAGTCCAAAAGCAGTTTGGCTACAAGTTCAAGAATGTCCAAACCAACTGTGACTGCTTCACCTCGTAGTTTGGTCTCTGTTCCAGCAGCAAGAAGAAATAGCACAGGAGGAGTGCCAGAGAAATCATCTGCAACAAAACGGCAAAATAATGTTGCTTCTATTGCAGGAAAAAAAACTACTGGTGTTTCAGACCCAGTTAGGCATTCTCTTCCAGAGATTAGAAGGAGCTCCTTGCCTTCAGTTGCTACAAAACTTGTTAACCGTGCAAGTGTTCCAGAGGCTAGGAAGTCAGTTCTCATATCGCCAATGGATAGGAGTTTGAGATTATCAACTGGGTCTGATGTAACTAAGTCAGAGAATGTCAAGAAACCTTCAGTTAAGCCAGTCTCTTCATCCTCAAAAAGGGTTTCTTCTACGTCCTTGGACAGTAACAGCAGTAGTGCGAGTAGAAAGACAGTTTTGAAGGTTTCTTCACCATCAGCTCGGTCACCTTCAGTTTCTAGTGGATTGAAGACTGGGTCTTTGTTAACATCTCTGAACAGAAGTTCTAATTTGTCTGGAAGGAAGAAATTGGGCACTCCTGAAAGCAGGGATTCTCGGTTAATAGTTCTTCCACAGGTGGAGATCAAAGCTGGTGATGATGTGGTAAGCATGCTATTATCATTAAATCCTTAAATATCAATTGGGCTCTGCATTTCCTTTATCTTAAAAGTAATGCTAGTTCAAGAATGCTTGTTATGTGCATCTTGGTCATCTTGTTCTCCTGAAAGATTCTGAATTGATGCTTCTCATTTGTGTTCCAGAATTTTCTAGTTTTCTCTAGAGTTGCTTGTTTTCCAATATGTGTTTTTATTTTTATTTATTTACCTTTGCAAATTATTTACATGCCTGAGCCCACTTGAAATATCTTTTCATGTTATTCTTCATCTCAATTTATTGCAGTTCTAAGCTTTGTTCTTTTTGTGATAGAAACTCTAGAATTATCGATGAAATACTATGATTTAGAGTGTAGAGTTAAAGATGAAATATTATGATGAATAAATTGATTTAAAATCTGTCTCCTGACCCTAGAATGTTTGAATACTCTGTACCTTGTGGAAAATAAAGGGTCAAAGTAGTTGAAGTAATCTTCTAAGCTAGTTCATTCCTTTGTTGCCATTTAAGTGATATGTCTCTTCACAAAACTTCTTGCTTGGTCTTCATAGATCTTTTATGATATTTTTGAGGCTTGATGGTTATATTGAGCTTGAGACTGAATGCAAATGAAACAAACACAAATGGAATAATTAAATATCTCAATAGTTTTTTACCAAAATTCCGCTTTTGTGGTACTGCAATGGTTACTTGGAATGTCAAGAGAAACTTAATGAGAAAACAAAATAAAAATTTGCGAGATATGTAGCTTAACTTTATCATATATTATTGAAGAATTACCAAATTTATGGTGTTCAGATTAAATCTGAATTCTGAATGTTCATTATGGTGTTTCATACGGTAGCATTAGATTCTGACCCCTTAATTGGTATATGCATGTGTCATTTTTCTATGTCTCAAGCATACTTGGTTTGGTTGCTGATTTTTTGTTGTTATTTTTGTTGTTTGTCTTTCCCAAGCCTTTTATTCTTGCTTTATGTCTGGTTTCTTGTTGGATCAGAGATTGGATCTTAGGGGTCACAGAGTTCGAAGTCTTAATGCTAGTGGGTTGAACTTGTCTCCATTTTTAGAGGTATACATGCTGAATGCCGGTGCTGTATTGCTTATATATGTTTAAACTATCTAATTAAAATTTTTCTGGTAATAGTCTTTTCATCGATTCCTTTTTCACAGTTTGTCTATCTTAGAGACAATCTTTTATCTACATTGGATGGAATTGAGATACTAAAGCGAGTGAAGGTAAGTTATCTTCTAATACTTGATGATTTCTCTCTTTGTTTTCATTATGGACAAAATTTCACAAAAGTATCTTGGATTGCTGAAATTCTTAACCGTAAGGTTTTGTGCAAGGCAATGTCTTTATCTTGAAATCTTGGAAAAAGTTTATTCAGTGATCATTGCTTGTGTTATTATTTTAGGTCCTTGATTTGAGTTTCAATGAATTTAAGGGGCCTGGGTTTGAACCTCTTGAGAATTGCAAGGCTCTGCAGGTTTGTTTTTATGGGATTAGCCTAATGAGTTTCAATGTTATAGAGCATCTGTTGCTTGTAATTGACTATGTAATGAGGTGTTGAGTTATTTATCATTTGTAGCAACTTTACCTTGCTGGTAATCAAATAACATCACTTGTAAGCCTTCCTCAGCTTCCTAACCTGGAGGTGAGCCTTTGGATGTTTTCTATCTTCAGTTGCATGGTTTTCATCCATAGTTGTTGTTACTGACTTTTAAACTTTGTGCTCAAAATGATTATGCTTTTATATTTGGCTTTAGTTTCTTTCAGTTGCACAAAACAAATTGAAGTCTCTTTCAATGGCAAGTCAACCCAGACTACAGGTTTGTTTGCCTTATCTTACCATGCTCATCTAGGCTACTTTAATATATTGCAATTGAGCATCTTAAATTATTTTTATCTTGCAGGTATTGGCTGCCAGCAAAAATAAAATAACAACGTTAAAGGGTTTCCCATATTTACCAGTCCTTGAGGTTAGTCTTATGAATCCTTATTTGTCCTTTTAGATTTGGCATATGTTGCATACGTAGTTGGACATTGAACAATAAGCTTTAGCTTAGTGGAATTGGTGACAAGTACTGCGAGCTCTTGATTTTGAGTCTCAGTCAAACCCTTTATAACAAAAAACACATAAGAACGCAGAATTAGTCTTCTAAATTAGATTTTCTGATACATTCTTATTTGGTCGGTCAATAGAGTAGCTAGTTATATTTTACAAAATGTTTACTTACATTGGCCAAGGAATTGTCTGGGTCAGAGTAAGTGGTCTTATTTGGTTAAAACACATTAATGTAATGAATTGCTTAATTTTCATACCATTATGGCCTTGCTGGACATGGATTTATAGTTATTTTTGTTTTGACGCTTTGCAGTGTGTGTGTGAAGCAGAATCTGGATCATTTTGATGATCCCAATTTTTTGCTTACTATAATGAGAGAATTTATTTTTGGGTTCAAATGTTAATTCATTATTGTGATGAAATTGAGGACAGTAATGACAGAGATACTTTCCTAGATCTGGCACATAGGTGTTAAGACTTGGAAAGTGGAGGAAACTAATAAACTATGTGCTTATGAATTCAATTCAATCTATGATTTCCAAAGTTCAAATTAGTACAAATGGTGCAATTAATTCGTTTCTATTTTATATAACAAGAAACAACCACCTGCATTTATCTTTAAGCACTGCAATAATAGGAGATGACGTGACATTGGACTAATTATTACTTTCTTAATATCTTCTACCCAATACTTGCTGATGCAATTAATTCTTGTGCTTTGTTGTAGCATTTACGAGTGGAGGAGAATCCTATACTTAAGATGCCCCATTTAGAAGCAGCATCCATTTTGCTTGTCGGTCCGACACTTAAAAAGTTTAATGATAGAGGTATTATTCTTTAGTTTTTTCTTTCAATGTTTTTAGCCTGGTGCAAAATTTAGTAGGTTATTTCTTTCCTTTCTTATGAAACACAAGTTTTTTATTTTGGCTTCATTTTTTCTTTTGGTTTTTTTGCTCTATTATTGAAAGTGCTTTTAGTTTCTTATTATTTCTTAATGCTGGAAAATCTTATAGATCTTTCTCGAGAAGGGATGTTAATTGCAAAGCGTTATCCGGCTTGCACAGCCTTGTGCATTAGAGATGGTTGGGAGTTTTGTCGTCCTGAGAATGCAGCAGGTCTGAACTCAGTAATATGCACTTAGAATCATGCCTGCTTTGAAAGTACATCAAATATTCATAGCATCCAACTGCATGTTCAATTTGTGACTATCCATCTTGCAGGTTACCACTTTGTATGATCTATTTGTAATATCATATTGGATTGTGCTTGATTGGCTTTGGAAGAAGTTATAATTTTTTTTTTTTTTGAGGAAAGAAGTTATAATTTTCAAGTGCTGAACTTTTCTATATGTCATAAAATGCTTAAAAGCTGTTACTAATGGTAAAATTCACAGCCACAAACTCACCTATTGTCATTAAATATTAAAAATGACACAACTGTTATGTCGTTGTTGAGCATATACTGTTGCACGTGCCTGTGCATGGATTTTTGTCTTCACCCACGTATTATATTGACAATGTTCAAGTTAATAAAGCGGTCTTGCTTTTTTTCCTTTTTTTTTTCCTTCTTCAAATGCAGTGATTATCATTCATTGATTGGTTGAATGGGGATGAAAGAAAATCTATTTAATCCCTTTTTGGAATCAAGTTCATGATCCTTGGTCAAATATCAGAACATCTTGTACTTTCATGGGAACTGATGTATTTATGATTCAGTATATCCTTTCTACTTTTTGAATTCATCCAATATTAAGAGGTTAAAAGTAAAATATAATAATGCAAATATGTAAGCTCAATGATTTTGCATATTTTAAGTGTTTTTTTTTCCTCTCTTTCAAGCTTGCAATTCTTCTTTAGTTCATGTTAGACAAATATACCTCTCCTTTGGGTTTAGAAATAGGTTCCAATTTATCTGTAACATATGATGTAAGTTTGAGATTGCAGAATGAACTTAGATCTTACGCATACTATGAATATGTGTTTGACACTCATAGATTCTTTGTGAAGGTTCTTAACTTAAATCATGGTCTTTTGAGCAGATTCTACTTTTCGCTTTCTTTTCGAGCAATGGAAAGATCAATTTCCCCTGGGCTATCTGCTCAAGGATGCCTCTGTTGATCAACCTTTTGAAGAAGATGCTTGTCACTGCAACTTTAGTTTTGTACAAGACAACACACTTAGTACTGATACACAACTAATCTTAAATTATCAATGGTTTGTGGGGGAGAAAACACTTTCGGGTTTTTTTGCCATTCCTGATGCAACTGGAGAGGTACCTAATTCATGTGTAGATAATGAGTGATACTATACTTGTTGGTAAGCTTCTACACAGCCTTTCCATCTTATCTCCTACTGATGTCACTATATATATGATGGCCAGGTATACTGGCCGAAGCATGAAGATATCAACAAATTTCTAAAAGTGGAATGCACTCCCATCCTGGGAGAGACAGAGTACCCTGCAATTTTTGCAATATCTTCACCAGTTTCACGAGGTATATTTTACTTCATATTCCGAGAAATTGAATGGTTTCTGTTTGATGAACTTCTAGATAATTCTAGCATCAAACTTGATATTTCAATTTCTGTTTTATAGCTGTTAACAATATTGGACTTTCAGTTAGAATAACATTGTTTCTTACATGGAAAAGTACATAAGATATGGATGAAGATAACTTTCAGTGACCTGAGGTAGTAGAATGATCTATCATAAATAAATGAAGAAACTGGCTCTACAATGCATGTCAGAATTTGCATGAAATTGGTAGCTGTTCACATTTTTTAATCGTCAAACCTGGATCTTATTTGCCTCCAACCTTGGTTTTTATTTCCATCTTGCAAAGGAAGTGGAATTCCAAAGGTTGTCAACCTTGAAGTGTGTGGAGATTTAGTTGAAGGAAATGTCATCAGAGGCTATGCTGAGGTTGCATGGTGTGGTGGAACTCCGGGAAAAAGTGTTTGCAGGTGAGATGGCATCTTAAATGGTGCAGTCTGCTAATATCCATAGGTTAAGCTGATATATATGCATTATTTTCCAGTTGTTGAGACATAAATGCAACCTGTTTTCCCTTTTGCTCCAGTTGGTTAAGGAGAAGATGGAATAGTAGCCCTGTGGTTATTGGTGGTGCAGAACATGAGGAGTATCAACTAACTTTAGATGACATTGATTCGAGTTTAGTTTTCATGTGCACACCAGTTACAGAGGAAGGTGCCAAAGGGGAAGCTCAGTACAAGTATACGGATTTTGTTAAAGCAGGTATGTAGGGGATGAACTTAAGTCTCATTCTCTATTTATGGTATTTACCCTTTCTATTTTTCCTTTATCTTTCCTTGCTATATATTCCATTTATTATAAGTTAATAAAAAATAGCATCCCTTATGGGTAGAAAAATTCCTTTGCAAATATTCTTCACTGTTACTTTATGAGGGACAACACGGAGATATCTTTCATCTCCTTCACTAATGAATTATTTCCAAGGCAAGTGCACTTACTCTCCACCCTCATATGGGTAAAAGAATCCATTGAAAGAATGACACCTTGATGTGGCATTGGCTGATTTGTTGGTATTAGTAATGTATCTGCTGTTTCAAAGGATTAGTGAAGTTCAATATGTGTTTCTTCATGTAGATTGCCATGTTCATTTTTGTAGTATCAAGTCGGCAAATAGTTACATATTTTGTGATGTATAGTATAATCTATTTTATGCATGGTTGTTGATTCTAGGTGCCTAGATTTGTGTTGCATATTGAATTTACATGTAGCAACTTTCTTCTTAAGGAAGGTATGCCATGTTTGCTCCATTGCAAAATAAAGAAAAATAAGCAGAGAAATTCTTGGTTCGTCAAAATACTAAATTTTTGTGCCCTGGATGATATAAACTTTTGTACCCTGAATGGTATAAAACTTCATGTCACATATTGTAGGTACGATTTTTTCCAACACTTTCTTAAGCTAAATTTAGTTGAGATTACCTCATAATGAATGTGCACTCTACTGGGTATAAACAGTTATGTTGGACTCACTTCATATTTAATGGAAATACATGACGTTTATTAAAATCTTCTTGCATTTGCAAACTTGATCATTGATATCTATAACTTTAATTTGCTATTTTTCGTCCGACTGTATATTATGTTGTCAGATGATAAAAGTAATGTTGCATAATGGCAGCTCCTCCATCAGTCAGAAATGTCCAGATTGTTGGAGATATTGTTGAAGGAAATGTCATTAAAGGAGTTGGGGAGTACTTTGGTGGAAGAGAAGGTCCCAGCAAGTTTGAATGGTTACGTGAGAATAAGGAAACTGGGTTAGTATGCTCATTTTTTACATGGTCTTAGAGGCACTCAGGAAAAGAAAAAGAGTACACTACATTGTTTTCTTGATGTGGTTTGTTTTCACATTCTTGCATCTTTAGAAGTTAAGTTTCCCTTCAAGTTTGTTGTGGTTTAATTTCATATTATTTAATCTTTAGAAGTTAAGTTTCCCCTTTCTTGTTCATATCATATAAAAAGATGTCGCATTGTGTTTCTTGTGTCCTTAAATATGACGTTGGAAAGAAGTCCTTTTGGTATTTGATATGAAAATTTTGAATTTAATAATTTCTTGCTGGGTTTTGCTCTTGTTGGCATCTTTTTGCAGGGATTTTCTTTTGATATCAAGGGGTACGGCTGAGTATAGTTTGACTAAAGAGGATGTAGGCAGACACATAGCTTTTGTTTATATACCCATTAACTTTGAAGGTTGATCCAGTACATTTTTGTTTTTTAGAATATAGCTTGGTTAGTGTCTTTCTTTCTTGTACATAATCTTATAACATATAACATCAATTGGGAAAATTTTCAGGGCAGGAAGGAGAATCTGTATCTGCAGTGTCTCCTGTGGTGAAACAAGGTAAACAGAAGTGGTGCTTGAAGATTCTTGGAGGCTTTGTTGTCATGTTATGAATTTGCAGAAAAAATTGCCTTTCATCTCTCCGTTTACAATATCTTCTTTTGATGGACATTTGATGAAACAATTTTATCACACTGCAATTTTTTTTCTTAACTCATGGTTATATTCAGGTGTTGCACAATTGCATGTTTTAGATTATCTATTTTAGTTAAAGTTTGATTGATTTAAAAGTTAATTTTAGAAAGAGTTAGGCTTAGCTGAGAATGTTCATATATATATATATATATATATATATGGAATTTCAGTTAATTTATTGTTTATGATTACTTGCAAATTTGAACAACTTTTTCTTGAGTATAACAAATTTATTTGAGACTATTTAGGATTAGCTTTATGAGTTTAATTGGAGGGGATCCTATATATTTCTGAGATGAAACCAGTTGGGGATTTGTTGAGATGTGCTAAGTACTCTTCTGGATGTTAGTTTATACTGTGTCTCAGTAAGCTAATGAGGAGCCTTTATAGATTTTTTTTTTACTACTCATTCGTTATTTTGTTGTTTATGCTGACATTGGCATAGGAAATAACTTGTTGATGCAATAATGTTTTATAGGATCTATTTGTCTTTATGTTTATCAAGGGATTTTCTTGTTTTGGTATCTTTGTATCATGTTGAATGCTGTTTAGAAGTCTCTTGAAGTGACAGATTTGTCTTTTTGTGCTATATTGCAGCACCTCCAAAAGTTACAAATGTTAAAATAATTGGTGATATGAAGGAAAACAGCAAGGTTACTGTAACTGGTATTGTTACAGGGGGGACTGAAGGTTCTAGCAGAGTTCAGTGGTTTAAAACAAGCTCATCAACATTGGAAGATGAGAATAGTCTTGAAGCAGTGAGTGCATCCAAAATTGCAAAGGTAATTTCTATATGTTAAATAATGATCATACTTAATTATGGATTATTGTTACTATTACTTTGCATTACAGATTCTTAGATCAGCCTTCACCTTTTTGTTTAGGCATTCCGCATTCCTCTAGGAGCAGTTGGCTATTACATCGTTGCAAAATATACTCCTATGACTCCAGATGGTGAATCTGGCGAATCGGTATACGCTATATCAGACAAAGCAGTTGAGAGTGAGTACGCCTTTGCCTTATATAGCTTGCATTGTTTCAGTTTTTCTTTCGGTAGCTGTTGTAGCGTCCTATGGTTTCCTAATTCATGAGTTTCACTTTCAGCTCTTCCCCCAAGCCTGAATTTCTTATCTATTACGGGTGATTATGCTGAAGGCGGAATGTTGACAGCATCATATGGCTACATAGGTGGACATGAAGGAAAAAGTGTGCATAATTGGTATCTTCATGAGGTATCAACTGTTTGCTAATGTGTGGAGCACCCAAAACAGTGTTTTATATTACAACCAATGAGAATGTTATATCAAGCTAAATTGTCCTGCTTGCTACAACAAATTTGGTATGATTAACTGTGAGTGCTAATTAATATTCGCTACATGGACAGGAGAGAAACTAAGTAGATGCTGCTTTTCATAATTGGGTTACGAAATAGTTCTTGTATAAAGTATTAGTTTTGTTGACATGATTTAGAAATATTTTCACACAATTGGAAAAACAAATTATTTTTGTCATAGTTGAGAGTTCGTCATTGGGGATAATGCAAAATTTATTGTAAATTTTGCCATTAGGTCTTTTCTAATATCATTAGACCTTTCATGGGGGGTTACTTATTCCATTGGTTACAAAAGTATAAGGTTCATGATGTGGTGTTTTTTTTTTTTTTGTAACAAAACTCAAAAATGGGAGAATGGATCTCTCTATTTCAATATTCAAAGTTACATGTATTTATACAAATATGAAAGAGTTAAGAGTTACTGTTAACTAAGGAAACCTATAATTCTATTCCTAAAATTTTGTTAACTATTTATTGTCTGTAACACTTTTCCTCAAGCTGGAGTATGGATATTAATCATGCCTAGCTTGTTACATAAACATTCAACTCGATGCCCATTTAAGGCCTTTGTGAACAAATCACCCAATTGCTCTCATGTCTTCATTTGTTCTGTTGAAATGATATTATCTTGAATCTTTTTACGAATAAAGTGACAATCAACCTTAATATGTTTGGTTCATTCATGATACACTAAATTAGAGGCAATATGAAGAGCAGTTTGATTATCAAATCAAAATTTTGCTGGAGATGAGGAATCTATACTAATTTCAGCCAGCAAATGACGAATCCACAAGATTTCACATGCGAAATGTGACATAGCTCTGTATTCAGACTCTGTACTAGATCTAGATATCACAATTTGCTTCTTGCTTCTCCAAGGTACTAAATTTCCTCAAATAAAAATGCAATAGCTTATAATTGACCTCCTATCAATATTCAAACCTGCCCAATCAGTATCGGTAAAACACTTAATATGAGTATGCCTATGATCATTGTATGGTATCCCTAGTCCAAGAGTACCTTTCAAATAACATAAGATCTATTGTAGAGCTTTCCAATGCTTAACCATGGGAGCAACCATAAATTAACTAACAAAACTTGTTGCAAATGCGATATATGGATGAGTTACTGTGAGATAATTCAAGTTTTCAACTAACCTCCGGTATCTCTCTAGATCATCAAAAGGATTACCATCATCCTTTATAAGTTGTAAATTAGAAACCATAAGAGTACTGCACGGCTTAGCTCTTAATTTTCTAATATCTATAAGTAAGTCAAGAACATATTTTCTTTGGGATAGAAGAATTTCCTTTGAAAATATCTATTCACCATCTTGAGGAGTGTTGAAAATGTAGAACATTTTTTCTGCACAACTATAAATTCTATGTATATGCCATGATATTTGCTCTATTTTGGATAGAATAATTTACTCCTAATGTAGTTTAGGATAGAATAAATTAGCTCCTATTTTTTTTTGTGAGATTACAGATTTCATGGAATTGACAAAAGTCAACTTCCATTTGTATACATATTGTACAGCCTGAGCCTAGAACAATAACAAAAACAGAACAATTCAATTTTCTTTTTCTTCATGATATCAGAGCTTTTGCTCTTGGGACCTCTTCTTGTCTGCCTTCATTGTTGAGTACTTTCTTCTTTTCAAGTCCTTATTGCCAAGTGCAATTTCCAGCCTTCATTGCTGAAATTTTCACTAGGTCTTCATTGCCAAATTTTTCTTTCAAACCTTTAACATCTCTGAAATTGAAACATTGGAAATAAACTCCAATACCAAATCAGAATATCCACATACAGGGGATATGCAGAATATCCAAGCAACCTATAGGCTTAACGGAAAAAACTATTTGAAGTGGTCACAATTTGTTCAAACATTTCTCAAAAGAAAGGGTAAAATTAGCCACTTGGTTGGAGCTGGATTGAAAAATGGTGATGCAAAATTCGCTGCTTGGGATGAAGAGGATTCTATGGTCATGTCATGGCTGTTGAACTCTATGTTACTTAAAATAAGTGATACTTGCATGTTTCTACCAACAACTAATGACATATGGACTACTATTCAAAGGCAGGAGGTGCTACCCTAATCTATGAGATCAAAACAAAGATCTCAGCCATTAAACAAGGCAACCTTTCTGTTACTCAATATGCCAATCTTTTGCAAAATCTATGGCAGGAAATGGATCAATAATAGTGTGTTGAGATGCTATGTAGTGAAGATGCAGTCACCTTGAAAAGCTTTATCGAAAAGGATAGAGTTTGACTTCCTTGCAGGTCTGAATATGGAATATGATCATGTTAGAGTCTAGATATTGGGGAAGGAAAGATTATCATCTTTAAATGAGACAATATCATTGTTCAGAGTTGAAGAGATTAGGCGAGAAGTCATGTTGGAGCCTAAAACATTAGAAGGGTCGGCAATGATTTCTACGAAGTCAAACAATGAGGAAGAAAGGATAGGTAATGGGCGTACAAAGTCGATTAAAGACACATTTTGGTGCACATACTGCAAAAAACCACGCCATACGCGAAAGGATTGTTTATTCCAGCTCACAATAAAATTTAGTGATTTCCATCCTTGTCCCTGCCATGGAGCTTCTTCCTGCGGGTGTAAACCTGTAAGAGCTTCGGTCCATTAGAAGTCTGATCCAGCTCAACATCTCCCCCTTTTTGTTCTCTATCATTGCCCCCTTAAGAATCAGTCTTGTCCTCAAGACTGAATTGAGGGTAATCTCTTTTGATCACATATTCATCTTCCCAAGTAGCCTCATCAAGACTCTTGGAGTGCCACTGGATGAGCCATTAAGACACATTCTCCTCGTGCCGCTGTATAATTCGAGTGGCCACCACTGTTTCGGGCATAAGGTCATCAACTTACTCCAGCTCAAGCTTAGGTGGCAGATCAACAAAGCTCGATTGCATCCCTACAGCCTTTTTAAGCAAGGAGACATGGAACACAGGGTGTACCTTAGAAGTGGAGGGCAAATGCAGGCGGTAAGCTACTGGACCCACCTTAGCAGCCACCTGGTAGGGTCCAAAATAGCGACCTGAAAGCTTGGGATAGATCTTTATGTTGATGGACTGCTGCCTATGAGGTTTCAGCTTCAAATACACTCAATCTCCCACCTCAAAGGGTAGCTCTCTTCGGTGTCGGTTGGCCTGAGTTTTCATCTGTTGTTGTGATTGTAACAACTGTTGTTTGAGTTGTTTCAAGGCCTCATCCCCGTCCCTTAAGTCACGACCCACTGCCTCCACCCTTACCTCTCCGGGAAGGTATTGGACAACAGTGGGTGGACTCCTTTCATACACTACTTCAAAGGGGGTAGTCCCTGTACTCACATGGTACGTAGTGTTGTACCAGAATTTTGCCCAAGGAAGCCATTGGCTCCATGAGCGGGGTTGGTCAGCAGCAAAACAACGGAGGTAAGACTCGAGGCAGCAGCTGATAACCTTAGTTTGGCCGTCCGTCTCTGGGTGATATGAGGAGCTAAATGAGAGTTGGGTACCATGCAACCGAAATAACTCCTGCAAAAAGTGGCTCATAAACACCGGATTGCGGTCACTAACAATCGTCTTCGGAAATCCATGGAGGCGGACAATTTGCTTAACAAACATGTCTGCCACTGTTCGTGCTGTATACGGGTGCTTAAGGGCTATAAAATGGCTGTACTTGGACAGCCTATCCACCACCACCATCACTACATCAAATCCCTTAGATTTACGTAACCCCGTTATGAAATCCATTGACATGTCTTCCCAAATCACTTGAGGAAGGGGAAGAGGTTGTTGCAGCCCTACCGGTGAAAGGGTAGAAGCTTTGAACCTTTGGCAAACCGAGCAACTTTTGACATAATCCTGGACGTGTTGTAACATCTCCTTCCAGTAGAAAATTGCAGAAATCCTTTTGTAAGTCCTGTAGTAGCCGGAGTGTCCCTCGGTAACAGAATTATGGAATTCCTCCAATATGACGGGGATCCATTTGGAGGTTGATGAGATCACCAATTTCCCGTTCCTATATAAAGTTCTCTGTTTTAGCTGGTACTTTGGTCTGGCGGTTGGGTTGGCTTGCACTTCCTGCCTAATAGACTGCAAAAGAGGGTCCCGTTCCACCTCCTACAACAGCTGCCCCCCATCGGTCCATGTGGGGAAGAATTCAAGGCAGGCAAATTCCACACAATCCTGCTACTTGGAAAGAGCATCAGTTGCCGTGTTCAACCTACTTGGCTTATATTGTACCTCAAAGATGTAGCCCATCAATTTTGAGAGCCAATGTTGTTGGTTCGGAGTGGTGATGCGCTGTTGCAGTAAATGGCACAAGCTCTTTTGATCAGTACAGACAGTAAACCATTTGCCGAGCACGTATGGTCGCCAGTGTTGTGTGGCCAATGGTAAAGCCATTAGCTCTTTTTCATAGGCTGACTTGGCTAAGTTCCGTGCGGCCAATGCCTTGCTGTGGTACGCTATTGGTCTACCCTTTTGCATTAAGACAGCCCCCAATCCAAGGCACGATGCATCACATTCTACAAAGAAAGTTTTACTAAAGTCAGGCAAGGCTAATAATGGGGCAACAATTAGTTTCCCTTTCAACGTCTCAAATGTTGTTTGAGCTTGTTCACTCCATTGAAACCCGTTTTTCTTGGTCAAGTCAGTTAACGGCTTGACAATCTTTCCATAATCCTTTATAAACTTTCGGTAGTAACCCGTCAACCCTAGGAATCCCCGAACCCCCTTAACATTCCTCGGTATTGGCCAATCCTGTACAGCAACAACTTTAGAAGGATCAACAGTAACTCCCTCTCTTGAAATGCGGTGACCAAGATAGTTTATGGTAGTCTAGCCAATCGAACACTTTTTGGGATTGACTCTAAATTGGTTATCCTGGAGCACCTGTAAAATAGTAGATAAGTGTCGGACTGTTCCTCCCAACTTCGGCTATAAACCAAAATATCGTAAAAAAAAAAACGACCATGCGTCGCAAGCAAGGACGAAATATGTCGTTCATCACACTTTGGAAAGTTGAGGGAGCGTAAGTAAGCCCAAACGACATTACTAAGAACTCGTAATGGCCGTCATGTGTGCGAAACGCTATCTTAGGTTCGTCCCTCTCCCGCATTCGAATCTGGTAGAACCCAGACTTCAAGTCCAGCTTAGTAAAGTAGGTCGCCCCATTGAGCTCATCCAACAACTAATCCTCCACTGGTATGGGGCATTTATCGACCACTGTGACCTTATTGAGGGCCCTGTAGTCGATGCATAATCGCCAGGAGGTGTCCTTCTTCTTGACCAAGAGTACTGGGCTAGAATACAGACTCTGATTTGGTCGGATAATACCCTGCTGGAGCAGTTCTGCTACTTGTTTCTGGATTTCAGCCTTCTGTACATATGGGTATCTATAGGGGCGGACATTGACTGCTTCGTGGCCTGGGAGAAGTTGGATTGCATGATCATGCATATGCCGGGGAGGGAGCCCCCGCTAATGGCTGGAAAACAGTAGAGAATCGGTTCATGAGGGCCTTCACATCTGCCATTTGAGTTGAGGATAAACTCGGATTGGAGGATGTTGGCAGTTGAGGAAGACTACAGTGCTGATGCTTCAAACTCCCGCCTCCTAACAAAACTCGAAGAGCTCCCATATCAGAAAGAGTACCCTTTATTCTTGTCAACTCAATCTGCTTACTATTGAGTTCAAACTTCATCCATCTGTTATCCTAGATGTCCAATGTCTTCAACCAGTCAATCCCTAGAATAAAGTCAATTGGTCCCAGTTCAAAAACCAACGCATCCAATGCCAATGTATAGGCTCCCAAATCCAGCGGAACTGCCTCACATTTCTCATGTGTCTTGACCCTTTATCCATCCCCCAAATTAATGTGCACAAGTAAAATTGGAACCGTGGGAAGTTTCAAGGAACTAACCAGCTTTCAAGATACAAAATTATAGGTAGCCCCGGAATCCACGAGCAAGATAATTGGTATCCCACATAGTGTTTCCTTCAGCTTGAGAGTTCGCGAAGCCTGAAGGTTTTTGCCAGCTTTGAAGAATACTTCCATGGCTGAACATTCGGCTTCCACCACTTCATATTCTCCAACGTCAAGCTCCCCTGGTTTTTCTTGCTCTGTTTCGTCCAATTCCAGCTCTGTTTCATTCTCGGAAATGGTAGTGCACAACTCGCCCATATTGCAACGATGCTGCGGAGAATAACGCTCATCGCATTTGAAGCACAAACCCAATCGGCGGCGTTCATCGATGTCCTTCAACGTTAAGTGTCGTGGCCCCCTATTTCGTGGAGCAGTCTGCAACCGGTTAGGTGGAGGGAGGGTGCGTGGAGATGGATTCTCTGTTGTGCGTATTGGGCCTGGGCTTTTAAGCTTGAACTGAGGATCAGGTTGGCCCAACTCTTTGGAGTTAAATGGGCGAATGAACGGCGACGAAATGAGAGAAGGCTCAAATTGACTCCCATCTCCCCCTCCTTGTTCTTGCGATGGTGGCGCATGACCACACAGTGGACTGAAAGCCAGCTCGACATCCCTGGCGAGTTCTATAGCTGCTTAACAAGTTTGGGGTTTCATGAACCGGACCCAACGCCCCACATCCTCCTTCAAACCTCCCATGAAATACCCTAGGTATTGCGCCTCGATGTCTTGGGAATATACCCGATGATGGCCTCAAATTCCTTAATGTATTCATCTATTGTCCCGGTTTGGAAAATGGCTCTCAATTCCTCGTAGGGGTTTTGGGTTCAGCTATTACCAAACCTGCCATTCAAACGGAATTTAAATTGGTCCCAAGTCATCCGTGGGTTGTCACGTATAGCTTGAGAAAACCAGGTGATAGCCGCTCCGATCAGGCACATCTGGGCGATTGGGAGTTTCATCTCTTCAGGAGTTTGGTGGATATTGAAATACAGTTTGATTTTGGCTATCGAAGTCCGGGGGTCTGAGCCTGAGAACTTTGGTACCTTGACCTTAGGTAAGGACATTGCTCCTGCTCCAAAATGAGGGTGGGAATCCAAGTAGGGGTAGCTGGGTTGCCCAAATCGGGTGTGAGAATGAACATAAACGCCCTCTGGGGTTACAACACTTGCGGTTGGTTCGGTTGCTGTGTGGGGATTATCGAGGTCTATGGTGAGGGGTCGTTTTTCGAGTTTAACTTGGATGGTGGTCTCCAGACGATCCAACTTGTGTTCTATGTGTTCTACAAATTTCTGGAAGGCAGTTACATTGGATTGAACAGCAGAGACAGTTCGCTGGATTGAATACACGGTTTCTTCATGGGCATCTACTCGGTTTTGTAAATCCATTTTGGATTGTAAACGAGTTTGTGGTGGGTCTACCATTGTTTCCCACAGACGGCGCCAAATAATAGAGTAGAAATTCAATGAAACAGTTCAAGAGACAGAAAAGAAGGATCAAAGAGTTATTGAGAGGAAGAATGGATTGATTTAATTAATAAACAAGGACTGGTACAATCCCCTTAGGAAGAAGAACTTCCCTCTCCAACAATGGAGCCCTGCTAAGAATCAGATTACATTCTCATTCTCTGCATACCCCCTCCTTTCCCCAAACAAACAATTAATAAAGCTAATTCAAAAAACAGAAACCGTTTTCCCTCCCTCCTGTCCAGCTAGGACTAAGCTTAACAGATTCTACTCACAAGGTATTCCAGCTCACAATAGAATTTAGTGATTTCCATACTTGTCCCTGCCCTGGAGCTTCTTCCTGCGGGTGTAAACTTGCAAGAGCTTTGACCCATTAGAAGTCTGATCCAGCTCAACATCTCCCCCTTTTTGTTCTCTATCACAAACTCTATGGGAAGGAACAAGTCCTTAGCTATAAAGGAGGATTCAAAAGAGGAAAACCTCACTTAACTGATGGAGAAGACCAAACCCAAGATAAATCCAACCAGGCTAGTGTAGGAGAATTCAAAAAAGAAGAAATCGAAAAGCTAAAAAACCTCCTAAATTCCCTTGAAAAGTCCTCTAGTACGTGTTCATTGGCCCAATCAGGTAAATACCTTAATTTTTATGTTTTAAGTGCCTCAAACATGTCTTCTCTAGGCTCTTGGATCATCAACTCAAGAGCTACCGACCACTTGGGTCACAGCCCAATCAAATTTAGAACATACAATCCATGTCCTGGAAATAGAAAAATTACTATTGTGGATGGATCTCCTATAACTGTTGCAGGCCAAGGAATAGTAAATCTATCAAATTCTTTGTCCCGAAATAATGTGTTGCATGTCCCAAAATTTTGCTGCAATCTCAAATATCCATCAAATTACCAAAGTTAGCAGCTGAAGACTAACATGGACAATATTCATTTTTGCTACGGGTGCAAAGGTCTCTTGGTAATTGATCCCATATATCTGTGTATATCTTTTTGCGATCGAGTTTTATGCCTTTCTAATGAACAATCAGCTCTATATGTCAAAGGAAACACCCATTTACACCCCATTGTTTTCTTTCCTTTGGGTAGGTTTACAATTTTCCAAGTCTTATTTCTCTTTAGGGCATTCATCTCCTCTTTCATAGCTTGTAACCAGTTCTTATTTCTAAGTGCCTCTTGTCATGTTTGTGGGATTGAAATGGAGTTGGTGGTAAGAGAAGTTTTATGTTGTGGAGAGAGTCTATGGAAAGACACAAAATTTGAGATTGGATGCTTAGGGCATTCTCGTGTTCCTACTCGTGTTACTTTTTGAATAGCAATAGGCATGTCTACATCGTTAAATTCACAAGGAGAAGAGTCAGATTGAACACACAAAGGAGCACAATTTTCAGTACCTGATTTTGGTTCAGATTTTTGAACGTGCACAGGTTCAGAAATATGAACATTTTTCCTCGAGTAGATCTTGAGTGGTGTAGTAGGATTTAAACCAATTTTTCTCTCAGCTTTAAGATCGGGTTCAATTTCTTTACTAGCATGTTCATCTTCAAATTCAAATTCAGGTTCTGGTTCACTGCTAGCATGTTCTCCTTTGGAATTAGGTGTATGGTCAAGTTTGAAAGACTTCAAGTTTAGTGTGGGACTTTGAAAATGAAGGAGAAATTCCTTATTTTCCCCAAAACTCTCCCCTTGGAGATGAGGATTGTTACTTTGAGAGTAAGGTTCATTTTTGTTAGAAAATAAAGAATACAACTATATACAGCTGGATATTCATAGTGTGTGACAACTAGATTTTAGGTGTAATCTTACCTTTTTCTTTGTATAAATAGGTAGTGTAATCTTAGTGTTAATCAATTGAATATAGAATTTCAATTCCCTTGTGTGTTTTCTCACATGGTATCAGAGCCATGGGCTCTCTTATGGGTTTTCTGGGGCTTCCGGGTTCCCTGGCTTTTTCATTTTTGGTTGAAGATTTTGTCCAGTCTAATCTAGTGACCGATTTGCTTCACTGCCCACATCGGAAGGTGCATAGGTGTCAGTTCGGCCTCTCCACAAAATCCGGCGACCATCAGGCTGGTGAGTGGCCCTCACTCGTCGATTGAAGATTTCGCTGGTTTCTCACTTGCCGGCGCGTGGGAGCGGGTGCCTTCTCCTCTGATCCTCCGATCTTGTTTCCGACGTCGATTTGTTGTTTCCGGCATGGGTGTAGTGTCAGTTTTGCCCCTTGCCTCTCTTCTAAAGGTCTCTCTTTCAAGTCATTTCTTGCCTCTGCTGCTTTCAAGTGTTGGCTGCTGTTTCTTGGTGTTTCTATTTCGTGGTTTCTGCTTCTGTTTTGGAAAGAGTGTTACACTTATTCTCCATTTTGTTTTGAAGTCTATATGACAGGATATGTGTAGGCTTTGTTTGGAGAGAGTTGGACTTGATCTTCCTTTCGTGTTGAAGCCTATTCATGGGTTATTTGTGTACGCTTCGTTTGGAGAGAGTTGCACTTGATCTCCATTTCGGGTTGAAGCTTAAGGCATGGGTTATTTGTAGACTTTGTTTGGAGAGGGTTTTGCATTTGTTTTTCTTTTGTTTTGAAGCTCGGATTTATATTTTGAAGTTTATATCAAGAAATAAATTTGTAACAAGCTGAAGCTTAATTAAAATTTATACTCCAGCTTGAGGGGGAGTATTAGAAAATAAGGAATACGGCTATATACAGCTGGATATTCCTAGTGTGTGACAACTAGATTTTATGTGTAATCTTACCTTTCTCATTGTATAAATAGGCAGTGTAATATTTGTGTTAATCAATTTAATATAGAATTTCAATTTTCTTGTGTGTTTTCTCTCAATTTTCAACAAATGTGACATCCATGGAGGTAAAATTTTTTTTGAAGGTGGATGATAACACTTGTATCATTTTTGTTTTTGAGTATTAAATCTCTTGGATCACGTTTCCTTCTTTGGTGTGCATGAACATGTACAAAAGCAACACAACTAAACACTTTTGGTGACAATTTGCAAGACACATTAAATTCGGGGTAAAAAACAGAAAGAGCAACGCTTGGACTCTGATTATTTAACACTTTGGAAGGTATTCTATAGAGAAATAAGACATGGAAAATTGTAAATCTGCCCAAAGGAAAGAAAACAATGGGGTGTAAGTGGGTGTTTACATTGAAATATAGAGCTGATGGTTTATTAGAAAGGCATAAAGCTCGGTTGGTCGTAAAAGGATATACACAGACATATGGGGTAGATTACCAAGAGACCTTTGCACTCGTAGCAAAATGAATACTGTGCATGTTCTTTTGTCTTTAGCTGCTAACTTTTGTTGCTGTTTACAACAATTTGATGTTAAGATTGCATTCTTACATTGGGATTTAGACGAAGAGATGTAAATGGAACCTCCACCGGGTTTCAATGAAATGCTTTTTGAAAAGAAAGTGTGCAGATTAAAGAAAGCTTTATAAGGATTAAAACAATCGCCAAAGGTTTGGTTCGGAAGATTTACTAAAGTGATGCTAGCAATGCAATGCAAACAAAATCAATGAGAGCATACCTTGTTCATAAAACATTCAAAAGGAGGAGTTACAGCTGTACTTGTATATGTAGATGAAATCATCATCACTGGGAATGATCAAATTGAAAGAGAAACACTCCAAAAGTGCTTAGCAAAGGAGTTTGTAATTAAAGAACCAGGCAGGCTGAAGTATTTTTTAGGCATTGAGGTGGCATACTTAAGTAAAGGCATCTCTGTTTTCCAACAAAAATATGTCTTAGACTTGCTTAAAGAAATAGGCAATCTTGAATGCAAGGTAGCAAGCACACCCACTGAGCCTAACTTGAGATCAAGTGAATGGAAGGATGATAGCATAGTAAATAAGGGAAGATATTAGCGGTTGGTTGGGAAACCGATATACTTATCCCATACAAGGCTGGACATAGCATTTGCCATAAGTGTAGTAAGCCAATTTATGCATGATCCAAAAGAGAAACACTTGCAGACTGTCAATAGAATTCTGTCCTATCTCAAAGGAACATTGGGTCGAGGAATTTTGTTCAAGAAAAATGAAGGATTGTTCATAGGTGCATATACTGATGCTGATTATGCAAGTTCTGTTATAGATTGTAGATCAACTTCAGGATATTGTACGTTTCTTGGTTGGAACCTAGTGACATGGAGGAGTAAAAAGCAATCGGTTGTTGCAAGATCAAGTGCTAAAGCATAGTTTAGAGCTATGGCTCATGGAGTTTGTAAATTGCTATGGCTCAAAATAATACTTGATGACCTTAAAATCAAGTGGGAAGGACCTATGAAACTCTATTGCGACAACAAGTCTGCCATCAACATTGCACACAATCCAGTGCAACATGATCGCACAAAGCACATCGATGTGGATAGACATTTTATTAGAGAAAAGCAGGACAGCGACATGATTTACACTCCATATATAACATCAAATAATCAATTGGCAGATGTCTTAACTAAATGAATGCCTACTTCCAACTTTGAAGACATTACATGCAAGATGGGAATGGAAAATATCTATTTACCATCTTGAGGGGGAGTGTTGAAAATCTAGAATATCTTTTCTGTACTGTTATAAATTCTATGTATATCCCATGATTTTTGCTTTATTTTAGGATAGAATAAATTAGCTCGTAATTTTTTAGGAGATTACAGATGTCATGGAATTGACAAAAGTCAACTTCCATTTGTATAAATATTGTACAGCCTGAGCCTGGAACAATAACAAAAATAGAACAATTCATATTTCTTTTTCTTCACCCTTCTTACTTGATGCTTCCACTCCCAATAAATATTTTAACTGGTCCAAGTCTTTAATTTGAAATTTGCCATGTATGGAAGATTTAAGGGAAGAGATACCTCTAGAATCACTCCTCGTAATCACAATGTCATCAACATAAACCATAAGAAGAATAATGTCACGAGCACTCTGCTTCAATCCATGTAAGGTCTTAAAGAAGAACACAATCCCAATAAAACAGAACTGAACCTTTGTTGGAACAAGAGAAATCAAATACCATCAACAGAGGAAACCACATCAAGAGGACACCACGATTTGATCGGAAATGACCAGGCGACGCTGGAGATGAAGTCGGAGGTCCAACGGACAAGCCATATGCTATCACTTGCCGACTCGAGAGAAAGTGGCGAAATCGTCGATCGGTGCATGAGATCTAGAAACACAATTAGGCTTTGATACCACGCTATCACTCGTGACTCTGATGGGCATCGGAAAACGTGAGTAGGCCGGAATGAGGGAGGCAAACCTCCTTGTGGTGGTGGTGAGATAAAAAGCAGTCGCTGGATAGTGACCCAGAGCAAAAGAAAACCGGTATTGACAAGAGGGAACAACAACCCTCGGACAAAAGATCTAGAAACACAATTAGGCTCTGATACCATGTAATAAAACTCAAAAAAGGCAAAATGAATCTCTATTTCAATATTCAAAGTTACATGTACTTATACAAATATAAAAGAATTAGAGTTATAGTTAACTAAAAAAATCTATAATTCTATTCCTAAAATTATGCTAACTATTTACGGTTCGTAACATTTTTCTTTGTAACAGTAAAATAATCAAATTTTTAATTAGTTTAACATAAAGTAAATATGGCCGGCCGTACAATTTCAAGCTCCTGTCGATAAGTTATCATGGCATTTTATAATTAGGATCATGGCCTGAAATTGTACGATTTGACCAAATTTACTTTTGGTGAAATTAACAAAACCTTTGTTGATTTTATGTTTTTTTTTTTTTTTCTTTTTGTGACCACAATATGATTACCTCTAATACTTTTGTGATCACTAAAGTAATTAACACCTTTTCATGTGATTGAAGGGTTTGCTTAGTTTTATGCTCGATTAGTGTTTTTTTTTTCCTTGTGTTGTTTTTGGTTTTGGAGTCCATAAAAGTGCATTAGATTAGATGATTGAACTTGGGCTACTCTTGGTTGGGCAAATAAATTGAGCATTCAATGATTAGTCCTTTTTCTCCCTTTTGGTAAAGATGGTTTTGCATCACTGAAATAATCAATAATTAAATTAAATCATTAGTTTCCTTGAGAAAACTTAACCATCAAGTTTTTCCACATTGTGTGGATCTTATTATTCTCATTTAAACATGGAAATTGCAGGTTAGACAAGGCATTTTTAAACCGGTTGTTGTAATTATACTTTTGTCTGGTGAATAATTCATGTTTCCTAATTGCTGTTGAACCATTAAAGGTCATTGTTTTGCAGGTTCTTGTCTTATATTCCCATTTTTGTTAAAATATCAAATAATAATATTGTTAAAAGATGGAGACCAAATAAGAAAGCTTTAATTTCGTTTAGTCAATTGACTTGCTTTTATGGCAGAAGGGAATAATTCTATGCATCTCTTGACTCAACAATTACAAAGTTTACACTGGTGTATAAACACTTAAACAACCCTATTTCAAAAATCAATCATATCAACTTGACTAAAGATGGTTGAATTTTGTGAACTCTACAGCCTTATTTCTTGTGCAATGTATTTTTTGTCATTCTTGTAATAGAAAGTTTGATTCACCGCTAGGTTTTTCACTCCTTTTAAAGTTTTCTACCTTAATGTTCTTCAAATAACTTTATTATGGGAATATATAACTATAAATTGGCACATTTTTTTTCTACAATTCTGAAGTTGAACTTTAAATAGTTAGAACTGTCACAAAAAGACAGTCTTATTTCTGCATTTCAAGTTCTTTGTTATAAACGTCTTAGAGTGTTCACCAGGTGTAAATTGCAACATCCTTCTCAGTTATATGTAAATTTTATAGCTCTTTTAAGAGCGATTTCAAATGACCTGAGTTTTAAGCTATAAGGTGTTTTCCGCTTTGATTTGGGTCACCTAAGACAAATCTTGTGATCATTTCTATGTAAAAAGAATTATAATTCCTATCAATTTGATGTTCGAGGAGTCCATTAATTGACTTAAATGTTGTTTGAAATATTCAGGGTGAAGCAGACTCTGGTACCATGATACCTAAGGGTTCAGGAGTTCTACAGTATCGTATTACCGAGGATGCAATTGGTAAATTCATATCCTTCCAATGTGTCCCCGTGCGTGATGATGGGATCACAGGTGAGCCAAGAACTTGCATGGGACAGGAAAGAGTTCGGCCTGGTAATTCTCTTGAATCATATTCTGATGAAGTATTTATTTTATGGTTGTTCATAATGTGCATAGAGTAATGAAATTTCGACAATGAACATCTGGGATTCTTTGCGATTAATTGGTGAATTGTGCTGTTTTACTCAATTTTGAAGCACCAAAGGCATATAGATTTTTGAGATGCCTTGGTACCACCGCATTCAAATGAAGTTACTATGTGCTTGTCATGTATTGAATTAATTGTGAATTTGCTCATTTGAAATTCCTAGTCATTTAATAGATATATAGATTTTGAGAAGTTTTTATTATTCTCATTCAATTGACTATAAGATTTACATAGATATATATATAAAAGAATTAAAATCTAACTAGGAAGGATAAAAGATAACAATTTTAAACTCTACAGATTAGGAATTAAATATATCTGTCGACATTCCCTCTCAAGTTGGTGCAAAGATATCATACATGCTCAACTTGCATACCAAGGTATGAAAAATCCATTTGTTGAGCCCTTTTGTAAACACATAAGCTAGTTGCTTTTCGGATGACACATGAAACAAGCTAAATACATAATTTGTAAGCTTTTCTTTTATAAAGTGCTGATCAATTTCAATATATTTTGTCCGATCATGTTGAATCGGATTTTGAGCTACACTGATTGCGGTTTTGTTGTCACAATATAAAGATAGTCTCATTTTCTCAGATAATTTCAATTCTTCTAGTAGTTTTCTTAGCCAAAGAAGTTTTCAAACACCTTGAGCCATAGCCTTGTATTCTGCTTCAGCACTTGATCTAGCAACTATACTTTGCTTCTTACTTCTCAAAGTAACTAAGTTTCCTCCTAAAAGAGTACAATAGCTGAAAGTGGATCTTCTATCATCTAAAGATCTAGCTCAATCCGCATCTGTAAAAGCTTCTATTTGGAGGTGATCATGTTTGGGGAAAAGAAGACCTTTTCTTGAGGTGAACTTCAAATACTGCAAAATGCGGAAGACAGCTTGCATATGGGAGTCTATTGGATCATGCATGAACTAACTCACCAAACTCACCGAGTAAGCTATGTCTGGCCTAGTGTGTGAGATAAATGAGTCTCCCAACCAACCTTTGATATCTCTCTTTATCAATTTCCTTTCCAACTTCTGCTTGTAGCTTGTGGTTGCTCTCAATGGGCAATTTTGCTAGTTTGCAACCTGTCATACCAGTTTCTTTTAAGAGATCCAGAACATATTTTCTTTGAGAAATAAAGATTTTCCTTTTTGATCTAGCAACCTTAATTCCCAAGAAGTACTGCAATTTTCCTATATCCTTGATCTCAAATTCCTGAGCTAATAGCTTTTTCAATTCGACCATCTCCTCTCTGTCATCTCCTGTCATTACAATGTCATGGACATAAACTATGAGGAGAGTGAGTTTACCATTGTTATGTCTTATGAACAGAGTATGATCAGCATTGCTTTGCTGGTAGCCAAAAGAGATTATGGCTTTGCTGAATTTATCAAACCATGCTCTAGGAGATCCCCTCAATCCATATAAAGCTTTCTTCAGTTTACATGCCTTTCCTTGATTATGTTCATCATCAAATCCAGGAGGGATCTCCATATATACTTCTTCTTCCAAATCCCCGTGAAGAAATACGTTCTTCACATCAAACTGTTGTAAATCCTAATCAAGATTGGTTGCACAGGATAATAAAATTCTGATTGTGTTCATTTTAGCATTAGGAGCAAATGTTTCTTGATAATCCACTCCATAAGTTTGAGTAAATCCCTTTAGCCACCAATCTGGTTTAACCTCTCAATTGAATCATCAGCTTTATGTTTCACTGTAAAAATCCATTTGCAACCAATCAATTTCTTATTTGGTGGAGAAGTAACTAGTTCCCAAGTCTGTTTTTGATAAAGCTTTCATTTCTTCAATCATAGCTAGCTTCCACTTTGGATATGTACAAACTTTCCTCCAATTATGGGGAATAGAGACATAAGAAATAGACGAAACAAATGCTCTATAGGAAGGAGATGAGGAGTTATAGGAGACAAAGTTCGATAAAGAATGTTTGGTGCAAGATCTAACCTTTTTTCTGTGAGCAATAGGCATATCCAAATTATTAGTGGAATTAGAGTTCAAAGATGATTGACCTGACTGACCAAAAGAAAGATGTTTCTTGACATAGAGTAGGCTGCATGATGGCTTCTTCTGTTCTATTTCTCCTCGAATATCTCATCAAATCGGATCTATGCAAATGTTCAATATTCTCCCCTTGAACAGTAATTTCCTCTGGAACTCCAATAGTCTTCTCCCGAATTTGTTCTCTCATTGAACTCTCCCCTAGGATAAGTTTATTAAGAGTTATAATAGGCACAACCTCTTCTCTCAGTACTCTCCCCCTAAAGTGGTGATTGGATAGTACTGAAGTAAGGTTAATTTTCTCTAAATGTGACATCCATACTAACAAAATACTTCCTCGATGGAGGATGATAACATATGTAACCCTTTTGTGTTGGAGAATACCAAATAAACACACATCTAAGAGCTCTTGGATCTAGTTTGCCAACACTCCTAGTATGAACAAAACAAACACACCCAAACACTTTAGGGGGAACAATATAAATATTTTTCCCTTGCAACACTTCTAAAAGACTCTTAAAGTTGAGAGTTTTGAGAGACATTTTATTAATAAGATAAGCAGCTGCTAGAATTGCATTTCCCTAGTAAGGCTTTGGTAGATTCATAGTAAACGTAAGAGATCTAGCCAAAAGATGTCTATTTTTTCTTTTAGCTATCCCATTTTGTGCACTAGTGTAAGGACAAATAGTTTGGTGTATTATCTCATTGTACACCAAGTAAATATCAAATCTAGTATCTATGTATTCCGTACCATTATCTGTTCTCAAAATTTTTACTCTAGCATCAAATTGGGTACAAACCATCTTATGAAAAGATTGGAAGCAAGAAAAAACATCATTTTTTCTTTTATTAGATGCATCCAAGTCATTCTAGTGCAACAATAATTGAATGTAACAAACCACCTACTACCTAATAATGAAGCATTTTTAGTAGATCCCCAAACATCAGAATGAATGATAGTATAAGGAATAGAGCTTCTATTATTACTTAAGGGATAAGAACTCCTAGTGTGTTTAGCAAGTTCACATGCAGCACAAACTAAAGAATCAAATTTGATATTCTTAAATAAATTAGGATATAATTTCTCCAAGATATAAAATGATAGATGTCCTAACCATCTATGCTATTGAATAATTTTTTTTATTCATATCGTTACTCTTACCCAAAAAAGCTTGCCTTTTACTAGAAACTAGGCTACTATTGTTGTCTAAGATATATAAGCCATCTTGCAACCTACCGCTGTCAATCCTCACTCCTGTTTTAAGGTCCTATAAAATACAATATATAGGAAAAAATTTCTATTTTGCAGTTAAGAGAATTAATTATAAAATTAACAGAGAGAAGATTGGCAGGAAATTAAGGTACATGAAAAACAGAAGACAATTTAATGGTGGGAGTACAGTCAATAGAACCTGTTTCAGATATCGAAGTAAGAAACCCATATGCTATTTGGATATTATCTCCATTTTTAATTGGAAAATACGAAATAAAATTTCTCGACTTACCTGTCATATGACAGTTTGCACCAGAATCTATAATCCAAGTATTAAGATTGGATGAAGAAGTATTGAGATTTTTTCTATTATATAAATGAACTAACTGCCTTATTATCCATCAGAGGAGCAAATAGGACAGTGGAAAAGAATGGTAATAGGACCTGGAAGAGTGGCCCAAAACTTTGAGATTACAGATCAAGTCGGAAACCATCTAGATAGAGGTGGAAAGGAGAGGCGAGATGGTCAACGCTGAAATCGGCTGCAAGTGGTGACCAAAAGTGACGCCATGCGCTGGTGTGTGAGGCTATGCTAGGACTCCAACGGTGGTGATACTTGGAGACAAGGCCGATCTCAGCTTGAGCAATCTTCCGGTGGCGGTGGTGAGAGAAAATAGGGAGAGTAACTCAACCTATTTTAAGTTCCTAATTTTGGTTACTGTTTGGAACAAAAAAAAAAGAAATCCCCAAAAATTGCTTGGGAGAGAAAACTCAATTTCCACAAACAAGCAATAGCTTTGATACCATGTAGATTTTGAGAAGTTTTTATTATTCTCATTCAATTGACTATAAGATTTACATAGGTATATATATAAAAGAATTTAAATCTAACTAGGAAAGGTAAAAGATAGCAATTTTAAACCCTACAAATTAGGAATTAAATATATCTGTCAACAGCATCATTTTCTTATTGTGCCTTGGTACCACTGCATTTGCTCATCTGCAATTCGTGATTTTGCTGCGTTTGAAATTAAATAAAATTTGAGCTTAAAGTCCTAAAGGTTTTAACATTTAATATGCTCCTTCCATCTATCTGCTTCAGTTGTTTTATGTGATGAACAAATTTCTTATGCCTAGTTTTCTTTGATGACCAGGAAGTCCAAGATTGCTTTTTCTAAAAATAATTGGAAATGCTGTTGAAGGAACAGTATTAAGTGTGGACAAAAAATATTGGGGAGGTGAAGAAGGAGAATCAGTCTTTCATTGGTTTCGGGTACTCCAACTTCATGCATGAATAAAGCTTGAGATGTGCCCAATCGATTGACATTGTCCATCAAATAATAATAAGATCACTTGTGCTATTTAATGTTTATAACAAAAGAAAACAAGTGTTTCTAAGTATCTCCTCTGCCAGTAATAATGATACCATTTCTTGTTTCCTTTTGTTATAACAGATCATTAAGTGCCATATTTTGACTGAGTAAATGATTGTTATGTAGACTGCTTCAGATGGAACTCAAAGTGAAATTCGTGATGCTACTTCGCTGTCATATATGCTTTCACTAGATGATATTGGATTCTTTATTTCGGTTTCATGTGAGCCTGTTAGAAGTGATTGGGCTCGTGGTCCTATTGTCGTTTCTGAACAAATTGGACCTATAATACCTGGTATGAAGTTGATTTTCCATAACTTTGTGAAGTATTTATTCAGACCATACTATTATGTAAATTTGTTCAGGATATGATGGTGTTGACATTCATTGCAGGTCCTCCAACTTGTCAGTCTTTAGAGTTTCTTGGATCAATGATGGAAGGGCAACGTCTGAGTTTTGTTGCTGCCTACAGTGGAGGGTGAGACTTGTTTTACCTAATCCTTGATGTGTTGAAAATTCTAGCCCACTCGTTCTGATTTTACCTTGCTCCTGATATGGAAGCAATTGTTTTGATTTTAACACACTCCTTAAATTGAAACCATTTTTTGTGATTCAGGGAGAGAGGAAATTGTTTCCATGAATGGTTTAGAGTTAGAAGTGATGGAGTTAGGGAGAAATTAAGTGCTTTTGGTAAGTTGTGTTGCACAAGGTATATTCTCCTGCAAAAGGTTTGGAGTTTTGGATTAATTAGTTAAATTATTGGCAGAGTATCTGGATTTGACTTTAGAGGATGTCGGAAAGTTCATTGAACTTGTTTACATCCCATTTCGGAAAGATGGTGCAAAAGGAAGTCCTATTAGCATAAAATCCAACGTGATAGTGCCTGGTGGGTTTTATTCTGCAATGTGCATATGCTTGTGCAGATTACAACCATTCATTAAATTTTGCATTCTCATATATAATCATGTACATGGGCCTGTTGGTATTTGAGACATATTGATAATATTTTGGACTTGGGATCTGCTAGGCTAGAAGCACATTATGGAATCTGACTGTCATATTTATCTGATAATTTGAATGTGTAAAATGGAGGCAGTTTTGCAACTCTCTAAACAAACATTTACTTAAATTTTACTCCATCTATCCCAATATTTAGTACGCTTACTATTTATATATTATAGTTAAATTGTGAATTATCTATTATTACCCGTATTTAATTGCCTTGTAATCAACAACCTCTCATTTTATGTTGTGTATTCCCAAGTGAAATTTTCTTTAAACTACCTGATATTTGCCATGTGTCAAATTTATTAGAAGCACTTTAGAGTTCTGATCTTATATTAATGTTAGCCATGATTATGATTCTTGCAATAATAATTAGTCATCTAATATAAATAACGGGTATAAATGAGAAAACAATCGGAAACATTGTCATTTCAACTGTCATAACTAACTTTTCTTAATCTGTGTGAAAAAAGAAGTGAGACGATATTTTTTGGGGAGAGGGAGTGCTATGGTTTGTTTTTTCCTTTTCCATTTTTTTGTTCTAAAATAATACACAATTCTACTATGGGAGAAATATGAACCGTGAGGAGTTTGACTTGGTTGAGCTGTTTAAATTGTCAGTTCATCTGTGAATGGTTATCTTTTGCTGCAGTAAGAGTCTTACAACTTATAAATGGGTTAGTCCAAGATCCCTAAGACATAACCTCTTTTATCATTTAGTTTAATTAGTTTTTCCAAAGGTTTTTGGTAATAGACCAATAATTTATGTTGGCCAATTTGGTGCTAACAATGTGGTACATAGCAGAGGTTTGGCTGTGCGTTTGCGAACGATATATACATTTTTATTTCCATTTTTTGCTTGAAGTTTAGCATTTAATTTCATTTGTTTCAGTATGGATATTTGATTGGATTGTGATCTTCTGTTTTCTTTTTTATTTTTTATTTATTTTTACCTGAACTGTCTTGATGCATATTAATTTATCATTTATATTGTTACTTTCATATTTGTGCTTGAAACAGTGAATCTTGTTCTTAGTGTAGTGTTTCTACCTTTGATACTGCTTTTGGGAATGTTTATTGTATGAGAGTTCTATACCATTTATGCCCAACTTGCTATTCAAATTTATATTCTTATTGTAGCCGATCCTGTGGGATTGGAACTTGTAATTCCTAATTGCCATGAGGGCAAAGAAGCGATTCCACAAAAAACATACTATGGTGGACAGGAAGATGTCGGGGAATATATTTGGTATAGAACAAAGAATAAGCTCCATGGATCAGTACTGATGGACATATGTAATTCCAGTGATGATGTGGTCATGTGTGGCAAAACACTGTAAGTTCTGGCAGAAAAAAATTCAAAATATCCATTACAATTTCAACATTGGAAAAATCCTGAGGATGTGTTACCATGGCAGATCATATACTCCATCTCTTGAAGATGTGAGTTCCTACTTGGCATTATATTGGCTGCCCATCCGTGCAGATGGCAACTGTGGGAAACCAGTAGTTGCAGTTTCCAATTCTCCTGTTAGCCCAGGTACAATTTTTTGTTTTGACTTTTTTTACTTCCATATTACTCTTGCCCAGTGGTGATAGTAAGGTTTCATTTGTCACTGGGAAAGCACTGGTTTGAGCTGTGGAAAGAGCCTTGGCCACAGGGGAAGGCTGGGTATAACAAATGACCCTCCTCTGACCACTCAAACATGGGAGTCTGGTGCAGTGGAATGCTCTTTAGTGTTTTACATGAAAGTTTATCCTATGAACAGGCATACCTAAGATGTCTTAATTCCAGCTGGGAACTCATAAGTTTACTGTTTCTAGAGGTGTTTGTGCATACACTTTACTCTATTTACCCATCTTTGTGAGCGTGATATAATTGTACCAACAACTACTTTTGTTTCTATTTGCCTAAATTATGCTGAGAATTCTAGAAAGTTTAAGCTATATACCCCTTTAACACGTGTGACATGCAATGATGTGGCAGCTCTTCCATTAGTTTCTAATGTCCAAGTTAAGGAGTTGTCTTCTGGAATTTATACTGGAGTGGGTACATACTTTGGTGGATACGAGGGATCAAGCCTCTTAAGCTGGTACAGAGAAACTAACGAGGGGATTGTTCTTATTGATGGGGCTAACTCCAAAACTTATGAAGTCACAGATGCAGATTACAATTGCCGCCTATTGTTTGGGTAGCAATTCTGACTCTTTCACTGATATCTTCAAGTATTTTATACTAGTTTTCCATAGGTCACAAGAATTTTTGCATCTTGATTTCTAATCTAAAGTCGCTGCCTTTATATGTTTTTGTTTGTATTGCTTAATTTACCCTTATGCTTACTAGGTAATTTTTCCATTTTATAAGAGGGAGATGTTTTACTCATTTAGATTTACATGCTTTAAATGTTTTTACCAGGTACACACCAGTTCGGTTGGATTCAGTTGTTGGAGAACTAAAATTATCTGAGCCAACGGACATTATTCTTCCAGGTGTGTGATTGGTTTTGGAAACTTTGTGAGCAATGTTCTTTCCATCATGTTGAATAGTGCATTTGTCCATCAAGTTCTCAGCTATCTATTATTAGACTAGCCAGAGTTGTGAGTATGATTAATACTCTGCACTGTTTCCCTTCTTTGTATTCATGTTGATCTAATGGTGTCTATTTTACTAGGAACTTATTTTTTTAATAGAATATATGAAGAGAAAAACATAGAGATAAAAACTTGTGGAGAGAAGAAAGTTAAAGCTATATTAAAGTAAAAATTATATTCTTTATCCACTCCAAACTTGACAAGCCATTCCTATTTTTCTGAGCTGAAGACAACTTTATATACTAGGGATGACTGGAGTTTGGCTGAACACCCTAGGGGGTCGGGTGCGGGTTATGAAAGGATAGGTTCTTTCTTCATAATTGTTAATTAAGTAGCTGGAGTTTGGCTTAACATAGTGGGTGAAAGGCCTGGTTCTTTCTTCTTAATTCACTAGTCAATTTGTTGTAAACCCATTGAATTTATATATCCTGCTGAGTTTTCCATGTGGTCTTTTGTTGCATTAGACCTTTTGGCTACCTTATTACCTCGTGCAGCTGATCTGAAGACAAGTATAGAAGCTAAGGGTGCGTTTACTTATAGAAAATAGTTTTCTGTTTTTTTTATTTTCTTAGAAAAACTGGAGTATTTATTTTCCGCAGAAAATTTAGAAAACGAGTTTATTTACCAACAAATGGAAAACTGGAGCGTTTATTTATGTGTGTGTGTGTGTATATATATACACACACATATGTATATACATACATACTGATATTACATGTATATGTATGCGTACATACATTACATATATTTATATATGTATGTGTGTATGTATGTACATATGTATATATATATGTATATGTATGTGCATACATATATATGTATATGTATATGTATATGCATATGTATATGAATATATGCACATACATACATATGTATTTATGAATACATACATATGTACATGTATGTGTATGTATGTATATCCATATGTATATATATATATGTACATACATATATATACATATGTATGTATGTATATGCACATACAAATACATGTATATGAATATGTATGTGTGTGTATGTGCATATGTATATGCATAAATACATATTTATATGTATATGTATGTATATAGATACATGCATGCATGTATATTTGTATATGCATATGTATGTGTATATATGTACGTATGTATGCATGTATTACATATATATATACATGCACATGCATATGCTTATGTATGTACGCACATACAAAAATTTATATATGCATGTATATTAATATTTGTTAGAAAATTTGGAAAACATCTTTTATTAGTTTTTCAATTTTTTTTTTTTATTTTGGAAAACTGGAAAATTCATTTTCTGTTTTCTATTTTAGAAAACTGACGAAAATAAACATGATCTCTATTTTATGTGAAAAATTTTTTGGAAAACTGGAGCAGTTTTCTGCAAGTAAACAGGCCCTAAAGCTTTGCAAGTGTAACACACTTTTAAGTTGTTCTTTTCTTGTCTCCTAGTAATGATGTAATTTTGGCGAGGTTGATCTCTCTTCCTTATCTTGGCCATTGGAAATCAAAGTGAGCACTTTCCGGGTCATTTTGGTGCTTCTTCCATTTTTTTTTCCTCAACACTATGTTCGGGAGTGGAATTGTTAACTTAAGTTGGTTGCCTTTCCTTTTGGCGATAAACTATTATCAATGTGGCATGAGCATGACTTTTAGTGCTCATCTGTGGGCAAGTGTTAAAATAGTATCCTATCTTCGGCTCGGTTAACTCATGTTGCAAACAGTCTATAAAATATTCTTATCATACACTTCTTCCCTTATTCTTTCCTTTGCTTTGCATTCCTTGGATCCTTTAGTCTGACATGATATGAACTCAATTGCCAAAAAATGTATGAAGATGCTCTCAAAATTATGGCATGTCATGAAGCTAAGGGCCTCATTACATTACATTGAAATGGATATTGGTTTTTGTTGTAGAGCTTCCGAAAGTGGAAATGCTTGCTCTTGCTGGGAAGGCAATAGAAGGTGATGTACTCACTGCTGCTGAAGTAATACCCAAGAGGTCCGCTCAACAACATATTTGGAACAAGTACAAGAAAGATGTCAAATATCAATGGTAAATTGTTAATTTTCTTAGTCAATGGCAAGGCATGATTAAAAGCTCAAGTAAATTGTTACATGCCCCTGAAAAATAGAGAAAAAGAGAGAAACAGAAAGAATGAGAAATTCTGTAAATTTGTTGCTTGATTGTTCCCACAAGCACCTTGGGTTATATATACAAATTGAATATAATTACACAAGGAAAGAATACATTTATAGCTAGATAGTTTCCTAATTCATGGGATAACTATCACAAACAAATCCAGGTATTCACATCTATTTTTACACTAACAGCTAGCATGTGTTCCCACTAATAGCAAGCATCTTAACGGCGCCCGTTACCTTTGACATCATAATGCTTCAGGTTCTGCTCGTCAGTAATAGGGAATAGAGACTCTTTTGAGCCTTTATCTTCACATCGTTCATGCTCATACAAGGTGCGGTTTGAGGATATTGGTAGATGCTTGAGATGTGAATGCATTGTGAATGATGTGTTTGGAAGGTCAAGTGAGCCAGCATATGCTGAGACTGCTGCTGTGTTGCCAGGTGTTTCTATTATACACTTGCAAACTATCATTTTCATTAGTTAAATGGAAATTATTGCCTTTCACTCACTATTTATTCTTTTTCTACTGTTTAACATGCTAAAATTGAATGTTTGTTATTCGGCTATTTCAACTGCGGAGATATTCTACATCTCAATTAGCATGATTCGTATGCTTGTTTTTCTTGCTTTTGGTGTTATTTTTGAGGTTTGGCTAATTTTTGTCTGTCAATGTCCAAATTAACTATAAACCTATCCAAGCACGTCCTTTATACTTCCATATTGCTTTGTTATCAATTTGTTTTTAATTGATTATCAACAATCTTTAGCATCTCTCTCTTTCTCTCTCTATATATCTTCTCTAATGAAAAGCATTATACCAATGTAAATTGCTGATGCCATTGGAGAGATTGTACTGGAAAAATTCTTTTTATTTTTCCAGTTATACTGCTATTGGTAGTCTTCGGCATCTTGAATTATTTATTTTAGGTGTCTTTTAGGATTATGGTATTCTTGTTTGCCTTTGAATATTTATGCTCCCTTGATAAGTCATCGTTGTTTTCTGCGGTGTTTGTTTTCTGAATAGCAGATGATTAGTACATCATTTTTTTTTTTAAATTTTTTTAAATTGGGAAACACTAATTCCTTCCGTAAGTTAGTTCCTTTGTTAATTATAATCGTCTACAGGGACCCCTAGAATAGATAAACTGGAAATTGAGGGGCGGGGTTTTCACACCAACTTATATGCTGTTCGAGGTGTTTATAGTGGAGGAAAGGAGGGCAAAAGTAGAATACAGTGGCTCAGATCAATGGTTGGTAGTCCTGATCTGATCTCCATACCAGGTATGTTGAAAAAGTTTGAATTGTTCTTTCTAATGCCAGAAATGTGTCTCTCAATCCACAGTCCTTTCTTAACATAAGACCTTATAACGCATATGATCTTGTTTTCTCAGCAAGTTTTTAACTTCGGATTTTTGTTTTTGTCATATTTCATTGAATGGAAATGAAGCCCAATATTTAGGCCTTAAACTTTGAAGAAGTTTGCTATTTAGCTGTCATATTCTACAATATGATCTCAACAGATGCTAAATTCGTGTACGGTACACAAATTTAAGATCAGATGGGGCATTATTCATCTGTCTGGGTAAGGGGCATATAATCATTCAGAAATAAACATTCAGCATACCTTCTGGAGTTTTGAGGGATAATATTCTGTAGTAATTTTCTGATATCTTAAGTGGTAAATCCTGCTTTCATAGTGTTTGTTCCTCTGAATTAATTGAAGAGTTCTATTATTTTGTTTATTTTGATCTTAGCTTGCATGATTAAAGATATTGCTAAGTGATCTTTTTCATCTTTTTGAATATTGATTCCAAATGGTGAATTGGCCTTGCAGGAGAGGTTGGAAGGATGTATGAAGCTAATGTGGATGATGTGGGCTACAGATTAGTGGCAATTTATACTCCAGTTAGGGAGGATGGTGTTGAGGGGCAGCCTGTGTCTGCATCAACAGAGCCAATTTCTGTTGGTAGGATGAATTTCCTTATCATGCTGATTTATTACTCATCTTTTTTTTTTTTTTTTTTTTCATTTGATTTGCCAAATTGCCATTCAAAAAATTATACATGGCTCTTTGCTTTAGAACTTCTAAACCTTTTTTTGGCTTTGGATATGAATAATTTCGTGCTTCCATGAACACTAATGGATCCTTAATTACTTGTGCCCTCTCTTGTGAATCAATAGTAGTGGCTTTGGATGTTCAGAAACTTAAGCGCAGAAGAAATTTTTTTCAAATGAGTACTTAGATGGTGACCATTGGATATCTTTTACGTAGTTAGAATTATATTTTTTAAATCATGTAATGACAGTTAATACGGCATTAGAAGTGTAGATAGCCTTGCCTGCAACTTCCATTGGTCTATTGAATATCTGTCACAGCTGCAAGGAAAATTTGTCTTGGTTGGTTCAATTTCTGTTCAAATTTAAGCTTGAAATTTCTGCTGCTTGAAGTAGCACTTTATCTTATATGCCAAAGATGGTATATGTAAATATATAGTTACACACACTTTCATTTCATTGACCTTTTTAATGGAATAAAAGATGACAGTAGTGCCTCATAGCAGTCCCAAGTTTGTAGATATGTTCTAAATTAAACCTCAAAAAATGCTGCCTAAAAATCATCCCAAAAGTTCTGGTTTTCTTTCTGGTGCAATCGACCTTTGTGAACTTCTGGTTGGAAGGTCCAAGGAATTGAATTTTTATAGGAATAAAATGTTTTTACTTTCCCTACTAAATGTTCATTGGATCTAATTATAAGTTTTAACCCAAAAACCTAGTTCATGTCATATTAGGCGAGCATGGAAAATCTGTGAAAACTGAAACAAGATTGATGATAAAAACATATGGAAGAGGAAATTAAACTTGTGTTTCGAGCCAATGACTAAACAAGATTCGGCGGCTGTTCATTAGCTTTGTATAAATGTCAATTGTGGCAGTATCTGCATGTTGCATAATTTGTGCCTATGTGAGCTTCTATTCCACTGTCTTCTTTCTCTCACTTTTGCACGTAGAGAATAATTCTAGAGTTATAAGAAATCATGGTTGAATTCCAATTTCTGTTTTTGTGTGTTTTGGCACAATTGACTTGCAGAGCCGGATGTTTTTAAAGAGGTGAAACAGAAGCTTGAGCTTGGATCCGTGAAGTTTGAGGTGTGTATAATTTGATTATTTATGTTAAATTTCATCCTTTTTTTTTTTTTTTTTTTTCTGTATGTCAAATTTTTAAAACTTTCAAAAGAACAAGAATGGGAAAATATTTTCAATATTTATTCAACAATTACAATAGGTATATATACAGGTATAGGGCGAACAATTATGGAAACTAAATCAACTAGCCTAATTAAAAAAATATTATAGAAGGTAAGGTAATTAACCAAGCATGTAATATATATTTGTAACACTCCTCTCAAGCTAGAGATACATGTTAATCATGCATAGCTTGTTACACATATACTCCATGTGAGGTCCGTTGGGTGCTTTTGTAAATAGATCACCTAATTGATCTATTGTCTTCACATATCCAGTTGAAATAACATTGTTTTGGATCTTTTCATGGATAAAATGATAGTCAACTTTAATATGTTTAGTTTGTTCATGATGCACTGGATTAGAGACGATATGAAAAGTAGTTTGATTATGAAGATTTTGAGAAGATTTTATTACTCTCAATATATTGACCATAACATTTACATAGGTATTTATACAAAAGAGTTCAAATCTAATTAGGAAAGATAAAAAGATAAATCATATCAAATCTTTACAAATTAAAAACTAAATATATCTATCAATACTCCCTCTCAAGTTGGTGCAAAGATATCATACATGCCCAACTTGTAGATCAAGGTATGAAAAGTTTGATTGTTGAGTACTTTTGTAAACACATTAGTTGTTTTTCGGATGACATGAAACAAACTCGAGGCATCATTTGTAAGCTTTTCTTTTATGAAGTGACGATCAATTTCAATGTGTTTTGTCCGATTATGCTTAACATGATTATGAGCTATACTGATGGCGGCTTTGTTGTTACAATATAAGGATAATCTCATTTTTCCAGATAATCTCAATTCTTTTAGTAGTTTTCTCAGCTAGAGAAGTTCACAAACACCTTGAGTCATAGTCCTGTATTCTTCTTCAGCACTCGTACTAGCAATTACACTTTGTTGCTTCTCCAAGTAACTAAGTTTCCTCCTACAAGAGTACAATAGCCGGAAGTAGATCTTGTCATCTAAAGATCCAACCCAATCCATATTTGCAAAGGCTTTTATTCGGAGGTGACCATGTTTGGAGAAAAGATATTTTTCCTGGGGCAGACTTCAAATACCGCAAGATGCGGAAGATAGTTTGCATGTGAGAGTCTCGTGGATCATGCATGAATTGACTCACCAAGTTCATTGAGTAGGCTATGTCTGGCCTAGGGTGTGAGAGATAAATAAGTCTGCCAACCAATCTTTGATATATCTCTTTATCAACTGGCTCTCCAGCTTCTGTTTGTAGCTTGTGGTTGCTCTCAACGGGCGATTCTGCTAGCTTGTAACCTGTCATTCCAGTTTTTTTTCAAGAGATCCAAATATATTTTCTCTAATAAATAAAGATTTTCCTTTTTGATTTGGCAATCTTAATTCCAAAGAAATACTGTAATTTTCCTCTATCCTTGGTTTCAAATTCTCGAGCTAATAGCTTTCTCAATCGGGCAATCTCTTCTCTGTCATTTGCTGTAATTACAATGCATTCAACATAATCTATGAGCAGAGTGAGTTTACCCTTGTTATATCTTATGAAGAGAGTATGATCAACATTGCTTTGTTAGTAGCCAAAAGAGATAATAGCTTTGCTAAATCTATTAAATCATACTCGGGGAGATTGCTTCAATCCGTGTAAGGTTTTCTTCAGTTTATATACTTTCCCTTGACTATGTTTGTCATCAAATCCAAGGGGAATCTCCATATATACTTCTTCCAAATCCCCATGAAGAAATACATTTTTCATATCACACTATTGTAAATCTCAATCAAGATGAGCTGTGCAGCTTAATAAAATTTTGACAGTGTTCATTTTAGCAACAGGGGCAAATGTTTCCTGATAATCCACTCCATAAGTTTGAGTGAATCCTTTAGCCACCAATCTAGTTTTGAACCTCTCAATTGAGCCATCAGCTTTATGTTTCACAGTAAAAATCCACTTGCAACTAGGGGTGCTCACGGGGTGGGGCGGGGTCGGGGATTGTATCCCTAGTCACTGCCCCGCCAGGGTCGGGGATTCCCAGTCCCCCGCCCTGCAAGGATCCTCGTCTACTGAATTTTTTATTTTTTTAATTTTAAAATATAATATTTTATAAATAATTAAAATTAAAATATAACATTTAATAAATAAAAAAATTGAAAATCAATCATAATTTAAATTAATATAAATTTTAACCATTCATAAATTTAAAATTAGGTATAATTTAAAACTTAATAGTTATAAAATTAAGTTATATTTTAATTTTAATTATTTATAAAATATTATATTTTAAAATTAAAAAAAATATATTTTTTGTGGGGCAGATATCCCATTTCCTGCCCCCGCCCCCGCTCCCGATTTTATCATGGGAAATTTTTTCCCCCCGTCTCCATTCCCACGGGGGGAAAATTCCGACGGGAAATTCCCGCCCCGTGATTATCCCTACTTGCAACTAACCAATTTCTTGTTTGGTGGAGAAGTAACTAGTTCCCAAGTTTCATTTTTGGATAAAGCCTTCATTTCTTCAATCATGGCTAGCTTCCATTTAGGATCTGTAAAAACTTTCTTCCAATCCTATTGTATAGAGACAGAAGAAATAGACAAAGCAAATGCTCTATAAGAAAGAGATAAAAAATTATAGGAGAAAAAATTCGATAAGTGGATGTTTGGTGCAAGATCTAACTCTTTTTTTGTGAGCAATAGGAATATCCAAATTATTAATAGAATCATAGTTCAAAGATGATTGACATGACTGACCATAAAAAGTTTTTTGACAGAGTAGGCTGCATGATGGCTTCTTCTATTCTGTTTCTTCTTGAATATCTTATCAAATCAGGTTTATCCAAACGTCCAATATTCTCCCCCTGGACAACAGTCTCCTCTTGAACTCCAATGGCCTTCTCTTGAACTTGTTCTCTCACAAAACTCTCCCCTAGGATAAGGTTAGTCTCCCCTTGCCTCACTGAACTCTCCCTTATGGTAAGGTAATCAAGAGTTATAATAGATATTATCTCCTCTCTTAGTACTCTCCTCCTAAAGGAGTGATTGGATAGTACTAAAGTAAGGTTCATTTTCTCTAAAAGTCACATCCATACTAACAAAATACTTCCTCGATGGAGGATGGCAACCTTTGTAACCCTTTTGTGTTGGAGAATACCCAATAAACGCACATCTAAGAGCCCTCGGGTCTATTTTGCTAACATTCTTAGTATGAACAAAACAAATACATCCAAACACTTTAGGGGGAATAATATAAGCATTTTTTCCTTGCAACATTGCTAAAGGATTTTTAAAGTCGAGAGTTTTGAGAGACATTCTATTAATAAGATATGCAGCTGCTAGAACTGCATCCTCCCAATAAGGTTTTGGGAGATTCATAGTAAATATAAGAGATCTAACAACTTCCAAAAGATGTCTATTTTTCATTTCAGCTCCCCATTTTATGCACTAGCGTAAGGACAACTAGTTTGGTGTATTATTCCATTGTTCTCCAAGTAACTATCAAAACTAGTATCCATGTATTCTATTCCATTATCTGTTCTCAAAACTTTTATCTTAATATCAAATTGAGTACAAACCATCTTATGAAAAGATTGAAAACAAGAAAAAATATGACTCTTTGCTTTTATTAAATACATCCAAGTCATTCTAATGCAACAATAAATGAATGTAACAAACCACCAACTACTCGATAATGAAGCATTTTTAGTAGGTCCCCAAACATCAAAATGAATGGTAGTAAAAGGAACAAAACTTCTATTATTACTCAAGGGATAAGAACTCCTAGTGTGTGTAGCAAGTTCACAGGCATCGCAAAATAAATAATCAAACTTCACATTCTTAAACAAATTAGGATATAATTTCCCCAAAACAAAAAATGATGGATTTCCTAATTGTCTATTCCATTGATTGATTTATTTATTCACATCATTACTCACCCAAAAAGGCTTCTTACCAGAACTTAGGCTACTAACATTGTCCAAGATATATAACCCATCTTGCAACCTACCGCCGCCAATCCTCTTTTCTGTTTTAAGGTCCTGTAAAATATAATGTGTAGGAAAAATTTACACTTTGCAGTTAAGTGAGTTAGTTATGGAACTAACAGATAAAAGATTAGCAGGGAATTGAGGTATATGAAGAACAGAGGACAATTTAATAGTGAGAGTACAGTCAATAGAACATGTCTCAGATATTGGAGTAAGAGATTCATTTGCTAGTCGGATATTTTCGCTTTTAGTTGGAGAATAAGAAATAAAATTTCTCGAAGGGCCATATGCATGTTTGCACCAGAATCTATTGTCCATATATTATGAGTAGATGAAGAGGTAGTGAGACTTCTCCTAGATAAATGAACCTCCTTGTCCATTACATTAGCAAAAAAAAATGCTGGGACAGAAAAAGGAACATAAATCGAATCTAGAAAGAAGTCCAGAAAACCAACACTTCAGAAGTGATCGGAGATTGGCCTGTTGGAGTCGAAGAAGACCGACAAATAGATTTGGGTAAGGTTCGGTGACAGACGTTGGCCGGAGGAAGCTACACAGGCTACACGTGCCGGCGCGTGAAGGTATCGAAATGGTTTGGTGGCGCATGTGCTCATGCACGGTGTCTGACGGCATCAGAAATTGGTGTACAAGCATGACTTGACTTGGGCTTTTCTCTGGTGAGGGTGGTGTTAGAAAAGAAGGGACAAATTGTGCCCTTTTCACACTTGCCAAAAAATTGTTGGTGTAGATGACTTTTTTGAGAATCAACCTATTGCTGAAGGGAGAAAACTCGACCTTCAAAGTGGTGGAGGCTGTGATACCGTGAAGATTTGAGAAGATTTTATTACTCTCAATATATTGACTGTAGCATTTACATAGATATTTATGCAAAAGAGTTTAAATCTAACTAGGAAAGATAAAAAGATAATCATATTACATCTTTACAAATTAGAAATTAAATATATCTATTAACAAATTATCACACTAAAGTTTTGTTGGCAATGAAGGATTCAAACCATTCTCATCTAACAAATGATGAATGTATAAGATCTTACTAGCAGATTATGACATAGCTCTATATTTAGACTTAGTACTGGACCTAGATACAACAACCTGCTTTTTACTCTTCTAAGACACTAGGTTTCCTCTAACAAAAACACAATAGCTTATAGTTGACCTATCACACTTAGATTCTGCCCAATCAGCATCTGTAAAGCACTCGGTGCAAGTGTGTCCATGATTATTGTAAAGTATACTAAGTCCAGGAGCTCCTTTCAAATAGCATAAGATCCGCTCTAAGGCTATCCAATATTTGATTGCAGGAGCATACATGAACTGGCTAGTAACACTTAACAGCAAATGTAATATCTTGATGAATCACAGTGTTACGATTCCACATCGGCTAACTATATGGGTAGTTAGTGGCTTATAAGTGTGATGGGCACCCACCACTACTAGGAATTCCTTTTGGTGGAACAAGGGGCTTTCACACTTATGGGTCTAACATTGCCGTTCTCTATCAGTGGTCCGACCTGCCGGATCCGCGGCCCAGGAGAGGAACCTCAGGGGAGAAGCCGCCAAGTGGGTGTGGCCCAGGAGAGGAACCCAGAAGGGAGAAGCCGCCAAGTGGGTGTGACCCAGGAGAGGAACCCTTGGGGAGAAGCCGCCAGTGGGTGACAAGCCGCCGGGACGTCGGCTGTTGAAGGAGGGGGTAATGTTACGATCCCACATCGGCTAACTATATGGGTAGTTAGTGGCTTATAAGTGTGATGGGCACCCACCACTACTAGGAATTCCTTTTGGTGGAACAAGGGGCCTTCACACTTATGGGTCTAACATTGCCGTTCTCTATCACACAGTGATATAATTAAGTTTCCTAACTAACCTCTTGTATCCATCCGGATCCTCAAAAGGATCATCATCTTTTGTAAGATGCACATTGGAAACTATAGGTGTACTGCAAGGTTTGACTCCCAGTTTTCCAATTTCTTCAAGCAAATCAAAGGACATACTTCTTTTGAGACAGAAAAATACCCTTTTTACTCGAAACTTCTACTCCTGAGAAGTATTTCAGTTGGTCCAAATCTTTAGTGTGAAGCTTGGTGTGCTAAAAGGACTTGAGAGAAGAGATGCCTACATAACCGCTTTCGGTAATGACAATATCATCAAGATAAACGAAAAGAGGAATGATGACAGCTTGTGATTGTAGAAAACTGAATGATCATATTGACTCATTTTTAGCCCAAACTCTTGAACCGCTTCGCTAAACTTGCCAAACCAAGCACGTGGACCATGCTTCAAACCATATAGAGATTTCTTCAAATGACAAACTTTTCTATACTCCCCTTGAATAATAAACCTGGGTGGTTGCTCTATGGACACTTCTTTCTGAAGATCTCTATGAAGAAAAACATTCTTTATGTCCAACTAGTGTAAGGGCCAATTCTGTAAAGCAGCTATGGAGATAAACAATCTAACAAAAGTAAGTTTAGCCACTGGAGAGAGTATTTGAATAATCCACTTCATATGTCTGAGTATATCTTTTTGCAACAAGACTAACTTTAATTATAGCCATAGAATCATCTGGATTAACTTTAACTGTAAAAATTCATTTGCATCCTACACTCATCTTTCCTTTAGGCAAATCAACCAAGCCCTAAGTGTGATTTTCATCCAAAGCATTTATCTTCTCTGTCATTGCATTATGCCAATCAGGATTGAGACAAAACTTGTTTAACAGTTCGAAGAATAGAAACTGATTCGAGAGAAGCTATAAGAGAACATGTAGATGGAGATAAATGATCATAAAAGAGAAAATTATCAATAGGATAGGCACACTGGCAAATGCCTTTTTGTAGGGCAATAGGAAGATCAAGACCATCCAGGATTGGATTGGATGATGAATATGATTCAAGCATTGTATTGCAGGTTCCATGTCTCCTAGAATAAACTTGTACAATAGGTGGCTTTGTTGGAGGAAGAGTAAAAGCAGATGGAGTTGAATCACCTACAATAGTAGGAACAGGATCACTTGGAGCAGGAAGACTAGAATTACTTGGAATAACTGGAACTGGATCATCTGCTGGCCTTATAATTACATTGTAGCTGAACAAATGATTGTTCTCCTCCTGACTTGTAGAATTAGAAGATGGTAGAAGGGTTTATTCTCCCAGAAAGTAATATCACTAGACACAAGTTATCTGTTAAGTTTTGGACAATAACATCTAAACTCCTTTTCAAGATGAGGATACCCCAAGAAAACACACTTCGGTGATTTTGGATCCAATTTAGTGATGAGGTCGAACATCCCGAATAGAACAAGTGCTTCCAAATATTCTTGATTTTATAGCAAACAATGGTTTAGATGGATAAAGAATAGAGTAGGGAGTCTCACTGGCGAGCACTGAAGACAACATGTGATTAATTAGAAAACAAGCAGAAGACACAGCTTCGCTTCGATCCATAATTTTTTAGGAACTTTCATCTAAAATAATTGTTGCCTCAAACAAATGTCTGTTTTTTTCTCTCGGCAACTCCATTTTAAGATGGTGTGTCAAGACATGAGGATTTATGAAGTATGCAAAAAGAATTTGAAAAGTATTCTTTGGCATTATTACTCAATGTGTGAACAAAAACATTAAATTGAGTTTTGTATGTTAACACAAAATGCATAAAAATGAGCAAATAATTTAGAACTTTTCATAAAAGATACTTGAGTCATATGGGAGTAATCATCTACAAGTGTTTCAAAATATTTGAACCCATATTTGACAACCACAGGATACGGTCTCCAAACATCTGAATGAACTAATTAAAATACAGAATTAACTCGTTTATTAATTTGAGGACTTACAGAGCTACGGTGGTGCACGACAAATTGACATGAATCACAGTCAAGAGAAAAAAACATTGGAAAATTGAGAACATAGTTTCTTTATATACGACAAAGAAGGATGCCCCAACCTAAAGTGTGCTTCAAAATGAGACAAAATACTAGAACAACAGGTCTCGGTATCTTTCTAGAAAGAATATAAAGATTTCCTGAGATATAACCTTTACCAATAATTTGTTTCGTCACAAGATCTTGAAAGGTACAATGATCAGGGAAGAAGAAAATACAACAATTAAGATCACGTGTGAGTTTATTTATCGAAACCAAGTTAAAAGCAAGCTTTGGTATATATAGAATTAATCCCAGAGAAATTGACTAAGTAGGGTTAACTGTGCCAGATCCATTTACATGAGAAATTGATCCATCTGTCATTGTAATTGGAGAAGATGTTTGTGATTGAAAAGTAGAGAATACACTTTGGTTACTTGTGTCATATGATCTGCAGCACCAGAATCAATGATCCACTGAGATGAGGAAGATAAAAGACATGTATTTGAATTTTCTTCCCCAACAATAGTAATGGTGGGTGAAGCTTTCAAAGAATTATGATATTGAGTGAATTTTGCATACTCATGCAGAATCATAATAAATTCCCTGAAAGTATTGGTAGTAGCAACATTTGCTAATTTAGACTTTTGATTATGCAATTTTTCGTAGAAATGTTTTGTATGACTAGTTTTATAGCAATAATAGCATATCAGGTTCTTGTTTCAACTTATATTAAATAATACCAAACTGCAAAGAGCAAGCAAAAACACTTCACAAATACCCCTACACTAATTGACAAATAACAAGAACACCCAATCTCTAATAAAATGTAATCCAAATCCACATGAAAAAAAATAGAGAACTTGAGATTTTCACGGCAAGTGCGGCGCACTTTAAGTAGTTGCAGGAGATTGAAGCAGCAAGCAAACATCTAAATACTGGTGGCAATAGCAAGGATAAAACAACCACCACTCAAATATCATAACCACAACTAGTAACAAGACTCCAGAAAATTCCAACATCTCCTCAAACAAACCAATAGATCCAAAACTCCCAAGAACAGAACCAGAAACCACCAAGAAAAGGAAGCAAAACTCCCGAGAACAGAACTAGAAACAACTGAGAAGGAAGCACCTTTAGAAGAGATCGGATGGAGAAGCTGATTTGAGGATCTAACTGGGGACAACCAGGCGGCGTCGAAAATTGAATTGGAGGACCGTTGGACACCGCATGCGCTCCCACATGCTGGTGCATGAGGAAGGAGGCAGGAACTTATGGAGGCATGTGTGGGTTACTTGCCGGCAGGATGAACACTCCGTGGAGAGGCCGGAAATGCACCTGTGCTCCTTCTGATGGCGGCGATGAGACAAACTGGTCAATGGAGCTGGGGACCCAAGGAGGAGCAGATTCCTCAACTGAAGAAAAAATGCCAAAAAATATAGAAATCCCAAATGAGCCTAAGGCTTTGATACGGTGTAAAAGAATAAGAATGGGAAAAGATTTTCAATCTTTATTCAATAGTTGCAGAGGTAATCTATACAAGCATAGAGCTAACAACTGTGAAAACTAAATCAACTAGTCTAATTAGGAAAATATTATAAAAGGTAAGCTAATCAACTAATTAGGAATATAACATATATTCTGTAACAAAACTCTTTTAGGTTATGTCAACAGAGAAATAGACATTCGAAAGCTAGGATGTTGAAACTATTATTTCATTTGGATAAGGACGATTTTTGTCTATCTGTTCCTTTTGTTCATGTTTTACCTGGAAAAGACGAGGAAAAAAAAGAAAATAAAAGAAAGGGTTGTAAGAATCTAGAACTAGGATGTCATACCAATCTCTCCTAGATACAAGTGTGTGATCAATCGTCAGATCATTTTTTTCAAGTGTTAAATTAAGGGGTTCGGAATACAGCTTTATTTAATTTGCTTCTGAAAGAGGGGGTGGGGGTAAATTTATATGCTTCATTGTGATTTATAGATGTTAGTATACCACCGGACTACAATTGAACTGTCTGACTGAGGTCTTGACAATTGATATCTTGGCAAAACCATCTGATAGGGAGCTGCTTGACCAGGACTTTATGGCAACTGACCAATAGAGAATCTAGTAACACTTATCGATTGTAGCAGTGTTATTTGGGAGATAGGGAGAGGGAGGGACATCATACCAGCTTTTATTCACCAAAGGAGGGAGGTTGGAAGTCACCAGAGGGATCTTTCTTGATGGGAGTCAAATGCATGCTAAAGCACATATTATTTTTCTCACTGAAAATAAAAGAAGGATGAATGAGAATTGCAATAAAAGAAAGTGCAGTTTTAACACTTAGAAATTCCGGCTTTTACTTGTAGGCAATTTCCTGAAGATTTGGGACTTTTCTTATATGTGCATGAATCTTTGTGTTTTAGTTACACCTTTTTGACCTTTAGTTGAATTCCTTTCCCCCTCCACCATATGAGTTATAATAATAATTATTATTATTCTTTTCACACAAATGTTTGTGTTTTTTACTGTCTTTGTGAACAGGCATTATGTGACAAGGACCCCTCTCCAAAAAAGGTTCTCTCTCTCTCTCTCTCTTTCTCCGCATTTTGCAACTTTATGTGTTAATCTTCAGAATATTGAAAATAAGGATTATGTGTCATGTTATTGTATTATATAGGTTCTAGGAGAGGGAAGTCTTGAGAGAAGAATTCTAGAAGTGAATAAAAAAAGAGTCAAGGTTGTAAAGCCGGGTTCAAAGACTTCTTTTCCCACTACTGAAATTCGTGGAAGTTATGCTCCTCCCTTTCATGTAAGTTTCTGAACTTCAGATACTTAAATCCTGTTCAGTTTGTCGATTATACGAAACCTTTTCTGATCATGTAATTAGGTATATGTGACCTTCAGGCATTCACATGATACCTGTGAAATTGGATGTAGATTTAGATATACCTTTGCACTTAAAATCATACTTTGTTTTCTTAAAGAAGAAAAGATGTTTCTTTAGCAACTATCCCAAAGCATTTTTTTTTCTTCTTATACACTGGAAAAAGTATTGATGCTCAAGCAATCATGTAAACCGAAAGATATACATGAGGTGCCTATTGTGCTTCTTGCTTATAGTGCAGAAACGCTAATATTCAAAGGTGTATCAGGTTGAGCTTTTCCGAAATGATCAACATCGGCTTCGGATTGTAGTGGATAGTGAGAATGAAGTAGACTTGATGGTTCATTCCAGGCACTTGCGGGATGTGATTATCCTCGTGATTCGAGGCCTTGCCCAGCGATTCAATAGTACATCTCTCAATTCTCTCCTCAAAATAGAGACAGCTTTGTCAAAGTGATGTAAAGTGAATCCACAGCAAAATGTAGTTATTGGTAGGTTTGTAGTTCTATTAGTCATTAGTCCCACAGTTTCATCCCCATTTTTACTTACAATGTGTGGTTTATGAATGGGCGTTTTGTGTGTAAGATAACCTTGTGCAGTGCTGGAAAGTCGGGGGTGGTAAAAATATCTGTATATACTATATAAATGGTGTCCGAGAGTTTTGAGAAAAATATGATGCCTTTTACAATCCATTTGTCAAGCTGGAATTTAATTCGCATTTGCAAATGAATTTTACCTAAACTTTATTTTCAAGTGAATTCTCAAACGAATAAATTGGCTTGATATATAAAAATCCATCGAATTTAAACAATAAAAATTCAAAATTCATACTTTTTATTTTGTATATATTTAATTCACCGCTTGAATTTCTGAAAATTCTTATGAATTATCAAATACGATTGAATTTTGCTGATGTGGACAGGAGTTTGATACTTACCTATAAAAAGAGCAGGATTAAGAGAATAATTAACTCTTATTTAGTCGAGAAATAGTAGTTGATTCTCGTAAGCATAAAAAATCGATTCAAGCGCAAGTAATAAAAAATAATTTGAGTTATTATTTTCATAATAACTGATGATTAAGTACTAATATTGTAATAATTCTCTGTTATTTAGATAAGCAAAAATTAATTGAACTAAATGAAAATTTAAATAATAAAATCATACAATCAATTGAAAGGTTGAGTGAAATCATTAGATTAAAAGAAAGGTTATTTTTTAATTTTCTCGAATCTATTTTTGAGTGATTTTTGCCTTGTGTCACCACTTGAGTTGGTGAAATCTTCTGCCTGATTAAAAGTCACAGCCTTGGGTGGTGGAATCTTTTAATTGTTCTCTTCTTCTTCTTCTTCTTCTTCTTCTTTTTTTTTTTTTTTTTTTTTTTTTTTTTTTTTTAAATTCCTAAATTTTTCAATGCAAATTTTATACTTTCAAATGACCCTCAATTTCATTAATTATTGAAAATTAATAAAATTAGACTTGAAACTAAGATTAACGCAATTTAGCCAAGATTATGATCAAAAATTAAGATGCAACTGAATGCATGATGAAACTTAGCTACAAAACCACTATTATAATCTAAAAATTGACTTAAAATTGATATAAATTAACTATATAAAACCTATTAATCAAATACCCCAAACTTGAACCTTTGCTCGTTATCGAGTAAAGAAAAACAAATCACACTTTTGAAAAATTAAAACTCAACATTTCGGATGGCAACAATCAATCTCAACCAAGATAAGTAGAAGCAAAGTTCACAAATAATCACAATTATATTTTATACTCCCTTTTAAAACTCCAAATCCAATGATTCACAACTTATAAATCATGGCTTTGAAGGCTAAATTGGCTTATAGAAAGGAGCCAGCATTTCACAATAAATTCTCATCAATTCACACAAAACATAACAATCTCAACCAAACTCTTGAGAATAAAATATAAATAGTCCAATATTATTACCACACAATTAAGTTTCGATAAAAATTAAGCCAATACATAGAAAAACATATACTCAATCTACCAAGATACATGAAATTCGCAAATTCTAACAATAGAAAACATAGGAGCTAGTACGTTTCATTTTTATTCAAATTTTTTTGATCCACTTTTCCAATTTAGGCACTTTTAACGGCTTTTATTCTAGCTTATATTAGCCTCTTAACGGGTACACTCTCCCAACACTAGTTTTCTCCATAAGCAAAGCTCATTACCGAAACTTTGCTTAAGGGATACATGCTCGAACCACTTGAATCAACCAGTGATGGTGAACCTTTTTTTGTGTGGCAAATTTTGAGCTATGAGTGGCCTTTAGGGGGTAAAGCTCTTGCAACATTAATCTTTTCCATTTACAAGGATCATTACCAAAACCTTACTTAAGGGAAACAAGTACTATACCATTGAATCGATTAATGTTGGTCAATCACTTCCCAAAAAGAAAAGAGATATTTGGTTGAATACTTATTCATTTAGTTGAACATTTGGTTCCTGCACATCTTATGCCTTTAAATTCACTGCCTCAAATTTAAAAGTTCACACATACCAAGGCAAGGTTAGAATAAAGTTTCCAAATGCATTAGCAACTATCTTTTGCAGGTAAGTTTAGTTCCTTAACTAGAACTTACACATCCTAAACTTGAGAAAATTATTAAAATTAATCATTTCTGATGCAAAAAGAAGAGAAAAAAATCATTTGTGTTAGCTTCTTAAAATATATCAATATAGTTCAAAAAGTCATGACTTATAAGATGGTCAACAATAGAAATAAGCTCAAACATAAAATATTCATCATAACTTAGCTAAAATCCAACTATACACTAACTTAAATTTGCTTTAATTTAGATGTAGTCATCCAAATTCAAGCTCAAATTCGTTCAAGTTCAAAAGCCAACTAAGGTCAAGCAAACGTTCAAGCTATACACTATTTTTTTAAAGAAAACCAATGCAAACCAAACACCCACCCCTAACTTAAAACATGCATTTTCCTCAAAGCATTAAAGTGATAACAAGTAAAAAAATGACACAAAATATGAAAAGAATATGTAATACTTCCTTTCAATGTTGAGGATAACATAACACTTATAACTAATGAGGTGGTGGAGAGCGTGGAACGAGAGAAGCAATAAAAAACTCCATTCTATCACGAAGGTTAGTTATTTGATCTTGCACACCATCAATATGAGGTTTTAGCTAGTTTATAGTCAAACGGGTGCTGGAAGAACCTTAATCAGTGATTAGTAAAATTGGTGGCTCCTCTTGCTCATTCTGTTATTTTGGAATATCATACTCACTTTAAACTTGGTCCATTGAAATGGTGTAGCGAATTGAAAATTAGGCTCACCTAGCCTTAGGAGTTCCACTTCTTCTTGATCTTTAATGATCGCCTGCGGTGGTGCAAGTTTCATCTTGGACGCTTGTCCATGCTTTTGCCACTTCTTAGTCGCTTCCTTGCCCTTTGTAGTGGAGATTGAGATTGTTGTACTCTTCATTTTCGCACCTTCTCTAGCTATGAATTGCTCTTTTCTAAAAACCCCAAGTAGAAGAGAAACTAGGCTTCTTAAAAATTCAATAAAAATATGCTTAGAGAAAGGAGAAAAGGAAGAATTTGATCAGTATGGGTGTGAAGTCATAATAAGGAAAGCCTATTTTTATTTTGAATTCCAATTCACAGTAGGAAATCATTAAATTTCAAAATATAAGCTTTTTTTTCTTTTAAAACAATTCTTGTTTCATGCTTGGAAGTGGTAGAAACCGCTGTCCATTTTCCTATTTAAATTGAAAAACTTGGGGTGTATTTACTTTCAGAAAATAGTTTTCTGTTTTCTATTTTCTTAAAAAATTGGAGTATTTATTTTCTATAAAAAAATTTAAAAAACTCGTTCATTTATCAACAAATGAAAAATTGAAGTATTTATTTTATGTATATATGTATGTATATATAGATATCTATACACACACACACACACACACACACATACATGTATATATATGTGAGTATATATGTATGTATGTATGTATGTGCATACATACATATGTATATGTATGTGAATATATGCACATACATACACATGTACATGTATGTATATGTGTATGCATGTACATACATATATATACATATCCATATGTATGTATGTATGTACAAGCACATACATTTACATGTATATGTATATGTACGTATATGTATATATGTAGATGTATGTATATTCATATATGTGCATAAATACATATGTATATGTATATTTATGTACATACATACATACATATGTATGTATGCATGCATGCATATATATATATATATATATATATATATATATATATATATATATATATATATATATATATATATATGTGTGTGTGTGTGTGTGTTAAGATTATTCAGAAAATTTGGAAAATATCTTTTATTAATTTTCTAATTTCTTCTTTATTTTGAAAAACTAAAAAATTCATTTCTGTTTTTCATTTTAGAAAACTGACCAAAATAAATATGATATCTATTTTCTATTTTCTGAAAAATTGGAGCAGTTTTCTGTAAAATGAACAGGCTATTGGAAATTCTTTTGTTAAACTTTCCACTTCACAGCATAAGCCCATGAATTTTGTCTTCTACCTTTTTTTTTTATTCTGCAAAAGAAAGAAAAAAATTAAAAAAATAATATGGCAAAAGTAAAATAAATCCAAAAAAATATTAAGCCTAAATTTTTTTTCTAGAACCTATAAAATATAATATAAATAACTATATAAAGTAAAATTAAATTAAATTAAAATAATTTTAATTAAATTAATAAATTGCCTTCAAGTTAGCATTTTAGTTAACATCTATATCTAGATAGAGTTACTCCCTCAGGACTGCAATGTGTGAGATGCTATCACCTTCAAAATAAGGTTTCGGTTGGTGGCCATTGACTTTAAAAGTTCCATCCTTGCTTTGAACTTCAACAGCTCCATTTGAAAAAAAAAATCTTTAAAATTGTGGATGGACCAAGCCAACGAGGTCGAAGCTCAGTTGAAAAAAGTTTAAGATGAGAGTTGTAATAAAACGTTTTGTCCAATATGAAAATCTCGTCTTACAATATGTTTTTCATGCCACTTTTTGGTCTGTTTTTTATAAATTTTGAAATTTAATAAGCTTAAAGGCAAAATTCATCCATTTCATTGAGTTATAACAATCTTTTTTCACATGTAGCTACCTCATGAAAATTCAATAACCTCATTCCCCAATATGCTTTATGTTCTAATTCCATTGACAGTTGATAAGCTTTTCCACATACCAACAAATATGGAGATATTCTGATTGGATTCTTCAATACTATCCTATATGCCCACAGGACATCATCAAGCTTTCGTTCCCAATCTTTCATAGAGGAACTTACTATTTTTTCAAGAATTCTATTTATTTCCCTATTAGATATTTCAACTTGCCTATTAATTTGATGATGATACGATGTACCTATATGATGAATCACAAAATATTTCATTAGTAGGATATATAAGTAACGATTGAAAAAATATTTACCTCCATTGTTATTAATAGCTCATATGGTTTCAAAGTGTGCAAAAATATTTTTGTGCAGGAAATTCATGACACTTTTGGCATCATTATTTGGCAAAGCCATTGCTTCTACCCATTTAGACAAATAATCCATTACCTTAAGATGTAATGGTTTGTGGAAATGGGCCCATGAGGTCGATTCCTCATACATCAAACAACTTAACTTTTAAGATGTTTTATAGCGGCATCTCATTAAGATGTACTGGTTACCTATTATTTGACATCTATCACAAGTATGAACAAAGTGAAAAACATTTATAAACAAGTGAGGCCAATAAAAACCTCATTGTAACACCTTAGTAGCTATCCACGATGGTCCAAAGTGACAACCACACTCATGAGTAGAGGGTGTACACAGTATGATACAATTCGGAAATTTATAAATTTTCGTATTGTTTTGAAATTTTGGATATTTTAAAAATTAAATATTGTTATTGTCTTAAAATTTTGGAACAATTCAATACAGTTTTTAAAAAATTCGATACAGCTTGATTCGAGTCTTTGATTCTTTCTGTACTAAATAATACAATACAATACAATACAATATAATCCAACATTTTTATTAATTCAATATTTTTTAAAATTTACAAAAGAAATATATACAATAATAAGTATAGACACAATTAAAATATCTCAATAAATACAATTAAAAGTTAAGTCAAATTATAAAATTAACATTCGATAGTTTTTTTTTAATTATGTTTGCACTGATTGAGGATCTTGAGCAATATTTTAAAAAATAATAACAAATTAAATTATACCACAAAAAATCTAAAAATTAAATACACAATTTAAGAATTTTTGCGAATATAGTAATTACCTAATTCAAACTTTTCAAATTCCTCGGTTGATGCCTCTAAAGCCAAAAGTGTAGTCAATCTTAATCAGTGTTGGCAATAAATAAGAACCTCATCTATAATCTAAGTTAAAGATCTTTTAATTTTTTTAAAGTCCTTACTCTAGTGCTTAAAGCTAATTTAGATGCTACAATCGAGCATTAAACAATCAAGATATCTCTAGCAACCTTACCCATAATTGGAGAATTTGGCTCATTCATTTTCCGCCAACTCAAAATGTCAAAATTAGGAGAATTTTTTTACTAATTTATCGCTCAAATAAGCATCCAAATCACATTGAGACACAACTTGCTCCTTATCCTCATTTTCCAAAGCCAATATCATTATTAATTTTATTAGAATTAAATGGTGGGGCTATAATTTGATTAGTATTAACTTTTTTCATTTTTTTATGTTCTTCTATCAATCAATTCAAAGCATCCATCAATTTAGAAAATAATTTCTCCAATTCACGCTCACTATAAAAACTTGTGTACTTTGAAACTAGCATTTCATTTTAAATCTAGGATCTAAGACCACAGACATGAAATGAATGATATTCATCTTGTTAATCAAATTTCGATACTTGTCAAATTTCAACTGTATTTATTTTCCCATTTCCATTAAAGAATTATCACCAATAGTTTGAGAATATTGCAACAAATTCAAAATACGCACAATATCTGAAAAATACATGTTTGAAGTTGAATATAATGTCTCAGACAATTTGCAAGTCACATCATAAAATATTTTTTCAAGTTTTATGAGAGTTGTGAGTTATTTCCAATTAATCTCGGTCAAATAAACATGCCCAAATTCAATGAAGTATTTGCTATCTCTATTCTCTAACTTATCAAAAGCTTTTGGATACCCCAAAGCAATGTATAACATCAAGTATGTTGAATTCTACCTAATAAGGAAATCTATAATCAAACTCATTGCATATTTGATGTTTACTTCTCATAAGATTTTTTGAAAAAATCTAACCTTTGGGGATTACTTCTAACATACTTGATAAATTTTCTAACATTTTTAATAGACTCCTCAACACATTTGAGCCTATCTTTCACAATTAGGTGTAAAATGTGAGTACAACATCTCGTGTGAAAAGTTTCACCATCCAAAATAAATACATCTCTCTTTCTTAATTTATTTTCCAACTGTTGAATTATAGTATCATTAGATGTTATATTATCAACAGCTGTGCACATCACTTTAGTCAAACCTCAATCCTCCATATAATTATCAACAACAACACCAACATTACTTCCTTTCTGACTTTTAATAACATAAAAATTTAAAATTCTTTTATGCATCTTCCAATTTGAATCAATAAAATGAGCAGTTAAGCACAAATATGATACATTTTGAATGTTAGTCCAACTATCAATTGTTAGATCTTTTGCATTAAAGTTTAAGAAAATATATCAATTTACATATCTCTCTCTTTTATTAAAAGAGAGTAACATTTTCTAGCAATAGTAACTCTAGATGAAATTTTAAATTCAAAACAAATTACTTCAATAAATTTCCCAAAGCCCTCATGTTTAACAAAATTAAATGGTAGTTATCCCTAATAATAATCCTAATTAAAGATTATATACAAGCTTTTTAATCAAATTTCCAAATAACTATTAACATATTATTATCGAACCCCACAAAACTCAAATTTGTTTTTGATTTATCCTTACTTTTATATGCAACCACTAACTCTTTTTTGTCTAGAAACTTTTTCAACTTTCCTTTAAATGTTTCCACATCTTGAAATGCCTAACTCACTCTTTGCTTGATAATCTTTACCACACCACTTACATGCAATCCTTCTCGTTTTAGTACCATTAACATCAAAAAATTTATTAAAATGGTCCCAAACTCCAAACCTACTTTTTTTACTTACAGACATATTTGAAAAAGTAACATTACCTATTAAATTTAGAGTTGCAGTTGAAGAAGACTTGGTTTGTGGGATAACAGGCGGAGGACCTATAATTTCATTGATTGATGGAATGGATGCCACTCTCTCATCATACTCGCCTCAAAAGGTTCTGAATTTTTTCCTTTTATTCAATGAAGAAGAGCTGGTGAAGCTAGAAGTTTTCTTCATTTTTTTGTGAGTCAATTCTTCATGTAACAAAAGTCAATCAACATTCAACTATAGAATATATATAATACATTCCACATGTATATATAAGTAAAAGAACTAATCTATGGTGTCTAAATTACATGCACATTAATACATGAATGCTAGGCTTTATTACTAATTGATTTATATTTTTTATCATTTAGCACATCTACTATAACACCCTTACTGTAACAGTCTTACCGACTTATGCAATTGGTCAGAATTTTCTTTAGGGTTACTAAATTCACATTTCAAAATATAACTTCTATTTGCTGCTGACCTATAAATGTTTAGTTTACTATTCATTTTTCAAAAATTCGGCAATATGACAGCTATAATCTTAACTAGCCCCATGAAAAGCATACAATAATCACAACCTCTCCAAGGCAAAGCAATTTATAACCATCCATATATAGCATTCATATTCTCCATCACACTTTACATATATAAAATTTATTCCCTGCTAATAGCCCTTCACATACTTTCATTTACAATACGATTACAATTACAAACCAACTTTTTTCTCTATAACTATAAAATAAATATATACATGCCACAAAAATTATCATCCTATTTCTTCAGCATCTTTCATATCCTGTATACTTTGCTCTAGAAAGATCAGTACCTGCACGCAGTAAATCCTACTGCTGAGCATTAAATATACCCAAGGGTAACTAACAATTATATTATTTTCCCAACATGCATAATTTCCTAATTATGCTAAATTAGGCTAAATTTATCAAATTTCCTCATCCAAAGCATGATACATTAAACAAAATTTTCCATTTAATATCAAAACTTTACATAACCTTTCAATTTAGTCCCAAAAATACCCTTTTTATTCATTATTTACCAAAATGCCATTTTTTTCTTATTTTCTCCTTTTAATCTATTAATTAGCTTACAATTTACCAATTAAACCTTGTTTTGACTTTTTCATGTAAAATTTCATTTTAGTCCTTTAACTTTTCAAAAGTTGATTTTTTAGACTGTTGATTGACCAAATTACCATTTTATCCTTATTAATAATTTTCTTATCACTTTTACTTATTAAACCTATTATTTGGAAAAATTACTGTATTACCCCTAAACTTTTTATTTCTTTTCATTTATGTCATTTTTCACTTCTAACTTCACTTTTAATTATCTTTTTGTACTTTTAACATATTATTATCATTATGCCCCTAGTAAGACCCATAAAAAACTCTCAGATCGGATATACGGGATGTGAACCCCACAAGACCACAACAAATTAAGAAATAATCCCAAAAGATCATTTTTCATAGAATATATGACAATACGTATGACAGATAATATAGAGATTAAAGATCCTACCATAGCAAAGTAAGTCGCAATGACTTGCACCGTGGTACAAAAATTCCTATGGCCAGCCAATTATATCTTGAGCTAGATTTTACTGCCTGACTATTTCTAAGGGCATAAATTCATTTAATTGCAGATTATTATTCAAAATTTTCACACTTTTCAATACTTTTTCAATACAGTAAATTTTCAGTCAGTCTTTTCAATTTTTTTGCACAGATTTCCTAATAATTCATCACTTTATCATCAAATTATGCATTAATTCACATTAATTTCACATTTTCACTTTTATACCTAACTAAAATACATCTCAAAAATATTCATTTAATCCCCATAAATTCTAAAAAAATTCATGGACATCAAATTTTATTTCTACTAACATTATAAGGCTTAATTTCATTAAAATCAAACAAATACACATAATTTTTCAATAAAGGAACATTCGGCCACCAAATGAAGTCTATCGTATATATACTTTTAAAATTATTTAAGCTTCCTAATAGGAATAATTAAGGTCTAATTACACTAATTTAACATCAATTTCAATTATGCCCATTTTGATTAAATTTTTCTTAATAAACCTAAAGGAAAATCCTACAAAATATAGGAAAATAAAAGGATTATTTAGCCACTAACTTTTTTCTCATATTTTTCCTTGCCATGGCTTCCTTTTCTTTACCTTTGGCATTGGTAATTTGTTCCTCCTCTTGAAATCATTCAAGGGTCGAATTTAATATCAACACAAACCCTATGATTTTGATCTCGAATGCTTAAAATGACAGAAAAAATGAACTCTAAACACCTAAAACTAGTAGTAGGCACTTTAGAACAAAATTAAAACCAAGAAATTCACTTACCTCAAATTGACACCTAAACTTAATAACTTGATTTCTCTTGATGTCGTTCCTCTAATCAAAGATCAAAGGCTGCTAAGGTGGTCTAGAGAGGTAGATTATACTATCCTATACTTTGATTTAGGGTGAATTAAGAGAAAAAATGGATGAAATGAGAGAGAAACAATGGTGGAAGTGGTTCGTCTATTGAAGAGGACGAAGATGGCCAATAAAGCTTCTGGTTTCTACAAGATCTTCTGCCTTTTATATGTCCTCTTAATGGGCTTGGGCTAGGCTTTTTCTATTGGCTTAAGCTATTTTTAGTTTAAGCCCGATAATTAACCGATAAGGCCCTAATTAATTTTTCCTACTTTCCAACTCCAAATCACTTCAAATTTAATTTCATTGTTCTTATCACATTAAAAATAGGCTGTATAAAAAATTTCAGCCCAATTGAAATCTGTTTCAATTAAATTGGTCCGATTCAAAATTATTAATGTTACCGAAAAGTTCATTGTTTTCAACCAAAATATTCTACACATTATTTTAGGCACATATGTAATTTTTGATAATTTTTAGATTTCGTTTGCTATTTTTAATAGCCCAGTCAAACCTTGGTCAAACAGTTACCTTAAAACCTTAATTGCTCCGTTTTTCATGCTTTTGACTTTTGGAGGCCCATTTGACCTCAAATTCACTTTAAATTTTAATTCCGGACAACTCATGACTAATACTTTCCGATAGTCAAATAAAATATTTTTCGCTTCTGAGAGTATTTTTCAGCCTTAAAACACTATTTATTGTATGAAAGTATTATTCACGGCTAACACGATCCACAATAGTAAATAAATTTGTAAAGACAAAGATCTATTCTATATAAAGGCCAGGGTGTATCCTCTTAAAAATAAAAAGTGTAAATCAAAAGATTTTGCAAACAAAATTGTGGCGTGGTGCCACTGAATGATCTAACAATTCTTTCAAATGATTTACTTTAAAACCACATTTAAACAAACTAAAAAATAAATAATAAAATAAACTCAATGAAACTAGCTAGCAAGAATAACAATTTTTAAAAAAGAAATCACAAACCAACCAACCTTTTTAAAAAAGCTCATACCTATCCAGCAAACATATATGCTAAATAATTCATTATTTCATTAATTCATTAAACCACATTATCCTACTTAATTCATCAGAGTAGTTTTAAATTCCCAAGTTATTGCAGTGTATCATCTAAAGCTCATAATGCATAATATAGGTAAGAAAAATCACCTGAAAAGTAGAAATGCAAATAAATTCCAATTGTTGTTCTAATGAAAGCGCTGTTGTGGGTAGAAGCCAAGAGAAAATTCTGTAAAAAAGAATGACAAAATGAATAAGGCTTTTGCTAAAGAATCAAAGCTAACAAAATAGAAAAATCAAAACCAAAAGTCTAAATGATATACTTGAACCTAACAACAAGAATCCATTATTTTCTTTGATTTGGCTCTGGAACCAATTTACCAAAACTCAGGCAAAGGCAGGCTAGAAATATAAGATGTAGAATTTGAGATTGATGGAAAAATAACATGCAAAAAATAATTGAATTGAATAGAGATGAGGAGGAGCATGATTTAAAGAGAAAGTAAAAGCAGAAAGAGACTGGGATAGAGACCAAAAATAGAAAAATGGGAGAGATAAGAGCAAAATTAATCGAAAATTGTCCTGTAAATGACAGATCGAGGTGGTTAAAGTGGCGGAGGAAGCACAAGGTAGCTAAGGTGGTTGAAGCACTAGAAGAAGCAAATGAGACAGGTTCAAAGGAAAAGATTGTAAAGGGGTAACTGATCTAAACCTAAAAATTTTTAAGTTCGATTTATAATTTTCTCCAAAAAAATTTTAATTTTTCTCTTATTGTTTGGAAATGTACAACTAAAATTTTAGTATATATAATAACTATATATAATTATAGTATTAATTTATGTACTCATATATCTATTGTGTCAAAAATAAATAAGTATTATTTTGAATGACAATAAAAGTAAATAAAATAAATTGATAAGGTAATTATATACTCATATAATTATATTAATTGGTAAAATTTCATTATATATATAATAAAAAATATATAATTTCAGTATATATAATAACTATATATAATTATATTATTAATTTACATACTCATATACGTATTGTGCCAAAAATAGATAAATATTAATTTGAATGACACTAAGAGTAAATGAAATTAATTGGCAAGGAGATTATATACTTATATAATTAGGGGTGAGCAAAAAAAATTGAAAATATGGTTAACAGTAAAATCGATCCGAAATCGAATTGATTTTTATGGTTATCCGATTTGATAGACTCGGTTATGATTTTTAATTTTTACATTTTTTGTTAATGGTTACGGTTTAGGTTTTTAATTACCGGTTAGCCATTAGTCTACAGTTAACCAGTTTATATATATATATATATATATATATATATATATATATATATATATATATATATATATATATATATATATATATATATATTTATTTATTTATTTTTATATCCTCAATTTTTTCTATTTCTCTCTAAAATTTACATAAAATAATACCTTAAAATATATTTAAAATATATTTTTATTTTTATACCTTAATTTTTTTATATTTTCCAATAAAATTTATATATTGCTTTAAACTAAATTTATATTATGTCATTCTCTTTAATTATATAGTAATATTTATATATAGTATCCGATTAATTTATATATATATATATGTTATTTTTTATCATATATTGGTGTTCATATTTTACTTAATATCATTTAATTACATTTTCTTATATTTTTTAGAGTTTATGTTATAACATTTAATATTAATCAAAATTTTATTTGATTTAGAATCAAAAATAGTAATTTTCAATAAATATCAAATCTATTTTATAATATTAGCTATTAATTTATAAAACATAAATTTTGGCTAGCAAATCATGTTTGTTTCATAATTTTTATATTAAATTACTTTATACATTTGAAATTGAATTGAACTTTATCTAATTTTTTATATAAATTTATGTCATAAATTTTAATGGTTAACCTAAAAATATTGGTTAACCAAATTGAAAAACTGAAATCAATGGACTGGTTAACTGAATGTAATAGATTGGTTAATGGTTAGTGATTTTAAAAAATCGATATTAATGGACTGATTAATTTTTTTGCTCATGGACTAGTTAACCAGTCCATGCTCACCCCTATATATAATTACATGAATTGTATATTTTATTATATATAATAATTGTATATAATTATATTATTAATTTACATACTCAATTACTCATATGAGTATTGTACAAAAATAGATTAATATTAGTTGAATAGTACAAAAAGTCAATGAAATTAATTAGCAAGATGATTATATACTAATATAATTATATTAGTTGGCAAAATTTATAGTATATATAATAACTCTATATAATTACATTATTGATTAACATAGTCATATAGGTATATATTGTGTCAAAATAGATAAATACTAGTTAAGTGATATTAAAGCTAAATGAAATTAATTGGTAAGGTAATTATATACTAATATAAGTACATGAATTGGTAAATAATTGTGTATAATTATATTATTTTTTGCATTAAAATATTAATTATAAATAATTGTGAAGTTAAATTTATATAATAAATATAAATTATAAATAATGTTTATATATAAATTATTATTATTATTATTATTATTATTATTAATTAATAAATATCGGTTCTTTCGATTCAATTTGATTCTAAAAAAGTTCGGTATAATTCAATACTGGTCTCGATTCGGTTCTAGATAAAATATTCAGATCCATTTCAAATAAAGTCAATGGTATAATTCAATTCAATTCTAGCCAAAAAGTCAATGGTATAATTTGGTTCTGAATTTTTTTTTATATTTCGGTTTGGTACAAGAAAATCCATATCCATGTACACCCCTACTTAAGAGTATGACAATGTCTCAAAATATCATTCATTTCATGTTTAGGAACACATCGCCTAATATTCTGATCAACACATAACCTATTGAAGTATGAGTCTTCCTAATAAAAAATGTTTTAACATCAAAAAATAATTTCTTTTTTTGCTGATAAGTCATATCGAGGGAATTATTTCACAAGCTAGATAGTTAACTATATCAATGTACCATGGTATTTGAAACTGCAAGATAGCATACAATTATTCATTGGGAAAAGATTTATTGATCAAGCACTCATTATTATTAGTTCTCTCTCATTCCAATATATAAATATGGTCAAGCATCACATTTTCAATACCTTTCTTGTCTTGAATTTCAAAATCAAATTCATGTAAAAGCAATACCCATCTGATTAGTCTAAGGTTGTGTGACGTGTGTCGAAGCCCTGATGCATCTAATTTGCTCTTGAAAGCCAACCTTAGGATCCAAGATCGGATAAAAGTTCATTTAACATATAAAGGTTGGTTAATGTTGTATAAGTGGGTTTCGAGATTATTTATTTTATTTCTCTTCTCACATGAGCAATCATGCTAGAATAAATTAAAGACGCACTCAATCACGAATGGAAAATTGTAAAACACGTTATAAAAAGCAATAAAGCATGGCATAGAAAGCAACAAAATTATTATGTGGAATTATGTCTACTTTGATAAATAAATAAATCATGCATAAAAAAAGGGGAGTTTATTGTGATATCATTTTAGGTGAGAACACTGATTTTTACATGCAATTATTATGTGAAGGCAATTTTGTATATGTATTATTAGGAAAAACAGGGATGAATGATCCCATTTTATTAGAAAAAATCATATCAATTTGTATAAAATCCTTTACATTATTAAGAAAAAAGGTTACTAGTTTAGGTGTTATTTTTTGGATAATTGGTCCAACTGTATTAGTAAAATCCCAATTAATTAATAGAAATAGCTTTGGTGTGGTTTTCCATTTAGTGGGTGAAAAACCTTTATTATTATATCAATTGCAAGAAATAAAAGGAAAATAAAAGAATAATAATATAAGCCCGAATAAATGAATAAAAGCTAATATAAAATCTTAGGCTATTCTTCTTGTTGGCTGAAGGCCATACTTAAATTTGAATGATAATCAAACCTTAAATAAACTCCATTGTAAATTTTGTTTTAAGCTATTTTTGCAGTAAGTTTTATACCTTTCTAATGCATATATCAAAAATGAAGACTGTAATACTTCAAGAATAGATTCAAGAAAACTCAGTTAAAGAATGACTTAGTATATAGGAAATTAAAATATTAAAATGTAAGATCAAATTGAGGTATAATTTTTCCACTCATACATACATATTTTAAGTCTTAAAATTGATTAAAAATGTTTTATAGTCATAAATTGAGTTTTTGGTCAAAACTGGTTTCTTTCAGAAATTGGTTCGTCAGAAATTTATGACATTAGAAATTTGACCTTTAGAAATTTGAATAAATTTCCAGACAAAAATTTGGATTCCACTACAAGATAAAATAATAGCTAGTTAATGGCTAGTTAAGGATAGATTTGTTTGTTTTGCCCTCCAACGGCTATAAAGGGCTACTTTTGGTTTTTATCACTTAGAACTGAGTTTTTAGGTATAAATATATGTTTTTAGACCCATTAGAATATTAGATATCACTTGGAAAGAATTTCTACCTCTTAATAGAAAAACTTACATCTTTTAAATCTCACTTTTGACATCTTTTGCACTTCATTCTCTACATATCATCTTCAATTTGATTATAACTCCTATTGTAATTACTTGTGAGAAATTTATATTGTGAAAAATTGTTTGGGTTGGCTGGAACCTAAGGAAGAATTTTAGTAAGTGCTTACTTCTTTAGATATACATGGGATTGTAATTTAGCTTTGACTCTTGCCTTTAAAAGAGTTAAAAGTGGAGAGAAAAGCTCAAGAGTGATTTTTAAGGAGTGGACGTAGGTATTATGGCCGAATCACTATAAATTTTGTGTGTTCTTTGTTTTTCTGCTATGTTCTTTTCTATCTTCTACAATTCTATCTTATATTCTGAAAATTTTATGTTTTTAAAATTATGTAAAATAATTTTTGAAATATTCACAATAAATTTAACACATAGGTATTATGGTCGAATCACTATAAATTTTGTGTGTTCTCTGCTTTTTTCCTATGTTCTTTTTTTATCTTCTATAATTCTATCTTATATTCTAAAAATTTTATGTTTTTAAAATTATGTAAAATAATTTTTGAAATATTTACAACAAATTTAACACACATTTTTAGAATTACATTTGAGGTTTTTGAACTGAAAAAGAACTTGCAAAATTTTGGTTATTATTTTTATTGTATTTTTTTACTATTAAAAATCTACATTCACATACATTTCTTTTCCTTCAGAAAAAAGGCCAAAAAATTTTGAAACACGGAATTCACCCCTATTTTGAGTATTTTTTGGGATCTACACTCCTCTATCCTACTCCGTTTAGTTCAGGGACGTGTAGTGTGTCCCCGACAATTGCTGTTATGACAAAAAATAATATCGGTTAATAATGAGTTAAATTAAACAAAATGATGAATAATTAATTAAGTCAAATAAATTAGATAAATAATTAATTTGATATAATATAAATAAAATAAACAAAATAGATAAAGTGCATGATGCATGTAGAATTTACACAACATGCATAGACATGCGTATGCTAAGGCATTTAATTAAGTTACGAATATTTATGAATAAATAAAAAAAGATAAAAATGCATGGTGCATACCAATTCATGCACTATGCGTAAATATGTGTATGCTAAAGCGTTTAAATTCATTGTAAAATAAATAATATAAAAAAATATATGTACATATATAATAATAAATTAAAAGAAAATAAATAAATGCATAAATATAAATATATGCATATACAATATTATAAATTAATTGTATAAGGAATAATTATCACAATATATAATTAGCGATAAGCATGATTATAAATAAAATTAATAAAATATGACAAATAATAAATAAATAAATAAATAAATAAATAATATTAACACAAATGATAAAAATAAACAAATCAACAGAAAATAATAAATCAAATTATGGAATATGTTGCATAAGTAGAAAATAAATTAACATGGCATAGAAAATTATACAAAAACAAATAAAATACAAAGGATGTAGTGTACAAATTGAAGGAAATAAAACAAATGAGTATGAAATGCATGAAATAGTAATGGTGGCCAAATAGATGAATTACATGTAAAAGAGGGTTGAAAAGTGAGTCAAAAAGCAAAAGGAGAAGGGAAGCGAGCGACTCATGTGTAGGGAAAGGGCAGAAAGCTAAGTTATAAGCAAGCTTATTCAAGAAAATCTAAAAATAGCAACGAAAATTCAATTCTGTTGCTATTTAGCAATGAAAAAATAGCAACAAAAAAAATTTTGTTGCTAAAATTGGTTAAATATTCTAAACTTAGCAACGAAAATATATTTGGTTATCTTCCGTCGCTAAAAGTGGAGGAAATTTTTAGTGTTAAAATTTAGTAATGAAAATTAGTAACGAAAATACTATACCGTTGCTAAATAAGTCGCCAACAGATGGCGAAAAAAATTTGGAATGAAAAATAACAACGAAAATTAAATTTCATTATTCTGGAAATTAAATTGATTCTTAGTCAAGATTTGGAAAAAAATGGTTTCTCATTATTCTTTGATTTGGTATGAAGAATCCTATGCCTATATTGGATGCAACATCCACTAAGCTGTATTTCAATTTTAATTTACATTTGATCTAATTTAATAGTTTTATGGCAAAAACGGATTGAGTTTGAAATATCCTTTATTTGGAAAAAATGGATTGAGTTTGCAATATCCTTTGTTTGACTTTTAATTTAGCATTATATAAATAAGCAGTAATGAAATGTTGACATTGAAAAAGTAATTTTGTATAAACAATCAACAATATTTTAGTGACGCAATAGCAAAGAAAATTCCATCGTAATTTTTTTATAATACTCAACGAAAATAGCAACGAAATTAGTAATTCCGTTGCTAAAAATAGCAACGAAATTTTGATATCCGTTGCTATTTTTGACCAATTCACCAAATGTTACCTTGGTTGAAATTTGTAATGGAATTCAAATTCTATTTAGCAACGAAAATTATTTCTGTTGCTAAAAATAGCAATTGTCAAATTTGCAACCGATTTTTTCATTGCTAATTTCCATTGCTAATTTTGATTAGCAATAGAAAATCAACAATTTTCGTTGCTATTTTAGAATTTTCTTGTAGCGAAGTCATGACCTCAGATTGTAAGTTGCTTAACGAGTCACTCCCTTAGGCCGTGATTCAACCTAGAAATGCAGCTTTGCTACTAGAACAACGCTGCCAACTTCCCAAACCACATTAAAATGCAAATTTGGCCAAATTAACCATGAGAAATGCATAAAAACTATGCATAAAAACATGATTTAAGTGAAGAAAAACAAGAAACAAGAAAATCAAAGTTTTAAACCCAAGGTTGAAGATGATAAATATTAAAATCCAATTAATTCTATTTGCTTAATTTCTACATGGTTTAGTCAGATTTTTATGAATTGATGACTAAAACAATCATAAAAACATAAGAAATAAAGTATTTTACAAGATTAAATCAAAGAATCAAAGAAATAGGAAAAAGTAAACAATAAAGGAATATTAATGGATATTTACTGTAAAATGAAATAAACACTAAACTAATAGGTCTTGGGGTCAATAAATATTACCTTTAGTATTCATTTGCTCAAGGACTAAGGATCCAGTACTTTTAGCTTATTTTTCCCATTTCTTGCTTTATTTATTTCTTGGCTTGGAAAATAGAGTGTGTGCGTGTAGACAAAAAGTGTTTTTAGTGTTTTTTAGAGAGAGAAATAGAGAGAGAGAGCCCCACTTTCAAATGATTTTCCACCTTAAATAACTTATCATGATGAGTAATAAATGCTCATATAAGAGTTGAATGAAAAATTAAATTTTCTCCCACTGCCAGCTATGAGTTTTTGCAAAAAAATATAAAAAACTAATTGAGTCATTCCTTTGACTCATGGGTCAAGGGAGTGAGTTAAGATGAGGTTTAAAAATCAATTAAAATAATTTAAATTTTGATTAAAATGGCCTATTTTGTTGCTACTTGGGTTAAGTCATGACCCTAACTTGTGATTTAAAGGATTGACTAATGCCAAGTGGTAAGATAACAACTGGAAGGCAAGCAACAAGTAGCAGAATGTTAGAGAGTAACTTAAGGGTTAAGTCATGGCCTTAGCCCCCAAGTCAAGGGAGTGACTCAATACTGAATCATTTTTTGACCTTTAATCATGCATTTTTGCTCTGCCGACAGAGGGGAAAGGGTTAGACCAATAAAAAGACATTTTTGAATATTAAAAAACCTCAAAGGAGAGCAGTAAAAAGGCATTTAAAAAAACATAAAACCCTGAGGGAGAGCCTAGCGCTTCCATTTCTTATCTATTTATGAGCAATAATATCTTCATCAAGCAACCTTGATTAGAAGCTGCATTAGGACCTAGTGTCTATAGGTTGGCTTCTTTCTTTTAAAGGAGATACTTAATAGTTGAGTGATCGATGAAGACTATTATTTATTGCCTATTAAATATGAACGAAATTTATCAAAAGCAAAAATAATAGCTAAGATTCCTTCTTAGTAGTTACATAATTAAGTTGCACCTCATTTCAAGTTCGACTAGCATAGTAGACAATTTGTAACTTCTTGTCCTTTTTTTGTCTAAAAACTGCTCCGACAGCAAAGTCAATCATTGTGACATCCTTATCTACCCTATGAGGGATATGGAAGTGCCACCTCAGACTTATAACTAATTCATATACAACCACATACAAATAATATGTTAGCATATCCAAACTTTAAAATTTAAAATCATATATCTATCTGCTCAATATAATTTACTTAAGTAACCAAGGCATACATACTTATCTTAATTGAGTTCAGAATTTCTCAAAATGTACAATTTATACAACTGCGATAATGTATACAAAACTTATCTACTTAACAACATATCAATGACTTAATAAGTTCCTTATAGCTTGTGTGCCACCTATTGACAAGTTATATCTAATAATTACACTTTATTATATGTCTTCAGTAGTTATTCCCGATCTTCACTTCAGACTAATCCTTGATTACATACTTACATTGCAAAAGGCAACCTATATGCTAAGTTATACTTAATAATGTAATACTCATGATACACACATACACACACATGTATATATAAAACAAATAAATAATTATTCAAATCTTACTCTTATATTATAATACAAGTTTATCACTCAGTTACGTACACTTAACTTTATCTTTAAACATCTATTAGCATTCTCTTATACTATCTTGAGCTTGAACACCATTGCATATAACTACTTATCAAGTTATCATTAACACTCAAGCACTTTTCACTTCATCAGAGATTTGGTTTGGACTTGGAACTGGTATTCCAAGCTTTCTACATATCCAAATGGTAGGAATCAGAATCACGTAGTTCTAAATGCTCACTTATTTCTTTCTATTAATAGCACAAAATAATAAAGACAATCTATTGCATTCACTTCCTTACATTATTACATGTACATTAAGAAAACAAAGTCATAAAGACTTGTAATAACATGGAATAATGTTTTATTGGTTTACTAATACACAATCATTTCCACTATAATCACTCTTTTAACTTGAACTCAATATAGGTATGGAAAATGGGAGCACTGGACACCAAACGGGTATCTAATTAATAGACAACATTATAGTGCCAACACTAGATACCAAAATGTATTAGATAACTAGACACCTTTATAGTTCCAACACTAGATACCAAATGATATCAATTCACTACCTCATTTATATATATAATCATGGCTATATCCAATTCAAGTATAATATTAAAGCTTCACTCACTATTTTACTTTACATTTCAAATGCTAATGTACTCGATATTCACTTCATTTATGATCATATAATCGATATTCACTAATTCACTTTTCATTTCATGCACTTGAATACTCAATCATGTCAATTTACAATCACATTAGAGTCATGTATCAATATGAACATTCTTATACACATGGCAACTATTCACAACGGCTGGAAATGTATAAATGATACTTGTATACATTCCTTGCTTACACCATCTTATAGGTATAAGAATTTATTAATAATACATATTTCAAGGAGGATGTATTTTATCCATATTTACATTTCAATGTATTTCCATGCATTTCATATATATATTAATTCATATTATAACATTATATATTTGTTTATAAAGTTTCATAAGCATCTGAAAAAGTTCAGATGTAATTAGATAAATTTTTGTTTAGGCTGAAATAGGCTACTACACTACTATATTGACATCATACACTGCTGTATTAGCTTTGAAAATTTATGTGGAACATCTTAGATGAAATTTAAAGGATACAATGCATCCTATATGGCTGTAATGAACTCCATACAGCTTTGTAGGTACTCAATTACTAGATTCTTAAAGATAGATTACCAAGCCCATTTTGTGCAGCCATTTTGACATAGATAATGATATTTTTAGGTAAAATAGTCTCTAGTTTCTATGTTATTAAAAATCAAGTCATTTGGACTTCTAAATCTTTCGTTATTCATTAAACAACATAAACTGCTCCAAAAGCAGGGCAACAACCATCACTCAACTTCAAGATAGAATTTAATGATCTTAGAAGCTAAATCAAAATTTAACTTCATCTAAAGAGTTATAGGTTCATGTCTTAGGTTTAATTTACAATTATAATAATCCAATTATGAGGTCTATAGGCCGAGATATATCTAAAAAACCAAGATTGGTTATAGTGAACCAAGGATAGATTCTTCCAAATTGACTTTCATGGCTTTAACAAGCTCAAATATACAACACAACATCAACCCAACACTCAACAATCAATTTCACTTTAAAATTAATATAAAAATCATTTTAAACATGTCAAATTCATGCAAATAAGAGATGAATTCTCATACATCAAAACATGTCAAATTTTGCCTTTCATTATCTTCTTTAACTTGTATTCTCTTTGGATTCTTTTATGAATTATAGAATAGAGTTCTTTTTCTTTTTTAAGTGAAGAAGAGAAAAATCTAAGTTTTTCCTCCTATAAAGTCGACCATCTCTCCCTTTCTTTAAATACATCCATATCCTTATTGTTTCTAGAAACATATATGTCCAATTCCCATTGGTCCAAGTGTTCATATGTAATTAGGTTGCATACTACCCAATTTTCCTCTAACCATATACAATTCCATCCCTCTTACTAGTTATTATATGTCTCATAATCATTTATGCATACATCTGTCAATACCATAATTTACCAAATTGGCCACATCTTTTAAATAAATACTGTAACATCCTAAATTTTCATCTGTCATGCATGGTATGATGTAGAGCATGAGTAATTATCTTAGGAAAATTTTAGAGTAATCGGAGTTGAACAAAATAGAAAAATTGGAGAATGTGTAAAGGTTAAATGTGCTCGGGCTAGGGAAATTTGAGGATGGACAATCCGATGAAAAGTTTAACCTAAGAGTATTTTATGGAAGTAGGTGTTAAATGGAGTCAAGAGGTACAATTTGAAAAGACAATGAGCTTAAATCGACTCTTAAATAGGATAGAGAAATTTTTTCTTGGTACCGTAAAAAGGTTGATTGAAAGTTTGATCAGACTCAAAATTTATGAACCGACCTTCAAAAATTATTCAGGATGCAAAATCAGGACTGAGTTAATTAAGGGGTTTAATTCAGGTATTTTAACCATTTGAGAACATTGAGGTCAGTAAAGTAAGGCCATAATCAAGTGTGTACAAGCTTATAGAGAATGGATGTGTAGGGATGGAAGAATGAGTGACAAGTGGCTTAATTTAAAGCCATTTGATTCAATAGTTAAATGGTGAATCATGGCCACTCCTTTTATACACTAAAAGATAAGGTAGAAGAGTGTAGAGAAATATGAAAATCACTTCAAATTTACAAAATTCCCCTTGTTTCCTTTAGAAATTTGAACCTAGCCATAATCTTCTTGCTCCACCATTTTTCTTCATGTAAGCTCTTTCTCTCTAATTTCAAAGTTTATCTACCATCCTCACACATAAAAAAACCTTATCTTTCACTTAGAGAAAGATTTATAGCAAGAAGGAGTCAAAATATTAAGAAAATAAGGTAAGAGAAGTTAGACCTAATTTAGTGCTTTTATGAGTTTTAGTTGGAATTAATTGGAAAATTTTATATGAGCATGAAGAGAAGGATTAGGAGAGTATTGTAGCAGCTTTGATTTGCATTAAATCAGCATTTAAACATGTTATTTTTTCTCTTCCATAAGGCAAAGAAGGCTAATGCAAATAGAAGTAGGAGCAGAAGTATTTCAAGCTAATTAGAGGTAAGTGGATACAAACTGTACCTTATTTCATTTAAATTATGAATTTTAGTATAAAATCTACATTATGTAAGTAAGTAAAAATAAAGAATAATGTGAAATAAGTCAAGTGTATGTAATAGAATGATGAATTGCTATGAAATAACCTTAGAATTAAGAAGCAATTGATTTTATAAGTAAGGAGAGGGGTGGAGGCCGAATGGTATATTAGGTGGGATAATAGGGTATTTTGATGATAATTGGTAAATTCTTCATAAATTGAGTACTGTTTCAATGAATAAATATAATATGATTGAATGGTACCTTAAATGATATGTAATTATAATGATTAGTAAGAAAACTATATTATGTAACTATATTAAATTGTATGTAATAGTGAAATAAATTAAGATAACAAGTTATAATGTTAAATTAAGTCACTAGAAATTCAAATTAGTGAAGAAATCAAATAAAAAGGGAAGAAAATCAAAGAGGCCGAATTGGGTACCTTAGGGTACCTTAATTTAATTTGACTTTTAATTGAGTATTTAATGATAATTAGGCAATTCAAAATATAAGGAATGCAATAATATTAATGAGAATGAAAAATGAGAAAGCTACCAAATTATGTAATAGTTACATAATGGTGAAAAGAAATGGAACTTGAGAATTTCTATGTGAATTTGGCATATTTTATTATATTATGGCTTAAATGGGACATAAAATTATGTATGGTATGAAATTTGAGGAAGAAATAATTTGGAAATGTGATACTGCTTATTCGCCAAATAGTGGTATATGTGGAATGGCTTGATTTAGTTAAATTCTTATAATAATAAACACATATGAGAATAATATATGATTAATAAGCTTATATGAATGCAAATGAAGCATAAAATGATTAATATGATATGATAAAAATAAATAACAGTGTAAAAATATAATGTCATATGATAATTGATGTTGCCCTTAGTGAACAGTGGGTAATCCAGGATAGAATGGCTACCCATAGGGGCATAATTATCGCAATATTACTATGAAAATATGATTATATTACTTAGCAAGCTTATTATATGGGAACACTGGAGAATCGGTATCGTACCCTGGCTATGCGATCACTTTAGTATAGGTGTATTGATGATATGAGTTTCTGGAGAATCAAAATCGTACCCTGGCTGTGCGGTCACTCCAGTATATAGAGATGACTGAAGTCCTCATCCCGTTTATCCGATTCGAGGATTTTCACTGGTGACAACTAGGGGCAAAATTATAATTTTACATGTAAACTGGGACAAAAGAGTAATTACGACAATTTAGATATCATAAATATGAATACATAAGAAATAAAGTAAAAAAATGAGATTAATAAGTCAAGTAAGGGTAAAATGATAATTATGTAAGAACATGAGAATTTGGAAAGCAAAGTAAGTAAAAAAGAATATCATATAGTTAATATGTTTAGAAGTAGAATGGAAACTATAACAAATTAGTTAACAAGGGTGAAATCGTAACTATGTAAGAAAATAAGGACCAAAAAGTAAATTATGAATAAAGAAAGTGGTGCATGAAGTTAAAAGAGCATTAAAGTGAAAAATATGGTTAATAGACTTCAAGGATAAAAAGGTGATTACGTGATAGAGTAGAGGGCAAAACTATAATTGTGCCACAAATATAGTGATTAATGAAATTAAATTGAGTGAATAGGTGAAAAAGGGTAAAACTATAAATAAATATAAGTTAAGGTTCCAAACTGTAATTTGCCACCCTGAAAAAAGTTTCAAAGGACTAAAATGTAACTTATGCACTTAAATTACATTAAAAGTCAAAGAAAGTCAAACAGGTCAAAATTGAGATCAATTTGGCCAAAATAAGATAAAAATCAAATTATAGGGACTGAAATTGTAATATCCTACATCGGTTGGAGAGGAGAACGAATTAGTCCTTATAAGGCTATGGATACCTCTCCCTTGCAGACACATTTTAAAATCGCGAGGATCTCGACCCAAAGCGGATAATATCTATAAGCAATCATTTGAGGACGTTACATAAATGAAAATTTGCTAATTAAATTGAAATTAGAAGTAAAAAAGACATCAATTCGATCAAAATTGAAGTTAGTATAAAATAAAGCAAAAAGAAATTATAAGGACCAAATTGAACTTTTCCATCAAAGTGAGGAAATAAGTGAGATTAATTAAGGAAAATATGTATAAAGAAAATTAAGTTAAAAGCAAAAATTAAATAAAGTCAAACGTGATGGGTAAAAGTTTAAGGGTTTAATTTTAATTTGTCATTCAAGCATAAATTATATAAAAATTAGTAAAAAAGGATTGAATATGAATTTAATTAAAGAAAAAGGGCCAAAATTTAAATTTAAATAATAGTAATTATGAAGAAACTACAAGTTCAGGGGCCAAATGGTAAAATTTAGAAAATAAAATGGCAAAGAGAAGATAAATTCATAAATTATTCTGTATAACATAATACAAGGAAAAAATTCAGTGTAAAGTAAAGAATAAAAAAAATATAGAAATTAAAGGTAAAATGGTCAATAGAGAATAAAATTTAGAGTTAGAATGAAAGGGGCCAAAAAGAGAAATCTAAAAAAATTTAGTACAAATAAAATAAATTTATAATTTGGACAAAAGCTAAGAAAATGAAGGATAGAATTGAAATTGTTGAGGACCAAAAAGAAATGGAATGAAATTTCATGGTAAGAATTATTAAAAATAAGAACTTGAATTAAAATAGTAAATTTTGGAGAGAAGATAATAAAAGATCAATTGGACAGAAAATGAAAATATTTTAAAGGTTATCTAAAAAGCTAAAGGAAGATAAGGCAACACAAGGAAAGAAAGAGTTATAGAAAAATTTAGAAATTAAAAAAAAAACATTCAAGTATTGAACAATTAATGAAGGAACAAATTCCATATGATTGTGGTAGTCAAATGTTATAATTAAAAACGTACAACAAGACGAAATTATAAATTGGCTTTGGAAGAAGTCAATAAAATAGCTATGTTAATGATTATATAGGAATTAGTAAAAAGTTTAGTAAAAATATATTCGTATAAATGTATTAAATGTGAAACCGTAATAGTATTAAAGATCAAGTAATAGAAGGAAATCGAAAAAGAAAAAAAAATGTATGGGTATATAAGTAATATGAATAAAGTGGTATTACTAATAATATAGCTATATATACAATGAGTTAAATAAGATAATAAATACAACCGAAAAAATAAATACAAATAAATTTATTTAGATAAAATTTTGTATAGTTGTATCCACCATTAGGCAACAATGTTGCTTAGTGTGCGGTTTGTTAACTGCATGTAGGAATAGGAAATTAGGGACGTAAAGAAGGAAGATCGATAAGGCATGTACACAATGACCGTTGGGATCGCATAAATTAAGGCGGTTCGATTTGTATTTAGTGTTTGACATGTAATAATTATGGTTATTATTGTATAAGTAAATAATATTATGATTACTAGCATATGTGCATGGGAATATTATGTGGATGACCGTATATTGATTCTGTATAGTATATGAAAATTATGAATGAATATAGGATGTTACAAATACCGACTATATCACTTACTATACTTTAATGTGTTTAAACTTTATAGTTCACTTGCTAATTTACCCTAAACATACCAGAATATTGTTAAGGTTTATTTTGGGACATTACACTCAATTCACACATAAGCTCAAATGATAACTCCTAATTTGGTGATACCATAATAGGTTCTAATATGAGATCCTTTTTTCAATCTATTAAAGGCAACCAAGCACTCTTTATTAAAATCAAAGGAACATCTTTAACTAACAAATTATAAAAGGTTTGATTATTTTAGAGAAGTCTTTAATGAGCATGGGGTAAAATTCCTCATGTCCAAAGAAACTTCTCACTCTTTTAATTGAGGTTGGAGGTGGTAATTTGTCAATCACTTCAATCTTTACCTTATCCACCTCAATGCCATGTGCGAAAATCATTTTACTTAGAACAATTCTGTAATGTCCTGACACAATGATGACCCGAATAGTACGGGTAAAAAACTCAAAAATTTTAGGCATATAAATAAGTTAATTAATTAATAGTTGATAGAAAAGTAATGTTTGAAAATAACAGGGTAAATTAAATAAAAATCTAAATAAAATAAGACTAATAGCTCCTTTTGAAGACAAATGCACAATAAAATCACCTATTTAAGAGTATATTAAATGTCAAAATTTTAAAATTTCCTTGAGTAAAATAAAAATATAACAATGAGGGAGCAACTAGAATTTTTATGAGAAAAGATTTAAGTTGGGGATTCAATTAGATAGAACATTAATAGGGAAGGACTTAAAAAAAGTTAAAAAAACTAAAGTTGAAATTGTGCCCTTAATCAACCCTAAAAGTACAGCAAAATGGTGTCATTTGTTTCTCTTCCACCGTCTTTTAGACTCTTCCATACACGATTTTTCCATCGATTTCCAACCATTACCTGCATTTTTCTTCCTTTCCATCTTTGTTGCCTCTACTCCCACCGCCAGCCATTGGTCCCCAGCCTTCCTCCTCCCTTTTTCTCTTTCTCTCTATTGGGCTTTATAGGAGAACAATAACTTTGGTTGCATTTCCTACTTTGGCAGCCCAACCTATCGTTCTTTCTCTCCAACGGAGCTCGCCGTTTCTCCTCCGAAGTGAGTAATAGTTAGAAGACGAAGTCCTAGTTGCTTGAGGTTTGAAATTAAAGGAGCAAAATAAGATGAAAATAGTATATTAGGTTAGGGATTTAAGAATTTAAAATTAGGAATTGAGATTTGTTAAGTTAAATTTCTTACCTTATGCCATTAAATGTTGATTTAATTAGTATAATTTTTGAGATTTGTTAAATTTTTGGTTGAAATGGATTTTTGAAATTTGAAGAAGAAGAAGAGAATTTGAAAAATAAGGAGAAGGGGAAAGAAGTAGGGGATTGATTTTGATTTTTAAGAAGTGATTTTGGAAGATTGAAGTTGATTTTGCCACCCATTGAGGTTTGCAACCCTTAAATTTACTTTTTTCTATATATTTTTGCTCTGTGTTTGAATTAAGAACCGATGGCATGATATGGTTTTGATAGAATTAACTTAGGAAATTACGAAGTTGATATATGATTTAGTTTTTTGATGTAAATTGATGATAGAAACTATTTTGAGGTGAATAATCTTGATGAATTTCGGGAAGGACTTGTGATATGAAAATGAAAGTGAAAATTATCTGATGCACTATTGCGATGTGAAATGCTTGAATATATAAATTTTTGTTTAAATGAAGTCTTATTTATGGTTGGTAATATTGAGTTATGTATGCCAAATTAAATTTAATAGAAATTTATGAAAATAATGTTTAAACTAGCATGATATTATCCTAAGAAGTTCTGAATTCAGTTTATTAACTATCATGTGTGTGTGTATACATATTGATAAGGCCTGAAAAGTCATTATTTGTAAGAAGGAGAGTTGGCAGCTGGTGATCCGGTCGGATGATTGAACCTACAAAATGGATGCTTGGTCGGACCAGGCATTAGCACTTTGAAGCTTAAGTTAGTAGCTTTTAGAGAGAGTGTTTAGAGAGAGAGAGAGAATCTCAGATGTTCAATACCTAGAGCCCTTATATTTTTGGCTATTTATTAGAGATGAAGGAGGGGCACTTAAGTACCTTGGGGTGTGATAACTGGCAACTGGAGTAGGTGAACAGCGATGTGACAAAAAGCAGGTGAAAGGTATGTGCGATGGCTTCTATCAGTGGACTGACAGAACGTGTTGTCCCATTAGTCCGATGGGACCTCGTGCCTTCTTGTCTTGTCTTCCAGCTCACATTTTGCCTTTTTGTTGATGGGCTTTGGGCCCTGCAAAGTGTTGTTAGGCTGACTTAATTGGGCCTTTGGAGATGTTTTTTCCATAGTTATCACTTGTCCCCCCCACAAATGGTCCGATCGGGCGATTTAAGATTTTTGGCGGGATTTTAAAATTTTTGGGAGGTGCCTATCTGAAGAGACACGTCTATTCAGTTCAGACAGTTGTTTTGCATTTAACTACCACACGCGACTCAAAGATGGCACTTCGTTCTCTATAACCGCAGTAATGGATCGAAGACACGTGGCATCCATCCAACGGAGAGGCATTTGGAGTATTCTAGAATCTTTTTTGTCTATAAATAGGTAAGTTTGAGGTGATTTTTCCTCACTTTTCAACTATCCTTAGCAAAACTCTGCCAAACTTTCTTTGTGAACTTTGCCATTTGAAACCTTTAGCAAAAATTTCTTGAGGAAATTACTTCAAATTCTAGAGATTTTCAGAGTGTCTGCGAGATTACCTAAGTAAGTAAACAATCTCTGCCTTTGATTTTCTTTTTCATTCATCACATATACTCTTTACTTCTCCCCCTCCACCAAAAATGGCATCAAACAATAGTCAGCCAATAGATAGAAGTTTCCTTTAGGATTACAAGAATCGAAAGCCTCTCGCTCATCCTTTTACGATTGATAGAAGAGGAAGTGACGAGAATTCCTTTACAGTACCATTTTCCTGTAGAAGTGTCGGTGATGGCCTGCCCGAATTTCATGGCCGTGATAGAGGGGCCTTTTGGCCATGAAAGGAAAGAATGGTTTATTTGCCATTTGTGGAGTTTGGATGCAGGGATGAGGCTTCCCTTTGGTGCGTTTGAGTTGTCGATGCTTAGGGGTTATGGAATTGCCCCTAACCAATTGCATCCGAATGGATGGAGGACGATGCCCTGCTTCAAGATCTTGTGCAAGATAGAAGCGCTAGCCCCCACTTGGGACCTCTTCACTCACTTCTTTTATATTTCTAATTGGAGTGATGGGTCGAAGTATTACTTTACCAGCCAACAGCATCAAAAGCTCTTCATCATCCCATCTTCAATGAAGGTTTCAGGGAGAGATATTTTTTAGCAGGGATGGCTGGTGGTTTTGGAGTACCACTTGTTCGATCGGCAAAGGCTACAAATTTGAAAGATCATGTTGTTGGTTGATCTATATATGAAGCCGACATCAAAAAATTGATGGATACCATGGCAAGGAATGGATAGCCCTTCGACTCAAATTTTCTTTTGATGACATTGATGAGATCCGCAAGTTCTAAAGCTGGCATAAATGAAAAATGTGAGCATTATAGTGGGAGTGAGGGGGAGGCTACATATTTAACAATTCACGCATTGCATGTGAATTTTTTTGAAAGAGATACTTATCTTGTTTGATTCTGTGATGCAGTTGTTGGCAAAATGGCAAAAGGACATGATGCAGCGACATTTCTCGCTGATCGGGCCAGTGCTAAGAAGGAGGCCGAGCATTTGGCCTAGAAGGAGAGGAGAAAAAAGAGAAAAATTTTACCTGCCTCGAAGGTTAATGCTTATAAGGGTGTGTCAAGTGCTTCTGCACCCTCTGGCATTGCTGTTGCTGTAGTGACCTTATCTTCTGCTGCCATGGTCATCCCTACCATTCGGCCTCCTCAAACTATTAATAGACTGGCGGTGCCCCCTTCAATCTTGGCTGGACAACATCCACTCAGGTGACTGCAACTGAGAGACGAATCTGACGAGGAAGAGCCACAACCATCTTTAATCTCCCGACCATCCACTCAGAATATGGGGGCACCGATAGATAAGGCAACTCAAAAAAGAGTTGAGGAGGCAGCAAGGAAAAAAGCTGCCAAAATGGTAGCTGCTATAGATGCCCGAATCGTAACAAAAGGCAAGAAGATTGCTCAAGGTGAGCCAACCCAACGGCCTTCAGGGAGAGTTCAGAAGGGTCGGGCTCCTTCTTTGGAGAACATCTTGAAAGAGCGATTTGGTAATGATTGGTCGGTAACCAGTGAAGGGTGCCAGTGATGCAGAGAAAAAGGAGGTTGGATTCTTAAGGTCTGAAGTTGAGGAGCTGAAAAAGGAAAGAGCCCGGCTAGCCTAAGACCTCAAGACTTGGCTGAGCGAGGTGGACCACTTGAAAGGAGATGTTGTGCACCTACTGCTAATAGTGCTCTGTGCAAGAGGTACGAGAAAGAGGTGGGCAGGCTGAGGGGTGAATGCTCACAGCTTACAACTGACCGCCTTAAAGCCAACATAGACAAAGAGAAGGCCCTCGCAAACAAAGATAAGGCATTGTTCGAGCGTGTCATTCTCTAGGTCAAGATGAATTCTTTGGAGATAGCTCAGGCAGAGAAGGAGGCAGCTTAGGGCGAGAGATTGATGAAAAAGCTGGAAGCCTATAAGAAGGAGGTCCTCAATCGGTTAGGTGAGGCCCAAGGGAGGATATTAACTCGATTGATTTATGCAACCAGGTAGTGAAGCTGATCTTGACTAGATGGAGGATCCAGGGATTCTTCCTGATCCTCCCTTAAGTAATGATGAGGAGGAGGCCCTTCAAATCGGGGAGACTGAGCACATAGCAAATGAGGCCATTCCTCCTATTCCGACTGATCTCCCTTAAGTCGTGGCCCTTTTTCAAATCGAGCTGGCTGCTGAAGGGGTCATTGAATCTTTCCAACCTCTACCGAGGCCGAGGGCGTGCCTACTATTTACTAGACTGCAGAACTTGATCCGAACGGGATCCCTGTCGATGTAGAAATTGTGGATATAGAAACTTAGGTTTTTTTATTTCCTTGTAATGCTTTTCTTTGTAATAGTTTTCTCCTTTGCTTTGTAACTTGTAAAAATTCTTCATATTTATAAAATTCGATTTGGCTTTCAATTGCGTCTTCATACTGTAGTTCTCATTTTAGGAGGTAGGACTTGTCATAAAATTGACTAAGTAGACTAAATAGAAACCATCATGGAGAAAGTATGAAATCAGCTAAGGAGAATATATAAAATCAAACATGGATAATATGTAAAATCGACTAAGGAGAATACTTTCTAAATTTTAAGATGTTTTTCAAGTGTTGCAGTACATAACTCTTTGGATCAATAATTGCTTATTCTGATCGAATTTAAAAGATAATCCTTTAATTCAGGCGTGAGTTATGACTTAGGATTTAGGTGCATGATGTCAAGCGTAATAAGCAACTTTTTAGTCTTGCCTTCAATTGAGGTGTTATCCGATCAGATATGAAGATCGATTATTTCATTAGAGAGTCATGACTAGCGAATGACCTTTCGATCTTGCATTTACTTGAAGATTTGGCTATTTTATGTTCGATTGTAGATTTTTGCATTTTGTGCTCGGGATAAATGTCAAACCGAGCGAGTGAGTTGGTGGAGATTAAATGGAGTCGTCTTGCATCTTTGATTCAGGAATGGCATTAAACCTAGCAGACAAATTTAATATGGAGAAAAGCCTTTGCATTTTGGGCTCGGGATGAGCATCGAGCCTAGCAAGGGAGTCAAACTTATAATGGAGAAAAGCTTTTGCATTTTAGGCTTGGGATGAGCATCGAGCCTAGTGAGGGAGCTGTACCATTCAAGACTAGATGTGGAGACAAATAGAGTTTTTAGCTTTTGCATTTTGGGCTCGGGGCAGACATTGAGCCTAACGAATTAGCATTATTTTTATGTCTCGATCGGATTATGCCGATCGAATTTAAGAAACCTGCAAATGAACATCAAATCTAACAAGTAGTTGTAAAACATACCTTTTTCAAAGATGGAGAAAATTTTCTTGATTGAATTCAAAATTTGATACAAGATTATACATGGTACTTCTTGAGTACTTCGACATTCCAACTTCTGGGGATGTCCGACCCTTCAAGGGTTCTGAGCCTATATGTGCTGGAGCTTAGAACCTTAGAGATTTCGTAGGGGCCTTCCCAATTTGGCATTAGCTTCCCAACTTCAGCATTTTTCTAGCATATATCTACCTTTTTGAGCACCAGATCACCCACATTGAAGTTTCTTGACCTTACTTTTGTGTTGTGATATCTAGCAACTCTTTGTTTGTAGGCAGCGATTTTGGCATAGGCATTTTCTCTCATTTCCTTAACCAGGTCCAAATCTTGGCATTTATCTAGGATATTCATCCGGTCGGAATAGAATGCAGACCGATAGGATGAGAGGCTAATTTCTACGGGTATCATTGCCTTAGAGCTGTAGACAAGAGAGAATTACGTTTGATGAGTGCCAGCTCTTGGAGAGGTCCTGTAAGAACATAAGAAGCTTTACAGTTCTTCAGTCTGTTGCCTTTTTCCTTGCCCAATCGTTAAGCCTTCCAAGAGTGTTCGATTGGACACCTCAGTCATCCTATTACTCTACGGATGAGTGACTGAGGTGAACTTAAGGCTGATATTGAGGTTTTGGCAAAAGTTTTTGAAGACTGAGCTGTCGAACTGCTTGCCATTATCTGCAATAAAAATATTGGGTAAGCCATACCTACAAATGATGTCCTTCCATGCAAAATTTTTGATCCTCTCCACCGTGACTGTTGCTAGAGGCTCTGCCTCGATCCATTTAGAGAAGTGGTTGATGGCGACAAGGAGGAACTTCATTTGCCTTTTTTCTTGGGGAAAAGATCCTAGGATGTCCAGGCCCCATAGGTCGAATAACTAAGATATGCCAATCGGCTGCTGGTCTGCTGCCAGTTGTCTGATGACTCTTCCATGGATCTAGCATTGCTGGCACCTTCTTACTTTTTCCTGGGCATCTTTGAAGATACTTGCCAAAAATATCCGGTTTGGAGTACTTTCCTTGCCATGGCCCTACTAGCTTCATATGCTCCACAAATGCCTTTATGGATTTCTCTTAGGATGTAGCCTCCTTCCTCCTCCATCACATATTTGAGTCAGGGGTGACTGAAAGCTTTTTTGAATAGTTTATCATTAATAATAGAATAATTCAAGGATTTGTAGGATACCTTTTGGGCTTTCACTTTATCTTCGGGTAATGCCCTATTTGTAGGTACCATTTAATAGAGCTCATCCACGTTTCTTGAGCTGGCTCAATTTCCATCATTTTAGGTTCATCTAAGGAGGAGGTCGGTTGCTTAATGATGGTTATGTTTTCTTCCATCATTCCTTGTTCGAAAGCATACATCTTGGAAAGCCAATTAGCCCCTATAGTTTGATCTCTCGGCACCTTCTGTAGGATCCATTCGGATCCACATTCTTCCAGCATCTTGAATGCTGCCTTGACCTTCACCAAATATTGTATCATGTTGGCTTATCTGGCCTTGAAAATGCCTAAGACTTGGCTTGTGACAAAATGGGAGTCACTCTTGATGACGACCGACTCCAGTCGGATGGCATGGAGCAGTCTCAGCCCATAGGAGTGCCTCATACTCTGCCATGTTATTTGAAATTTTGAAGCCGAGTTTTATTGCGTACCTTATGAAAATCCCCAAGGGGCCTATTATTACAATGCCAACGCCTCCTTGGGTCTCATTTACAGCTCCATTTACGATCATTTCCCATTTTACAGTTTGGGGTTGATCGGTCATTTCTTCGCCAACAAATTTGGTGACAAAGTCTGCCAAAGCTTAGGCCTTTATAGCTTTCCTGGATTCATACCTCATATTCCACGATTAGAGCTTGATTGCTCATCCTACCATTTTTCCCACCAGGTTTGGGGTTCGAAGAATTTTTCTGATCGGCTGACCCAAACGGACCATTATTGTGTGTGCTTCGAAATATTGCCTGAACTTCCTTGTGCACATCATGAGGGCGATGATAAGTTGCTCAACCAGACCTTTCTTTAATTATGGGCCCCTAAGCACTTGGCTTACATAATATATAGGTAGTTGCTGGGTTTCTTCTTTTCTAACTAGGACACCTGCAACAGTCTCACCAGAAGTTAACAAGTATAAGTACAAACTTTCACCTGGAAGCAGTCGGCTGAGTAATGGTGGGTTAGTGAGAAATTTCTTCAATTCATCGAAGGATTACTGCCACTTGGCACCCCAATTGAAAGCATTATTCTTCCTCAATTTCTTGAAAAAGGGGGTGCATTGTTTGGCTGAGGAGGAGATGAACCTTTCGAGGGTTGTTATTCTGCCGTTCAGCTTTTGAACGTCCTTCACGCTGCTTGGCAATTACATCTCCAAGATTTCCTTGATTTTATCGGGGTTGGCTTCAATTCCCCTTTAGGAGACCATAAAGCCAAGAAATGTTCCTGAAGGCACCCTGAAAATGCACTTCTCAGGATTGAGCTTCATTTGGAATTTATTTAACATGTTAAAGGTTTTCACCAGATCTGTAGGATGTTCTTCGAGGCTTTTGCTTTTGACGATCATGTCATCCACGTAAACTTCCACATTCTGCTCGATCTGATCTTTAAAGATTCTATTCATCAACCACTGATACGTAGCACCTACATTTTTCAATCCAAACAACATGGCCTTATAGTAGAAAGTGCCATCATCAGTGATGAAATGGGTCTTTTCTTGATCCAAAAACCACATCATAATTTGGTGGTATCCAGCATATGCATCAAAGAGGGAGTAGATGGCGTGGCCAGTGGTGACATCTACTAGCTGGTCTATGCTTGGTAGGGGGTAGCTGTCTTTCGAACATGCTTTGTTGAGATCTATGAAATCTACACACATCTGAGCCATTTGGGGTAGTCAACCTCTCAAATCGTACCTGTTTTCAGTAATCTATCTTCCTCCTTAGAAATGAATTTCTTCCGATCGGGAGCATGCCTTCGCAACTTTTGCCTGATCGACTTATAAGCTAGATCCACATTAAGTTTGTGGGTGATCACATTGGGGTCGATTCCACAGATGTCTTCTGGCTCCCAGGCAAAAAATGCTTGGTTGATCATCAAAACTTGCATGATAGCCTCCTCTACCTTTTCACTCATGCTGGTGCCTATCTGAATACTCTTGCCTTTTACAAGTGTCCTTGCCTTGACTTCTTCCGCAAGATCCATTCTCTGCCCCTCCGCTTGCTCGGATCATTCTAGTCCTGGTTCCACCACCATGGCCTCTTTCTGGTGCTTTATCAAGGTGACATAGGCCTCTCTGGATGCCTTCTGGTCACCCCTTAGAATGGCGACGCCTCCCCTAGTTGGGATCTTCATCACCATGTATCGTATGCTAATGACAGCTTCAGTTTGAAAGAGTAGAGGCCTGCCAAAAATGGCATTATAGGCAAAGGTCATATCAATAACCATAAAAGTTACCTTGCAGGCATGGGCTAGAGCCTTCTAGTCGAGCTCGGTGAAAAGCTCGATGGATCCTACCACTGGAACGGTAGCATTGCCAAGTCTAATCAGTAATGTAGTGTTCAGTTTAAGCTCTTCGATCGGTAGACCCATGGTTCTATAAGCTTGAAGGGTAAGCACATTCACTGTACTTCTATTGTCTACCAATATCCTTTTCACATCGAAGTTATTGATTCACGCCCTAACGACAAGGGCGTCCTTATGAGGAAAAAATACATCTTGTGCATCCTCATTGGATATGGTGACTGTGGTTGGTCCTTCGAATGTTTGGGAAATGTAGACACATTTTCCCTTTATTTTTCTAGAGAGGTCTTCTCCATAGGATGACCCATCAGTGATCATGTTTATAACCCTGGCATACAGTCGACGAGGATTCGTATTCCCTGATTTTCTCCTCTAGTAGTCGTCTTCATCATCGGAATCATCCTTCTTAAGGTCCAAATGTCTACAGGGACTTGCCCCTCTGGTCGGACCTACGAACCTCTTGAGGTACCCTCTTTGTAGGAGTAGCTCAATATTTTCCTTCAATTGGAAACACTCATCGGTTGTATGACCAACATCCTTGTGGAACTTGCAGTACTTGTTATGGTTCTAAGTGTTTTTGCTCATTTTATCTAGTTTCTTGGGCCAATTCACCTTTTGGTGCTTTTTCTTGATCCACATCAATACCTGTGCTAGGTTGGCATTGAGTGGAGTGAAGGTTCAAGTCTGTTGGCCATTCCCTCATTCGGATTTGAACCGTTCGGCCTCCTTTCTTTTCCCAGATTCCTCGAAGTAGAGGCTCTCTCAAGACTCCTTGCAATCCATTTGGATATTGGAGCTCAGTTGAATGACCATCCATCTGGGTCCTGAAGCCTATCCATAACATTGCTCCTTCTTTCACGGTTGGACCTCAAGGCATCGTCCAGTTGAATGTACTGCCTAGCTTTTTTCATTAGATCGAAAAAGCTGGTTGGGGGCCTTGTTGTAATTGACTCAAACAACAGCCGATCAATGGTGCCGTTGGCCAAAGCAATGGATGCCATCTCCAAACTTACATTCCTCACCTCCGACATTATGGCTTGGAACCTGTCGACATAGTCTAGAAGACTTTCATCGTTCCTCTGATAGAGGTTGCACAAATCGTTCAGAGACTTTGGCGCTCATGTTTGCATGATAAATCATATGATAAATAGTTCCTTAAGTTATCGAAAGGAGGTGATTGACTCCTGAGGGAGTTTATGGAACAAATTAAGGGCATTTCCTCCCATAGTGGTAGGGAATATCCTATAGGCAATCCTTTCTTCATAAGTGTAAACCTGCACTTTTGTTAGATATTCTGCAAGATGAGTGGCAAGGTCAGTTTTACCTATATAACTGTCCATTATCATGTCTTTCCACCTGCGAGGAAGCTTAGATTCTATAATTTCCCTGCAAAATAGGGAGGCTATATTGCTGCAGGTGTTACCCTCAAACATGCCTTTTTTGGGCCCTATCAAGCCAAACTGCTTGAGTTTATGCTTAAACAATTTGTCCTCTCTGCTCATGGCTATTGAGATGAACTCATCTCTTCGCCCCTTCATACGACTACGGTTTGGCGTGCACATGAAGGATAGATCGTCCGCAATGGATGAGGTTGAGGATTTGCTGGGGATATATGGTGAGTCTCTGCTCAAGGACATTATCCCCTTCTCCTTATCATATCTGCCTGGGGTTTTAACTCTCGCTTTTCTACCATCATGTGCTCATGGCTCATTGATAGAGATCCCCTTGTTCCTTTTTCTTCTTCCGAAGTCTTCGGCTATGAAGTCCATTTCATGTCCTCTTTCGAAAGTCCTGGGCATTTTTCCCTTCTTTAGTGTTTGGACAATGCTCTTAGTGAAGTCACTAAGAATGGTACATATGTCCCTGATAGTGACAGGAGTATCCTTCGGCTATCACATGACTACATTGTTGAAGTCTGGGAGGAGGTTACCCCTAGTAGGTGATCTGAGAGGTCTCTCTCTTCTTCCTAAGGGCTTAGATCTTCCCTTACCATTGGGATTGTACTCTCTAGAAGCTGTATTTTCGTTAGATCTTGAACCTACCATCATCTCTCAATGAAAACACCAAATGAAAAGGCCTGAAAAGTCTTTATCTATAAGAAGAAGAGTTGGCAGCTGGTGATCCGATCGAATGATTGATCCTGCATGATGGAGTGTCCGATCAGACCAAGCATTAACACTCTGAAGCTTAAGTTAGTAGCTTTTAAAGAGAGTGTTTAGAGACAGAGAGAGAGTCTCAGATGTTCAATACCTGAAGCCCTTATGTTTTTTGCTATTTATAGGAGATGAAGGATGGACACTTGAGTACCTTGGGGCACAATAACTGGCAACTAGAGTAGGTGAGCAGCGATGTGACAGGGAGCAGATGAAAGGTATGGATGCTGACTTCTGTTAGTGGACTCACAGGACGTGTTGTCCCATCAGTCCGATCGGACATCATGCCTTCCTATCTTGTTTTTCAGCTCACATTTTGCCTTTTTGTTGATGGATTTTAGGCCTTGCCAAGTGTTGTTGGGATGATTTGATTGGGCCTTTGGAGACGTTTTTTCCATAGTTATCATATATATATATGAAGGTAATTGATTTTAAAATTATATTAATTATTTTTATTAAATTACACTCAATTTAAAGAGTGCAATTATTATGCTGCAAGACAGAAAATTGATCTTATGGTTTAGAAATTTTTAATGGAAGAATGCATGCTTGTGCATAAGAAATTGGAGACATCATATTAAGATTTAAGAGAAATATTAATGCTTCTAATAAACGATAGGAATCACTGGTAGGATACAATTAGCCAGTTACATGAACATAAATTTAGTGGATGTGATGGGTTAATGACGGCCTATACTCTAGTTTAATGAGAACCTACATAAGTGAAGAGAGTTTAGTGTTCGGTATTCATCACTCACAATCTGATGTAAAAGGAGCAGTGTCCAGTATTGGTCTTCTTTTTACACAAAATTTAAAGAGCAACCTAATATTTAGGGATGAGCATGGACCGGTTAATCGGTCTATTAACAATTTTCTTAAATTAGTCCATTACTATTAATTAACAGTTATATCAGTTTCAATTTTGAACTCAATTTTTCAGATCTGTTTATCGGTCAACCATTAAAAAATTTTAATATATAAATTTAATAAATTATACAATTTATAATATTATTTTTAATAGTTAAAAATGCTTTAAAAATAAAAAAATACTAATTAAATACAAAATTCATTAAAATAATCAAAATAAAATTTTCATAATTAATTATAAAAATTAAAAATATTCAATATAAAACTAACAACAAACACTAATTATGCACATAATTTTAATATTTATTTACTAAAAATATATATTTTACAAAATTATATATCATAATATTTATAAATTACATAAAAATTGAAAAATATAAGTGTAAAATTTAAAATATAATTCATAATATATATATATATATATATATATATATATATATATATATATATATATATATATATATATATATATATATATATATTCAATTTCTATTTTGAATCGGTTAACCATCGATTTTTAAAGTAAAAATCATAAACCTAAAATTTCAGTTCGGTTAATCTAAAAATCAATTCGGTTTCAGATCGATTTTTCGGTTAACCAAAATTTTGGTTAACCATGCTCACCCCTACCGATATTAGCCACTTTAATCTGGTCAGCCTAAAGAGACAATAGTCTCATGTATCTCTTTAATGAATTCTTCCAAATTACTTTTGGAAATAAAACAAGTTTCCATAATTTAAAGCAATTTAAGTATTAATTAATGACATTGATAACTATGGAAAAAATATCTCCAAAAACCCTATCAAGTCGGCCCAACAACACTTGGCAGGGCCCAAAGTCCATCAACAAAAAAGCAAAATGTGAGCTGGAAGACAAGACAGAAAGGCACGATATTCGATCAGACTGATGGAATAACACGTCCTGTCAGTCCACTAACAAAAGCCAGCGCCCATATCTTTCACCTGCTCCCTGTCACATCGTCATTCACCTACTCCAGTTGCCAGTTATCATGCCCCAAGGTACTCAAGTGTCCCTCCTTCATCTCCTATAAATAGCCAAAAACATAAGGGCTTTAGGTATTGAACATTTGAGACTCTCTCTCTCTCTAAACACTCTCTCTAAAAGCTACTTACTTAAGCTTTGATACCATATAAAATGGTATATTATTTAATGGATATTCTCTTCCATTTAGGTAGCTAAGTATGTTAAATTATTTATATTTTATGTGTTTTTGTCTATTTTATGTGTTTATTTGCTTTGTAGGGTAGTTTGGGTGCAAAAAGGATAAAGGATCAAACAAGTCGTGATGCAATGTGTGACTCACAACCAGGTTCACGACTCACAACCAGGCTCACGAGTCACACACAGGTTCACAACTCACAACCAGGCTCACGAGTCACAACCAAGCTCACGACTCACAACCAAGCTCACGACTCACAACCAGGCTCACGAGTCACACACAGGTTCACGACTCACAACCAGGCTCACGAGTCACAACCAAGCTCACGAGTCACACAAAACTTCATGAGTCACACAAACTTCATAAGTCACACAAAAGTTCAAGACTCACACACAAGTTCACAAGTCAGCAGGAATGTCACGAGTCAGAGGGAGATTCACGAGTGAAGACAGTTTGATGGAGTTCACGACTCGTGAAGGTGTTCACGAGTCGGATATGACGCCTGCTCCCAAACGATGCTACCTTTTTTCACCCGATCCTTCAGCCAACCATCAGGACTTTTCAGGGCAACTTTCCATGATTGACAACTATTCTGAAGGGACATATCTGTAGACTTAATCTCTATAAATAGGGATCCAAGATGCTGAACAAAGGAGGAGATCAATCAATATTTTAGTTTTTAAAAATATAGTTATTATTTTGGATAAACATTTTTACTTAGTTTTTTTAGTAGATGATTACAAAGGGAAAAGCCAAAGGAACATGAGATAGTTTTCTTTCTCTTGTTTGTCTTTAATTCAATTATATACTTTGGCTAGTTTCCTTTGTACATTATAAATATGTACTAGTATTTATTTAAGACATGTTTATTCTTACAATGAATGAAGTATGATTTACATCCATTTGTGTGCATTGATTTGCTATGTATGATTGGCCACCATATTTGGCATGTTAGTCAATTTGTTCGCAACGAGAGTTGGAATTCTTTGATGGAAAAACAAATGAATGTACTTGAAGCATTGAATTCCTTTAATTTGACTTAAGGAATTCACTTTGAGGGGTTAAAGAATTGGCATAGAGCTTCATAATTTTTGTTTATCTCTATAATGACATGAGAGTGCTTATAGACTCTAAATAAAAACATCTTTACTGACAACGAGAGTTGCTTTAAAGAATCTTGGCTAAATTCTCCAGTCACTTTATTTATATAATTATCTAGAACTTGTTCTTAAATGAATTACTATTTCATAATTTTTAATGTATGTTCATACCATCATTTAAGTCATCTTTAATCCAAATTAATTTAATATATCCAAAGTAGTTTAGATATTTAGTTAAATGCATGATCTTTATTTTATTCGTTACCTATCCATCTAGTCTTTGTGATTTCAATACAAAATTTACCCCATTCCCTTTGGAACGATACCCTACTCATCCTATACGCAGTTTAGTGAGACTAAGGGTTCAAATTAAATCTCAATCAAGCTTCGGAGTGCTAATGCCTGGTCTAATTGGGCACTCCATCTTGTAGGATCAATCATCCAATCGGATCACCAGCTACTTACTCTCCTTCTTATAGATAAAGACTTTTCAGGCCTTATCATTTGGTATTTTCATTAAGAGATGATGGCAGGTTTAAGATCTAACAAAAATACAGCTTCTGGAAAGTACGATCCCAATAGTCGGGGAAGATCTAGAGCCCCTCAAGGAGAAGAGAGAGATCTCCTAGATCACCTATCAGGGGTAACCTTCTCCCAGACTTCAATGATGTAGTCATGCGACAGCCGGAGGATACTCCTGTCACTATCAGGGATATGCGCACCATTCTTAGTGAGCCATGAGCAGGGAGGACAAATAGTTCAAGCACAAACTTAAGTAGTTTATCTTGACCCGGCCCAGAAAAGACATGTTCAAGGGTAACACCTGCAGCAATATAGTCTCCCCGTTTTGCAGGGAAATCACAGAATTTGAGCTGCCTCCCAGGCAGAGAGATGTGATAATGGACAGGTATATAGGTAAAACTAACCCTGCCACTCATCTTGCAGAATATCTAACAAAAGTGTAGGTTTACACCTATGATGAAAGGATTGCCTGCAGGATATTCCCTACCACTCTGGGAGGAGATGCCCTTAATTGGTTCCACGAACTCCCCCAGGAGTCAATCACCTCCTTTCGACAACTTAAGGAATTGTTTATCATACGATTCATCGTGCAAACATGAGTACCAAAGTCTGTGAGTGATTTGTGAAAACTTTATCAGAGGAACGAAGAAAGTCTTCGAGACTACATTGATAGGTTCCAAGCCATAATGTCGGAGGTGAGGAATGTAAGTGCGGAGATGGCATCCATCGCTTTAGCCAACGACACCATTGATTGGCTATTGTTTGAGTCAATTACAATAAGGCCCCCAGCCAGATTTTTTTCGATCAAATGAAAAGAGCTAGGCATCACATTTAGGTCGAACCGTGGCAGAGAGAGCAATGTTCTGGACAGGCTCCAGTACCTAGATGGACGGTCATTCAATTGAGCTCCTATATTCGAACGGATTGCAAGGAGTCCTGAGAGAGCCTCTACTTCGAGGAATCTGAGAAAAAAGAAAGAAGGCCGAACGGTTCAAATTTGAATGGGGGAATGGCCAAAGACTCGAACCTTCACTCCACTCAATGCCAACCCAGTATAGGTGTTGATGTGGATCAAGAAATAGCACCAAAAGGTGAATTGGCCTAAGAAGCTGGACGAAAGGAGCAAAAACACTCGGAACCATAACAAGTACTGCAAGTTCCACAAGAATGTCGGTTATACAACCACGAGTGTTTCCAGCTAAAGGAAGAGAGTGAACGACTCCTACAAAGAGGGTACCTCAAGAGTTTCATAGGTCCGACCAGAAGGGCAAGTCCCTATAGATAGTCGGACCTTAAAAAGGATGATTCTGATGATGAAGAAGACGACGAGCGGAGAAAACCAAGGAATGCCGATCCTCGCTGACTGTGCACCGGGGTCATAAATATGATCACTGGTGGGTCATCCTATGGAGAAGACCTCTCCAGAAAAAGAAAGGGGAAAGGTGTCTACATTTCCCAAACATCCGAACGACCAACCCCAGTCACCATATCCAATGAGGATGCATAAGATGTATTGTTTCCTCATGAGGATGCCCTTGTTGTTAGGGCATGAATCAATAACTTCAATGTGAAAAGGATATTGGTAGAAAATGGAAGTACAGTGAATGTGCTTACCCTCCAAGCTTATAGAGCCATAGGTTTGCCAATCGGAGAGCTTAAATCGAATGCCACACCATTGATCAAACTCGACAATGCTATCGTTCTAGTGGTAGGATCCATTGAGCTTTTCATCGAGCTCGGCTAGGAGGTTCTAGCCCATACCTATAAGGTAACTTTTATGGTTATTGATATGACCTTTGCCTATAATGCCATTTTGGCAGGCCTTTACTCTTTCAAACTAGAGCTGTCACCATCGAATGATACATGGTGATGAAGATCCCAACCAAAGAGGTGTTGCCATTCTAAGGGGTGACCAAAAGGCATCCAAGGAGGCCTATGTCACCATGATAAAGCAGCAGAAAAAGCCCATGATGGTGGAACCAGGACTAGAACGATATGAGCAAGCGGAGGGGTAGAGAATGGATCCTACGAAAGAAGTCAAGGCAAGGACACTTGCAAAAGGCAAGGGTGTTCAGATAGGCTCAACTATGGGTGAAGAGGTCGAAGAGGCTGTCATGCAAGTTTTGATGATCAACCAGGCATCTTTTGTTTGGAAGCCAAAAGACATCTCCGGAATCGACCCCAATGTGATCATCCACAAACTTAATGTGAATCCAGCTTATAAGCCGATCAAGCAGAAGTTGTGAAGGCATGCTCCCGATTGGAAGAAATTCATTTCTGAGGAGGTAGATAGATTACTAAAAGCAGGTACAATCTGAGAGGTTGACTACCCCGAATGGCTCACCAATATTGTGCTGGTAAAGAAGAAGTCGGAAAAGTTATGGATGTGTGTAGATTTTACAGATCTCAACAAAGCATGTTCAAAAGACAGCTACCCCTTACCAAGCATAGACTAGCTGGTGGATGCCACCGCTAGCCACGCCATCTACTCCTTCCTTGATGCATATACTGGATACCACCAAATTATGATGTGGTTGCTAGATCAAGAAAAGACTAGTTTCATCACCGACGATGACACTTTCTGCTATTGGGCCATGCCGTTCATGCAGAATGTGGATGCTTATGTGGATGACATGATCGTCAAAAGTAAAAAGCCCCAAAGAACATGCTGTAGATCTGGTGAAGGTCTTTAACACACTGAATAAATTTCGGATGAAGCTCAATCCTGAGAAGTGCATTTTTGAGGTGCCTTCAGGAAAATTTCTTGGCTTTATAGTCTCCCAAAGGGGCATTGAAGCCAACCCCTATAAAATTAAGGTAATCTTAGAGATGCAACTGCCGAGCAGCATGAAGGACGTTCAAAAGCTAAATGGTAGAATAACGGCCCTCAAAAGGTTCATCTTCTCCTCAGCCAAATGGTGCACCCCCTTCTTCAAGAATTGAGAAAGAATGAGGCTTTCAATTGGGGTGCCAACTGCTAGCAAGCCTTTGAGGAATTGAAAAAATTCCTCACTAAGCCACACAACTCAGCCGATCACTTCCAGGTGAAAGTTTGTACTTATACTTGTCAACTTCTGGTGAGGCTGTTGCAGGTGTCCTAGTCAGAGAAGAAGAAACCCAGCAACTGTCTATCTACTATGTAAACCAAGTGCTTAAGGGCCCAGAGTTAAAGAAAGGTCCTGTTGAGCAACTTATCATTGCCCTCATGATGTGCACAAGAAAGCTAAGGCAATATTTTGAAGCACATACAATAGTGATCTGTTCGGATCAACTCAGGAAAGCCATAAAGACCCAAGCTTTAGCAGATTTTATAGCCGAATTTACTGGCAAAGAAATGATCGATTAGCCCCAACCTATAAAATGGGAAATGATCATGGATTGAGCTACAAATGACACCCAAGGAGGTGCTAGCATCATAATAATAGCCCCCTTGGGGATTGTCATAAGGTATGCAATAAAACTCAGCTTCAAAATTTTAAATAACATGGCATAGTATGAGGCACTCCTGCAAGGGTTGAGACTGCTCCATGCCATTCAACCAGAGTTGGTCGTCATTAAGAGCGACTCCCAGCTTGTCACAAGCAAAATCTTAGGCACCTCCAAGGACAGAGAAGCCAAGATGTCTGCTTTCAAACAAGGAATGACAGAAGAAAATATGACCATTATTGAGCAACTGACCTCCTCCTTAGATGAACCAGAAATGATGAAAATTGAGCCAGCTCAAGAAACGTGGATGAGCTCTATCAAACGATACCTACAAATAGGGTTGTTACCCTAAGATAAAGCGAAAGCCCAAAAGGTATCCCATAAATGCTTAAATTATTTTGTTATTAATGGTGAACTGTTTAAAAAAGCTTTTAGTCATCCCTGGCTCAAATGTGTGATGGAGGAGAAAAGAGGTTGTATCTTAAGAGAAATCCATAAAGGCATTTGTGAAGCATGTGAAGCTAGTAGGGCCATGGCAAGGAAAGTACTCCAAATCTGATATTTCTGGCCAAGTATCTTCAAAGATGCCTAGGAAAAAATAAGAAGGTGCTAGCAATGCTAGATCTATGGAAGAGTCATCAGACAACCAACAGCAGACCAGCAGCTGATCGGGGTATCTTGGCCATTCGACCTATGGGGTCTGGACATCCTAAGACCCTTTTCCCAAGGAAAAAGGCAAATGAACTTCCTCTTTGTCGCCATCGACCACTACTCTAAATGAATCGAGGCAGAGCCTCTAGCAACAATCATGGCGGAGAGGGTTAAAAATTTTGCATGAAAGGACATCATTTGCAAGTATAACTTACCTAATATTTTTATTATAAATAATGGCAAGTAGTTCGACAGCTCGATCTTAAAAAACTTTTGCAAAAACCTCAACATCATCCTTAAGTTCACCTCAGTCACTAATTCGCAGAGTAATGGGATGATTGAGGTCTCCAATCGAACACTCCTGGAAGGCTTAAAGAAATGACTGGGCGAGGTAAAAGGTAACTGGACTAAAGAACTGCAAAGCATCTTATGATATTATAGGACCTCTCCAAGAGTTGGCAATCATCAAATGCCATTCTGTCTTGTCTATGGCTCTGAGGTAATGATACCCGTAGAAATTGGCCTCTCATCCTATCAGTCCGTATTCTATTCCGATCGGATGAACATCCTAGATAGATGCCAAGATTTGGACCTGGTTAAGGAAATGAGAGAAAATGTCTATGCCAAAATCGCTAGATATCACAACACAAAAGTAAGGGCAAGAACCTTCAACGTGGGTGATCTGATGCTCAGAAAGGCAGATATAGGCTCGAAAAATACCGAAATTAGGAAGTTAATGCCAAATCGGGAAAACCCCTATGAAATCTCCAAGGTTCTAAGCTCCAGCATGTATAAGCTCAAAACCCTTGAAGGGTCGGCCATCTCCAGAAGTTGGAATATCGAAGTACTCAAGAAGTACAATATACAATCTTGTATCAAATTTCGAATTCAATAAAGAAAATTTTCTCCATCTTTGAAAAAGGTATGTTTTACAACTACTTGTTGCTAGATTTGATGTTCATTTGCAGGTATCTTAAATCCAATCAGCATAATCCAATCGAGGCATCAAAATAATGTTGATTCGCTAGGCTCGATGTCTGTCCCGAGCCCAAAATACGAAAGCTAAAACTCCATTTGTCTCCACATCTAGTCTCAACTGGTATAGCTCCCTCACTAGGCTCAATGCTCATCCCAAGCCCAAAATGTGAAAGCTTTTCTCCATTATAAGTTTGACTCCCTCGCTAGGCTCGATGCTCATCCCTAGCCTAAAATGCGAAGGCTTTTCTCTATATTAAATTCATATGCTAGGTTCGATGCCATTCCCGAATCAAAGATGCAAGACGAATCCATTTAATCTCCACCAACTCACTTGCTAGGTTCGACGTTTATCCCGAGTCCAAAATGTAAAAATCTACAATCGAACATAAAATTGCCAAATCTTCAAGTAAATGCAAGATCAAAAGGTCATTTGCCAGTCATGACTCTCCAATGAAATAACCGATCTTTATATCCGATTGGATAACACCTCAATTAAAGGCAAGACTGAAAAGTCGCTTACTACGCCTGACATCATGCACCTAAATCCTAAGTCATAACTCATGCTTGAATGAAAGGTTTATCTTTTAAATTCAATCAGAATAAGCGATCATTGATCCAAAGAGTTATGTACTGCAATGCTTGAAAAACATCTTAAAATTTAGGAAGTATTCTCTTTAGTCGATTTTACATATTCTCCATGCTTGATTTTATATATTCTCCTTAGCTGATTTCATACTTTCTCCATAATGGTTTTTGTTTATTCTACTTAGTAAATTTTATGACAAGTCCTACCTCCTAAAATGAAAACTGTAGTATGAAGATGCAATTGAAAGACAAATCGAATTTTATAAACATGAAGAATTTTTACAAGTTACAAAGCAAAGGAGAAAACTATTACAAAGAAAAGCATTACAAGAAAATAAAAAAACCTAAGTTTCTATATCCATAATTTCTACATCGGCAGGGATCCCGTTCAGATCAGGCTCTGTAGTTTGCTAAACAGTAGGCATGCCCTTAGCCTCAGCAGAAGGCTGGAAAGATTCAATGACCCCTTCAGCAATCAGCTCGGTTGGTAAAGTGGCTATGACTTCGGGATCAGTCGAAAGAGGAGGAATGGCCTCATTTGCTGTTTGCTCAATCTCCCTGATCTGAGGGGCCTCCTCATCATCGCTTGAGGGAGGATCAGGAAGAATCCCTGGATCCTTCATCCAGTTAAGATCGGCCTCAGGGAAGCGTTGTCTGGCCATATAAATCAACCGAGTTAGCAGCCTCCCTTAGGCCTCGCCTAACTGATCGAGGACTTCCTCCTTCTGGGTGTCCATCTCTTTCGCCAATCTCTCGCTCCAAGCTACCTCCTTCTCTGCCAGAGCTATCACCAAAGAATTTCTCTCAGCCTAGAGAAGATTGCACTCGGATAATGCCTTATCTTTGTCCGCTAAGGCCTTCTCTTTGTCTGTGTTGGCTTTAAGGTAATCAGTTGTAAACTGTAAGCATTCACCCTTTAGCTTCCCCACCTCTTCCTCATACCTCTTGCACAAAGCACTACCAACAGCAAGGCGCGTAACATTTCCTTTCAAGTGGTCCACCTCATTCTGCTGAGTCTTGAGGTCTTAGACTAGTCGGGCTCTTTCCTACTTTAGCTCCTCCACTTCAGACCTTAAGAGCCCAACCTCTTTTTTTGCCACATTATTGGTGCCCTCCGCTTCTCTCCTCTGCCAAACGACATCATCCCACTTTGCTCGGGCAAAGGCTTCCATATCGTGCAGAAGAGGCTCTCTTTTTATTTGCTAAGGGAAAAAAGGGAATATCGTTAAAAAAAAAGAAAAAATAGAAGAAGAAGAAAAAGGAGGATGCAAGTATTACCTTCAGGCTCTGCTGCTAAAACAACCCGAACTCTCGGGAGAGCAGATTGAGCTCTGTCATTGCCTTTAGGTCACTCTCCTAAGTTAGGCCTTAGCAGACGAAGGACGGTACGCCTCTGTTAGTCATCGACCAATTGTTACCAAATCGCTCTTTCAATATGTCCTCCAAAAAAGGAGCCTGACCCTCCTAAACTCTCTCTAAAGGCCATTGGGCCGGCTCATCTTGAGCAATCTCCTTGCCTTTTGCTGCGATTTGGGCATCCACAGTAGTTACTATTTCAACAGCTTTTTTCTTGCCGCCTCCTCAACTCTTTTTTGAGTTGCCTCATTTATTGATGCCCCTATTTTCTGAGTGGACAATTGGGAGATTAAAAATGGTTGTGGCTCTTCCTCGTCAGATTCGTCTCTCAATTGCAGTCGCCTGAGTGGACATTGTCCAACCATGATCGAAGGGGGCATCATTGATTCGGTAATAGTCTGAGGAGGTCGAATGGTAGGGATGACCACGGCAGCAGAAGATGAGGTCACTATGGCAGCAGCAGCGCCAGAGGGTGTAGAAGCACTTGACACACCCTTAGAAGTATAAACCTGTGAGGCAGGCAAAATTTTTCTCTTTTTCCTCTGCTCCTCCTTGGCCAAATGCTCAGCCTCCCTCTTGGTATTGGCCTGATCAGCGAGAAGCTTCGCTGCATCATGTCTTTTTGCCATTTTGCCAACAACTGCATCACAGAATCAAACAAGATAAGTATCTCTTTCAAAACAAATTCACATGCAATGCGTGAATTGTTAAATATGTAGCCTCCCCCTCACTCCCAATATAATGCTCATGTTCTGCATTTTTACTAGCTTCAGAACTTGAGGATCCCATCAACATTGCCAGAAGAAAATTAGAGTCGAAGGGTTGTCTGTTCTTTGCCATAATATCCATCAATTTTTTGATGTCAATTTCATATATAAATCGATCGACAGCATGATCTTTCAAAATTGTAGCCTCTAATGATCGAACAAGTGGTACTCCAAAACCAACAGCCATTCTTGCGAAGAAATATCTCTCCCTGAAACATTTCATTGAAGATGGGATGATGAAGAGCTTTCGATGCTGTCGGCTGGTGAAGTAATACTCCGACCCATCACTCCAACCAAAAATATAAAAGAAGTGAGTAAAGAGGTCCAGAATGGGGGCCACCACTTCTATCTTGCACAAGATCTTAAAGCAGGCCACCGTCCTCCATCCATTCGAATGTAATTGGTTAGGGGTAATTCCATAACCCCTGAGCATCGCCAACTCAAATCCACCGAAGGGCAGCCTCATCCCTGCATCCAAACTTCACAAATGGTAGATAAACCATTCATTCCTTTCATGGCCAAAAGGCCCTTTTATCACTGCCATGGAATCTAGGTAGGCCATCACCGACACTTCTGTAAGGAAATGGTACTGTGAAGGAATTCTCGTCATTTTCTCTTCTGTCAATTGCGAAGGATGAGCGAGAGGCTCCCGATTCTTGTAATCCTCAAGGAAACTTCTATCTATTGGCTGACTATTGCTTGAAGCTATTTTTGGTGGAGGGGGAGAAGTAAAGAGTATATGTGATGAATGAAAAAGAAAATCAAAGGTAGGGATTGTTTACTTACTTGGTAATCTCGCAGACACTCTGAAAATCTCCGAAATTTGAAGTACTTTCCTCAATAAATTTTTGCTAAAGGTTTCAAATGACAAAGTTCACAAAGAAAGTTTGGCAGAGTTTTGCTAAGGATCATTGAAAAGTGAGAAAAAATTGCCTAAAACTTACCTATTTATAGGCAAAAAAGCTTCTAAAATACTCCAAATGCATCTCCATTGGATGGATGACACGTGTCTTCGATCTATTATTGCGTTTTTGGAGAACGAAGTACCATTCTCGACTTACGTGCGACAATTAAATGCAAAATAGCTGTATGAACTAAATGGATGCATCTTTTCAAATAGGTGCCTCCCAAAAATTTAAAAATCCTACCAAAAATCTTAAATCGCCTGATCGGACCATTCGTGGGGGTACAAGTGATAACTATGGAAAAAACATCTTCAAAGGCCCAAATAAGTCTGCCCAACAATACTTGGCAGGGCCCAAAGCTGATTAACAAAAAGGCAAAATGTGAGCTGGAAAACAAGACAGGAAGGCATGATGTCCGATTGGACTGATGGGACAATACGTCCTGTCAGTTCAGTAACAGAAGCCAGCGCCTATAAGGGCTCCAGGTATTGAATACCTGAGACTCTCTCTCTCTAAACACTCTCTCTAAAAGCTACTAACTTAAGCTTCGGAGTGCTAACGCCTAGTCCGACCAGGCACTCCATCTTGCAGGATCAATCATCCGATCGGATCACCAGCTACTAACTCTCCTTCTTACAGATAAAGACTTTCAGGCCTTATAAGATGTGATTAATCATGTTATATGAATATATTGAGAAAAAGTGTGTATTTGCATATGTGATTTACAAATTAGAATTTTCTTTTGCAAATGATTATATGATAATGATTGATTTGAAATTTGAACTTGTTTATTGTTTATAATTCTTGCTTAAATCTTTTGATATGAATTATTTTGGAAAAGTAAAGTTAGTGGTTACCACCGAGTATTTTGCTTTGTATGTAGAGTTTATTTTCTGCTCGTAGGTTCATGGGGTAAATGGATAGAAAAGTTAGCCAAGGATCTACTAAGAAGTGAGGAGGAATGTCTTAACTTCGTGATGGATACTTAGGCTTATGAAATACATTTTTTCATTTTGGATATTTAGCTATGTTGAAGCTATTAAATGGCCTAACAGATGTACTAAAAATTTAGTTGTATAATTTTGGATGATATGTTAAAATTCCATCCATTCATACCAAACGACATTTGTAGATGTGTGTGGGTGTAGAGATAGATGATATTGTCTTTTACTTAAGTAAAGTGCATGAGTTGATACCAGTAAATTATTTATAACACCCTGCGTTCACTCATAATTTCTATTTGAATACAAAATTACAATTTGGTTCCTAAATCAATTATTTATTATATTTGACCTCGCTTAACATTCATTTTGACCCTTGTTGATTTATTTGACTATTTTAACATTTAATCACATTTTTAATGCCAATTTACGGTTTTACCTCTCGTTCATCATATTATAACATTTTTATCCTTTCTGAAACTATTAATCATGGTTTTCACATTATTTCATATTTAATTGCATTTATGACATTTTTTGTGCATAAAATTACATGTTGGTTCTTGTTTTTTGCGTAATTATATAGTTTTGCTCCTAGTGGTGATTAGTGGAATTTCTCGAACCGAATGTGCAGGATTACTCACAATACACTAAAGCAACTAATTATTTTACATTATGTTATATTTTTATGTTAACTTTATGTTATTTCCAAGATGAGATACAAATAATAAGTACTCAATCATTTTCACTTAGCATTTCTACGACGAGATATAAATAATAAATACTCAAAGTTACAATCATAAATACTCAAAGTTAACTTGTTAATTACACTACTAGGAAGCATTATGTTACTCTCACTCATATCACTAATTGTGGATAATGAAAAATGAGGGATACCAAAATCGTATGAAGCACTAGATATTGATAATACAGTACCAACAGTGGAGACATAGTAGCGTCTCGAAACACTAGATGCCAAACGGGCATCAAAACACTAAACTCTGAAGTAATGTCAGCACTAACAGTTGCAATCACTTAATATTTCTATCTATCCACAACTACGAAATTAATTAAGCATAAATTGGGCTACACTCACTAACCATCACTTATGCATTCATTATTGTATCACTTACAATTTAACTTGTGCACTCCTATACGAGCATCACTAGGAGTACAATATATTTTCAATAATAGCAATAGTTTCGTATAAATCACTACTACGTTCGCATTAACTCATAATCATTAGCATGTCATAGTTCTCACACAAGCAATTTAGTAAGACCAATAATAAGTGAAGAAGACAAATTTCAGTCACATACAAACCGAATCACTAACCACTATCACATGAGTGTACAATCCATATCAATAAGGTAATTGGCAAGAAAATATAATTAGACATTAAGCACTACATACAATGCTTTGTTTGGCAACACTTCACTCAAACCTCTTTCCTTGTTCCACTCGCTAACAATTAAAATTCATATTCACTTTCTCTTACAAACTATTCAATTGAGGTGTATTAGTAAAATATCTGAATTTTATTTGTATTTATTTATTTTGCTAATAACTTTCTATTTGCATGTATGATGACAATTCAGCATATTTAAAGCAAAGCAATGCACTTCCATTATAGATTTATAAATATCTGTCAGACCTAAAAAAATACCATCTCATCAAAACGCTATAAGGTTGTCAAATCATTCATTCCTCGTCAAGCTTGGTATACGTATAGTTTATTGGTTCTCAAAACTTACCTTGCCGAACTCTTCACGTGTGAAAATCCACAATCGTAAATTTTACTTTGATACTATTATTTTAATTTCTCTTAATACACGATTCAAGTTTTTTAAATACCATTGATATCAGGACAACACGAAACAAACGTTACAGAATTTCAACCAATTAAACTTTAATCATACAATATCAAGCGTGGTTTCACTTAGTAAACCCAAATCACAATTTTGTACTGTAAGACTACCTAAGTACTCATGGCCAAAGTATACACTTGTCATGTGCAACCTCACTAACCCGTGACAAGCACTAAAGGGGCTTCTTGACTAATCATTAAGTTCTCATAGCAAGCTTTGATTTATACTTCAAAATAAAATTTCAAGAATTCATGGATAAAGAATTATGCCATTTACACGCTAATACCACAATAAATCGAAACAAACTAGAAGGAAATCGTCACTTACTAGATTTAATCTCTAGAATCCGAATTAAATATTAATACTATATTCTATAAAACTTCCTAAAAAGTCAACTAAAATTAGGAAGAATAATTCACATGAAATGAGATCAACAATTTTCCAATTTTCAGTTTACACATTACTAATTCTTAAAATAAAACATACTTAGGATTAATTCAAGTTTATGAATACAACTTTCAGCTCTATAAAAATGAATAAATAAATAAATCTTAGCCGTAAAATAGACATAAGGACAGCATTTCATTCAAACGGTGTATAGCTCAATTGCACACTTCAACCAAAAACTTAATTAATCATACACTTGTATTCTACAAATTCAAAAGTACATTTGACATGAGTTCTAAGCGCTAGTTTAGCAAAACTTATAAAAATAACTTTTTCAAAATTATATTTCAAAAAGCTGTATGTCAAAAAATAGATAATTGTTCGGTAAATAAAATTAAAAAGAGATAAAGTGTGATTTTTCCCTTGGACTATTCAAAAGTGATAACTTTAGCCCCTAAATATTTTTTTGAGCCCATTTTGCCCCTAACGTTAATTTTATTGTGTGATTTTACCCTTAAACTTAAGTTTATAGTGTAATTTTACCCCTACATCTAACGGTAGCGCCATGTGGTTAACGGTGCAAATTCAAAGCAATGGGAATACAACATGTTAGCACTATTTATCCTAGTCATTGATCTAATCACACAAAAAAAATGAAATTTATAGACTACATGGAATAAGAAAATGTGGGAAAAGATTGAAATGTCCATCACATTAAATGCTTTCACTTACCTCTCTTCTTCCTTTGCGTAAAGAGGAAGAGAGAAAGTAAATAGAGACCTGAAAATTTTCCCTCCTCCGAAGTAAGAATCGAAAACTTCAGTGATTTTAGGGCTCCTGAGTTGCAATTTCACGAAGGCATTGGGGTTCTTAATTTGCAATCATCTATAAAATAGTATGTAAACACATTCTTTTGATGGAGTAAAGATTATCTGTAAACACATTATTCCCATGCATTGAAGAGTTTTATTTCAAATCATTTTATGTATGATTTTATTTTTTTGGTAAAATATAAGCATGTAACCACATTTTTCTTTAGGGCATCACGTATGATTTAATCTCTGTTTAGGGCCCCATTAATCTCTGTCTGTTAGTTTTTTTCTGTAAATGGAAAATGTGTACGATGTATTCTTTTTAAATATCCTTATGTTTGTTTATTTTTTAGGCATGATGGTTGAAAGCATTAACTTGTGGTATTATTTTGAAGGGAAATGGAAATTAGATCAGTTTATGGATTATGTTGGGGGCCATATTCAAGCTGAGAGTAAAATAGATCCTGATCACCTTTGTTACTTTGATATTGTGTCCACTTTTAAGCAAAAGTTAAGGCTTAATAAAGTGGAGAAAATCTGTTTGTTAATATCTTATGGAAAGAGGCATAAAAGGTTTTATGAGATAGATGGTGACTAGGGTATTCGAGCTCTGCAAAAATTAATTTGTGATGAGTTTAATGTCATTGAATTGTACCCTGTTGAAGTAGGGGAATTAGATAATGTTTCTATTCAGCTATTGTCTGAACATCTTAAGTGTAAACTTAGATCCTCAAAGCAGCTTTTTGAGTTACCTGTTAATGAAAATATAGTTAGTGATGAGTGCAATGAAAGAAGTGAAAATATTAAGAATGTAGTTGAGGATATACAATTAATGGATAGTACATCTACAGGGAAAAATAAGGAGGGAAAATATCATATTTTTCAGACTAGTTCACATGTTGTAATGAAGGTGGAATACGTGATGAAGTGTGTGAGGAATCTAAACACAGTGAGTATGAAGATTATCTTGGAGCATGTGAGGAAGGTGATGGTGAATCTGATCTAGATCTGATTGAAGAAATTTGAGAGGCTAGACAGAGAGTGATTGATGCAAAATTGGAGCATTTCAAAGTTTTAACTTCAAGAATGATTTTTAAAGATTTAGCTGAGGCTAGAAAAACTGTGAATATGTATATTGTTGCTAATGGGTATGGGATTAAAATTGTGAAATCTGATAAGAGTAGAGTTAGATACAAGTGCCAGGAAGGTAGTCCATTTGTATTGTTGATTTCAAAAAATGGGAAAGGGAAAGGCTTTAAGGTTAAAACACTTAATAATGAACATGCTTGTGTTTTAACCCTAGAGCAAATTACAAGCTATTAAGAGACTATTTCAGGTTGAGAGTGCAGAATAACCCTCAGTACAAGCTGAAGGCAATGAGAGCTAATATTGTTGATGAGTTGAAATTAAATGTATTTGAACACAAACTAAAATTAGCCAAAAAGCTAATACTGTCATCACTTGAGGGGTATAAAGAGGACTATAACATATTGGATGCATATACTTAGGAGCTAAGGGATTCAAACCCTGAAAGTAGGATTTTTATAAACATTATGCTATGCATGAGGGAAGAAGGGTCTTTCATAAGATATTTGTATGCTTTAAAGAATTATAATTAGGGTTCAAAACAGGATGTAGACCTTTGATAGGATTGGATGGAACTTTTTTGAATGGAAAATGTAAAGGGCAATTGTTTACAGCTGTAAACCAAGATAGCCAGAACCATTTCTATCCTATTTCATGGGTTGTTATTCCAAATGAAACTAAGAAGAATTGGGGATGGTTTATGAAGCTTCTAGGATAGTGCTTGGATTTGGACAAGTGATGAAGAATCACATTCATGTTTGACATGCAAAAGGTATAAATTTTAAATTAGACTTAAATTATTCATTTAATGCAACTTGATATTGAAATTAACTATTCACATACATCTTGCAGGGATTAATTGTTGCATTCAAAATAAAGTTACCTGAATCAAGTCATAGATTCTATGTTAGGCATATTGAATCAAATTGGTGTTCACATTGGAGAGGTGTCAAATTTAAGAAACTATTATGGTGGTCTGCTTAGAGTACTTATGAAGAAGAGTTTAAGGATAATTTGAAAAAGTTGGAAAATATAAATGAGATGGCTGCAAGGACTCTACTAAAGTACCCTCCAAAAATATGGTGCAGAGCATACTTCACAATAAACTGTAAGAATGATACAATGGATAATAACTTTATAGATTAAGAAGCCAAGAAAAAGGTCTATCATGGGAATGCTTGAAGAAATAAGGGTAATGTGTATGAATAGGCTTGTAAAGCTAGAGAAGGATGTTCGATACTGGAAACAAGATTGGTCTCCAAAGTGCATGTTATTATTTAAGGATTGTTTGAAAATTGCTCAAGGTTATAGGGTTGAGTACAATGGTGATAATGGTTTTGAGATTATAGAAGGAGAGGATAAACATACTGTTAATTTGATTTTCTAAAAATTTATATACAAGGCATGGGATTTGACTAGTATTCCATGTTCTCATGTTATAAAAGCATTTCAATACCTCAACCATAATGCAATGAAAGAAATTTTGATGTGGTATCATACAGAAACATACAAATGTGCTTATTTCAACAAACTGCAACCTGTGAGGGGTAGGAATTTCTAGAGAATATCTGAAGCATTGCCAATGGAACATCACCTTTTAAGAAGTAAATTGGTAGACCTAACGTTAGTAGGGTTAGAGAGAAGAATGAAAGCACACATAGAAAGGGAACTTGGAAAGCATCAAGAAAGAGGATAATTATTACCTACTCGAGATATGGATCTCATGGTCATAATCTCAGAAACTGTAACAAGGTAATTTTTTAACTCTTCAACTCATATTGTTGTCCTATCTTGGCTGAAATTTAGAATGATTTATGAATGTACAGGAAGTTCAAATCATGCTTAAAATGAAAGGAGTACAGCCAAAATTTTTGGTTAATTCCAAAATGAGTATGAGACCTTTATACATATGAATCAACTTTTTCAGTGACACAAATAATCAGCATCTTCAGTAAGATTCAAGCCACACTTGGATAATAGATATTCATGTTAAATGTACAGATCTAGATACTCAAGTTCATGTTCAACAATCTTTAGTCCACGAACAAAATTTGGATGGATCTACTGCTATAGGAGTTGAATCATAAAATCTAGTATCTGAAGAATAATTTATGGATGAACAAAACATATTTGAAGAGGATGATATTATGGGTGCTGAAATAGAAGATATTGATTTTGCACCACAACAAACTCAAGAAGGAGATGATTTTGGTTGGGAGAGATTATCACCTCATAAATTTGAGGTAGCAGCACAAAATAGGAAGCCATCAATACCAACTGCAAAAGACAAAAAAGTAAAAGTGGGTGAAAACCAATTTGCATGTGACTTCAAGGCAAGTGGGCCTAAAACTTTATTATTCTATTTTATGTAATTTACTTTATAGATATTAATTCATGTGTGTCCATCAACAACTGTATTTATGGTCCCCTCTATTTTTATATTTATTCTTTTATCTTTAAGCCTTTGTATGATGAGGATCCGCAAATCAAAACACCAATTCCTAATGAAAGGGAGGTCCGTTAATAGGTAAGAATGCATTTTAGAAAGCCCACTGAAATAAGAAAGGTTGGATTTGTTGGTGATCACGTTGGTGCATCATTGCCAATAGATTTGGGCTTCAAATCCATTTGAATGAAGTGGAAGGACAATGATGCAGATACTACCTTTACCCTAATCTAAGAGAAGGAGATCAAGAAACGAAAGAAGAATTAATATGATGGGATTTAAAAGACAATTTAGTGGTTATTTTGTAAAGCTTGACATTGTTATTTTTGAAAATTTGGTTGTCATTTTGTAAAGCTTGACATTGTCATTTTGGACATTTTGGTTGTCATTTTGTAAAGCTTGACATTGTCATTTTGGACAAATACATATGTAATACAATTTTTTGTTGAACATTAACTTGGCATATTGGCCATAATCTATGAAAGTAATTATTTATTTATGTAATATAGTTTCAATTCCCTATTTTGCTATGTAATAGCCCATGTCCTGCTATATAATAGTTTCTGTTCTACTAGGAAAACAAGCACTTTTCAAACTTAAATATCAAGTACTTTTCTAACATAATAATGCATTAAGCAATATCAAGGAGTTTGTCCATAAATATGTAATGCCATCCTTAAAAAATATAAGTGATCATTTATCACTTTTCAATACAAAAACAAAATATAAGTGATCATTGATCACATTCCATTACATATTTGTAACAAAAAGTAGCTTCTGCATAAAAAAAAAAGGCAATAAAAAACAACAATATTTGCTCATGACCCTCATACCAGCTTGGCTATTATGTAGCCAATGATAACAGAGCAAAAAAACCAATAATTTTTAAGAACCATTGCTTTCTATTTTGCATCTTCTTCATCTTTCACTACAAGAAAATTGCAAATTAGCAACGAAAAATGTCAATTTTCTGTTGCTAATAAAAAATAGCAACGAAAATTAGCAATGAAAATTTTGGTTGCTAATTTGGCAGTTGCTATTTTTAGCAACAGAAATTTTATTTCGTTGCTAAATTTAGCAATAGAAATTGAATTCTGTTGCTAAATTCAACAATGCAATATTCGGTGAATTGGTCAAATTTAGCAACGGAATATAAATTTTCGTTGCTAAATTTAGCAATGAAAATAAATTTTCTATTGCTAAATTCACCCATAAGTAAAAAAATTAACGACGGTCTTGTCCGTTGCTAAAAATTATAACAATTTTTTAATACCAAAAACTCATGAATGATGGGAAAGAAAGTTTAAAAGATTGCATGCATGGAAGAGCCATTAACTGCTAAACATATAAAACATATATATAACAAGCAACAGCAAAAACATGAACTCAAATTGCAATCCCCTCTATAGAACGAAAATGATGAAAGAACCTAAGAATGACACCTTCAGGTATTTTAGCAAACATTTAACCACAAGGAAAAAAAAAAAGAAGAATGAAGAAGAAGAAAAAGAAGAAAGTATTGATGTAGTAATAGATTGAAAAGCAATATTTGATAAGCAGTAGAATTGAAAAAGTACTCTTTGATAGTTCCACCATAAAACCAAGCAAGGATCGCAATGATAGATGATATTGATCTACCAGGGAAAAACTTTAAGGCCAACTGAATCTAGGGCATTAAACATATAATCAACTAGAAAAGTAAAAGGCAAGTATTTCAAGATATGATTGTGTAAAATAGTTAATAAAAGGACCTAAAATGCTTGACAACCGAGTATCCATTATTTGTAATGAAATAAATATATTGTTAATGCATTTTGTATGAAATAAATACACTATCAAAATTATGTCAGAAACACAACCACCACTAGTCATCCAGATGGAGTAATTAAAATATTAACAATAGGAGCACCCAAAGTACCCAATAAAAAATATTACCATCATCCTTCCTCAAAGTTCCCTCATATATATATATATAATTCACTTGACTTGGATTTTCCACTACTTGACAAAATGATATATTAATTAGACAATGGAAACTGATCTGAGACATACCAGAGGAAGAATGTCTGATGTCTCTGCTCTAGTCCATTTGCATGTGTGGTTCAGGACGTAATTAGCATAAAGCACAGATTGCATCATCCAGTGCAAGATACACAAATAGACCAAACTTCTTAGTAGACTGACATTAGCAATCGGCAGACTTATTCCTTGAAAAATACCAGATTATGTTGCTTTCAGTAAAACCACAGGGAAGCAATAGCCAGATTTTTGTTTCAAGAAACCAGAGCATAGACCAATAATGCAAGCATAAATTTTCCACCGAAGCAGTACATCAAATGCATTAAAAGTCAAGTGTTGTACAGATAATTTAAAAATGTTTACCTGGGTTTTGGGATAATGGATTGTCCATAGCAAGGTCAGGAGAATGATTTCCATCCTTCAGCATATGCGGATAAACCAGGAGACATACCAAAGAAATATCTCTAATTCATAAAACAAGCTGCATTAAGATCAAGAAAACAATTTAATAATGTTTTTTTTTCAAGGCATTAATTTCTATTCTTATAGAACAAAGAGTCAAAGATGAATTTTTTTGTCCCAAACCACAATTATTGGATTTTAGCTTCACCATGAATTCATAACCTGATCCTATTTAAGAAAAAAAATTAATAAATTAGCTAATGTATGTTAAAAGCAGTTAAATTCTCGAACTTCAAGATAATCATGAGCCATGAAATGTTAGAAAAAAACATTTTTTATGGCCATGTACTTCATAGTTACATGATGATTGTTTAATCTTTTACTAAATTTAAGCAATAAATTGTGCAACACAAATCAAATGTAAAAGTTCAAGTGGTAGAGTTTCCATAGCCAGCTAAACGTTAAAAGAAGTACGTTAGATACAACCATTAGATTGCCTCAATAGCGAAATATAGAGATAATTCTTACCCACAGTCTTGGAGTTGTTGGATCAGATTTTTTTTTGCAACTTGGACAATTCTGACTGAAAGCTGATACTAATGGACACTTTGAACTCAAACAGAAAATGGACTGCAAAACAGAATGAAATTGTTGTTAGCAGAACCGAAGAAAATGAGATGCTGGCCACAAAAGATGGAAGGCCTATTTGGTGCTGTGAACAAGCAGCCATTGATTAAATTAGAAGGACAAAAGAAATACAATAACATTTGAAACCATCGACTTTGGTGCTGCTAGACTGCTAAAGTCTTTAATTTATGCGTGTGCTTATCTCTAGGTTTGTTAAAATTTGTTATTTCTAGGTTTTTAAATAGAAGATAAGGATTGCATATTATAAAATTAATTCATACGAGAATAATAGAGAAAATAGTTTATACAAACAAAATTACCATTAATATGTTGTACACAAATTTCTCTAATATTAAAACACATTTTAGAAGATGTATGCTAATTTCAGTATATTAAAAAATATTGATTTCAAATTTTCTCTCCTTTTTTCCCTTATTAAAAAAAAAATACAAACAAAATTTTGTTTTGTCTTGAAAAAATAAAACCTATATTATATTATCATGTAGTAATTAATTATAAACCTTTAAAAAGTTAGGTTCATGACAAATTGCTCTTCATTGTCAAAATTAAATTTAATTAGCTATTAAAATCAGTTTTCAAAGCCATAAAAATTGAAATTGACTTGGATTTCTTTAAAATTGTCCAGTGAGATTAGGTTGTGTAGATCGGGGCTAAGTATATTTTATATTCAGCTTTATGCAAATGTACTAAGGTCAAATCCGGCCATACATCCTTACATTACGTAGGATTATATCACAAAAATTAGTTTATCACTTTATTGTAAGTAAAAAATTATAAATTATCTTTTCACTTTTTTAAAGGAAAAGATAAAAAATACATTACGTAGGAATTAATAGGCAAACAATTTGACATAACTCTCCATAAAAAATAAAAAAATCAATAGCTTTGGAGGAATTTTCAGACACCAGAGTTGGTTCCAAAAAGTTGCATCTACAAGTTTAGAAAAACCATTTGGTTGCAAAAGTAAGAAAGTTGCAGATACCACCTATAAATATTGGACAGTGAAGAGGTTACCAATGTAGGCAAGAGTAAGAAAGTTACAGATACCACCAATAAATGATGCTATCAACAAAACAAAAGCCACCTAAAGAATTGCAACGAGATCGTGAATTAGGGAATAGAGATAAAAAAATAACTGAATGTAACAGAAGTTGGAAGAAGATCACTCCAACCTGTATAAAATATAGGGAAGGCAAAAGCAAAGGCAGCAGCTTGACTTTTACCCATCTCCTGCACAACTTTTGTTGCTGTATGCAGTACGGGCCCAGAGAAACTACGAAAAGCACTCTCCAACCTGTATAAAAAAATAGGGATAGGTTAATTACATCCTCTTTCAAATTCAACCACATGGCTAATCTGCATTCCGTGCTATAAAAATTGTAACAACTAGTCAAACATAACATTTAACTTGTGTTCATAATCAAATTCCTCTTCCCCAAATACACACTCCGTAATTATAGTGTGCACATAGACTCTATCTATAATTGACGAGATCGCTTTTAGCAACCATTTTGCAAGAATTTAATTAGAAAACTAATTACATCATTAACATAACTTAATTATTACAACATTGTACATCTCATCAATAAACAAACTCCAGACAAGCTCAATTTTCCTCACCCCTCCAAAACTGCCCAAGCTCATGAACAATAGTTGTATAAATATATATAGTTGGAACTTCAATTCTGAACTTCAAGAATTCTAATTTTGAGCTTTGAAGGGAAACTAAGAATCTAGATTTAATTAATTCCATTTACATCCAATTCCCTCAAAACGAACAAAAGGGTATACATTAAAATGAAAAAAATTAGCAAATTTACTATCAGAGAAATAAAGAGGAAATTAAAAGGAGAGTTAATTACCTATTGGAGAAGTTAGAATCAGAAGTTACAGTGATCTTGCTCTTGTCACGAGCAATAGTTACAATATCACCAAGAGCACCAGCCTTACCACCAACCAAGATAATAACAGCTAAAGAAAGGAAAAAAACAACAGAGAAGGGAACCTGCAATGACAAACCAGCCATAGCCAAAGAAGAGAACAATCCAATAATTTCTTCAAATCCAAATCTCCCCAACACAAATAAACTGAAAGCACAAAAAATAGAAAGGATAAAAGAGTATGTCTAGAAAGGAAACAACAAGAAGACAAGGGGCAGTCTTTATGCATCAAAACATTAAAGGACATAGGTTGATTTTTGAAACTATCAGCCAACACTATGACTAGAAACTACTACCACTTGGTCAATGACACAAATATCTCAAAATGTGAAAGCAGACTTTTAATGAGCTCAAAATCCAATACTCTCTACAAAAAATCTCACAAGTATTAATGATTAATCAGCATGATTTGCTAACAAAGGCTGGATACTATTTATTTCTCACCTCCATTAGTTCCAAGTAATCAGCAACTGGGTCCATTATTGCCATTTTAATCTCAGATATCTGTATGGCATTTACATTTTATTCATCAGCTTTAAAGCACATGGATTAAGCTTGTATCAGAGAGTGAACAAAGCCACAAGCATTTAATAAGATCAGGAAAGTAAACCAAAAAAAAAAAGAATATCTTTACTGAGCTGCAGATAAAACTGACTTTAAGAGTGAAACCATTGGGCAAAATTTGTGAGACCCATTTTCTGAAGAAAGAACTGCTTTTTCATCAACACAGCCAAAGGCATTTATATGCGGGCAGAAGAAACTTCCATGCCCTTGAGTAATGCAGGCAAAAACATTTATACATACTACATCAGCACCCTAATATATGTATTCTGAGATTGTTCAGTAATAGGAATTTAAAAATGCTACTAAAAAGGCAGAGATCTGCATCTGCACAACTAATACTACAATAATTGCCTTCTAATTATTAATTCAGGCACCTCTTTCTTATCTTGTAATAAAAACAACCCAACAAGAGTAACTTATGCATGAATGCCAAAACAAATTTACCGCGTTTTCCAATCCTTCAACTTCTTGCTTCCTTTGGGTTTAGAAATTGGGGCATTCATTCCAGCCAATCTTCATATTATATTTGGACCCAAAAGGATTATCAGGAATTATTTAAGGAATAAAACAAGTTAGAGCAGAACATCCATCCGCAACAAAAGGATGATTAGGAATTATTTTAAGGGATAAAACTATTTAGAGCAGAACATCGTGATTAGAAACTCCAAAAAACACAAACTCCAGAAAAACTTGAAGAAACATTTAACCATTAAATTTATTACTACAAGATAACAATATAGAGAACAGTAATGATCATAATTGCAACCAATTTAACATATCGATAGAAAAAAACATGTTAACCTAAAACATTTAATGAAAATCGTAACAAGAAAATAAGAATCATACCTCCAGGAAGTACAAGTTTTCCTGCAAAAAAGTAGCAGAATAGGAGTAATGAACAACCAAATCCTGCAGCCAAACATGGTGTTTTCTCCATAACCCAAAAAACTAAAGAGAAAAAAATGGATAATATCTTGAGAAGCTATAACTGAGAAACTAAAAATGCTTAGCACAATACGAATAAAAATAAGGGAAAAAAACCCCATGATTTTATACCCAAATTATCCAATAAAAGCCCCCACTTAACACCACTACAATGCACTTCCCAAATTCAGTATCCCTGTTGCTATTACAATAAAACCGAAACAGTATCCCTGTTGCTATTACAGACAAAAAATATATCAAAAAAAGAGCCCATCACCTGAGAGGTTGATTTTTGTCATATTGCGAAAAGTTAATTGAAAAAAAAAAGAAGAAAATAAATTAACCATCACCTGAGAGGTTGATTTTCTTCACTTTTTATGTATACCGTTGAATTTCGCCACTAAATAGCTGGAGCTTCTCTATGGTTTCTGCATGGAACTGTTTCTGATAGAAACGGTTTTTGAAATAGACATAAGATACTATCATATAAGCAATGAACCCAAATAACAAAAATCAAGATTCCCTAAGAGAGACTAGGAAAGAAAGAAACCAGGAAAACCAGCATAGAATGTAACCATCCTGCATTCACTTGCTCTTTGAGATCCTGGAGCTAACACTGTGCCGCAAAAATATCCCCAACTTTACTTGGGTTTAAATTTGTTTTCTCGATCAATGCCTGCAACAAGCAACCAGAATAAAAATTAAAACAAAAATGAAGCAATTCCCGCCTTCCCCCCCCCCCCCCCCCCCAAAAAAGAAAAACAAAGATAGCAAAATATAGAGATACTCGTATTATTTACAGACTAAGGCATAATACCAGTCAACAATTAAGAAGATGAAGAAGGGCGAACGTGATCGAGAAGAACTCGTTGCTAATATGAGAAGAACATGAAGGAGGCGGCATTCAAAGCTGATGCCGAAGATGAAGAGATGGGGGGTTAATTTATACCCGGGGCAACAAATAAGAAAATTACATAAATACCCTTAATTTTAGCAACGGAATTTGAATTCGGTTGTTAATTTAGCAACCAAAATTAATTTCGCTGCTATTTTTAATTAAAAATGAAAATTAGCAACGGAATTCAATTTCAATTGCTAATTTAGCAACGAAATTTTAATTCGGTTGCTATTTTAGCAACATAAATCCAATTCCGTTGCTATTTTTATTGAAAATGTAAATTAGCAACGAAAATCCAATTTCATTGCTATTTTCCATTGAAAATGTAAATTTGCAACGGAAATCCAATTTTCGTTGCTATTTTTTCTTCCAAAATTTTTCAGCCATCTTTTAGCGCCTTATTTAGCAACAGTATAGCATTTTCGTTGCAAATTTCCGTTGCTAAATTTTGGTACTAAAAATTCCCTCCACTTTTAGCGATAGAAGATAACCAAATATATTTTCGTTGCTAAATCTAGAATATTTAACCAATTTTAGCAACGAAAATTTTTTCGTTGCTAAATAGCAACAAAATTGGATTTTCGTTGCTAAATTAGCAACGGAATAATTTTCGTTGTTATTTTTAAATTTTCTTGTAGTGTTTTGAGCAACATCAGCAGTATTCATCCTCCATAAATCAAGCTAGTTTTGTAGGTTTGCTTTTTCAATTTCAAACAAGCCACACTTAAGCTTCAAATCCTTATTCTCATTTTGCAGGGCTTGAACTACTAGATGGAGCTCCATAATTTTTTCATCTTCTCTCATTAGCTCATCCCACTTGAAGAACTTACACTTTTCACCCTACATCATGTTGTAGTAATAGCATAATTTATTATTTGTCTAATAATCCCAAAAGCATGAACATAACTCTCTCAATATGATTCTTCATCACAATAAAATTTACTCAGCCCCATTCTTAGGCATTTAAAATACATTCTTCCCAGATTCAAGGCTAACTTTGAAATCAATCTTATTGCCTCTAAACCACATCGACAACATGATTTATGTTTCAAAATTGGATTTGTCCTAGAAGTTTGGGAGCCTTGGCTTTTTTCATAAGCAGATATTGCAGGTCGTCTTCCAATAAGTTAGCCCTAGCAGTTCTTCTTTGGTACGAGTGATTTCTACTTCAACAGGGTACTGAGTTCTTTCATCATTTTAAACTTTTGTTTTTTTTATCCATTAATTTTAGGTAGCTAAAAAAGCATCCATGTGACCTCATTTTTTGCTGACTAGATTTTTCACTGAGAGAGAGGATGCTGACGTGTCAGAACGTAATTGGATTGAATTTGTATTGTTAACCATGTGGCGCTACCATTAGATGTAGGGGAAAATTATACTATAAACTTAAGTGCAGGGGTAAAATCACACAATAAAATTAACGTTAGGGCAAAATGAGCTAAAAAAAAGTTTAGGGGCTAAAGTTATCACTTTTGAATAGTCCAGGGGCAAAATCACACCTTATCCCAATTAAAAATGACTTATAAATTCAAAAGCAGTTTGTCAGGTGTTTGATAAATGATACGATTAGAAATAACCTTTTAGAATAAAAAGGACATATAATTTTAATATATTATATTCAAAATCTTACTAAAAATAATAATTATTCCCATTTATTTACATTTTTGATTCCACTAAACCATTAAAAAATATATAATTAAATAAAAATAAATATAACATAAAATTATATATATATATATATACATAAGTGTTACAAAATGGAAAATGTTTGATGGTAGAAAAGTTTAATCTAGACACTTGCCATTAAGACACGCGCGCGCGCGCGCGCACACACACACACACACATATATATATATGTGTGTGTGTGTGTGTGTGTGTGTGTGTGTGTGTTGTTTTCATAATTTATCGCAAAAATTGTTATATCTCTATTTCATAAAAAATTGACATGATCTATGATTTCTATATTAAGGAAAGAGAAAGAAGCAAAAGAAGTGGTTTGGAAAAAATAAAGAAAGGCAAATTGTAATAATGATTTCCATTGACCTTCAATGCCACCACACAAAAGTTACAAATACAAAGAAAGGCAAATTGTAATAATGACTTCCATTGACAAAATAAATAAATAAGTAAAGAAGATCAGACCTTGAATGACGCCACGCAAATAAAAGAAGAATCGAATAGTTTTTACCTCAGATTATTTATAAAAAGAAAAATAGTCTTTTATATTAGGTATACTTGTTATTATAAAATAAAATAAGGGATATTTTTGTCCAAAAGAAATTTTATATTAGCTACCATGAAAAGTTAAAATTAAGCTTTTCTTAAAAGCTTTAATTTCTATCTTTTTCTAATAGAAGATTTTTTCACTTTTCACAAAATTGATTTTTCTAAAAGTAACATTTACCAAACTTGTATTTTTATCCCATAATAAGCTTTTTAGCCTTTCAAATGCAATTCCAAATGCGCTCTAAGCCACCTATAATTTTCTTTTTCTTGATATTTTTCATTATTAATCCTTTGTTATTTCATGTTATTACACCATCTTACTAGAATCTCTCAATTTATTTCGCATTTTTACAACAATTACTTTAGTTATATAATATAAACTCATACAAAATTCAGGGAAATGTAATAAGATAAAGTGTAAGATGGCATCTCCTTACCTCAAAATAGTTTGAAATCATCTAAATTTTCTTTTCCCCTTCTTGGTTCACTTGCTTTTTCTTTGAAAATCACCTTGGCCAAATTCCTCCTATGTTGTTTCTCCAAAATTTCTTTCTTTCTTTCCATAATTTTTTTTTTTACTTACTCCACCCTAAATGAGCTCTAGAAATGGAATTAGGACTTTAGATATTGTTTTGAGTGAAAGATTAGGTAGGATTACCTAATAGAAAAATGAAGAAAAATAGAAGAAATGGAAGCTTTGAGGGATGGTTGGAACAAGGGAGAAAATGGCTGAGTTCTCCAAATTTTTCTAATTTTTCTCTATTTATACCCATCCTAATTGGGCCAAATCAGATCCAATCACCTTGGTCCATCCAATTGGCCCAAATTTTATCCAAATAACCCATTTTTGATTCAATTAATTCCTCAAATAATTTCCTTTCTCAATTTATGATTTAAATCAACTTTAACCCAATTTTTTATGATAATTATACCATTGAACTAATGAAAAATGCCCTTTAACTTGGCTAATTAAATTAAACTCAATTTTTTATCATTTTTTGAAAACTAGGGTTTCACTCATCATAATGCTCTGAAATTTTACCCCGTATATCCAAACATATGCAGGAGAGTTTATTTAAAATTTTAGATCATTCCGAGATCATTTTGATATAATTCTAGATTCAGAAGAAAAATCAACCGGTTAAAAATTTGAAAATTTAAAATCATCAAAAAAATTAATTTTTACTTTCAGACACTAATTTAGACTATATTAGTGGATTTGGAAAGTTTGATGATTTTTAGAGGCCATTTACTATTTTTAAAGTTCCAGTCAAACTCACGATAAACCCTTTTAGTCGTACAGGGAAAATTTTTCTCTATTTGATTTAGAGACCTATTTAAGCTCAAATTCTATCCAAATCATACTATTGAACTCCATTTATTACCTAATTTTTTTATTTCAGGATTAACTCAAACTGCTCGTCAGGTCCCCCATCCTCGAATTTTCCTGGTTTGAGCACGTTTAACACTTATATTTTTTTAAATTTTGCTGTATTATTCTATCATAATTATCCCTAAAAATATCCTAGGATTACTGTTTGCGCTTTAAAACGTACCATACGTATCCAATACTAATTTCGGGGTATTACATTTTTATTTGTTTATGGATTTATTTATTTATGTCGATGTTTGAGGATAAAAAATATTGAGTATACCTTTGGTGCAAGTTGATTAATGGTATATTAGTGAAATTTTCAAATATTTAATAAGGGACAATGACCCATATAAGGAAAACTTTGTCCAATTTTCTTAAAAATATGAGCAGTATAAGTTTATGTAAACTAAGAACTTAAAGCAAAGTTTGAATTTCATACATGATTTTAAAATTATAAGTTATGTAACATTCGGTACCTAGGCCCTTAATAGCTTGGGTATTAGGTGTTATAAATTCTTTCATGCACCATAAAATGATAATTTTCCCAGTTTAAGACTAAATTGGTCTCATCGCATCTTTGTAAGACTTGAGAAAGGTTTGCTAGATAATGATCAAAAGAAGAACCAAAAAAAAAAAATCCATAATGACTTCAATAAAATCCTCAATCATATCAGAAAATAACCATCCTACACCTTTGAAAAGTCATCAGTGCATCATATAAGTCGAATGGCATTCTTCTATAAGCAAACATACCATATGGACAAGTTAATTTAATATTTTCTTGGTCCTTCGGTACAATTGGAATCTGTAGATAACCTAAATATTCATCTAGAAATCAATAAAATTTATATCCTGCAAGTCTTTCAATCATTTAATCCATAAAAGGTAAGGAAAATGATCTTTATGCGTTGCATTATTAAGTTTCCTAAAATCAAGGTAGACATGCCACCCTTTTACTATTCTAGTTGGTATTAATTCATTATTCTCATTAGTTACAATGGTAATTCCCCCTTCTATTTGATATAGGATAAAGAATTCATGCACCTAAAAGCTTGAGAACTTTCTTCTTCATAACTTCCATCATATTAGTATTCAATCGACATTGAGGTTTAATTGAAAGTTTGTGATTTTCTTCTATCAAAATTTTATGCTTGTACAAAGTAGGGCCAATCCCTTTAATGTCAGTTATTGTCCAACCTATAACTCTAATATGTGATCTTAGAACATTTAATAAATTTTTCTCTTATTCCTTCATCAAATCAACAACTATGATTACAAAAAAGGTAGAAGATTCTCTTAAGATAGTATACATGAGATGAGCTGCAAGTTGCTTCAGCTCCAACATACGAGCTTTAACAATGGAAGGTTCGTAGGGGTCGATTCCTTCTCAAGCTTTTTAAAGACTTGCTTCATTTCAGCATGTAATCTATCAAAACCTTTCCTTGATCCATTATTTCTTAACTCTATAAGCTATAATTCATCAATGTCTACCAACTCATTAGAACACAAAAATTTGGGTTAATTCAAAGTTTCTTCCACACATTCATCAATAATATCAATCTAATTATAGTAAAAAAAAAATTAGAAGGGTATTTATAAGCATTAAAAAAATTAAAAGTTACCTTTTCTTGTTTGACTCTCGTGTCGACTTACCTTGTTTTGCATCAATAAGTGCACATTCGGTGTTGAGAAAAGGTCTTCCTAAAATCAGTGTACTTTTCTTTCTTCTTCCATGTCAACAACCACAAAAATAATAGGAAACATGAAATTTTCAATTTTGACAAGGATGTCTTCAATTACACCCAAAGGTTGTTTGATCGATCTATCTGCTATTTGCAATAACACGGTGGTGGGTTTGACTTCTCCCAATCCACAAGTTTATGCTAACACCAATATCATATAAAGTTGTACTACTCTCATTATTTCCTATTTTTCAATCAATGATAAATATCTCTGGATCTTTTAGTTTTTGAGGTGGTTTTCTCTAAATAATGGCATTACATTTCACTACAAAAAATGCATTTTACCGACGGATTAACGCTATTTACTTATGGAAAATGACCTTACGAAGGTTTTTTATTAATTTACGGATGGAATTCATCTGTCGGTAAAACGCTTGTTGGTAGCAATTTATCAACCAAAAATTCCGTAAGTAAACTTTACCGACAGATATATAAGAAAATTCCATCGGTAGTTTTATTTAAAATCCGTTGGATGTTTCGTCGTGTTAACCGTCTACCGACGCAATATTGTGTCAATAAACCGTCGGTAAATGAAATTAATATTTTTTTAATTTATTTTATTAAAAAAAGTGACAGATTTCGTCGTCGGTAATTTTATCGGTAAATATATTTAATATAAATATTAAATTTATTAAAATTACAACGACGGGGTTTTTCATCGGTAATTTGTTGGTAACATAAATTTTTCTATTTAATATTTTTATAATTTTTTAACAAAATTATATATTTCCTGTTAGCAAATCTCAAATTAAATTTGATAAATCCAATACTAAAAGTCTAAAATTTAAATTGAAGACATATATTAATTAATAATTTTAATATATAACAAAAAATAATATATACATCAATATTTTACAGTTGTATAAAAATTTATATATTTTTAACTGCTATGCAAATAATATCAATATCGGTATTATACACAAAATTTTGCAGTGCTATACAAAAAATTATCTAAAATTATCTATGTAAATTTACAACCACTAGTTAGGATGTACCGTGACTATCTAGAATGGCAGAAGGGTCTGTGGTGGGCTGTTGATCCTTATTTGCCAATTGTTGGCATACTTATTAAAATCGGTAGCAATTTGTCAGTCAATTTATCTATGAGGACATCCGTCAAGCTGTCTATATATGCATTAACTGCCTCTTGCACGATATTTTCTATGTTTTCTATTGTTATATGTTGTGCCTGCAATGGTGAGATCAAATGAAAAGCAATATAACAAGGCAGATAGAGTATTTCAAATCAATATATTGTAAATAATGCATATAACGAATTGAAAACTAAAACTAAAATATAAGCTGAAATATTATACCAAACCAAGTAATGGCATCTTTCATGTTTTCTAGAATGTCAGCCTGAATCCTTTAGATGGCATATAAGTTAGGACTATATAATATTTGTGATGTATGCATCAGTAGTCTATGATCTCCTTTCTCCTTTACTTGAGCTGCAGTCAACAATATCCTGGATATTGTAATTGCATAAATATGTAACTTTATAAGAAACTGTTTTAGAGGTTAGCATTACTTGGTAGTGATTCTCGAACTTTCAGTCACATTATGCCAGGTGTAGTGTGACATGAAAATCCCACAGAAGAACACAGTAAGAATAGCACTTAACTTGAATAACTGGATAAGTTGCGCAATGGCATCGTCAGATAAATGATCGTAATATTAAAGAAAGTCGAAAGGATTTCCGGGAGGTGCTTAGTGGTGAGTGCATGAAATATTACTTCAGCCATAATATATGAAAGATAAGCCATGAGAATCATAAGAGCAACTTCACGATAAGTTGAGTGCCTGGGAACAAGCATTGCTTTGCTATTCAGTTTCAAAATGGAAAAATTATAAATGGCCAAATATATATTCAAAAAAGTCTTGCCTGCCTAAAAGTTTCTAAATTAAGCAACAATGATTGACATCTAAGTACTAGGAAATAAAGAGGGCTGCTGCTATTATTTTATTAAGCTTTCAGAAGCAAAAGAATTAGACATCTACCTACACTTAAAGATTAACTTCATCTACATGCGTGTATATATTCAGGAAAAAAAAAGATTATCGTTCCTTAAAATACCTGCCAAAGTACAGCACCTTTATGATGTAAGCACCTGTCATATAAAGTATAAAACTCTGTTAAATATAAAATTCAGTTAAGTCTATTATTTTGTATCTTTAGATAGAGGACCTTTAAGTATTTGCACTGTACCTGCAGGGTGCAAACCGAATCTGTGGCTGAAAATATTGCTCCCAGTGCTAGAAAGGGAAGGGAAAACTAAAATCAATTATATTTAGCAATATTAAAGATGTTTATGCTCAACTAAACTATTGGTTGTAATGCTGAATGAAAACAGCAATTTTGGATCTTGAACACTCAGAAATAGAATGCAATAATAAACAGAATTCTGAAAGTGAAAAAAGAAAGGGCGGAAGAAAAATTTATGCCAGTTTCCCTTTGTACTATTCATCAGAACATGGCATCAGGTTCAAAATCCCCACTCATTCCTATTGTATTTTCAGTGAATATATGCAACTTCCCTGGGGTAAATGACAAATTTAAGAGAGAGAGAGAGAGAGAGAGAGTAGCTAGGCAATCCAGTTTGTCCAAGTAATCAATACCTAATATGTTGAATAACTTCTCAGCATCTAAAGCAACAATTCACAAGTTATAGACATGATAAATGAAAAAAAAAATTCAGTATTTCATGAAAATTAAATTTTCAGTCGCATGGCATCTAAAATTCTGGTCAGAAACCTGAGGTGCAATAATGGAAATGAGAATGAGTAATTATTAGAGCCAAGGTCGCCATGGATATGATCCTGCAGCTAGCACTCAGGGATAATGACATGCAAGTTAGATTAAGAACACTGGCAAATCAACAAGTGCACTACCTTTTCTTCATCTTCCTGATAATGACCTGAAAGCTCTGATGATGATTGCTCTTCACTTGAATCCTTCTCCTTTACGTTTTTATCCTGATTCTCTTTTGGAGGCTTAGTCGATATGATAATCTTGTATTTGAGCCGTTCAGGTGATGGGAATTCCTTCAAAGATTCAGTTTCAGGATAGTGCAGCATATCTCCAAACGTCTCAGCAATCATCTACACAGCAGAATTAACAAACATTGAGATTAAAACAAGAGATAGATTTATTAAAAAATTCTATTAAAAAAAATCTAAGGAAATTAAGAAATACCTGAGCTGCTTTATCTTGAAGATTCGGAGTGAGCTGGTCTTCAAGAGTTATGATGACAGGGTATGGAGATGCAGAGAAGGCATGCTCTTTTATAAATTTCAAACACCTAATTAGCTTTACAGGAGCTGTTAAGGTCCTAAATTCAAAAGCAGAATTCAGGAGCTGTTAACCTTTTTAACTTATAGAATGCCTAACAAAATCCAAAATATGCACCAATTAATTGGAAAAAAAAAAAAGAGGAAAAAAAGAGAACCGAATGTTTTCTGTGTTGGTGGATATCTAGATAAAGCATCAGAGGGTATTTTAATGGTAATTATACAAAAGAAAGAGATGATTAATTTTATAATAATAATAATTGCAGAAATGAAACACATGCTTATAGTTGACAATCCAAAGGCCAAAACTGTTTGAATTCTTAGTTGGCAATGTTAGAATTATCAATTTTAATATTATTAGCAGTGAAAAAATAGAAAAATTAATGATTTTTAACACTGTTTATGTTGATCGTCCCAATTCTTTCTTTTCTTTCTGCAGGTAGTACAACCAAGTATATAAAAACATATGAAATTTCACATTGTTTTCCTTTATGATATTAGAAAACTAAATATTATTCTCCATTATAGATATTAAATATACACAAGAAAAAGAATAAAGAAAAAAGAAGAATCAAATCCTTTAATTCAGATACATGTAAGGCAAAAGAAAGGAACTGACAGTGCAAAATCCAGAAATTGCTATTTTGTATTAATTTCTGTTTAACTTATACAATCTAAGAGTTATTGTTATAATAAAGCCAATAAGCTAAGTGAAGGCCCTACTTCCACTATGCTTATGGCCTATAATATGTTTTACTTCACCTATCAGCAGCCCTTATTACTGTTCTTGAGCTAAAATGCAAAGTTCATCAGCAGAAAGCAATTGAAATTGTTTTTCTTTCAGACCCCTTTAATTATCAGAAAATGCAATAAGAGTTTCATCAAATTTAAACAAAAATAATAGCAAAATGTCCATGGGAGTTATCTAAAAGCCTAAAATTGGAATATAGTTTTCACGAACAAAACAACAAATTAAAATTGGAAAAACAAAAATGGAGACATCCATTGAACAATCAAGGAACATATTCCTTAAAAAAATATAAACACAGAGCACACAACAGAAATAAACCTCAAAATGAAAAGAGCTCCTGACAGCATAGATTGTTAGATTTGGAATGCAACATGTTAATTTTCAGCAACAGAATGGGCAACAATCCTTATCATCCAACAATGAGCATTCAAATTACTGAAGTGAAGAAAACTTCAATCATTCTATCTTAGCCGAAATCAACTCCATTTTGCAATGAAAGTTTCATTCTTTCAACAAATTATAGTAGAAATGCATCCAAATGAAGACATTTATTTTTTAAAGTTACCGCGAGAAGAAGATTAGACAAAAATCAAGGCCAATTTGATATTTTTTGGACGAATTAGGGCTCCGTAGAGAAAAATTTGAAATATAAACAGGTAAAAAAGAGAAAACCGAAATATAAGAGAAGAAATTAAAATTTGAAATACAAACAGGTGATGATCACCGGTGTCTCTGGTGATCCTGTCAGTGGCTTCAGCTCTTCACTGATCTTGAGGCATTCTTTTTGCGATCCTCTTTTTTTTACCGACGCATTATCTGTTTGGCTGGTAATCCGTCGGTAGTATCTTACTTTTACCTACATAGTTTTAGTCCGTCGGTAAAATTCATTTTCTTTTGCAGTGTTTAGCTATCAAATTCACCATCTTATATTCTTCTAATCTTCTTTTCTTGGTATCCTTTAAAATTTTAGCATATGATGGCTTTCTGCTAATTCTTATGGAAAAAGAATGTTAATGTGCAACTTTTTAAAGATATCTATAACTTTAAGGAAATTCTTATCTTCTTTATGCTTTTGAAGTCGTCAAGAAAAAGCAACTGGTGGAACATATGGCTTGACTTGCTTGGATTCTTTCCTTTTCACAACTTCTTCTTCTCTGTCAACGGTGTCCATTTTTGCTATTATTGAGACCTTAGTCTCTTTATTCTTTTGCCCCTCTAGCTTTCTACCATTCCTTAATGTATTTGCCTTTAATTGTTCCTTTAGATTTATCTCTATATTGTTGGGTAAATTACCTTGATTTAGGTTTGTCATGGCTTCTACCAATTGACCAATTTCAAGCTTTAGATTCTTAATAAAAGCTTGTTGATTCTAAAAAGTTGTCTTGGTGTGAAGCATGGAATCAATGGTTTCTTTAGTGAGGTTAGCAACTAAATATTCAAATAAAGCCTTATTCTCTTGCTATTGAAATCCAGATAGAGGTCTTTACACCAATGTTATTAAAACTGGATCGGATAAAAAACCGGCGAGGATGGGGGTTCGTGGTTCGATCGGTTCAACCGAATTCAACTGGGTTTTTTCTATTTTTAAAATATTATAAATTATTATAATTTTATAAATACTATTGTATAAAAATTAAAAAAATATCCATCAAACATTAATATATGTCACAAATATCCTAATAATAAGTTACAAAACATAATTTTAATTTTATTATTACAAGTAATTAATTATGAATTTTTGAATATTATATATTAAAAACATAAAAATACAATCATATCATGAAAAAAAAATTTCTTTTTAGATGGAGTACTAATGAAGCAAACACAGAAAATATTAACCTTGCATATATGGGTATAATTATATTTAATTACAATAAATTCAAATAGATAATAAGTATATTAAATTATTAAGTGACATATTTATAATTTAAAATACTAATTTTTTCAAAGAAATAAATTATGAAAATTTCATATATATACATAAAATTACAATGGACCAAATAGATAATAAGTATATTAAATTATTAAGTGATATCTTTAGACTTTAAAATACTAATTTTTTTCAAATAAATAATAAAAATTTAATATATATATACACACATATATATTTGATTACAATGAACCAAATATATAATAAGTATATTAAATTATTAAGTGACATATTTAGAATTTAAAATACTAATTTTTCCAAATAAATAAATAATGGAAAATAAATGAATAAATAAATAATATATATATATGGGGGGTGAAAAAATACAAAAAAATATATTTTTTTGTAATTTTCAGCCAAAAATCCGATTTTGTCCGGTTTTCCGATTTTTCGGTTTAATTTGGTTTTTTTCGGTCTAATCCGTTTTTATGCAGTTGAACCAACCGGTTGGCCTTCCAGTTCACAGTTAAATTGGTTCAACCGTTTGGTCTGATTTTAATAACTATGTTTTACACTTGCTGCTAGTTAGTGTATAAGAAGTTAGGGCAATTTCATCATCTAGGTTTATACGCGTTGGAATAAGGGTTGTGTTGTTGCCAACCCTAATTAGCTACATAATGAGATTACTACAAATTTTGCTGAGTGAAAGGCACTCCGTCTTGGCATTCATTGGTTCCATATTGTCTAGCACAATTTTCACAGACCTACATGTAAGATTGAACAACATCTAACCTTAATTTATTGATTGTTATAACTAAAGCATTTATTTTAAAATTAAGTGTACTGTATGTTTGGTTTTGACAAAATAAATAAAATAAAATTGCTACAAAATAAAGGAAACCCACCAAAATCCATGCAATCCAACCGATTCAAAGAGGAGAAAGATAATAGTTATCAACCTCTCGAAATGTAGACAAACAATTTTTCAGGTGCTGCCTAACGTGAAATAAACACCCATTATCGGTCCACACTCGAACGATGATCTAAATCGCCCGGGGTGCTAGCTCCTTTCTTTGGCGACTGGGGTTTTTAATTTTTTTGTTAACTTCTCAAGGTTATAGAAACGATTTTTTTATCTCTCCACTCAAAGTGATGGCTGCCAATTTTAATTCAATAACTTAGGTTTTAAAAAACTATGATATCACTATATATAATGTGACCTAACCCTAGTATTAGAGAGAGAGAAATTTGGGCTCATATTTCTTATTAAAATAAAAAATACTTTATTTTTTATTTAAAATAAGAATTAAAATTTTAATTTTTAAATTTTTTTATTTTATTTCGAATTTTAATTTATCACAAAATAAAATTCGAAATACCCGAATTAACTCTTAGTCCATTCATCATATTCTATGTGCTTGACCCAATATGTTGGCAGTAGGCTCTAATCCTATTATGGGCCCACTCATAAGCGGCCTATAGTAAGACATTATGAGTACCCAAATAATATGAATATCGATAATTTGATTTTAACCTAATTAATAGAACATGTCATTATTCTTTTGTCATACGATATCTTGTTTGAACATAAGTCATGGTCCATATTAAATTTATATAGTTCAAACATATAATTTCTCAATCACTAAATAGATTAATAATATCAAATGATATTGATCGCTCTATCAATTCATTTAAGCACGGTCATGCACTTAATTAGTCCTACTTATTGAGAGAGGGATAAATTCTACCTTGATCATTCACTATCCTCTACATGATTCTCCTTATATCCAATCATAACCTTCATAATTATTCAATTAAAGATAACGTTTGATTATGTCAAAACATAATATTCTTCATGTAAGATGTTGTGATAATCTCAGGTTTAAGGATTAATAACATAACTATTATGAAATCACTAATGATATTAACTCATGTAGTATCTCATAGCTGGTCTATCCAATACCCCATTTTTAAAAAAGTACCTACAAGTTTGATTTATATCACCATATATAATTATCACATGATTATTAATCAAATCCATACTAGTCATAATCTATCATTATTCCTTTAATGATAAACGATTAGGGACAGTTAAAATAACATTCACTACAAAAAAAAAACTATAAGTTAGCAACGACATTATTTTCGTCGCAAATTTATGACAGTTTCGCAGCTGTTTTACAGTTTTGTCGTGGGAAGGTTAATTTTCATTTTTTTTGCAACGAAATAGCGACGGAATTGACAAACATTTGCTAATTATTGACGAAAAATATACGCGCCGTGTTTTGCAACAGAATTAGTGACAAAATCATCAATAATTTATTTTATTTTTTTATTTGTAAAATTCGTTCTAGAAAATTTAGCGACGAAAGTTTTAGTCACTAATTTTGGAGGAAAACTACCGCGCCACTTTTTGCGACGGTTTAGCGACGAATATTAGTATTAGATTTCAATAAAAAATATTAGCGACGAAATAATGTAGTCGCTAATCTGTAGCAAAAAAATTTTTTTTTTCTATTTCATGTATTTTTGATATAGATCATATGAGATAAATATTTTATTTTGAAACAGAAATTTGTAAATTATATTATAATTTGATAATAATATTTTATCAATTATCTCAAAATTTAAAATTATTTATTTAGAAAGTTTACATTTTTGTTAATAGTAATAAACTACTTGTTATAATTATTATATAATCACATTATGAAAATTAATAAAAGAAAATATTTATAAAATAGTAATATAAAATTTATTATCTCATTTAAAATAATTATAAGAAGTTTTATAATTTATTTTTATTTTGTAAAATTTTGATGAAATATTAAATTATTAGAAATTTTAATTATATATATTTATCAAACCATTTTTAAATATAAAGATAAAATAATGAAAATTGACAAGGATATTATAATTTTTTACTTGTATTTTTTCGCTTGCAATCGTATTATATTATAATTGTATAATTATATCGTATATTTAACTAAATATAATTTACTTCTAAAACTAGTGAAATTAACATTTTTCTCCACATATCTTAATAAATTATGTATTCATTATGTGTGATCACATAATTATCTATAATCAAATGAAAATTAGAATTCAAATAAATAGAATTGGTTGTTCATTAAATTTTAACTTATTTTAAAAAATAAATAAATATGAACTTATCATAATACTAAAAAAGTATAAGTTATCTTAATGAAAATAAGAAATAAGATATGAAATTGGGGAGTTTGATTTGTAACGCTTAAAAATTTGAGTTGCCTAACAATATTTTTTAGTATGTGAGCAGTACTTCTGATATTAATTCACGAGGATCAATTATATATAAGTACAATTAAAAATTAATTAATTAATTAATTAATTATATACAAGTATATAATTTTATAATTATAATAATGCATACATATTATATCTATTGATGCAAATAAAAATTATATATAAATTTATCTATGAAATTATCCTTCATTTAATAAAATATTGTACATATGAAAGTAGAGGTCTTTTTGACTTTTAAAAAAATAAATATAATTATCAACAAATTAGCAAATTTAGATTGAGTTTAACCAATTAAAAACTTGTATTTTTTTTATATATACTTAGTTGTATGAAAAAAATAAATATAATAACAAATAAGAGAAATAATATAATATAATATAATATAATATAATATAATATAATATAATATAATATAATATAATATAATATAATATAATATAATATAATATAATATACTACATACAATTACCTGAGTAATAGTCAATTAAACCCGACTTTGGTCTAGACTCGAAAATAAAATAGAGATAAAATAAATAAATTTAATAGAGATAAAGTGCAATAGTGTAAATTGAATTGAGGTTTAATTGTAAATAAAAAATAATAATAATAAATAAATAAATTTGAGGGCTAGATTGAAATTTTGAACCTCCACATCCAAAACTACGTCGTTTTGGGGTGGCGTTTAATTGGGTTGCCCTATATTTGTTTTAGGAGGATTGGATTCCCCTTCAAGAAAATTGCCTTCCTCCTCATTTTTCTTCTCTCCTTTTCTTTCTTTCATTCCCCTTCTCCAACCATAATAGCCCTGCCACCCACCACCTCACCTTTCGTCACTGCTGCGGCTCCGTTTAGCATCGTCTCTTCATTCGGCATCAAGAGTTCCCTCATGCTTTTTTCTTCATTCTTTCTCTAGAGGTTTGGGTGTTGAATGATGGTTATGTTTTTTTTTTGTCATTGTTGTCTATTTTTCTGGTTTGTGGCTGCTGACAAGGTTTTCTTATGGGGTATGGTTTGGCAGGCTTTTGTTGTTATTATTTTAGGCTCTTTTATCTCAATTCTTTTAGGACCACTTGGGTTTTGTTGGTTTTTTTTTGTTTGTTGTCAGTGGTGCTGTTGTTCACTTTATGAGCCTCACGGCTTCTCAATAAATTCTTCCAGCTTATAAAAAAAAGATAAGTAACTATATTGAACACTTTTTGATTGTTGACTAGTTAAGTTTAAGTTTTTAAGCAGTTTATAATTACTGAATTCTTTCATTTATAGTAGAATGGTAAGATAGTTGGTGCCCATGTAGGAAAAGCTTTTGGTTCAAACATAAAGGTGCCCATGGGTCTAAGAAAACTTGTCTAGTGACTTTTGTGGTGATAAAAGGATATATTTTATATGCTTTGATTGATCATGTAAAGGTCGACAATAGCCATATCAGAAAAACTAATGAGAGAAAAAACACCTTTTTCGATGCCATTTCTTGTGTGTAACCATCATTTTGGGTTTAGTTGATTGTCGAGTTACAGCATCTAAGTATTATGGATTAATGGAAAGCTACTTTGGGAAAATTCTGTGTTCTCCATTAAGTTGTTATCCGATATATTTTGCCTTTTCTATTATCAAATTATACATTGTATTGTATCCTCAATCCACTTACTATGTTAGATACTAGTTTCTTGGCCTATTTTTCATTTACATAGATGCATTTTTCCTACATAATACGAGTTTCTGAATTGGGCACTAACTAATTAAGTTGACTTGATGTCAATGGAATGTTAATATCCTTTTCTCTGAAGCCAGACATTATATTTTCTGTATGGATATTTTATCTCTCTAGCTAGCAGTTCATGTCATAAAACCAATAGTGTGATTGGACCTCAATTGTATTCATCTAGTTTATCTTATAGGTCGATTGGCACTTCATTGTTAGGTCATCATATTAACAATTATTTTTCTCTGTATGTTCCATTTCTTACTTTAATATCCATATGTTTGCCTTTTATGGAGAGAATATTCTCTAAATACTCTTGATAAGTTTTTAAAATGAGGATTTAATAGTTAGTTCAATTATCACTAAATTGGATTCAGATTTGTAGATTGCACAACCATGAAATAGTATAGTTACCATGATGATATTATCATTATGTGGAAAAAAACATTTCTAGGAATAGGAACTTGTCATCAGTGGATCACATGAAAGATCTACCTTTCCCACCTACATATTACACACTTACAGCTAAACAACTAGTAGAAAATGGATATTGTATCAATCAACCAGGTGACGCAAGCTACTGATATTTTCAACTCTCTCACTCATAATGTCCATTACTTATAGAAACAGCTAGCAGTTCATAACTTGTTATTAATTTTGTGTAGGTTTTCTTTCTACTCTACCAGTACCTTCATATTCTTCCTATGATATATTGGCACTTGATTATGAAATGGTATAATGCTATTTTTAACTTGAAGATTGTAAAATCTTTTGAAATAACAGGCTAAACACTGAGACCTTGTATTGAGTTGTATAAATTCTATAGAAGAATGGAGTGTGAGCATAAAGATAATTTATGATTATTGCATTTTATTTGATTTATCATATGGGTTATACAGGGGGCTGTAGCTTTTTGAACTTAAATTTTTGATGAACTTTGGTCAATGCCATCCAAGTTGGAATTATAAGCTTAAGATCTAGCAATTACTTTTGTTTTTTTTCAAAAATTACATGAAATTTGATTTGTGATTAAATTACTCATCTACTTCTATGGGATATCTAAGGCATCAAATCGACAATATGATTTGCCATACTCTTACAATTATTGTATTTTTGTGAAGTCTATAGCCTGTGAGTTTGATTGGCAATTGGTAACAGATGATGATTTGTGGTGTTTTCCTAATTTATTATTTGTTTTCGTCTTTCATTTTCAAGCATTTTATTTCTTTCATACATGGACATGTTTGCTTTGGGAGTAGCTAGATATATGTTATTCATATCCCTCAAGTTGAAGAATGATGTGAATGAGGAATGTCTATTAACTCGGGGGATAAAACTATTTTCAATGCCTTTTATTTTGGTTATAGATTTATTATGCATAGCCAATCATTGGGCTTCTACTTTTATTGACTTGGTCTTTTTTTTTCCTTTTTGATTATTCTCATAGTGTATCACAAATGACAGGTTTGAATTGACGAGCAATCTTGGTGGATGTTAATGGACAAGTACGCTGAAAAATATTTACTTTTCTATGTTTAAAATGGAATTCTGGTTCTTTTAGATTCTTATGTTGCAGCTCTTGCAATAAATCCTATACTGAGATGGGTCTTATCATGGGGCAACTTCTGTATGTTGGCGCGTATAGGTAACATATTGTGAATGAAAATCCTTAAACGGTTTACTTTTGCTTTAGAGCCAAAGGAGGGAAAATACCAAGAAAACAATTCTTCCAAATTGTCATTCATATGCCTTTAATGATTTTTCAGAATATGCTCTTGAATGCAAGGGTGTGGAATATTCAAAAGAGAAAAAGAAAGGATTCATATAATGGTTGGCTTAATAGATATTTGTATGCAACATTGTTTTTTAGATTAAAAAATATCTAAGGGTTTGAGTGCAACAATGAATGTGGCCCTTGCTTTATTAAATGTATGTTGTAATTTTGACATGTTTAATGCATTTCCTTTTCTAGTAAGCACTGATCAAACTGTAAAGCAAAATCAAACTCATTTGGTATGTCTCTTTTATCCATTGATCCTTCTAATTCCCTCTTTATGATTAAGTACATGAGGATGAATGATTATATTTAGTGATATTTATGTTTCTTTTAGATTTACTGCATATTTATGTTAGGGATTCATAATTTCTATTATCAGCTAATTTCATCCTTTGTTATGAACTAGTCTATTAATTTGTAGTGACATATATTCTCAGCTTTAAATTGATTTTTAAATTAATATTTTGGTTATTCAGGAGAACTTTAAGTGGAATGGAACAACAAACAAAAAAAAGGGCAAAAAATGGGGCATGAAAAAAGCTACATCATATAAAAGGAATGATTACAAAAATGTCAATCAAGAGCGCCCAAGGATGTTGAATAATGGAGTGGGAACTGCTTCTTGTCTAATTGACTTTGTGAAGCTTGAATTCTATACAAGCTTGCCTAAGGTTTGTTTCTTTTGGAGTCTCGTTGCTATTGCTTTGGATCTTTGTTTTTTTCAAAACCTCATTATTGTTGGTTGCATAAATCTTTGCTTCTTTTGATCACTTTAAAGAAATAATTGACATTTATTTTTTCTAAGACTTTGGTTTGAATTTGTAGTGATTAAGTATGCTAGATATCTATTCCTTTATCATTTTACTGCATTGAGGTTTACGTGATTTGCCCTTAAAATTTTGCAGAAAGGGGATGTGATTGCTTATTGTTTGATTGAACTATCTTCGTCATAGACTCCTAAACTCTCATCTTATTAAGTACAGTCTATATGGTTTGAAATATTATGAAACTTTTACTTGATAGAGAACATGCCATTCATTCTATAGGTTGGAAAAATAAAGCGATACGATATCGGGTCCAATAGGGTTAGGCTGTTGCAAGTCCCACGATATCCAATTTTTCCTGACAAGGAGATAAAGGATGACACATCAGCTTTGCCATCGGAGACATCTCCTTATCAAAGAGATGGTTCATTATGGGTATGTTGGCTCTGCCTGTTTGCTTTTGCTTTTCCCTTTCCATTTTATTTTTTGGGTGGGGTGAGAGTGAAAGAAGAGGCTCTGGAGGGGTGGAGGATCCATGTAAGCCAGGTCTGAAATGAATATGCTAGAGTCATATCCTCGGAAGTTTAAATACTTGGTTGATGAGAAAGGTTCTGGCCAATTTAACTGTGGTGTGCCTTTCAATGTCAATTTGATAAGATTATATTTTGTTTACTTTATAAAATCTTGATAGCTCATACATAGTTTTCATGTTACTAAGATGCTTAGGTTTGATATGCCTTGTTTATGTCAGTCAATTGTAACTTATTCGTGTATCTTTGATCTTGCCACATAGGATAACTTTTTTAGTACTGCTCTCATTTTATTCTAGAAAGATAATTGAGCAATATAACTTCTCTACAGATTGAGTTTTCATCACTTATTGAAGTTCGACTTGTCAAAAAAGGCAAGTCAAATTTAGAAAAGTCTATTGCCAGTGGAGTTGATGAACCCTGGGTCATTGATCACGACCCCAGAATAGATTCCACACTGAATAGTGGCAATGGAACTCATGCCTACCCAAGGTATTAATCCTAATAATTACTATGTAAATAATCAAACAATAGATTAGGGGTCATATTTTAATGATGTATCTTTATTCCCCAGAAAATAGAAAGGTAAATCCATGGGAAGAAATTGACCAGGCCTTGAGCGCAAAGAAGGAACTCTTGGAAGGATGATTGGAATAAAGGTGAGAGTTCAAGCAGGAATTCATGGTCATACAAGGCCTTGAGAGGCAGTGCACTAGGACCAATGATGGCTTTACTAAGAGAACAAAAGGAAATATGACTAGAATCTTTCTGCTTTAGAACTATGAACCCATTTTCATATTTTGGCTGCTTTTAAGGTTTGTGAGCTTTTCAAGGTTCCAAAATTTGGTTTAGTATGTGGAATACCAGAGGACTTGCTGATATCATAGTGTTTTGTATGTATAGTTTGGTAGTTCTTTAAATTTATTAGAAAATCTCAGCTTATGTGGATTAACTATGAATATTACTTTCAGAGATTGTACGATATTATTACTATTTTGTTGTTTTATAAGAGATTGTTTGAAGATAATATTATGTAAATTTTCAAATATATATATATATATATATATATATCTTTGTGTGTGTGTGTGTGTTTTGGAATATATTCTGATTTGGAATAAATATATGTCTGTACGTATGAAATCATTATTATGTACAAAATGAAAATAAATAAATAGCGACATTTTATATAGGATTAAAATTTTAAAATACAGAAAAAGAAAAAATTAATTATGAAATAATTTAGTGACGGATTTGCAACAACAAATCTATCGCTAATGTGTAATAGATATAATTTAAGAAATAATTAGTGACTAATATTCCGTCGCTAACTTTTAAAGTAAATTTATAATGCTTGCTAAAGGATACTTAAATCCTTAACTTTTATTGTTATGACTTAAGCTTGTGCTTCAATTTAATGCAAGTTTGATTATTTCTTAGTTCTTAAACATAGTCTTATCTTTATTCAATGAAAATTGGTTGTTAACTTGATTAATCATTGGTTAGTAATTGGTTTTGAGTTGATTATTGATATGCATGTTCTTAGGTTAATTTATTTAGGTTGATGCATGATTATAATATGAATAAGCTATAATTGTGTGTTAATCAAAGTAAATTAAGATTGAGAAAGGTGTAACTAAGAATAGGTGAAAGTTAAATTACTTGAGAAAGGATTTAATAGACATCTAGGAGAATTAATTCAGATATTTATGCTAAGTGTTGAGTTTATCTGAATAAGAGAATTTTAATGCTTGGAATGATAATCTTGAGTAAAGTTATCTGGGTTTATTAATCTGAATTCTTCATAATCACTTGTGTGTTTTCTTTTGATTAAGTCATAATAATATTGGTTAAGGTGGATAGTCCTTTAGTGAAAGTTGTTTTTAATATTGATTTTTACCTTAATCACTTGTTTGTTTTTGTTTTATCTATAATTATTTCAATTCTTTCAACTGCTTTATTTTATCTTTAGTTTTAAAAGTCTGCTTTTAGTTTTTAATTTTAATCATCACTATTTTTGGGATTTCTCTTCTTCCTTTTTCACACAAATTTGGTTTTAAAATTAAAATCACTTACACAAACACAAGTTTCCCTTGGGTTTGATATTTTGGGTCATAATCATGGGGTGTTCAATTTATTTTCAGAAATCAAGTTTTTGAAATGAATATTAGTTTGATTCATGGCAAAGTTCCACACGTGCCCATGTGAGAAATTCCCCTTGTAGCTCACGTGGCCACGTATCAAGGTTCTGTCTCCTACAGACCCTCACCCGCGCCCACATGGTGTTTTCCCTTAGCTATCGCGTGCCCACGCACAAGGCCACTGCTTCATTTGCCAAAATCACTTCTTGAGTGTACACACCCACGTGAATCCCTTGTAGAAATTAATGTGGTCACGTATAGCATGTCTGCACTGGCAGCTCACACACACACCCCTACGTGAGGATTTTCCTTTTTCACACACACCCACATACAAAGCTACTGCCCTTGCTCTTCCATTTTGCGTGACCACATGTGGGAATGCCCACACTTATGCGTGGCCACGTAAATCCTTGTTGTCTCTATATTAAAAACCCATGCATTTTGTTATCTTCATATCTTTCACATCTTTATCTCTTTCACGCCCCCATGCCTTCCTCCACCAAAGCATCCTCTACGGCCACGCACCACCACCCACCACCATGATTCTCTTCTTCGACCACCATTCTCTCTCTCCTTACCCCTTTTCTCTCTCCTCTCTCCATTTTCTCTTCTTTTTCCATCCTTTTCTTCATTCTTTTAGGGGTTTAGCACTCACACACCTCATTCACACATTGTGCAAATTTGATTGGGTCTTCACTCTCAAGTAAGTATCTACTCTCTTTACCTCTTAAATTATGTTTTAATGCCATTCATTGATATGATTTGTTACCATTTTTGCCTTTACATGTTTTTTTTTAGGTTATTTTGCAAATAAGATCTAGCAATCATATTAGTTTCTTTTGCAAATATGAGTTGCTGTGGATCAACTATGCATGTCATAAATGATTTATATTCAATTGGGTAGAAAATGCTCTTCATTATGCACTTCAATTTGATGCTCAAACATGTGCACATAACATGCTTGATGAAATGTCCCAAAGAGTTTATTTTTAATTTAACTTATTTTTAACTCTTTGGTTGTCTTCTTTTTTATCATTATTAATGATTCCTCACTTCTTTCACCTCTTGCATGTTTGTTTCATGACCTTATCCATGCATGATGGACTATATTTTTTTGTGACATTCTCTTAGATAATTGTTGTGCATAACATTGATTCCTAATCATATACTTTGCATCCAAAATCTCCTAATTATTCCTTTCATTCTAAATGTTCTTTCCATGTTATTTTCCATTTGCTTTCTTGCCTTAGATATATTTTAGTCTATGGGTTGTCATATTTCACTTACATTATTTCTTTATTTTTTCAGTGGCACCCAAGCAAACCAAGTATCCTGATGTAGCAAGCTCTTTCGGTATACGTATCCCATCTTATATGGACAGGGCTAAGGTGAATAAGTTTGATTATTTTAGCAATTGTACGTATGTCCAGCCTGCCTATTTAAGTCAATATTTCCTAAATATTTCTGCTAGAAATCTATGGGATCATGAGGTACAACCATTACTTCAACATATTGGATGGACACAGTTCATTGACAAGAAACCTAAGGTATATCCGGATATGGCATGGGACTTCCTATATTCATTTGAATGTTACTTTAAGGGACATGCTGACACAGGTATAATAGGTTTTAATTTTGGGAAGAAATGATACTCATCGACTTTTAGGCAGTTTTCAGAATTTTTAGGATTTATGCCGGATGCCCCAGGCGAATTAGCTGATACATCTCCTGTGGACAATTGGGAAAGAATCAGAGATCTTAAGCAAAATGGGTAGGAGGACAGTGTAAGGTCCATGCTTTAAGGAATCATTCTTTAAGGATCATCCATCGATTTTTGATGAAAAGTATGTATAAAAATTTGAAAAATGCAAGTACTATCAGTGTTTCTCAAGCCATGGTCTTCCTATGCATGGTCAATGGCATAGTTATCAATGGAGCGACAATTATAGCTCATCGAATTAAGGAATTACAAAAAATGCCGGGAAATATTGATAACATTTCCATTGGTTGGATAGCTATGATTTTGGCTATTGCAGTAGGACATCCTGTCTATGGAGAACCACTTCCAAGAGATCTACCATGTATTGACAATAAGATACTAAAGAGAATGAAAATTCTGATTCCTAAGCCTCGTGGTCATTGGGCGACTCGAAAAGAATATTTAAGAGAAAACAACATTAGGATTGAGGAACCAAAAGAGGAGCCGAATGAAGAAAGTGCAACAGCTAAGAATCCACATGTCCATGAGCCAGCAACACCAGAATGGGAATTTCATTTTAACCAGCTAAGTCAGCGATTGGATTTGTAGCAAATCTATTTGGATACTTTGCAGGACACTATTTTGGTCCTCACGAACACAATGGAGACATTTGTACATCAATATTGGGAGTGCAACCCACCATCGTTCCACCTCCATCAACATAGTTTACCTTCATTTTTTGTGGATAGCAAAATTTTGAGGAGGGGGTATCATCCTTTCAGGGAGATTGACTTTTAACCTTCCTCATCTTTTTCATGAATCGTTTTTTTTTTGTTGTGTTTTGTGTTTTGTTCTGTTTTATGTTTTTAGTCTGTCAAACATATTAAAAACTTATGTAGTTCACTCTTTCATTTAGTTTGCATGAGAACTTAGTTTGCCTCGATTTCCTTCAAAACTTTGAACAAATTGAATTTGGATATGAGAATTTGCATGTTTAGAACCTTTGCTTACCAAGAGAACAAATATGTTGTTTAATAAATCTTTAGATAGTTTAATCTTCAGCTTGATAAATATTTGTTAGTTTCCAAATTCTTGAAAGCACTTAGACCAGTTTTGAACTTAGAAAAAATGATACAATGAAGTAGTGAAGTAAGAAAATTTAGAGCACTAGAACCTTCCTCCTCACCCTTCAAAGCATATAAGCAACTCAAACAAATTTAGAAAATGATCTAGGCCACAATTTTTCTTGATAAGCTTTCTAAAAGACTCTTGTCCTGCCCTTGTGAAATTATATCTTTTGAAAGCTAATTTGAGCTTAAAAGGATATGCTTAATGCGTACCATTAATATTTTTTTTGTTACACTCAATGTTTTACAATTTAACCTAAACAGCCTTTATCTCACCATATGGAATTGGCCACTTTAGGATTAAATGGATTTATGAGGAGATTAAAGTTCTATTGGGTGTAGTGAGAAAATCTTAGCAAAATTTAACTTGTATATACCTTGAGTTTATTTATGTTGTAAATGCTAGATTGAAAAAAAATCGTTTGAAAGATTGAGAAAAAAAGAAAAGCTAGCAATTATGAAAAAATCTAAGTGTGGGGTCATATAAGGAGAAAAATTTTGGTGACTTCTTAAAAAGGGTATGATTTGGGTACATTTTCTCTCAAAAGAAAGTTTTGTGTTAAGAAAGTGAGGCAAGTATACATTGATCAAGCTAATGGGATTAGTAATCTATTTTGTCTTAGAGTGGCTATTCATTTTGATTATCTTTTATCCATTCTTTGATAACTATATCCTTAGCCCCATTACAACCCTTGAAAGACCTATGTGATTTTAAGTTTGTTTTCAGTTGTTTAGCGGAGATGACCTTCGGGTTTCGGTGTTAAGGAGAGGCCTATTGTGTTTTTAGAGTTTCAAGCACGAAACCGATTGTATGCATGAGCATTCATATATTCTATACTTCATTATCTAGTTGTGTTGATATTTTGATTTTTAAATTAGTTAAAAATGATTTGGTCTTCACACACTCAAGGAAATTAACTTATATTATCTTGATTGAAGTTATTCTATTTAAAGATTATGTTAAGTGCTTTTGTTAAAATGCTATGCTTGGTTGTAAATGTATAGTTCTTTGTTCAAGTTTGATTGTTTTGAGGGTTGGATTGTTCTAATTTGCTTGAGGGCAAGCAAAGTTTAAGTGTTGGGTATTTGATACGTGTGAATTATGTATAGTTTTTAGTATGTTTTAAGTGTTGTTATTTAGTTAATTTGGTTTAATTTTGGCTAAAATAGAGTTAAAATGTTAATTTGTATGTTTTTGAAATTAATCCAAAGTTTTGGTGCTTTTTAGGAATATTTTGCTTAGAAAAGGGCTGAATTGCATAAAGAAAAGTTGTTGTGGGCCAAATCCCTAAATTTGGAAGAGTCATTTAAGAAAACAAGCTTGAATTCTAGAAGGATGATGCATGACTGTGTGTTTTCAAGAGGCAAAATACACATGGCCACGTGAAAGTGTATGAAGAGAAGACCTGTGACCAATTGAACGTGATGAAAAAAAATCCCATGGCCATGTGAGAATAAATGAAGAAGAAGCATAATGAGGAGGCATGACGACGTGAAGAGTAACTAAGGAATTCACGTGGCCGTGTGTTTCTCTAGCTGCATGATGCATGCCCACGTGATGAATAACAAGGAAATAGCCATGGCCACGTGCAGGTTTCTCCAATTCGACGAAGGATTTTTCCAAGCTTCCTGTTTAAGTAGAATTTGCTTCCTATTTTATTTTTGGAGTTTGAGAAGGATTCTACTACTACTTTGGCATATAAAAAAGAGTCTAAAGCACCAAAGAGGGGGATCAATCTTTCATTAAGCAAATTAGCAGCATTAGTTTCACGTATTTTTTAGTTTTGTTGGTTTTATTATTTTCTTTAAAAGGCTGTTTTGATTTTAAGCATGTCTAGTGAGTAGTTTTCTTTTACTTTTGCTAAAGGATACTTAAATCCTTAACTTTTATTGTTATGACTTAAGCTTGTGCTTCAATTTAATGCAAGTTTGATTATTTCTTAGTTCTTAAACATAGTCTTATCTTTATTCAATGAAAATTGGTTGTTAACTTGATTAATCATTGGTTAGTAATTGGTTTTGAGTTGATTATTGATATGCATGTTCTTAGGTTAATTTATTTAGGTTGATGCATGATTATAATATGAATAAGCTATAATTGTGTGTTAATCAAAGTAAATTAAGATTGAGAAAGGTGTAACTAAGAATAGGTGAAAGTTAAATTACTTGAGAAAGGATTTAATAGACATCTAGGAGAATTAATTCAGATATTTATGCTAAGTGTTGAGTTTATCTGAATAAGAGAATTTTAATGCTTGGAATAATAATCTTGAATAAAGTTATCTAGGTTTATTAATATGAATTCTTCACAATCACTTGTGTGTTTTCTTTTGATTAAGTCATAATAATATTGGTTAAGGTGGATAGTCCTTTAGTTAAAGTTGTTTCTAATATTGTTTTTTACCTTAATCACTTGTTTGTTTTTGTTTTATCTTTAATTATTTCAATTCTTTCAACTGCTTTAATTTGTCTTTAGTTTTAAAAGTTTGTTTTTAGTTTTTAATTTTAATCATCACTATTTTTGGGATTTCTCTTCTTCCTTCTTCACACAAGTTTGGTTTTAAAATTAAAATCAGTTACACAAACACAAGTTTCCCTTGGGTTTGATATTTTGGATCATAATTATATTTCCCTATATTACTTACCCGATCTAGTACACTTGCTAGTATCCGGTCAGTCAAATAAGTCCTCAAAATGGATAATGAAGAATTTTCTTACATTGTTCGTAGGGTTGACCACAAGTTTGATCGATCCCAAAAATTTTCTATAGACTTTCAAAAATTATTTCATTTGTATAACTTATTAAATAATAGCCCAAATAAATTTTTAGAAGTGAAAAATAATTTTTTTGACAGCTTTAAATTTTTAAATTTTAAACCGATAAATTTTTTTGTCGGAGCTTAAAGGATATCGAGACGATGTCAAAATGATCCAAAATTTTAGAAACATATTAATAGATAAATTTATGCACTCATGGAAAATATTTAGAGAATTATGATGAGGGGAACATTGAAATCTGAAAAAGGGAGAAAATCAAGTTTTTGAGCCGACTGAAAATATTTCAGTGCTTTGAAACCTATCGAAACAAATTCTGATTGATCTAAAATTTTAAAGAATTTTAATTATAATATTTAGGAATTTTTAGAGTAATTTTTGTGAAAAAATAAAATAAAAATGGATGTGATAATGAGAAATTGACAAGTGGCATAATTATATCCACATAAAGTGGTTTGATTTGTCCACCCTTCGAACTATTTATTTTGGGGCTGATTTTTGGAAAGAATATTCACCCAAAATCAAAAAATTTATGGGAAAAAAACTAGACTAAAAATCAACTCTCCCTCTCCTCCAAACATAAAAACAAAAAACTTAGTGAAATTCCACCATTCTTCTCCCTTCCACCATTTCTTTTCTTCCTCCTTCTAATTCTTACCATAACACAAGCTCAAATTTCATCTAGATAAACTAGAAATTATCCTCTTCAACATAGCAACAAGATTGAAGCAAAAGAAAGCTTGAAAAATGTGAACTTTTGGTGAGAGATAGTTGACCTAAATAAAAGAAGTTCAAGGTGAGAAAAGGAACAAGAAGAGAAAAGGCAAGTAAAAGGTAAAATAGGTAATTTTAAGCCATTTTAAGGTTAGTGGATACAAACTACACTTGATTTTATTATGTTTCCTTTGAAATTTGCTTGAATTTACATTATGTATGTGTAGGAACTTAAGTAGAATAGTGAAATAATTTAATATATTTTGATAAAATGATGTAATAACATAAAAGGAGTGAGAATTAGTGAAAAACATAATCAAAGAGTGGTAGAACAATAAATGGTCGAATGGTACCCTTAGGTTCCTTATATGATACCTTGACATTTAATTAGATATTAGACATGAAATAGACATTATAATGAAGAATAAACCTAAAATGAATGATTAGAACATTAAATTATAAATGTACATAATATTGACTAAGTAAACATAATGATGTTCATATGTACACTAAATAGATATTAATGGAATTTGATTATGTATCATCATATAAAAGCTTGAAATGATCATGGAAATATGTGAAGCATGATAATATATGAGAAAACATGATGGAGGTATGTGAACTTGACATGGCCGAATGGTGAACCTAAAAATACTAAGTGATACTTTGATGCTCAATTAAATATTTGGTATAAAATGAATATTAGAATGATGAATAAACATATTGTGTATGATTAGAACATCAAATTACATTTGGACATAATGATGACTATGTTGATATAATGATGTATACCTATGTATTAAGAAATTAGGGTATAAATGTAAATTTACATGAAAATATGGTTAAAAGAGTTAAATTAGTCAAAAGGTAAAAATGTAGTTAAGAGAAAGTTTCAAGGGCCAAACTATAATTTACCAACATGTGAGAAAATACATGGACTAAAATGTAAATTTTAGACCCAAAATGGAATAAAAACTAAAAGAAAGAAAAAAAAGACCAATTAGTGTAACATTTGACATAATATGTGTTAAAAAGAAAATTTAAGGACTAAACAGTAATTTTTCACCTTAATTGAGAAATGAGTAAGAAAGAAATGGCAAAAACAAGTATTAGTAAGGATTAAAGAGTAAATAGGAAGTTTAAGGGGTAATTCGAATATTAAAATGTAATAAATGACAACTAAGGGTAAAATAGTAATTATATAAACATTATTTGTATAAATGAAATTTTGTATAGTGTATCCACCACTAGGTAACATCATTGCTTAGCGTGGGTTTTGTTTAGCGCGTGCAGGAATAGGTAATGGAAGGCAATGGAGATGGAAGTCAAATGGCATATACATGTACACCAAGAATGGAGTATAAAAAATGTATATAATGTATTAATAATTTTGGAGCTCATTATGTAATAGAAATTGAAAATTGGAGAATATGTATTTATGAATATTAGTATGGGTACTTAGATTATGGTTATGTGATATGTGTTGTGATGATGGATTGTGTATTGATATTTAGAAATGTTTATATTGTTGTTGGAGTATTGGAGGTGGAGGATAAATATTGGGAGTATAATTTTGACACTTTGCAAGTTTGGGTAGTATGATTTTATAGCCGTTACGCAACCAAAATTTTTACTAAATGAATAATAATATTTTGAATCTAAAGTTAATTTGGAATTTGAATGCTAAGTTAAAATTTGTAAGTCATCATTAATAAGGAAAAAATAGCTTAAGTAGCCATGCAACATTACCAACGGCAGTTCATCGTGTTCGGAATAATGTGTTAGCATAGGGTGTAACATTATGCATGATCTTAATTTCCTTAATATGATAGATTACAAAATTTCCTATTTAAAAACCTTATCACTTTTACAATTACTGTTTATTTTATAAAAATTTCGATAGAGTTTCCTCTAAAACTCCTTAAAAATCCTCTGCAAGAAAATTTGAATACATTTTTATTTCAACATATCCTACTATCCATCTCCAATTGAAACTACATTCACACAAAGATTGGCCCATCCTTTAACACTTCTCAACTCAATCTTAATCAAATTGAAAATATACCACACTTAATATTCCACTTACACTCAGTTACAATTTACATAACCAACTCTTAAATAAACTTAATTTACAATGACAACATATAAATAAATACATAAAATTTAGCTCACCATTATACGATGTACATGCCAAAATATTTAAAAGATAACAAAAGAAATTTTTAACTATGCATCCACCTCAAAATCTTTCACCTTCCTTCTATGATTCCAATTTTGGTGTAGATCCACTTCCACATTTCCCTTCAAAATTCTTCAAAGCTTATGACCGAAAAGAAAACCACACGCTTAGCTATATACTTACTACTATTCAAGCAATTCTATTTTTCACTCAATAGTTATACTTAACTAAAATATGCATAAAGTTTCAATAATTTAAAACACAAATGCTTCCATTATTTCTACATATGAAAAGCAATAAATTCAATATATAAAATTATGCATGTGTAATTCTCATATTAAGTTATGTTTTGCTAAAATAAAGTCTAATTAGTTTTATAACTAAACTTATAACCAAATAACTACTATAATTAAAATTCTCTATTTATTTATTAAACATTTGTTATTTATTTTCTGTATTTGTCCCAAATAAAATCCAGCAAAATTGCATCGAGCTAGATAAGCAGGATTTGAAATTGGGGTACCGAGTTCTCGAAACCATTCGATCTGTTCAAATCTCTCTTATTATTAACATTGATATTATTACTACTATATATTTATATATATGCATATGTGAACCAAGCTCGCGGAGCCATTTAGTCCATGACTTTAGCTAAATGTCTCATACCGATCAAAGCTCTCGGACCCATTCAGTCCGATTTTATATATAGTGATGCGGTACTAATAAACTTCCCTAATTGGCATGCCAACCTTATTCCATTACTCACAATTCCTATTTAATTTTACTAAGGGCAATATAATTAATTTTCATATTTTTGAAAACATAATCCTGTAGCATTTCTTAAATATACGTATCAAAAATTATTTTCATTCCCTGCTTTATAATTAGAATTTAGCTCTCATTATTTTGTTCCTAATCCTCACCAATTCAAGACTTATCATCATTTGTAATCATTTTTCAGACATCACAATAATAATTTTGTGTTTTACAAATTTTAGCTCAAATAATGAAATTCACTTCACATGATCAAAACTGAATTTCATTGTACATAATCATTAATTATACCTATTAAAACATGAATTAACACTTAAATAAGGAATTCATTACTACACAAAATTCAGTCACCTTAAAAAAAATTCCTTATTTTCCATTTTTCTTCCATTAAATATATCCTAATCATGTTTATATAACATGTAAAATTAATTTTTATCTCATCATTTATTCTTTATAATATACATATCAAATTCCCAAATTCAAACATAATGTGTGTCACTTATGATAAATTTGAATCATAAGTTCAAAATTGAATTTAATCACATGTACAACCTCAATTTGTATCTAATTAAATACTTTTAACATTAATTACACAAAATACTAATTCATGCTCAAATATCCCAACTTACATAATATATAATTTTAGAGAAAATATATTTGCTTGAATACATACCAATTCATGTTGTCAATTTCTCCTATCTCTGCGTCCACCAACTTCAATCATTAGTTTCTCTCCATTTATTTCCCCTTCAGACACTTCTCACTTCCTTTTTCTACATATATCCACAAATTCAATATAAATCCTTTAATTATATGTGCACAAACACTTAAATTAAGCATTATTAGATAGACATCTACTATAATTTTCAATAAACTCAAACAATAATCAAACCCCTAAATTTTTCCCAAATCCTAAAGTCCCCAAGCATAATTTTCTTAGCTTTTTTCCTCAAATTTCTTCCATAATATATCAATTAAAGGGAAGAATGAAGCTTACCTTATGATTAATGAGGAAAAACCAAATGTAGAAGGCAAAATGAAGGGAGAATTTAAGCAAGAAAGAGGAAAAGAAGGGGTTGTTGCTATAGCCTGATGGAGAAAAGAGGAGATGGAAATAAGATGTCATTGGAGGGCCTACATAAGAGGAGGACAACAGCAGGTCATGATCAGAGGAGGAAAGAAGAAGAAATATAAAGAGAAAGAAAAGGAAGAATGGTGGAGGAGGAGAAAGAATCGTGCCTCTTGGAAGTGCAACCAAAGGGAAGATAAAAATCCAAGTCCTAAAAATGACATAGTTTTAGGAAACTTTATTTTGGTCCTTCTAATATTTCCATTTAGCACCTCAACTATTTTATTCTAATATTTAAACTCCTAAATCCTAGAATAATTTAAAATATCAACTAGTCTTTCATACTTTTTGTTTAATAATTATTATTACTCATCTATTTTATTGGATCATCTATAGAATTGGGTTGACTAATGGTATTATTCGGGTAATTATAATTCATAAGCATTACACCCCTTTCTTATAACACGTAGGTGTTAACCATTACTCACATCCAATGTGTAGATGATACAGTTGCTTTTCTAAAATCGAATATAGAAAATATTTTACAAATGAAGCAAATTCTAAAGGTATTTGCAATTGTTTCTGGGTTGGTTAGAAATATGTATTAGCCATGTGATGTGCAAAATCAATGTTATTAAAATCGAATCGGATCGTTCGATTGGATTGATTTAACCATGAATCGACAGCCTATCCAATTGGTTCAATGCATAAAAATCAAACTGGCTTAAAACCATAAGAATCCAGTATTAACGGGTTAAAAATCAATTTAAAATCAACCTAAAACCGAATAAAATCGAGTGAAAACTAGAAAAAACCGATTTGAATAAGAAAAACCATTTTTTCCACAATATATATATATATAACATTATTTTTTGCTAAAAAATAAATATAAATACAAAATAATTGAAATTTAGGCAATTTTAATGAATATTTTATAAATAAAATAAAAATTATAATTTATAATTGATGAATATTTTTAAATATTTGCAATTTTTTTACTATATCTATCTTAAATATTTGTTATAAATATTGAATAACTTGAAAATATATTTTTATGATTAATGTTTGATGATAAATGTATTTTTTAAAAGTATTTTTTATTTTTTATATAGTTATATTCTCATAATATTTATAGAAAAATTTAAAAATAATATTATTTTGAAAAAAGTAAAAGATTTGGTTGAACCCTATCGAACCGATCAAACCAAGAATCTTTTACCTTTTTGGTTCTTTATCCGATTCGATTTTAATAAATAGCTACCCTACACCTATCTTGGTCTTCTATTGGGGGGAAATCCAAGAAAGAAAGAGACATGAAATCCTGTGTCATGTAATCTTCAGTATAAACTTGCTGGTTAGAAAGGGAAATTCCTCCCTTTAGCTAATTGATTTGCTTTAATAAAGGCCACTTTAATGAGCCTACCTATTTACTTCATGTCTCTCTTTAAGATGCTAGTTGGAATTATCAGGTCTTTAAATTTAATTATGAGGAATTATTTCTGAAGGGATAATGATGGCAAGAAGGATTTTTGTAGGGTTAAATGAAGTATCATTGAATAACCCAAGGATCTTGGTGGTCTTGGGATAGGGCTAATTGCACAAAGGAATTACTGTTTGTTGTTCAAATGGTTCTGGAAGCTAAATCCAAACAACAAAACTGTTTGGTAGGAATTGATCTTCAAGAAATACGACATTAAGAATTATCTAATTTCGACAATCATTGCTAATTAAAATTCTTCTATAATTTAGAAAGATATTGATAAGATAAGGTTAGATCTTCTCCTCACTTGTTGAATTGCCTAGCATTAGATGTTGGTAGTGGAGATGCTTATTTGTTTTGGTATGACAAATGGATTAGGGAAGACCCCTTAAAAGTCAGATTCCCCCATTTATTTAAAATACCTCTTTTAGGAGATACACATGTGAAGACTATGGATATTGGTCTAGGGGGTCGTGGTATTGGAACTTTAGAGAAAAACTCTCATGGTATGGGAACTGGAGTTGTTAAATAGACTAATGGTACTATTAAATTCTTTCTCTCTCTCATTTGCTTATGTGGATTGGAAAATTTGGGTGCATGACCCAAAAGGGGTATTTTCTATTAAGTTTGCAAGCTTGTTCCTATGTAACTCCTCTGTTTCTACAATAAATATAAAAAATTTTTATTCACTCATTTGAAAGAATCTTGCTCCATTTATAATATAACTCTTTATTTAGAAAGTTTAATAGATTGAATTTGTACAAAAGTTCTTCTTGTTGAATGGGGTATTTTTCAGCCTAATGATTCTCTACATCCCATGTGTAATAAATCAACTGAGAATACTAGCCATCTCCTTGTTATTTATGTTGTTTCCTCTGAATTGTGGTATAGAATTCTCAAGTGGCAGGGATATGAATTTTGCATTATTAGTAATATTAAAGATTTGGTTATCTGATGGTCAAGGTTTGTGGGTGGAGCTACTCAACAAAAGATATGGAATATTATTCTTTTAGCTGGCATTTGGACGATAAGATTGGAAAGAAGTGCACTTTTTTCTCTGATAAAATGATGAGTTCACCTCTTTGTTTCATCTTTGCCTTGCTCATGCATCTTTTTGGATTAATTCTCACAAAGATTTAGACATGTTAAAAGGGCAGGATCTTTCTTAGCAACTGATAGCATAAAAAGATGCATCCTACTCGTAGCTCTAGGCCTGTAATTGTTTGGTCTCCTTAATCCTTGGTTCCATGAAATGGAAAACTGATGGCTCATTATTTGGCAATTCGAGTCCTATTAGGATCAGAGGTGTGTTAAGAGACTCATCTAGTGTGGTAATTTGCTTGTTCTCGTATAATATTGGGATGACTAATTGCATTGTGGATGAAGTTCTGGTTGTACATAAAGTGCTTTAAATTTCCTCTAATTTTACAGTTAAGCATAATTTAGATGTGTGTTTTGAACTCGATTCCTCTATAGTGGTCATGTCGAATTATGCAATAGATAGGCCTTAAAAATTAGGCAGTGTCTTCAATGACATTAAAAATTATATTTCCAGAATTAAAAAGGTTCTCTTCATTCACAAATAGAGAGAGAGAGTAATCGGTTTGTTGATTTATTGGCACATCAGGGAGCTTTTTATCATATTGACAAAGCGACGTGGCTTAATTAAGTAGCTGGCTTTTATCTTGGCGAGACTTTATTATATTTGCTATTATTATGGGATTCAGCCTCTTTTTAGAGTTAGATTGTAACAATTCAAATTAAGGACAAAATTCGAATGAAGCTGTCAAAATTCCATTTTCTTTCATCTATTTTCTATACAACATATTGAAAGCCCTGATTCTGTCTATTACATCCCTAAAATACAGTTGAAATATCAAACTAAAAAAGGAAAGACTCTCAACATTAGTTATAGCAATAAATTACAAAATTAGTTTACTATAATTGCCAGCTGTAGTTGACATCCCCCTCAAATCGATGGTGGTGAATCAAACAGCATCAATTTGTTAATAAAGAACTGATAAAGAGTAGAAGAAAGAGCTTTAGTGAAAATATCTACAATTTGTATGTCTGTAGAGACATGGGGAAGAGAGATAGTTGCATTTTCAAAAGATTGGTGAATGTAATTACAATCTACTTCGATATGTTTTTTTTGCTCATGGTAGATAGGCTTGGTGACAATCTGAATTGCACTTGTATTGTCAGCATGTAAAGGAGTAAGAACAGAATGAGAGTATCCTAACTCAGAGAGCAAACCATGCAACCAAGTTATTTTGAAACAAGTGGAAGACATGGCCCTATATTCGGCCTCTGTAGAGGACTTTGAGACTCTATCTTACTTCTTTCATTTATAACAAATCAAAGCATCACCCAAATAAACACACCAACCAGTTGTAGAATGTCTTGTATCAGGATAGTTAGTCCAATCTGAATCACTGTAGGCAACAAGATTAAGTGGTAAAGTTGTAGGGAAGAAAATTCCACAGCCATAAATCCTAATAAGGTAACGAATAATCCGTTTAATAGCTACCATATGTAAATGAAATGGTAAAGTCATAAATTGACTCACCAAATTGACAACAAAAGAGATGTTTGACCTAGTAATGGTCAAGTAAACTAAGCCGCCGACAAGACACCTGTATAGAGTGGGATTTGGAAGATGATCACCTTCATCTTTTCTTAATTTGACATTAAGTTCCATGGGGGTATGAACAAAAGCAGAATTATGCAGACCAGCCAACTGAACATATCATTAATATACTGGTGTTGATTTACAAATATGCCTTTATTTCTCCAATGGATTTCAAAGCCTAAGAAATAAGCAAGGAAGCCAAGATCTTTCATGTGAAATGTATCATGAAGATAGTTTTTTAGATTTTGTAGTTCACCAATATCAGTACCTGTAATGAGGATATCATCAACGTAGATAAGTAAGATGACAATACCCATAAAGGTTTTCCTATAAAACAAAGAGGAATCACATTGACTTTTCACAAAGGACAAGCGAAGAAGAGTTTGGCAAAATTTATCAAACCAAGCACGAGGTGCTTGTTTCAGCCCATATAAATATCAATTTAATTTGCAGACATTGGTGGCAATTATAGTTAACTAATTTTGTAATTTATTGTTGTAACTAATGTTGAGATTCTTTCCTTTTTTAGTTTGATATTTTAGCTATATTTTAGGGATGTAATAATATCAAATTGTTACCATCATAATAATATCAACCGGGGTTTAAACTATTTTTTCACTTAATAATTTTTAATCATGCTCTTATTATATACGAGTGTCAAACTTCTATCCATATTAGCAAATTGAGTTCCATATATGATAACTTATAAGGGTGAGCGAAAAAAATTAAAAATATGCATGGCTAACTGTAAAATCAATTCGAAACCGAACCGATTTTTTCGTTAATTGATCCAATGGATTAGGTTATTATTTTTATTTTTTAAATTTTAGATTTTTTTGTTACGGCTTAGATTTTTGAATACCGGTTAACCATTAGTTCATAGTTAACTGGTTCATATATAATATAATATATATTTTTATTTTTATACTTTAAAATTTTTTTATTTTTCTCTAAAACTTACATAAAATAATATTTTAAATTATATTTAAATTATGTTTTATTTTTATACCTATTTTTTATATTTTTTATAAAATTTATATAATACTTTAAACTAAATTTATATTATATCATTTTCTTTAATTTTATACTTATATTTATGTAATACCCGATTAACTTTTATATATGTTATTTTGTTATCATATATAATAACATGTAATTACATTTTCTTATATTTTAGATTTATATATGTTTTAACATTAAGTATAATCCAAAATTTTATTTGATATAAAATTAAATATATTAATTTCTAACAAGTATTAAGTCTATTTTATAATATTAGCTATTAATTTATTGAACATGAATTTTGGTTAGTAAATTATGTTTGTTTTGTAATTTTTATTTTAAATTATTTTGTACATTTAAAAATGAATTAAATTTTGCCTAATTTCACTACAAGAAATTTGCAGAATAGCAACAAAATTTAGTGAGTATAAGAAAAATCGTTGCTAAATCACTAATATAGTGACAAAATTGTTACAACAAATGAATTTTGTCACAAATGTTGGTGGGAATGCAAATGAACATATATTTTGCAACAATTTAGCGAGAACATTGACAATTTATCGCTAATTTGAGCGACTAAATTTTGGCGCAAAATTTAGCGAGCACAACAGTCAAGCAAATTTTATTAGTTTAGCATGGAACAACAAGTTCTCACTAATTAGCAAGAAATTTCAGCCTTGCTAATTTAGCGAGAATAATTATCCTCGCTAATGCTTAATTCATGTGGCATGTAAGGTAATTAGTGAGGAAAATATTTCTCACTAATTCTTGGTTAGGTTGGCATGTTACATGTGAACTAATTAGCAAGAAATTTCATCCTCGTTAATTTAGCGAGAACAATTATCCTCACTAATACCTAATTCACGTGGCACCTAATGTAATTAGCGAGGATACCATTTCATGCTAATTTAGCTACGAATATGTCTCGCTAATTAGCGAGGAAAATATTCCTCGCTAATTCTTGGTTAGATTGGTATGTTGTATGTGAACTAATTAGCTAGAAATTTGGTTCTCAGTAATTTAGCGAGAACAATTATCCTTGCTAATGCCTAATTCATGTGGCACCTAAGGTAATTAGCGAGGATAACATTTCATGCTAATTTAGCTACAAATATATCTCTCGCTAATTAGTGAGGAAAATGTTCCTCGCTAATTTTTGGTTAGGTTGGGATGTTGTATGTGAACTCTAATGCCTAATTCATGTGACATGTAAGGTAATTTAGCTAGGAATATGATTCTCTCCAATTTAGTGAGGATTAATCCCTCGCTGATGGTGCTTTCATCTTACTTGTGAGGATTAACTAGTTAGCATGGAAATAATACTTGCTAAATTAGCTAAGACTAAGTTCCTCGCCAAATTAAGCACAAATTAGATAATTATGTTTTAATTATTTTTATATAATTTTAATTTTTAATATTTAAATTTATTTACATTTAACTTAGTAAATTTAGTTAATATATTTTTAAAAAAAATTAAATAAACTAAATTATTATTATTTAAATTAATTAAATTGAATTAAATTATTATTTTTAAATTAATTAAATTGAATTAAAATTAAACAAAAATTAAATAAACTAAATTATTATTATTATTTAGTAAATTTTTATGCTTTTGGGTGGGATAAATTCGCGGTACCTTTAAAAAGTTAGAAAAAATCATCTTTTGGGCGGCTCATGTTCATTTCTAATACTTTTAGTTTGAGTTCTCCATTGCTTTATTGCTGACCATTTTAGTTTGAGCTCTACCTAAAACACGTACATTGTCGAGGTCGAAAGGAAACGACAAGAGGAGAAAGAGAATTAAGCTTTCGGACGAAGACGAAGACGAAGACGAGGAAGGACGAAAAATGACACCAGAGAAAGCAAAGAGGAAAAAAAAGGGTAGGGAAACCGGTAAAGTCGGAAGAGGAAGAAGAGGAGGATCCCAAAGAAGAGAGAGAAGAAGTGCCGCAGGAGGATGCGAAATCGATTGGTGAAGCAGTTAGATTTTCTGGAAAGGGAAGGGGACGTAGAAGCCATTTCAAGGCTTTTGAGTTTGATGGAAACCAATATGAACTTATGAGTGGATCGATTTTTTGGATTGCAGAAATTAGGTTTTCGTTTATACATTATTTGAGGGATTAGGTCTTGGCCAATACGAGCTTGATTTTCAAATCTTCATTGGTTGTTTATGAAAATTTTTGTTGCTTCTTTTCATTGGTTGTTGATTTTCGCTAATTCTCTTGTTCTTTACTGGCAGAGGAAGGAGCTCGTCTCATATTCAGCTTGGAGGTGTTGAGACTTGAAATTTGGCATCTTGGATATTTTTTCTACCGAGTATCCATTTGTGTACTGAGGTTCCTCTGACTTACTGGTTTTTAATTTTCTAATCTCTCTGAAATTTTTATTATGTGGTTCTCCTATCCTAATTTTCTTTGTGCTTTAAGCTTATTGTTTCCTTAGTAACTGGATCGCTGTGAGCGGTCTTGTTTCTTATCACTTTTGAATATTTGCTTATAACTTCTAAGGTGCTTTTCCTGTTCATGTTCATGATGGTCTCTTGTAAACTTGACCTCAAGGAATTGTGCAAATCAAAATTGTATTAACCTACAATTTCTAGTCTCTTTGCTGATCGAGATTTGTGCTGAATCCTAACATTCATTTATGTATGCCCTTGTATTGCAGTTCCAGTAAACTAGCTTCTACTTTATTATTTAGATTTATATTAATACTCGTAGGTTGAAAATTTGGCTGAAAATCTTTATGCTTCCAACATGTTGCTAGTTTTGAATGCCATTTAATGTGAAAATGTGATTCATGAAGTCTACCAATATGAACATGTGTATCGCTACCCTGACTTAGCTCTTACCATAGATAGGGGTTTTATATCTTCGGTCTCGCTTTAACTAGTTACTTTCACTAAAAAACAAAAATTAAGGAAATGTCGACTTTATAAAAAGTATTAATAATTGATTAATTTACCTTTTTTTTAATTTCGTATATAGCTTATGATTTTTACATGATGAGAGCTGAATTTTAGTTGGAATGCTGACAATTTGAGTTGAAAATTATCAAAACAAAATGAAGAGAATATATCAAGGGTTGGGTTGTTGACCTTAAGTCTAGCACTCGATTAACAATGTGGAGGTTTTGGTTTATAGTTATATTTAGTTATTATGCTTATATACGTATAAAATTGGATTCTTGGTTAAAATGGATTGTTAGCATAGACAACTTACTGGTTTAGGTTGATTGTTTTTTAGAATTGGAAGGTATGAATTATAAGATGGTAGCCTAAATTCCATACGATAAATGCTTTTATTATTTAGCTTTCTCTATGTATATTATATTAGCCACCGAATGTCCATGAAAGTGGTTGATAAATTAGTTGAAAATCTAGTACAACTTTTCCTAAACTTTATGTATTAGGTTTTGATACAGACTTAAGAATAGATAAGTTTCCTTTTTTTTTTTATGGTCTTCAGCTTTGCTTCTAAATTGAAGGATTTAAAGGATTATAGTCATGAATTTATCCATGCATCTATGGATGAACATAGGAGTTACTTTAAGAAGACTATGCAAAAGGTTAAATCTCCCTGAATTACAATTAGTTTGCTATTTATATGAACGATTCCTGGAAATATGTATATTTGTCTTAGTTTATTGTATAATTGTCATTTTTTTCATTATTAAGAAAAGTTTATTATACTTTTTAAGTATTAAAATGCATGCTATCGAATGCTAATAAAATGCTTGGGAAATTTCCATTTAAGTTGTTGAGTTTACTACTTGGAGGAAATTTTGAAATAAATGCTTTCTTTGCTAAATTTCATCATAAATTGATAGGCTAAGACAAACCAGTTTTTGGAGTTTAAACAACAAATATGCAAGATACAGTTAGCCTATTTTTGCTAATGAATCAATATTTATTATGTGTATTGTTCAAGTGAACTTGTTTTCATTCAATCTCTAGACTTTACTGCTTTGTTTAAACAACAAATACAATACTGTCTGGTTAGGTGCGAACTGTAGTTTAATAGTTCCTCATAAAAGTTCCTTTGTTTACTTTGACAATCATATAAATAGTACTTGACACTTTACAATTTTATGTATTATTATTATTATTATTATTATTATTATTATTTGTCCTTGTTCTCATATTTTTACTCAATTGTTTCTCTTTTGTAGCAATGTGCAAACTTATGAACAAAATAACATACTCCATCCTAGAATTCACTTGTGTTTCTCCTACAAAGGTATTGTGTGGCATAAAAAGAATTATGCATTCTATGTAATATGTTTTATTCTTATTATACAAACTTTAATTTCAATAATTCTTCTCTATAAGTAAATAAAGTTCCCTTTTGCAATTGGAGGATATACACTTGCACAGCAACTTGCAATTTGGTAGTCTAGTTCAGTTCGTCACTAAATCTTTATTTGTCACTATGTTTTATGATCATATGGTACTCAAATTGTAGTTCATCTACAATTTAGTACTTTGCACTAAATTTTCTTCTATCTAAAAGAGTGGGTGAATTGTCACCTAGTGTAGCTGTCATATGGCTGTATTGAATTTTCTTTCACTTTTATGCTCTAATTTGAAGGGAATTTAGTGTGAGGGTCTAGATTGTAGATGGCACAAAGGTTGATGACCAAATGCAATATGCCTTTTAATTGTTATATTTAAGTAACTTGTTTATTTATATTCTGAAAGCTAATAAGTTTTGACTCAAATCCAGTACATAAAAGTTGTTGTCTATTTTCGCTTGAAAGGTCTTGTTGCATGAGTTTAATATCAAGAGCCTGCAATTAGCAAAAGTAATTCACAGATTCTTAGGATTTTGAATAACTGAATTTATGTTTACTGGTCTATTGGGAACTTTTCTTTAGTTTTTGTCTAAAAATTTTCTTTACAAGGAAAAAATCTCCTTATTACTTTTTGAGACTTAAGTAAGAATGGCTATTCTTGTGGATGCAGTTTTCTACCAGTCTTCCTAGATATGCTTCAACAACTCAAAGAAATTTGAAGAACTTCTTTTAGGTAATTTAAACATTTGGCTTAGGACTAAATTAGTAATTTACAATTTATTTTTCATTAGCATTTTCCTTGTTCCAATAAAATTGTCCATCTTTTTGCTAATGCTCTTGATAAAAAACATTGGAATTTTTTAGTCATCTTTGACAAAGCTAACAAACATGCCATAAGCAATAGTTTATTGAGTGCCATATAGAGAAAGCTTTCTCCTATAATGCTTGAATAGGTATTTTTTCTCTGAAATGGGTACTTCTTTTCTAGGTTTGGGGTTATTTCTCTCAATATTATATGCATCTCAATTCTTGAACCAGAAAATTTTGCTCACTGCAATTTCTGCTTAGCATGCACAGAGCTTGGATTGAAATCCAACTTTTATTGATAGGTTACTATGATTTTCATGCTGGAAATTTGATAAAACTGAACAAGTGCTTGGTTGAATCTAGCATCAGATGTTCCGTTTCCATATCATTTTATTATCTAGTACTTTAATATATTTAAAGTGTACTAGGTTATTTGTAGTTCATATTAAGTACTATTTTTTCGTATTTGTTTGTAGAAATTTTGGTTTGATTTTTAGTTGAATCACTCGAAACTCTTAATTCAGTTCTATTCTTTAATACATTAGTTTTGTTCTTTGGATAGCCCTACATCGAATTGGCAAGGAATTATAGCACAGAAAAAATTACAGAATTGGAGACATGTTCAGACAAACAGAAAGAAGTTTGAAAGCACAAGGAGTTGTTGCTGGTGTTCAATCGATGGCAAGTCCGCTGTCCCTTTTTTCCCTCTTACAATTAGTCCCTTGACGTGTGAGCTGTGAATGTCGTTGCATTCGGTATTTGTAATCTTCTCCTTTATCATTTGCTTATATTGTTAACATATCCATGATATGTTCTTGTAAATAACAATTTATTTATCAATATATATATTTATATTAAATATTGGGTACTTTATAAATATAATTTTGTTATTTTTAGTTATTATTTATTATTTAAATAATAAAATCTCCATATTAAATTAAAAAAAATTATTTTAAAATTTAGCAAGTACATTATCATCACGATATATATGCTAACATTTAGTGAGGGTAAATTTCATGCCAAATTTAGCGAGAAAAATATTTCTCACAAAAAATGCAAGCTAAAATTTAGCGATGCATTTATCCTCACTAAAATTTAGTAAGAATTTTGTTCTTGCTAAAATTTAACAAGTATAATGTTGTCGCGATATTCATGCCAATATTTAGCAGGGATAAATCTCTCCCAAATTTAGCAAGAATTATATTTGTCACAAAAATGCATGCTAAAATTTAGCAAGGAATTTTTCCTCATTAAACTTTAGCGACAACTTCAGTCCTTGCTAAAATTTGTCACTAAATTTAGCGACAAATTAAGTTCTCGCTAAATGCTCGCTAAATAGATTTAGCTATGAAAAGCCATAATTTAGTGACAAGATTTTTCCTCGCTATTTTGCATTTTTTTGGTAGTGTTTTTTGATAATTTTATGTTATAAATTTTAATAGTTAACTAAAAAATATTGGTTAAGTAAACCAAAAATTCAAAACCGATGAATTGTTTTATTCGAATATAATGGAGGAGAATTTTTTAAATAATGCATTTAAAAAAATGTTTTGTGAAATAGAGTATGTCAAAAATTATTTGTGGATTTGGGGTTCGGATTGAAGATGTAATGGTCTGTTGTGTTATTGCATCAGAGTCAACATCGAGTTCCACAATTAAAGATATAGGCAGTGGCTGCATTATCTAACGTGATAATTAATATATATTACACAAACCACCACAATCTGTGCTTTGTGTCTTGATTGCACAAGTCCATCCCCTTCATTTGAAGGGTCTTGGTTTCGAATCTAGCAGGCAGCAACTTGTTTTTTGTAAGCAAATTTTATATTTTATTGATTTTCTCTTAAAAAAATCAATTGTCATCTAGTTGTCCTGTGGTATATAAGTAATTCTTTATCTCTCTAGGTGGCACCGGTTTATATTTTTTAAAAGATTGGAAGAATTTTAAAATTATTAGACTTTATTTTTCACATTAAAATTTATAATTATTTTTATATTAATTTTCATATTTCAATTAATTAAAATATATAACTATTTTTTAAAAAATAAAAATAAATATAGCATATTAAAAAATAATGAATATGCAAAGGGAGGATTCGATTTGTTAAGAAAATCCAACTAAAAATCAATTTTCTTGTGTTCTTTCTAGATCTGTTTTCAATGAATAATCCACTTTTAATGATTTGAGATAGTAAAAAGTTAATGAAAAATTAATGACATGATACTATCAAAAAAGAAAATATATAAAAGGGTGTTATAATCAATTAAAGTATTTTTTTAGCATAAAATTAAGATAATTCAATCATTGTTTTAATAGTTGTGAAAAATGATTTTTAGTTGGATTTTCTTAACAAATCGAATCCTCCCTTTGCATATTCATTATTTTTAATATACTATATTTATTTTTATTTTTAACAAATTAATTATATATTTTAATTAATTGACATATGAAAATTAATATAAAAAATAATTATAAATTTTAATGTGAAAAATAAAATCTTTTCACGATTTTTAGTTGGATTTTTCTTAACAAATCGAATCCTCCTTTTGCATATTCATTATTTTTTTAATATACTATATTTATTTTAATTTTTATAAAATTAATTATATATTTTAATTAATTGAAATATGAAAATTAATATAAAAAATAATTATAAATTTTAATGTGAAAAATAAAGTCTACTAATTTTAAAATTCTTCCAATCTTTTAGAAAATGTAAACCGGTGCCACCTAAAGACATGTAAGGCGCTTGCTTTATCCGAACCCAAGACCTTAACATTGAAGGGGATGGACTTTTGCCATCAGGACACAAAGCACATATTCAATTTTTTTGTTTGTGTAATATATGTTAATTATGACGTTAGAAAATGCAGCCAATCTTCAGTCACAAGATCCTATGCTGACTTTGACATAATGATGCAATAGAACATTGCATCTTTGCTTCAAATTTCAGATTCGTAAATAATTTTTGATATACTATATTTTATGAAATATATTTTTTAAATATATTATTTAAAAAAATTCTCTTGTAATTAATTGGTTAATAATTAATAATTTTAAAAAATCGATATTAATGGATTAGTTAACCGATCTTATCCCTAGTAATTTATAAGCATTTTAAAAATTTAGGAGGTGAATTAAATATATGCAAAGTCCAATTATAAATTTTGAAATGTTTTTTAAAATTCGGGTGGATTTTTATATATTAAGCCAAATAAATTCTATTTATAATTTAATTCCAAATGAATATAATATTTGAAATGCTAAAATTTGAATTTTATGTTTTTTTGTTTGGAATAAATTCAAAATTCAAAATTGTCATTATTTCCTAAAATGTTATTAACATTATATTATTATAAAAATAAATAAATAATAACCTTATGGTTCTTTAAATTAATTAAATAGATATTTTACTAAGATTATAAATTAGAGGTGGCAAATGGACTGGTTGGACAGATTTGGGTTGATCCATAAACAAGCGGGTTATAAATGGATGGGTCATAAATGGACTAAAAGATATAGGTCATAAATGAGCCAATGCCTAAATGAATTTGGTGGGTTTAGGCCAACCCATAAGTTTAATACATGTTGGTTCATTTCTCATTTGCTTATCCATCCTTATTTTATTTTTCCACCAAAATTATTCCAAAAATTTTTAAATATTATAATTAAGATTCTTTTAAAATTTTGAGTCAATCAAAATTCGTTTCGATAGGTTTCAAGAACCGAAATATTTTCAGCTGGTTCGAAAATCTTAAATTTTAAAAGTGTCCAAAATTTTAATTTTCACTTCTAGAAATTAATATTCATTATTTTAAAATATTTCATATTATTGGAATAATTTTTGGAAGTCCATAAAATATTTTGAATTTGGTCAAAGTTAGTTTGACCTCTTTTTGATCCCATGACTTATTTTTATTTTTGAAGGATTATTTGACCTCAATTTCAGCTTAAATTATACCACCGAACTCGTCATGAATTATACTTTCTAATGGTGACATAAAATTTTTTTGGACCTTGGTGGGCTTGAGACGGATCGGGTGGCCTATATGGGTCGTATTGTGGCCCAAATGGATCACATGTAACCTAGATATGAATTAATCAATTTCACCAATTTTTTAATAAAATTAACCCTCAATATAATGTAATATTAAAATTATTGCAGTAAAAAACTATGATGACCCAAACAGATTATTTTTGGGTTGGCCCAATGGGGCATCATAGCTAGACCTATTGGGCATTTTGTAGGAGGCTTATTGGGCATCATAGGCAAAATTCAAATAGATCACATTTTTAGGTTGGTTCAATGGGTATTTTTTTGGGTTGAATTGGGTTTGGGCTAATTTTGCCAGCCCTACTATAAATTCAAAGTTCATTAAAATAAACATGAAACAAGTTTAAAAAACTGGAAAAAAAATCTTCAGTTTTTAGTTTAAATGGTTGGCTCTTTAAAAGAACTTTTGCTTTGGTTCTTAGAGGACGGAAAGCAAAGAGCAAAACATATTGAACTATTAAGATGATGCCATTTTGATGTGTGTGTGTGTGTATATATATACACACACACACAAAATATTAATTATATATAAAAACAAGAATAAAAGAATCTTTTTTTTTTAACAAAGATAACTTTTTAAGCTGTGGATAGAATTGGGATGCCCATATTTGTTAGATATATACCATGATATATCACGAGAAGTAAGGATAAATATTTCTCGAAGCATAGATTTAAAACGTTGAGATCATCCGCTTTTTGCATCACCGATCTAGTTCTCACCCACGCCATGTAAGTCCTAGGATGAAAACACTAATGCCACAAACTAAAAATCCCAACGAAAAGGAGAGAAATTATGCAAAAGCAATTTGACAAAGTTTCGGTATGAGAGTTTCTATTTTTTTTCAAAATGCAAAATTTTAGCCATTATATAGGGCTCAAATTAATATACCATAAATTACCTTAATTAGTATAAATTAAATTGGCAGTTACAAAAATTAAATAAAGGAAATAATATCTATTATTAATATATTAGTTACCTAATTTAAATTAGGTAATAGTCCATATTAACACCCACTAATAATGACAAATTTTCTAATTATGAAAAATCCCAATATGGAACTAATTTCATGTGTATTATTTTCTATTCCGATATATGCTCATTTATATAGGGATCAATTTCTCATCTGGTGAGTCATAAGCATATCCCAAACTCTTTCATCTTTCACTCACACATGACGAAATGATTTTCAATCATTCTCTCCTATCATACAGGCAGATAGTTCGTGTGATCAGCATTCATTGAGAACACTAGTGTTATACACCTCTTTAGGATATATAGCATCTCAAAAAATAAGATCTTCTCACAATTGTATACCAAATCCTAGATAATTTTCTCATATCCGTTGTTTTATCTCATTATCTCATAAAAATAATTTTTGTGTTCACTATTGTGTCTCTACTTAAAAAGATTATAATAGGTATATTGGTGAACCACAAAACTACCGAATGTGTTGGAAAAAATATATTTTCCTTTTACTGTATGCCATCTATTATAGTCCAACTCGCTTTTCTAGTTAGATCCATCGGGCAAAAATTTTTTCATGATCCTTTAGAGACTAACTAAGGTAGCCATACTGAACTATACTTTTAGAATAAGTTAAGGGTCCTAAGGGTCAAAAATTAGGGTCTCACACTAGAAAAAATTTAAAATCATTCACATAAAATTTTCTTCCTTTGGCTAACTCAAGCACACATGGTATGATGCATGTGCTATAGTGTTGTCTCATTTTCCTTAAAGGAGTGCATGTCTTATTATTATTTAACACCATATAGAAGCATAAGGTTGCAATACATAAAAGCATCCAATTTTAGTCTACTTCCTTCAGAACTACTTCTGGCTTTTTAGACAAAATATGATATAGTTATGTTTAATATATCATCGGATCATTCTTAATCCTATTTTGGATCTTAATTCAAAGCACGCAATCTCATATTTGTCTTTATCTTGCACGTTAATAAGACTCATCTTGTAATTTCTATAAGATGATACTTTTATTTTGAGCAGATTCTCGAAATTCACTTTGTGTTCAGAAATTGCCTCATATTAGACTTTGTTAACTTATTAACAAAACTAATGTAAAAACTCATGTGAGTGGATTACTTCTCTGTTTGACATGCTCTATCTTATAATAGTAAAATGTTCATATATATACATTCACACTCATGTATTTCTAACAATGAACTCAATTATTATTATTTATAAATAATAAGGGATCATATAAGACAATACAAATCAAATCCTACGCAACCTCTGAGATCTAATATATTTCTCAAAATACATCTCTCAGTACATATTTTATTAATGGCTCTGCAATTATTCCTAGAAAGAAAATGTACTGTAAGTTCACTTCTCGTGCAACAATATCTTTGCTGTAGCGACACTTACTGTCGATACATCCATCGATGACTAACTATCACTGGTTTTTCTAAAGCAAATACTCTTAAATGGTTCACAAATTATTTTGGCCAAACTGCCTATTGTATTGTGGCTGAGGAAGCGACAAACTCTGCTTTCATTGTTGAAAGGGCTTCACAGGTTTATTATTTACTACTCCACGAGATGGCACTTTTTCAAAACAAGAAAATATAGCCTAAGGTGGATTTTCTTTCATCCACATCACCTTCCCAATCAAAATCTATATATCCATTCAAATGCATATCATTTTCTTAAAAATAGAGAGAATAACACTACAAGAAAATGTAAAAATAGTAACGAAATTGATTATGTTGCTAAAATCGGTTAAACTTTGTAGATTTAGCAACGAAAATATATTTGGTTATCTTCCATCGCTAAAAGTAGAGGGAATTCTTAGCGCCAAAATTTAGCAACAGAATCACTATACCATTGCTAAATAAGGTGTTATCAGACGGCGAAAAATTTTTAAAATGAAAAATAACAACGGAATATAATTTTCGTTGCTAATTTAGCAATAGAAAATAATTTGGTTGCTAAATAATCAGGGCATTTTCAATTAAAAATAGCAATGAAATTTATTTTCTGTTGCTAAAATAGTAGCCAAAATGAAATTTCGTTGCTAATTTACATTTTAAATTAAAAATAGCAACGAAATTGGATTTTCGTTGCTAATTTTCAATTTCAATGAAAAATAGCAATGGAATTAATTCGGTTGCTATAAATTATGTTGCTAAATTAGCAACCGAAATAGAATTCTGTTGCTACTTTTCATTTTCAATGAAAAATAGCAACGAAGTTTATATTCAGTTGCTAATTTTCATTGAAATGAAAATTAGCAATGAAATTGGATTTCTGTTGCCAAGTTAGCAACCAAAATATAATTTCGTTGCTAATTTACATTTTCAATTAAAAATAGCAACATGATTTGATTTTTCATTGCTAATTTTTGTTGGAAATGTAGCAACCGCAAGGTTATTTCGTTGCTATTTTAGCAACGAAAGTTAAATTCGGTTGGTATTTTGCAATTTGCCCTAGATATAAATGGTGCTTTTTCCTTCTCTCCCTTGCTCTCTCCCTCTGCCTCTCTCCCTATCTTCTTCACCCTAAACCTAATCAAAACCCCACTATTCCATCTCCCCTCTCTCTTGAACTTGCTCAGATCCAACTCACTTCATTCGCTCTTCTCATTCTCTACTTGGAAATCTTCACTTCCTTGAATGGCGATCCCTCCAAAGCTAGCTTCATCCACCTCCTCTTCCTTGATCGTTTGCTCCATTATCGGCGAGGAACATCCTAAACTGTAACTTTTAATTGAACATAGTTGATTATCTATATATAACCCCTTAGAAATTCATGAAAGTGGATGATCCTACATCACCAGAAAATGACTACCCCCATGGAGATATCTATACATAACCCTTCAAAAATTTATATTCCCGATCATAACGGCATCGTTTCGCCTCCAGGTATTTTAGGTATTTATTCAATCAAAATTTTCACTCTTGTTATTCAGAGACCCAGCTTCCTATTTCACATTCTAGCTTTTAATTTGACCTTTTTTTTATTGGTTCATTAGCAGGTTTTTTTATTCATTATTTGCTTAATTTTTTCAATTGAAGTTTGCTTAAAATCCTCTAGCACTGCTCGCATTGAAGATGTCTGCCATTCTATTGAAAGGTACTCCATATGTATGTGTAGGTTTCATTAATTCGATGTGATAATGTCTATTTGTTGGTTATCGTTCTTAGGCAGATGAGGTAAATTTTACGTTTTAGTGTGTGTAGTGCCAGTGATTAGTTTGTCTGATTTTGTTGGATTTTAGCTTATTCGTTGGTTTCACTGCCAAAATCTTGGCTGTTAATGGTTTACTATAATCGAAATGCTTGAAAAGAGGAGTTTAAGCTATGTTGATGGACCTATTCCAGTGCCTGTTGATGATCCCTATCTTGCAGAAAATGTACGGAGAATCCATATTTGTGACACAGGTGTGTTTTTTTTTTCTCTAGCTTTTGATTATTGAGGTTCTAGAGGAAAAGAAAAGAAAACACTTTACAATTGGCTGAATTTAAAACAATTAGCTTATATGAATGGTGTGTCCTATTTTGAGTTTTTATTCAACTTGAAAAAAAGGATGGATTCAGTGTCAATTAATATATAGACAAAGAAATTAGCAATTTGTTTTTTATACAGACGAATGGGCAAAAAATCATGAGATTCTTTTGTTCTGGCAAGTCAAACCTATTGTGTATATCCTTCAGGTGATATACTTTGTGTAAGCCTAGTTTCTTTTATTCTTTATCGTTACTAAGTCATCGAACTCCAATAAGGTGAATCCCTATTAGTTGTTCCTTCAATCATTATTTGTACTTTTTCTATTTTATTTTCAATTTTTTTAATATTGAATTTTCTAAACTTTAAATATTTCTATTAGCTTAGTGAAGAAGGACCATGTGAGGAATTGAGTGGCGACAGTGTACTTCCAAGCTTCAATGAATGGATCCTTCCTGCAAAGGAATTTGATGGCATGTGAGAAAGGTTTGTTTTCATTTCTACCTTTGTTTTATTGATTATTCAATTCAATCAATGTTCTGACCAATGAATTGGTAAATCAATTTTGCAGTCTAATATATGAACCTGGTCTCAAGCAAAGGTTATTGTGTTATGCAGCAAGTGCACTGCTCTTCACAAAGAAAAGGTGTTGATCCTTGCCTTGTGTCATGGAACCGGTAAGGAAAGTTTGGTTAATTTCATTAGCATTTGCAAGTTACATATTCATTTTATATGTATTGAGCAGACTAGGGATTTGGGAAAGGTTTCAACAAATTCATTGTCTTGTGTTTAGCAATCCAATGTACGAGTTTATGAGATTTTAAGGTTGGGGTACTAGTATGTTACAGTTTCATATGCCCATGTCCATGCTAGAACAGCAAGCAAAATTACTCTAAAACTTTCATGGAGGTGCAATAAGGAAATTTCAGGATTTAATATTTTGGGAGCAAAATCTAATTCTAAAATAAAACGATAATTTATCTGAAAATGATTTTAAAACACTCCAAGAATTGCATAATAGCTTATGATGGTGGTTTAAAAGTTAATCTATATGTTGCTTACAATTAAAAGTTACAGTTTAGGATGTTCATTCAACAACTGCTATGAAAAATATATAATGTGTGCAGATGTGATGCATGTTTTGTTCAATTTGAAAAGCGTTCTTGATTCTACAGACATGCATTCTGTATTTTCTTAGAATTAGATTCCAGTTTATTTTATTATAACTATTATTGTTCTAACTTGTCACCACTCATGTAATGTCGTTGTCGATGAGCTGGGGATTTAAATTTCAATACCTAGAAAGCAAAAACATCACATGTGACCAGATGCTAGCAAGTGTACTAGATCGGCTAAGTAATATAAGGAAATATAATTATGACCCAAAATATCGAACCCAAGGAAAACTTGTGCTTGTATGTGCTATTTCAATTTCAAAACCAATTTTATGTGTAAAATAAAGAAGAGAAATCCCAAGGTTGTGATGATTGAGGTTTTAAAACTAAAAAAAAAACTAAAACAAAATAAAGAGTTAAAATAAATAAAGATCTAATAAAAGCAAGTAAATTGAATGAGGTAAAAATCAATATTAAAAACAACTTTCACTAAAGGACTATCCACCTTAACAAATATTGCTATGACTTAAATAAATGAAAACATACAAGTGATTATGGAGAATTCAGTTTAATAAACCTGGATAACTTTATTCAAGATTACCATTCCAAGCATCAAAATTTTCTTATTCAGATAAACTTAACACTTAGCATAGAGAACTGAATTAACTCTCCTAGATGTCTATTAAAGCCTTTCTTAAGAGATTTAACTTCCACCTATTCTTAGTTACACTTTTCTCAATCTTAACTTACTCAAATCAACACACAATTATAGCTTGTTCAGATTATAATCATGCATTAATTCAAATAAATTAACCTAAGAACATGCAAGTCATTAATCAACTTAAACCAATTAATTAACCAATGCTTAATCAAGTTAAAAATCAACTTAAATTTGAGTAAAGACATGACTATGTTTAAGAACTAAGAAATAATCAACTTGTATTGAATTAAAGAACAAACTCAAGTCATAACAATACAAGTTAAGGATTCAAGTATCCCTTAGCAAAAGTTAAAGAAAACTACTCACAAAACATTCTTATAATTAAAACAAAGCTTGAAGAAAAACAGTAAAAACTAAGTAACGTAAAAATAAACTAAAGAAAGTAATGCTTAATTCTAAGGCATAGTAGATTCCTTCTTAAACTCCAGACATAGAATAAGAAGTGAACTCTGCTAAAACAAGAAGCTCGAGAAAATCCTTCGCGAAGTGGGAGTCTTCATCACGTGGCCACGTTTCTTCATGTGCATTTCTACACGTGGTCACGTGTCCTATTGTTCTTCCTCACACATGGTCACGTGTGGACTATGCCTTATGTCACACGTGGTCATGTGTTTCCTTTGGTTTCTTCATTTTCTCTTTCACGTGGCCATGGGTCTTTAATCTTCACTCCTTCACGTGGCCATGTGTTCCATGCTTTACTTCTTTACATGGCCACGGGTAGATTTCTTCATTGATTTCACGTGGTCACATGAAAAGCTTCTGGACTGAACGCTCATTTTCTCGCCTAAATTTCTCATATTTGCACTTTTGGCCCTAATCTTTGCCTTTTTTTGCAATTTAAGCCCTTTCATATCAATTTTAACCTGAAAACCAAACAAAACATGGGATTAACCTTAAAAACATAAATATTTACAATTTAACTCTATTTTAACCTAAATAATACCAAAATAACTAAATAACAAAGCTTAAAACATATCAAAAACTATATATAACTCACACTTATCAAATACCCCACACTTAAACCTTGCTTGCCCTTAACCAATTTAGAACAAACTCACCTTCAAAACCATCAAACTTGTACAAACACATGCAATTTCAAAACCAAACTTAGTATTTTAACAAAAGCACTTAATAGAATCCCTAAATAGATCAACTTCAAGCAAGAGAATATAAGTTAATTTCCTTGAGTGTGTGCAAGACCACATCATTTTAAGTAATTTTTGAAAACAAAACATCAACACAATTAGGTAATGAAGTTTAGAATATATGAATGTATAAGCATACAATTGGTTTCATGCTTGAAACTCTAGAACACAATAGGCCTCTCCTTTAGCACCGGAACCCCGAAGGTCATCACCGCTAAACAACTCAAAACAAACTTAAAATCACATAGGTCTTTCAAAGGTTGTAATGGGGCTAAGGTATTGGTTAACAAAGAATGGATAAAAGATCAACAACAAGAATAGCCACTCTAAGACAAAATAGATTACTAAATCCCAATCAACTTAAGCAACATATATTTTGCTCATTCTTGCCTCACTTTCAAACTTCCTTTTAAGAGATGTTATGCCCATTTATCAAAAACTCATCATAACTTTGTTTCTCCTTGTATTACCCCACACTTAGATTTTTTCATATTTGTTAGCTTTTTTTTTTTCAAACTTTCAAACATTTTTTTTTTAAAACTAGCATTCACAAACTAATTTGAATAATCTCAAGGTATACAAGGTAGATTTCTCACTTGATAAGGTTTTCTTGCTAAACCCAATAGAACTTTCACCTCCTCTTATATTCATTTAACCCTAAAGTGGCCAATTTCATAGGGTGAGATAAAGGCTTTTTAGTTTATATGGTTAAAACATTAGGTGTAATAAGAAAATATTAATGGTACGCATTAAGCATACCTCATTAGGCTCAAAATGGCTTAACAAAGGATAATTTCATCAAGGTAAGACAAAAAGTCTTTATGAAATTTTATCAAGAAAATTGTTGCCTAGATCATTTTCTAAGTTGTTTGAGTTGTTCATATGCTTTGAAGGGTGATGAGAAATGTTCTAGTGCTCTAAATTTCCTTACTTCACTACTTTATTGTATTGATTTTTTCTAGGTTAAAAACTGGTCTAAGTGCTTTCAAGAATTTGGAAACTAACAAATATTTATCAAGCTGATGATTAAACTATCTAAAGATTTATTAAATAACATAAATGTTCTCTTGCTAAGCAAAGGTTCAAAACATGCATATTCTATATCCAAGTTCAAATTGTTCAAAGTTTTGCAGTCAACCGGGGCAAACTAAGTTCACATGCAAACTAAGTGAAAAGGTGAGCTACATAAGTCTTCAATACGTTTTACAAACTTAAGAAAACAAACAAAACATAAACAAAACAATCTAACGGAAAACAAAACACAAAATAACAAAACCCGATTCATGAAAAAGAAAAAGAAAAGTTGAAGACAAACTCCTTGAAAGGAGGCTACCCCCTCCTCAAAATTTTGCTATCCACAGCAAATGAAGATCTATTTCGGTGGAGGCTGAGGTGCAGGAAACCGCTGCCAAAAGTGGTGCATAAAATGATCAACAGTCCTATTGCCTGCCATCACCGTATCCCGTAGCATGTCCAATCTTCCTTGCATTTGATCTAGCCTAATTTGTTGAGCATCTAAACGGCTACTTAATTGATTAAATGGACCTTCCCATTTAGGTGTTGTAGGTTCATTGATGGGGGAAGGTACAACTGTGGCAATATGCTCCTCATTTGGCTCCTCCTACTGCTCTCCATCCGAATATTGTTCTCTCTTAGGTATTCGTCCTGGGTTGCCCATTGAGCTCGAGGCCTAGGAATTAAAATTTTCATCCGCTTGAGCATCTTATTATCAATGCAAGGTAAATCTCCTAGAAGTGAGTCTCCATAACCCGGATGTTCAACTGCAATTGCCATCACTGTAGCTATCCACCCAATGGAAATATTATCAATATGTCCTGGCATTTTCTGCAATTTCTTAATTCGAGCTGCTATAATTCCTACTCCATTGATTGCTATGCCATCAATCATGCATCGGAGGACCATTGCTTGAGACACACTAATAGTGCTTGCATTCTTTAAATTATTGTACATACTCTTTGCCAAAAAGCGATGAATGATCCTTAATGCAAGATTCCTTAAAGCATGTACCTTGCATTGTCCCCCTATCTATGGCTCATCTAATTCAAGATCCTTGATTTTTTCCCAATTCTCCACAGGAGATGCATCTTCCAATTCAGTTGGTGCATTTGGCACAAATCCTAAAATTTCAGAAAACTGACTGAAAGTCAAAGAATATCCTTTCTTACCAAACTTAAAACCGACTGTGTCGTCCTCCACATTTCTCCTAAAGTAGCATTCAAAAGAATAAAGAAAATCCCGTGCCATATCCGGATATACTTTCAATTTCTTTGCAATGAATTGCTGCCAGCCAATATTTTTGGATCAATGGTTCTATATCATGATCCCATAGATTTCCAACCGAAACATTAAGGAACAATTGACTTAAATAGGCGGGCTGGACATAGGTACAGTTGCTGAAGTAGTCAAATTTATTGATCTTGGCCCTGTCCACATATGATGGAATGCGTATATCAGAAGAGCTTGCTACATCAGGATATTTGGTCCTTCGAGGTGCCACTAAAAAGAAAAAGAAAACATAATGTAAGTGTCAACTCATAACCCATAATATTTTAAGGTGTAATGTAACACCCTTATCACTCCGATTAAACGGAACAGTACAAGTAACCTGAAATTTTTTTTTTCTTTTTCAATTAACATTTAATTAATACCAAACTTCGATATTATCAATTCTTTGGGTATTCATTGACCTATAACTGTCCCGGGTTACTATTCACTTAATAAAATTTCGGCATTATAACGGCTATATTTGACTAGCCTCCTGAAAAATCAAACAACACACAGCCTCTCAGAGGCACAACACTTCTATAACAATCATTCCATTACTCCAAAATCTCCATCAAACATCCAATCATTCAAAACGGATTATCATATAATCATACACACATCTAATTACACATCTTTTACATATCCCAATATTTATACATATCAGTCATTTATATACATGCCAAAGTCTACATAATTTACATAATAACAAAAGTTCTTTCCTTCCACTTATGCATCACTGCTCCTTCCGCGCTGTACCTGCATGCAGTAAAAACTACATGCTGAGCATAAACTATGCCCAGTGGTGTCTAACAATCCTAATACTTTCTTTGCAATAATTATTCCTTTAATATGCTTTATTTAATCATTTACTTTCGAAATAAGTACCATTTAACATTTTAATCATATTTAGTGGAAATAATGGTTTTTCACATTATTTACTCTTTTTCCTCATTTATTTCATAACGGTTGACTAATTTTCTTTTTAGTCCTCAACATTTTACTAAATTCCAAAAATGTCATTTTGTCTTGATAATTACGATTTTGCCATCTTAGTCATTTACTTTCATTTTCTTTACATTAGTTTCATCATTATTCATCATTTATTCATTATTTCACTGCTTTTGGGTAAAATTACAGTTTAGTCCCTGTACTATAAAATCTTATCTTATTGACCTGGTTAGGTCTCCAAAATTACTATTTTACCCTTATTAATCATTTCTCCTTTATTTTTACTCATTAATTACCCATGTTGGCAAAATTACCATTTTGCCCCTAAACTTTTATTTTCTTTCATTTAAGTCCTTTTTTCACTTTAAACTTCATTTTTATCATTCTTTTCATTTCTTTTAACTTATTTTCACTTCCATTACATTTTATGCCCCTAGTACAGTACCGACAGAAATTCTTAGACTGGATACTCGGGACGTAGACCCCCATGGGTCCCACATAGACTGAAAAATGATCTCAACGACCATTTTTCCACGTAGCAGATACCAGGTACAAACAGAAGCTATGGTGATCAGTGATCCTACCATAACTAAGCAAGTCGCCATGACTTGCACCGCGGTACAGATGTCCCTATGGCTAGCCAATTATATCCTGAACTAGACTTTTACTGCCAGACTAATTCTAAGGGCGCAATTTCATCAAAATTTCAATTAAACTTTACATTTTTCATTATTTCATTACTCGGAAATGCTTGTAATCATTTCTTTTCATTCGAAATTACTCGTAGTCATTTCTTTTCATTCTTTCACATAGATTGTGAATTATTTTACCATAATTCACCAAAATCATTCATTTTCTCATCAAATTGCATTTTATTTCATATAAATGCCATATTTTCAATACTTACATAATTGAAAATATTTTCTAAAATATTCATTTAATTTCAATAAATTCCATAAAAATTCCTAAGCATATTATTTCATTTCTAGTGTCATTTAAAAGCTTAAATTCATCAAATTTCATAAAATACACTTAGGTTTTCCTTAAGATAAAATTCGGCCATCAAGGTAAGCATGCTATATAATTGTTCAATAATTCATTTAGGCATTTAAACACACTCATTTAAGGTCTCTTAACATTATTCTATCCTTACTTTAAATTTAACATCAATTATTTCATATTTTCATTAAGTTACATAAAGGTTTAATGACTAAAATCAAAGGAAATACTAAGATTCATTAGCCACTAACCTTCTTTTCTTGTTCTAGTGTGCCTAAGCTTCCTTTTCCTTGCCTTTGGCCTTGGAATCTTGCAAATCTCCTTGAGTACCTAAGTGAACCGAAATTTCAAGCCATTATAACTCTAATTTTTCAAGCTCAAATGCTAAAAATAACATCATAATTGAACTCTAGGCACCCAAAAACATAAGTAGGCACCTTAGAAATAATTTTAACCCATTGGTTTCACTTACCTCAAATGAAACCCTAAACTCTCTCTCCTTATTTTTCTTGATTTCCTTCCTTGATTTGAAGAGAGGAGGTCACAATACTTAACTAGAGAGGCTGAACTTTCTATTGGGTGGCTTGATTTGGTGTGAAATGGAGAGAGAAATGAAGAAAACTCACACAAAAATGGTGAGGGGGAGTTCGGCCAAGGGAGGGAGAAGAGGAAGAAGATGAGGTGCTGGCTGATTTCAGAGTTTTCTCGCTTTTTATAGGCTGGGTTTTGGGCTTTGTGGGCTTGGATTGGGTTAATGGGCTTAGTTAATTAATTAAAGCCCATTAACACCTAATTTAAAGCCCAAAATTATTTCTCCCATTTCCTCACTCCAAATCACTCCAATTTCAATTATATAATTCATATCACATCAAAATTAGGTAGTACACAAAATTTCGGCTCAATCGGAGTCCGTTACTGGTCCGATTCAATCGAACTGGTTCGATTCGACAACTGTCGACATCGCCGAAAAATTCATTTCTTTATACCAAAATATTCTACATAAAGTTTCATGAGGATCTGCAAAATATGGCAATTTTTGGAGTTCATTTGCTATATTTAAAAATTTATGCAAAATCAAGTCACCTTCCCTACCGGGGAAATTGACTCGCTACCTTTTTCATATTTTTGACTTTCAGAGGCCTATTTGACCTCGATTTCACTTCAAATTTCAACCCCGGAGTCACCATGACCAATACTTTCCGATGGTCAAATAAAATATTTTTCACTTTCGGGTCCGTTTTCCAGCCCGAGTGCACTATTCACCATCGGAATTTACTGTTCACGGCCAGACCAGTGTTGAGGCCATTACAATTCTCCCCTACTAAAAGAAATTTCGTCCTCGAAATTTACCTGTATTGAAAAGATGGGGATACTGATATCTTATAGTGGCTTCTGGTTCCCATGTAGCTTCTTCAACATTGTGATGGTGCCACAGTACCTTCACTAATGAAACCTGTTTGTTTCTGAGTTGACGGACTTCTCTTGCTAAGATTTTCACTGGTTCCTCTTCATAAGTCATGTCATCAGCCACTTGAATTTCTTCCTGTGTAATCACGTGACTAGGATCCGATCTGTATCTACGGAGCATAGACACGTGAAACACGTCATGTATCTTTTCCAATTCAGAAGGCAACTTTAATCGATATGCTACGGGACCCACTCGCTGAAGTATCTCATAAGGGCCAATAAATCTAGGACTTAACTTGCCCTTCTTTCCAAATCTCAAGATCTTCCTCCACGGAGATACTTTCAGGAAAACTCGATCTCCCACCTGAAACTCTATGTCTTTCCTCTTTAAATCAGCATAGGACTTCTGACGATCCGCAGCTTCTTTCAATCTACCTTTAATGACTCGAACTTTCTCTTCAGAATCACGGATCAAATCAGAACCTACTAACTTTCTTTCACTCAATTCAGTCCAACATAGAGGAGTTCTGCACTTTCTACCATACAGTGCTTCAAAAGGAGCCATTTTCAAGCTGGAGTGGTGACTATTATTGTATGCAAACTCTGCCAAAGGTAAATGTTTTTCCCAACTGGATCCAAACTCTAAGATGCAACATCTGAGCATATCCTCCAAAACCTAGATCACTCTCTCGGACTGGCCATCTGTCTGAGGGTGAAAGACTGTACTAAAATGAAGCCTCGTACCCAAAGCATCTTGAAAACTGTGCCAGAATCGAGAAGTAAACCTCGGATCCCTTTCAGAAACAATGGAAGATGGCACTCCATGCAATCTTACTATCTCACTAATGTACAATTCTGCCAGTTTAGACAAAGGATAATCCATCCGTACTGGCACAAAGTGAGCTGACTTAGTAAGTCGGTCTATAATCACCCAGATGGCATCATGCTTCTTCTGAGTCAGTGGCAAGCCTGTCACAAAATTCATGGTCACTCGGTTCCATTTCCACTCCGGTACTAACAAAGGATGCAATAACCCTGAAGAAACTTGGTGCTCAGCTTTTACTTGCTGACAGATCAGACATTTACTTACAAATTTTGTCACATCACGTTTCTTACCTGGCCACCAATAGAAAGCTTTCAAATCTTGATACATTTTATTGTCTCCAGGATGCATTGCATAATTGCTATGATGTGCTTCAGTTAGAATACCTTTCTTCAACTCTTCTTGGTTTGGAACACAAAGCCTTTGCTTAAAATAAAGGCTCCCATCATCACTCAAGGAGTAATTCTCTACACTGCCATTCTGAAATCGATTCTTAATGCTTATCAACCGATCATCTTCTTTCTGAGCAGTCTTAACTTGATGCACAAAGTCAGGCTTTATTTGTAATTCAGCTACCAGGGCTCCATCTGAAGCTAAACTTAAATGGACATTCATAGCTCGGAGAGCTGCAAACAAAACAATCAATTACTAAAGCAAAACAATCACTTATACTAATTATTTAGGGGTATTCACATCACCTGACATAAATTTCCTGCTAAGTGCATCAGCTACTACATTAGCTTTTCCTGGGTGGTAATCAATGTAGCAATCATAATCCTTAATCAATTCCAACCAGCGCCTTTGTCGAAGGTTAAGCTCCTTCTGAGTGAGAAGGTATTTTAAACTCTTATGATCAGAGTAGATATAGCACCTCTCGCCATATAAATAATGTCTCCAAATTTTCAGCGCAAGAACAATGGCTGCCAACTCCAGATCATGGGTAGGGTAGTTCTTCTCGTGTGTTTTCAACTGTCGGGAGGCATATGCAATCACCCTGCCTTCCTGCATCAAAACACACCCTAATCCATTCCTGGATGCATCGCTATAGACCACAAAATCCTTACCCGATTCAGGTTGAGTAAGAATTGGAGCTTCAGTCAACATGCTTTTAAGTCTTTCAAAATAGTGCTGACAAGCATCAGTCCACATAAATTTAACATTCTTCTGTAGTAACCGGGTTAAAGGTATTGCAATAGTAGAAAAACCTTTAATGAATCTCCTATAATACCCGGCTAAACCCAGAAAACTCCTCACTTCCGTGACATTCTTGGGTGGTTTCCATTGGATAATAGCCTCAATCTTTGAAGGATCCACTTTAATACCTTCTGCCGAGATTACATGACCCAGAAAGGACACCTCATTTAACCAGAAGTCACATTTGCTAAACTTAGCATATAACTGTTTTTCCCTTAGGACTTGCAGAACGAGCTTCAGATGCTTATCATGTTCTTCCGGCGTCTTGGAGTAGACCAGAATGTCATCAATAAAAACTACTACAAACTGGTCCAAATAGGGATGAAAAACCCTATTCATCAAGTCCATAAAGGCAGCTGGAGCATTCGTAAGCCCAAAAGGCATAACCAGAAACTCATAGTGGCCATACCTGGTACGAAAAGCAGTCTTCGGCACATCTACTTCTTTCACTCCCATTTGATAATAGCCTGATCTCAAGTCAATCTTCGAGAAAACACCTGCCCCTTTAAGCTGGTCAAACAAGTCTTCAATGCGGGGAAGAGGATACTTGTTCTTAATGGTAACTTTATTCAGTTGCCTATAATCAATGCATAACCTGAGTGTACCATCCTTCTTCTTGACAAACAGGACTGGCGCTCCCCAGGGAGAAACACTGGGCCTAATAAACCCCTTATCTAACAATTCTTGCAACTGAATTTTCAATTCTTTTAACTCTGCAGGTGCCATCCTATAAGGAGCAATGGAAATAGGTGCAGTACCTGGAGCAACATCAATAGAAAATTCTACCTCCCTGTCAGGTGGTAAACCAGGCAATTCATCAGGAAAGACATCCTGAAACTCCCTGACAGTAGGTACTTCTGACATCTTTGGACTGACTTTCTTTGCTTCCACTGCATAACACAGGTATGCCACACATCCTTTTCTAATCAATCTTTTTGCAGCAGTGGCGGATATCACATCGGACAGAAAATCAGTTCTCACACCTACCACTGTAACTTCTCGATCATCGCAAAGTTTTAAAGTAACTCTCTTCTTTCTGCAATCGACAGTCGCTTGGTGGGCGGATAACCAATCCATCCCCAGAATCACATCGAACTCGTGGAAAGGCAAAGCAATCAGGTTTGCCAGAAAGATGTGTCCCTGAGCACTAATAGGACACTGTCTGTATACTTTATCTACCACTACACTATGCCCCAGAGGATTGCTCACCAAAACATCCTGGTCCAAGCATTCCTCTTTCATCCCTCTATCCCGTGCTAAGGCAGTGCTAATGTAAGAATGCGTGGAACCTGGATCAATCAAAGCATGCACTGAATCAGATAACAAAAGGAACGTACCAACTATCACATCTGGGGCATCCTCATCCTCACGTGCTCTGACAGCATAAGTCTGACCCGATGCTCTCCTCTGACCCTGTGATGTCTGTCCAACAGGTCTGGAGGCTGAAGTGTGAGGGGCGGCTCCTCTACCACGACCTCTAGGAGCTGAGGATCCTACACCTGATGCTGGAGAATTAACTGAGGTATTCTGTATGGCAGGACAGTCTCTGATCCGATGATCTCTGGATCCACATCTGAAACAGGCTCCTGTCAGAAATCTGCACTCTCCAGAGTGAAGCTTACCACAGTGCTCACAAGCCACTGCAGAATCACTATCTCGATCCCGAGGAACACTAGCAGTCGGAGCTCTGCCTCTAGATGCACTACCCTGACCTCGGCCTGCTGCTACAGGTGATTGTCCCTGAAATGCCTGAGATCCCTTTGCTTTCTTCCCTTTACCACTGAACTGTCCCTGCTTCCTCTTTTGCTGAAATCGGAACTGTCTCTCAGTCTGCTCAGCCTGAGTCGTCTCTAACTTTATGGTTGCCTCTACCATAGCACGTAAGGTAGGATATTTCTGAGCTCCAATGATCTGTTTAAGCTCAGTATGTAGGCCTCTCTCAAATCTGAAGCACAATTTCTCCTCTGTAGCCTGGCCTTCATCCAGGTAAGCACTCAACCGCTCAAATTCTCTCTCATATTCCGCCACTGTCTTATTTCCCTGTTTTAATCTCCAGAAAGCCTCTTGCATAGTGGCCTTATACTCGGACCCAATATATTTCATTTCAAACTGGTCCACAAAGAACTCCCAACTCAACTGATCTGCAGGAGTATGTCTTCTGACGGAATCCCACCAAATAAATGCAGGACCCTGAAGTAATGCTACCACACCTTCAAATTTCTCTTCCAGTGGACTGTGGGTTATCTCAAACAATCTTTTTATCTTGTATAGCCATTCTTCAGCCCCTGCAGGTGTCAAAGGTTCTCTGCCAGAAAAGTCTTCTGCCCCCAATCTCTTTAATTGTTCCAGGATAGGTCTCCGCCTAGGCGGGGCTGGCTGAATCTGTACTACTGTAGGCTGAGGCGGCGCCTGAGCTGGAGCTGCCTGCAGTCTCTGCTGAATGTAGTCAGCCATCAAATCAAGGAAGTCTGGCTGAGGGAAAGGAGGTGGTGCTACAGGAGGAGGGTTCTGCTGTGGGGCCTCTTGTCGCCCAATATTACTCGATGCCTCACTCCTGCTGTCAGCTGACTGTTGTCCTCGGTCAGTAGACATCTTTTCACTATAAAACAAAAAGGAGCAGATGCACATTAGTTCCAAAACATTCACTTTCCAAACATAATTGGCATGTATATACAGACAAATCAATTAATACCCACTCCGATCTTAGAACCATCTAAACCTTTGCTCTGATACCAATAAAATTGTAACACCCTTATCACTCCGATTAAACGGAACAGTACAAGTAACCCGAAAAATTTTTTTTTCTTTTTCAATTAACATTTAATTAATACCAAACTTCGATATTATCAATTCTTTGGGTATTCATTGACCTATAACTGTCCCGGGTTACTATTCACTTAATAAAATTTCGGCATTATAACGGCTATATTTGACTAGCCTCCTGAAAAATCAAACAACACACAGCCTCTCAGAGGCACAACACTTCTATAACAATCATTCCATTACTCCAAAATCTCCATCAAACATCCAATCATTCAAAACGGATTATCATATAATCATACACACATCTAATTACACATCTTTTACATATCCCAATATTTATACATATCAGTCATTTATATACATGCCAAAGTCTACATAATTTACATAATAACAAAAGTTCTTTCCTTCCACTTATGCATCACTGCTCCTTCCGCGCTGTACCTGCATGCAGTAAAAACTACATGCTGAGCATAAACTATGCCCAGTGGTGTCTAACAATCCTAATACTTTCTTTGCAATAATTATTCCTTTAATATGCTTTATTTAATCATTTACTTTCGAAATAAGTACCATTTAACATTTTAATCATATTTAGTGGAAATAATGGTTTTTCACATTATTTACTCTTTTTCCTCATTTATTTCATAACGGTTGACTAATTTTCTTTTTAGTCCTCAACATTTTACTAAATTCCAAAAATGTCATTTTGTCTTGATAATTACGATTTTGCCATCTTAGTCATTTACTTTCATTTTCTTTACATTAGTTTCATCATTATTCATCATTTATTCATTATTTCACTGCTTTTGGGTAAAATTACAGTTTAGTCCCTGTACTATAAAATCTTATCTTATTGACCTGGTTAGGTCTCCAAAATTACTATTTTACCCTTATTAATCATTTCTCCTTTATTTTTACTCATTAATTACTCATATTGGCAAAATTACCATTTTGCCCCTAAACTTTTATTTTCTTTCATTTAAGTCCTTTTTTCACTTTAAACTTCATTTTTATCATTCTTTTCATTTCTTTTAACTTATTTTCACTTCCATTACATTTTATGCCCCTAGTACAGTACCGACAGAAATTCTTAGACTGGATACTCGGAACGTAGACCCCCATGGGTCCCACATAGACTGAAAAATGATCTCAACGACCATTTTCCACGTAGCAGATACCAGGTACAAACAGAAGCTATGGTGATCAGTGATCCTACCATAACTAAGCAAGTCGCCATGACTTGCACCGCGGTACAGATGTCCCTATGGCTAGCCAATTATATCCTGAACTAGACTTTTACTGCCAGACTAATTCTAAGGGCGCAATTTCATCAAAATTTCAATTAAACTTTACATTTTTCATTATTTCATTACTCGAAAATGCTTGTAATCATTTCTTTTCATTCGAAATTACTCGTAGTCATTTCTTTTCATTCTTTCACATAGATTGTGAATTATTTTACCATAATTCACCAAAATCATTCATTTTCTCATCAAATTGCATTTTATTTCATATAAATGCCATATTTTCAATACTTACATAATTGAAAATATTTTCTAAAATATTCATTTAATTTCAATAAATTTCATAAAAATTCCTAAGCATATTATTTCATTTCTAGTGTCATTTAAAAGCTTAAATTCATCAAATTTCATAAAATACACTTAGGTTTTCCTTAAGATAAAATTCGGCCATCAAGGTAAGCATGCTATATAATTGTTCAATAATTCATTTAGGCATTTAAACACACTCATTTAAGGTCTCTTAACATTATTCTATCCTTACTTTAAATTTAACATCAATTATTTCATATTTTCATTAAGTTACATAAAGGTTTAATGACTAAAATCAAAGGAAATACTAAGATTCATTAGCCACTAACCTTCTTTTCTTGTTCAAGTGTGCCTAAGCTTCCTTTTCCTTGCCTTTGGCCTTGGAAGCTTGCAAATCTCCTTGAGTCCCTAAGTGAACTGAAATTTCAAGCCATTATAACTCTAATTTTTCAAGCTCAAATGCTAAAAATAACATCATAATTGAACTCTAGGCACCCAAAAACATAAGTAGGCACCTTAGAAATAATTTTAACCCATTGGTTTCACTTACCTCAAATGAAACCCTAAACTCTCTCTCCTTATTTTTCTTGATTTCCTTCCTTGATTTGAAGAGAGGAGGTCACAATACTTAACTAGAGAGGCTGAACTTTCTATTGGGTGGCTTGATTTGGTGTGAAATGGAGAGAGAAATGAAGAAAACTCACACAAAAATGGTGAGGGGGAGTTCGGCCAAGGGAGGGAGAAGAGGAAGAAGATGAGGTGCTGGCTGATTCCAGAGTTTTCTCACTTTTTATAGGCTGGGTTTTGGGCTTTGTGGGCTTGGATTGGGTTAATGGGCTTAGTTAATTAATTAAAGCCCATTAACACCCAATTTAAAGCCCAAAATTATTTCTCCCATTTTCTCACTCCAAATCACTCCAATTTCAATTCTATAATTCATATCACATCAAAATTAGGTAGTACACAAAATTTCGGCTCAATCGGAGTCCGTTACTGGTCCGATTCAACCGAACTGGTTCGATTCGACAACTGTCGACATCGCCGAAAAATTCATTTCTTTATACCAAAATATTCTACATAAAATTTCATGAGGATCTGCAAAATATGGCAATTTTTGGAGTTCATTTGCTATATTTAAAAATTTATGCAAAATCAAGTCACCTTCCCTACCGGGGAAACTGACTCGCTACCTTTTTCATATTTTTGACTTTCAGAGGCCTATTTGACCTCGATTTCACTTCAAATTTCAACCCCGGACTCACAATGACCAATACTTTCCGATGGTAAAATAAAATATTTTTCACTTTCGGGTCCGTTTTCCAGCCCGAGTGCACTATTTACCATCGGAATTTACTGTTCACGGCCAGACCGGTGTTGAGGCCATTACATGTAAGTACATGAACATGTATTGAATGAAATGACACACAATTGGATGAAATGAAAAATGTTGCTAGCATAAATGCACCATATATGAGTGAAGATCAAAATGTTAGGCATAATATGGATGAAAGAGCTGGGCACAAAGAGTATGTCAAAATAATGCCTAACATGCATAAATAAGATCATGAACCAATCTTTCAAAAGGTGAATTAGATCATAATGCATCAATACAAATCACAAACATGTCCACCAAAGAGTGAAATTTGAATGATTTTAAAGAAAAACTCATTGGGACATTTCATCGAACATGTTTTGGGCACAAGTTTGAGCATTAATTTAAAGATCATAACAAGGATTGTTAATTACCCAATTGCATACCAAACATCTATAACATACATGTAATACTCATAATCATCCAAAGAGACAAAAGGAATTAACATGAAAGCAAAATGTTAAGTGCAAATTAACCTCAAAACTAAACATTTATAAGCAATAATGGCACAAAACAACGTAATGGATGATATGGAAACAATAAATAAGAAGCAAGAAGAGTGGATACTTACTTGGAAGTGAGAACCGAACTAAAATGCAGCACCAAGTTGAAGTGGTATGTGTGAATTATGAAAAACCCTAGTTTAATGGAGAAAATGTGGAAAAGGAAGAGATGATAGGTAGGAGAGAGAAAAATAGCAAGGAGAGAGGAAATGGTGGTCGGAGATGGTGATGATCGGTGGTGAGTAAAAATCCGTGGTCGTGGGTCAATTTGGTGTTGGTGAGGCATAGGCACGGGTGAGAGGAAATAAGATGAAGAAGAAGAAAGAAAAAAAATCGTGGAAATGTTTATAAGGCCAATATCACAGGGTATGGTCACGTGAAGTTCAAGGGAGGAACCATACATGGTCACGTGTGCCTTTGTTTATGAAGCATTTGTGGCCACACGTGGTTCTGCTCTTGGAATACACGTGGTCACGTGATTGTTGGTGGAATGGGGCAGTAACTCAAGCCGTGGCCACGTGATGTTTCTCTTTTGAATTACACGTGGTCAAGTGGTTGTAGTAGAATGGGCCAATGAATCAACCCATGGCCACATGATGGCAAAGGGAAAGCCACACGTGGTCACGTGTATGTGCATATTTAAGCTACATTTGCCTCTTTTGAAATACATACGCATATCTAAGCTTCCTTAAATGCACTTTTTCCATTTTAAGCTTTGAAAACACAAACTCCTTTCCAGTAAAAACATGTCTTCTTTTTAAAAACCTTATTTACTTACTCTTTTCATGAATCAAAACACACAAACACACAAAATATGAAAACACAAAAACTTAACTGTAAAAATAAAATAGTGAAAGATTAGAAGTTTTGAGTTTTTAAAGTCTCCAGCTAGACTTTCTAAACCTTTTCTTAGATATCGTGAAGAACCATGGTTGCTTCAGCAACCTCTTGTTGTCCGAGTTGGTAAGGTTTAAGCCGATGACCATTTACTGTAAATTCATGTCCATCTTTTAAGCTTTTGATCGTCACTACACCAAAGTTATTGCTTGACACCACTTGGTATGGTCCGAGCCACTTCGATTTCAGTTTTCCTGGAAACAAACGAAGACGACTATTATATAGGAGCACTAGCATTCCCGGAACAAAATCTTTTACCCTTAAATGCTTGTTATGCCATCGTTTAGTCTTTTCTTTATAAAGCGTAGCATTGTCATATGACCATTGTCAAATTTCATAGAGTTCATTGAGCTGCAATTTTCTTCTTTCTCCTGCATTTCTCAAATCAAAGTTAAGAAATTTTATAGCCCAATAAGCTTTATGCTCTAATTCTACTGGAAGGTGACATGCTTTTCCAAAAACAATTCTAAAGGGAGACATACCTATAGGGGTTTTAAATGCAGTTCGATAAGCCCATAGAGCCTCATCTAACCTAAGAGACCAATCTTTTCTAGAATTGTTAACCGTTTTCTCTAAGATTGATTTCAACTCCCTATTAGATACTTCCACTTGTCCATTAGCTTGAGGGTGGTATGGGGTTGTGATTTTGTTCTTAACACCAAATTTCTTAAGCAAGGTTTTGAATTGATGGTTGACAAAATGTTTGTCTCCATCACTTATAATAGCTCTAGGTGCTCCAAATCTAGTGAAAATATTTTTCCTAATGAATTCAAGCACAATTTTTGCATCATATGTCCTAGTAGCTATTGCCTCTACCCATTTACTCACATAATCCACTGCTACCAAGATATATTCAAACCTAAATGAATTTGGAAAGGGTCCTATAAAATCAATGCCCCAAACATTAAAAATTTCTACTTCTAGCATATTGTTCATAGGCATCTCATCTCTTTTGGATATATTTCCTACTCGTTGGCATCTAACACAAGTTGCTATAAAAGATTTTACATCTTCAAACAAAGTAGGCTAGAAAAAACCTTATTGAAGTATCTTTTGAACTTTTCTATTTGATCCATGATGTCCCCCAACTTCACCTCCATAGCATTGTTGCATGATAGCTTTTTGCTTCGATTCCGGTACACACCTTCTTAGCACTTGATCCGCATAGATTTTGATGAGACACGGATCATCCCAAAGGTAGTGCTTGGCATACGCTATGAGCTTTTTCTTTTGTTGCCAAGTAAACTCCTTGGGAAGATAACCACCTGCAAGAAAATTAGCTATATTAGTGTACCATGGAACTGAATTTTCATAGGTGTAACAAGCACAAATATGTTCATCGGGAAATAAGTAATAAAAAATTTCTCCATTTTCGATGCTAGCATGATCCAATCTAGATAGATGGTCAGCTATGAAGTTTTCTACTCCTTTCTTGTCTTTAATCTCAACATCAAATTCTTGCAGTAGTAACACCCATCGAATAAGTCTCGATTTAGAATCCTTCTTTGCAAAAAGATGCCTTAATGCTGTATGGTCCGACCACACTGTAATTTTGGATGCTAAAAGGTAAGATCTGAATTTCTCTAAGGAAAAGATTATTGCCAAGAGTTCTTTCTCCGTAGTGGTGTAATTTACTTGGGCTCCGGTGAGTGTATGGCTTGCATAGTAGATGGTGTAGAAAATCTTCTCCTTTCGTTGTCCTAAGACTGCTCCAACTGCATAATCACTTGCATCACACATAATTTCAAATGGTAAGCTCCAATCGGGTGATTCAATGACCAGTGCACTAACTAACTTTTGCTTCAATAAGTTAAAAGCCTGCAAACACTCAGCATCAAAGTTAAATGCAGCATCTTTAAGCAATAAATTAGAAAGTAGTTTGGCAATTTTAGAAAAGTCCTTAATAAATCGACGATAAAACCCAGCATGACCAAGGAAACTCCTAATGCCTTTAACACTAGTTGGTGGAGTTAGTTTTTCTGTCACATAAACTTTTGCTTTATCAACTTTAATGCCTTTTTAAAAAATTTTATGCCCTAAGACAATGCCTTCTCTAACCATGAAATGACATTTTTTCCAGTTTAGAATAAGATTAGTTTCTTGACACCTCTTTAAAACCAATGCTAGATTATGCAAACAAGATTCAAAGTCATGACCATAAATAGTGAAATCATCCATGGAAACTTCCATAAATTTCTCAATAAAATCATGAAATATGGCCATCATGCATCGTTGAAATGTGGTATTTGCATATTCTCCGAATATCTATCTAAGAAACAATAAAATTTATTTCCTGCCAATCTTTCTAACATTTGATCAATAAAGGGCAATGGAAAATGGTCCTTTCTAGTGGCATTGTTCAACCTCCTATAGTCAATGCATACTCTCCATCCCATTATCGTGCATGTAGAAATTAATTCATTATTTTCATTGATTACTACAGTCAATTGCTCCCTTATGCTTCTTGAGGACTTTAAATAATTACTGGCTCAGCATTATCTTTTAAAAATACATATTTTAAATGAGATGAAAGTGTTTTAAGTTCAGAATCTCCCTTAGGAGGGGATGGTTCATCCTCCGTTTCATTTCCTTCACTATGTTCTTGTTCCAGATTTTGTATCAACTTTTTCTCCTTTGCTTCCAACTCTTCCATTTTCTTGGGATGCATTAAGCAACTTTAAAGCTCATTATTGATAATGATTTCCTCTTGTGTTGTGTTGGCACATTCTTGAACTTCATCAACAAAATAAATGGATTCTTTAAAATCATACGAGGGGTGTTTTAAAATTGTATTAACATTGAAAATCATTTCCTTCTCGTTGAATCTCAAAGTAACCGTTTGTCCATGGATTCCATGTCCATGACCACAAAATCAACCAGAAAGATAAAATTTCTGACTTTCACCAATAAGTCCTCAATGATTCCTTTTGGCTTTTTTACCGATCTATTCGCTAATTGAAGTGTCATACGGGTTTCCTTTAGATCACCTAGGTTTAATTTCCTGCAAATTGAATAAGGCATCAAGTTAATACTAGCACCCAAATCACATAAAGCATGCCCAACAAAATTACCTCCTAGTTCACAAGGCAATGTAAAACTACCAGGATCTTTTAATTTTTTAGAAATTTTATTAGTTAATATGGCACTACAATTATCGAATAATTGAACCGTTCCTATGCCTTCTAGCTTTTTCTTATTAGTGCACAATTCTTTCATAAATTTAGCATATTTAGGCATGTGTAATAAAGCTTCAGTAAATGGTAAATTTATATTTAGCTTCTTAAACATGTCTAAAAATCTACTCAATTGTTCATTTTGTATTTCTTTTCTAGCTAGAACAGGAAATGATAATTGAGATTCATCAAGAATAGTAGAAATAAGTTTTTCTTTACCTTTACCCTTCTCAACCGTAGGAGGCACTTTTTCATTATTTTCAGAGTTAGAATTACTTACCTCCGTTGTCAGTTCCACCCTTGGAGAAGAATTCTTACCAATTTCAGTCTTTTCTAACTCTTTCCCACTCCTTAAGGTGATTGCTTTGGCTTTCTCTTTTGGATTTCGGTCTACATTGGATGGAAATGTCCCTTGAGTTCGGTTTGATAGAGAACTAGCAAGTTGCCCCATTTGGTTTTCTAGATTCCTAATGGATGCCTCTTGGTTCCTTATCCAAATATCTTGCGATTTCTATCTAACATCTTGGCTAGCTAAGATTGAGTTTTGAGAGGCCATGAAATTTGCAATCATTTCTTCAATGTTGGATTTCTTTTCTTGAGGAGGGGAAGGTTGAGGTTTTTGAAAACCAGGTGATTAGTGGTATGATTGTGATGGGTATTGGTTTGGGTAATGTGGTGGAGCTTGGTTTTGGTATGGAAGTTGATTATGGAGAGGTTGATTATGGTTAAATTGAGGTCTAGGATTAGTGTTAGAAGAAAAACCTTGATTACCTTCCCTCCATGAAAAATTTAGATGGTTTCTCCATCCCAGATTATAAGTGTTGCTATATGGGTTCAAGACATTTACTTCTTCTACCATTCCTTCATTATTCTTCATTTGCAAAGGTCCTGGAATTCCTGCATAAGAATCAACTTCATTAGATAGCATAGAAATATTTTTAGCTTTAAGCTCATTTATTTCTTTTAAATGCCTTTTTTCCATTAATTCTAATTGAGCTTTCAACATAGCTACTTCATCAATATTATGAACTCCCTATTTCTTTTGAGTTGCTCTCGAGGTTGCCCATTGAGCATCATTGGTAGCCATCTCATCAAGAAGCAAAAATGCATCTTCAGGAATTTGGTTTATAAAACTACCATTTGAGGCTGCATCTAGCAAAGATCTTGTTGATGGATGGGCACATGCATGGAAAATGTGCATTAATTGAAAAACAGGAACTTCATGATGAGGATAACTTTTTAAAAGTCTCCTAAATCTTTCCCATGCTTCATGGAATGGCTCCTCATAAAATTGCTAGAAATCACTAATTTGTTTTCTAATGAGGCCAGTCTTAGTAGGTGGAAAGAATTTGTAATGAAATTTTTCTTGCATTTGTTGCCAAGAATGGATGGATTGATTTGGTAACATTTGTAGCCAATCCCTAGCTTTTCCTATGAGGGTAAATGGGAAGAGTTTCAACCTAATTGCATCAGTCGATACATTAGGAATTTGCACAGTGTCACTAACTTCTAAGAACATATCTAGATGTTGTGCAGGATCCTCTATGTTCTAACCCGAAAATTGGTTTCTTTATACCATAGTGATGGTAGCTGGTTTAATCTCAAAGGGTTGGTGGTGAGGAATCCTAATAGTTCTATGTTCTTCATTCAACCTAGGAATAGCATAATCCCTAATGGTTCTAGGTCTATACCCATTCCCAGGAACTTGGTGGGGTATTTCTTGCTCTTCGATCCTAGGATCATTCATAGGTTGTTCTATTTTTCGGTCATTCATGTTGCCTCTTAGCCTTCTAATCCTATGAAATGTCCTCTCAATTTCAGGGTTTATAGGTAGAATGGGGTTGTTTCTCACCATAAACCACTAGTCACCCAAAAAGAAAATAAGAAAATAGATGAAGAAGAGAAGAAAAACACACAAAAATAACTTTCAAATCAAAATAAATAAACAAACACCAATGTATCCCCGACAACGGCGCCAAAAACTTGACCGGATGCTAGCAAGTGTACTAGATCGACTAAGTAATATAGGAAAATATAATTATGACCCAAAATATCGAACCCAAGGGAAACTTGTGCTTGTATGTGCTATTTTAATTTCAAAACCAATTTTGTGTGTAAAATAAAGAAGAGAAATCCCAAGGTTGTGATGATTAAGGTTTTAAAACTAAAAACAAATTAAAAAAAAATAAAGAGTTAAAATAAATAAAGATCTAATAAAAGAAAGTAAATTGAATGAGGTAAAAATCAATATTAAAAACAAATTTCACTAAAGGACTATCCACCTTAATAAATATTGCTATGACTTAAACAAAAGAAAATATACAAGTGATTATGGAGAATTCAGTTTAATAAACCTAGATAACTTTATTCAAGATTACCATTCCAAGCATCAAAATTTTCTTATTCAGATAAACTTAACACTTAGCATAGAGAACTGAATTAACTCTCCTATATGTCTATTAAAGCCTTTCTCAAGAGATTTAACTTCCACCTATTCTTAGTTACACTTTTCTCAATCTTAACTTACTCAAATCAACACACAATTATAGCTTGTTCAGATTATAATCATGCATTAATTCAAATAAATTAACCTAAGAACATGCAAGTCATTAATCAACTTAAACCAATTAATTAACCAATGCTTAATCAAGTTAACAATCAACTTAAATTTGAGTAAATACAGGATTATGTTTAAGAACTAAGAAATAATCAACTTGTATTGAATTGAAGAACAAACTCAAGTCATAACAATACAAGTTAAGGATTCAAGTATCCTTTAGCAAAAGTTAAAGAAAACTACTCACAAAACATTCTTATAATTAAAACAAAAGCTTGAAGAAAAATAATGAAAACTAATTAACGTAAAAATAAACTAAAGAAAGTAATGCTTAATTCTAAGGTTGATCTCCCTTCTCTGCTATTTTAGACTGCTATTTATAGGTCAAAATCGTAGTAGATTCCTTCTTAAACTCCAGGCATAGAATAGGAAGTAAACTCTGCTAAAATAGGAACTCGAGAAAATCCTTCGCGAAGTGGGAGTCTTCATCACGTGGCCATGTTTCTTCATGTGCATTTCTACACGTGGTCATGTGTCCTGTTGTTCTTCCTCACACGTGGTCACATATGGACTATGCCTTGTGTCACACATGGTCACGTGTTTCCTTTGGCTTCTTCATTTGCTCTTTCACGTGGCCATGGGTCTTCAATCTTCACTCCTTCATGTTGCCATGTGTTCCATGCTTCACTTCTTTACATGGCCACGAGTAGATTTCTTCATTGATTTAACGTGGTCACATGAAAAGCTTCTGGACTGAACGCTCGTTTTCTTGCCTAAATTTCTCATATTTGCACTTTTGGCCCTAATCTTTGCCTTTTTTGCAATTTAAGCCCTTTTATATCAATTTTAACCTGAAAACCAAACAAAACATGGGATTAACCTTAAAAACATAAATATTTACAATATAACTCTATTTTAACCTAAATAATACCAAAATAACTAAATAACAAAGCTTAAAACATATCAAAAACTATATATAACTCACACTTATCAACATGCTAATGTAAACCTAACTTCATATGTTTTATAGTTAGTTAATTAGGCCTAATTCAATTTTTTAATAAAATATTCTATACTATTTGAAGGAGGGTGGTAGGAGTCGAAGTGTTTGGAACACTTTCTCACTTTCTGTAACATATTCTTTTATTTTTTGTTTTTTAATCATTTTATCTAATTCTAATTAATGCTACCATTCTCGGTATATTAAATTAAAAGCTTCTAATATATGATGTCTAATAATTTCATTACATGCATTATAAAGTTACACTCTTCCTACAGGAAAAATAATGGACTTCAGTAACGCTGATGTGGGTGCTGATCAATACCATCGTTTTGCTGTATGTGTTATACATTAAAATTACAAATTAAAAGAGCTTTATTACTTATAGTCATTTTCTACATTGAAATTTGATTCGGTCTAATTAGTATTTTTTGCAATGAAACTCATTTTATTCAATTCTAAAAATATCTTCTAATTTGTAATATTTCATATTGATAGTTTGTTTATAACTGGTGCTGCACTTGTCTTTCTTTCGGCATCTTTTTCAGATAATGGAAATTAAAAAGAGCTTAAACATAGTGAACTTTGCATGTGATGAGGTATGACAGAAATCTGAGATGCCTTGTTAAATGCAGTAAACTCTGCTGTCAAGGAACCAAATCAAGAAATGGGACTCATCAGCATTTGCTAATTTTCATGGTTGGAAATATTTAGTAGTTTTAACAACAGAAAATCAAAATTCAAAAATTAAAACTATATTTTCTATTAATCTTTTTGTTAGTCATAACATTTGATTCAATCCCTTTGTTTCTATTATAAAAGACTTTGTGTCTTGAGCATCTTTCGATACCCACTTTGCCTTCTCTCTTATTTTCAAGGTCTGAAGGAGACTTTGGGATCTTAGTTTATTACATTCAGCCTTAAGAGTGACTATTTATGGTTTCTATGCCTGAACATTTATTTTATTTCCTTCCTTTCTTGTTATCCTTTGCTAAAATTCCAATTCTTTGGCAGATGATCGAAAGTAGTGCCCATGGTGATGAGTATGATGGAGTGATCTTCTCCCAACTTCTATGTTACATTCAGTTGGTATTTTTTAGACATATACTTGTAAGTAATGAAAGTCCTATAGTTGGTTTGGGTTCTTTGAGAGAATTAAGGATATTGTAGATTGTTACAATGATTCAAGAAAATTTTTGTACTCTAGCAGTAGTGTCTTGGTGTAAACTAGACGGTGTTGATACTGAAGTAGCAATATTCTCTTAGTTCATGAAGAAAATAGCTGTACTTACCATGTGTATGCATTTATTTGAATTTGTAATTGACTTTATGATTTCAATGAGAAGGTAATTGGAAAGTTTGTGAAATTTGATTATTTTTGCTTGCTTAAATATTGTCCAGAGATAGTGTGGTTTTGTAATGTATTATCTATATGTATTTTGTGTAAAAAATAATAATTAAAAAATTATAATAATTTTTAGTGACGAAATGGCGATGAAAATTTCTTCATAAATTTTTTTATAATACTGGCTAAATTTAGCAACAGAATTACAAATCCATTGCTAAAAATAGCAACAAAACTGTCAATTCCGTTGCTAAAAATAGCAACATAAATTAATTGCCGTTGCTAATTTTAACCAGTTCATCGGATTCTACATTGGTTGGATTTTGCAACGAAATTTGAATTTAGCAACGAAAAAAAGATTCGGTTGCTAAAAAATACCAACCGTCAAAATTTCAACTGAATTGTTTGTTGCTATTTTCGGTTGCTAATTTTGATTAGCAATGAAAATTCAACAAATTCGGTTGCTAATTTCGGTTGCTATTTTCTAATTTTCTTATAGTGTAATATAGGGTACCTTTGATGTATCTAAGCATTATTTTCATTGCTTTCCAATGTGTTTTGTCTGGGTTAGAATGATATCTACTTACCATACCCACATCACAGCATATATCAGGTCAGGTACATAATATTGCATACATTAGACTATCCACAACAATGACATATGAAAAGTTCCTCATGCATTTCATTTGTTCTCGCATCTTAAGACACATAATCTTGCTAATAAACTGATTCTTGGCAATGGATTTATCAATGTGTTTGCACTTTTGCATATTGAAAAAACTTTGTTAATGTATGTCTCTTGAAACAGTAACAATTATCTTCTCGAACGATCCCTTGAAATCTTAACTTCAAGGATATAATTTGTTTGACCCATATCTTTCACCTCAAAATTGGATGACAACCAATTTTTGATAAGATTTACATATTTTTTTATCATTTCCTGCTATAAGTATGTCATTTACATACAATATTAACATGATAAATTTATTTTTAGAATTTTTGGAATAAATACAATGATCTTCATCAATCATGTTGAATTCCTTTGACATGATTGCTTTATGAAATCTCAAATACCATTATCTTAAATATTGTTTTAGGCCACGGATCGATCTCATCAATCGATAAACCTTATATTCGCTGCCTTTTTTAATAAAACCTATAAATTGCTTTGTTGGATTTTGAAAGGAAAAATAAAAATAAATGTAGCGGATAAAAGAAACCTACCAGGATTCGTGCGATCCAATTGATTCAATGAAGAGAAAGTAACAATTACTAACCTCTTGAAGTGTAAAATCATTTTGTAGGTGTTGACTCACATGAAATGAATATCATCTATCAATATCCACACTCAAAAGCAATGAACAGATTTGTCCAGAGTGCTAGCTCCCTTCCTTGGTAGCTAGGGTTACAGAAAAATGATTTTTTTTTCTTTTCACCCTCTCAAAGATGATGGCTCACACTTTAAAGTGTGTCTAGTTAGGATTTTCAAACCATATATATATATATATATATATATATATATATATATATAGGTGACCTAACCCTACTTAAAAGAGAGAGAATTTTGGGCTCACATTTCTTATTAAATTAAGAAATACTTTATTTCTTATTTAAAATAAGAATTATAATATTAATCTTAATTAATATTTATTTATTTCTAATTTTAATTTTTCATAAAATAAAATTCAAAAGATCCGAATTAACCCTTAGTCCATTCATCACATTTTATATGTGTGATCCAATAGGTTTATATTATATTGCCAGTGGACCCCAATCCTATCATGGATCCACAAGTCATGAGTGGCCTCTAGCAAGAGATTATGATTACCTAAATAATATGAATATCAATAATTCAATTTTAACCTAATAGAACATATTATAATCCCTTTGTCACACAATATCTTGTTTGAACATAAGTCATGGTTCATGTCAAACTTATATAGTCCAATCATATAATTTCTCGATCATTAAGTAGACTGATAATATCAAATGACATTGATTGTTCCATCAATTTATTTGAGCATGATCATGCATTTCTCATAAGAGATGAACAAATTCTATCTTGATTATTCACTATCTTTTGCATGATTCTCATCATGTCCAATCATAATCTTTATTATTATCTAATTAAAGATAATATTTGATTATGTCAAAACATAATATTTTTCATGTAGGATACTATGATAATCTCAAGTCTAAGTATCGATAACATAACTATTATGAGATCACTAATGACACTAATCCATATAGTATCTCTTAATGGATCTATCCAGTATCATGTTCTCCAATAAGTACTTGCAAGTTTGATTTATATCACCATATATAATCATCCCATGATTATCAATCAAACTCGTACTAGTCTTTATTTATCATTATTCTTTTAATGATAAATGACTAGGGATATCAAAAAATAACATTAAATTGTTATTATAAACATTATTATATTCTAACAAGCCAAAATATAACAACATGAAAAAAATTCAAATTTATAAAATGAAATGTGACATTACAAAAAAAAAAACCAAATGTATGGCCTAGGGCATAACCACTAACATGCTCGATATAGATTTTTTCTTTTAATCCTCCATTAAAGAAAGCAATCTTTACATCCATTTAATGTAGCTCTAAGTCCAAACATGCCACCGAAGCTAGAATTAACCTTATCGACGTAAATCTAACAACAGGTAAAAAAGTCTCCTTATAGTCAATTTCTTCATGTTGTGTAAATCCGTTAACGACTAATCGAGTTTTATACTTTCGATATTGCCATCAGCTTTATCCTTTATTTTGTGAATCCACTTATTCCTAATTGGTTTTACATCCTTCAAGTAGATTAACTAGTTTTCAAACATGGTTTAATTGCATGGAAGCCATTTTTTTCTTCCATTTCTTTTACACTTTTAGGTTCATCATTATCTTGTGGTGTAATAAAAAAAAGGCCTCGTTTGCACCTTCGATCTCAAATCATCAATGTGAATCACTTTTCCTTTTAGATTTTTGTGGTTCAAAATCTTGATAAACATGTCTTGTATTTTCATCATAGTTCGGAATACTCCCACTGGGATTGAGCTTTACACTTCTACTCAAATAAGAATCCTAAATTTTTATACTCCCACTGGAGTTAGGTATGCTCATTCTCTCACTGGAGAATGGATCCTGAACATCCGGACCATTGAAAAGAAAGTTTTGACTTTTTTCAGCAATTTCCCTCCCACTCGGATGAAGGGATCTAGATTGTTCATCTTATTGAGTTTCTTAAAAAGTAAAGTCTTGACTTACTTTACCCAAATTTGGAAACTCATTTTTCAAAAATATGACATCTCGTGATTCAAATTTTGTTACTAAGCCATTTTCTTCCTCACCCACGAACACATACCATTTTGATATGTTAGAATATCATATAAAGATACTCTTTTTACCTCTTGGTCCTCATTTGTCAAATTTATTTAAGGTATCATGGATGTAAGTAGCACAACCTCAAAGGTGAAATTGACTCAGGTCAGGTTGTTGACCAGTTCATAACTCATAAGTAGTGGAAGCAACAAACTTGAAGGGCACATGATTTAGAATATATGTGGCTATTAACAAAGCATCTCCCTAATAGGAGATAAGCAAATTTGCCTGAACCATCATAGAATGTACCATATCTAAAAGGATTTTATTTTGCCTTTTTGTAATACCACTTTATTGTGGAATTCAAGGAATAAATAACTGATGTCCAACCCCCTTTTCATCACATAAAACTTTAAAATCTTCAAAAAGATATTCTTAACCATGGTTGATTTTTAAAACTTTAATTTTCTTATCCAATTGATTCTCAACAAGATTCATAAAAGTTTTAAAGGAACTCAATGCTTTAGACTTGTGAGATATCAAATAAACATGACCATATCTAGTATAGTCATCTATAAAAGTGATGAAATAATAGGCCTCATATCTTGCCCTAACATTCATTGGACCACATACTTCAGAATGAATTAATTGCAAAGGAATTACAGCTCGAATTCCTTTTTCGAATGTTTTTTAACTAGTTTTCATTGCATGCAATGCTTATATATAGGCAATTCAACCTCATTTAAATCACCTATGATTCCCACTTTGGCTAATCAAATCATTTAAATCTTGGCCAATGTGGTTTGATTTAACATGCCACAATTTCACATTATTCTCATAACTATATGAAGTAGAGGTAAAGAGAAAAACTAATTTTGATTGAATAGTCAGGATCAAAATCCATAACAATAAAACTAGTCGAAACAAAACCCCATATTAAGCATCATCTAAACATAAGCATATGTTGTTATCCTTGAAATATAAATGAAGCCAAGTTCATTAAAGCAAAAATAGAAACTAACTAGACAAAAGTATCTCAATACTTTGGCACGTGGTCCATTACTCCTGAATCTGATTGGGCATAGTGTAATCTTTTACATAGTGTCTTTTCTGTTGGTAGTTGAAGAAGAATTTCACTTTTGAAATATTTATCCTTTTTTTACCTTTAGACCTTTTGTAATTCTGTGTTAGCTTTTAAATTTTTAGGCTCTTAGGCCTTTTCCTTACCATTATATTAAAGCTTTCTTTTATTGTTCTGGGTAAAACTCATTCTATCAAAACTCGACTGTGCCATATGTACTTCGACATTGACTTTAATCAATGCCAGATAGTCCTATTTAAGCTTCAAATGATAATTGACATCCCCAAATATCTTTATACAATCCTTATAAGTTGGTTGCATCTCTATATGCTCCCAACTCCTGGGTCAAGAATGGATAACAACTTGGATCTGTTGTTCATTAATCAACTTATGATAAACTTTTCTAAGCTCACATATCATGTTTTCCATATCTCTTAAATATTTCTGCATCATTTGATCAAACTTATCTAATAAGTATCAAATTTGATCACTAATGATATAAACTTAGTTAGAGACGTGTCTCTAAATTTCTCTTGCAAAACGATCCATAGATCTATTGCATTTTGATACTGGCGAAATTGCTTAGTGATATTATCATCCATTTGCACTTAGCAATATGATGAGAGCAATAGAGTATTTCTTTTTTTATACCACATAGGCATCTCGATCCTACCTATGCTAGGCTGTGGTGGCATTCTCAAGTTCATCCATAATTGAACTTATGATTTATAAAGCCTCTTGCACTTCTAGCACATGGTGGATTTACACATTTCAAATCCGAAAAGCAATATCCATTTGGATCCTCTGATCACTGATGGAACAATTGTTGCACCTAATTAAAGGAGAAAAGGCAATACACGTTATTTACTAGGCATCTGAAAATAGAATCTAATAAAGTTATCTATTAGGCTAAAAAATGAAAAGGTTACTAACAGTATCCAATTATCCTCTAAGTCCTAATATTTAAACTTACAGATTAAAATTTCATGCATAGTAAATCTGATTTATTGGAATTTAAGTTCTTAAACTTAATTGAGGATATTATGTGATATAGATAATTAAGCCTCAACTTAATATCAAGAAACTATTCTACTCATAGAATATATGAAGGCAAATAAGATTAAAATAAACACATTCATCATAAAAATTATAAGCCATAATAATATCTAAAACAAAATAAACATAGTTATTATAAAATCCAATAAATCCAAAAATAAGACTTAACTCACAAACAAAATAGGAAATGTAATTCCTAACATAAAAATCCGTAAAATTGAGAATAAAAATATGACACTCATAAAAAAAATTAGGAACTCAATAGATCCAAATCTAACCTAGCGATTATAACTGAATTAATGACCATACACATCAACTGTGAAGGAACAACCTGTGTGCAATCATACGACCATAGGCGATACACTTTACACCTACTTCTGAGCACTATCTCAGATTGAGTCTGACTCCTGAACACTCTTTATTTAGCTACCATATATAAAAATCGAATTATAGATTCTCCATAATGTTCACTCCAGTACTCAATTAATAAGTTCTGAAGTGCTACATGGTAACTGAATGATTCGCATATGATATCCAAAAGCAATTTATGATTCCACCCCCTTTCTAGGCCACCAACCTAAATACAGTCCTACATCTTTTTATGCATACTGACTATATGATGCACAATTGCATCAATATCACCAATTTTGACCTTTTTGTGTAAGCTCATGTGACAGACCTCATGCCCATGTGTATTGGATCGAACAGTCCCTTGAGGAGTATGTGAAACTATATATGTACTTATCATCGTTATATTTATTATACATAACAGAATAAAAATTGTTAGTACACCATGTATAAACAAAAAATGATTGAAACTCATTTCAATCAAATATAAAGATATAATCCACATAATTAATTTGCAAACAAATTTGAAAATTAAAAAAAGAAGAAAATACATTTTCTTTAAATTTTCAATAAAATAATTCTATTGCTTTAATTTTTTTTTAAATCAACAAAAAAATCAGAAAAATTATGAAAATCGGAATTGCAAAAAATGGTAGTCGGAGAACATCTCACACTCCTTCATGCGCTGGTAAGAATGGCTCCACATACCTCACGCATGACAGGGTAGCCACGCACTAGCTGTGGCATAGTGCCACATGGCGTGACTTCACTGAGCCATTAGTCACCATGTGGCATGACCAAATGACACATGGTATCCACTCATTGGTCCATGCAGACTCCAGTGTCTCTCACTGGATTGATAGGTGGCATATAGCATGATCACAGTCTGCCACATGGCAGCCAGTCATTGGCCTATATGTGCATACCAATATTAGATATATATCACGATATATCATGAGAAATAAGGATACATACCTATCAAAGTGCAGATTAACAAGCATCGAGATCGCCCCCTTTTTGCATGACCGGTCTGGTTCTCACCCATGCCATTCAAGCCTTGGGATGAAAACACTAATACCACGAACTAAAAACTCCAATGAAAAGGAGAGAAATTGTGCGGAAGCAATTTGGCAGAGTTTCAATATGGGAGTTTCTCTTTTTTTTCAAAATGCAAAAATTTAGCCCTTATATATTGCTCTGATTAAGTTAACATAAATTACCTTAATCAGTATCAATTAAATTGGCAATTATAGAAATGAAACAAAGAAAATAATATCTATTATTAATATGTCAGTTGCCTAATTTAAATTAGGTAATTGCCCATATTAGTATCCGCTAATAATGGTAAATTTCCTAATTATGGAAAATCTCAATATGGAACTAATTTCATGTGTATTATTTTTTATTCTGTTATATTCTCGTTTATATCGGGATTAATTTTTCATCTTGTAAGTTATGGACGTATCCCAAACTCGTTCAATATTGATCATGTTCCTGCCGTGGCCTATTAGAATTTAAGTTGCGGATAGAGTTGAAGATCATGTTCCTTCTGTTTGGCCAATTGATCATGTTCTTTCTGTTTGGCCTGCTACATTTTGTTTGCCTGAAATTGGCTCCACCTGAGATTGACACTAATCCGACCTATTTGACAAGTTTGTGTATAATCAAATTCAATTGATAATTTTTTTTTTTTCTGATTTAGTTGTATCAATAGTTTCGCTTTGCCTTGTATTATATCAAATTTGGATTTTTTCTACATCTCCTTTCATATTTAGGTTCTTCAAAGTTATTTGATTTTGAGCCCAAAAATTTTGGGTTGATAGGATCGGTTATGGTGCTTTATTTCGAGTTTTGGTTTTATTAGGTCGGATGCACACCCCTGGTCACCATCTTAAAACAATTTGAATTGGTAAGCAAATATACTTCCAGTTTATTGGTTGACAGTTTAAGAGATATATGTGACAGATATATAAATGTTTTCCTTTAAATATAAAAGATCGATGATAACAAAATGCAAATGTAACCTAACTACAACTGTACATATTATTATTGTAATCTTATCATAATAACAATTATGATTTTATTGTTTATAAATTAATTTTTAATATTTTGATATTCATGTCGATTATCATTTCAATTTTCACAAAAAATATATAAACAAAGACGTCACTACTGTTAAAACAAAGTTATTTTATCAAACCATTTTGTTTTACTTTTTTTTTTCATAATCTATAATTAACTACATTAACTTAAAAAAAATTGCACAAATTAAAAAATTATTAATTTCATAGTATGACTATCAATTTTATTTAATCATTTAAAAAATAAATAAAAATATAAAAATGCATCAAAATTGTCAAGTGCAATTCACGTGCACAAAAATTAGTATTTTAAAAAAAATAAAATGAATGATAGTCTTGAATTGCAGCTATGTTTTTAGGTAGTTTTAGGTTTGTTTTTATCTATTTAAGATTATGGCTTCACAAAAATAAAATGAATGATAGACTTGTATCGCAACTAAAAAACGTAGGTATAATTTTTTTTTCTTTCTTAAATCCTACTTAACCAAAAGTACTTTGCTTAATTTAAATACCCTAATATAATCATTCTTTTATTAGTCATGTTAAAAACTTGCCAATTGACTTATAACAATCTTATTTACTATTCATTTAGTCAAAAATTCAACAGGATAACGGCTAAAAATTTAACTACCTAAAACCTACAATTCAAATAATCTCGCAGCCCAACTCAGGGGCACAACAATATAACTTATAATCCATCCATATCCATTCATAAACTAATTCAAAATAATAAAATCCATCATTTACATCTAACTACTCCAAAATATAGAGTATTCATATGCATGCCTTTACAAAACCAACTATTCAAAACTAATACATGTACAGGACTTCAAAAAACCTACTAAACGAGTCTATACAAAAAGAATAGTCTTCTCTTGGTTTGCTCCCAAAAGCAAGGCGAAGTTGCTCCAAAAATTTGCTTGTCAACCTACATGCAGTCAATAAATGCTACATGCTGAGCTTAACATGCTCAGTGGACATTCTTTTTATAAGCTAAGGACAGCAAGCCACCAATTTCTCTGCACAACTTTTTCATTATTTTTCTTCCATAGGTCCGATTCCTCTCTGCATTGTAATACTAGAGTAGAAGCTTTGCATGAAAAAGACATGTTCATACTCCTTAACACGAAGCAAATCTGTATTATATTTTGAATATCGATTCTACAGGGTCTTGCTATTAATAATTGAATACCATACCCCTATTAGTTGTATAAGAATATACCTATAAAGGCACAAGAAAAGCATCATTTGTTTAGCTTTATCTCCTAATAATGAACCCTTCTTCGCACCAAGATTGCTGTACTATATGCCTTCCATTACAAAAAGAAACGATCGTACTTTCTGCTTTTTCTAACTTTTGTATACCACCAGACATTTTATTACCTGCTTTTCACAGCGCAACGATGCCTTTAAGCAAAGAATTGCATTAATGACGTTCTTGTCTTTATCAAGATTCAAGAACACAAATTGGACATTTTTCTTAATGCTATTGCTCTCCAGCAATCGATTGATATTTTTCAGGTCCATATTATATTATCGGACCCGTGCATCTAATACGAAAATTAAAATAAAGTTTCATAATCATTCAGTGAAGTGGACCAAGTACGCTAATTTGGAAGCTTGTAATTTATCATCATCATTGGCAACTCTCTACAAAATTACTCCTTCAAAAGCATTACAATATTGTTTAGCTCCTACACAATAATTCTTACTAGAGACAGATCTGCCATTCAATATATATATATATATGCCACTAGTAAGCATTATATGCACATAAATTCATTAAATGTCATGCAGATACAATTTAATCCATAAAGCATTACCAGATATCATATTAAACCAAACATTAACAATTTAATCACTTTTATCACTTATTCAATTATGCATATTAACCTTAAAAAAAATGCATTACAACGTAATGAGTAAATTATTGCTAAATAACATTAAGTTCAAAATTTCAATTTAAAACAATCATAAGCTATATTATAAATCTAATTATCATAAAGTCAGTCAATTAATTATGCTAGAGATATATTATCATGAAATCCCTAAATGTTCATTTAACTATAAAATTTCCATTAAATAACTATATAATCACCTTATTTCATTTAATGACATACAGTACACAATTTAATCTCCTAAAGCACATTTAATAGAAAAATATGTTAAAGTCGAATCCACATAAATAACTCCAAAGAGTAACTATATGTTCATTAATTACAATTGCTTATACCAATTAAAACACTTTGCCACTTGTGTTCAATTATGCCCCTAGTAAATCTGTGTACCGAATACACGGAACGTGGATCATTGCGCATCCACTATAAAAAAATATAGTTCAATTCAATAAACAGTGACAAATAGTATATAGTATACAGTGAAAGTAGGCTGTCATTGTCACTACCTGAGCAAGTCATCATGACTCGGACCGTGGTATAAAATCTCTATGACTAACCAACTATATCATGAGCTAGATTTCTATACCAAACCAACTAAAGGCAATTAATTTATCAATTATTAAAATTCCATTTCAATACTTAATATGTACCCAAATTAACATATTATATAATTCAAAGCATCAAATATGCCAAAATGAAAAATTTACTAACAATTTAACCAATTCTCAATAAACCATCTCCAATTACTAATTAAACAACATTAACATCAATTAATCAATGAACTCATTTAAATTCAATAAAATCTACAATTTCCATAATAGCATAATTCACCATAAATTATTTAATTTAATTGCAATAAAATTTCGTTTAACTAATTATCCAATTTTAGTATCAAATTTACTAAAATCTCATCTAAACATCAATTATGTCAAAATGTACATAATACATTATTTCATTACAAAATTCTTAAATAAATTCAAACAAAGGTAATTAAATCAAATTATACTTAAAAATCATATCTATGAACATATGATGGCTTATAACTCATAAACAACCACAATAGTCATGAAGACAATTACAAATCCAATTTTGGCCACCTACAAAATTTTTCTTCATTATTTATTTTCCATCATTTAAACATCTATTAAATTAGATTACTAATTGATTGGCAGTTATATGCATTCAATTATAAATAAAACACCAATTGAGGTTCATGTTGGATTCGAAAATAAAATAAATATTTTAATCAAAATAGGGCTTAGAGAAAAAAGACTCTTTCACTTAACTTGCATCACAAAAACCAATATGCAGACACCATTTTTTGACAAAGAGATCTCTTAATAATTGATTCTCAAGAGCTTAACTCTATACTGGAAAAATTTCAAGTCATTTGAGTCTGTATCCAAGGAGTTATGGCGTAAGAAGCACCTACTGCTCCATATTGACCCACCAAATAAAAAAAAACTACTGTTTTGGGAATTTTTGAGGACCTTAGAGGCAGAATTAAATTATTGATATTTCTATATCATTTGTAGGAACAGATGTCCCGATTCTAGCTCAACTAGAATCATGCAATTTGGAGTTCAAAAACTCAACTTATGATCAAAACAGTCACCGGAGGTCAATCTAAACTTCTGAACAACACTTTTTTTAGATTTAATTATTATAAACATCAATTTGCACATCCATAAGCATATTTCTAATGTCAATTTAAATTTATAATGTCAATTTCATAAAAAATCCTAAATTATATAACCCTAAAATTTACCAAATTTAATAAAAATCTCAAGAACATGTAACCACATACCTTAATTCTCTTTCTCCTTCACTAAAACTATTTTTCTTTCCCTTTGACTTAGAAGAATTACCTTCTTAACCTTGAAACCATCATGGCTAAACCATTCATGCAAGGACCCACAAAATTCTCACTTCAATACTGAATTGGATCATAAAATTCAACTAAAAATAACTTATTCTAGCTAAATAAACCCTTAAAATCAACTAAAACAATTAATTTTACTTACCTTCAATTTGTCCAAAAATCTAACTTTCTTGATTTCTCTCAAATCTTCACCCAAAACAAGAAATTAATAGCTGAAATAATCTTCTAAAGGGGCTGAGAACATTAATCAAACTTGGATTAAAGGAGGATGGAAGGATTTTGAAGAAATCAATGTGAAAAAGAAAAAAAAAAGAAAGTCACGTATTTGAGGGAGAAGATAGAAAAACGTGAGGCTGCTGAAACCAAATTGGGCTAATCAAATCCCAAATCCAAACCACTTTTATGGCCCAATTTGCAATCTTAAATTAATTTTCTCTTCTTGAGCTCAAATTCCCCTAAAATTAATGAGAAAATTACTCCACATGCGATCTATTTTAACTTTTTTTTTCAAAAAATACAAATTTTTTTATGTTGTTTCATAGTTCTAACTTTTTTAATTTATAATTTAAAAATACAACTTTCTTTGATTGAAACGAAAACTTCTCCCATCATTCTTCCTTTTTCATCCTTCTCGCCATCTTTCTCATTATCCAATGCTTACCAGCATTTTCTCTTTTTTCGGCAATCAGGAATTTTCTCTCCGTTGTCGGTGACTAGTATCTAATTAAGGCCCACCTTGGCTCATTCTAAGTCTCCATTTTGCATACTGCAGTCTGCAGCAACAGAGAAGGGAGTGTCTCAAAATTCTGGACATGGAAAACGAGAGGAAGAAGAGGGGTAGTACCGTAAATCGATCTAAGTGGTGAAACTCTGAAATTGAACTTGAGGAGGCCTAATATTACATTTGATTCAACTTAGAAGCTCCTACAGTAACAGATGTGCAGTGTTTAGATGTTTACTTCTTATCATCTCCCTTTTTATTGCAATCCACGTAACATTTATAAAAGAAAAAAAGCTGATTTATTTTTTGTCATTTTCTTCTGGTATGATTAACCTCTCTGGATGTTGAATTAAGCTCAGGGAAATAATAGTATAAATGGGGTAAATTAAGAAACTGAGAATTTTATAAATAAATTTTTGGTGTAAATATGGATTGATGACAGCAGACTGATTTTTAACCATAAATACCCACAATCTTCTTTTGATTTTTACAAACTATTCTGGCTAAACTTTTGAACTGAAACTCTTTTTTCTGGATGAAACGGCTTGCTTTGATGTAAAACCCAAACTTGCAGTCTTTTCCCCTTGTGTTAATGCGATTTCTAGTTTATTCTGATCCCTGTTTAGTTGTTCTATAATTTTAGCCTTTATTTAATGAAGTGCCTCCAGTCTACTTTATTTTTACATTATGATCCCTTCCACCTTTTGTTGTTTCAATGATATCCCTGTCTTATTTTCATATCTATCTTTGATCGTTCTTATTCCTAGGTTTTTGAATATTATGGGTCTTAAAATGAAGGTTCTTATTTACAATAATGTCTTCTAATTCACAATTATTTTTTATTTTTATTTTTGCAAGTTATGATTGTGAATACTTTTTACAGGAAAATGTTGTTGAAGAGATAAAAGAAGCTTTCAAGGTATTTGACAGAAACCAAGATGGATATATATCAGCCAATGAGGTCAGTTTTTTGCATTTTCTTTTTCTTTAATATTGGTAAGATGAATTTTCTTATTTTCAATTCAATGATACATAGTATACGTATTGAATTGTCTTTTATAATAACACTGTAGCTCTATATATATTATGCATATTAATTAATTAATTTTTTATTTTTTTTATTTTAATTGTTTATTGTTCTTTTATTTTTATTATGAAGTAGTTTTTCTTATTTTGCTAATAGATACTTGAAATCTTATATTTTCATTGTTATGACTTTATTTGAGTTCTAATTTCAATATTAATTGATTATTTCTTGGTTTTAAGCATATTTTTATCTTTGATTATGTTAAAATTAATTATTAGTTTATTAAATTAATAACTAAAAATTGGTTTAGGCACTATCATTGATTTGCATGTTCTTGGATTAACTTTTTACTATTTATACATGATTATTTTCTAATTTTGAGTTAATTATGTGTTGGTAATATTGGTTAAGACTAAGAGAGGAGGGACTAAGAATAAATTGGAGTTGAATTTACTTGTAAAAAAGTTCAATGAATATTTAGGAAGTTAAAACTAGATTTTTATGCTAAGTATTAGATTTATCTATGAGTTAATACTAAATGATATTCTTGCATAAAGATATCTGGCTTTATTACTACTTTTTCCATAATCATTAGTGTTTCTATTGAATTTAAGTCATTACAATGAAACTTAAAGTAGATAGTTCTTTTAGCAAGAGAATTTTAGTTATTGTTTTGTTTTTAATTCATGTTGATGTAATTTTAGTTTTTGTTTTGTTTAATTGTTTATTTAGTTTAATTTTTGCCTTTTAATCAAAAACATTTGGGAAATAATTTCAGATTAATTTAATTCATACATAGATATTTTTCTTAGCAATCCATATTCACTTGGGTACGATATTTGAAATCTTAATCTATATTTTTCTATATTATTAGCCGATTTAGTACACTTGTTATAAGCCGGTCATACATCAAGTACACACTATATATACATCAAGTACACATGGTGTATACAGCAGGTGAACACGATTTATACATCAAGTACACATACTGTATACATCAAGTACACACTGTGTATATACCAAGTACATACTATGTATACAACAGATACAAGCGGTGTATACGTAATATATAAAGAAACATTATTAAGCATTATATTAATTTTATATTATCATTACACAATATAATACATTTAATGTGTGAAGAAAAAAAAATAATTGCCTTTTGTTTTTTGGGTTCTTGAGAATCATAATTTGATGTTTCAATTGCACACTCTTAGTTTGTTTTGTGATCATTAAAATAGAACTAGCATGAGACTTTTATTTTTCTTAATATTTTTCTTGTAATTTACTTTCTTAATTTTTTTAATAATTTGGCAGATACTTTTAGATTGGGGAGATAAACTTGATCAAGTATCAACCATTTCACCTTAGATATGACTAGATAAAACATCAGAAAGAGTCATCTTAGATGAACAAATTCATATCACATCATTTTCCAAGGTGAAACGAGAAAGCAGACATCATAATTGTGTAAATATTTTTTTAATCATGATCCTTGTAATGTAATACTCTTATGCTTTTCTTTTGGTGCAATGAAATTTATATATACGCTACTGTTTGAATTTCATTTCTTAAAAAGGAAAAGATAAATTGTAACCAAGTATGCAAAAGTTGACTTAAATTTTATAAAAATTGCTTAAATATAAAAATATAGCAAGCTTCCTGCATGATTATTCCAAATACAAACTTTCAAAGTAATTATTGAGGAAAACTCGCTCTAAAAATAAAGAATAAATTGTGGTCTATAGCAATAATAGTTTTCAAGTCACAATTAAAAAATTTTAATTCCTATGTCTTTAATAAGCAATTTAATTTAATAAATAATTCAATGTCAAAGTGCTTAAGTTATTCAATTTATGAATTAGTTCATGTACATACTGTATGCATCGGTTACTTATACGAGGAAATTCTCTCCTGCCATGGAGGATTTACTTAAAAGGAACTAGTCAGTATCTATTTAGCGCATTCATTTTTAGGGGAATAGGGCAGCAAACTGGTTAGCCAACTATGGATTTTGTGGTTCCCTTGGGTTGCATCACTCAGAGATATTTCATTTTGGCCTTTATCAAGTTCTTTTGGATGATGTTATGGGAAATGTTGTTCCTTTCAAGCAACTCAAAGTGGTAAAAGCCTAAAATTCTGGGCCCAAGTTCATTCTGAATTCATTTTCATTAGGAGGAAATTAATTACAAGCAAAATGCTCTAGGCTAGGAATTTAATCATGCCTACAAACTCAATTCAGTGGTCACAGATCATACAGTCATTAATCTTTATAGAAAAAAATAAAAAGAATTGAACTTAATTGTCACTGACAGTAAGAGACAACAGAATGAACATCTATAAACAAATTAGAAAATACATAGTGAAGCTAAATTTATGTTGGAGACCAGTAAAAAGCTAATCAAATGAGAAGGAGACTTTAATTCAAATTTAGAGTGTGTTAACAATTGATAAGAAAATTGAATATTCAATTCGACAACTGTTGGTTACATATGCTTCAGATATTTAATATGAGTTTTTGAAATGCAATCACTGATTGATGTAAAGGAAACTAATTTCATAAAAAGAAGCCAGAACCCGAGTTTACATTTCCTCACAACAAAATGAACACCATAAAGCTACTCCAGGAAACCCAAAATCAGTTGACTACTCGATTAATTAAAATCCAATTTCAGAATTTACGAACAGCGTAAACTAAGATATTCAAATCCAAATATGCACCTGTAGATGACAAAATGAACACTAAATAATTATTTAGAAAACAAATATGCAATGAATATTTGCATACCATCAAAACAAATTAAAACACACATTAAATCATCATTGTCAAACACAATAGACTAAATCTGAGTCCAAGAATACCAAAATACTAAATCCGAGTCTAATAAAACTTCTATTAGGACTTTTAATAAATACTTAATAGATTGAAAATACTAATTAGCAAAACCCATTCAATCACTTATTTTTATTGAAAAGCAAAACAGAATATCAAGTAGAAAGGAATAAAAACAAAATTAGATTTCAGAGTACCAAAATAATCCAAGATTTTCTACAATTTTAGTAGATATATTAGATAGAAAAACCTGTTTAGCAAATTTCGAAGGAGAAGAGTAACGTCGGTGGTCTCAAAATCTTCACAGACGAAGAGTGATGTTTGGTCTCGAAATCAGTGAAGAAGAAGGGTCACCGGTGATCGGAGAGGCTGGAAGTGGCGATTATCAGAGAGAGGAGGGTGAAAAATTAGAAAAATGAGAAATTAGGGAATTGTGAAAGTAATAAATTATATTTAAAATTTCAGCCCAAACGGAGTCCATTTTCGATCTGGTCCACTTAAATTAGTCCAATAACTCAAATTTTATTGTTACCATAAAAATTCCTTTTTAATGCCAATAAATTCTATACATTATTTAGAGTCTATCCATATCTTCAGATAATTTTTTAGAGATCAATAACTATTTTTAAAGGTCCAATCAATGTTTAGTCAAACCGATTACTATTTAAATCGAAATTTTTTTTTTCTCTTTTTTAGCATTTGGAGACCAATTTGAGCTCAAATTCAATTCAAAATTCACCCTCGCACAAGCTGCAACTAATAATTTTTTATGATCAAATAAAATATTTTCATCAACAGGCATATTTAATACTCCGAATATGCTGACCAATACCGAAAATACTATTTACATCTAACATGGTATTTGGGCCATTACACTAATTTTTGATATATATGGATCAAACATTTATAATCAAAAGTAAACAATTGCACACATAATTTTTGGGTTGTTTGACAATGCAACTAAAAGAGGCTTTTATTAATCAATTAGGATGTTTTATAACCCCTTTCAATTGGACTTAGTTTGCACAAAATATTTCTTAAGGTTTTTGACATTGTTCCATGAGCTTGGAATGTCTTAGCTGCTCAGACTTTTGAGCTTCTAAGTTGATAGTCCAATCATCTTAGTGATTTCATAAGGTCCTTTCTAGTTGGGCATTAATTTGCCAATTTTAGTGTTGCATGTATATGCCAATTTTCTCCTAATCTAAGTAACAGATCGCTTAAGTTGAAAACTCTCCCTTTCACTTTAATTATTGAAGTATATGGCAAAGCGCTGTTTGTAAGTGGCCATCTGCATGTTTTTTCCTTTTTTAATAAGCTAGGACGGTAACACCCATACTAAACAGTTTTACGGATTTAAGTGATTAAGCCGAAAAAAATTTTTTTTTAAACTAATTAATTCCTAGTTACCAATTTTTATTCATAATGCATGTTCACAATTCAACTTGTCGCTGACCTATAACTGTCAAATTTTCTATCCAATTTTTACAAAAATTCGGCAAGATAATGTCTTAAAACTTGCCTACCCAACCTCCAAATCAACCAATCCACAGCCCCTCAGGAGTACAACAGTTCATAAACAATATATTCTTTTCATCCATATATTCTCAATTTCATTTCAAACACACTTAATCAATTCACTACCTATCAATCACACATTTATATGTATACAAATATTGTACCATTACTGACCAATTTTTTTACTTCAACATAATTGTGTAAATATTTTTTTTAATCATGATCCTTGTAATGTAATACTCTTATGCTTTTCTTTTGGTGCAATGAAATTTATATATACGCTACTGTTTGAATTTCATTTCTTGAAAAGGAAAAGATAAATTGTAACCAAGTATGCAAAAGTTGACTTAAATTTTATAAAAATTGCTTAAATATAAAAATATAGCAAGCTTCCTCCATGATTATTCCAAATACAAACTTTCAAAGTAATTATTGAGGAAGACTCGCTCTAAAATAAAGAATAAATTGTGGTCTATAGCAATAATGGTTTTCAAGTCACAATTTAAAAATTTTAATTCATGTGTCTTTAATAAGCAATTTAATTTAATAAATAATTCAATGTCAAAGTGCTTAAGTTATTCAATTTATGAATTAGTTCATGTACATACTGTATGCATCGGTTACTTATACGAGGAAATGTACACAAACACCCAAGAGCATCATTCTCACTTCAAGCCAACTAACTAAAAATCCTTAATTTATTAATAAAAAAAAAATGAAGATGTATTAAAGTCAATAGGTGGCTGGCTCGTGTGAGGTTTAGATGCAGAGCTGTGGGGGTGCTTTTTGGGCCGAAGCTTAGGCTATAGAAAAGTGATTAGTTCTTGAGATGGATAGCAAAGGTGTAACTTTTTTATAGGCTAATAATAAGGTTTAAGTTGGTTATTCCTATATATCTCTACTGCCATGGAGGATTTACTTAAAAGGAACTAGTCAGTATCTATTTAGCGCATTCATTTTTAGGGGAATAGGGCAGCAAACTGGTTAGCCAACTATGGATTTTGTAGTTCCCTTGGGTTGCATCACTCAGAGATATTTCATTTTGGCCTTTATCAAGTTCTTTTGGATGATGTTATGGGAAATGTTGTTCCTTTCAAGTAACTCAAAGTGGTAAAAGCCTAAAATTCTGGGGCCAAGTTCATTCTGAATTCATTTTCATTAGGAGGTAATTAATTACAAGCAAAATGCTCTAGGCTAGGAATTTAATCATGCCCACAAACTCAATACAGTGGTCACAGACCATACAGTCATTAATCTTATTTTTATTTTTTTCTGTATATTTTTGTAATGCATTCAAAACAAACAGCATACAATAATAATAATAATAATAATAATAATAATAATAATAATAATAATAATAATAATAATAATAATAATAATAATAATAATAATAATAAAGGCAAGTAGTATTATTTTATTTTATTAAAATTTTATTAATATATAATTACATCAAGATCAACTATCATCGAATGATTGAAAATTTCAATACTTTTTAGGTTATTAATGTTCGATATGCTCAAAAAAAATATGCAATTGATAAAAATTAATACTTTATATCAACATCATATTATTGATTCATTGATTTTGATCAAGAAAGGGTAAATGATTGCACACATTTATTATTTTTCTTCTTTCTTTTTTTCTTTTTTGTAAGGTGTACAGATTGTTATGTTAGAAAAGTGGATGTCATTGGAAAGAGAAAAAGGGGAAAAAAAGTTGGATTATGCAAATACGCATAACATAAAGATTAAAATGTTAGAGCAATAATTGTGAAAATATGGCATGGCAACATAAGAAAAGTACAGTGATATAGGGGAGCAGAAGTGTATTCGCAAATTACAAAATGGAAAGGCAGATACAATCCTGCCAGTCAAACTCAAATTTTGGTACCAACTGCCAGCCAAATTTCATATGGAAGTTTTGGTATAAAATTATTACTTTTATTTTTTTTTTCCCGTGTTTTACACATTTTGTATATTTGACATATCAAATTATCTCTTCTCTAGCCTAATTTATTAATTTAATTGCTTTAAATTAGAGGTGGCGAATGGACGGATTTGATAGATTATGAAAGTATTGTATTTTTTAATATTTTTATTTTTTCTGTATATTTTTGTAAAATGCCCAAAATTAATACCAATATTCAAACATATATTATAGGCTATATTTAAAATTTCAGCCCAAACGGAGCCCATTTTCGATTTAGTTCACTTAAATAAATCCAATAACTCAAATTTTATTGTTACCGTAAAAATTCCTTTTTACTGCCAATAAATTCTATACATTATTGAGAGTCTATCCATATCTTTAGATAATTTTTTAGAGATCAATAACTATTTTTAAAGGTCCAATCAATGTTTAGTCAAACCAATTACTATTTAAATCGAAAATTTTTTTTCCTCATTTTTAGCATTTGGAGACCAATTTGACCTCAAATTCAATTCAAAATTCACCCTTGCACAAGCTGCAACTAATAATTTTTGATGGTCAAATAAAATATTTTTCATCAACAGGCATATTTAATACTCCGAATATGCTGACCAATATTGTAACACCCTTATACCGTCATACAGTGTACGCGGTAATCGGATGTCAAACTATACATGAAACAGTGAATTTTTTTTTCTTAACAGTACCGATAAACATACTTGTATATAGGTACTTAAAATATAATCATTAACCGCATATCTGTGACTCAATAATTAACAAATAAATTTCATATATTATAAACATATACTTGCATAGTAACTATATTTTTTCGTACTTACATACATGCCAAATCTAAATCCTATCTTGTTCCTTTTCTTGGACTTGACTACTCCTGCAATATCGGCCAATGAAATCCTATCGTCTTCATAACCTGCACGCAGTCAACAAATTACGCGCTGAGCATCAAAATGCTCAGTGGTGGATACGTATCCCAAACTTTCCATAATAAATTACAGAAACACACATACACACTTGCATGAATTTACTCATACATACATTCATTCGATGTACATACATACATAGCATAAATATATGTTCACCTACCTATACATACATCCACATACTTTACATACATATATACATACCGTACATGCATACATAGCATATCATACCTGCATGCATATACATATCATACATGCATACATATGCATATATATATAAATACATATACATGCATACATATACATATCATACATATTCACTTACGTATTTCTATATACCCATACATATATACACGTATACATACATTTCATTTACATACATTACTCGTACATATACATACATATACATATCATATATATTCACTTACATATTTCACTACACCATAACATTTATTTTAGATTCATTTAAAAGTCTTAATAAGTATAATATACTATTAAAAATCCATTTTTCAATTTAATTTAAAACTTTACTTAATTTTTCAGTTTAGTCCTTTAACTTTTTATTTATTCCAAATTTACCCTTTTATACCTTTAAATACCAAAATGCCCTTTAATCTTTTATTCTCTCATTTTAATCTATTAATTGGCTTATAAGTTTTGACTTTTCATGTAAAATTATATTTTAGTCTTTATATTTTACAAAGTTAACTTTTTACACAGTTAGTTGACCAAATTACCATTTTAGCCTTATTAAATTATTTCCTTCTCACTTTTACTTATTAAATTCATCTTTTAGAAAAATTACTTTTTTACCCCTAAACTTTTTAACTCTTTTCATTTTAGTCCTTTTTCATCTTAAACTTCAATTTTAATTTTCTTTTTGCACTTTTAATATTTTTTTATCATTATGCCCCTAGTACAAACCTGGCAGAAAACTCTCAGACCGGATATGCGGGACGTGGACCCCACAAGATCACAACAGAATGAGAAATAACCTCCAAGAATCATTCCTCACAAAACATATGAACATATGATAGTACTATGATAGGTACTATGGAGATCGACGATCCAACCATAGTAAAGCAAGTCGCCATGACTTGCACCGCGGTACAGATATCCCAATGGCCAGCCAATTATATCCTGAACTAGGTTTTACTGCCTGATTCTTTCTAAAGGCACAAATTCACTTACTTTTCATTTGATTATTCAATTATTCATTCTTTACAATACTTTTCATTAATTGTCATTTCTGTAACAGTACATTACATTTGCAGTCTGTCTTCTTTACATAGTTAGTGAATTATTTCGCAATAATTCACCATTTAATCAATAAATGCAGTAGTTCATCATAATTTCATATTTTTCAAATAAATACCTAACTAAAATTTATTCCAATAATATTCGTTTAATTCCCATAAATTCTATAAAAATTTATGGACGTCAATACTCACTTGTACTATCATTGTAAAGTTTAATTACATTAAAATAACTAAAGATTTCATAGTTTTCCTCTTACCTTCCATTCGGCCATAACTAAAAGTTCATCATATTTATACATAATACACACATTATTAAATATATATTATATTGTACACTAATTTCATTTAATACTATCTTTCATGTAATATCATTATTTTTAGTTTTATTTGTTTATGTGCTTCTCATCTATAATTTACTAACTTGTGTTATAAAAACTATAATCCCAAATGCTCAATTTACCAAATCTATCACATTATTTCTATATTAATTTTAATGTTATTATTATTAATTATTCACGTTTTAATTCATTCATTATTTACCATACTCATTAGTTTCTTTAATTCATTTAATCACTATAACTTACTCAAATCACTTTATGCATAATTAAATACCACGCTAATTACATATCAATTTATTTCAATTTAAGTTTTTCACGTTTCCCTATATACCAATTTGTCTTATTCAATATATAATTTATATTATTTACTCTCGAAATTTGCATCTCCTTACGTATTTAATTAACATTACTATGATTCTTATATTTGTCCTTTACATATAATTTATTAAAATAATCATGTATATTCTGTACGTACATATTTAGTTTATTATTGCCATGTTTATTACGTACTTGCTCATACATTCATATATATATACATTTTTACTTACATTTATAATCATATACGTACATATTTGTCTACCTACATCTATACACATATACGTACATACACGTATACATATACATATGCGCATAATTTTATACATATATTTAATTATTAAACTTATTTATTCTCAATAATTATTTTCTTTTTGCTTATTACTAATTATTTTACATATTAATTCTTAAATTAACTAACTTATCATTTAGACTTACAATTCTTATTAAATTATGATTATGCCCTTTTCTATTAATTTATTTACCAAGATATCATTATTTATCTAATTATCATTAATTCAATATTTATTTGTAAACTTACTATTTAATCCCTAAACTTGCTAAATTACCATTTAGTCCTTAAAATGGCTAAATTTTTGTTTAGTCATTCAATTTCTCATAAATTACAAAAATATCCTTTTATTTTATTTTATTTATAAAATTGCCATCAATTATTCATGTTTCACTACTAAGTTCTTATTTATTGGTAAAATTCTAATTTAGTCTCTAAACTTATTTTCATGCTTAAATTCTTATTTCAATTATCATTTTCTTTTCCAATTTAATCTTAATTCATTTAAACTCATTTGTTATTCAATATTTGACAATATTTCACTTTTGCCCCTAAACTTATAATTCTTTTTCATTTAAGTCCTTTTTCCACTTTATTATTTTATTTTTCATTCCTTTTTATTTCCTTTTTTATTCCAATTAATTAATTGGATTATTTTAAAATTGTTTATGCCACAAATTCAATTTTTCTCATCAAAATCCAATATTCTTACTATACATAATATAAAATTTAACTTAAAAATATTCTATTAAATTCCAAGAATTCTCATTAAATAAATTTAGCATTAAAATTATTTATACTTTCAATTTGAAATATTTCCATCACAAACCAACCAAAATAAGCATACATACTCACACATACATATTTCGGCCACCATGAATTTTTTCATTCCAATTATTTTTTTTCATTTACAAGCAATTCAATCATCCATTTAAGCTTCCAATTTCACATACATAACATTATTTCCATTTAATCATACATAATCATATAAAATCATAAATTTACATAAACAAATTCTCAAGCAAAATTTATGGAAATTAAGGGATAGAGTATCCACTAACCTTAATTCATCTCCTTCACACATTGGCCCTCACTTCCTTCATTTTCTCCTTGAAATTTTCATTTTCTTTAAGTTTTTCCTATTATGGCCAAAATTTTCAAGGACAAAAACCCATCAATCCTTATTTCCTTTGATCAAATAAACCACATAATCTTAATCTACATATCCTAATTAACCTATTGGAAGCTTTAAACTTAATTAAAAACTCAATTTTGAGGCATCAACTTTCTCTCTTGATTTTTTGCACTTCCAGCAGCTCAAATGACCTCTTGAAGCTTCCATGAGATAGTAGAGGGGTTGGATTTAACTTGAGAAAGGTTGATTTAGGAAGAGAGTTAAAAGAAATTGAAAGATCTTCCATGAAAATGGAAGAAACCCATACGGTCAAGAGGAAGAAGAAAGAAGAATCGTGAGAGCTGGAGATTCATTTGGAAAATGGCTGATTTTGGATCTTTTATAAGGGTTAATTGGGCTGGACCTAGTCCAACCAAGTTGGTTGGGCCTAACTCAAGCCTAATTGCCCTATTAATCCCAATAAGCTTTCATAAATTATTTCTCTCACTTTCAAAGCTCAATTTCACTTAAAATTAATTCCATAATTCTTAAAATAATATATTGAGCCTCCATAAAAAATTTTGGCCCAATCGGAGTCAATTTTCAGTCTGGTTCAGTCCAACCAGTCCGATTAATAAATTTTTTATGTTACCGAAAAATTAATTTTTTTCCACCAAATGATTTTAAATCTCATAAAAGGCTTAAATGGAAATTCCTGCAATTGTTGAAGATTATTTGCTATTTTTAAAGCTCTGGTCAAATTATAGTTGATCGGTTACTATTTAAACTAAAATCATTATTTTTCTCTTACTTCTTGAGGTCAAATATTATTAAAAATACTTCTAAAATTCTTAAAATATATTCATTAGACTCCATGAATATTTTTGAGTCATTCGAAGACTATTTTTTGGTCTGGTTCATTTTTACCGATCCGATATTCTAATTTTCAAAGTTACCGTAACATTAATTTTTTTATTATCATATGATTCTACATCACATTTAATGTAGATCTGAAAAATATGGTAATTTTTAAGGATCATATGTTATTTTTAAAGTTCCAACTAAGCTCTCAGTTAACACATGCATCTTTTTAATTAGAACCGTGACTTTTTCCTTATTTTTGACTTTTAATGGTCCATTTGACCTTATTTTCAGTCCAAATTATATCATTGGACTCCAACTAACTTGCTCTTTCCAATGGTCCAATAAAATATTTTTCAACTCGTATAGGTCCTATTCACCCCGGTGTCACTATTCACTGCCGGAAAATACTATTTTTTACTAGCCTGATATTTGGACCGCTACAAATACCGAAAATACTATTTATATCTAACTCGGTATTTGGGCCATTACACTAATTTTTGATATATATGGATCAAACATTTATAATCAAAAGGAAGTAAACAATTGCACACATAATTTTTGGGTTGTTTGACAATGCAACTAAAAGAGCCTTTTATTAGTCAATTAGGATGTTTTATAACCCCTTTCAATTGGACTTAGTTTGCACAAAATATTTCTTAAGATTTTTGACATTGTTCCATGAGCTTGGAATGTCTTAGTTGCTCAGACTTTTGAGCTTCTAAGTTGATAGTCCAATCATCTTAGTGATTTCATAAGGTCCTTTCTAGTTAGGCATTAATTTCCCAATTTTAATGTTGCCTTTATATGCCAATTTTCTCCTAATCTAAGCAACAGATCGCTTAAGTTGAAAACTCTCCATTTCACTTTAATTATTGAAGTATATGGCAATGCACTGTTTGTAAGCAGCCATCTGCATGTTTTTTCCCTTTTTAATAAGCTAGGACGGTAACACCCATAATAAACAGTTCTACGGATTTAAGTGATTAAGCCGATTTTTTTTAAACTAATTAATTCCTAGTTACCAATTTTTATTCATAATGCATGTTCACAATTCAACTTGTTGCTGACCTATAACTGTCAAATTTTCTATCCAATTTTTACAAATATTCGGCAAGATAATGTCTTAAAACTTGCCTACCCAACCTGCAAATCAACCAATCCACAGAGGGTACAACAGTTCATAAACAATATATTCTTTTCATCCATATATTCTCAATTTCATTTCAAACACACTTAATCAATCCACTACCTACGAATCACACATTTATATGTATACAAATATTGTACCATTACTGACCAATTTTTTTACTTCAACAATTACAAATATATACATGCCAATACAAAAAGATAATTCCTAACTATCCCATGTTCTTGCAAAATTGGCTACTTTGTATACTATTGCTCCAGCTATTATTCAGAACCTACAAGCAGCAACAAATATGTACTGAGCATTAAATATGCCCAGTGGTGACTATAAATCAAAATATTTTTCAAATAAGCATAATTACATTAATTATGCAAAAATTCATTATATTTTCTATCAAAAATACAATTATCAATATTCTTAACAATCATTTCAATTTATTACCAATACTTTGGTAAACTTTTCAATTTAGTCCAAAACATTTCATTTTATTACAAAATTACTCTTTTTACCACTAATTACCAAATTGCCACTAGTTTGCTTATTTTCACTTCACATTCAATTATCGGCTTATAAAATTACCAATTGATCCTTATTTTAACTATTTCATATAAAATTATATTTTAGTCCTTGCATTTCTCAAAAGTTTATTTTCGGACTGTTTATTCACTAAATTACCATTTTGCCTTTTTTATTCATTTCTTTATCACTTTAACTCTTTACATACAATATTTGGAAAAATTATAGTTTTTTCGTAAACTTTTTATTTCTTTTTTTTTATTAGGTTCTTTTTCATTCTAAACTTCATTTTTAGCTTTCTTTTTGCACTTTTAACTTATTCTTATCATTATACCCATATTACAATCCTGGTAGAAATTTTCAGACCTGATAAACGGAATGTGGATCCCATATGGCCACAATACAGACTAAGGGCAAAAATTCTCTTGATTCACTTTACTTTTCAGTTTTTTTACAGTTTCAATAACTTGTTCAATACAAAAAATTTATCAGTCAACTTTTTCATTATTTTTGCATTGTTTGTGAATTATTTCACTATAATTCACCATTTTCACTTAATTAATAAATTATTTCATAATAATTCAACAAATACATTAGGTATATAATCAAATTCTTTTCTAAAAGATTCTTAAATAATTTTCATAAATTCTACAAAAATTCATGCACACATTAATTTTTTTCTATAGTCATTTTATGGCAAAAATTCATCAAAATACATAAACTACACTTTAGTTCCCTTTAAGACACAATTCAACCATCAAAGAAAATCCACCTTACACATGCTTTTAATTCAAATTAACCTTTCTAATAGGCATATTTAAGGTCCTAATTCATTATTCTAAGGTTAATTTCAATTACACATGCATTTTTCTTAGTTTTCCCTAAGTTACATAAAGAAAAATCATGCTAATTCATGGGAAATAGAAGAAGTTAGTAGCCACTAACCTTGGTTTAGGCTTGCCTAGACTTCCTTTTCTTTCCCTTTTGCCTTGGAAGCTTGTCGCTCACCTTGAGAACCTACCATAACCGAAATTTCATTCAAACAAAACCCTAATTTTTTTTATCTCAAATGTTCAAATTAACACCATAAATGAAATTTAGGCACCTAAAAATACTAGTAGACACCCTTAAATAAATTTAAAACCATAATTTTCTCTTACCTCAAATTGATACCCTAAATTTTTTTACTTAATTTCTCTTAATTAACTTCCTTTAATCAAGGGATAAAAGCTTAATTAATCATCTAGGGAGGTAGAATACCACCTAAGGTGCTTGAATTTATAGATAAAGAGAGAGAAACTTGAAGAAATTTTGAGAGAGAGAAGGCAATAGTGGTCTGGCCATGAAAAAAGGAAAAGGGCTGATGGAGATGAAAATGAATGGCCAAAAATATCACTATTTTCCCTTTATATATGGGCCTAAATGGGTTAGGCTTTGGTTCAACCAAGGAACCATTAATCAACAATCCAGCCGACTCAACACCACCTCAACCCCTTCATTTCTTATTCCTGCCATTCCCGATCTTTTTTTTTTGTTTTTTTCCAGTCACTTATGAGACCTAAAATATCTAGAGTTGTTTTGTTTTTATATATATATGTATATATTCAATTTATGGCCACAAAATCTTATAGTCCCGATTTTTTTATATGTTTACTTTATGATTTATTAAGAAAACATATTTTGATTTAAAATCACTAATTCAAAATTTGAGACAAAAATGCTTAGTCATCCTAATTTTTCGAAAAATTATTCCCCTACTACTTGAATCAAAATATGATTTTATAAATTAGAAGATATTTTCAATCGACTCAAAGTTGGGGCATTACACTCACCATTTCATTAATGTAGATCTTTGCCAGCTTAATCAAAGGATAATTCATCCGCACTAGTAAGAAATGAGCAGATTTTGTAAGTATATCAATGATCACCCATATAACATCATATTTCCTTTGAGTCACAAGCAATCCAGTCACAAATTTCATAGCTACCCTATCCCCATTTCCACTCTGGTATCAAAATGGGATGAAGCAATCTAGAAGGAACTTGGTGCTCTACCTTTACTTGCTGACATAGCAAACATTTACTTACAAACTCTATCATATCTTGTTTTATACCTGGCCACCAATAATGAGCTTTTAAGTCCTGGTACATCTTGTTATCTCCAAGATGCATGGCATAACTACTATGGTGAGCTTCAGTAAGGATGCTTTTCTTCAGTTCATTCTGATCTGGAACACAGAGTCTTTTCATGTAGCTAAGGCTTCCATCATCATTTATGGAATAGTCTTCTTCACTATTATCTTTAAGCTTGTTCATAATAGCTATAAGTCGATCATCTTTTTTTTGGGTTACTTTCACCTGATGCAAAAAGTCAGACTTCACTTGTATTTCAGCTAATAAAGCTCCATCTGGTGTAAAACTCAAACTGATATTCATAGCTCGAAGAGCTGCAAATACTATCATCAATCAATACCACTTATCAATCACTTATACATATTCATTTGAAATCATTCACATTACCTGACATGAATTTTTTGCTAAGTGCATCAGCTACTACATTAGCTTTTCCTAGATGGTAGTCGATAAAGCAATCATAATCTTTAATCAACTCCAACCAGCGCCTTTGTCTAAGGTTAAGCTCCCTTTGAGTAAGTAGATATTTAAAAATTTTGTGATCTGAGTAAATGTAGCATCTTTCTCCATACAGATAATGCCTTTAAATTTTCAAAGCAAAAGCAATGGTTGCAAGCTCCAGATCATAAGTAGGATAGTTCTTCTATAAGTCTTAAGTTGTCAGGAGGTATAAGTAATCACCTTACCTTCCTGCATCAGTACACAGCCTAAACCATTTTTGAAGGTATCACTATAAATCACAAAACCCATGCCTAACTCGGGTTGAGTAAGAATAGGTCTGTTAGCATACCTTTAAGCTTCTCAAAATATTCTTAGCATCTGTCAGCCCATAAAAAATTACTATGCTTTTGTAGTAGTTGAGTCATAGGAACTACAATTGGTGGATAAATCCTTTATAAATATCTTGTAGTATCCGACTAAACCCAAGAAACTTCTCACTTCTGTAACATTTTTAGGTGGCTTCCACTGAAGAATTACTTCAATCTTTGAAGGATCCATCTTTATACCTTCTCAAGGGATATCACATGGCATAAAAATAATGATCACACTGCAGAAAATTGAAAATTTTGATCATACATGCCACGCAATATACAACAAGAATCAAAACATGTAATTTTAGGGTTTTTTTTAAAACTTACAACCTTGGATGCTCTTTAAAACTTGATTTTACAATGGCCAATATATAAGATAGACTTATATATCTTTAATCTCAATCCCCAATGCCAAAGATACTGCCTTTATGCCACACCTCTCTATTGTCACACACACACTTACAAAGAAGGCTTAAAATCGTGAGTGCTAGCTCTATGTTTGTGTATTCGTCAATGGCAATGGTTTAAAGCCATAAGATCTGATCTTATTCTTCTTTTAGGTTCACCAATGGCTGCCCACCAAGAGAAGAAGAAAGAATTCTATTCTCTTGAAAGTGGCGGCAATGAGAGAAAAAACCTAACTTGGAAAAATCATTTCATTAATTTATATCACTTGGTTTAGGAAATAATATAGATACCGAAATCCCCTAGAATTAGGTAGTATTTTTAGCTTCCATCACTTCTTAATTAAGTGATTCAAATTAATTCAAATTCCTTTAGTTTTAAATTCAAATTAATTTAAAATGGCATAAGACATTTAATCAAAATCCACCACTTATTTAGGGATTGTGCACATGCTGAAATTCACTAGGATTTTTCCTTTGAATTTTGGCTACATTCTCTCCTAATTAAGTGTTTTATTTTGATTCAAATGCTATTAAGATTTAATACTCAATTACTTAATTATCCCAAGGTAATTAATCAATTGACATTAAACCTAGTGAGCCAATTTTTCCTCTCTCATGGACCAAGGTCCAATTAGCAATTTTAATACCCATTACATACATTAATTTGACTTTAAATAAAAGCCCAAATTAATGCCTAATACTCTATTTTAAATATTTTAAGTCCAATGCTTTATGTACGATCCTATAGGTCCATTTAACATTGGCAATGAATTAATAAATAATCCAAAGGCTATATATATTTTCTCTAGCAAGATATTATAGCATTCCAAATTAAATGAAAATGCAAATGGCATTTAGTGACCTAATTAATGCAATTTTGCATAGTCCCTTATCCATAAATATCATAATTAATATAAGGCATGGAACTAGTCATCCTTATATATACTAATTCCTTTCTTGATATTCCAGCGACACTGAACTCTCAGATAAATAATGATTACTCAATATTTTATCTCGGTATGGTCATACACTTCTCAATTCACTGATCAAACAACCGATGATATTTTCTCTCTTATCGTGAGGGGTAATCCATTTATTTTTCTCATACTTTCTAACATGAATCAGTGCATACCCATACTTGTCACTAGGGGTGTTCAAAACCCGCACCGACCCGAACAACCCGAACAACCCGACTCGAACAAGGAATTCGGGTAGGGTTATTAGGGTTATTAGGGTCGGGTAGGGTTAGGGAATTGGAAACTGTTCGGGTTTTGGGTTGTTCGGGTTAAACCCTCATTAACCCGAACAACCCGAAAAAGAATTTTTTTATTCCAAAACGCTGCGTTTTGGTAAACGGGGCAAGTTCGGGTCGGGTCAACCCGACCCGAACCGACCCGAATTTCATTTTAAATTATTAAAAATAAAAGAAAAAATAATTTTAAAAATAAAAAAATAAATTCGGGTTATTCGGGCGGGGCCCGAAATTTATGCGGGTTATTCGGGCGGGGCCCGAAATATTAGTAGGGTAGGGTAGGGTTGAGATATTATAGATAATTCGGGTTTCGGGTTCGGGTCGGGTTCACCCGAACCCGCCCGATGAACACCCCTACTTGTCACCCTGTTATGAGTACATTAAGTGTATGTCAAAGTACATAGTAATTCATAAAAATTTTTATAGAGATTTTCGGTCTAAGAACTCCGATGCAAAACTTGCACATAAGAAACACATATGTCTTATACCATGTAGTGTTCTTATGAATGGATCGAATCCAGATACCATATTTTAAACATATATCTATGATCTCTGATTGACACTCTAGTCCTTATGATCCATACGACAGAACTCAACTTATCAGAGAGAGCATACTAGTCTTAATTCATTTGTTATTCCCATAACAATGACTAACTAGGGATATTTAGAATGAAGTCTCAATTGTTTCAAGGTCTTACAACCATGTGGCTCACACATGATAACTTAAATTGAAACAACATTCTTGGGTAATTCTATCATTTGATATGCATAGGAATACAATAGATAAAACAAATGTGTCATTTATTGACCTAAATGTGTTATAACAATGTATTGGGGCTAGGGCTTACACTAACAATCTCCCACTAGCACTAGTCCTAATTAGGCATAGCCCTAAGACCGAACGCTCTCAAATGAGCTTCGTGCATATTTGGATGCAACTATTTCGTCAAAGGATCTACTACATTATTTTCACTTGCTATCTTGCTAACCTTGACGTCTCACGATTAATGATTTCTCTGATCAGGTGGTACCTTCTAAGTATATATTTGGATTTCTAGTGTGACCAGGGATCCTTAGCCTGTGCGATGGCCCAGTTATTGTCATGAAAAATTTCTAATGGATCTAGGATGCTTGGAACCACTCCTAATCCAGAAATGAAATTTCTAATCCAAACAGCCTCCTTTATAGCCTCACTCGTTGCAATATACTCAGATTCTATAGTTGAGTCAGCAACGGTCTCTTGCTTTGAGCTTCTCCAGCTGACAGCACCATCGTTCAAAACAAAAAACAAAACCAGATTACGATCTTATGTCCTGAGTGCTGGTTTGAAAAACAGCATCGGTATAACCTTGTATGACGAGTTTTTCTTGACCACCATACACCAAGAAGTGATCTTAGTCTGTCGCAGGTACTTTAGAGTCCCCTTTACAGCAAACCGTTGCTTTTCACCAGTATCTTGTTGAAACCTACTGATTATACTCAGTGCATGAGCAATATCCAATCTAGTACATAACATAGCATACATGATAGATCTAGTGGCAGATGCATATGGAATTTTACTCATGTTGTCCCTCTCCTCTTTGGTTTTAGGACACTGTTCTTTAGTCAAAGGAACTCCCAAAGCCAAAGGTATGTACCCTTTCTTTGAGTTTCCCATACCAAAATGCTTTTAGTACTTTGTCTATTTACTTTTTTGACTTAGTTCCAAAAGCCGATACGAACTATCTCTATAGATTTGAATACCAAGTATTGTCTCAGCTTCACCTAAGTCTTCCATTAAGAAACACTTCCCCAACCATTGCTTGACCTTTTGCAATGTTGGAATGTCATTCCCAATGAGAAGGATGTTGTCCACATATAGGACCAAAAATACTATTAAGCTCCCACTAACCTTCTTGTACACACAAGGCTCATCTTCGTTTTTAATGAAGTCAAATTCTTTGACTGCTTCAGCTAAAGGGAGATATTTTTCCCAATTGCCACTAACATCTAGAACACAGCATCTCAACATATCTTCAAGCACTTGTATAACACTTTCAGACTGTCCATTCGTCTGTGGGTGAAAATTTGTACTAAAATGTAATCTTGTGCCCAATAATGTTTGTAGTCTCTCCCAGAATCTAGCATTAATCAGGAATCTCGATCTAAAATTATGGAGATAGGAACACCATGCAGTCGAACAATCTCATTAATATAAATCTCAGCTAACCTCACCAGAGAAAAGTCTAATCTCATAGGCAGAAAGTAGACAGATTTAGTCAGTCTATCGACTATCACCCAAACAGTATAATGCTGATGTCTGGTGAGTGAAAAACTAGATAAAAAAATCCATGGTAATCCTATCCCATTTCCATTCGGGTATAGAAATAGGTTGAAGTAATCCAGAAGGAACCTGATGCTTAGCCTTAACTTGTTGACAAATCAAACACTTAGACATAAACTCTGCAATCTCCCTCTTCATCCTAGGCCACCAGTAATGAGTCTTCAAATTCAAGTACATTTTAGTACTACCTGGTGCATTGCATAACTGCTACTATGTGCCTCAGTCAAAATGTTTTTCTTTAACTCTTCATTAGCAGGTACACAAAGTCTTCCCCTGAAATATAAGCTATCATCTGGAGCTAAAGTGAACTCAGTATCCCTACTCTCACTGATATCCATCATAGCTTTAGCCAACCTCTTATCATGTAGCTGGTTGGCTTTTACTTGTTGTAACAAGTCTGGCTTAAGTTGTAATTCAGCTAGAAGTGCTGCATCAGCCATCAGGGACAATCTCACACTCATAGCTCTTAAAGCTGCCATATGTTTCCTACTGAGTGCATCAGCTACCACATTGGCTTTACCCGGATGAAAGTCAATATAACAATCATAATCTTTAATCAACTCTAGCCAATGCCTCTACCTCAAGTTAAGTTCCTTCTATGTTGGCAGGTATTTTAAACTCTTATGGTCGGTGAAGATAAAACATTTCTCACCAAAAAGATAATGCTTCCAAATTTTCAATGCAAATACAATTGCTGCTAATTCCAAATCATGAGTGGGATAATTTTTCTCATAAGTGTTCAGCTGTCTAGAAGCATAAGCAACCACTTTACCCTCCTGCATCAAGACATAGCCTAACCCATTTCAAAAAGTGTCGTTATAAATTACAAAATCTTTTCCTGACTCTGGCTGGGTCAAAACAGGTGCTTTTATCAACATCTTCTTTAATTGCTTAAAACTCTCTTGACACTTCTCTGACCATACAAATATAACATTTTCTGAAGTAATCAAGTCAAAGGAGTAGCAATGGTAGAAGATCCCTTTACAAACCTTCTATAATAACCAGCCAGACCCAGAAAACTTCTAACTTCTATCACATTTCCAAGAGTTTTCCACTCTAATATCGCATGTACTTTCTTGGGATCCATAGATATTCCTTGTGCAGACACTATATATCCCAAGAATGCAACCTCCTGAAGCCAAAACTCACACTTACTGAGCTTTGCATACAGTTGCCGATCCCTTAGAATCTGAAGTAGTATCCTGAGATGTCTATCATATTCTTCAAGAGTCTTAGAATACACCAGAATATCATATATGAAGACGACCACAAACTGGTCCAGGTATGGGTGAAAAATCCGATTCATGAGATCTATAAAAGTCACTGGTGAATTTGTCAATCCAAATGGCATCACTAGGAACTCATAATGTCGATATCTGGTACGAAAAGCTGTCTTCAACACATCAGCCTCCCTAACTCCCAATTGGTAGTATCCCGATCGTAAATCAATTTTAGAGAACATCTCTGCACCTTTTAGCTGGTCAAACAAGTCATCAATGTGAGGCAGTGGATATTTATTCTTGATAGTAACCTTATTCAACTGCCTATAATCGATGCATAACCGTAGAGATCCATCTATTTTCTTTACAAATAGTATCGGTGCACCCTAAGGTGAAACACTAGGCCTAATAAATCCTTTCTCTAATAACTCCTGCAACTGAACTTTGAGTTCTTTCAACTCAGTAGGTGCCATTCTGTATGGAACTATAGAGATAGGTGAAGTACCAAGCATCACCTCAATAGAGAATTTTACCTCTCTATTTGATGGCAGACCAGGCAATTCATCTGAAAAAACATTTGGGAAGTCACAAACTGTAGGAATGTCACTAATACATAGTCCCTCCTTCCCAGTTTTAATCACATAAGCTAAATACGCTGCACACCCTTTTCTTATCAACCGATGTGTACAGTAGCTGAAATCACATTTGATAAGAAATCTGATTGTTTCCCATCTACATTTATTTTTGTTCCATCCTGGGACATCAAGGTGATTTGCTTTAACCAACAATCTACTATAGCCCGGTGAGCAATCTATACCCAGAATAACATCAAATTCTCGTAAGGAAGGGCTATCAAATTAGCAGGAAGGTACAATGTCGGTTACTGATAGGGCAGTCCAGGTATACTGTATCAACTATCACATTGTGCCCTAAAGATTACTAACTTGGATATCAAGCTCAAGCTATGCAACAACTAACCCTTTCCCTTGTGCAATCTCAATGCTAATATAAGAATGTGTCGACCCAGGGTTTACCAAAGCATAGATAGAAGTATCAAAGAGAAAAAATTTACGAATAATGACGTCAGGTGTATTCTGATCCTCCTTGGCCCTCACAACATAATTAAGGTTATAGGTCGACTCTCTGCTACACTTTGGCTCCGTCCAGCTCCTCTACCAGCAAATGACCCTGAGGCCGCCCCTCTACCTCTACCTCTCTATGCTATGGCTCTAGACCCAGCTGCCTGAGGTCCTGATATAACTGTCTGAGCTCTCGAACAATCTCTCACCACATGGTCTCTTGATCCACATCTGAGGCAAGCTCCAGTATGCCTACAACACTCTCCTATGTATCTCCTACTGCAGAAATCACATATAGGTATCCCTACTCCTCTACCAACACCAGTAGCTCTAGGTGGGCTAACTACAAACTGAGCTGGGGTACCTATCTCGGCAATCGATCTTTGACTCTAAGTAGGCACTGGGGGTACTTCTGGTATCTGTGAACAAGTATTTTGTGGCTTCTTTCCAGAACCACTAGGGCTGCCAGACTGGGATGGTCTCCTTCTCTGCTGAGATCTAGCCTGTCTACTGGCCTCATCAGTCTAAATGGACTCAACTCGAGAAGTTGTAAGTACAAGTGATCCCATATCCACATACTCTTAAGCTGCAATGGCCGCCACATTTTATGACCATCTTTTTTATGCAATTTTGGCCAGTCTTATTCAATCACAAAGCTACCAAGTATCAAGGAGACTGATCATGGAGGAAGCAAGAGAAGAATAGGATCAAAAAGTGTTATTAATTGCACGTGGACTTTTGAATTCAACTATTAGGTTTTTTATTATTTCTTAATTTTATATGATATGGTATGTGTTAAGTTTTTGCTTCTATTGCTGCTGTAATATATATATGGGTTTGATTTATGCCATAATGTTCATATGTTCTTTTTCATTTAATTGAAAATTTCTCTTTTTTTGTTTCTTTTTTTTAAGATTACTACCAGTTAGCTTTGAATTATATTCCATAAATTAACTCGAATGGACCACGGTTTATAGTTACTAATTGTTGACACGTGTCCTTCGTCGAAGACCATGTTGCTTAGATGAGAAACAAACTCAAAAAGTATTTTATCTTACTGAATAGCTACATAATCATTAAATTAGCTAATTACCTATAATATCCTATGGCAGAAAACATTCATGGTTTTCATTTTTATGTATAAATAATAAAAAATTATGTACATTTTAATATATATATATATATATTATAAATGCACTATTTTTTATTATATTTGATTAATAGTTTGTTTAAAGAAAAACTTATTAATCAAGAATTTATCTAACTTATAAAGTCTCGCATTTCTCATCTTGGATTAAAATTAACTATAAATCTAAACCTCATTTGTATTTCAATTTATTTTTCCAATCAGTTAATTTTTTTTTTTAGTAAAAAACCTGGCCTATAGAAGGAAAGATGAAGAACAAGGAGGAAAACATTTCAATCACAGAAAGGTTAGAACAATAAAAAGGTTCTAGCTAATTTAGGGGTTTCAAAATTGTTGGACCTATTAATCCAAATTAAATCAATATCTAATCTACAGGAGAAAAGTTCTTACAATCGAAAATAACAATACCAAACTAGTCAATTGGTGCAATCAAAATAATTTTATGAAGTCCAGGGAATATTTTTAAGCCAGTCAAAGTTCGCAGTCAACTATATCGATCCCGTTAATTATTTTATTTTTCCCTTTTGGATACCTATTTGACCTCAATTTTAGCCCAAATTATAACACCAAATTCGTTATGAATAATACTTTTCAATTTTGAAGAGAAAATTTTATGGGCCTGGTGGGCCCCGGATGGCACTATTCACCTCGAAAAGTACTATTCATGTAATTGGCGATTCTTGGGGTGTTACATTTCTCCCCTACTAAATAAAAGATTTCATCCTCGAAATTTACCTGGTGAAAACAGTTGCAGATACTGCTGTCACATAGTTTTCTCTGGTTCCCAAATCGCTTCATCGACGTTATGGCGAGTCCAGAGTACTTTAACTAGCGGTATCTTCTTATTTCTCAACTGTTTTACTTCCCTATATAGAATTCTCATTGGTTCCTCATCATAAGATAAATTTGATTTCAGCTGAATGTTCCGTGTTGTAATCAAGTGCGATGGATCTGATCAATATCTCTTGAGTATGCACGCGTGGAACATATCATGGATCTTTTGTAACTCTGCTGGTAAATTCAATTTATAAGCCACTGGTCCTATTCTTTCTAGAATCTCATAAGAGACTATAAATTCGGGACTCAACTTTCCTTTCCTACCAAACCTCACAATCTTCCTCCAATGAGATACTTTCAAAAACACTTTCTTACCCACTTGATACTCAATATCTTTTCTCTTCAAGTCAGCATAGGACTTTTGTCTATCAGCTGCTGCCTTCAAATTATCTCTAATTAATCGGACCTTATCTTCAGTTTCTTTAATCAGATCAGGTTCGACTAATTTATTCTCACTAAGCTCGATCCAGCATAATGGAGTCCAATATCTTCTCCCATACAGTGCTTCATATTGTGCCATTTTGATACTAGATTGATAACTATTGTTGAATGCAAATTCAGCTAAAGGGAGATATTTTTCCCAATTGCCACCAACATCTAGAACACAACATCTCAACATATCTTCAAACACTTGTATAACTCTTTCAAACTGTCCATCTGTCTGTAGGTGTAAAGTTGTACTAAAATGTAATCTTGTGCCCAATGATGTTTGTAGTCTCTCCCAGAATCTAGCAGTAAATCGGGGATCTCGATTTGAAATTATAGAGATAGGGACACCATGTAGTTGAACAATCTCATTAATATAAATCTCAGCTAACCTCACCAGAGAAAAGTCTGATCTCACAGGCAGAAAGTGGACAGATTTAGTTAGTCTATCGACTATCACCCAAACAGTATCATGCTGATGTCTAGTGAGTGGCAAACCCAATACAAAATCCATGGTAATCCTATCCCATTTCTATTTCGGTACAGAAATAGGTTGAAGTAATCTAGAAGTAACCTAATGCTCAGCCTTAACTTGTTGACAAATCAAACACTTAGACACAAACTCTGTAATCTCCCTCTTCATCCTAGGCCACCAGTAATGAGTCTTCAAATTCTGGTACATTTTAGTACTACCTGGATGTATTGCATAATTGCTACTATGTGTCTCAGTCAAAATCTTTTTCTTTAACTCTTCATTAGAAGGTACACACAGTCTTCCCTGAAAATATAAGCTATCATTTGGAGCTAAAGTGAACTTAGTATCCCTACTCTCACTGATATCCATCATAGCCTTAGCCAACCTCTTATCATGTAGCTGGTTGGCTTTTACTTGTTGTAACAAGTTTAGCTTAAGTTGTAATTCAGCTAGAAGTGCTCCATCAGCCGTCAGGGACAATCTCACACTGATAGCTCTTAAAGCTGCCATATGTTTCCTAATGAGTGCATCAGCTACCACACTGGCTTTACCCGGATGGTAGTCAATATAACAATCATAATCTTTAATCAACTCTAGCCAATGCCTTTGCCTCAAGTTAAGTTCCTTCTGTGTCAGCAGGTATTTCAAACTCTTGTGGTCGGTGAAGATAAAACATTTCTCACCAAAAAGATAATATCTCCAAATTTTCAATGCAAATACAATTGCTGCTAATTCCAAATCATGAGTGGGACAATTTCTCTCATGAGTCTTCAGCTGTCTGGAAGCATAAGCAATCACTTTACCCTCCTGCATTAAGACACAACCTAACCCATTTCTAGAAGTGTCGCTATAAATTACAAAATCTTTTCCTGACTCTGGCTGGGTCAAAATAGGTGCTTCTGTTAACATCTTCTTTAATTGCTCAAAACTCTCTTGACACTTCTTTGACCATAAAAATCTAACATTTTCTGAAGTAATCGAGTCAAAGGAATAGCAATGGTAGAAAATCCCTTTACAAAACTTCTATAAAAACCAGCCAGACCCAGAAAACTTCTAACTTTTATCACATTTCCAAGAGTTTTTCCACTCTAATATTGCCTGTACTTTCTTGGGATCCACAGATATTCCTTGTGCATACACAATATGTCCCAAGAATGCAACTTTTTGAAGCCAAAACTCACACTTACTTAGCTTTGCATACAGTTGCCGATCCCTTGGAATCTAAAGTAATATCTTGAGATGTCTGTCATGTTCTTCAGGAGTCTTAGAATACACCAAAATATCATTTATGAAGACTACCACAAACTGGTCTAGGTATGGGTGAAAAATCCAATTCATGAAATCCATAAAAGCCGCTGGTGCATTTGTCAATCCAAACGGCATCACTAGGAACCCATAATGTCCATATCTGGTACGAAAAGCTATCTTCTGCACATCAAACACCCTAACTCCCAATTGGTAGTATCCTGATCGTAAATCAATTTTAAAGAACATCCCTGCACCTTTCAGCTGGTCAAACAAGTCATCAATATGAGGCAGTGGATATTTATTCTTGATAGTAACCTTATTCAACTGCCTATAATCGATGCATAACCACAGAGATCCATCTTTCTTCTTTACAAATAGTATTGGTGCACCCCAAGGTGAAACATTAAGCCTAATAAATCCTTTCTCTAATAACTCCTGCAACTGAACTTTAAGTTCTTTCAACTCAGTAGGTGCCATTCTGTATGGAGCTATAGAGATAGGTGCAGTACCAGGCATTACCTCAATAGAGAATTCTACCTCTCTATTTAATGGTAGACCAGGCAATTAATCCAAAAAAAAATTTGGAAAGTCATAAACTGCAGGAATGTCACTGATACACAGTCCCTCCTTCCCAGTTTCAATCACATAAGCTAAATATGTTGCACACCCTTTTCTTAACAACCGATGTGCTGCAGTAGCTGAAATCACATTTGATAAGAAATCTGATTGTTCCCCATCTACAGTTATTTTTGTTCCATTCTGGGTCATCAAGGTGATTTGCTTTAATCGATAATCTACTATAACCTGGTGAGCATAAAGCCAATCCATACCTAGAATAACATCAAATTCTAATTAAGGAAGGGCTATCAAATTAACAGGAAAGGTACACTGCCGAATACTGATAGGGCAGTCCAAGTATATTGTATCAACTATCACACTGTGCCCTAAAGGATTACTAACTTGGATATCCTGCTCAAGCTGTGCAACAACTAACCCTTTCCCTTGTGCAATCTAAGTGCTAATATAAGAATGTGTCGACCCAGGGTCTACCAAAGCATAGATAGAAGTACCAAAGAGAGAAAATTTACCAATAATGACGTTAGGTACATTCTGATCCTCCCTGGCCCTCACAGCATAATTAAGGATTGCAGGTCGATCTCTGCTACACTTTGGCTTCGTCCAGCTCCTCTACCAGCAAATGACCCTGAGGCCACCCCTCTGCCTCTACCTCTCTATGCTGTGGCTTCAGACCCAGCTGCCTGAGGTCCTGATATAACTGTTTGAGCTCTCGAACAATCTCTCACCACATTGTCTCTTGATCAACATCTGAGGCAAGCTCCAGTACGCCTCCAACACTCTCCTAGGTGTCTCCAATTGCAGAAATAACATATAGGTATTCCTGCTCCTCTACCAACACCAGTAGCTCTAGGTGGGCTAACTACAGACTGTGCTGGGGTACCTTTCCCGACAGTCGATCTCTGACTCTGAGTAGGCACTGGAGGTACTTCTGGTATCTATAAAGAAGTATTTTATGGCTTCTTTTCAGAACCACTAGGGCCGCTAGACTAGGATGGTCTCCTTCTCTACTGAGATCTAGCCTGTTTACTGGCCTCATCAGTCTGAATGGACTCAACTCGAGAAGCTGCAATTACAAATGATCCCATATCCACATACTCTTGAGCTGTAATTGACTCCCTAAACTTATTATGGAGACCCTGCTCAAATAACTGACATGTCTTTTGTTGAGTCAAGTTATAATCTATCATATAAGCTAAAAGACGCTTAAACTTATGCTCATATTTCTGTACAGATTTGTTCCCTAGTCTCAATCTCCAAAAAGCACTCCTCATAGCCCTCTGATGCACTTTCCCAACATATTTATTTCCAAACTACTGTAAAAAGAAATCCCAGGTCACCTGCTCAATGGGGGTATACCGTCGGACTGTCTCCCACCAAGTGAAAGTCGGTCCCTAAAATAATGCAATTGCCCCCTCAAGCATCTCCTCTGGCGTACTATGAGTGATATGAAATAATCTCTTCAACCTATCCAACCACTCCTCAGCTTTCACAGCTATAGTCTGATCCCTAACAAAGAAATCCTCTGCCCCAAATTTCTTCAACTGCTCTAAAATAGACCTCCTAGGTGGGGGTGGAGGTGGCTGTTGCTGCTGTGGCTAAGGTGGAGGAGGAGCCTGCATCCTCTGGTATAATAAATTCGCCATCATCTGCATGAATTCCTGAGGTGCAGCAGGCAATGGAACTGGTGCTACTGGAGCTGGAGCAAGCTGACCATGATCCTGTAACTCTGCATCACTCATATTCAGAAACGCTTCACTTTCTCTATCGTCAGCCTCAGTGCCCGCATGAGATCCAAAGGCCATCTTTACACTATAAAATAAAAACAAGGGACAGATAAACATCAGTTTCTCAAATAAAATCACCTTATAATCAAAACATCTTAATTCATGGCATGTACATACATAAGAATCCAATCACTCAATCAAGCTTATCTCCTCATTTTTCCGACCTTAGGACCTCCTAAACTAGCTCTGATACCACTAAATGTAACACTCGATAGTCGGACATTGGTCCGAATACCGGTATCACACTACACTGCGATGGTCCATAAATTATTATTCAATTATCCATCTATAACATTCATTATTTTAACCATTAAGTTATGGGTCCCACATTCTAAAATATCTTATTAATTAATCTATAGAAATTCTGGTAGCATAACGGCTGAAACCCAAATTCTATCTTCCTGCAATAGCTACCAAACACTCCCAAAATGTTCACAAACATCCAACCCAATCTCCACAATCTATATAAATACTCCACAAGATCATCCACATACAGAACAACAATCATTTCCAAAATTTTACATATAACCATACATATATACACTACAATTCTTATGCTTATCCCATCTACTTATTTACAGTACATAACAGATATATATAAGTCCAAAATTATATACAGTCCCCAAAACTAGCCATGTTGTCCCACAAGGCAACATCTATATGTACATGCTAAACAAAACCACAAAAATGTTGGATCCTTCTAACATTGATTTCCTTCCAGCACGAACTCAGTCTCTGTCTCCTAGGTGCAGTACAAAATCACACGTTAAGTACAAAAGTACTTAGTGGTGAACATAAACTTAAAACCCCAGAATTTCACTACAGTTCATTCACATACTCTTTATAATTGTATTTCATTATCTATTTTTCATCGGTTAATTTCATTATAATACAAATTTTTTGATTAAATTATAAATTTTACTTTTATTGACAAAATTATTATTTTGCTCTTTTTTGAAAAATTCATTCTCAATTATGGCTTTTCAAGTTTTATTCTCAAATTTTTATCACTTTAAATTCGGATTTCACACTATAGGGATAAATTTTCACTTTAGTCCCTAAAATTTCAAATATGCACTTCTGTCCTAATTTCTTTGTTTAACAGTTCTTTTTGGCTTTTCCCTTTATTTTTCAGTGTTCTTTTGTCCAACCAGTAATTTATTCTCGCTTTTTAAGTTTTACATTTTTACTTATACAGTATCTTTTTATGCTTTAATCAATACAATATTTTAATTCTCTTGCCCCTATTATAGCATGAAAATATATCACTAATTAGGATGAGCGAAACTACGGACCCTATAGGTCCCAGAACTCCGGTAGTATCAATTACACACATATTATTTTTTTCCTTTCTTTTTCTTTTTCATTTTTCCCAAACACTCCAATACATATGTGAAACCATATCAAGGTTATCATTATGCAAGTCACCATGACTTGCTACCGCGGTTACAGAAATGTCCCTATGGCTAGCCATGTACATCCTAATTTTTGATTTCACATATAATACTAAGGGAAAAATACAATTACAATTTAATACAATTTACAATAATGCATCATTACCGATTCATGGTAATAATTAGTCTACATTATTAAACACAGTTTCAGTATTTCAAATATACCAGTTTTTCAATTAAAATCATATAATTCAATTACAATTATTTTATTTATTTATTTTATTTATTACTTTCTTTTCCTATACATACTCCTTACATGTCATATAAATTAATTATATTCTATTTTGCATTTATTCTGATTTATATCTCAAAATTTCATAAATTTTTTAAGGTCCTTATTCGGTTACCTTATTTCAATTTCCTTATAAATTATATTTTCTACTCAATTTAATCACAATAAACATAAAACCATCTATTTTTCAATTATTTCAATTTAATCTGGAAAATTACATTTTAGTCCTTAATTTTTTTTAATAACCAAAATTTCCTTAAAATTAAACTTGTCTAAATTTTAATTAAATACCATAATTTCACTAATTTATCTTCTAATTGCACAATTCCAAGTCCAATTTCATAATTAATTCGTATTAATAATTAACCTAATTTTTTTCTAATTATATATACAACATATATATTGTAAAATTAAAGGGTTTTAAATTATTCACTTACCAAATCACTCAACAATTTTTTCTTTCCCCTTATTTTTGGTTGGTTTGCTTCCCTCTCCTTGCTCTTCAATTGGCAGCAAATTCATGGCCAAAATAACCACAGATTAAGTCAAATTTTTGCTCAAATAATACAAACAATACTATAATCAACACTTAATTACTCTAATTATCAAATAAAACTAAATTTTCCCCAACTCACCAAATTATCCACTTGAAGAATTAGACTTTATTCACCTTCTTTCACCATCCATAGCAACCAAAGGTGAAGGGAAGCAAGATAAAACAATTTAATTGAGATGATGGTTGAGAAATTTTGTGAATTAAGCCTTAAAGAAACAAAGAAAAGGAAGAAGAAGAAGAAGAAGAAGAAGAAGAAGAAGAGGATGAAGCCACGACAAAATAGAAAAGAAATGATCTTTTGGTTGACAAAAAATCAAGAGATATAGATCTCTTAATGCCCATTAATTGGTTACCCACTTTAGGACAAAAACAATTAAGTCTTAAGTGGGTCCAATGCCACATGTCACCATTTAATTGGCCAATACACTTTTAGTTGCCAATTTTTGATAAACAATTATACCAAAAATTTCTAAAAATGTTAATTAGACCATGCTTAAAATTTTGGATCAATCCGAGGTTGCTTCGATATCAAACTAGCCCATAATATAAATTTTAATCAGTCCGAAAGTTGAATTTTCAAAGTCTTCAAAAAATTCATTTTATCATTCCAAAAATTCATATACATAATTTATAGTCAATTGGTGAAATCAAAATAATTTTATGAAGTCCAAGAAATATTTTTAAGCCAGTCAAAGTTTCCAGTCAACTATATCGATCCCGTTAATTATTTTATTTTTTCCTTTTGGAGATCTATTTGACCTCAATTTTAGCCCAAATTATAACACCAGATTTATTATGAATAATACTTTCCAATGGTGAAGAGAAAATTTTATGGGCCCGGTGGGCCTCGGGTGGCACTATTCACCTTGGGAAGTACTATTCACGTGATCGGCGATTCTTGAGGTGTTACAAAAAAGGTCTCATCATAGTCTACACCATGAGTTTTCCAAAAATCTTTTGCTACTAGTTTACCTTTGTAAGTCTTGTCAGCTTTGAGTTTAAACAGCCACTTGCATTCAATTACCTTAGTACCTTCTGGTGGATCAACCAAGGTCCAAGCCTGGTTATCGTACATTGATTGCATCTTGGATTTAATGGCTCCAAGCCAATTTTTTGAGTCAGGGCTCTCAATAGCTTCACGTTAGGTAGTTGGATCCTCACAATTAACTAACTCAATAGTGTCACTATCGGTGATTAGAAATTCGTATCTCTCAATCTCCTGATGTACCCTACCAGACCTTCTAGGTTCTAATGCAATGGGTTTTTGTTCTACATCTGGTTGTGAACTTGATCCCATTTCCAACTCATCTTCATAGGAGTTTGTGGCACTTGAATTTCTCTAAGTTATACTTTACTTTTATTGTCTTTCTTGAGAATGAATTCCTTTTCCAAGAAAATAGCCTTGCGAGCAACAAACACTTAGTTCTCGGCTTGTGATTAAAAGTAGTATCCCTTTATTTCTTTGAGATAACCTACAAACAAGCAGATAGTAGATTTGGACTTTAGTTTGTCAGATGTTAATTTCTTAACATGTGTTTCAGAGCCCCAAATTCTGAGAAATGACATATTGGGCTCTTTCCCAGTCCATACTTCGTATGGTGTCTTCTCAATTGCTTTAGTTGGAGTACAATTTAGTAGAAACATAATAGTTTCTAATGCATAACCCTAAAAAGAGATAGGAAGATTAGCTTGACTCATCATTGATCGAACCATGTCCAACAGAGTTCGATTTTTCCTTTCGTACACACCATTCCATTGTGGTGTTCTAGGAGGAGTGAGATGTGAAATAATTCCACACTATTTCAGATGACTGTCAAACTCTTAGCTTAAGTATTCGCCACCTCGATTTGATTGAATGGATTTTATACTTTTGCCAAGTTAGTTTTCTACTTCGTTCTTAAACTCATTGAATTTTTCAAAAGTATCAGATTTATGCTTCATTAGATAGATATAGCCATATCTACTGAAGTCATCTGTGAATGTTACGAAGTAACTAAAACCACCTCTAGCCTGTGTACTTAATGGTCCACATATATCGGTGTGTATTAATCCCAATAAGTCACTAGTCCTCTCTCATTTCTTGTTAAAAGGACTCTTTGTCATCTTTCCATACAAACATGACTTGCATGTGTCATAAGATTCCAAATCGAATGACCCAAGTACTCCAGATTTTTGGAGTCTTGAAATGCATTTTTCATTTGCATGTCCTAAATGACAATGCCAGAAGTAAGTAGGGTTCAATTCGTTTGATTTAACCCTCTTTGTATTAATGTTATATATGGACTCTTTGTTTTGTAGATCAAGGATATAAAGGCCATTTTGTAACATAGCATTGCCATATAAAATGCCTTGGCGACGGCCTAAGTCTAGTGGGAGTGCTATAACATCGTCGCCAAGTCATTCTTGGGTTTTGCCTTTCCTTTCCCCTTTCCCTTAGCGGGTCCCTTCTTAATGCCCCTTTGAACCATAAGTACAGGATTGGTCTTTCAAATGTTCTCTTTAACATTCTTAAGCATCCTATGAAGCTTGGTGACTGTCTTATTCATTGCATGCATGTTATAATTCATAACAAATGGATCATAATCATCATTCAATGAACCTAAGGTCAAGTTAGTGGCTAATTCCTTTGGGACTTGTACCTTAAGCTCCTCAAGAGTGTCAAGATACTCTTTCATCTTGAGTACATGGGTACTGACAAGAGTACCCATAGCCATCTTGCAAGAAATTAAGGCTTTTGTTGTCACGAACCTCTCGTGAAGAGCTTGTTCTTGGAACATCTCCTTGAGGTGCACCATGATTGTGTAGGCCTATTGGTCCATGAATTGCTTTTGCAAATCGGGCACCATAGTGGCTAGCATTAGATAGGTCACATCATTGGAGTCACTCTTTTTAGTCCCAAAAGTTTCCTTTTGAACTGCGGAGGCATTCCTAGCAGGTTCTTCGGGCAAGGGTGCATCCAAAACATATGACTTCTTCTCTTGCTTAAGAACAATTTTCAAGTTTCGAGACCAGTCTATGAAATTGTTGCCATTTAGTTTGTCCTTTTTTAGGACCGATCGCAATGAAAAGTTGTTGTTTGAAAAAACCATTTTCAATCTACAATAATATAGAATTTAATAAGATTAAATGAGGTCTTAATAAAATCCCACGAACTAAATTAATATCCCTTTAAATAATTTGCGTTAGCGATTTAATGTGGGCCAAGATCCACTTTTAACAACTCATTAGTCAAGCTGAGCTTGTACACCTAAAGAGTTAAGTTACTCAGATAGGAAAACTCCAATCATGTCTCATACATGACTCTTGGATCAAATAGGCTAACATCTTAAGATGTTATAGCACAACCCATTTATATGTTGCCTAGGTCTGGGCATCCTTTTCCATGTTAAGTCCAACCTACATTCACAATCCATGCCTCACAAAGATAATCGGGTGCATCTAGGACTCATAGTTTACGTGATCGATGATCGATGCCTTGACATGTTTCGAATTAGAAAGGCAACTTTGTGACTTACTATTTTAGGGATTCATTTTATTACGGCTTACATGGCATACGCTTTGTCATCCATTCACATCATGCATATATATAAGTGCGTAGAGTAAAGTGTGACAAACATGGGCCCAAAAAATCTACAACTAAGATTCTATACTATTACATATGAAACTTCAAGTTAAGCTTCTCCACTCCGGTGGGCTTTGTCTTGATTTACAAAAGTCTTCAAATAAATTCTATACTAAGAAATAAATGAAACTTTTACAAAAATCTATAATGGCTTGCAGGCCATATTTAATTAATAACCCAGGGCCCATGAATGCACCATGCATATTCATTCATCACACAAAACAAGCAAACAAATACATATAACATTCATAGATAAAACAAAGTCCAAATTTAATTAATTAAGCCAAACCCATTAGTGGAAATTATATACTTGTAATTTTAAGAGAAGACCTCATGATGGGTCTGGGCCGAAGCCCAATGGACTAAATTCTCTTATTGAATAAGTTCTCTTAAAAGCCCAAAACACAAACTAGTTAGATTTGTGCCATAAATCAACTCTAGTATAATTTTCAATTTTGCCATTTTTAATATTATGTCATACAGCCTATAAACATTAAAAATACAAATAACATGAACCAATATGAATTAAAACATAAAAAATTCATGATGAACATATATCATACACGGCATTGAAAATAAAACAAACAAACAAACAACGTGAAACTAGTTGTTAATGCTCACATAATGCCACAAGCGATGTACAAACACTTAGAACAATTTTTTGAGCCATTTAATAACTTAAATAAGGTCATAAACATTGAGTTAAGGTTCTTTTCAGATCTGATCTAAATGTGATTTTGCCATTTTAATCAAAATAAAACAAATAATGTTGATTAAACATGCAACAAACACAAATTTGTCATTGTTTTAAGTGATTTGTAAATTAATCAACTAACTTGTCATGGGCCAGAATTAAAGCCATTTTTAAAACATGTTCAGACCTATTATTAATATTTAAAAATCACTTACAAACATGCTCAACTCTTTTTACATTTAATTTTGAGAAACTAGTTGTTTACAAACACATATCATGCAAACTAGCACATAGTTTCAAGATTAACATGTACAATCAGGTATATATAATTAAAACCGACCATGAACAGCTCTAAGAACATCTTAGGATAGTATATTAACATGTCATAATAATTATAATACCTAATAAAACATTTAAAATCATTTTTATACTCAACCAATGCAAAAAACTCAAAACAAAAAAATTTCAGCATTACGATTAATGTAACTAACGATTTTTAATCAAGTTGTAATGCATCCAAAGCACTAAAACAAGCATGATAAGGCTTTGATACCACTGAAGCAATATCACATTGCATAAACATAATGATCATGCAGCGGAAAATTGAAAATTTTGATCATACATGCCACGTAATATACAACATAGAATCGAAACATGCAATTTTAGGGGATTTTTTTAAAACTTACAACCTTGGATGCTCTTTAAAACTTGATTCTGCAATGGCCAATATATAAGATAGCCTTATATATCTATGATCTTAATCTCAAATTCCAAAGATGCTACCTTTACGCCATACCTCTCTATGCTCACACACACACTTGCAAAGAAGGCTTAAAATTGTGAGTGCTAGCTCTATGTTTGTGTATTCAACAAGGGGAATGGTTTGAAGCCACAAGATCTTATCTTGTTCTTCTTTTAGGTTCACCAATGGCTGCCCAAAATCCAAGAGAAGAAGAAAGAATTCTATTCTCTTGAAAGTGGCGGTAATGAGAGGGAAAAAACCTAACTTAGAAAAATTATTTCATTAATTTATATCACTTGGTTTAAGAAATAACGTAGATGCCGAAATCCCCTAGAATTAGGTAGTATTTTCAGCCTCCATCACTTTCTAGTTAAGTAATTCAAATTAATTTAAAATGGCATAAGACATTTAATCAAAATCCACCACTTATTTAGGGATTGTGCACATGCCGAAATTCACTAGGATTTTTCCTTTGAATTTCGGCTACACTCTCTCCTAATTAAGTGTTTTATTTTGATTCAAATACTATTATGATTTAATACTCAATTACCTTATTTACCCCAAGATAATTAATCAATTGACATTAAACCTAGTGAGCCGATTTTTCCTTTCTCATGGACCAAGGTCCAATTAGCAATTTTAATACCCATTACATACATTAATTTGAATTTAAATAAAAGCCCAATCTAATGCCCAATACTCTATTTTAAATATTTTAAGCCCAATGCTTTGTGTACAATCCTATAGGTCCATTTAATATTGGCAATGAATTAATAAATAATCCAAAGGCTATATATATTCTCTAGCAAGATATTATAGCATTCCAAATTAAATGAAAATGCAAATGGCATTTAGTGACCTAATGCAATTTTGCATAGTTCCTTACCCATAAATATCAAAATTAATATAAGGCATGGAACTAGTCATCCTTATATATACTAATTCCTTTTTTGATATTCCAGTGATACTGAACTCTCAGATAAATAATGATTACTTATTATTTCATCTCGGTATGGCTATATACTTCTCAGTTCACCGATCAAGTGGCTGATCATATTTTCGCTCTTATCGATAATCCATTTACTTCTCTCATACTCTCTAACATGAATCAATGCATACCCAAGCATACCCATACTTGTCACCCTGTTACGAGTACGTTAGGTGTATGTCAAAGGACATAGTAATTCATAAAAAGTTTCATAGAGATTTTAGGTCTAAGAACTCTGATGCAAAACTTGCACATAAGAAATACTTATGACTTGTACCATGTAGTGTTCTTATGAACGGATCGAATTCAGATACCATGTTTTAAACATGTATCTATGATCTTTGATTGACACTCTAGTCCTTTTGATCCGTAAAACAGAAGTCAACTTATCAGAGAGAGCATACTAGTCTTATTTCATTTGTTATTCCCATAACAATGACTGACTAGGGATATTTAGAATGAAGTCTTAATTGTTTCAAGGTCTTACAACCATGTGCCTCACACATGATAACTTAAACTAAAACAACATTCTTGGATAGTTCTATCATTTGATATGCACATGAATACAATAAATAAAACAAATGCGTCGTTTATTGACCTAAATGTTTTATAACAATGTATTGGGGCTAGGGCGTACACTAACACCTTTAGCAAACACTATATGACCCAAAAAGGATATTTCATTCAGCCAAAAATCATATTTGCCGAACTTGACATACAGTTTTTTTTCCCCAAGGTCGATAGAATAATTCTCAAATGCTTGTCATGCTCCTATAGTGTCTTGTAATACATCAGGATGTCATCGATGAAAACCATCACAAATTGGTCCAAATAATGTTGAAAACCTTATTCATTAAGTCTATAAAGGCGGCTGGTGCATTTGTAAGCCCAAATGGCAAGACCAAAAACTCATAATGGCCATATCTATTATGGAAAGCAGTCTTGGGCACATCTATTTCTTTCGTCACCATCTAGTGATAACCAGATCTCAAGTCAATCTTTGAAAATACACTCGCTTCCTTCAGCTGATCAAACAAATCTTCTATGCAAGGAATGAGATATTTGTTCTTAATGGTCACCTTATTCAACTGTCGATAGTCAATGCACAATCTGAGTGTCGCATCTTTCTTTTTCATAAATAGGACTGGTGCTTCCTAGAGAGAAATATTGGGTCTAATAAATCCCTTATCAAGCAATTCTTATAGCTGAATCTTTAATTCTTTCAATTCTACAGGTGCCATTTTTTAAGGAGCAATGGAGATAGGAGCAGTGCCTAGAGCAACATCAATGGAGAATTCCACTTCCCTATCAGGTGGTAAGCTTGGTAACTCATTAGGGAATACACCAAGGAATTCTCTAACAATAAGCACTTCTAACACATTGGACTATCTCTTTTTGCCTCCACTGTATAACACAAGTAAGCTATGCACCCTTTTCTGATCAATCTTTGAGCAGCTATAGCAAAAATACATCAGATAAGAAGTCAATTTTGACATCTATAACTATGATCTCTAGACCTCTATCAGACGTTAAAGTGACTCTTTTTCTTTTGCAGTCTACTATCGCTTGGTGGGCGGATAACCAATCCATCCCTAAAATCACATCGAACTCATGGAATGGAAGTTCAATCAAATTTGCCATGAATAAATGACCCTGGGCATTGATAGGACACTGTCTATACACTTTGTTCACCATTACACTATGCCTCAAAGAATTACTCACCAAAATATCCTGGTCTAAGCATGCATTTCTCATCCCTTGACCCCATGCTAAATCAATGCTAATGTAGGAATGAGTAAAACCATGATCTATCAAAGCATGTACCGAATCAGATAACAAAAGGAATTTACCTACGATCACATCTAGAGCATCCTTATCCTCTTTGTCCCTAATAGCATAGGTTTGACCTGTAGCTTATCTCTATCCTTGAGATGACTGCCCAGCTGGTCTAAAGGCTGAAGTGATGGAGGCAGCTCCCCTACCATGACCTCTCGATGCAGAAGACCTAATACCAGGTACTGGTGATGCGGCTGAAGCAGTCTGCACTATAGGGAAATCTCTAATCTGATGATCTCTGGACCCACACCTAAAGCATGCTTCAGTCAAATATCTGCACTCCTCTAGATGAACCTTGCCACAGTGGTCACAGGCTACAATTGTTCCACTATCTCTATCTTGGGGTGTGTTGGCTACTAAAAAAATCGATGCCCTACCTCGAGGTGCACTACCTTGTCCTCGGTCTACTACAGCTGGTGAAATCCTGAGGTGCTGAAAATTCCTTGACCTTCTTACCTTGTCCTTTACCTACTTTCTCTTTTGTCGAAACTGGGACTTCCTATCAGCTTCTTCTACCTGAATGGTTTTTAACTTAATTGTAGCCTCAACCATTACCTTCAAATCAGGGTATTTTTGGATTCCAATGATCTGTCTAAGCTCGGTGTGCAGTCCCCTCTCAAATCTCTAACATAATTTTTCTTCTGTGGACTGACTCTCGTCCAGGTAAGGACTCAAGCATTCAAACTCATGCTCGTACTCTGCCACAGTCTTATTCCCCTATTTTAGCCTCTAGAAAGCATCATTCATAACGGCTTTATATTCTAACCAAATATACTTTTTCTTGAATCGAGTCATAAAGAACCTCCAATTTAACTGATCCACTGGGGTATGTCTCCTGACTAAATCCCACCAAATGAAAGCTGACCCTTAAAGCAAAGCTACAATACCCTCAAATTTTTTTCTAGTATGCTCATACTCTACCACAATCTTTTTCCCCTATTTTAGCCTTCAGAAGACATCATGTATAGCTGCCTTATATTTTGACCCAATGTACTTTTTCTCGAATTGAGTCACAAAGAACCTTCAATTTAACTGATCCACCGGGGTATGTCTCCTGACTAATCCCACCAAATGAAAGCTGACCCCTGAAGCAAAGCTATAATATCCTCAAATTTTTCTTCCACTAGACTGCTGGTAATTTCAAACAACATTTTTATTTTGAATAACCATTCCTTTTCCAGAGTAGGTGTCAGTGGTTCATGCCTATTGAAGTCTTCAGTTTCCAATCTTTTTAATTGGTCCAAAATAGGTTTTCTTTTGGGTGAAGCTGGTGGTTATACTTGAGCTGCTGCCTGTGAAGACTGTGTCTGACCTACATGCAACCTCTACTATATGTAGTTAGCCATCAGATTGAGAAAATGTACTTATGGGGGTAGAAGTGGAACCACTGGCGAAGAAGCCTGCTGTTGTGGGGCCTTATGCCATCCAGTGCCAATAGAAGCCTCACTAGCACCATCCCCCACCTAATGATCTCAGTCAGATGACATCTTTTCACTATGAAACAATAAGGAGCAGGTACACATTAAATCTATATCTTTATTTCTCTAACAGTTGGCATGTATATACAAATAAACCAATCACTACTATCCACTTCGATCTTAGAATCACTTAAACTATTGCTCTAATAGCACAAAATGTAACACCCATACTAAATGGTCCTATGGATTTAAGCGATTAAGCCAAAATTTTTTTTCTTAAACCAATTAATTTCTAGTTATCAATTCTTATTCATAATACATGTTCGTAATCCAACTTGTCGCTAACCTACAAATGTCCAATTTTCTATCCAAATTTTACAAAAATTCGGAAATATAACATCTTAAAACTTGCCTACCCAACCTGTAAATCAACCAATCCACAGCCCCTCAGGAGCACAACAATTCATAAATAATATATTCTTTTCATCCATACATTCTCAATTTCATTTCAAACACACTCAATCAATCCACTACCTACCAATCACATATTTATATATATACAAATACTGTACTACTATAGACTAATTCTTTTACTTCAACAATTACAAATATATACATGCCAATACAAAAATATAATTCCTAACTATCTCTTATTCCTGCAAAATTGCCTTCTTTGTGTACTATTGCTCCAGCTATTCTTTAGAACCTATACGCAGTAACAATTACATGTTGAGCATTAAATATGCCTAGTGGTGACTATAATTCAAAATATTTTCCAAAAAAGAATAATTACATTAATTATGCAAAAATTCAATATATTTTTTTATCAAAAATACAATTACCAATATTCTTAACAAGCATTTCAATTTATTACAAATACTTTGGTAAACTTTTTAATTTAGTAAAAAACTTTTCATTTTATTACAAAATTACTCTTTTTACACACTAATTACAAAATTGCCACTAGTTTGCTTATTTTTACTTCACATTCAGTTATTGGCTTACAAAATTATCAATTGGTCATTATTTTAACTCTTTCATGTAAAATTATATTGTAGGCCTTGTATTTCTCAAAAGTTCATTTTTGAACTATTTTATTCACTAAATTACCATTTTACCTTTTTCATTCATTTTTTTATCACTTTAACTCTTTATATACAATATTTGGGAAAATTATAGTTTTTCCCTTAAACTTTTTATTTCTTTTTTTATTAAGTCATTTTTCATTCTAAACTTTATTTTTAGCTTTCTTTTTGCACTTTTAACTTATTCTTATCATTATACCCATAGTACAATCCCAACAGAAATTTTCAAACCGAATATACGGGATATGAACCCCACAAGGCCACAATACAGAGTGAAAAATGACCCCTAAGGATCATTTTTCATAGAACAGAGCATATACTATGAAAGTTCAGTGATCCTACCATAGTAAAGCAAGTTTTCATGACTTGCACCACGATATAGGTATTCCTATGGCTAGCCAATTATATTCTGAGCTATATTTTGACTGCCTGACTATTACTAAGGACAAAATTTTACCTAATATTAGTTTACTTTTCAGATTTTTTTATAGTTTCAATAACTTGTTCAATACAAAAAAATCTGTCAGTTAACTTTTTTATTATTTTTGCATATTTTGTGAATTATTTCGCTATAATTCACCATTTTACATTTAATTAATGAATTATTTCACAATAATTCAACAAATACATTAGGTACATAATCAAAGTATTTTCTAAAAAATTCTTAAATAATTTTAATAAATCTTACAAAAATTCATTGACACATTAATTCATTTCTATAGTCATTTATGATAAAATTCATCAAAATACACAAACTACACTTTACTTCCCTTTAAGATACAATTCGTCCATCAAAGGAAATCCACATTACATATGCTTTTAATTCAAATTAAGCTTTCTAACTTTAAATAGCCCAACCAACTGAGAGGAAACACCCTTGTCTGGTTAAAGGAATATACCACCTAGCTAGTTTAAAATATGTTACAATACCTGGTTAAAGCATAGTCCCTAAAACCATTAATCATGCACTGAGCTTCAAGCATTCTAATGCAACCACATAAACGAGGCTCACTACCATTGACGGTTTTCTTCCAAGTGACAAAGAGAGGGCTGAAAGAATATTATTTCTTTTATTCCAATGCAATCACCGCCTGAGTTTAAAACCAAAAGAAAAAAAAAATTAAATTAAATACCATGCAATAAGATGTGAGATACCTGTACTTCTCTATAAATTTGTGTACATAGGAGTTAAATTAAAAAAAAACACCAAGTCAAAGATTGCTCACACTTGCACCATTTCAATATAAGCATAATAACCCATTTCAAATGCAAGAGAATAGACTCAAATGTATCATCATATAATAAACTCATCTCCATTTAGTTAAGTGAAATATAATTGGAATAAACTCAGGTGGGGTTTATATGCTGCATTTTGGGTGAGGTACAGGGCCATTATATGTGTTCTGGTTGCTGATGTTTTACTACGGGCGTTTTGTCATTCTACTACCGAATTCCTATCTCCCTTCTGGGGTCTGATGATGTGCTTCATTGAGTAGTGCTGCTGGTTCTTTTTCGGATAGTTTACTCTTTGAACTGTCGGTTCTGGATAGTTTTTTAACTATTCCTGTTGCCTCTCTCTAGTTGATTTTGGTTTTGGTTGTTTGAATGCTAGCATTACATGAATAAGCAGATAAAAAAGAAATTAAACCATGGAAATCGGGGTTATTAATTTGGGATTACTCTGGTTTGTATTTCTGTAGGTTGCAGTAGTGTATAGCTTGGGTCTGTTTTGTTTTCTCTTATCTCTGTTCAGTTCAGGTGAATACGTCAAGCTGAAATATTCACTCGGTAAGGAAGCTCAAACCCTAGACTTCTAATTTTATTATCACCTCAAGCTGAAATATCAAAAATCATAACCAAAAGCTTAGAAAAACCCAAACCGAGTGGACCCTATTCAAATTTTATAATTTAAAACCAGAAATTATATGGAAACTAACTACAGATCCTAAAGAATCACAACTAACAAAACCATAAAAAAAAGCTTAAAGCATTGAATGGAAAGCTACAAACATGCTAAAAATAAACAACTAAAGCTTTCAAATTACCTGGGTCGAAGTAAGGCATGAGCAGGTCAAAAGTTCAAGTGACAGCAACTTAAGCTTATGAATTAAGTTAACGAAACAGATCCACCATGCTCAAAAATCAAGAAAATGATTTGAAATGAAGCTTAACTTACTAAAGCTTTCAAATTTAAAAGAATAAATTGGGTTTTGAGTTTTGGCAGTGAGGGTTCTTTTGTTTTCCTTCCAAAGGAAGCTTAAAGAGAGGGAAATTGAAAATGGATCGAAATTTTTTTTTGTCAAAACAAAGGGGTAGTGGTGATAATACTGCTTCATGCCTAAAAACTGTACTCAATTATTTTTATTGTTTTAAAATTTTCAAATATTCAGAGTATATCTTTAACAAGATATTATCAGTTACATTTCCTTTACTTCTGCACGAATATTAAGAAAGCAATTGGAAAAAAATAATAAATTTAATATAAATAAAGTCAAAATAGTATTTGCTGTAGCCCATTCTTAATACATTTTCATTGACTAAAATAGAACTCAGTGTACCAACCCACCACAATTCTAGTTGCACCATACTTCGAATTTGATTCTTTCTAGTGGTATTTCTAGTTGCGATTAAATGAAGATTTTAGTTTACATACCAAAAAAGGCTAAAAGTATTTAGGTGTCTAATTTTTTTTTTTGTTGCATTGATTTTCAGAATTTTTTTTTTTAAAATACGTAGATCCATTTTTATTAAATTTAGATAAAATAGTAGTGTTATTTTAGTATATATTAAAATTTTAAATTCTATTTATTTTATTTTATTAAAATCTTATTTAAATTACATTATATATAAAAGTTAAAAAACTAAAATTTTAATGCAATTATATTATACTCTTTTTCCATTTTTATTATTATACATTATATACGGAGAACCCATTGATAAATAAATATCGGCATATATCTATGTTAAAAATGCCACGAAATTAGATTTTACTTATTATTTGCAGCATCGTGAAGGCAAACTCCAATTTTTTTTTAATAATCAAAATAATGCTTTAACAATTACATGTGTATATATCAATAATAATCAATATTGGTATAGGAACATAATTGTATTTTATTAAATTAGCGATAATATTGTTGTCGTCAACTTAGCTAGAACAATGTTGTTGCCAATTAGCTACAACAATGTTGTCGCCAATATTTGTATGTGAACATAATTATATTTTACTAAATTAGCGACAAAATTTTTGTCGCCAAATTAGCTACAACATCGTTGTCGTCAAATTAGCTACAACAATGTTGTCGCCAATATAAGTATATGAATATAATTGTATTTCGTCAAATTAGCGACAACAATGTTGTCGCCAAATTAGCTACAACAACATTGTCGCCAATTAGCTACAACAATATTGTCGCCAATATTGGTATATGAATATAATTATATTTTGCTAAATTAGCGACAAAATTGTTGTCGCCAAATTAGCTACAACATAATTGTCGCCAAATTTGCTACAATAATGTTGTCGCCAATTAGCTACAACATTTATTGTCGCTAAATTAGCTACAACAATGTTGTCGCCAATATAAGTATATGAGTATAATTGTATTTTGCTAAATTAGCGACAACATTGTTGGCGCCAAATTAGCTACAATATTGTTGTCGCCAAATTAGCTACAACAATGTTGTCGCCAATATTGGTATAAAAATATAATTATATTTTGCTAAATTAGCGACAAAATTGTTGTCGCCAAATTTGCTACAACAATGTTGTCGCCAATTCACTACAACATTGTTGTCGCCAAATTAGCTACAACAATGTTGTCGCCAATATTGGTATATGAATATAATTATATTTTGCTAAATTAGCGACAAAATTGTTGTCACTAAATTTGCTACAACAATGTTGTCGCCAATTAGCTACAACAATTGTTGTCGTCAAATTTGCTACAACAATGTTGTCGCCAATATAAGTATATGAATATAATTGCATTTCGTCAAATTAGCGACAACAATATTGTCGCCAAATTAGCTACAATAATGTTGTCGCCAAATTAGCTACAACAACGTTGTCGCCAATTAGCTAAAACAATGTTGTCGCCAATATTGGTATATGAGTATAATTATATTTTGCTAAATTAGTGACAAAATTGTTGTCGCCAATTAGCTACAACAATTGTTGTCGCCAAATTTGCTACAACAATGTTGTCGCCAATTAGCTACAACAATTGTTGTCACCAAATTAGCTACAACAATGTTGTCGCCAATATAAGTATATGAATATAATTGCATTTCGTCAAATTAGCAACAACAATGTTGTTGCCAAATTAGCTACAACAATGTTGTCGCCAAATTAGCTACAACAACGTTGTCGCCAATTAGCTACAACAATGTTGTCGCCAATATTGGTATATGGATATAATTATATTTTGCTAAATTAGCGACAAAATTGTTGTCGCCAAATTAGCTACAACAATATTGTCGCCAATATAAGTATATGAGTATAATTGTATTTTGCTAAATTAGCGACAACATTGTTGTCGCCAAATTAGCTACAACATTGTTGTCGCCAATATTAGTATATGAATATAATTATATTTTGTTAAATTAGAGACAAAATTGTTGTCGCCAAATTTGCTACAACAATGTTGTTGCCAATTAGTTACAATATTATTGTCACCAAATTAGCTACAACAATATTGTCGCCAATATTGGTATATGAATATAATTATATTTTGCTAAATTAGTGACAAAATTGTTGTCGCCAATTAGCTACAATAATTGTTGTCGCCAAATTAGCTACAATAATGTTGTCGCCAATATAAGTATATGAATATAATTGTATTTTACTAAATTAGCGACAACATTATTGTCGCCAAATTAGCTACAACATTGTTGTTGCTAAATTAGCTACAACAATGTTGTCGCCAATATTGGTATATGAATATAATTATGTTTTGCTAAATTAGCGACAAAATTGTTGTTGCCAAATTTGCTACAACAATGTTGTCGCCAATTAGCTACAACAATTGTTGTCGCCAAATTAGCTACAACAATATTATCGTCAATAGAGCCATATATACGAAATAGTATGTTTTGTTAAATTAGCAACAGCATTGTTGTCGCTAATTAGCTACAACTTTGTTGTCGCTAATTAGCAACAACAATGTTGTCGCCAAATCTACTTTTGTTGTCGCAATTGTTTGCACCAAATTTTTGGCGCCTGATATTAGCAACAATAAAAATTTGTTGTCGCAATATTTGTTTTCCCACCAAATCTTTCAAGATTTGCAACGAAAGCTATTTTTTGTTGCAATGTTGTCGCTATATTGTGCATTTAGTAACGAATTTTGTTATTGTCGCTAATTTTTGTCGCTGTTCTGTATTTTTTTTGTAGTGTAATAGGCATATTCAAGATCCTAATTCATTATTCTAAGGACAATGTCAATTACACATGCATTTTTCTTAGTTTTGTTGGGAATTATCGGTTACATGCATCACATGTATAAGCGAAATTTAAAATTTTTAACCAATAGATCTATTCTTGCCATGAATTTATAATATAAATATTAATGAGAATAAGAAAAATCACCTTTGATTTTTGTTGAACAATTAATTTTTCTTATCATCACATTGTCGCAAACTATAGTGTCCAAAATTGAACACCTCCAATTAGTAATCCATACTAAAGAAGGATTGAATGAACCAAGAATGATGGAACACAAGGGCTGGCTGAATTTTCCTTGATGCTAGCAAGGGAGTGGTGGCTAGGGTTTTTCAAAGAGAGAGAATTTCTTTTCTCTAAATGTTCATTTAACCCTAAAATTCCTATCACTAGAATTTTTATAGTTAGACTAAAAATCCAACTTCATAATGGGATTGGGCTCTTTAAAATTGCTAGAGAAATATTAAATGGGATTTTGGAATTATGAATAATTTATTTGGGCTTAATTAAATCCAATTTAAGTCCATTCATAAAGGACTATGCATAAAATCCATAAACTAGGCCCTTTATGCATACACTTGGATTTAATCACCCAAATGAATTTCAAATCCATCCAAATTAAATATGTAGGCTCCATAATACTTATGAAATATATTTAATTTATTTTGGTCCAAGAATTAGGCCTCTAAGGCCTTCCATATGGGTTTGGCATGTAACCCTTCCTTTGGAGGGTTTCTGCGCCAAAGCCAATTCTCTGGGCCTCTTTTAATTCCTCCAATGGATCTATTAATTATTATATCAGCCCTATAACACTTATAGTCCAATAATAATTAATTATAAAATACAATATTTCAATTAGGTCCATTTTACAAAATATTTCTAAAAAGTTCTGCGAATAATTCTACTTGATTATAATTAATTAAACTCTTTAATTAATTATTCTCTTATTCATTTCTCTTCTCCCATAATAATATCAAATATTATTATCCTTGTCATTTTACCATTTTATCCTTTACTCTATATGTGTGTGACCTATTGGGTTCCTGTCTATATTGGTTGTATAATATGTAATTATGAGTTCTATTCAAAACTCACATGATTTAAACTTCTTTAAATTATTTTATCAATCCCTATTGATATTTATGATACACTATTATACAAATCATGAGTGGCCTCTAGCTAGGCATCATGACTACCCAAATATCAGGAAAGTCAAGTGATTTGACTATACCCTTCAATAGAATCAGTTACCGTGCAATTACTCCTTTCACCACTCTTATCTCAATTAGATTCTGAGTATGAATTTCTGTCAACTCATATAAATCTAATTATGTATGTTCTATTTATTTAAGCATTGTTCCCAAAATGCCCTTCATGGATCTCTATCCATCTTAGCATATTACTCTGGCCAGAGATTCTCTGAACAAGGTAATTATAGAATCATGCGAGATAACTTCCTTTAATAAATCTGGGATGGTGAATCCTTTGTCAATCACTCAACTATTTTCAAGTAGGTCATGATATACACAATCTTCTAACTATATTCACCCCCAGTTGGAAGTAATTAGTTATAGAGTCAAAGTATATCACTTGCTACTTAAGATAACCTTGGTGATCTCAAGTCTAAGGATACTTGCACAACTGCTATGAAGAGATTTCTCACTAATATAGATTTAATATCCATGTGAGGATTCTCTTTGCAGGTCTCCAATGAACTTGTTCTTCTAACAAGCATCCACATGTTAGCTTTGATCATCTTCCATAATCACAGTTACAAGAATCACTGCTTGAACTATTCAAGAAGCATAACATGTGCTAGTCTGTCCGAATTAACAATATCTTATCTTGTTAATTCTATGACTAAGGATATTTAGATATTATCAAATTTACATGCAATAGACATCTCACATCATGAACACTTTCATGATTGCCTTTGTACTATGTTTATAATATCTAGGACTTCATTTATTAATTTAACATTTACAAAATCATGTATTTAAACATAACATTAAGTAATGAATGACGTCATTTATTAAGAATATGAGTTCATACATATGAAATACATCCCCATTACGTGGGCTCTAGGGCATACTCTCTAACAAGTTTTTCCTAAGTTATATAAAGAGAAATCATGCTATTTCTTGGAAAACAGAAGGATTTAGTAGCCATTAACCTTCCGCCTTGGCTTAGGCTTGCCTATACTTCCTTTTCTTTCCCTTTAGCCTTAGAAGTTTGTCCCTCACCTTGAGAACCTACCATAGCCGAAACTTCAATCAAACAATACCCTAATTTTTTGATCTTAAATGCTTAAATTGACACCATAAATGAAATTTAGGCACCTAAAAACACTAGTAGGCACCATTAAACAAAATTAAAACCATGATTTTCTCTTATCTCAAATTGGCATCCTAAGCTTTTTCACTTAATTTCTCTTGCTTAAATTCCTTCAATTAAGGGATAGAGGCTTAATTAATTATTTAAGAAGGTAGAATACCATCTATGGTGCTTGGATTTAGAGAGAAATATAGAGAACCTTGAAGAAGTTTTGAGAGAGATAAGGCAATAGTGGTTCGTCCATTAAAGAAGAGGAAAGGAGCTGATGGAGATGAAGATGGTTGGCCAAAAATATATCCCTTTTCCCTTTATATATGGACCTAAGTGGGTTGGGCCTTGGGTCAACCAGGGCCCACTCATTTAAGGTCCAAAAGCTTTAATTAAGCCCATTATGCCACTCTCCTAAAATTCTCTCCCTTACCAAATTCAAATCACTGCAATTTTAATTTCATCATTCTTATCATGTCAAAAATAGGCTATACACAAAATTTTAGCCAAATCGAAGTCCATTTTCGATCTAATTCAATCAGATTGGTCCGATTTAATAATTACCGATTTTACCGAAAAATTAACTTTTTGCAACCAAAATATTCTACACATCATTATAGGTATATCTATGATTTTTGATAATTTTTAGACTTTATTTGCTATTTTTAAAGGTTTAATCAAAATTAAGTCAACCTAGTTACTATTAAAATCGAACCGCTTTGTTTTTCATATTTTTAACTTTTAGAGACCTATTGACGTCAGTTTCACTTTAAATTTCAACCCTAGGCTAACCGTTATCAATATTGTTTAATGGTCAAATAAAATATTTTTCACCTCCGAACGTACTTTTTAGCCCGAAGTACTATTCACTATCAAAAAATACTATTTACGGCTGATTTGACATTCAGGCCATTACAAGGACTATATCTATCATTGGCTCGATTTGATCATTTTCCTCATGCCAATTCTCTATTTGGTTTGACCATTCGATGAGTGGTGTAATATGCCCAAAGTATATTGTATAGTTCGACAACCATAGGTGAGTCAATGACTTTTTGTACATGACATCATCAATCATCGAGAAGCTTAAAACCTATATGGAAATTCTCCTTGCCTCAACATCATCTTTGGTCAAATTTCCTTATTGGAGATACAATTTGATTATAGTTCACCAATCAGGTGAACTGTTAACCAAAAATACTGAGGTCTTATTAATTATTGGAGATGAATTTTTAGTTATCACAAGATAGGTAGCCCAATTGTATCTTAAACAGTGGCAGCCATTTTAGCTATTTCTCCTATTATTGTGTTATGCTCTCTCAAAATTTTTCTTATGGACCAGTTTGTATTGTTCTACTCCAGTTTTCTTTACAGTTATTTAGCCAACTCTAGATATTTGATCACATTTGTTTCTTTAGCTTCGAAATTCTCATGTATCTGATTGGTTAAGAGATGTGAATCACTTTTGATGACAAGCTGATCGGGCCTTATGCAGTCATTTTTAGTCCCACAATCAGAGTTTCATATTCGACCATTTTGTTTGAGGCATTTAATTTTATTTAAAGAGTATGCTAGAAATGAATCTCAATTGGACCATGTATTGCAAGTTTTGCTTAAGCACTAGCTCTTTAAATTATGGTGTTGTTAGACCTGTCAAATAGGTTGGGTCGGGTTAGTTTCAAATCATCAATTTCGAATTAGTTTTCAATTGAGTCATTTCGGGTTTCAAGTTGGGTAGGTTCTTGGATCAAATTCATAATCATTTTCTGCATCACAAAAAATTTTCAAATTATTGAATTTAATTTTAATTCTTTTATTTTTTTAATATCCATTATATATTTTCAAAACAAATTGGCTAAATTCTAAAGCAATAAAAATAATTAAATACAAAAAAAAAATTCATCGAGTCAAAAGCATATAAATGAAAAAGGAAAAAATATTAGCATTAAAACTAAAAATAATTCTTTATATATGTATAGTATGCATGCATAAATACACACATATATGTATGTATATATGCATTCATGTATACATACATACACACTTACATACATGTGTGTATATATAAAGGTACCTTTATGTATGTACCTGCATACATACATAAATACATACATATAAGTATATATGTATGTATGGATAAAGGTATTTATATGATAACATTCTCGAAAAATTCTCAATTTGAGCTTGTTACTTGCAAAAAAGAGTAAATAACCTGTGGAGATTTTCGAATTCCGACGGTCAAATCAGTATTTTGACTAGAAAATTATAAAAAAATAATAGAAAATAGAGAGAATTGCGTAAAAATAGGAAAAGATTACCTCAAATAAATACTTGATTTACCTATTTATATGGTAATAATTTGTATACATTTAGAACTATGAATGCCATAGAATTTTATGTCCAATTAAATTACCTTTGTTATCATTATGTATACATAAATACACATATATGTATATATATGTATGTACACATATATGCACACACAAATATATATATGTATATACATATGTGTATATATGTACCCAAAATTATGCCCTTTCTCATAATTTTTTATACATTAATAAAATGAAATGACATGTAGAATTATTTAAAAAAAATTGTAAGAATTGAAAAAATTAAAAATGAAATTTATTAGAAAAATTTAACCCATTCGGGTAAGGTTGTAGTTAATCCAACATATTTTCGATTTGGTTTAACCTTTTTGAGGATTCAGGTCAAAATTGACAAGTGTAGTTGTTATAGTGGCTGATGCACAAAAGGTGAATTTATTATTATTATTATTATTTAGAAAAGTGGAACATAATTTTGCACGTGACAATAATTTATATTAATAATTATGAGATTCTAGCAAGAAATGGGAAAGGAAATTGTGAGGTTCTAGTATGTCCGTCCACTCGAACAAAATAATTTTCTTTTGGCAAGCGTTTCCGTAAGCTGAACCGTACGTACCAAATCTCACCACCATAATATATTAATTATAAAGCTAATATCCGATACTGCAGATCACAACTGCTTCACTATGGCTTTGCAAAGCAACTTCAACAGAGAACTGAATCAGGTAAATTTTCCTTTGTTTTTTTTTTTTTCAACAGAAATCTCCAGAACTAAAAACAAAAGTACATTTTTGGCGTATTTATTAGGCTTATTCCATTATCTCTCCACGTCTTTTCATAATAATGAATCTCCAACAATATTAATCTTGGTTTCACTTGATTCCTTTTTCTACTTACGAGACAAGCACACGTTGGATCCTCCATGCTATCTCTAAAAAATGAGATGATGCCAGGAGTATATATTTTTTCTTATTAACCATAATTCTCGGGTTCAATCTCTGTGTAAATTATTTTAATTTGAACTTTTAAAATTAAGTGTTTTGCATTTAAATTCGAATTAATTGGATAAATAAATTTTAGCATCAAATAGTTATAGAATAAAAAAGAAAAAAAAAAGATATCACTCTATGTATTATTGATTTATTTAATTGAGTAGATGATATATATTATATTATGTGGTTGCGTTGAGGCAGGTTTTATTAGAAGGAGATTCATTTTGCAGAAAGGTGATATTAAATAGACCCAACAAGTTAAATACTCTCAACTATGAGATGGTATATCTCTTCCTTTTTCTATTTAGATTTTATTTATTTTTATTCTGTATATTTTAATTTTAAATCTCTTATATATATATATATATATATATATATATATATATATATATATATATATATATATATATATATATATATATATATATATATATATATATATATATATATATATATATATATATATATTAAATTGGATAATTTTCTACTATGTTTCGTTATGCTTTTTAGTTATGACCCTAATAAATTAATTTTTAATTTTTTAATGATGCATATATATTTACTTAAAAAACAATTACATTCATTTCTTTTTTTTTCAATTTTACCACTTAGAATTAAATATAAATATATTTTACATGTCTAAATTTTTATGAAAATTTGAATTTTTATTCTTCTGAAATTTTAAATTGGCATCAAAATAAATTGTTTTTAGCTTCATACCTGATTGGCTACATCTTTAACATTAATATTTAATATAGTTTTTTCTTTGATTTTTTTTATTTTGTATAATTTTTTGGCAGGTTATTCAACTCATTAAAACCTTTCGATCTTTTGAGATGGATTCTGCCGTTAAAATTGTGATCCTGAAGGTAGAAAATAACAATAAGCTTTTCTCTTTTTTTTTTTTCCTTATGATCATCTTCAACAGTAAATTATGAACAATTATGTATGAAAGCCTTTAATTCGGTTACTTTGGTTATGAGCAGGCAAATGGAAAAGCATTCTGTGCTGGCGGTGATGTTGCTTCAACTGTCAGTGCTGTCACTGCAGGTAAAAATAGAAATTAATGAATTTCACCAATAATTATAGAAAAAAGAATGTATTTTCCACCAATTTTCTTTTGGTAAATAGAGTAATTCTTTCAGGACATTGGAGTTTTGGAGCAAGATTTTACGAGAGACAGCTTAACTTGGACTACTTACTTGCTACTTATAAAAAACCTTTGGTAACCAAATAATTTTTTTACACATTAAATTTCTATTATTTTTCATAATTTTAGATATTTATTAATTTAATTTTTCAATATTTGGTTTTATTTTTGTTTTTCAATGGCTGCATAACGAAGGTTCCACTCATTGATGGCATTGTGATGGGAGGTGGTGCTGGTTTAACATTGAATGGAAGGTTTAGGATTGTCACCGAGAAAGCTGTACGATTATTCTTTTCCATATTATTTTTAAATTATCTATTTTCCTATTAAAACAGTGTAAATAAGAATTATTTAATTGAAATACTAATTCAAAGCTAAAGCATAGATAAAAGTTTTGTAACAAGTAATTTTATTACTTTTTAATACTATATTGCTAAAAAATTATTTTTTAAACCCGATCCGTAAATTTTTGCCAATTACATTATTATCTATATAGGTATTTGCAGCGCCAGAAGTGTTTATAGGATTATTTCCAGATGTTGGGGCATCACACTTTCTTTCCAGGCTCCCTGGGCATTTTGGTAATAACACTCTTAATTAACTTTGTTTAATTATAGCAATTATTTTTATTTTTTATTTGATGTAATTAAAACTTGTAAATTTCTGTATAGGGGAGTTTCTAGGGCTTACAGGAACTCGACTGGATGGAGCAGAAATGCTTGCCTGTGGCTTGGCTACACATTTTGTCCTCTCTCAAGTAATTAGTTTTGCATATTGTTGTATTGAAAATATTAAAAAGGCCTAATTAAAAAAAATATGAAATTTTACCTATATTTTGCAAAATAATAGTATATCTATCAATTCATGTTGATAATAGGATCTGCCATTGCTGGAAAATGCGCTCCAAAATCTAACATCAGCGGGGATATCATCCATTAATGAAATTATTAGCAGTTTTGGGCAAAAACCAAAAATAAGAAAAAACAGCCCATTCAAAAGGTAATTACATATCACTGCTCATTCAATTGTTTATTTCTAATTAAATTAAATCAATCAATCAATTAACTAATTAATTGTTTTTGTTGTTGTTATTATTATTAATATTAAAGAACCTTTCTGTTTTCTAATCAGTTTGGAGGTGATTAACAAATGTTTCTCAAAAGATACTGTTGAAGAAATCTTATTAGCACTTGTAAGTATAAGCGCATATATATATATATATATATATATATATATATATATATATTACTCAGATATTGGTTTTCATGTGTATCTAATTAGCTATAATTAATAATAGTAGATTTTGTAATTTTAGTTCCAATTTTAAACATAAGTTGTTTGAAAATGTCGGAGTCGTAGCCGAGCCATCCTCCATCACAGGGCGGGGTGGAGAATGGCTCCCCACCTAATGCTCCACCCAGGAACGGAGATTCCCCATCCCTATCCCTATAGGATTATGGGGGAAAATATCCTCCATCCCTGCCCCCGTGGGAATCCTCATCCCCTATCAAAAATAATATTTTTTTAAAAAAATTGAATTATAAATAAAATATAATATTTAATAATTAATTATATAACAATTCACAAATCTAAAATTAAATATAATTTAAAACTAAATTATATAAATATAATTATTAAATTTCAGAAAGAAAAAATTTTGGGATGATAAATTAGAGAATATTTTTCCTCTGTTTTTGCCTCTGTAAAGAAATTTTTAAAATTTTTCTGCCTTATTCGGGATGATTTCCCACCAGAGACAAGGATTTTTCGCTTCATGATCATCCCTAAATATAAGGATCAGGTATCCAAGTAACTATATATATCTCATACTCATAACTGAAAGTCTAAGTCATCCAAATGCAAACTAATTAGTTCGATGTTTAGTTTGTACTGCATTTTAGGATATTAGTTGTTCTAAATCATATGTATCCTCAAAAGGTAAAATATTAAATATATGATACTTTATTGAGTTAGTAAATGCATATTAATAATAGTTTGGTCAGCTAAATTCTTGAATCACCTTATGATATAAGATATTCGATAAATTTGCAGTAAAAATATTTCGACGGTCAAATCAGTTTATAAAAAAAGTAATGTTATTAATGATTAGGGCTATAAATGCTTGATAATAGTTGTAATAGTTGACCATTAATTGTGTGATGTCTATAACCATCATCCTTATCAATGTCTTTATCCATTGACGAGTTTAGTTGGCTAAATTTAAGGATGATGTAGATGAACAGTTCGGTTATCACATATCTATACATATATGCAATGGCGAAGCTAAAATTTATAATTAAGGGGGGCAAAAATATAACATAAATGATATAAATAAATTATTAAATAAAGTAAGATGGGTAATTACATAAATTGTTAAATAAATGAAGGGGGGCAATTGCCATTAGTGTATTAAGGATATTATGTAGATGTATATATAATACACATGTATGTATATATAATCAAAACATTTTCAAAAATTAAGGGAGGCAATTGCCTTGCATGTGGCTGCGCCACTGCATATATGTATATCTGCATGTATATTATGTATACTCGCTTATTATGCATATGTGTTACACAACTCATTATTTTTTATTGAAATGTATGATATATAAATACAAAACTAAATATAAAAAAAAAATTATACTTATGTAGAACAGACAATAACAAAGACTTTTACTCAATATGTATTATTTTATCCATACGCACATGCATTATTCAATTTTTTTTTTCCCCAAAACTCAATATATTAGGGAATATTGCATGGTTATTTCATGATTTTTCTTCAATTATTATAGGAGGACGAGGTGAAAAATAAAGCAGAAAATTGGATTGTTGCAGCTATCAAATCTATGAACTCAGCAAGTCCGTTAAGCCTTAAAATTGCTCTTAGATCGGTAATTAAATAGTGTGTGTGTGTATATATATATATATATATATATATATATATATATATATATATTATATGTAATTTTATACTTAATTTATAATTAGTTTTGTAATTTAAATTTCAGATTAGAGAAGGTCGAATGCAAAATCTAAGCCAATGTCTAAATCGTGAATACACCATTTGTAGTAATATAGTGCGAGCAACTGTTAGTGGTGACCTGTATGAGGTAATATAATACTATTTGGATTTCCTTTTTAACATATAAAAATAAATATTATTAAACTAATTTGAGTTGTTTTAAATTCTTCCTATTAATTAACTTCTACAGGGTGCAAGAGCAAAGATGTTTGATAAAGACAACAAACCAAAGGTATATATGCATATCCATTTCGAGTTTTCTAAGCAACTCGCCAACTTTTCATGGCCTAAATTTGAACAAAAAATACAATAAATCTGAAAATATTTTATAACTAGCTTCACTTTTATTTGTTTCACTCAATTTTAGTTTCTAGAACGTGATATGATTTTTATTAAAAGGTTTTCACAAATTCCTTTCTTCCAATTAGACCACAATTTACACTTTCAACAACGATTAAGTCCCTTATGTTTCAATCTAAAAATCAAATAAAATCTTAAGGATTTCAGGAGAACAACTTTTTTTTTTTTTTTCAATTGAAGATAAATAATGAAAAAGTTGGTTTCACTGAAAAAGTGAGGAACTATAAAATCTCAAATATAATGCAATACCGAGTATTTAATTAATTAATTAATTAATTTATATAGGGGATAGTCAAAATTTATATTTTATTTTTTTTTTTATGTGTAAGCAGTGGGAACCTTCAAAATTAGAATTGGTGAGCGATGATACGGTGGATCGTTGTTTCTCTGGCATTGATGATGATGATGATTGGAAATATCTACAGCTTCCTGTAAGATATAATATAATTGATATACCGAGGCCCAAATTCTGAATGCTATTTGTAAAAGTCAAATAATTAATATTTCATTAAGTTATTGTTTGTGACCTTGTGTGTTGTACAATTTCAAGTGATAAATAAGCAATGGCATTTTATGAAAAATGTTCTTGTGGTCTGGTTAAGATTGAATTGTCGTCTGTCATCTTTCTTATTGTTTATTAGAGAGAGAAATTTTGTTTCCTCGAGAAAAAAGGAAAAAGCAAAAGAGATTTAATGTGTCTCTTATTAAAAACAAAAAATTTAACGGATGATGGAATCTCAAGAGCTACGAGTTCATCTTTCATTGCTTGAACCCACCAAGGGATAGACTTAGCCTCTTGATAGTTCTGTGGTTTATGATGCATAGTAATATGAGCTAAAAAATCAGAATAAACAATAGGAACCTTAGAGTTAGTAGAAAAAGGAAAAGTACATGGAATATAAGGAGAAGTAAGAATTATGGTCAACAAAAACATTATTGACAACATAATCCCGAAGCCATTTTGGTTTTTAACCATCTTTATGAATTTAGAAATAGTAAAACTAGTTTGATCCTTTGATTACATAAGAAATGTCCATGTACATCGGCTACAATCTTCCACAATAGTTAAGAACTCTAGACAAGGATTGTTATTTATAAGGACCCCAAACATCTATGTGCAACAACTTAAATAAAACTTCACGATGACTATCACTAGCTGGAAAAGAAACTCGAGTCTGTTTTGATTGAGCGCAAACATCACAAGCAATGTTGGAAGAATTTTTATTACTCAAAAAATTAAGTTTCTGTACAACCCCTAAAGATGGATGTCTAAGTCTCTTATGCTAGAGAGAATCATTACAAAAAGATTGATTAACAAAACAAACAACAACTTGCTTTCTACTTGATTCAACCTAAAGCTTATATTTCCCCTTGATTTTTGCAGTGGTGGATCTATCGGCACCCTCATTAATCTTATAGAAGATCACTACTATACAGATTATCCTCAAGCTATAGTAAACTTGAAGAAAATTTCAACTTGGATTTGCTTTGATACCATATCAATAGAACAAAGGAAAATATAGTAAGAAGAATGAGAGAAAAATATTCTCTATTTCGTCCAGTAAAAGTTCATTTACAAAATAGCTTAAAGAAAAGCTTATATACTACTTATAACAGAAAACTAACTACGGTTACAAGAATGAATTAACTACGGTTAATAAACTAACTATGGTTAATAAATGATAACAATCCTATAATCTTCAAGTGAAAATTTGGCATGGGAATGACAACGATGTCTATAATGATGATCAAATGGAGGTTCTTAAAGAGTAAACCAACAATCCTAGTAGCAGTTGTAATGAATCTTTCAAGGATAAATTGGTTCAAGGTACTCTTATGGAGATTAATAGAAACACTAACATGAAAGTTGTAATCAAAGATTCTAAAGTGACATATTATGAGAAAAATGGGATTCTTGCTATCTATTTTTCTAATCGTATTAATTAAGAGATCTTAAGCGAGAGTATGGCGAATACAATGATTGTCAAATTGTTGTGGAAATATATTAACTATAAAGCCTTGATGAACAGATTGGAAGGGACTTTTTTTTTTATATATAATTAATGCATTTGCCCAAATAAATTGGAAATTTGGTGTGTTTTAGGAAAGAATTGGGAAACCGGGGTTGATCCTGATTCTGCAGGCACTTGTTGTGAATTTTGATGACAAATGGGCCAACAAAATAAAAGAAAATTACTGAGAAAGGAATGTGGCCAATTTGATCCTGCAAACCATGGTTGCAGAAATGTAGCATCGGGACCCATATCAAGGTAGAAAAACAAAATAATTTTAGACCTAAAGCCACAAGACAGAGTTGCAGAATCAGTTCTGACAAAGACACTGATTTTGTAACTCTATCTTGCAACTTTAGTTTTGCAAACTCCCTCTTTCCACCCGAACATCATGAAATACATTGAAAATAAATTTTGAAACCAACTTTATAAATCCTTAGAAGTAGCATATTCGTTGTTTGAAATGTATAACTGTTAGTGTTAAAATTTTATGCGAGAAATAGGAAGAAAAAATTATATTCAAACATTAGTGTGTTGTTGTGCGAAGGATAGTGGTCGATATTTTTACAGTCTTATTATGAGTATTCGGTAAGATTTTTTTTATTTTAAATAGTTATAACTTAATTAATTTAAATGTAAGTTGTGTGTATAAATATTGATCTAATTATTTATTTGATTTACTAAGTTGCAGGTGTCAATTAAAGTATAAGATCATCAAAGAAAAAAACTGCATAAATACTAGTCTTAAAAAAGGTATTATTTTAATTATAATATATTTTTTATTTGTGATTTTATGTTAGATAATTATTAGAAAATAAAAATAAATATATCCTATTGTTATAACGTAATATAATGAAACGTTTATAAAATAAAATAATATATTTTACTTTAATAAAATAAATTAACAAAATTAATGTAATATAATATTATTTTTCTTAATTTGATGCGATAGATAGTGCATACATATTTAGCTCTAAGAGCCATGATAAATGATATTTCAAAGAAAATTGTCAACCAAAAATGGGTTGATTTGCACAACAGATGAATTGAAAAAACTATGACAATATGTGATCATATTATTAAAATAAATAGAAAATTGTAAGATATGATAATGGAAGGATATATCATGACAGAAGCAAAGATATATGGTGGATATGCTTTGCATGACAATTCCAATATTATATTTGAAGTTTCTAATGAAAATTTGGAAAAACAAGCATGTAACAAACTATGAGCAATTAGTTATGATATTTCTAAGAGATGTAATAAAAAATAGTGGTGAAAACTTTTAAAAAATTAGAGATACAATGTCAGTTGAGCAAAAAATTTATTGTATAGTACAATTATAATAAATGGCCTAAATATTATGTTCATTAGAATCCAACCAACAAATTATAAGCCTGTATCAATAAAAATATAAACATATTTCTACAAATATTGTATAATAATATTATATAATTTAAGTATGTGTGGTATTAATGTCTAATGATATCATGTAATTTAAGCATGTGTAATAATAACATGCAATAAGTATGTATGTATATATATATATATATATATATATATATATAATGAGCAAAAACAATTATTATTCTAATATTGGTGATTTGTTTAACAAGTGTCTAGGAATGAGCATAATTAACCAAAATTTAGGTTAACCGAAAAATTAATCCGAAACCGAATCGATTTTTAAGTTAACCAAACCAAAATTTTAGGTTTATAATTTTTACTTTAAAAATCGGTGGTTAACCGATCCGAAACCGAATATATATATATTTTATGAATTATATTTTAAATTTTATATTTATATTTTTTAATTTTTGTGTAATTTATAAATATTATGATATATAATTTTGTAAAATATATATTTTTAATAAATAAATATTAAAATTATGTGCATAATTAACATTCTATTGTTAGTTTTATATTGAATATTTTTTATTTTTATAATTAATTATGGAAATTTTATTTTTATTTTGATTATTTTAATGGATATTGTATTTAATTAGTATTTTTTCATTTTTAAAGCATTTTAACTATTATAAATTGTATAATTTATTAAATTTATATATTAAAATTTTTTAATGGTTAACCGATAAACCAAGTTAAAAACCAAAATCGATATAGTGGTTAACCGATAGTAATGGACTAATTTAAAAAAATTGTTAATGGATCGGTTAATCCCTACAAGTGTCTATTATTATCCTATTTATTTATTGTTAATTATTTTAATGTTTATAATTTTGGAAATTTTTTAATGTTGTTGTAGTTGTTTTATAATGCTTATGAGATAAATTATTATTTAGATATCAGTTTTATCAGCTTTTCATATATATAATTTATAACTCTAAGAAAATTATAATTAAAAATAATATAATTGTATTTTGACTTATAGATAATTTGATAATGTCAACATATATCGACTTCTTTTTGCACATGGGTGGGCAAATATGTTACACCCTATCATTCATGATTTTTGTACACTATATATTATTATCGATGACATCAAATGATTACCAATGTAATTACCCTATTTCCATTGTTAGTTAATAGTTTAATTTACCCCTGATATTCTAAATACATTTAAAAGAGACAAGATAACTATTCATTTTGTAAAATTTTTAACACCATAATAGCTTGTAAATTGTGCTATCCAAACTTGCAAATTGGCAAAATGACACTCCTAATAGGCAACCTCCACCTCCAATGCTCCAATCATTTATAGCACATCTAATATCAATCATCAATCATTGCTACAACACAATCACAATTCACCATTCATACACACCTTAATGTATATATATATGTATGCACTATTAATCCATATTCATAATACAATATTATATATTACATACCAATTGTCCTAAAACCTTTTTTTTCTTTGATAAGCTCAACCCAGATGTTAGAGCACAACATTCAAAACTATCAAAACTAGCATCAGCAGCTGATTGGGTAAAAAAATAGAACACTTACATAGTTAGAAGTAAAAACCAATTACTAGAAAAACTAGAATCCAGCCCTAACAGACCCTTCCCGCCCATAATTCACATCAATAAACCTCCCATTTTCATTATAGACAAAGATTGGACACCCGTATAAAAACCAAATAAAACATTCTGCAGAGTAAGATTGTAGGCCTCCAATCAAAACAATAATAAATTCAACATAATAGAGCATGATGAGTCTTTTACTGCATCAAAATAAAACCCAACCAACTTGGCAAAAATAAGCAGCCCATGAAAAATAGGAGACAAGGATTATATAACAGAAATAAAAAAGAACTCACAGAAGTTAAAACCAACTAGATAACAGTAAAGCATCATCAAGTTAGAAACTACCAATTTTGAAAATGCATCATCAAGTTAAAAAACTATTATCAGCCTAGGAAGATAGGCCTAGAGGTTGAACAATCACCATCTCCTGTAAGATGTCGTTATAGTTTTAGAAACTAACAGTAAAAGAGGTGTTAAACAAGCCAAGCTACAAAAATCCCCAGTTCTATAAACCTTTTGCTTAGCAAGATTGTCTACCAAGGAATTACATTCTCTAGGCTTATGAAAAAAATTACTTTATGAATAGTTTTAACAAGCAATCAATTCGATTAAAAATCCTGGCAAATTTTCATAGTCTTTCCAGACAAAAAAGTTGCAGCTATGATACAACATTTAAGGAATCCAACTCAAAAATAACTTCTTTATTCTCTTAAATTAAGAAGTTATGAGAGAAGTGTAAAGCTCTTTTAACAACATATAATTTAGCCTAGTTAGCTTCCATAATCCCAACACTATAAGAGAAAAACACAAAAAATCTCTTTTACAATTTCTAAGCACTCCACCAACTCCAGTAGGACCCGATTTCCCTAAAGATGATTCATCAGTATTCCATTTGAGAGAGGAGTTAGGAGGAGGTGACCAAGCAACTGAGGTCTAATTTTTCTATAAAGGGTATGGTTTTTAATGCCTTCCACACAGAGAGGGAAATTTTGTCCCTTTAAGAAGTCAAATTATGGGCTTTTAACTAAAAGGAAGTTCTTGCTAGCACCAGTTGAAAAAAGAGACTCAAAATTGTTGCATTTTTAATTTAAGATTCTAGCATTTCTCTCTAACCAGATTTTCAAAAATATAGCCAAGAAGATAATAAGCCATACCTTTTTTTTGAATTTTCCCTTTTTGTAGTTCATGCCATTGAATGAGAAAATCTTTTAAGGAAAAAGGCAAACAAAATTAGAAACTCCACCAATGAGCCAATTTATACCTTATCAAGGATGAAGTTAGGCTAACTGATTCCATCTAGATTAAACAAAAAGGGTAAAACATCATACTTTAAGATACAATACCTAGCTTTGTAAGGAAGTCTTTTATGCCAAGTCTATAAAGCAAAGCCAGCCAAAGAGTAATCTCACTTTCGATGGTGTTAGTTTTTTCCAAATCAATTGGGTAGGAATATCAATGGTGATAAATGGGGAAAGAGATGTATGAAAATGAGTATAGGCTGACCTTACAGAGAATTTTCCATTTGGTTTATATCCCAAATTTTCCTATCATTTCTGATAGGTGAAAGATAGAAGCAAGCAGTAGCCCATACAAATCATTGAGCAAAGCATATTCCCATACCCATATATTTGTTTTCCATTTAAGGGACCATGTCCATTCACCATTTACCCATGCACCACAGTTTTTTAAGAAAGCATCAGGATGTAGAAATAAAGAATAGAGTCGTGTGTACCTTAGTTTAAAGGGGTCTTTTGTGATCCATGGGTCATGCCAAAATAGACATTTTTCACCTCTTCCAACCTCAAAATGAATGCCATTTGATAATGATTAAATATTCTAAATTTTCAGGATGTCTGACCGGTATCTAGCAAGTGTACTAGATCGGCTAGTAATACAGGAAAATATAGATTAAGACCCCAAATATCATACCCAAAGAAATATGGATTGCTAAGGATAATACCTATGTATGAATTAAATTAACCCGAGATTGTTTTCCAAATGTTTTTGATTTAAAGGTAAAAATTAAACAAAATAAACAATTAAACAAAACAAAAGCTAAAACATGAATTAAAAATAAAACAATAACTGGAATTCTCTTGCTAAAGAAACTATCAACCTTAATTTTCATTGTAATGACTTAAATTCAATAGAAACACCAGTGATTATGGAAAAACTAGTAATAAAGCAAGATATCTTTATTCAAGTATATCCTTCTTAGTATTAAACTCATAGACAAATCTAATACTTAGCATGAAAATCTAGTTTTAACTTCCTAAATATTCATTGAAGCCTTTCTCAAGTGATTTAATTCCAATTTATTCTTAGTTCGTCCTCTCTTAGTATTAACCAATAAAATTCACACATAATCATCTCATATTTTGGATAATAATCATGCATAAACATTAAAGAATTAATCCAAGAACATACAAATCATTAACTATGTCAAAACCAATTTTTAGTTATTTATTCAATAAACCAATAATCAATCTCAACACAATCAAAGATAAGAATATGCTTAAAACCAAGAAATAATCAACTGATATTGAAATTAAGCTCAAAATAAAGTCATAACAATGAAAATATAAGTTTTCAAGAATCCATTAGCAAAAAAAGAAAAACTACTTCCTAAACATAGTTAAAAACTAAAACAAAGTTGAAGAACTAAAACAAAATTGAAAGGAAAACTAAAAACAAAAAAACTAGAAAAAAAAACAAGTAAAACTAAAACTATAGTAATTAATCCCTTCTAATTCCTCATTCATCTCATTCTTTGGTGTTAGAGTTGTCTATTTATAGGCAAAAGATGTTGTAGAAGCCTTCCAAACTTTCCAAATTGATGTAGGAAAAGAATCCTTCTTAAATTGGAAAAATCGGCAAATCCTTCACTTCATGGGAGATTGAGCACGTGGCCATGTGTGTGCTAGTGTAATTCCACACGTGGGCATGTGTCCCTTTAGTTCTTCCTCACACGTGGTCACGTGTGGACTACCCTTGTTTCACACGTGACCACGTGTTTCTCTTGTCTTTCATCAAATGTCTTTCACGTGGCTATGGGTCTCTTAGCTTCAACCTTCACGTGGCCACGTGTTTGTCTTCTGGACATCACAATAATATCTTAACATGAATTTTCCAATTTTACAATTTTGGCCCAAATCTTCTTACCTTTTTATAATTAAGTCATTTTTCTTGCAAATTAACCCTGAAAAACACCAAAATTTACAATTAACTCCAAAAATACAAAATTAACTAATTAAACTCAAATCTAAAATAATTAACACAAAATTAACCTAATTAAACACCTAAAAACATACTAAAAACACTATATAAATCACCATTATCAATGTCCTTCCAAATAATAAAGAGACTGCACCAATTTTGAGTTAATGGATGACCGAGATCCCCATGGGATATTTGTTTCTCACAATTTTCTACTATAAAGAGTTATCTGATGGATCTAGTCACCCAAGACATTTGAAAAGAAGGCAAGAGTTCTTGGTAGCTAATGATCCCACTTCAAAGCCACTTGATTTTTTATTTTTTCAATAATGTTCTAGGTTACTTTGCATAATTTTTTTCTTTTCCATCAAGCCACCCCAAAAAGAACTTACGTATTATTCCTTTAATATATTTCTGAACACTAGCAAGAATTTTGAAAAGGGAGAGGTAGTATAACAACAAATTAGAGATAGTTAATTTAATAAACATCAAACTATTTACAATTGATAAAAATCGCCCCTTCTAGCCTGATAATTTTGTATAGAATCTATCAATCACAGGTCTCCAGATCTATTTTTTTCTCGAGTTTGCACCAATAAGCAAGCCTAAGTAAGAACATAAAAGAATTTGAATACAACATTTGATTATGCTAGCATAAATTTTAGAGAATTAAGTGGCACATTTACACCATTTAAGGAACTTTTGAAAAAATTAATATGGGGTTCGAAGATAGTAGCAAACAACCTTAGGATCTTCTTAGCATTCATAATCATCTCTAAATCATTTTGGATAAAAAAATAATGTGTCATCAACATACTAGAGGTGGGTGTCTTCAAGGCTATAAGGAGAAAGTGGGTTACCCTGCCTTAGTCCATGAGAAAAAGAAATCTCCTTTGTTGGGCTGCCTTTGATAAGAATAGAGACCCTCGCAGAAGACACATATTCCATAATCTAAGAATGCCATTTTATGCCAAAATTCATACATTGCATAATATAGTCTAGATAATTCCAGGATACAGAATCAATTGCTTTGTGAAAATCAACTATTAAAACCAAGTTGCTATTTTTTACTTTTTGCAAAGAGTGAATAATCTCATTGACTACCAAAATTCCATAAAAAATTTGCCTTCCTTTCACAAAAGCACTATGTTCTTCACTAATAATTTCCCCTATGACATCTTTAATTCTAAGAGCCAGCAATTTAGACATGATCTTATAGAGGCTGTCAATGAGACTTATAAGTTTAAAGTTATTAAGTTGAGAACCTCCCACCGATTTTGGAATTAAAGTGATAAAGGAATAGTTAATACCTTTCGAAAGTTTTTCTGTTTCGTAGAACTTGTTAGCCAAGCCAATAATCTTATGTTCTAGGATATCCCAAGTTGCCTTTTATAAATGTGAAATTGAATCCATATGGACTCAAAGCTTTTGAGCCTTCACAACTCCACACCCTTCACTTCTCCCAAAGAGAAAGGCCTTTCTAAGAATTTAATCAGAGATGGGGAGAGCTTTTGGAAGAAATTTACTGGTAAGAGAGACCTCTATTGGAACTTCTCTTTGTAAAGGTCCTTGTAAAAGGAATTAATCTCATCTTTTATGGAGATTTGATCCGTAATTATGCTAGTAGATGTATGAAGTTGGCAGATGTGATTAATAGAGTGTCTTAGAGTGGCAGATAGATGGAAAAATGGGTTTTTTATATCCATTTTTTACCTAGTTTATTCTAAACTTTGGTCGCCAAAATGGATTCTCTGGCTCTTAATTTGCTTCACAAATTATTCAAGACTTGTCTTCTTTTTCTCACATATGATTCTTGATAACCATATGAATATCTTCATTTTTAAGATCAATATCAATAACCTCAAGCTCTTATTCTAGCTTCGTAATAACCTTGTCTACCAAGTCGAACTTTGCTTTATTCCAAGCGGCAAGTTTGAATTTGAGAAGTTCTAGATTATAATGCATATTCTTGCCCCCTGAGAGTGGTTATCAGACCACCAATTTTTTATTAAGTTTAGAAAGCCTAGTGCATGAAGCTAGTAGTTCAAGAAATGGAAAGGTTTAGGCCCTTAATTTTCATTATTTAGCAGTAGTAGAATAGGGCAATAGTTAGAGAGACCCTTTGCCAAACATACTTGCCTCAATAATCCATGAACTAAGATGAACTCACCATTCACAATAAATCTATCCAATCTGCTCCTACAAAAAGAGTTATCTCAGGTGAATTGTTTGCTTATCATAAGCAAGTCAACAAGACCATTGGAGTTAATAAAGTCCACAAATGCCTTATCTTTTTTATTTATGCCTAAATTCTATCTCTCTTCATTCCGTAATACATCATTAAGTTAACAGCTAAAATGAAAGGAGTATTGAGTTTTGCAATGGGTGAGATTTGACTCCAGAGGTGGGCTTGAGAGATTTGATTTGAAGGTGCATATACAGAGTAAATAATACATTTTATTTTTTGTGTGCATAGAATACTTTTAACTGCAATCCAACCTTCCCCCTTCATGAATAGACCTCCTTAAAAAAATCATTCCTTTAAGAGATGGTTATGCCTTTACTATTACCAACAAATTCAAGACAAACCTAGTCATAATTCTAATTTCCCCAAAACTGCCTGATTTCAGAGGTAAAGAGTTATTGCATTTTTTTTTCTTGAATTTGCACCATTCCTATATTCTTTTTCAATATCAAAGAACCCACCACTTTTCTTTTGATGTTGGAGTTGAGGCCCATGACATTCCATGAAATAATTGACAAAACAAAGAAATAAATTAAAAATTGAGAAAAGAAACAGATGTACCAGAAAAAATAGAGTCTTAGTCAATTGCTTCTATTCTAACCGAGTTATCTAGTTTGTCCTTTATCACCTCATCCCACATTATCAAGTCTCTATGCTCCATGTCAATTATCAATTTTAAGAAGTTTTCCTTTTGTCTCCTAATTTTTATGCCCATTACTTTAGCAATTTTCCATACTTTATTTGCATTTTGAATAGATGCTTCCTTTGAATTTTCATAAAGAGAATTTGTTATAATAGCTGCATTTCTCATTTAGATGCACTCATCTGAGATTGACGCATCTACCACTATATCATTATTTGAAGATAAATCTTCACTCACAGTGGCTGGGTTTATGGTATATTTTTTTAGTATATCTTCATTTTTTTTATCTTCTCCTTCCTAAATTTTTGTGAATGAGGAAGTGTCTTCTTTGGAGCAATAGGGTATAATGATTTTACCTTTTTATACTTCTTTTTCTTTTTCTCTTTTAGCTATTAGATTCACCAAGATTAATAAAAGAGGAAAAGCTTTTATTAGAGAAAAAATCTTCCAAAATGGGTGAAAGGTCCACTTGATTTTCATGAAAAGAAAAAGTCAAGCTGGGTGTAGGAGCATAAACAAAGGGTCTATAATTGGTTTAGGTAGGCTTTAGTCAATGAAGGGTCAAATACCATAAAAGCTAATGAGTTTTGATGGGTTTCATTTTCATTAGGACCTAAAAAAGGGACGGGGTGGAATCTAGTGGGGAGGGTTGAGGATGTACCATAGGAGAGTTGAATTTATTAGTTTTTGAAAATTCCAGTCGTACTCATGGAGGAGGTGTTGCCAAAAAACTTGGGAATAAAGCATCACTCATTATTTTCAAAAAAAGGTGGCTATACCCCATTTGAGGAGACCAATTATCTAATAAGGCTAAATACTTCTCCGATAAGCTTAAACGGGAGGACGATAAAGTGGTTGTAGATGATAGAACAGGTGTTAAAACAGGTTTTCCAAAAGAAGGAAAAATCATGCATGATTTCTCTGTAATTCTAATAAGGAAGATTGAACCATTAACTCTAGCCTTTATGATACAATTAATATTTGATAGCGAATAAGTTGCAACCAACATTCTGACCACATAAAATTTGAACTTATTCCTTGTATTTTAATCTAGGCTAATGAAATCCCCAAAGGTGATTGCAATATTGCTAAAAAGGTCACTATTCCATTCATGCAAAGGAACACCAGAACACCTCACCTAAGCAATAAGTTTTTTACAGATAATTTTCGGTTTTTATGGTTGAATGTGCTCAAACCATTCTACCAGCCATATAGTCCCATCACATAGCATTTTTTATTTTTCTTCCTTTGAGAAAAATGTTAGTAGCATAAGATTTCCATCCATAGGTCTGCAGGTGCAGTTTAAGTAGCCAGCTTCTATCATCCTATCTTGAATAGTAATATTGTTCAAAGGATGGTGGAGCAACCCAACTAAATTCTTGTTCAACCATTTTATATCTGTTTAAAGGGGACTATTTTAGAAGTTTAAAGAACTAAGGGTATCTTTCTTCACTGTGTCTTCTCCTTTTCCATCATGGTTTGTCTTTTTCAGGCTTACTACCTCCTCATAAGATCTTAAGTCTCTAAAACCATTGATAAAAACCTTTTTTTTGTTTCTTAAGAAAATTGTTTTTCTCAGATTTTTGCCTTTATTCCTTTGCAATTGAGAATTTAGCTTGATTAACTCTTATTCTTTTGTTACCCAGCCACGGCCCGTCCAATATGTTAATGAGAGAAGGGACGTTTCATATATTCATCATATGGATAAAGCCAAAAAGCATACCTCTTTTGCTTGTTTGTTTAGATATAAAAAATCGATTCACATGCCCTAATCAAAAGAAAATTCTTCTCAGTCCAAACAATGGCCAACTGTATGGTAAGTTATCCAAAAAAAATACTGGTAACAACAAGAACTTTTTTAAAATCATCAACATCCGAAGATGGATTAATTCTAGTCTTGCTACTATCCAACCTTTTGTATTCCGGTAATGGAACATAAGGAGGGATAGTTAACCAGATTTTCAAGTCTTCTATTGCCATGAGAGGGGTTGTTGTAGCTATTGAGAGGATTTTTCATCAACATTATTGAATCCAATTGTCCCAAAACCTAATGCATAAAATAGCTAAATTGTATAAGTCCTCAAAAGTAACACATTTACATACCATTCTACTGCTCCTCCATTAAGTTTTTAATTACCTGTCCCTACATCCAGTCAACAGAACCATGCGCTAAATAATGTGTTGCGTAGTGATGGATACAACAACACAAAATTTCATCTAATAAAATTATTTTTAATAATTTACCATTTTACCCTTTTAGTGTTGCTTTTTGCTAATTTAATTAAATTAACTTCTCTTATTGTTTAAATTTACTACTTAATCTTTTTATATTCATTTTTTCTTATTAAATCTTACATATTTCTTACTTGAATGTAAAATTACAATTAGATCCTAAACTTTTTATTCATCCTTTTTGACCTTGTTTGGCCTCAATTTTGACCCCTTTTTGCTTTCTTTGACCTTTATTTCATTTTAAGTGAAAATTTTACTTTTTGATCCTTATGCTTACTCATGAAGTGGTAAATTATATTTTGATCCCTGAAATTTTTATTAATTATGATTTTTCCCTTCTCTACTTATTTGGATTATTTTAACCTTTTTAACCACATTTTTAGTGCTAAAATTATGGTTTAACCCCTGGTTTGTTGCGTAATTATATTTTTACCCTTTCTAAATCTATTAATATTATTTTTTCAAATTATTCCCTATTTACTCGCATTATGAATCTTTTAGGCATAAATTACCGTTTGGTCCCTATTTTCTTACATAATTATCATTTTGCCCCTTTTCTCAAACTATCAATCCTAAACTTTACATTATTCTTTACTTAATAACCTTCATGACATCCATTATGCATGATTTACTATTTAACCCTTATTTTCTTACATATTTATAGTTTTGCCTCCAGTAGTAACTAGTGGGAATCCTTGAACCAGATATGCAGGATGAGGACTGTGTGACTATGTGAATATATTGTATGGTTGTATGAGTAAAGTGACTACTTGAGCATTGCCAACCCTCAAGGAAATTTTACTGTATGATTCTACAATGTTATATGAGTCCCTATGGCTAGCCATTATATCCTATGATCTTAGATTATTCATTGAACCCTAAGGGAAATTAATTATCTCACACTCTATTATATTTCAATACTAAATTTTTATTATCTCTATCATATATCATATCATACATTCTAATTCTTCATGCATTCATCAATATTACATATGAAATCATAATATACATGGTAAATAATATCCAAAATGATGAAAATATGGCATTATCATAAGGTATACCATTTGACCTCATTGGGACATCATACATACCATATGTTTCCTTGTTCTTTTCATGCCATATACATTATCAAGGCTATTTTATACATTAATATAATGATATTCAACCATTTCATCTTAGTAATTCTTAGTTATATATATATACACCAATATGTTCACATACTAACCATTATGTACAAATATTATATTAAGCTCAAATCAATCATAATTTGCTTATTCATTTTAGTATTACATGTTTCATGCTTAATATGCCAATTAATATCAAATTATCATATTTTACCATATAAGGAACCGTTTAACCGCATTGTGTTTCCATAGATATAATATGGTTCTTTCTTCACTCATATGTCATATGTGTTTCTATCATTGTAACCATCCATTTCATAATACCCATCTAATTTACATTATAATTCCTTAAGTTATCTTTAATTACATCATTATGTACACATAATAATCATTATGTCCATGTGTTATTTCATGCTCAAATCATTCATGGTGTACTTATTCATCATTATAATATACATTTTTATGCTTAATATGCTAATTATATCAAATTATCATGTTATACTACATGATGTACAATTTAGCCACAGCATGTTCTTTCATTCTAAGCTTGATTTCTTCCTTATTTCCTACTTATTTTAGGTTAAAACATCATTTTATAATATTATTTCAAATTATTTCACATTATCCTTTAAGTTCATATAGCTACATAATGTGACTTTCTTGTAAAATTCACAAAAAAATGAAATAAAAAGGTAGTTTTGTATCCACTAACCTTAAAGTAGTTTGCAATCACCCATTCTTCCTTTTCCTCTCCCTTTTCCTCCTTGCTTTTCTCTTTTTCTTGAAATAATACTTTAGGTCAAAAATAAAAAGGATGAAATCATGAGTTTATGCTATGTATTTTGACAAATAAATGCTTCTAACTAATCATGCTAATGATGCTCTGCATAACCATATCAAAATTCCCAATTAAAACTAACAAAAATTCAATAATTTACCTAATTAGGTTACCTTTATCTCATTAGAAACTCTTCACATCCAATTCTCATTAGAAATTCTTCACATCTAAGACTCCTTATGCTCCAATTTAATTTCTAGGATGAAGAACATGCTTCTAGTATATTTGGATGAAATTAGGGCTTGAGATTTGATGGGAGGAAAGAGAAATAAAAAAATGATGGAGAACTCAAATGAAGGATCGTTTGGATTTCTCAAGAGAAATAGAAGAAAATTGTAGATTTTTAGGGAGATTTTGGAGGTTTTCTCCACTTCTCTATTTTCTCATTTAGTGCATACAATGGATGGCCAAGATTTAATCATTTACTATTTAATCTAATGGCTTATTTCTAAGCCACTTGTCGTCACCATATTAATCCCTACTTACATTCGAGTTGAATATCTAATTTCAATTGTTTATTATGACAGTTATGCCCTTGGATACTTTAAATATGGCATTCAACCCCACTAATTAATTTAACCTCAAATTTTTGCCATTTTTTTGAAACTGGTGTTCCACTCATCATAATACTTTAAAATTTTTTCCTATGTGCAATAACTTATAAAGAAGCATGTGATTAAAATTTCAAGTCATTCGAACATCATTTCAATACTCTTCTAGCTCCGGAGGCAAAATCAGTCGATCCGAAATTTAAAATTTTGAAACCGTCGGAAGAATTACTTTTCACTTCCAATACCTCATGTATGCTATTTATAATGGGTATATATGATCATAATAATTTTTAGATGTCTTTAGAATATTTTAAGACTCGATCAAACTTATGGTCAATAGAGTTTACAGTACCAGTAAAATCTTCACTGTTTATTTTGAGCTCAATTTCTTCTCAAATCATACCACAATACTCCATTTAACACCTATTTTATTATCTAGCAGTTAAGCAAAACTTTTCACCAGGTCATCCATCCTAGGATTTTTCTAGCCTGAGCATGTTTAACATTTATGCACTTTAAAATTTTTCTATACTATTCTATTGTAATCTCTCCGAAAACTATCCTAGGGTTACTGTTCATACTCGAGAATGTACTATGCATATCAGATGCAAATTTTTTGGGTGTTACAAAATATGTTATGGAGTTTTAGGTTTTGAACATGACATTTAATGCGAGATCCTACATCCGATGGGATGAGCGAACCAGACAAGGATGTTACCAGCTATTCTGTGATCATAATTATATGAATAACATAAATTCTTTTTTCAATTGGCTAAATACTTCAAATTGTTACCATTGATTTTGTCAAAATTTTGACATAATTTTTCCTAAATATTGTGTTAAGCTTCCTACACAAAAAAGTTATAAATATACTTCTAAAATCACATAAAAAGTTATAAATATACTTCTAAAATCATATATCTTAATTCCATCTATATCCAATACAAATGCCAACACATATACAATCCCCCTCCTCTAAATACCTTCATAAGATAGTTCCATACTTTTTGTTAATCGTACCATAAATAAAATTAATATATACTTAATTAATTACATAACTAACTTAAGTTATATTTAAATATTTTAAAAAATTTGCATATTAAGTGTGCATGCTAAAATTAAGATAGAGAATAAAAAATACACCATAAATAGCCTTTTTGGTATGTCCTTCTCTTTGGCTTTTTTATAACTCTTGCTTAATACAGATCTACAAGATTTAATTTCTTTTGCTTGGGTAAGGAATGGATAACAACTTGGATCTGTTGTTCATTAATCAACTTATGATCAACTTTTCTAAGCTCCATATCATGTTTTCCATCCCTCTTAAATATTTTTGCATCATTTGATCAAAATTATCTAATAAGTATCAAATTTGATCACTAATGATAGAAACTTAGTTAGAGACGTGTCTCTAAATTTCTCTTGCAAAGCAATCCATTGATCCATTGCATTTTGATACTTGTGAAATTGCTTAGTGATATTATCATCCATTTGCACTTAGCAATATGATGAGAGCAGTAGAAAATTTCTTTTTTCATACCACATAGGCATCTCGATCCTACTTATGCTAGGCTGGGTGGCATTCTCAAGTTCAGCCATAATTGAAAATATGATTTATAAAGCCTCTTGCTCTTCTTGCACATGGTGGATTTACACATTTCAAGTCCAAAAAGCAATATTCATTTGGATCCTCTGATCACTAATGGAATAATTATTGCACCTAACTAAAGGGAAAAAGGCAATACACGTTATTTACTAGGAATATGAAAATAGAATCTAATAAAGTTATCTGTTAGGCTCAAAAATAAAAAGGTTACTAACAGTATCCAATTACCCTCTAAGTTTTAATATTTAACCTTACAGATTAAAATTTTATGCATAATAAATCTAATTTATTGGAATTTAAGTTTTTAAACTTAATTGAGGATATTATGTGATATAAATAATTAAGCCTTAACTTAATATCAAGAAACTATTTTACTCATAGAATATATGAAGGCAAATAATATTAAAATAAACACATTCATCATAAAAATTATAAGCCATAATAATATCTAAAACAAAATAAACATAGTTATTATAAAATCCAATAAATCCAAAAATAAGAAACAAATGTCTTAACTCACAAACAAAATATGAAATGTAATTCCTAACATAAAAATCCGAAAAATTGAGAATAAAAATATGACACTCATGAAAAAAAGTAGGAACTCAATAGATCCAAATCTAACCTAGCGATTAGAACTGAATTAATGACCATACGCATCAATTGCGAAGGAACAACCTATGTGTAATCATACAACCATAGGCGATACACTTTATGCCTACTTCTGAGCATTATCTCAGATTGAGTGTGGCTCTTAAAAACTCCTTATTTAGCTACCGTATATAAAAATCGAATTATGGATTCTCTATAATGTTCACTATAGCACTCAACTAATAAGTTCTAAAGTGCCACATTGTAACTGAATGATTCACATATGATATCAAAAAGCAACTTATGATTCCATCCCCTTTCTAGGCCACTAACCTAAATACAGTCCTACATTTTCTTATGTATACTGACTATATGATGCACAATTGCATCAATATCACCAATTTTGACCTTCTTGTGTAACCTCATGTGACAAACCTCATGCCCATGTGTATTGGATCGAACAACCCCTTGAGGAGTATGTGAAACTATATATGTACTTATCATCGTTATATTTATTATACATAACATAATAAAAATTGTTAGTATACTCATGTATAAACAAATAAATGATGGAAACTCATTTCAATCAAATATAAAGATATAATCCACATAATTAATTTTCAAACAAATTTGAATATTAAAAAAAGAAGAAAATACATTTTCTTTAAATTTTCAATAAAATAATTATATTGCATTAAAATTTTTTTAAAAATCAACAAAAAAATCAGAAAAATTATGAAAATCAGAATTGCAAAAAATGGTGGTCGGAGAACATCTCACGCTCCTTCATACGCTGGTAAGAATGGCTCCACATACCTCACCATGACAAGGTAGCCACACACTAGCTATGGCATAGTGACACATGGCGTGATTCCATTGAGCCATAAGTCACCATGTGGCATGACCAAATGACACATGGTATCCACTCATTGGTCCATGCGGACTCCAGTGTCTCTCACTGGATTGATAGGTGACATATGGCATGACCATAGTCTGCCACATGGCAGCCAGTCATTGGCCTATATGTGCATACCAATATTAGATATATATCACGATATATCATGAGAAATAAAGATACATACCAATCATAGTGCAGATTAACAAATGTCGAGATCACCCCTTTTTTGCATGACCGGTCTGGTTCTCACCCATGCCACTCAAGCCCTACGATGGAAAACACTAATACCACGAACTAAAAACCCCAACGAAAAGGAGAGAAATTGTGCGGAAGCAATTTGGCAGAGTTTCGATGTGGGAGTTTCTTTGTTTTTTTTCAAAAAATGCAAAAATTTAGCCCTTATATATTGCTCCAATTAAGTTAACATAAATTACCTTAATTAGTATCAATTAAATTGGCAATTATAGAAATGAAATAAAGAAAATAATATCTATTATTAATATGTCAACTGCCTAATTTAAATTAGGTAATTACCCATATTAGTATCCACTAATAATGGTAAATTTCGTAATTATGGAAAATCTCAATATGGGACAAATTCCATGTGTATTATTTTTTATTCCGTTATATTCTCATTTATATCGAGATCAATTTTTCATCTCGTAAGTTATGGACGTATCCCAAACTCGTTCAATATTGATCATGTTCTTGTTGTTGCTTATTAGAATTTAAGTTGCGGATAGAGTTGAAGATCATGTTCCTTCTGTTTGACCAATTGATCATGTTCTTTCCGTTTGGCCTGCTACATTTTATTTGCCTGAAATTGGCTCCACTTGAGATTGACACTAATCCAACCTATTTGACAAGTTTGTGTATAATCAAATTCAATTGATAATTTTTTGTTCTGATTTAGTTGCATCAATAGTTTCGCTTTGCCTTGTATTATATCAAATTTGGATTTTTTATACATCTCCTTTCATATTTAGGTTCTTCAAATTTATTTGATTTTGAGCCTAAAAATTTGGGTTGATAGGGTCGATTATGATGCTTTATTTCGAGTTTTGGTTTTATTAGGTCGGATGCACACCCTTGGTCACCATCTTAAAAAAAATTTGAATTGGTAAGCAAATATACTTCCTATTTATTGGTTGACAGTTTAAGAGATATATGTGACGTAGATATATAAATGTTTTCCTTTAAATATAAAAGATCGATGATAACAAAATGCAAATGTAACCTAACTACAATAGTACATATTATTATTGTAATCTTATCATAATAACAATTATTATTTTATTGTTTATAAATTAATTTTTAATATTTTGATATTCATGTGGATTATCATTTCAATTTTCACAAAAAATATATAAACAAAGACATCACTACTGTTAAAACAAAGTTATTTTATCAAACCATTTTATTTTACTTTTTTTTTTCATAATCAATAATTAACTACATTAACTTTAAAAAAATTACACAAATTAAAAAATTAATAATTTCATAGTATGACTATCAATTTTATTTAATCATTTAAAAAATAAATAAAAATATAAAAATTCATCAAAATTGTCAAGTGCAATTCACGTGCACAAAAAATTAGTATTTTAAAAAAAATAAAATGAATGATAGTCTTGAATTGTAGCTATGTTTTTAGGTAGTTTTAGGTTTGTTTTGTAGTGTTTTAATGAAACTTTGCTTGATTTTATGATTAAAGTTTTATTGTTTTGAGTAATTGATTTGATTTTGTTTGTTTTGCAGGTTTTCCTATTGAAAAGAAGTTTAATCAACCCGGCAAGAATGAGGGAGGTCCCCACTGGGTTCTTTGGTCCTTTTCTCGGGTCAATCCAAAAGCTTAGGACTCGGTAAGGACAAATACTATCCTTACTGAGTTGCTTGTTGATTCCATCCAGTGGCTTAGAGCTTTGCAGGGACACCAACTCATCCACACCGAGTCACTCCAACTCCTAGGCAAAAAGTAATTAGCTCGGCAGGGACATAAGGTCATCCTCATTGAGACACTTAAGTTCCTAAGCGAAATTAATCAATCCAACAGGGACACAAAGGCATCCCCACCAGGTTCTTTATGCAGAATTTATGATTTAAGAAGTTTCCTACAGATTTAAGAGTGGGGTGGCGGCTAGTCTTCTAGGAAATTACATATTTAAGTGTCCTAAAGTCAGAATTTAAGAGGGAGACATTTTCTCTATCTTAATTTAGACCTAGTTTATGTTCTAAACTTCAATTTGTAAGAGGAACTCTACTTAGGTTTTTGATTCTCTGTTGCTGTTCCTGGAGGCTACAAGCTCAAGTTTGAAGTTTTTATGAGTATAGTATTTAATTATTTTATTTTTTCATTCATTTCAATCATGAACAGTAAGCAATTTCTTGATTTTTACTGAGGAAAACTTAAATCCTCGTTCTTTTATTGTAATAACTCTTAATTGAGCTTATTTTTAATGCAAGCTAGTATTTCTTATTTCCTGAGCTTAACTTTATCGTTGATTACGAATCGATTTATATTCAATGTATCAAATAGATGGTTGAATGTTAATTTAAGTTGTGATCAATGATATGCATGTTCTTGATCTAATTTACTTGTGTTAATTGATTGTTGTGTATTGAAAATTGATATATGAGTTATTGTTCATGAGTTGATTAGATTTAAGAATTTGAATTAAGAATAATCTAAGGTTAAGTGTTTCGAAAAAGGATTTAACTGAAGTTTAGGAGGTTAAAAACCTGATCTGTATGCTAGGTATTAGACTATTCTTAATTAGGGGATCTAATATTTTAGAATGGTATTTCAAATAAGATATCTGTCTTTAATTAGTTTTCTGTAACAACTTGTATTATTTTGGTATCGAGTTATTATCAGTTAGAGGTGAGGTGGATAGTCCCTTAGTAGAAGTATTTTAGTTATTAATTTTCTTGATCATTTTAGTTTTGCTTTGTTATTAATTAATTTTAGTTCAGTTTTAGTTTTTTTTAATTTACTCAATTGTTTAATTAAGCTTAATTAAATCCATAATTACCTTTTAAAATTTAGAGAATTCTTTCACACATCTTTTGCCTCGAAAATCTAAAATACACAATCTTTTGGATACGATATTAAATGGTCTTAATTTTATTTTCTTATATTACTAGCTGATGTAGTACATTTTCTAAATACTGATTAATGCATAAATTATAAATTTAATTTAATGGAAAATAATATAGTTCTATTCTTTATAAAACTCGGTTTGATTCTTTAAATTCCAAAATTGCATGGTCAAATTGATTTCATAGGTTTTAAGTTGAATTTACTATTTTCATAGCTCTAGCTGTTAGTGTAAGCCCTAGCCCCAATACATTGTAATAAAACACTTTGAATTAATAAAATGAGCATTTGTTTTATCCTTTGTATTCTTGTGCATATCAATTGATAAAACTATCCAAGAGTGTTGTTTCGGTTTAAGTTATCATGTGTGAGGCACATGATTGTAAGACCTTGAAATAAATGAGACATCATTATAAATATCCCTAGTCAGTCATTGTTATGGGAATAACAATGAATTAAGACTAGTATGCTCTCTCTGATATTATGAGTTCTGTCTTACGGATCATTAGGACAAGGGTGTCAATCAAAGATCATAGATACATGTTAAAGAACATGGTATCTGGATACGATCCGCTCATGAGAACACTACATGGTACAAGTCATAAGTGTTTCTCATATGTAAGTTTTGTATCGAAGTTCTTAGACCTGAAATCTCTATGAAACTCTTTATGAATTACTGTGTACTTTGACATACACCTAACGTGCTCGTAACAGAGTGACAAGTACGGGTATGATTGGGTTTGCATTAATTCATGTTAGAGAGCATGAGAGAAGTGAAGGGATTACCCCTCTCAATAAGAGAGAAAATATCATCGGCCACTTGATCAGTGAACTAAGAAGTGTATGGCCATACCGAGATAAGATAATGAGTAATCATTATTTATCTGAGAGGTCAGTGTCACTGGAATATCAAGAAAGGAATTAATATATATAAGGATGACTAGTTCCATGCCTTATATTAATTCTGATATTTATGGGTAAGGGACTATGCAAAATTGCATTGGGTCACTAAATGCCATATGCATTTTCATTTAATTTGGAATGCTATAATATCTTGCTAGAGAATATATATAGCCTTTGAATTAATTTGCTAATTCATTGCCAACATTAAATGGACCTATAGGATCGCACACAAAGCATTGGGCTTAAAATACTTAAATTAAGTATTGGACATTAATTTGGGCTTTTAATTAAAGTCAAATTAATGTATGTAATGGGTTATAAAATTGCTATTGGGCCTTGGTCCATAAGAGAGAGAAATTCAGCCCACAAGGTTTAATTTCAATTAATTAAATGTATTGTATTAATTTAATTAATTGAGTATTAAAGCCTTAAAGACTTATGATCAAATTAAATCTCTTAATTATAAATATAGGTGGCCGAAATTCCTAGAGAAAAGAAAATGAATTTCGGCACATGCTTTTATTTATTAAGTGATTTATTTGGTTAATATGTCTTATGTTTTAATCTTGGATTAATTCAAAAGAATTTAAATCAATATATATCGCTTATTTTAAAGAAGTGATAAAGGCTGAAATCTATTATCTTTAAGTATTTGATTTTAGATTTATCACTTAAAATAAAAGGATATATATTTGAAAGAAGAGAAAAACGCCAACCCTAGTTTTTATTCTAGTTTTGCGTGAACTCTTCCTCTCTCTCTCAAGTTTTCTTTTAGCCAATTTTTCACAAGGAGAAAGGATAGTTCCTCATTCTCTTGTTATATTGGGTAGTAATAGCAACCTAAGAGAAGTACAAAATCAAATTTTGTAGCTTCAAACCATTGCCATTACATAATACCGAAAAAGAGAGCTAGCAATCTCGATTTTAAGCCGTCGGTGCAATTGTGTGTATGAGAATAGAGGAAGTGGCGTAAAAGGCTGTTCCTTGGCATTGGTGCTTGAGATCTAAGGCGGACAAAGTTATCTTAGTTTCTGGCCATCACCTAATTCAATATTTAAAAGGCATCAAAAGTTGTAAGTTCTACAACCCTAAAATTGCATGTTTCGTTTCTAGCTTTGGATATGTATGGTATGTATGATAAAAATTTTTGTTTTTCCGCTGTGCTATCATGATATTCATACCATGTCATATTCCATCAGTGGTATCAGAGCCTAAACATGCTTATTTTAGTGCTTTAGATGCATGAAAAAATTAATTAAAAATCGTCATTATGAAAACATGCAAATATGATATTTTCTGTTTTGAGTTTTTTGCATTGTTTTGGTGTAAAAACGATTTTAATTGATTAGATAGGTATTATAATTAATATGACATGTTAATATACTGTCCTAAGATGTTATTAGGGCTGGTGATGGTCGGATTTAATTATTTATACCTGATGGTACATGTTAATTATGAAACTAGGTGCTTGTTGGCATGAAAATTGCTATTTTAACAACTAGTTTTCAAAATTAAATGTAAAAACGTTTTTGGCATGTTTGTAAGTGATATTTAAAGATTAATTATCAGGTCTGGACATATTTTAAATTTGGTTTTAATTCTGGTCCATGACAATTTAATTGATTAATTTTAAAATCACTTAAAATTATGACTAGTTTGTGTTTGTTACATGTTTAATCAAGATTGTTTGTTTTGTTTTGATTAAAATGGTAAAAACACATTTAGATCAGATTTGTACAGAATATTAAATCAATATTTATGGACTTATTTAGAATATTAAATGACTCATAAAATTGATTTAAATGTTTGTGCATTTTATGGCATTACATAAGCATTAAACAACTAGTTTTGTTGTTTGTTTGTTTTATATGCATGCCGTGTACCATATACATACGTTCTTCATGATTTTGTGTTTTAATTCATGTTGGTACATATTATATGCATTTTTAATGTTTATGGGCTGTATGACATAAAATTGAAAATGGCAAAATTGGAAATTATACTAGAGTTGATTTATAGCACAAATCTAACTAGTTTGTGTTTTGGGCTTTTAAGAGAACTTATTCAATAAGAGGATTTAGTCCATTGGGCTTCGGCCAGGCCCATCATGGGGTCTTCTCTTAAAGGTTCAAGTACACAATTTCCATTAATGGGCTTGGCTAAATTAATTAAAATTGGACTTTGTTTTATCCATGAATGCTATGTATATTTATTTGCTAATTTGGTGTGATGAATGGATATGCATGGTGCATTCATGGGCCCTGGGTTTTGTAATTAAATATGGCCTGCGAGCCATTATATTTTGTTGTAAAAGTTTTCCATTTATTTCTTAGAATAGAATATACTTGAAGACTTTGTAAATCAAGACGAAGCCCACCGGAGTGGAGAAGCCCAACTCGAAGATTCTTATGTAATAGTGTAGAATCTTAGTTGTAGGTTTTTGGGCCCATGTTTGTCACGCTTTACTTTATGCAATTATTTATATATGCATGCTATGTATGGATGACAAAGCGTATGCCATGTAAGCCGTAATAAAATGAATCCCTAAAAATAGTAAGTCACAAAGTTGCCTTCCTAATTCGAAACATGTCAAGGCATTGATCATCGGTCACGTAGACTAGGAGTCCTAGATGCGCCCGATTATCTTTGTGAGGCATGGGTTGTGAATGTAGGTTGGACTTATCATGGAAAGGGATGCCCGGACCTAAGCAACTAATAAATGGGTTGTGCTATAACATCTTAAGATGTTAGCCCATTTGATCCAAGAGTCATGTACGAGACATGATTGGAGTTTTCCTACCTAAGTAACTTAACTTGTTAGGTGTACAAGCTCAGCTTGACTAATAAGTTGTTGTGAAAAGTGGATCTTGGCCCACATTGAATCACTAACGCGAATTATTTAAAGGGATATTAATTCGGTTTGTGGGATCATAAATAAGACCTCATTTAATCTTGCTAAAATTTATTGTAGATTGAAAATGGCATCTTCAACCAACAATTTCTCATTGCAATCGATCCTTGAAAAGGACAAATTGAATGGCACCAATTTCATAGACTAGTCTCGAAACTTAAGAATAGTTCTTAAGCAAGAGAAAAAGTCGTATGTTTTGGATGCACCCTTGCCTGAAGAACCAGGAAGGAACGCCTCTGCGGTTTAAAAGGAAACTTTTGAGACCAAGAAGAGCGACTCCAACGATGTGACCTGTCTGATGCTGGCCACTATGGTGCCTAACTTGCAAAAGCAATTTATGGACCAAGAGGCTTATGCGATCATGGTGCACCTCAAGGAGATGTTCCAAGAGTAAGCTCATCACGAGAGGTTCGTGACAACAAAGGCATTAATTTCTTGCAAGATGGCTGAGGGTACACCTGTTAGTACCTATGTACTCAAGATGAAAGGGTATCTTGATACTCTTGAGAAGCTTGAGGTACTAGTGCCAAAGGAATTGGCCACTGAATTGATCTTAGGATCATTGCCTGCTGCTTATGATCCATTTGTGATGAATTATAACATGCATGCAATGAACAAGTCAGTCACTGAGCTTCATGGGATGCTTAAGAATGCTGAAGAAAACATTTGAAAGACCAATCCCGTACTAATGGTTCAAAAGGGAATTAAGAAGGGACCCGCTAAGGGAAAGGGAAAGGGAAAGGCAAAACCCAAGTTAAGTGGGAGTGCACCTCAGGCCCAATCCAAGCCCAAGGCGCCAAAACTCAAAGAGAGTGAGAGCACTTGCTTCCATTGCAACAAGATAGGGCATTGGAGGAAGAATTACGCTCTCTTCAAGGAAGAACAAAAGAAGAATGGAGCCAAGGCGTCCAATCCTGGTATTTTTGTTGTTGAAATTAACCTTTCTATTTCTACCACTTGGGTATTGGATACCGGTTGTGGTTCTCACATTTGTTCAAATGTGCAGGGGCTAAGAAATAGGCGGTTACTTGGGAAGAATGAAGTGGACCTCCGTGTGGGGAATGGAGCACGAGTTGCTGCCATGGAGATAGGCGACTATCACCTCACTTTACCTTCCGGACTTTGTATTGTTTTGAATAATTGTTATTATGTGCCTGCTATGAGCAGAAACATTATTTCAGTTTCATGTTTGGATAATGATGAATTTGATTTTGTTATTAAAAATGGCAATGCTCATATTCGTCGCCAAAGCATTTCTTATGGCAATGCCATGTTGCAAAATGGCCTTTATATCCTTGATTTACAAAACAAAGAGTCAATATACAACATTAATACAAAAAGGGTTAAATCAAACGAATTGAACCCTACTTACTTTTGGCATTGTCGTTTAGGACATGCAAACGAAAAACGCATTTCAAGACTCCACAAAACTGGAGTGCTTGGGTCATTTGACTTAGAGTCTTATAACACATGCGAGCCATGTTTGCATGGAAAAATGACAAAGAGTCCTTTTAATAAAAAAGGTGAAAGGACTAATGGCTTATTGGAACTAATACATACCAATGAATGTGGACCTTTAAGTACGCATGCCAAAGGTGGTTTTAGCTACTTTGTGACATTCACAGATGACTTCAGTAGATATGGCTATATCTATCTAATGAAGTACAAGTCTGAAACTTTTGAGAAATTCAAAGAGTTTAAGAACGAAGTAGAAAACCAACTTGGCAAAAGTATAAAAGCCATTCGATCAGATCGAGGTGGCGAATACTTAAGCCAAGAGTTTGACAGTCATCTAAAGGAGTGTGGTATTATTTCACAGCTCACTCCTCCTGGAACACCTCAATGGAATGGTGTGTCCAAAAGGAGAAATCGAACTCTGTTGGACATGGTTCGATCTATGATGAGTCAAGCTAATATTCCTATCTCTTTTTGGGGTTATGCATTAAAAACTGCTGCGTTTCTATTGAACCGTACTCCAACTAAAGTAGTTGAGAAGACACCATACGAGGTATGGATTGGGAAAGAACCCAATATGTTTTTTCTCAGGATTTGGGGTTGTGAAGCACATGTTAAGAAATTAACATCTGACAAACTAGAGTCCAAATCCAGTGTCTGCTTGTTTGTGGGTTATCCCAAAGAAACAAAGGGATACTATTTTTACTCACAAGCCGAGAACAAAGTATTTGTTGCTCGTAAGGCTATTTTCTTGGAAAAGGAGTTCCTTCTCAAGAAAGACAGTGGGAGTAAAGTAGAACTTGGAGAAATTCAAGCACCATAAACTCCTATAGAGGATGGTTTGGAAATGGGATCAAGTTCACAACCAGTTGTGGAACAAGAACCCATTACACAAGAACCTAGAAGGTCCGGTAGGGTACGTCAGGAGATTAAGAGATATGGATTTCTAATCACTGACAGTGATACTATTGAGTTAGTAGATCGTGAGGATCCTACTACCTACCGAGAAGCTATTGAGAGCCCAGACTCGAAAAATTGGCTTGAAGCCATGAAATCCGAGATGCAATCAATGTACGATAACCAGGTTTGGACCTTGGTTGATCCACCGGAAGGTGCTAAGGTAATTGAATGCAAGTGGCTATTCAAACTCAAAGCTGATAAGACCTACAAAGGTAGACTAGTAGCAAAAGGTTTTCGACAAACTCATGGTGTAGACTATGACGAGACCTTTTCGCCTGTAGTCATGCTCAAGTCCATTAGGATCTTGCTTGCCATAGCTGCATATCACGATTATGGGATATGGCAAATGGATGTCAAAACTGCTTTCCTCAACGGAAATTTACTTGAGGATGTGTATATGACATTGCCTGAAGGTTTTGTCAATCCCAAGCATCCTAAAAAGGTTTGCAAGCTTCAAAAATCCATTTATGGATTAAAGCAAGCATCTCGAAGTTGGAATCTTCGTTTTGATGAGGCAGTCAAAGAATTTGACTTCATCAAGAATGAAGATGAGCCTTGTGTGTACAAGAAGCTTAGTGGGAGCATAGTAGTATTTCTGGTCCTATATGTGGACGACATCCTTCTCATTGGGAATGATATTCCAACATTGCAAAAGGTTAAGCAATGGTTGGGAAAATGTTTCTCAATGAAAGACTTAGGTGAAGCCGAGACAATACTTGGTATTCAAATCTATAGAGATAGATCGAATCGACTCTTGGGACTAAGTCAAGAAAAGTACATAGACAAAGTACTAAAGCATTTTAGTATGGAAGACTTAAAGAAAGGGTACATACCTTTGGCTTTGGGAGTTCCTTTGACTAAAGAACAGTGCCCTAAAACCAAAGAGGAAAGGGACAACATGAGTAGAATCCCATATGCATCTGCTATTGGATCTATCATGTACGCTATGTTATGTACTAGGTTGGATGTTGCTCATGCACTGAGTATAACCAGTAGGTTTCAGCAAGACCCTGGTGAAAAGCACTGGTCTGCTGTAAAAGGGATTCTAAAGTACCTGCGAAGGACTAAGAATCACTTCTTGGTGTATGGTGGTCAAGAAGAGCTCGTCATACAAGGTTATGCCGATGCTGCTTTTCAGACCAGCACTCAGGATTCTAGATCGCAATCTGGGTTTGTTTTTGTTTTGAACGATGGTGCTGTCAGCTGGAGAAGCTCGAAGCAAAAAACCGTTACCGACTCAACTACAGAATCTGAGTATATTGCAGCAAGTGAGGCTGCAAAAGAGGCTGTTTGGATTAAAAATTTCATTTCTAGATTAGGAGTGGTCCCAAATATCCTAGATCCATTAGAAATTTTCTGTGACAACAACGAGGCCATAGCACAGGCCAAGGAGCCCCGGTCACACCAGAAATCCAAACACATACTCAGGAGGTACCACTTGATCAGAGAAATCATTGATCGTGGGGACGTCAAAGTTAGCAAGATAGCAAGTGAAGACAATGTAGCAGATCCTTTGACGAAACAATTGCGTCCAAATCTGCACGAAGCTCATTTGAGAGCGTTCGGTCTTAGGGCTATGCCCAATTGGGACTAGTGCTAGTGGCAGATTGTTAGTGTAAGCCCTAGCCCCAATGCATTGTAATAAAGCACTTTGAATTAATAAAATGAGGCATTTGTTTTATCCTTTGTATTCCTGTGCATATCAATTGATAAAACTATCCAAGAGTGTTGTTTCGGTTTAAGTTATCATGTGTGAGGCACATGGTTGTAAGACCTTGAAACAAATGAGACATCATTCTAAATATCCCGAGTCAGTCATTGTTATGGGAATAACAATGAATTAAGACTAGTATGCTCTTTTTGATATTATGAGTTCTATCTTACGGATCATTAGGACCAGGGTGTCAATCAGAGATCATAGATACATGTTAAAGAACATGGTATCTGGATACGATCCGCTCATGAGAACACTATATGGTACAAGTCATAAGTGTTTCTCATATGTAAGTTTTGTATCGGAGTTCTTAGACCTGAAATCTCTATGAAACTCTTTATGAATTACTGTGTACTTTGACATACACCTAACGTGCTCGTAACAGAGTGACAAGTATGGATATGATTGGGTATGCATTAATTCATGTTAGAGAGCATGAGAGAAGTGAAGGGATTACTCCTCTCAATAAGAGAGAAAATATCATCGGCCACTTGATCAGTGAACTGAGAAGTGTATGGCCATACCGAGATAAGATAATGAGTAATCATTATTTATCTGAGAGGTCAGTGTCACTGGAATATCAAGAAAGGAATTAATATATATAAGGATGACTAGTTCCATGCCTTATATTAATTCTGATATTTATGGGTAAGGGACTATGCAAAATTGCATTGGGTCACTAAATGCCATATGAATTTTCATTTAATTTGGAATGCTATAATATCTTGCTAGAGAATATATATAGCCTTTGAATTAATTTACTAATTCATTGCCAACATTAAATGGACCTATAGGATCGCACACAAAGCATTGGGCTTAAAATACTTAAATTAAGTATTGGGCATTAATTTGGGCTTTTAATTAAAGACAAATTAATGTATGTAATGGGTTATAAAATTGCTATTGGGCCTTGGTCCATAAGAGAGAGAAATTCAGCCCACAAGGTTTAATTTTAATTAATTAAATGTATTGTATTAATTTAATTAATTGAGTATTAAAGCCTAAAAGACTTATGATCAAATTAAATCTCTTAATTATAAATATAGGTGGCCAAAATTCCTAGAGAAAAGAAAATGAATTTCGGCACATGCTTTTATTTATTAAGTGATTTATTTGGTTAATATGTCTTATGTTTTAATCTTGGATTAATTCAAAAGAATTTAAATCAATATATATCTCTTATTTTAAAGAAGTGATAAAGGCTGAAATCTATTATCTTTAAGTATTTGATTTTAGATTTATCACTTAAAATAAAAGGATATATATTTGAAAGAAGAGAAAAACGCCAACCCTAGTTTTTATTCTAGTTTTGCGTGAACTCTTCCTCTCTCTCTCAAGTTTTCTTTTAGCCAATTTTTCACAAGGAGAAAGGATAGTTCCTTATTCTCTTGTTATATTGGGTAGTAATAGCAACCTAAGAGAAGTATAAAATCAAATTTTGTAGCTTCAAACCATTGCCATTACACAATACCGAAAAAGAGAGCTAGCAATCTCGATTTTAAGCCGTCGGTGCAATTGTGTGTGTGAGAATAGAGGGAGTGGCATAAAAGGCTGTTCCTTGGCATTGGTGTTCGAGATCTAAGGCGGACAAAGTTATCTTAGTTACTGGCCATCACCTAATTCAATATTTAAAAGGCATCAAAAGTTGTAAGTTCTACAACCCTAAAATTGCATGTTTCGTTTCTAGCTTTGGATATGTATGGTATGTATGATAAAAATTTTTGTTTTTCCGCTGTGCTATCATGATATTCATACCATGTCATATTCCATCACTAGCCACATAGAGATATTAAAGAACTCAAACATAAAAAAAATGACTTTAAAATTGGGTTAAATAGTATTAGTGTAGGGATTGCATATTGATTTAACGATGCTTCGTCAGTGAATCCCATGATTAACACATTTTGACAAACAATGGAAGCAGCCAAGGTAAAAATAGGACTCCACAATGGAACTATTTCCAATTTTTCCACCATCTCTAAGTAAGTTTCTTAGCCTACCGTTCCATATTTTATCTATTTAAGATTATGTTTTCAACTTCTTCTTCCTCTTCTCATAATGACATTAAGGATATAGATATCTCATTCAAGAACCTATCCAGATAAAAGCTATTTCATCCTGTTGAGAATGATCAATTGGAGATCAATAAAAAAGAAGTCAAAGATTAAAGTAAAAGAATTATGAGAGTTAGGATTTTTTATGTTTAAATTTGAGTCATACTCATATTTTTAGGAATAATTTTGATTATGTTTGTAACAAATTTTACTATAAATATGTAAGTTCTATGATAAAATAAAATGTGAGGCCAAGTTTTTGGGTTCCAAAGTTTTATATTTCTACATTTCTCTCTGACATAAATAAAAATAAAAAAAACTAATAAAGTGATATCAGAGCCTTCTTTCTTGAGCATCATAAAGGTACACACACAAAAATCCTTCCACCCTAACACTTACTGGACAATAACTTTGAAAATAACTAGAAAAAAGTTAGAACGAATTAAGCAAGGAAACGAGATTCCTAGAAAATAAATGTTAATCCACCTTAGAAATGTTAATTTTTTAGATGAACCAACCAAAGATTGTATTTTTCTCAATGTTATTAAAATCGGACCAAACCGATTGATCGAACCGATCTATCGAACCGACAGGCCATCCAGTTGGTTTAGCTAATAAAAACCGGATTGAACCAGAAAAAACCAGCCAAAATCAGAGAATCGAAAAATTGGCCAGAACCGGGTTTTTTTCTAAAATGGCAAAACGTCGTCGTTTTTAAAAAAATATTGTCATTTAATGCTTTGGAAAAGCAAAAAAAAAATTTGGTTGCATATTTTTTACGCTACATAGGATCGAACTGGGGACAAAAATGGTAAGACTAACATGATAACCACTACACCATAACAACCTCATGTCTTTACTTTCCTTCTTTAATTATTTTTAATTTTGATTTGTGGTAACTGGTATTTTTTTTACTTTCTTTCTTTAATTGTTTTTAATTTCATTTTGTGGTTTCTTATTTTATTGTCATGATCTATTCTTTATATTATTTCTTACTTTCTTTCTTTTTTTAATTTATTTCAATCATTAGACAACTTGATAAAGGTAAACTCAACTTCTCTCCAATGAAATCAAATTGAACAATAAAAAATTGCTTATGTCCTCTTATCATTTAATTTGAAATAATTAAACTACATGCACAAAAAATGCCAAACAACAATTAACACTATTTGTAATATTTAAATATATATTCCCTTATAAATTCATTTCATATTAGGATGTGGTCATTTGTTATCATTTCATATTAGGATTTGGTCATTTGTTAATGTGGTCTTAGTGTAATTGATAATAATTTACAGTAGTATTTATAAAATTATATTAATTAATAATATTTTAAAAAATAGAAAAAAACCCGATTGAACCCCAGCGTTGCCGGTTCTTTATCCGGTCCGGTTTTAATAACATTGATTTTTCTATTTAGTAAGTTTTTTGAATATGACATAATGAACACATATAATTTCTAATAAAGCAATAGTATAGACTTGTATCGCAACTAAAAAACATAGGTATAATTTTTTTTTTCTTTCTTAAATCCTACTTTACCAAAAGTACTCTTAACTCCAAGTTAAATAGTTAAATAACACTTTGCTTAATTTAAATACCCTAATACAATCATTATTTTATTAGCTATGTTAAAAACTTGCCAATTGACTTATAACAATCTTATTTACTATTCATTTAGTCAAAAAATCAGTAGGATAACGGCTAATTCAAACAACTCACAGCCCAACTCAGGGGCACAACAATATAACTTATAATCCATCCATATCCATTCATAAACTAATTCAAAATAATAAAATCCATCATTTACATCTAACTACTCCAAAATGTAGAGTATTAATATGCATGCCTTTACAAAACCAACTATTCAAAACTAATACATGTACAGGACTTCAAAAATCCTACTAAACGAGTCTATACAAAAAGAATAGTCTTCTTTTGGTTTTCTCCCAAAAGCAAGGCGAAGTTGCTCCAAAAATTTGCTTGTCAACCTACATGCAGTTAATAAATGCTACATGCTGAGCTTAACATGCTCAGTGATGGTTACAATTCTAAAAATTTTCAAAGAATCATTTTATGCATATAACAAAGAAAATATGCATGTAAAACATAATGATATATATAATAAAATTTTCTCATTAAAAATATTTAATCATTAAATCTAATATATCAACTATAACATTACAAACTATAATAAAAGCCAATTTATATTATAATTAATCAATAATTCTTACTAGAGATAGATCTGCCATTCAATATATATATATATATATGTGTGTGTGTGTGTGTGTGCGCCACTATTAAGCATTATATGCACATAAATTCATTAAATGTCATGCAAATACAATTTAATCCATAAAGCATTACCAGATATCATATTAAACCAAACATTAACAATTTAATCACTTTTATCACTTATTCAATTATGCATATTAACCTTGAAAAAATACATTAAAACGTAATGAGTAAATTATTGCTAAATAACATTAAGTTCAAAATTTCAATTTAAAACAATAATAAGCTATATTATAAATCTAATTATCATAAAGTCAGTCAATTAATTATGCTAGAGATATATTATCATGAAATCCCTAAATGTTCATTTAACTATAAAATTTCCATTAAATAACTATATAATCACCTTATTTCATTTAATGACATACAGTACACAATTTAATCTCTCAAAGCACATTTAATATAAAAATATGTTAAAGTTGAATCCACATAAATAACTCCAAAGAGTAACTATATGTTCATTAATCACAACTGCTTATACCAATTAAAAAACTTTGCCACTTGTGTTCAATAATGCCCCTAGTAAATTTGTTTATCGAATACACGGGATGTGGACCATTGCGCATCCACTATAGAAAATACAGTTTAGTTTAGTAAATAGTGATAAATAGTATACGGTATATAGTGAAAGTAGGCTGTCATTGTCACTACCTAACCAAGTCCTCATGACTCGGACTGTGGTATAAAATCTCCATGACTAGCCAACTATATCATGAGCTAGATTTCTATACAAAACCAACTAAAGACAATTAATTCCTCAATTATTAAAATTCCATTTCAATACTTAATATGTACCCAAATTAACATATTATATAATTCAAAGCATCAATATACCAAAATGAAAAATTTACTAACAATTTAACCAATTCTCAATAAATCATCTCCAATTACTAATTAAACAACATTAACATCAATTAATCAATGAAATCATTTAAATTCAATAAAATCTACAATTTCCATAATAGCATAATTCACCATAAATTATTTAATTTAATTGCAATAAAATTTTGTTTAACTAATTATCCATTTTTAGTATTAAATTTAATAAAATCTCACCTAAACATCAATTATGTCAAAATGTACAAAATGTACATAATACATGATTTCATTATAAAATTCTTAAATAAATTCAAACAAAGCTAATTAAATCAAATTATACTTAAAAATCATATCTATAAACATATGATGGCTTATAACTCATAAATAACCACAATAGTCATGAAGACAATTACAAATCCAATTTTGGCCACCTACAAAATTTTTCTTCATTATTTATTTTCCATCATTTAAACATCTATTAAATTAGATTACTAATTGATTGGCGGTTATATGCATTCAATTATAAATAAAACACCAATTGAGGTTCATGTTTGATTCGAAAATAAAATAAATATTTTAATCAAAATAGGGCTTAGGGAAAAAAAGACTCTTTCCTTTAACTTGCATCACAAAAACCAATATGCAGACACAATTTTTTGACAAAGAGATCTTCTTAATAATTGATCCTCAAGAGCTTAACTCTATATTGAAAAAATTTCAAGTTATTTGAGTCTGTATCGAAGGAGTTATGGCATAAGAAGCACCTACTGCTCCATTAACCCACCAAATAAAAAAAAACTATTATTTTGGGAATTTTTGAGGACCATAGAGGTAGAATTAAATTATTGATATTTCTATATCATTTGTAGGAATAGATGTCCCAATTCGAGCCAACTAGAATCATGCAATTTGGAGTTCAAAAACTCAACTTACGATCAAAACAGTCATCGGAGGTCAATCTAAACTTTTGGACAACACTTTTTTTTAGATTTAATTATTCTAAACATCAATTTGCACATCCAGAAGCATATTTCCAATGTCAATTTAAATTTACAATGTCAATTTCATAAAAAACCCTAAATTATATAACCCTAAAATTTACCAAATTTAATAAAAATCTCAAGAACATGTAACCACATACCTTAATTCTTTTTCTCCTTCACTAAAGCTATTTTTCTTTCCCTTTAACTTAGAAGAATTACCTTCTTCACCTTGATAATCATGGCTAAACCATTCATGCAAGGACCTATAAAATTCTCACTTCAATACTTGAATTGGATCATAAAATTTAACTAAAAATAACTTATTCTAGCTAAATAAACCCTTAAAATCAACTAAAATAATTAATTTTACTTACCTTCAATTTGTCCAAAAATCTAACTTTCTTGATTTCTCTCAAATCTTCACCTAAAACAAGAAATTAATAGCTAAAATAATCTTTTAAAAGGGCTGAGAACATTAATCAAACTTGGATTAAAGGAGGATGGAAGGATTTTGAAGAAATCAATGTGAAAAAGAAAAAAAAGAAAGTTATATTTTTGAGGGAGAAGATAGAAAAATGTGAGGTTGTTGAAATCTGGGTGCAAAAACATATTCTTGGGCTTTTATATTAAGGTTTTGGGTTGGTTCAATGTCTAACCAGATTGGGCTAATCAAATCCAAAATCCAAACCACTTTTATGGCCCAATTTGCAATCTTAAATTAATTTTCTCTCTTCTTGAGCTCAAATTCCTCTAAAATTAATGAGAAAATTACCCCACATGCCATCTTTTTTAACTTTTTCTTTTCAAAAAATACAAAATTTTTTTTATGTTGTTTCATAGTTCTAACTTTTTTAATTTATATTTTTAAAAACACAACTTTCTTTGATTGAAACGAAAACTTCTCCCATCATTCTTCCATTTTCATCTTTCTCGCCATTTTTTCTCATTATCCAATGCTTACCAGCATTTTCTCTTTTTTCAGCAATTAGGAATTTTCTCTCCCTTATCAGTGACTAGTATCTAATTAAGGCCCACCTTGGCTCATTCTAAGTCTCCATTTTTGCATATTGCAGTCTGCAGCAATAGAGAAGGGAGTGTCTCAAAGTTCTGGACATGGAAAAATAGAGCAAGAAGAAGGGTTGAACCATAAATCAATCTAAGAGGTGAAACTCTGAAATTGAACTTGAAGAGGCCTAATATTGCATTTGTTTCAACTTAGAAGTTCATATAGTAATAGATATGCAGTGTTTAGATGTTTACTTATTATCATCTCCCTTTTTATTGCAATCCACATAACATTTATAAAAGTAAAAAAGCTAATTTATTTTTTGTCATTTTCTTCTGGTATGATTAACCTCTCTAGATGTTGAATTAAGCTTAGGGAAATAATAGTATAAATGGGGTAAATTAAGAAACTGAGAATTTTATAAATAAATTTTTGGTGTAAATATGGATTGATGACAGCATACTAATTTTTAACCATAAATACCCACAATCTTCTTTTGATTTTTACAAACTATTCTGGCTAAACTTTTGAACTGAAAATCTTTTGTTCTGGATGAAATGGCTTGCTTTGATTTAAAACCCAAACTTGCAGTCTTTTCTCCTTATGTTAATGCAATTTTTAGTTTATTCTGATCCCTGTTTAGTTGTTCTATAATTTTATCCTTTATTTAATGAAGTGTCTCCAGTCTACTTTATTTTTACATTATGATCCCTTCCACCTTTTGTTGTTTCAATGATATCCCTACCTTATTTTCATATCTATCTGTGATCATTCTTATTCCTAGGTTTTTGAATATTATGGGTCTTAAAATGAAGGTTCTTATTTACAATAATGTCTTCTAATTCATAATTATTTTTTATTTTTATTTTTGCAATTTATGATAATTCATAATTATAAATCATTACAATGAAAGTTAAGGTGGATAGTTTCTTTAGCAAGAAAATTTCAGCCATTATTTTGTTTTTAATTCATGTTGATGTAATTTTAGTTTTTTGTTTTGTTTAATTGTTTATTTAGTTTAATTTTTGCCTTTTAATTGAAAATATTTGGGAAACAATCTCAGATTAATTTAATTCATACATAGACATTCTTCTTAGCAATCCATGTTTCCTTGGGTATGATATTTGGGATCTTAATCTATATTTTCTTATATTACTAGCCGATCTAGTACACTTGCTATAAGCCGGTCATACATCAAGTACACACTATGTATACATCAAGTACAAATGGTGTATACAGTAGATGGACATGGTTTATACACCAAGTACACATAATATATTCATCAAGTACACATTATATACATCAAGTACATACTGTGTATATATCAAGTACACACTATGGATACAACAGATACACACGGTGTATACGTAATATATAAAGAAGCATTATTAAGCATTATATTAATTTTATATTATCATTACATAATATAATACATTTAATGTGTAAAGAAAAAGAAAAAAATAATTGCCTTTTGTTTTTTGGGTTCTTGAGAATCATAATTTGATGTTTCAATTGCACTACGATTTCTCTTAGTTTGTTTTGTGATCATTAAACTAGAACTAACATGAGACTTTTATTTTTCTTAATATTTTTCTTGTCATTTACTTTCTTAATTTTTTTAATAATTTGGTAGACACTTCTAGATCGGAGAGATAAACTTGATCAAGTATCAACCATTTCACCTGAGATATGAATAGATAAACATAAGAAAGAGTCATCTTAGATGAACAAATTCAAATCACATCATTTTCCAAGGTGAAACGAGAAAGCAGATATCACAATTGTGTAAATATTTTTTTAATCATGATCCTTGTAATGTAATACTCTTATGGTTTTCTTTTGGTGCAATGAAATTTATATATACGCTACTATTTGAATTTCATTTCTTGAAAAAGAAAAGATAAATTATAACCAAGTATGAAAAAGTTGACTTAAATTTTATAAAAATGGCTTAAATATAAAAATATAGCAAGCTTCCTGCATGATTATTCCAAATACAAACTTTTAAAGTAATTATTGAAGAAGACTCGCTCTAAAAATAAAGAATAAATTGTGGTTTATAGCAATAATAGTTTTCAAGTCACAATTTAAAAATTTTAATTCCTATGTCTTTAATAAGTAATTTAATTTAATAAATAATTCAATGTCAAAGTGCTTAAGTTATTCAATTTATGAATTAGCTCATGTAAATATTGTATGCATCGGTTACTTATATGAGGAAATGTACACAAACACCCAAGAGCATCATTCTCACTTCAAGCCAACTAACTAAAAATCCTTTATTAATTAAAAAAAATTAAGATGTATTAAAGTCAATAGGTGGCTGGCTCGTGTGAGGTTTAGATGTAGAGCTGTAGGGGTGCTTTTTGGGTCGAAGCTTAGGCTATAGAAAAGTGATTAGTTCTTAAGATGGATAGCAAAGATGTAAATTTTTTATAGGCTAATAATAAGGTTTAAGTTGGTTATTCCTATATATCTCTACTACCATGGAGGAGTTACTTAAAAGGAACTAGTTAGTATCTATTTAGTGTATTCATTTTTAGGGGAATAGGCAGCAGACTGGTTAGCCAACTATGGATTTTATGGTTCCCTTGGGTTGCATCACCCAAAGATATTTCATTTTGGCCTTTATCAAGTTCTTTTGGATGATGTTGTGGGAAATGTTGCTCCTTTCAAGTAACTCAAAGTGGTAAAAGCCTAAAATTGCTATTTGTTTGATAACTTAATCAACTTGCTATTTGTTTGATAACTTAAACAGCTTGTTGTTTGTTTGATAAAACTTTTAGAGTAGATAAATATTCTTTATTTGGTTATTTATCTAGTTAGCTGGATAATCCTTATCACTTGCTCATAGTTGTATTTAACTCCAACTTTGTTTTTCTCACCTCTATAATTTATTTATATAAGGCAGCAACCTTCTCGTGTATAGAAAGGAAGAATATATTCAATAATACAACTTCATTTATTCAATATTTCACATGATATCAGAGCCTGAATCCAAAAGTATGTCTACCTCCTCAAACACCTCTATTATTTCGGTCACTTCTTCTTCTTCAACCACCATCTCAGCCACTCATTCCTTTGCTATAAAAATCAACTCAAAAAACTACCTTGCTTGGAAAACTCAGTTTATTCTGATCCTAAAACCTTTATGGATTTATTGATGGAACATACCTTGCACCACCCAAAACAATTGTGTCCCAATTATTTAGAATGGTTTAAGAAAGACCAACTTCTTCAGTCCTGGCTTCTCTCATCTCTATCAGAGGAAGTTTTCTCCTATGTTATTGGTTTAGAATCATCCTTTCAAGTCTAACAAGCACTCTTAAATTCATTTGGAGCCATCTATCAAAAATCGTAACTCCAACTACACATTGAATTGCAAGAGCTCAAAACACATGATCTCTTTATCTCTGAATTTCTTTAAAAAGCCAAGTCACTTGCTGATGAACTAAATGCTACTGGTAGGCCTATATCTATAACTGAATTTAATGCTATCATTTATCGAAATGTTGGCATTGAATTTCATCATGTCATTGTTGCCCTTAACCTATGCCCAGATCCTATCACATTTTTTGAACTTCATGGCCAACTTGTTGCTCATGAAATCCTTCTTAAAAACCTCCATGAACCAATTGCAAATATATCTCTAAAAAATAATCCACCATTACTACCCACTCCCACTTCCACAAACCATTCACGTCCCAAACCTCAAAACTCACAATATTGATCTTCAAACACCTACCAAAATACCAATCGTGGGTGCCATGTCACTTATCAAATTTGTGGCAAACCAAACCACAATACATCAGTTTGTAGGCATCGCTATTATCGGGAAAATAATGTTCCCAATCGAACCTCCTTTTCTCCTTCCTCTCGCCTTCCTTCCTTTCCATCTGAAAACTACTCCACTACCAGTTTTCCCTCATCTTCTCTAGTGACTTGGTTCCCAGACACTACTACCAATTATCATATCTCACCTAACCTTTAAAGTATAGCATCTATAAATGAATGTTATGGTAATGATCAGTTACATGTTGGCAATGGATAAGGCCTCAATATCACCCATACTGGTAATGGTTTCATTTCATCTTCTCATGGTAAGTTTAACTTGAATAATATTCTTTGTGATCCACATATTAAATCTTATCTTCTCTCTGTTCAAAAGTTTACTTCTGACAACTCTTGTTTTTTTGAATTTTGGCCAACTTTTTTTTTTATCAAGGACCAGCGAACTAAGAAGATCTTGATGCAAGGCCCAGGTGAGAATGGTATTTATCAGCTAAAACTTGCAGCCAAGTGTGCCATGGCAGCCACCTCATGCACTCTTGATGAATGGCATAAATGTCTCGACCATCCCAACCTCTATAAGCTTTCCTCTCTTCTCCAAAATAATTTAATTTCCAGTTCAAGTCAGTCTTTGAGTCCTTATTCTAGTTATTGGTTAGGCAAGTTATCTAGAGTTCACTTAGCATCTGTTGAACATTTTAGTAATGCTCCATTTGATATTATTTTTTCTGATGTTTGGGGACCAGCTTCTATTTCCTCAAAATTGGGTCATCGTTATTTTGTAATTTTTATTGATGACTTTACTAGATTCACTTGGATTTATTTTCTAAAGAATAAAAGTGATTTCTATTCTATTTTTCTAAAGTTTGAACAATTGATTGATCTCTAATTTAATGCAAAAATTCGTGCTTTTCATTCTGATTGAATAGGTGAATATCAGCATCTACATTCTTATTTTTTGAACACTAGCATTGTTCATCGCATTGCTTATCCCTATAGCCATGAGCAAAATGGTGTAGCTGAACGTAAGATTCGTCATCTGGTTAACACTGGATTAACACTTTTAGCTCATGCCAACCTTTCCTTCAATATTTGGAACTATGCTCTTGAGCACAGTGCCATGCTTATTAATGTTCTTCCCTAAAATGTTCTGAAAAATTCCTCTCCTTGTCACTTACTTTATTAAAAATAACCAAATTATTTAGCATTCAAACCGTTTGGTTGTGCTGTTTTTTGATTATTATGTCCCTACAATCGTCACAAATTTTCCTTCCGCTCCTCTCAATGTATTTACCTTGGTAACAACCCTCTTCATTCTGCGTACCGTTGTTTTGATCCAAACACTGGTCGTCTATTTTTAGCTCGTCATGTTCAGTTTCATGACTCGATTTTTCCATCCACCTCATCCTCTTCCTCCCCTTTATCATTTCCTACTAACACTTATTGGTTGCAGGTCACGCAAACTTCCCATTCTCACGTGGACTCTGCCTCAGCATCTTTCTTGGGTAAGTCTCCTAGTATGTGTGAAACTCCTTCTCATTTATCCACATCTCCCACCAGTCCCATGACATTAAGACCCACTACTTCATGTAAAAAACAAGCTCATACCACCATCTTCTCTCCTCCTCTTGTGGAACCAAAGACTCTTACTCAGGCTAAACACCATCAAGAATGGTGTGATGCCATGCTTTGTGAGCTAACTGCTTTGTTGTAGAATAATACATGGACTTTGGTGCCCCGCCACCTGACAAAAATATCATTGGCAACAAGTGGATTTACCGCATCAAACTGAACTCTGATGGGTCTATTGAGCATTAGAAGGCGTGACTTGTCGCCAAAGGCTACTCTCAGCAGTCAGGTTTGGACTACAAAGAAACTTTTTCTCCTGTTATCAAGTTTTCTACTATTCGCATTGTCTTGTCTTTTGCCACTGTCCATTTCATGGCCTGTTCGGCAATTAGACATCTCTAATGCCTTTCTACATGGTCTGCTTGATCTTGATTTATACATGGAACAACCCCATGGGTTTGTTGATCCATCCAAGCCTAATTATGTTTTCAAGCTCAACAAGTCCTTGTATGGTCTCAAACAAGCCCCACACACCTGGTTTCAACGCCTCTCTGAGTTTCTTCATCACCTTAGGTTTAAGTCCTCCCAATCCGATCACTCACTGTTTGTTCTATCTTACGGCAACTTATTATTTTTTGTTCTTGTCTATGTTGATGATATCATTGTCACATGTTCAGATGCTAGCAAATTGGATTGGTTTTTATAGGAAATCAAATCATAGTTTCCAATCTTTGACTTAGGCACCTTAAATTATTTTCTAGGCATTGAAGTCATCTCCACTCCTATGAGTTTACTTCTATCTCAAAAAAATTACATTGATGAAATATTGCATGAGACTAATATATAGGATTCAAAAGGCTACAGTACCCCTATGGCTGCTACCCCAAACTTGAGCAAGCTTGATGGTTCCCTACTTGCAGATGCAGTTTCATTTCGGCAAGTGGTTAGTGCCCTCCAGCATCTCACTATAACACGACTTGACATTGCCTTTAGTGTCAACAAATTGGCTCGGTTCATGCACTGTGCCATGGATATTCATTAGCAGGCTTGTAAATGTCTACTGCGCTATCTCAATGCTACCAAACACCTTAGGTTATTCATCTCCAAGAACTCTGGGTTTAATATCCAATGCTTCTCTGACAGTGATTGGGCAGGTTGCCCAGATGATCATCGCTCCACCAATGGCTATCTCATTTACTTAGGTGATAATCTCATCTTATGGTGCTCTAAAAAATAGGCTACTGTGGCCCGATCCTCCACTAAAAGTGAGTACAAGGCTATGGCCAACACCACTGCAGAAATTATGTGGATTACAACTCTCCTCCATGAACTTGGTTGTTCTCCATCCTCTCCAGTCACTCTTTGGTGTTACAATGTTAGTGCCATCTATCTTGGTTCCAATCATGTTTTTCATGCACGCACAAAACATGTGGAGATTGACTACCACTTCATTCGTGATCAAGACAAGGCTGGTTTACTCAATATCAAGTTTATCTCTAGTGCTGACCAAATTGCTGATATTATGACCAAACCACTTAGTTACTCTCTATTTGACTGTCATAGAGCCAAGCTTCACCTCTGTTCACCGCTAGCATCAGCTTGAGGAAGGGTGTTAGAGTAGTTAAATATTCTTTATTTGGGACAAAGTCACTTCTCCCGTGTTTGCCTTTAAACAGCTTGTTGTTTGTTTGATAACTTAAACAGTTTGCTATTTGTTTAATAACTTAAATAGCTTGATGTTTGTTTGACAAAACTTCTAGAGTAGATAAATATTCTTTATTTGGTTATTTATCTAGTTAGTTGGATAATCCTTATCACTCGCTCCTAGTTGTATTTAACTCTAACTCTGTAATTTATGTATATAAGGCAACAACCTTCTCATGTACAGAAAGGAAGAATATATTCAGTGATACAACTTCATTTATTCAATATTTCACATTAACAATTGATAAGAAAATTGAATATTCAACTAGATAACTGTTGGTTACATATGCTTTAGATATTTAATATGAGTTTTTGAAATGCAATCACCGATTGATGTAAAAGAAACTAATTTCATAAAAAGAAGCCAGAACCCGAGTTTACATTTCCTCACAACAAAATGAACACCATAAAACTACTCGAGGAAACCCAAAATCAGTTGACTACTCGATTAATTAAAATCCAATTTCAAAATTTACAAACAACGTAAACCAAGATATTCAAATCCAAATATGCACTTGTAAATAACAAAATGATCACTAAATAATTATTTAGAAAACAAATATGCAATGAATATTTGCATACCATCAAAACAAATTAAAACACACAAAAAATCATCATTGTCAAACACAATAGACTAAATCTGAGTCCAAGAACACCAAAATACTAAATTTGAGTCTAATAAAACTTCTATTAGGACTTTTAATAAATACTTAATAGATTGAAAATACTAATTAGCATAACCCATTCATTCACTTATTCTTATTGAAAAGCAAAATAGAATATCAAGTAGAAAAGAATAAAAACAAAATTAGATTTTAGAGTACCAAAATAATCTAAGATTTTCTACAATTTTATTAGATATATTAGATAGAAAAACCTGTTTAGCAAATTTCGAAGGGGAAGAGTAATGCCGGTGGTCTCAAAATCTTCATAGACAAAGAGTGATGTTTGGTCTCGAAATCAATGAAGATGAAGAGTCACCGGTGATCGGAGAGGCTGAAAGTGGCGATTATTGGAGAGAGGAGGGTGAAAAATTAGAAAAATGAGAAATTAGGGAATTGTAAAAGTGAAAATAGGAAATTTAATAATAGAAGTATATTTTCTAAAAATATAAGTTGTATTTTTTATTTAAAAAACTTATTAATGATAAAATTATGGAAGTGTTGTATTTTTTGATATTTTTATTTTTTCTATATATTTTTTTTTTGTAAAATGCCTAAAATTAATACCAATATTCAAACATATATATAATAGGCTATATTTAAAATTTCAGTCCAAATGGAGCCCATTTTCGATCTGGTCCACTTAAATTAGTCCGATAACTCAAATTTCATTGTTACCATAAAAATTCCTTTTTACTGCCAATAAATTCTATACATTATTTAGAGTCTATCCATATCTTTAGATAATTTTTTAAAGATCAATAAGTATTTTTAAAAGTCCAATCAAAGTTTAGTCAAACCGATTACTATTTAAAGTGAAAATTTTTTTCCTCATTTTTAGCATTTGGAGACCAATTTGACCTCATATTCAATTCAAATTTCACCCTCGCACAAGCTCCAACTAATAATTTTTTATGGTCAAATAAAATATTTTTCATCAATAGGTGTATTTAATACTTCAAATATGCTGACCAATACCGGAAATACTATTTACATCTAACTCGGTATTTGGGCCATTACACTAATTTTTGATATATATGAATCAAACATTTATAATCAAAATGAAGTAAACAATTGCACATATAATTTTTAGGTTGTTTGACAGTGCAACTAAAAGAGGCTTTTATTAATCAATTAGGATGTTTTATAATCCCTTTCAATTGGACTTAGTTTGTACAAAATATTTCTTAAGGTTTTTGACATTGTTCCATGATTTTAGAATGTCTTGGCTGCTCAAACTTTTGAGTTTCTAAGTTGATAGTCCAATCATCTTAGTGATTTCATAAGGTCCTTCCTCAGCAGGCATTAATTTGCCAATTTTAGTGTTGCCTATGCCACTTTTCTCCTAATCTAAGCAACAGATCGCTTAAGTTGAAAACTCTCCCTTTCACTTTAATTATTGAAGTATATGGCAATGCGTTGTTTGTAAGCGGCCATCTGTATGTTTTTTTCCCTTTTTAATAAGCTAGGACGGTAAATCACATGCTAAACAGTCCTATGGATTTAAGCGATTAAGCCGAAATTTTTTTTCTTAAACTAATTAATTCCCAGTTACCAATTTTTATTCATAATGCATTTTCACAATTCAACTTGTCGCTGACCTATAACTGTCAAATTTTCTATCCAACTTTTATGAAATTTCGGCAATATAACGTCTTAAAACTTGCCTACCCAACCTGCAAATCAACCAATCCACATCCCCTCAGGGGTACAACAGTTCATAAACAATATATTCTTTTCATCCATATATTCTCAATTTCATTTCAAACACACTTAATCAATCCATTACCTGCCAATCACACATTTATATGTATACAAATATTGTACCATTACAGACCAACTTTTTTACTTCAACAATTACAAATACATACATGCCAATAAAAAAAATAATTCCTAACTATCTCATGTCCCTGCAAAATTGTCCTACGGATTTAAGCGATTAAGCAGAAATTTTTTTTCTTAAACTAATTAGTTACCAATTTTTATTCATAATGCATTTTCACAATTCAACTTGTCGCTGACCTATAACTGTCAAATTTTCTATCCAACTTTTATGAAAATTTGGCAATATAACGTCTTAAAACTTGCCCACCCAACCTGCAAATCAACCAATCCACATCCCCTCAGGGGTACAACAGTTCATAAACAATATATTCTTTTCATCCATATATTCTCAATTTCATTTCAAACACAGTCAATCAATCCATTTCCTGCCAATCACACATTTATATGTATACAAATATTGTACCAATACAGACCAATTGTTTTACTTCAACAATTACAAATATATACATGCCAATACAAAAAAATAATTCCTAACTATCTCATGTCCCTGCAAAATTGTCTACTTAGTATATTATTGCTTCAGCTATTCTTCGAAACCTACAAACAGTAACAACTATGTGCTGAGCATTAAATATGCCCAGTGGTGACTATAAATCAAAATATTTTCCAAACAAGCATAATTACATTAATTATGCAAAAATTCATTATATTTTCTATCAAAAATACAATTATCAATATTCTTAACAATCATTTCAATTTATTACCAATACTTTGGTAAACTTTTCAATTTAGTCCAAAACATTTCATTTTATTGCAAAATTACTCTTTTTACACACTAATTACCAAATTGCCACTAGTTTGCTTATTTTCACTTTACATTCAGTTATTGGCTTACAAAATTACCAATTAATCCTTATTTTAACTATTTCATGTAAAATTATATTTTAGTCCTTGCATTTCTCAAAAGTTTATTTTCGTATTGTTTATTCACTAAATTACCATTTTACCTTTTTTATTCATTTCTTTATCACTTTAACTCTTTACATACAATATTTGGAAAAATTATAGTTTTTTCCTAAACTTTTTATTTTTTTATTAGGTCTTTTTTCATTCTAAACTTTATTTTTAGCTTTCTTTTTGCACTTTTAACTTATTCTTATCATTGTACCCATATTAAAATCCCTATAGAAATTCTCAGACCCGATATATGGGATGTGGATCCCATACAGCCACACTATAGACTAAGGACAAAAATTCACTTGATTTCACTTTACTTTTCAGATTTTTTTACAATTTCAATAACTTATTCAATACAAAAAATTTATCAGTCAACTTTTTCATTATTTTTGCACAGTTTGTGAATTATTTCACTGTAATTCACCATTTTTCACTTAATTAATAAATTATTTCACAATAATTCAACAAATACATTAGGTATATAATCAAATTCTTTTCTAAAAGATTCTTTAAATAATTTTCATAAATTCTACAAAAATTCATGCACACATTAATTTATTTCTATAGTCATTTTATGGCAAAAATTCATCAAAATACATAAACTATACTTTAGTTCCCTTTAAGACACAATTCAACCATCAAAGGAAATCCACATTACATATACTTTTAATTCAAATTAAGCTTTCTAATAAGCATATTCAAGGTCCTAATTCATTATTCTAAGGTTAATTTCAATTACACATGCATTTTTTTTTAGTTTTCCCTAAGTTACATAAAGGGAAATCATGCTAATTCATCGAAAATAGATGAATTTACTAGCCACTAACCTTTCTTCTTAGTTTAGGCTTGGCTAGACTTCTTTTTTTTTCCCTTTGGTCTTGGAAGCTTATTCCTCACCTTGAGAACCTACCATAGCTAAAATTTCAATCAAACAAAACCCTAATTTTTTGATCTCAAATGCTCAAATTAACACTATAAATGAAATTTAGGCACCTAAAAATACTAGTAGCGACCTTAAATAAATTTAAAACCATAATTTTTTCTTACCTCAAATTGATACCCTAAACTTTTCTACTCAATTTCTCTTGATTAACTTCCTCTAATCAAGGGATAAAGGCTTAATTAATCATCTAGGGAGGTAGAATACCACCTAGGGTGCTTGGATTTATAGATAAAGAGAGAGAAACTTGAAGAAAATTTGAGAGAGAAAAGGCAATAGTGGTTCAGCCATGAAAGAAGCAAAGGGGATGATGAAGATGAAAATGGATGGCCAAAAATATCACTATTTTCCCTTTATATATGGGCCTAAATGGGTTGTGCTTTGGTTCAACCAAGGCCTACTCATTTAAGGTCCAAAAGCCTTAATTAAGCCCATTATGCCACTCTCTTGAAATTCTCTTCCTTTCCAAATCCAAATCACTGCAATTTTGATTCCATCATTCTTATCATGTCAAAAATAGTTGTATACAAAATTTTATCTTAATTGGAGTCCATTTTCAATATTATTCAATCAGATTGGTTTGATTCGACAATTACCAGTGTTACTGAAAAATTAATTTATTTTAGCCAAAATATTCTGCACATCATTTTAGGAACATCTATAATATTTAACAATTTTTAGATTTAATTTGTTATTTTTAAAGGCTAGATCAAATCTAGGTCAACTTAGTTATTATTAAAATCGAACCGCTTCATTTTTCATATTTTTGACTTTTGAAGGCCTATTTGACCTCAATTTTACTTTAAATTTCAACCCCAAACTAACCATGATCAATATTTTTCAATGGTCAAATAAAATATTTTCACCTCTAGATGTACTTTTCAGTATGAAAGTACTATTTATTATTAAGAAATACTATTCATGGCTGACCCGACGTTCAGTCCATTATAATTCTCCCTTACTAAAAGAAATTTCATCCTTAAAATTTATCTGTATCGAAGAGCAGAGGATATTGTTGTCTCATAATAGCTTCTGGCTCTCATAGAGTTTCTTCCACATTGTGATAGTGCTACAAAACCTTAACTAGTGGAATTTGTTTATTTTCGAGCTATCCAATTTCCTTAGCTAGGATCTGAACAGGTCTTTCTTCATAGGTCATATGAACCTGCACTTAGATTTCTTCTGGTGTGATCACATGGCTAGGATCAGATCTATACCTTATAAGCATAGACACGTGGAACACATCATGCATCTTTTCGAACTCTGATGGTAGCTTCAACTAGTAAGCTACTGGACCACTCGTTGAAGTATCTCATAAGCACCAATGAATCATGGACTTAACTTTCCTTCTTGCCAAATCTTAAAACATTTTTTCATTGAGATATCTTTAGGAAAATTCTATCTCTTACCTGGAACTCTATATCCTTTCTCTTCAGGTCTGTATAGGACTTCTGGCGATCCATGGCTTCTTTCAACCTAGCCTTGACAATTTGTACCTTTTCTTCTGAGTCATGGATCAAATCAGACCCTACCAACTTCTTTTCACTTAGTTTTGTCAAACATAAAGGAGTTTTGCATTTTCTTCCATATAAAGCTTCAAAAGAGCCATCTTTATGCTAGACTAATAGCTATTATTATAGGCAAACTCTACTAAAGATAAGTACTTTTCCCAACTGTTACCAAACTCTAATACACAGCATCGTAACATATTTTCTAATATCTGAATCACTCGCTCAGATTGACCATCTGTCTGATGGTGAAGTGTTACGCTGAAATGGAGCATCGTACCTAGAGCTTTTTGCAAATGTTTCTAGAAATAGGAAGTAAATCTAGGATCCCTGTCAAAAATAATAGATGATGGCACTCCATCCTACCTCACCACTTCATTAATGTAGATTTTTGCCAGCTTGATCAAAGGATAATCCATCCGCACTAGCAAGAAATGAGCAGATTTTGTAAGTCTATCAATGATCACCCATATAACATCATGTTTCCTTTGAGTCACTAGCAATCTAGTCACAAATTTCATAGTTACCCTATCCTATTTCCACTCTGGTATCAAAATGGGATGAAGCAATCCAGAAGGAACCTGGTGCACTGCCTTTACTTCCTGACATATCAAACATTTACTTACAAACTCTATCATATCTTGTTTTATACCTGGCCACCAATAATGAGCTTTTAAGTCATGGTACATCTTGTTATCTCTAAGATGCATGGCATAACTAATAAGGTGAGCTATAGTAAGGATGCTTTTCTTCAATTCATTTTGATCTGGAACACAAAGTCTTTTCATGTAGCCAAAGCATCCATAATCATTTAAGGAATAGTATTCTTCACTGTTATCTTTAAGCTTGTTAATAATAGCTATCAATCGATCATCTTCTTTCTAGGTTACTTTTACCTGATGCAAAAAGTCAGACTTTACTTGTATTTTAGCTAATAAAGCTCCATCTAGTGCAAAACTCAAACTGATATTCATGGCCCGAAGAGCTGCGAATACTATCATCAATCAATAACACTTATCAGTCACTTATACACATTTATTTGAAATCATTCACATTACCTGACATGAATTTCTTGCTAAGTGCATCAGCTACTACATTAGCTTTTCCTAGATAGTAGTCGATAAAGCAATCATAATCTTTAATCAACTCCAACCACCGCCTCTGTCTAAGGTTAAGCTCCCTTTGAGTAAGTAGATATTTCAAACTCTTGTGATCTGAGTAAATATAACATCTTTCTCCATACAAATAATTCCTTTAAATCTTTAAAGCAAAAACAATGGTTGCTAGCTCTAGATCATAAGTAGGATAGTTCTTCTCATGAGTCTTAAGCTGTCGGAAGGCATAAGCAATCACCTTGCCTTCTTGCATCAGTACACAGCCTAAACCATTTCTAAAGGTATCACTATAAATCACAAAATCCATGCCTGACTCAGGTTGAGTAAGCATAGGACCTTCTATTAGCATACCTTTAAGCCTCTCAAAATATTCTTAGCATCTATCAGTCCATAAAAACTTAGTATGATTTTGTAGTAGTTGAGTCATAAGAACTGCAATGGTGGATAAATCCTTTATAAATATCTTGTAATATCTGACTAAACCTAGGAAACTTCTCACTTCTGTAACATTTTTAGGTGGCTTCCATTAAAAAAAAATGCTTCAATCTTTGAAGGATCCATCTTTATACCTTCAGCAGACACTACATGATCCAAAAAGGATATTTCATTCAGCCAAAAATCATATTTGCTGAACTTGACATATAGTTGTTTTTCCCTCAAGGTCTATAGAATAATTCTCAAATGCTTGTCATGCTCCTACAATGTCTTGGAATACATCAGGATGTCATCGATGAAAACCATCACAAATTGGTCCAAATAAGGGTGAAAACCCTATTCATTAAGTCTATAAAGCAGTTTGTGCATTTGTAAGCCCGAATGGCAAGACTAAAAACTAATAATGGCCATATCTAGTATAGAAAGCAGTCTTGGGTGCATCTATTTCTTTCATCGCCATCTAGTAATAACGCGATCTCAAGTCAATCTTTGAAAATATACTCACTCTTTTCAGCTGATCAAACATATCTTCTATGCAAGGAAGGGGGTATTTGTTCTTAATGGTCACCTTATTCAACTGTCGATAGTCAATGGACAATCTAAGTGTTGCATCTTTATTTTTCACAAATAGGACTGGTGCTTCCTAAGGAGAAACATTGGATCTAATAAATCCCTTATCAAGCAATTCTTGCAGCTAAATCTTTAATTCTTTCAATTCTGCAGGTGCCATTTTTTAAAGAGAAATGGAGATAGGAGCAGTGCCTGGAGCAATATTAATGGAGAATTCCACTTTCCTATCAGGTGGTAAGCTTGGTAACTCATCAGGGAATACACCAAGGAATTCTCTAACAATATGCACTTGTGACACATTTGGACTATCTCTTTTTTCCTCCACTGCATAACACAAGTAAGCTATGCACCCTTTTCTGATCAATCTTTTAGCAGCTGTAGCAAAAATGCACTATATAATAAGTTAGTTTTCACATCTATAACTATGATCTCTCGACCTCTATCAGACTTTAAAGTGACTATTTTTCTTTTGTAGTCTACTATCGCTTGGTGGGTAGATAACAAATCCATCCCCAAAATCACATTGAACTTATGGAATGGAAGTTCAATCAAATTTTCAATGAATAAATGACCCCAGGATTTGATGGGACACTGTCTGTATACTTTGTTTACCACTACACTAAGCCTCAAAGAATTACTAACCAAAATATCCTGGTCTAAGCATGCATCTCTCATCCCTGTACCCCATGCTAAATCAGTGCTAATGTAGGAATGAGTAGAACCATGATCTATCAAAGCATGTACTAAATCAGATAACAAAAGGAATTTACCTATAATCACATCTAGAGCATCCTCATCCTCTCTGGCTCTGATAGCGTAGGTGTGACCTATAGCTCATCTCTATCCCTAAGATGACTGCCCAGCTGGTCTAAAGGCTGAAGTGATGGAGGCAACTCCCTTACCATAACCTCTCGATGTAGAAGACCTACTACCAGGTGCTGGTGATGCAGCTGAAGTAGTCTGCACTACAGGACATTCTCTAATCTAATGATCTATAGACCCACACCTAAAGCATGCTTTAGTCAAATATCTACACTCCCCTGGATAAACCTTGCCACAATGGTCACAGGCTACAGTTTTTCCACTGTCTCTGTCTTAGGGTGTGTTGGCTACTAAAGAAACTGATGCCTTACATCGAGGTGCACTACCTTGTCCTTGTTCTACTATGCTGGTGAAATCCTGAGGTGCTGAAGATTCCTTGGACTTCTTGCCCTGTCCTCCTTTACTTGCTTTCTTTTTTGTAAAAATTGGGACTTCCTAGCAGCTTCTTCTGCCTGAATGGTTTTTAACTTAATGGTAGCCTCAACCATAGCCCTTAAATTAGGGTATTTCTAGATTCCAATGATCTGTCTAAGCTCAGTGTGCAATCCCCTCTCAAATCTCTGACATAATTTTTCTTCTATGGACTGACTCTCATCCAGGTAAGGACTCAAGCGTTCAAACTCATGCTCATACTCTGCCACAGTCTTATTCCCTTATTTTAGCCTCTAGAAAGCATCATTCATAATTGCTTTATATTCTAACCTAATATACTTTTTCTCGAATCAAGTCACAAAGAACCTCCAATTTAACTAATCCAATGGGGTATGTCTCCTAACTGAATCCACCAAATGAAAGCTGACCCTTGAAGCAATGCTACAATACCCTCAAATTTTTCTTTTAGTACGCTCATACTCCACCATAGTTTTTCCCCTATTTTAGCCTTCTGAAGGCATCATGCATAGCTGCCTTATAATATTATGACCCAATGTACTTTTTCTCAAATTGAGTCAAAAAGAACCTTCAATTTAACTTATCCACCGAGCTATGTCTCCTGACTAATCCCACCAAATGAAAGCTGATCCCTGAAGCAAAGCTACAATACCCTCAAATTTTTCTTCCACTAGACTTCTAGTAATTTCAAACAAGCTTTTTATTTTGAATAACCATTCCTTTGCCAGAGCAGGTGTCAGCGGGTCACGCCTATTGAATTCTTCATCTTCCAATCTTTTTAACTATTCCAGAATAGGCTTTCTTTTAGGTGGAGTTGGTGGTTATACCTGAGCTGCCGCCTGTGAAGACTATGCCTGACCTGCCTGCAACTCTATTGTATGTAGTCAACCATCAGATTGAGAAAATGTAGTTATGGGGGTGAAAGTGGAACCACTGGCGAAGAAGCTTGCTGCTATGGTGTCTCATGCCATCTAGTGCTAATAGAAGCCTCACTAGCACCATCCCCTCTGATGATCTCGGTTAGACGACATATTTTCACTATAAAACAACAAGGAGCAAGTACACATTAAATCTATATCACTATTTCTCTAACAATTGGCATGTATATACAAATAAACCAATCACTACTATCCACTCCGATCTTACAATCGCTTAAACTATTGCTCTAATAGTACAAAATATAACACCCATACTAAACAGTCCTATGGATTTAAGTGATTAAGCCGAATTTTTTTTTCTTAAACCAATTAATTTCTAGTTACCAATTTTATTCATAATGCATGTTCGCAATCCAACTTATCACTAACCTACAACTGTCCAATTTTCTATCACAATTTTACAAAAATTCGGCAATATAACATCTTAAACTACCTACCAAACCTGCAAATCAACCAATCCACAGCCCGTCAGGGGCATAATAGTTCATAAACAATATATTCTTTTCATCCATACATTCTTAATTTCATTTCAAACACACTCAATCAATCCACTACCTACCAATCACACATTTATATTTATACAAATACTATACTACTACAGACCAATTCTTTTACTTCAACAATTACAAATATATACATGCCAATACAAAAAGATAATTCCTAACTATCTCATATTTCTGCAAAATTGCCTTCTTTGTGTACTATTGCTCTAGCTATTCTTCGGAACCTACACATAGTAACAATTACGTGTTGAGCATTAAATATGCCCAATGGTGACTATAATTCAAAATGTTTTCCAAAAAAGAATAATTACATTAATTATAAAAAAATTCAGTATATTTTTTTTATCAAAAATACAATTACCAATATTCTTAACAATCATTTCAATTTATTACAAATACTTTGGTAAACTTTTCAATTTAGACCAAAACTTTTCATTTTATTACAAAATTACTCTTTTTACACACTAATTACTAAATTGCCACTAGTTTTCTTATTTTCACTTCACATTCAATTATTGGCTTACAAAATTATCAATTGGTCCTTGATATGATCTTGAAAAGCTCATAAATAGTGTGTATGTGTTTAGTTTTATTAAGTATAGTATTTAATATTTTGGTATTTTATGTGTATTTTGTTGCATATATGTGTTTTATGTGTTCTTGGTTGTTTTATTCGTTTTATAGGAGTTAATGAATTAATTTAGAGCTTAAATGGGCAAATTTTGAAACATTAATGAAAGAGTGAAGAAGAGACCCTATCGCGAGCATGACATATTCACCGAGCATGACAAGGGACATATTTCTAGGGCAAGAAATATGGAAGAGAAAGGTGAAAGAAGGAAGCATGTCCTGTCGCGAGCACGACAGGTGCTGCGATCGCGACAGAGGGCGATTATAGGCAGTTAATCTTGAAAAGTCACCTAAAAGGACATGAAGGTTCCCCAAGGGTTATATACCTATGGAGAGGCACTTGAAGGGATTTGATGCTTGAAAATTTATAAATACCCTAGAAGTTATAATCGATGAAGGAGAGAAAATCTATTTTTTTATTTTTTATTTAAAAGTGTAATTAGAGAGCAATAGTTGTAGGTTTTAGTTTTAGTATTATGGCTTGAAGAGGAGGCAAATACAAGGATGAAGACTACACTTTGTGAAATGAAGAAGGGTTGAGAGATCCCCTTCTTTTATTTCTAATCTTTACTTCTTCTTTGTTATTATTATGAATTCTTTTTAGGAATTTGAATGTTGTTATTCATATTTAATCATTTCTCTTTCGTTTATTTTTATATGTAGGATTTGCTATTAAAACTTTATTTGTATCATTATAAGTTAAGGAAAACGACCTTAGATGGCAAGTTCTTCTCTGAAAATCATTAGAGAGATTATAAGTAAGAGAGTTAGCGAGAGTAACATCTTTCTGAAAGTTAATAGAAAATTCATTATCAAAGCATAGTTTGAGAGATCGCAGGTGGAGATAGTTGTTATTGGTTGGTTTTTATTCTTTAAATGTGTGTTTATGTCATTCTAGTCTAAATGCGAGAGCTGCAATTTAGAACCATAAATGCATGTTTAAGGCATAATCTAGTCTAGATGTGAGAGTTGCGACATAGAACATTATTCCAACTTGGCTTACATGATAAAGATTGAATTATAAATAAGAGAAAAATATCAAATTCCATACTTATGTAATGTTATATTCATTATACTCATAAGTCTTCTCTGATCATCATTAAAGTAGAATAATATTTAATTTAGTGTAGTATAGTGTTAATAATAGTTTTAACTTGCAAATTAATGAGCATTGTAAACAAGATTAAAATCAAGTAGTAATAGTGTACAATGTTAATCAACATTCCTCGTGGGATCGATATCTGAAGTATTATAATCGGTACAATGTATACTTACAGTATTTAAGCTTTTAGAAAAAGCTATATCAAGTTTTTTGGTACCATTATCGGGGACCAATTACAATACTTCAAATATCGATCCCACGAGGAATGTTGATTAACATTGTACACTATTACTGCTTGATTTTCAGCTTGTTTACAATGCTCATTAATTTGCAAGTTAAAACTATTATTAACACTACACTATACTAAATTAAATATTATTCTACTTTTATGATGATCAGAGAAGACTTATGAGTATAATGAATATAACATTACATAAGTATGGAATTTGATATTTTTATCTTATTTATAATTCAATCTTTGTCATGTAAGCCAAGTTGGAATAATGTTATATGTCGCAGCTCTCGCATCTAGACTAGATTATGCCTTAAACAAGCATTTATGGTTCTAAATCGCAGCTCTCGCATTTACACTAGAATGACATAAACACACATTTAAAGAATAAAAACCAACCTATAACAACTATCTCCACATGCGATCTCTCAAACTATGCTTTGATAATGAATTTTCTATCAACTTCCAGAAAGATGATGCTCTTGCTAACTCTCTTACTTATAAATACTATGATGATTTTCAGAGAAGGAATTACCATCTAAGGTCATTTTCCTTAACTTATAATGATACTAATAAAGTTTTAATAGCAAATCCTACATATAAAGATAAACGAAAGAGAAATGATTAAATATGAATAACAACATTCAAATTCCTAAAAAGAATTCATAATAATAATAAAGAAGAAGTAAAGATTAGAAATAAAAGAAGGGGATCTCTCAACCCTTCTTCATTTCACAAAGTGTAATCTTCTTCCTTGTATTTGCCTCCTCTTCAAGCCATAATACTAAAACTAAAACCTACAACTATTGCTCTCTAATTATACTTTCAAATAAAAATTAAAAAAAAATAGATCTTCTCTCTTTCATTGATTATAACTTTTAGGGTATTTATAATTTTTCAAGCATCAAGTCCCTTCAAGTGCCTCTCCATAAGTATGCAACCCTTGGGGAACCTTTGTGTCCTTTTAGGTGACTTTTCAAGATTAACTACCTATAATCGACTTCTGTCACGATCGTGACACATGTAGCGCTCGTGACAGGACACGCTTCCTTCTTTCACCTTTCTCTTCCTCATTTCTTACCCTAGAAATACGTCCCTTGTCGCACTCACAACAGGGCTTCTTCTTCACTCTTTCATTAGTGTTTCCAAATTTGCCCATTTAAGCTCCAAATTAATTCCTTAACTCTTATAAAACAAATAAAACAATCAAGAACACACAAAACACATAAAAGCAACAAAATATACATAAAATACCAAAATATTAAATACTATACTTAATAAAACTAAACACATATACACACTATTTATTAGCTTTTCAAGCTCATATCAATTCCCCACACTTAAACCTTTTCTTATCCTCAAGCAAAGCTTCAAGATGCACAAGAAAATAACATAACACAAACATATAACATAGAATATGGAGTTTGTTATCTTGAGATTCTCACAACTTAACAAATGCAAGGTTTCCTTAAAATATTAATTATGAGTCAATGTCAACAAATACCAAAATAAAATCTTGGATCTACAAGGTTTAATACTTATATTCCACCAATAAGATAAACAAGAGAATGCAAAGTACAAAGATATGAAGTTCTTAAAAACCTTACTTCTTACAACATGTACTCTAACCTAGCAAGTATTACAAAATGTAGAGTTATTCTCTCATAATTTGTGTTTCACATCACTCAAGTGTTTAATGGATTGTGTTTAACTTATACTTCCTCTTGTACCACCACATACCATAGGCTTGTATTAAATAATAATCTCTATCACTGGCATAGAATAATGCATAAAATTAAAAGGGTCTTTAAAGGGTTGTAGCTTTGCTTAGGTTAAGGTAGGAAAAATTTTGGTTAAGTAGCTCGTTTATGTGGAAAAACATAGCAATTAATAAAACAAGTAAGACTTCGTATTGCAAAAACTAAAGCATGATATCCAACTTTCCTAATGATATTCTCATATCCCCTTTCAATCATTCTTCAATTCCTACTAATTTTCACATCATGCTCAACTTCAACTAGTTGATTCTCTTACTTTTGTTTTCATTATTTCAAAGCAACCTAGTGTAGTAGTTTTTCTTTCTATTCTTCTTTTTTTTTCTTTTTTTTAAACTAATGGACCTTAAACTTAAGGGAATAAAATTGATTCATAAGTAATTCATGCTTACAAAATATCAATACTATGTTTTACTCATCAAAACATTACTACATCTTTGACACAAATTTTTCTCCATAGAAATGCTCAATTTATCAAAATTTTGGTTAAGGCTAAACATAAGTGCATGAATAAAATGGGATGGCTCAAAATGGCTACCTAAAGTCAAAAAGGGTAGTTGTTTAATCAAGTTAAAAGAGGTTATTTATAATGCCCTTATCAGTTTTCATGCATATTATATACTAAATGTGATCTCAAAAATTATCTAACACAAGTTCTAAAGTAATGAATACAAGAGGAATTCTCTCAACAAAAATTATTAATATCATTAAGGCTCAAAAGCTCACCATGGCTATGAAAAAACTCTACATCATGCAAAACTCACTAATCTAAAGATCATGCTTAAAAAAATTTGGCTTAAAAGAAATGTATACCAAAGTACTTTACCTAAACATGCCTATCCATGGAAGCATAATCATATTAAAACAAAAAATCCTTAATTTTAAGTTAATAAATGTATCCAAAAGACCCATAATTAACTATGCAAGGATCACTTACATATGCCACCAAGTAAGTAGCTCAAATAGAAATACTGCATAACACAACATAACATAACATAACATAACATAACATAACATAACATAACGTAACGTAACGTAACGTAACGTAACGTAACATAACATAACATAACATAACATAACATAACATAAAAACTTAAAACTAATCCTATATACAAACTAACAAGGGTTTAGACCCGACTATCTAGGATAATCAATTGATAATCGATCTTCATGACTAATTATAGCAAGAACAATTTCCAATATATTTCTGTTGGTTAAAGCATCACCTTGGTCATGGACTAATCTTTCCACACCATCAGCCTAAAATAAATAAAATTATAATTAAATCCAAAAATTAATTACATTCTTGAAAAAATTATTTTCATAATGTAAAATAATCTAAATAAAATACTTATAATTTCTATACAGGATTATTTGCTTGGGGTTATCGAACATCTAGTGCATTGTACATACCATTGCATGTATTCAGATTGATTATTCAATTATTGCCTGGGATATTGATCAATTACACTCATTTATGAATAATGCAAATTCAATCTAGATGGTTTTGGCCCCGTAAGTATATTGTATGTAAATTATCTTGTATAAAAGGCTAATAAGGAATTGGTTGATGTAGACATCAGATCCTAAGGCATCCCAGATCAAAGGTACCCAATGATGAAAAAATTCATATTTCAAATAAAAAGTGCAAACTCTAAGTTCCAACCTTGGTTTTCATAATTTTCTAAAATGTTGTTTAACTTTGTTTTCCCTAGGAATTTGAAAATGGGTTTAAAATATTAAATTTAGCCTTTCTCTGGTGACAGACGGTCGTCTTTCCTAGATAAATGCTTGTTTGTGGTTGTTTCCTCCCCGATCGCCTCCTGGCAAATGGCCTATTTTTGGCCATCCTAGCCTACCTATAGCTCAGTGATAGACAATAATCAATCATTGAGTTATAGCCATAGGTCATTAGTTCAATTCAAAGATATTTTAGGGATTTTATAATTGTCTCTGACTATCAATCGTCTATCAATGACAGACACCTATTGATGGGGGTTTTCTAATAATCTACATGTTTTTTAATAGAGAAAATCTAAGGATAAAATCTAATTTAAAGATCATATTTAAGACAAATATGATAGGGATTTATCTACAGATTTTATGGAGCTAGAGTTAAGATTGTTTTCGAACTCTTATTTTCATATATAAACCAAAACCTAAGGTTTTTCAAAAGGAGACATTCTAACTTTGGGAGTAGCTACATTATTGAGAGTAAGAAAATTAATTCTTATTTCTTGAGAACAAACACTCTTCCAAGCTTTCGGGATAAATAAAAAATACTTTAATTCTCAAAACATGGAAATCCTTAATTGTGAATCGGAGCACATTATTTCAATGTTATAGAGATCTTGAGGGTAATATTTTAGGCTAGTTCTCTCCTTTTTAACCTATCTCATGAAGACACATGCTTGATACAACTCTTTAATATTATGATGCCATGAACTTATTTTTTTGTTATTTAATTTATTTTTTAATTATTTCAGTATTGTTGTGAATGCCTGGATATGACTTAATATGTTAAAATGGCATGATCTAGGATTTTATCCTTCATTAATGCATGATAGTTGTCCTAATTTAAATTCTATTTGAATGCTAATTTATTGTACCAATGTGATTTAATGTGTTATTAGTCTTTAGAATTAGTTTGGCATGATTAGATTGAACATAGGTTTTTTTTATTGATATTTGCTTTTTTTTTCCTACATTCTGTTTGTTTAACCGATGGAACATCATGAAGCCTTTTTTCCCTCCCATCTCCTTTATCTGTCTGGCCATTTATGAGTGCAGTCTAGCTATCTGTGGCCTATTCTTTGGGTATTTTATTGTTATTTCATGTTATTCCTTCATGTTTTTATTTATTTGCATGATATATTTATTTTTAATGTATTTTTTCATGTTTCATGATTTTACCATGCTTTTACTTCTATTTAGCATGTCTTATTTTTTTTGTTTCCATGATGCATATTTATTTTGCTTTATTTTATTTTATTTTACTTATCATATACTAATTGTTTAGTTCTTCTTAATGTTTTTATTTGAACAATTAATTCCATGTGCATTATAATTCCCATATTTTTCTATTTCAAAATGGAAGATAATAATGCTTTTGGGATTTTTTTAGAATTGAGGGGGGATAAAATAGACAATTAGAGTTAGAGTGTGATTCCAACTCCTTTCTAAGTATAAAAGCCAAAAACTAGGGTTTTTTTTAGAGAGATTAAGATTTAAAAAAAGGAATAGGGTTTCTAAATAGAGAAAAATCAATTTTCTCTTCTCAAAAGCAAAAGTTCAAACTCTTTCAACCAAAAACATGCATAAAAGTCTTAGTTTTCCTAAATACAAAGTGTCAAGGATCGAAGTAGAGATGAATATTATCACCAATACAGAATCATAATATCTTTTAAGGGTAATATTATAGGTTTTCTCCCTCACTCTCTTCTTCATTCTCATCTAAGCATGTTCTTTAATTATGTTATACCTTTTGTGTTATTTATTTAGATTTGCATGTTCTTAGAAATGTTATGATGATATGAATCTTTACGTGTGTTAGAATACTATATTATGATATGAGTCCGTTCATGAATGCATATTTTGTACCTTATTTTAAGATGTTGCCTTAGTTTTTATTCTTATTACTATTCAGTTAAAATGTGATTTAAGGTTAGTACTTTAGGTTTGGCATGCTTTAGATCCATATAATTATAGGGTTAGGATTTATCTTACGAGTGCTGTGTTTAATTTTTTTTCTACATCTTTCCTTTAAGTGATAGACGAGAAGAAAGCACCATAAATGGTCTTTTATCAATGCAACATATGAGACATCATGATATTCTCTTCTCGTCCTATCCCTCTCATAGTCATGGCCATTCATCACCTTTCAAGGCATTCATAGTTAGATTTTTGCTTATTTTAACTTATTTTTGTCCTTTATGTTGTCCTTTTATGTTCTTTTCATGATATTTGGTTCTTAATTCCTTTTCGTGCCCTTAAGTGAGTATTTTTTTCTCTTGCATGCATTTTCAAATTCTAACATTAATATTTTGCATATTATTTTAACTTGTCTTTCATTGTATAGTTCCTTTAAAAATGTTAATTGATCAGTTTCTTGTGGTTTGTGTAAGCAATTGATTGGATGCATATATCGAGTTCCCTCGTGGGATGATTATGCTTTGGAAGTCATACCCTAATTGGTTCATTTTCCTCTTTATTTGTTTATTTTATTTTGTATTTGTTTTATTTATTATTTCACTTTATTTGTTTCGGTTTTATTAATTTTGGACGTAATTATATTTCAGAATGTAATAAGTAGTAATAAAATCATTTTTTTGCCCGTCTAAATGAAAAGTTCACTTAAAATCATTTTTACTAATTAATATGGAATTTTTCCTAATAAAATGGACCAATGTCTAATTTCTAACCCAAAAATTACCCAATAATAAAAAGAGTTTTTTTGTAAAATATACATAAGGGAACCAACATTCCCAATTTGAATAAATGCCTCGATTTATGTATGTCACTTTAGTTTTTATAATTGGATAATTTTCTTTTGTAATAATTCAAATAGTTGAATTATTATTTATTTTTCACTTATTTGATTGATTGATATGTTTATTTAATGTATCAAAATTCATCATGTGAGAGATAAGAGTGGATTAATGTTTAAAACCCAATTATAAAGTAACATATAATCGAGGTGCTAAGTAAAAGTGATGTCATGAAAATCATTCTCTATTTAAACATGAAAAGGTCGGGATTCATTTTCCAATGCTCTGTTGGGTGGAGACTACATGAAACCTACCTATATTAGATGCCTTCATAGGTTAACTACCAATAAAAATTTGGATTTAACCCTTTTTATTGCAAAGTAGCCAATTTATGAGTTATAGTGAGCTTTATCCGATCTTGGACCCTAAAAATAGGCTTCTAAGAATCCAATCAGAGCATAAGCTAGCTTTGATGCACGTCATAATAGCATTGATCCAAATCATTTCCTATTGCAAAATGGCCAATCTATTAACTTTATGAATCTCATCCAATTTTAGACCCTAAAAGCTGGCCTTCGAAAGCAAGCTCGGATGCGAGCGAGGGTTCGATGTGCATCACAATGGTGACTCTACTAGGGACTTAAGAGACCTTGCTTCTAAAGTATGTTGATTAAGTTATTATAATTGAGTTTTTAATATTAATCCTATCTCTTTTTGAAATTGCATTTTTGCATTCATGCTATAGCTTTAGAATTAAGTTAGGCATCCTTATTTTTAATCCTGGTGTAATCCTAAAGCATGCCTTACACTCACTCACTGTAGAGAGGTGTTGATGTAGATATTCCTAAGAGATTGGACAAATAGAATGATCCATTAAAGTTTCCAAAGGGACCAATCTCAAGGAGCAAAGCCAAAAGGATCTAAGAGAAATTATAGGCACTTATGCAAGCATTCGTAGAGGAAAAAGCTCCCTATCATGAGTATGAAACCCTTCGTGGGTGTGATAGGCACTGTAAAGATAATGTTAACTTTTCGATCATAGAAAGTAAGTTTGGAGATGTTCAACAAAACTTGAAGGTGATACACTTGTTGGGAGTTAAGTTGGACTATGAAGAGAAATATTAGGCTTCAAATTCCATATGCATATGCATTGCATGTGCAATGTCTAAGTTTGGATCTAATTTTTAAGTTGGCCTTTATTTTAAGTTTATGTAAGACTTAATTAAACTTTGTGTATTTAGTTTATCCTAATTTTGATATGATTAAAGGTTAAATTAACCTAGCCCATTATCTTAATGACTTTAGGTCAATTCCTTGCTTATAAATACTTTATAATGTTGTAACTTGATAGTAGACTTTTCTAATTATTTTGATTAATCAAATTGATTCATGCATGAATTGCTCTGTCAAGGTGAGTTTTCATACTTTCATGTAGTTTTAAGAATTGGGTTATTCAATTTTTACTTGGGTAGCTCTATTCTTCATCTTATTTCTACTTTAGGTTTTAATTTCCTTTGGAATTAAGGTTTAAAGTATTTATCCATTCGGATTGGATATTAAGTTTATGAACAATTAAATCAATAAAAGATTTTGGGATTCTTTTAAATCCTAGGGTTATGCATCATTTGGTATCAGAGCTAGGTTGTTGCTTGAAAAAACTATCTATTTTATTTTTTTGTTATATTCATAGTTAAGTTAAATATCATTTGATAAAAAAAAATGTTAGCACTGTTCATCATTACTATTTGTTGGTATTGTTCATTTGAAAAAAGCATTCATGTGTACTGTAGAATTTCAATGATAAATAAAATTTGCTGATACTAGTATATCAAAAATTTTAATATCAAAAATTCAGTTGAAAGAAAATTGAAAAGATTTGCAATCCAACAAAAATCTTTGGGTTTTCTTAAAATAATTAGGTGGAGCTAGCGTGGGTCGGGTTAGAGAATTTAGAATTCCAGTTTGGTTTCTTCCTTACTAGGAGCCAAATCTAAGAAACTTAGTTTCAAATTTGACTTCTTTGCATTTTTAGTTATCTTTATTGTTAACTTGCTTATTTTTGCTTCAATAAATATTGTTTGAGTGATAAAATTGCTTCTTAGTGCTCATTTGCACATAAATTTAAATTATACACATTATCTTCATATTGTGTGTAATATATTGAAAAGTTGTTTCAAAAATTCAATTATACACATTGTCTTAATACTTTAGTTCAAAGAGAACTTCTTAAATTTGGCTAACCTTAACCAAAATTTTCCTAATGGTATTGTTTCTTTATTTCAGGAATTCAAAGATGTCTTTCCCGAGGAGATTTCAAAAGAATTACCAACTTTGAGAGGGATTGAGCATCAAATCTTCTTTATTCTAGGAGCGATTATTCCAAATAGACTGACCTATAGAAGTAATCCCGAGGAAATAAATGAACATCAAAGGTAAGTTGATGAGCTTTAGGAGAAGGAACAAATAAGAGAAAGTCCCAGTCTGTGTGTTGTTCCTATACTACTTGTGCCAAAGAAGGATAGGACTTGGAGAATATGCATTGATTGTGGTGCAATCAACAAAATCATGGTAATGTATAAATATGTTATTCCTAAACTTGATGATATGGTAGATGAATTGCTTGGTTCCTGTTATTTCACTAAAATTGATCTTAAAAGTGGATACTATGAAGTTAGGATGAAATTAGGGGATGAATGAAAAATAGCTTTTAAAACGAAGTATGGTTTGTATGAGTAGTTAGTTATGCCTTTTGGGTTAACTAATGCACCTAGTACTTTTATGAGATTGATGAACCATGTCTTGCATGAATTCCTTGGTAAATTTATTGTTGCTACTTTAATGATATACTCATTTATAGTAGATCTTTAGATGAGCATATAGATCACTTTAGAGCTGTATTGAAAGTACCAAAGGATGCAAAGTTGTATGCAAATGTGAGTAAATGTACCTTTTGCTATGAGAAGCTAAAATTTTTAAGATTTATAGTGTCAGTTAAGGGTATAGAAGTGGATGAAGAAAAGGTTAAAGCCATTCAAGAATGGCTTACACCTAAGATAGTTAGTGAAGTAAGGAGTTTTCATAGACTTGCTAGTTTCTATACGAGGTTTGTGAAAGAATTTAGTACTATAGCTACTCTATTGAATGAAATTGTTAAAAAGGATGTGCCTTTTGAATGCAGTGAAAATCAGGAAATACCTTTAGGTTGCTTAAGGAAAAGCTATGTACTGCTCGGGTTTTAAGTTTGCCTAATTTTGATAAAGCTTTTGAAATTGAATGTGATGCTTCCGGGTTAGGTATTGGTGTTGTTTTGATGCAGCATAGGAAACCTATTGCATACTTCAGTGAAAAGCTTAGTGGAGGTGTGTTGAGATATTCCACCTATGATAAGGAGTTTTATGGTTTGGTGAGAGCATTGGAGGTTTGGCAACATTACCTTTTTCCAAGAGAGTTTGTGATCTACACGGATCATGAGTCGCTCAAACATTTAAAGTCTCAAAGTAAGCTAAATAAAAGGCATTCAAAGTGGATGGAATTCGTGGACACATTCCCATATGTTATCCATTACAAGAAAGGTAAAGAGAATGTGGTAGCGAATGCACTTTCGAAAAGGTATTCCTTAATCTCTACTTTAAGTTCTAAGTTATTAGGATTTAAGTATATTAATGATAAGTATGCTACAGATTTTAATTTTGGTAATATGTTTGATGCATGCAAGCATGTTACATTTTAGAAATTTTATAGGCATGATGGATATTTATTTAGAGAAGGAAAATTATGTGTGCCTATATGTTTATTGAGAGAGTTACTTGTGCATAAAACACATTGTGGGGGTTTAATGGGAACTTTGGTGCACTCAAAACTTTAGATGTATTGAATGAACATTTTTACTAACCTTATATGTATAGAGATGTTGAGAGAATATGTGAGAAATGTATTGCATGTAGGCAAGCTAAGTCTAAAGTTAAATCACATGATTTGTATACTCCTTTACCTATTCTAAATGAACCTTGGATAGACATATCTATGGATTTGTGTTAGGTTTACCTAGGATAAAATATGGTAAAGATAGCATATTTGTTGTAGTGGATAGGTTTAGTAAGATGGTGCATTTCATTCCTTGCCATGAAATTGATGATGCTACAAATGTTGCTTATTTGTTCTTTAGGGATGTTGTACATTTGCATGGCATACCTAGAACAATTGTGTCGAATAGAGATGTCAAGTTCTTGAGATATTATTGGAAAACTTTATGGGAAAAGTTGGGAACTAAATTGTTGTTTACAACTACTTATCATCCTCAAACAAATGGACAAATTGAAGTAGTTAATCGAACTTTAGGAAGTTTATTGTGTGCTATTGTTGGTAAGAATTTGAAAACATGGGAAGAATGTTTGTCATTAATTGAATTTGCATATAATCGAATTGTTCATTCTTCTACAAGTTTTTCTCCATTTGAGGTAGTTTACGGTTTTAATTCTTTAACTTCTTTAGATTTAATGCATTTACCTTTCAAGAGATATCTAATCTAGATGGATAGAAAAAGGTTGAAATTATTAGATCTATTCATGAGAAGACTCATGCTTAAATCAAGAAAAGGAACAAAACATATGTTGAATAAGCCAACAAAGGCATAAGAAGATTTTGTTTGAACCAGGCAACTGGGTCTGGGTACATTTGAGGAAAGAGAGGTTTCTAACTCAAAAGAAGAATAAGCTTGATGCAAAAGGAGATGGTCCTTTTCAAGTGTTGGAAAAAGATCATTGACAATGCCTATAAGATTGATCTACCAAGTGAGAATCAAGTTTCTACTACTTTTAATGTTTTTTATTTGTCTTCGTTTGATATGGATATAGAATTGAGGATGAATCTTTTTAAGGAAGGAGGGAATGATGTAGATATTCCTAACATATTGGAAAAATAGAAGGTTCATTAAGGTTTTCAGAGGGACCAATCACAAGAAGCAAAGCCAAAAGGATCCAAGAGAAATTATAGGCATTTATGCAAGCACTCGTGTAGGAAGAAGCTCTCTATCATGAGCGTGACACCCTCCGCGGGTGTGACAGGCACTACAAAGACAATGTCAACTTTTCTATCATGGAAAGCAAGTTTGGAGATCTTTAACAAAACTTGAAGGTGATACATTTGTTGGGAGTCAAGTTGGACTAGAAAGAGAAGTCTTACGCTTTAAGTTCCATATGCATGTGCAATATTTAAGTTTGGGCCTAATTTTTAAGTTGGGCTTTATTTTAAGTTTATTTAAGACTCAATTAAACTTTTTGTGTTTGTTTTTGGGCTTATTGATTAGGGTTTATAGGCAGCCTATTCATTTGGTCTTAAGTTATTTTAAGTTATCTTAGTTTAGGTAGAATTAAAGGTTAAATTAACCTAGCCCATTATCCTAATGACTTTAGGTTAATTCCTTGCTTATAAATACTTTGTAATGCTACAACTTAATAGAATTTTTTTTTATTATTTTGATTAATGAAATTGATTCATGCGTGAATTGCTTTGTCAAGGTGAGTGTTCTTACTTTGATGTTATTTTAAGAATTGGGTTATTCAAGTTTTAATTTTGTAGTTCAATTATTCATCTTATTTCTACTTTAGGTTTTAATTTCCTTTGGAATTAAGGTTTGAAGTATTTATCCTTTTTGGATTGCATGCTAAGTTTATAAACAACTGAATCGATAAAGAGTTTTGGGATTCTTTTTGATCCTAGGGTTCCACATCAGGTGTCAAGGAGAACCATCAACCCAAGTCTTGTATTAATTTGTATATAAAATGGTGACCCATCAATCGTTATACTCATGATGAGCTAGTAATATTGGCAGGGACCATGTTTGGATAGCCCTAAAGTTTCACCACCTGACTACAAGCTCACCAAGGCGTAGTAGCCTTTAATGAGTTCACCTATGCCTTGGTGAGCCCAACCCAATTTATTTAATTTGTTTAAATATATAGTGGTTAAAACCTATATGCCTGTGCTTTCAATTAAGGGAGATTTTGCTCCCAATTTTCCATCTTGCACTATGGCATCTATTTTATCCCCCATTGATCCATAGGCTAAGCCCACCTAGAAAAGAGACTACATGACCTTCTATATAGGAGTAATAAGGTTGGAAGGCTATTTTTATAGACACATCACAAGTTCTATACAAATTGCTTCTTAATACATTTTCTTTCAAATTCATTAAAATTTTTTATTCTCTTAATTAAAGTAAAGAGCCTCCCAATAATGAGGTGTGTTTATAAAAATGTACATTCAAAAAAATGAAAAAAAAATTATTCCCCTTTTATATCTTACATCTATAGTTTTATTTAAAAAAAGTTTCCAATCTTGGTTATTAATTCTGAAACTTTTTTAAATGGTATCCAAGAAAAAAAGTAATCTAGAAAAATTAATAGTATGTGTTGTGATTGACACCTAACAACACTCATGCATCATATATCATACATACATCTTGTACATATATCACCATTATGTATCATTCCTAACATCTGACTTTTATAGCAATCAAAGATTAACTTAGGTGGTCCAAAGGTTTATATGGCCATCTCATTAGAAAGTCGATGGTTGAGCATCCAAAATTGAGATCAAAGTAGGGTTTAAAATCAAGATCTGAGTCAAGTTTAGGGCATAATTTGGGTGAATTCTTTAAGGACAGTCCAAAATCTATACCAAAAGTAAAGATGGTCACAAAAGCACAACAAAGACAATAAGAATTAGAAAGAATAATGACAGCTATGAGGGAAAGATTGATTTCTACCTCGGTACCTCCCCTTATGCCACAAGCACTTGATAAGTTGGATAGAAGGTTAGATAAAAGGCTCCAAGACTTTAACGAAAGGATGTTGGCTATGATTGGTGCATTGGTTACTTCTTCAGTACCACCTCCTAGAACTTAGCCTACAGCATGTGTCCGACGGTAAGCGAAACTAACTAATGTTGGGGACACTCTTGTGAACGATGTTGTAGGAACTCGAGCCCCACTAAAAGAGTAGAGGAAGGAAAGAGTTCATAACCTTGAAGAGGATTATATTGAGGAAACGAAAAAGGATGAGCCTTCAGTCATTGTGATAAAGAATAGGGGGCCAAAAATTGAAGATGCTACCTTTGAGAAAATAGAGGAAAAGGTTAAGTCTATAGCCGATTTGTTATCAACTGGTAGGGGGATAAATCCTGAAGAAAAAGATCTGGATAGAGAGGAATTGCTACCCTAGAGGTTCAAAATGCTTGACCTACCAAAATTTAATGGGACATCAGATTCCTTCATGTATTTGAAGCAGTATACACTAATCATAAAGGGAACCACCTTGATAAAAAAAGAAAAAGGTGGAGTATTTTTGCCTCAGTTTGGTAGGGCTAGTGATAGATTGGTACCATAGGTTAGAAAGACGGACCAATGAGGATTGGTACCTACTAATAGAAGAGTTTATGAATCAATATGACTATAGCATAGGAATGGAGATCACATTGAAAGACCTAAAGTTGCTTCAACAAAAGCATGATAAGTCATTCCATGAGTATATAACTCATTAGAGGAATCGGGTGATGGAAATGAAGAGGAAGCCTAACACTACCGATCAAATCAGGTTGTTAATTAGGAATGCAAGTCCCTATCTAAGGGATAGTTTAAAGATGAAAGGGCTCAAGGACTTGGAGTCTATAAAGGATATTTCCATAGAGGTGAGGGAAAGTATTTGACCAAGAATGCCAATAATAAAGGTGTCAGGAGGAGTGATAGCTTTGAATTATAACAATATTTATTAATCTATTTTTAATATGTTTAGGGCTAGTGTTAATTTAGTTAATTATGGGTTTAATTTCATAACTCTTTAATTTGTGTGGGTCTAATTACAATTTGGTGTTTTTATAGGTGTTTTTTGTTGAAGAAGAAGGAATCACACCAAAAGAGGTGAAAATCACCTTAGCTGATATCTTCAAAGAGGAAATTATAGCAAGTGATCCAAAAGCTAGCTCCTTGGTAGAGGCAGATTTTCCCTCAGTCAAGGAAGACACCAGAAGACTTACCTTATTAGAGGAGAATTCTCCCTCTATCGAGGAAGGCATTATTTTTTTAGGTATAAAATCACCTTTGTAGAGAAGGATTATTTTTTTGTGTGTTATTTTTCTTCTCTTTCTATTCTTTATTCTTTTATTCATTTTATTTTTTTTTATTCTTTGTAGGTGTCAATAGTGCATGGTAAGAGATAACCTAATTTTACCTGTTGACCCTAAGATTGAGAGGACATTATGTAAATAAGGCGACAGCAAAGGAATAATAAGAATTTGGATGATAAGCCACATAATGACCCTTTCTTCAATTATCCACAACCTTTACTCAGTGGGAAAGTTATTCAAAATCAAGCCCAAGGGAATGGGATGAGACCAAGAGCTATAAGGGACTATGCCATTCCTAGCAAGAATAAGGAGAACAAGAGTATTATGCTACCCCAAAATAATCATTTTGAGCTAAAACCTATTACTACTACCATGGTCCATAAGAACCAATTTTCAGGATTAGAGATTGAAGACCTAGCTCAACATTTGGATATTTTTCTAAAGATAAGTGAAATAGAGCAAATTCCAAATGTATACATGGATGCTATTAGATTAAAATTATTTCCATTCACTCTTATTGGTAAGGTAAAGGATTGGTTGCAAATGCTACCAAGCCAATCATAAGATCATGGGACAAAATGCAAGAGAAATTCATGGAACAATTTTTCCCACCAACCAAAATAGCCACCATTAGAAATAACATTTATAATTTCCAGTAGCTTTATGAGAAACTATTTCATGAGGCTTGGAAGAGATTTAGGAGACTTTTAAAAAATTATCCACATCACAAAATTGCTATACACAACTAATGTCTACCTTTTATACATGTGTAAATCAATCAACCACGTCTCTCTTACATGTAGTTTCAAGAGGGAGTTTCATGAACAAGATACCGAAGGAAGCTTTCCTACTCCTTGATGATATGGCCACAAATGAAGCTCAATGCATAAATATAAAGACCACATAAAAGAAGTAAAGAGTACATAGTGTGGATGAAGTATCAATGCTTACGGCTCAAATAGAGCTATTGAAGAAAGAGTTAAATGTTCTGAACGTACAAAATGTGTCAACTTTATCTCAAAGATGTGATACCTATGGGGGAACATAATTGACACCTAAGTATAAGATTGGAGAGGGTATAGGTATAGTAATGGAGGATATGAATGGCATAAACCCCTATAGTAACACTTACAACCCTTGGTGGAGAAATGACCCTAACGTTTCTTGAAGAGAAGGGAATTAGGCTTTCACCTTAAATTCTCAATGTAGGGCCCTTTTCAACCAAAATATAATCCCTTATGCTAACTATGATGTGCGTTAAAGCCAAACTCAGCATCCAAGTTTAGTGTTGAAGATCCATTTTTAGGGTCCAAGATCAGATTAGGCTCACTTATCTCATAAATTGGCTACTTCACAACAAAAAAAGAGATCAAATCCAAATTTTTATTGGTAGTGAACCCATGAAACCATCTACTAATAAGCCCAAAAGCGGTAGGTGTCATGGAGTTGCCATCCAATAGAACGTTGGAAAATGAATCTTGACCTTTTGATACCCAAATAGAAATTAGTTTTCGGGATATCACTCTTATTAGGCATCTTGGTTAGGTATTTATTTTATATTTGACTTTTATACTTAATCCACTCTCTTCTCTTACACAATGTATTTCGTAATAAAAATTAAGTAAACATCCCACTAAAGTAAATAAAGCGAATAAAAAGTAATAAAATAAACCTACTTAATTATTACAAAAGCAAATTGCCCAATAATAACAATAGAGAAATATACATACATAAATCGGGATATTCATTTGGATTGGGAACGTTGGTTCCCTCATGCATATTTTAGAAAAAAAAAACTTTGTATTATACTGTATAGATTTGGGCTAAAAATTAAACATTGGTCTAAGCTTTAAAGAAAAAACCAATCAATTTGATATAAATTATTTTAAATGTTTTTTTTTCCTTTTCACATGCACAAAAAGGCTTTTTTTACTAACTATTACATCCTTGAAATAATAATACATCCAAAAAACTAAATAAATAAATAAATAATCACAAAATAAATAATAACTGAATAAAGCTAAAATAATAAAAATAAATGACTGATAAAAGGAGGTGGTTAACTGAGGTATTCGGATGGATGGAGAATGATGGATCAACTCAAACGAATGATTTCCCATGCAAAAATCACACAAAATCCTCCAAAGCCAAAAATATCAAATACTCAAAAAACCACAAAAAAGAAAGCAAATGAATTAGTATTAAAAATAATACAATAAAAATAATTACAAATTTAACTATACATATAGAATGAAACTGAGTGCAGAACCACATCATACAGGGTTAAAATTATATAAAATAATGCATAAATACAATAAAGATCCAATAAATGGCATAAAATTACATAAAACACATGAGATACACGAAAAATACCCCAAAATATAGCTACAAATGCCCAAAACCAAGTGAGGGATACCTACAACAAAGCGAGAGGCAGGATAAGGAGATAAGCTCGCAATGTCCCGTTTGTCAATTGATAAACGAGCATCTGCCAAATTATCTTCCCATTCGTCACCTCTAGATAAAACAAGTTACAGAATTTTCATCGTAAAAATATTGAAAAATCACACAAACTATATTTTAACCCTAGACATTCAATTTCTAAGTTCTAAATCATGCTACAAAGTTATAACATCAAATAATGCATAAAACATATTAAAACCATCAATTAACAGAAATAAGAGAAAAAAAATACAAGCTTCACATTTTACAACAATGGAGGAATCCACCACCTAGTCATACCTCTAACATACTTTATGATCCAAATTTGCATACCAACCAAATTTAGTCATGCTAATTACACAAACACAACATTTAAACATGTGATAATTACACTAAACAATCATATAATTATGCAAGATAACTTGTAGAGAGAGAAAGCATAAATAAGCCTAGAATATTACTCTAAAGAGATATTCTGACTCTAGAACTATTGCATTCAAGATCTCCCCTCTGATTTGTGATTTTATTTTAAAAAAAATTAATAAAATTCATTTATATGTGTGTTTTTTCTGAAGATAACTAGAGAAAGAACTTAGAAAGAGAAATAAAATTAGTATTTCTTCTTCCCTAAGGTGGCTCTATAAAAATTGATTTCTCCCCATTTCAAATCCTAGATTTTTAAGTTTTATACCTAGTTTAGATTTATAGTTGGATTCCAACTCCAACTTCCCAAATATAGAGATAAAATCACCATGAAATCTAGATAAAATCTTTTCAAATTTATAACTGCCCTTTTTGAATTCTCGAAATATGGGAATTTTAGAGTTCAAGCTATGGATGGGCTTCCCTTATTGAGAGGTAACTGTCCTTCAGCCTAGAATCCTAAAATTCCTAAAATGCCCTTAATTTAACCTTTGTAGGAGAGAGAGAGCCACAGACAGGCACCTTTTATGTGACAAATGGTCATCTATCACCTTTGGAGGCCTAAATCAAAGCTTTTCATGTACTTTTGTTAAAATACTCAAAAATTATTTTGAAAATCAAAGGAACTTTAAGGCAAATGCGAGAAATTTATAATCAAAGTTTTGAGATCTGAACTTGCTGTCAGTAATATATTATTTTCCCATTATCAGTTAATCCTAATCTAGGCTACCTTCGGTCATGGTATCTATAACTCCCCTAATTTTTAAGAGCTGGTGCACTAGTACCAAAATGAGCTAAAATTTAGAGTGAAAAGAGAAAGATACGTACCTGAGGTAGTGAATCTCTGGATTGATTGAAACATGTACCTTCTAAGTTAGTGAGTCTCTTAGTTGATTAAAACACATACCTTCTGAGGTATTGAGTCTCTTGGTTGATTGGGTAGTTATCATCAGTTTGTTAATGTGTTAACCCTAGTTCGGGTATTTAACATCAATTTATCATTATATTAACCCTAGTTTGGATAGTTAACATCATTTTATCAATGTGTTAATCTTAATTGAATGTTTTATTAGTACCTGGGGCATGTAAAACTGAAACTAGTTGACTAACTCTGATTAATGCCTATGGCATGCAACATCAAGTTGCTTAAATGCATTTGATTAGCACTTGGGGCATACAGAATCGAGATGAATTGATGGGGATTGATTAGCATCTAGGGCATGCATAATTAATGTTATTTGAATGCATCTGATTAGTGCCTAGAGCATGTAGCATCACAATGACTTGATAGGGACTGATTAGCGCCTGGGGTATGCAGAATCAGTGTTGTTTGAATGCATCTGATTAGCAGCTAGGCCACGCAACATTAAGATGGCTTAATTAGATTTGATTAGCATTAGGTTCTTTGTCCTATAAAATCAAATAAGTTTTGAGTAGTGTTTTGTTGTTGTCTATTATGAACTGACATTTGCATCGGTTGGTATTTTTAGAGGGTGCACTATCTCTTCTTATATAGATACTCCATTGGGGAGGCTTTTGGCATATATGTATTTGTGAGGTGTCACCATGATGCTCTATGCCTTTCTAGCAAACTTTTCAATAAATAAGTCACTCTGCAAATTGGCACCAATGTAAGGGAAACCATTATTGCCAAGGCTATTCATGTGTCTAATCTCGCTTAGCATTTTTCCAAAATTAGTGTTGTCATTAGGCTTCTACCTCTTATTTGATAGATTTTATTCTATATTGCTTTTATTTTAACTTGTTCATGCAACTCTTTGTAAGGAGGATGGGTGTCTACATTCCTTACCATTTAAAGTAGTATATATGTGCCCCCTAGTAGGGGCTTTATACACCTATTGTGATGAAAGATTCAACATTAGTGCTTTGTTTATATGATTTTAATTTGTCGAATATTTTTATTTATTTTTTCCATTTTCTTTATCTCATTTTGGTGTGGTAATTACAAGTCTTCTTATTAATTTCATGGCATCTTTTTTCATTCATTATATTTCCTTTTTATTTCAGACATAATGACCATATTAAAAATAAAGAATGAAATAAGATAATTGTATAAATTATATACAAATTTTATTTTTATATACATCAAAATATTTAGATAAAATTTCAAAACCCCCTAAATACAAAATAATAAGTTACTATAAGGAGGGCCCAGGTGCTCTACGATAGACTGGCCTTGATAGAGGTTCAGGAGCTAGTGGCCTAGGGGGCCTGGTTGGTACCCCTACCTATGGTATCAGAGGAAGTTGATATCATCTGTCCCAAATCTAAAGTGAAACTCAAGCAATGCTGCTGTCAAAAGCTACAGAACCTATGCTATCACCTCTACTAGCCACTCTAACCCCTATCTAACCTCAATAATGGCCCTAGAATGTTGCTCAAGGTACCTTATTAGGTCACCTCTTAGATATCCAATATATCTCTTCATTTGCTCATTAGTCTCCACTATGGCCTGTCTGCCCTTAGGAACCTCCCCCTCGATATGTTTTCCTTACTCTTTGATCTGGGTGAGGGAGTCATCCACTACCTATAAGGAACTATCAAATCTTGAGCTTGCTACCACAATTTCAGATCTAAAGCCCATACCTCTATTTGTAGAGTTTGTACAGTCATCGGTAATGTTTGTAAAGATCATACTGTTATGAGTATCGCTTGTAATGTTTGCTTTTGGCACCTATCGACATCCTTTAATGCTGCCAATCTTCTTAAAATGTCATTTGATAAAGGAGCTAAAGGAGGATGTGCTGGTGATACAGATAAAGATGTCCTTGGGTATGCCAAAGTTGGTGGAAAAGGTGGTGGAAGAGCTAAAAACATGGATACCCCTGGATGTCCATAAGGAGAGAACCTCCCTATCCTCCTAAATGGTGATCGCTGATGTCTGATGGGCTAGTGGTTGGGGTGACCCATCTAAAAGGTCATGCAGATCTATTTGTATATCAAACTCGTATCCCTACCCCCTAAGGTCCCATAGATTATCTGAATGGCATGCCTGATCCTCCAATGGCTTGTCTGCTTGACCTACCTCTTACGCTGGCTCATCTGCCTGACCTGCCTAATCCTTCTGTAGATCATCCTACCCATCCTCATCTACTGGTGCCTATAGTACTATAGGATCGAGATAGCACCTCTATTCGGTCTCTGGTATAGTTAGAATCCTATACTCTCCTTCTCACTTCTCGATGGGCTCTACCATCTTCATAGTGACTATTGCCTACAAGTTAATATGGATGCTCTCTAAAACGTGGTCACTAAACTCGCTATCATCAGCCCTCAATGACCATAGCAATCTATTGATGACACCTCCTATACATACCTAGGTAGTGGACTAAGTGGCTACTCTAACCAGTGATGCTATAATCTCATACGTGATGTCCACATGCCTACCCTTTTGTATCGCTTATAAGCTGGTGACGTTAATCAAATTAATTTCCCTTGAGCTACCTGTACATCCCAAGTAAGAACCTGACAGCACCTTATGAATATACTGGTAGATCTAGGTGGTTAGTATGGTACTATTATAGTATTCGATCAGTATATAGCACCTGGCAGCATAACTGCTCTCCATCTATCTCGGTCTATCATCCTACAGGGTGTGACCACATCAGGACCAATTGGTAGCCCTTTAAGTGTTGCTTTATGAGAAGTTAAAGCTGCTATCAAAGCCTCCTCCTCGAGTTAGGGCTATAGATGTTTTCCTATTAATTATGTTATACTCCAGCATTTGCAGCATGGGTTTCTAATAGTCCAAGAGAAAGTTTACTAGCTAGGTAATTTGACAAATGGTAACATCGTATTCTAGTGCACTTGATGTCTTATCACCTTTGTGGTCAGGGATGGAGGATCTGGATTCATTCCCTTGTGTGGATTGCATCATGCCACCTTCTATGTCACTGCTCGCTATGCTTGCCAGCTTGGGGATTGATAAGACATTTTTAGGTGTCCATTAGGCTTTTATGGCAGTAGACTTTCCCTCCCTTTTGTGTCAGAGTATTATCAGAGGATTTGGATCCGACTTCCAATGAGGACTACCATTCATGATATTGATACTTGTGACTTCCTATCTCGTTCTCCTACAAGCAGTAGGTCACTAGTTCAGTTAGATCCGGATGAGAGAGAGGTGATACAAATAGATTAGATTATATATCATTGCATATCATATTTATGTTTTTATTCAACTCTTCACTTTTGAACATGTAAAAGAATATGCTACTTTTGTTATATCGATGATTTTATTATTACATGTATGACATTTCTTTCTAATTTCCATATGTATGATTAGTATTTGATATTATTCCAATAACACATATTATTTAATCTTGTATTGAAGCCTTACAAGCAATATAACTCTTATCATTAATCAATTCTCTTGGATTTTCTTGATTGATTATTTTCTCTCAACCTCTAATTTTTGCTCAAGGTACCTTTTTTCAGTTTTCACCCTAACGAGGAATCCAATTTTAGTAAGACTACGATATTTTTGGTTTTTAACCCATGGGGTATTCTCTTCTTTTTATCTTTTATCTTAGCCATTAAACCTTTTTAGTCTATCTATTTTCACTGGCTCTTTAAATTCATTACCATCACTATTTGATAAAATAGCAGCCCCCCTTTGCTAATAGCTTTTTGAGCATAAAAGGTCATTCCCATATGGGCCTAAATGTGCCTTATATATCTAGGATTCCTGGCCTCATCTATTGGAACACCAGATCCCCTTCTTTTAGTGGGTATTTCCTAACTTTCTTCCCAAATGAGCTAGCAAACCTCTTCTGCTAAACTTAATTGTAATAATACACCTTCATCCTATCCCCTATCTAATAGCTTGAGCTATGATAGTCTCTATCTAGCCCATTCTGTTTTTGGTATCTCAGCTTCAAAAACCACTCTCAAAGATTGATGCTTAATCTCTACTAGTAGTACTATTTCTATCCCATAAATTAGGAAAATGGAGTAGCCCCTTTGAAGTTCTGGTTGTAGTCCTATAACTCAACAATGCTATAGGTAGCTTATTAGCCTAATCTTTATAAGTTTGAACCATCTTGGCCAGAATCCTCTTAATATTCTTATTAGCTACTTCAACTGCCCAGTTTGGCTGAGTCTGTAAAGAGAAGACTTATGGTGCTGAACCTCGTATTTGATAAGCATATATTTGGTTTCCTTGGAAAACTATTACCCATTATCCGACACTACGTGATGAGGCAAGCCATATCTGTATATCAAGTTCTTCTTGATGAACTTGGACATATCCCTTGCATCTATCTTTTGTAGAGTTATGCTTCTACCCATTTGGTGAAATAATCAATGGCTACTATGATGAACCTATGTCTATTTAAAGTAGATGGATGGGTCATACCCATGATATCTATCCCCATAAAATGAATGGCCATGGTGACATGAGATTGCATAACTCGAAAATAGGTAAATGCCTCAACTCTGCATACTATTGGCATAGTTGGCTTTCTCTGACATATTTGAAACAATCATTGTCTATTGTGAACCAAAAAAATCCTTGACACATAATTTTCTTGGCTAAGGCTAGACCATTCATATGGGCTCCACACACTTCTGCATGCACTTCCTGCATGACCTTTTTAGCTTTTTTTTCATCCAAACATCTCAACTGGATTTCGTCAGGCTATCTTTTATAAAGCACCTCTCCCACAGTGATGAACTGGGTTGATAGCTTATGAATCATTCTTTGATCCTTTTCAATAGCTTCCTTGAGGAATACTGACTCTTTCAAATAATTCTGAATGTCATAATACCAAGGTTTTCCATTATCCACCTCAATATCTATGATCTTTTCATATTTAAAGCATGGCTTTTTGGAACTTGAAATCAGCACAGGCTTTAAACTTACCTCTTTTCAATTATCCCACATCGACACCAAAATGGCTAAAGCATCTGGTAGCTGGTTCTCTTTGTAACACCCCAATTTTTGCATTTGACATGCATGACATGTTGTAAATCATGATTAGTTGTCTTGGGTCCAGTTTCAAGGCTATTAGGGTTGAGTAAGATAGAAAATTTAGAAAGAATGCATAGATAAATGTGCCTAAGCCAAGAAACCCTGAGACAGGGAACTCGGTGGACAATGTAAGTTTAATATAAAATATGAAATTACATGTCAAATTGAGACAAATGGTACAATTTGAGTGAAAATTGAGGTAAAATAGACCTCCAAAAGGGCAAAAAAAGAAAATTTTACGGTTTGGCGTAGGTTTGACCAAAAGTTTGACTGACTATTAGGAGGCCTTAGAGATCTCCAATTGACTTCAAATTTAATATAAAAGCTATAAATAGTGTAATGACACCCAGGGAACTGAAAAATAATCATTATGGCAGTTCTGAAATTTAGAGTTTCGGAGTGGCTATGTAGGCTACCGAAGCTAAAAGTATATTGAAATGATATTGGAATGAGTTAAAATTTTTACCATGTATTCTAGTATATGTAGTGACACTCAAGGTAAAATTTCAGGGCAATCTGACATCGAGATCGAAAATTCATATTTCATGGTGCAAAACCAAAATCGGTTCATTTGGAAGGTCAAATCCTGGAATTTGATAACGAAATTTTATATGAGTTGCTAATTTTGGATGATGATCAGTTTTGTACGAGCTCATGTTGGTAGGGTGATCTTAAGTGTCTAAGTGAGTGACAAGTGGCTAATTTTTTAAGCCATTGGATTCACTAGTAAATGAGTGAATCTTGGCCAGCCATTTGGGATATTTAAGGGTCTCCTAGAGAAGTCTAGAACCCTCAAGAATCACAGCAAAAATCAATCTCCTCCTCCCTCTTTTCTTCTCAAAACCGAAGCTACCCTAAAAAGGCCACTTCCACCACTTTCTTCCTTCTTTCTCCAATTTCCATCAAACTAGCTGATTTTTCTTCTAGAGGAACTACAAGACCTCCTCTTTATTATAGAATCATGGATGGAGTAAGTGGAATTGAGGAAAATAAATATTTAAAGAGAGAAAAAAGTGATCAACTTAGGTAAATTTATGGGTTTTAGCTAGTTTTAATGAGAGTTTTTCATATAGTCATGTAGAATAACATGATTTAAGTTCATTAGCATCAAATATATGGTAAGAATCATAGTATAAATTCATGATTTTTCTTTGATGAATTTCGGCCACTAGATGAATTACAAGGAGAAAGCCAAAACAAGGAAGGAAAAAGGAAAGAGAAGGAAGTCTAGGTGACTTCTAGGCCATTCAAGGTTAGTGGATACTAATTTACACTTAATTTCATAATTTTTATTGAATTTTCTTTAAACTTTACATTATGTAACTAAGGAAAAGTAAGTGAAATGATGAAATAAATTGATATAATAAGTAAAAAAGGTGAATTAACATGTGAGAAACATAAAATGATGAAGAAAACTATGAGAAATCCTATGGTCCTTTAGTGGTCGAATGACTTTGTATGGGTTTTCATGAAGAAATTCCATAATAAATGCCTAAAATGATGTGAACTACTTATTATAAGAATGCGAAAGCATGTTAAAATGATAAACAACATGTAAATGACATGATGAGTATGTGTACATAATGATAACATATGTCTAATTATGAAATATACATGAGAACATTAATAATGGTATTAAAATCATGTATGACATGTGAATTAATAATGGTATTAAAATCATGTATGACATGTGAATTAAGAGAAAATTATATCATAAACATGAGAACTCCAACTGGCCGAAAGGTAGCCATGTGAAAAACTAAGTATTTTTATGTGATACATGTGAGATAACATGTATACATGATGTATGTATGTAAATTATACACTTGGGAATGTGACATGACCACATGATGATGTGATATGATGTGAACGACATAAACTACTACATAGTGAGTGACATTGAAGTTATAATACATTGCCCATAGTGTATAGTGGGTAATCCAGGAGAACTAGATATAATAGCTAGCCATAGGGACACATGTACCGCGGTCACACCACGAGATTTATCATATCGTACATTTTATAGCTTATTGGCACATTAATTACTAGGGTGCAGGGTCACGTCAAGTGATCTGGTCCCTATTTACATCATTGGAGTCCTCGTCATGCTTATCTGGATCGAGGATTTTCACTGGTCATACTAGGGGCAAAATCGTAATTATAAGCATTTCTGTGTAAAAATGAAGTCTTATGAGTAAACATGCCATTTATTTATTTTATTGATGAAAATGATGAAAAATGAGGTCAAATAAGTCAACAGGGTAAAAATATAATTATGCAAGAAATTAAGGACCAACTGGTAATTTGGCATTGAAAAATATGGTTAATAGAGTTAGAATGGACAACACGACCAAAAAGGGTAAAATTGTAATTTTTGAAAAGTTTGGGGACTAAATTAAAATTTATCTCCTTATGGAAAAAAATTTTATGGACTAAATTGAAAATTTTACTTTTGCAATGAATTAAAGTGAAAAAAAATGAATTAAAGAAATTGAGTTTAAAATGATAAATTTTTAAGTAAAATATTAAGTATAGGTAATAAATACAAATTTTATAATTGGTGTGTTATTAAAAGAAATTTTGTGTAATAGTATCCAACACTAGGCAATAATGTTGCATAGTGCATAGTTGTTGTGACTTCGGGCAGGGATAGGTACTGTAAGAGAAGAATTGAAGGTTGAATGGCATGTACATATGACTTGGGGACTTGAATCCATTTTGTAGCATTAGGCATAAAAATTTTGTATTAATTTGTATATGTATGTATATATGGTTTGTAAACATAATTGTTATAATTATACTGGGCATGTAATATGATATATATATGTGTGTGTGTGTGTGTGTGTGTGTGTGTGTGTGAGTGAGTGTCTGTGTGTGTGTGCCTATGTGATGATAATGTGATGGGATTGTGATTGAATATAGAAGCATTGAATGAATGATGGCATTGTGGAGAAGGAGAATGACCATAGGGAGTGTAAATTTCAATTGCAGGTTTTTAGAAAGCATGAAAATTAAGTCGTCATGCTACCCAATTTTTGACCAAAGGAATAGTGATTTATCCTAAGAAAATATCATGTTGTTGTACACCTATAATAATAACAACAATAATATTAATCCATTATATAAAAACCTAATAAGTCATATGATGATGTAAGCATTATGGTACAGTACTTTGTTAGAAATTATGGTGTCACAATTTATGGTATCAGAATCTGGTTAAGTAGACACTAAGATCGGAGTAATAATGCAAGTATAAAACAGTGAATGGGTTTGTTATATGTACATGCCAATTAAGGATAATGAAATTATGAAATTATTTGTTACCTATCCCTGGTGTATTTTAGTGAACAGATGGCTTCTGGCTCCTGACGAGAGGTCCAGCCGGCTGATGGGGTTGATAGCGAGGCTTCAGCTAGCCCAGCAACAGCTGCAGCTTGGCCTAGACATCAGACACCACCACCTGCACCACAAGTGCCTCCCCCAGTAGTACCACCTGATTTCATGCAGATAATTACGGACTTAGTATATCAAAAAATGCAGGCCCCACAGCCGCCACCACAACCGGCTAGAGCACCTATCCTGGAACAATAAAAAAGGTTGGGAGCGAAGGACTTTCATGGCAAAGATTATATAATAGCCACAAAAGCAGAAGAGTGGCTAGACAAAATTAAAAGATTATTTAAGATCACAAACAACCCACTTAAAGAGAAATTAAGGGGTATTATTGCTCTACTTCAAGGCCTAGCATACACCTGGTGGAATATAGTAAGAAAATATGCCCCAGCAGATAGGGTGACCTGGCAGTTCTTTCTACAGCAATTTAATGAGAAATATATGGGGAGAGAGCATCAGCAAGCCATAGAGAATGCCTTCTGGGGATTGAGATAGGGCAATAGGATTGTACAGGAGTATGATCGAGAATTTGAGAGATTGAGTGCTTACATGGACAATTATCATATTCCTCCAGAGAAACTGTGCCAGTTGTTTAAACAAGGCCTCCATAATGACATCAAAAAAGCATCAGCCATACGAGTCGAGACTATAGATGCTGAGGAAGCTAGTAGCCAGGCCCGGTTTAAGCAGAGAAGAAAACCATCTATAGCATATTCCTCTAAGGGCCACAGCAAGAAACAAAAGGGTTTTATTACCACTCCATAGAATCCTACAGCGGCTCCTGCATAGAGTCAAAATTCCACAGCTCGGGCTACTCCACCTGCTACTTTCATTGCTAGTACTCCTTGGGGTTCTACTAGATACAACAACCCCATATGTGAGCATTGTGGGAGACGTAATCCAGGTGAGTGTTGGAGGCTGATAGGAGCATGCCTAAGGTGTGGGTCTCTTGAGCACTTGCAAAAAGACTATCCTAGACCATCAGGGGTCATATCAGATAGGTCCTCTACCATAGCAGCCAGAGGACAAGGTAGAGTTGCACCATCAGGAGATGAGCCAGTAAAAGGGGGTGCATAAAGACCACCATTGGGAGAAGGGTGATCACAAACACGTACCTATGCAGTCAAGGCTAGAAAGGACCATGAGGCCCCAGATGTCATAGTGGGTAAGTTTTACTTACTTGATACACCCATTTATGGTTTAATTGACCGTGGGTCCACACATTCATACCTTAGAACAAAAATTGTACATGGGAAGGGTTTGATTAGTTTACAGTTAAAACATGATATTTCAGTAAGCAACCCTTTAGGGCACCATGTAGTAGTGAATAAAATATACACAAATTGCCCTATCCAAATACAATAAACTCCTTTTCCTGCAAATTTGATCAAGTTTCATTTTCATGAGTTTGACGTCATACTAGGGATGGACTAGTTGTGTAAACACCAAGCAAATGTCAAATGTCACTTGAAAAGAGTCACTTTATACACTCCAGAGGGAAAGAAATCACCATTGTAGGTGAGAGATCTAGCTTTTTGTCAAACATCATTTCAGCTACAATGGCATATAGGTGCATCAGGAAAGGATATGAACTTATTTGGCTTATGTGATGGAAGCAAAAGAAGATAAGCTTAAAGTCAGTTATGTACCAACTATTTGTGATTTTGATGATGTTTTTCCCTATGATTTACCGGGGTTTCCACCAGAGAAAATGGTAGAGTTCTTTATAGATGTGATATCGGTACAACTCCAATTTCCAAAGCTCCATATCGTATGGCACCAGTAATATTGAAAGAATTAAAGATACAGTTACAAGAGTTGCTAGACAAGGGATTCATTCATCCCAGTGTGTCACCATGGGGAGCTCCAATCTTATTTGCAAAGAAAAAAGATTGTTCATTGTGACTCTGCATTGATTATCGACAACTGAATAAGGTGACTATCAAGAACAAGTATCCCCTACCCAGGATTGATGATTTATTTGATCAACTGAGTGGGGCGAGTATGTTCTCCAAAATTGATTTGAAATCAAGTTATTACCAGCTTCGGGTTAAAGAAGTGGACGTACCAAAGATAGCTTTTTGTACATGGTATGGCCACTATGAATTCTTGGTCATGCTGTTCGGACTCACCAATGCACCAGTGGCTTTCATGGATCTAATTAATTGAATTTTCCATCCATACATAGATCAATTTGTGGTGATATTTATTGATGACATCTTAATCTACTCTAAAACTCCTAAAGAACATGATAAACATTTGTGGATCGTGCTACAAATCTGAGAGATAAACAATTATATGCAAAGTTTAGTAAATGTGACTTTTGGCTCAAAGAAGTCTCCTTTTTAGGCCATTTGATCACTATAGAAGGAATCAAAGTGGATCCAAAAAAGATTAAAGCCATTTTAGAATGGAAGCCACCTAGAAATGTAGCCGAGGTAAGAAATTATAGAAGATTTGTAAAATGTAGTAGGTTTGTTCTGAAATTTTTGAAATGCATGATTAACAGTTTGAGTTTTGTTAAATCAATTTATTCCTACCTTAATTTTTAAAACTTAGCAATGTTTATGTATAAGTGATGCTTATTTTTGAATTGTTTTATCTTATGGTAGTGGCACCAAAAAATAGAGAAAGGAAGCTAGATCATCTTTTTCTACACCATAAGAAGTTGTAATAGTTAAGGTGCCAAGTTAGGTTGTAGCTAAATTCAAGATCAATTGGGAAAATTTTTCTAAAGCTGACCACGTCGCCATGCTATATCTGGAACATAATGTGCTTTGGAAAATTGGGAATAAATAGATTCTTAAAATAAAGCACAAAGCTGATGGCAGTATCGAAAGATACAAGGCTCGGCTAGTTGCTTAGTTGTTTACACAATAGAAAGGATTTGACTAAGAGAAGACTTTTTCACCTGTTGTTAGATTTATGTCGATAAGGTTAATTCTAACCTTGACAGCTAGTTTAGATCTAGAGCTACATTAAATAGATGTAAAGACTACTTTTCTCATTAAAAAAGGCAACAAACATAAGGTTTACCGATTGATGAGATCAATCTATAGCCTAAAGTAGTTTTTGAGACAATGGTATTTGAGATTTCATAAAGCAATCATGTCAAATGAGTTCAACATAATTGATGAAGATCATTGTTGTGAGATCCCACTTCAGTTGGAGAGGAGAATGAAGCATGCCATATAAGGATGTGGATACCTCTCCTCAGCATAGCACACTTTGGGCTGAGGCCCAAGGACAAAACCGTGAGTCACCTAGCTCCGGCATGGTCTCCAAAGCAGACATGTGGAAAGACAGGTGGCAAAGCAGACAATACTATACTGGCAGCGGATTCGGGGATGTTACAGTTCATATCAGAGCCAATGCCGGATTGGTGTGCCAACGAGGATGCTGGGCCCTAAGGGGGATGGATTGTGAGATCCCACATCGGTTGGAGAGGAGAACGAAGCATGCCATATAAGGATGTGGATACCTCTCCCCAGCATAGCGCGCTTTGGGCTGAGGAGGACAAAACCGTGAGTCACCTAGCTCCGACATGATCTCCAAAGCAGACATGTTGAGTGACAGGTGGCAAAGCAGACGATACTGTGCTGGCAATGGATCCGAGGATGTTAAAATTGGGTTTATAACAGAAACTTTAAAGACAAATTTGTCATTTTGACTTGGCATGTAGACGATATACTAATACTAAAAAATGACATAAAGTACGTAAATCTTATCAAAAATTGGTTGTGTTCCAACTTTGAGCTGAAAGATATGGGTCAAGCAAATTATATCCTTGAAGTTAAGATTTCAAGGGATCGCTTGAGAAGATTATTTTCATTGTCTCAAAAGACATACATTAACAAAGTTCTTGAACGATTTAATATGTAAAATTATAAACACATTGACAACCCCATTACTAAGAATCAGTTTCTTAGCAAAAGTATGTGTCCTAAGACAAATGAGCAAATTGAACATATGAGGAATGTTGTTAGAGAGTATGCCCTAGAGCCCATGTAATAAGGATGTTTTTCATATGTATAAAATTTATATTCTTAATAAAAGGCATCATTCATTTATTAATGTTATGTTTAAATACATGAGTTTGTAAATCTTAAATAAATAAATGAAGTCCTAGATATTATAAACACAGTGCAAAGGCAATCATGAAGGTGTTCATGATGTGAGATGTCTATTGCATGCAAATGTGTTAATATCTAAATATCATAGTCATAGAATTAATAAGATAGGACATTGTTAATTCGGACAGACTAACACATGTTATGCTTTTTGAATGGTTCAAGCAGTGGTTCTCATAACTGTGATTATGGAAGATAATCAAAGCTAACATGTGGATGCTTGTTAGAAGAACAAGTTCATTGGAGACCTGCAAAGAGAATTCTCACATGGATATTAAATCTATGTCAGTGAGGAATCTCTTCATAGCGGTTGTGCAAGTATCCTTAGACTTGAGATCACCAAAGTTATCTTAAGTAGCAAGTGGCATACTTTGACTCCATAATTGATTACTTCTAACTAGCAGTGAACATAGTTAGGAGATTGGGTATATCATGACCTACTTGAAGATAGTTTAGTGATTGAAAAAGGATTCACCATCCCAGATTTAATAAGGGAAGTTATCTCGCATGATTCTATAATTACCTTGTTCAGAGAATTCTGGCCAGAGTAAAATGCCAAGATGGATAGAGATCCATGGAGGGCATTTTGGGAACAATGGTTAAATTAATAGAACATACATAATTAGATTTATATGAGTTAACAAAAATCCATACTCAAAATCTAATTGAGATAAGAGTGGTGAAATGAGTAATTGCACGGTAACTGTTTCTATGGAAGGGTATAGTCAAACCACATGACTTTCCTGACATTGGGGTATTCATGATGCCTAGCTAGAGGCCAATCATGACTTGTATAATGATGTATCAAAAATATCAATGGGAATTGATAAAATGATTTGAAGGAGTTTAAATCATTTGAGTTTTAGATAGAACTCACAATTACATATTATACTGCCAACATGGACAGGAACCCAATAGGTCACACACATATAGAGAAAAGGATAAAATGGTAAAATGACAAGGATAATAATATTTGATATTATTATGAGGGTATAAAAGTGAATAAGATAATAATTAATTAAAGAGTTTAATTAATTATGATCAAGTAAAATTGTCCGTAGAACTTTTGAGAAATGTTCTGTAAATTGGACCTAATTGAAATAATGTATTTCATGATTAATTATTATTGTCTTATAAGTGTTATAGGACTGCTATAAGTGTTATTGGACTGATATAATAATTAATAAGTCCATTGGAGGAGTTATAAAGGGGCCAGAGGAATGGAGCTGGTATGGAAGCCCTTCTGTAGAGGGCCACACGCCAACTCCATACAGAAGGCCTTAATGGCCTATTTCTTGGACCAAATTAATTTATATATGTTACATAAGTGTTATGGAACCTACATATTTAATTTGGTTGGATTTGGGATCCATTTGGGTATTTAAATCCAATTAGTTGCACAAAGGGCCTAGTTTGTGGGTTTTGTGCATAGTCTTTTATGAAAATGTTTAATTTAGATTTAATTAAGCCCAAATGATTATAATTAATTCTAGAGGCCCAATTAATAATTCTCCAGCAATTTCAAAGAGCCCGATCTCATTAAGGAGTTGGAATTTTAACCTAACTATAAAAGGCCAACTAATGAGGAATTAGGGTTAAGTGATTAAACACATAAGAAAGTCTTATTCTTCTATTCTCTCTCTCCCTTTTGCGCCACACCCTTGCTAGCTCTAGGGTTTTTCGTCCACTCCTTGTTCTACACCAATTGTTGGTTCAATTTATCCTTCTCTAGTGTGGATTACTCATTGGAGGTGTTCGATTTTGGACACTGTGGTTTGCAACAACCCGGTGCGAAGTAAAATCAACTGTTCAACAAAAATCAAAGGTGATTTTTCTTATTCTCATATAGTTATATTGTATATTCATGGCAAGGTTAGTAATATTGGTTAAAAATTTTAAAATCCGCTCATGTATGCGATGCATATAACCGATAAATTCCAACAAATGTTCAGTATGCCAGTGCCATGGGTAGTCTGATGTACACAATATTGTATACCTGACTTGATATATGCTATGTTGTGGGCATAGTAAATAGATATCAGTTTAACCTAGACAAAGCACATTAGAAAGTAGTCAAGAGAATACTTAAATACCTCAGAGATACTGCAACTTATTCTCTCTGTTTTTAATGAAATGATCTGCAATTGAGAGAATATTCAAATGTTGATTGGGAAAGTGATATGGATGAGTGAAAATTCACTTCAGGTTATGTATTCTTTCTTGTTAAGGGTGCCATTTAGTGGAGTAGCAAGAAACAAATCTTTGTAGCCCATCAACATTGAAAGCTGAATTTGTTGTTTTCTCATTTGTAGTATAAAAGGTAGTTTTGGTTGAAATGGTTTGTGAACCATTTAGGATTAACTGCCTTAGAGGAACCACTGACAGTCTATGGTGACAGTCAGTCATTGATGGATGTATCAACATTAAGTATTAATAAATCGAAGATATTGTTGTACTAGGAGAACTGAACTTATAGTGTATTTCCTTACTAGATGTGATTGCAGATCTATTAACAAAACCTATATTGAGAGATGTGTTTTAAGAGACACATTAGATCTCAAAGGTTGTGTAGGATTTGACTTGTACTATTTATGTGATCCCTTAACATTATTATTTATGAATAATAATAAAGTTCATTATTTGGCAATACATAAGTGTGAATGTTTATATGTGAACATTTACTGTTATTTATTATATGATTGAGCATATCGGATAGAGAAGTAGCCTATTCACACGGGTGTTTACCTTAGTTTTGATAATGAGTTGACAAAGACTAAGATGAGGCAATTTTTGAACATGAAGTGAATTTCGAGAACCTGTTCAAAATAAAAGTGTTGTCTTGCAGAAATTACAAGATAAGTCTTGTTAAGGTGCAAAATAAAGACATACATGAGGTTTTATGCTTTGGATTGAGATTTAAATTGGATTAAGTGTAATCTTATTATAAGTTAAACGTAACTATCATATTCTATCTTAAAAGCCAGAAGTAGTTCTAAAGTGGGAGAGCTAAAGTTGAATGCTTCGATGTATTGCAACCTTATGCTTCTATATGGTGTTAAATAATGATAAGATATGCATTCCTTTAAGGGAAGCAAAAGAACACCATAACACATGCATCATACCATGTGTGCTTGAGTTGACCAAAGGAAGGGAATTTTATGTGAATGATCTCAAATTTTCCCTAGTGTGAGACCCGAATTTTTTCGGCCCTCAGGACTCTTAACATATACCTAAAGTATAGTTTAGTGTGGCTAGCTTAGTTAGTCTCCAAAAGGTTATGAAAAATTTTGACCCGACAGATCTAACTAGAAAAGTGAGTTGGACTATGATAGAATGTATATAGAAAAAGGGGAAGATATTTTTCGATCACATTCGGTAGTTTTGTGGTTCACTGGTATACCTATTGTAGTCTTTATAAGTAGAGACACAATAGTGAACACGAAAATTATTTTTATGAGATCATGAGATAAAACAACGAATGTGAGAAAACTATCTAGGGTTTGGCATACAATTGTGAGAAGATGTTTCTCGAGATGCTATATATCCCTAACAGGTGTATAGCATTAGTATTCTCGATGTATGCTGGTCACACGAACTATCTGCCTGTATGATAAGAGAGAATGAATGAAAATTATTTCATCATATGCGAGTGGGAGATGAAGGAGTTTGGGATACGCCCATGACTCACAAGATGATAAATTGGCCCCGATATAATAGAGATAATATCAGAACATGAAATAATTTATATGGAATTAGTTCCAAATTGATTTTTCCATTAATTAGGGAATCTACCATTTATATGTGCATTAATATGGGCAGTTACATATTAATTTCGTAACTGCCATATTTATTATTTCCTTATTAATATTGTAACTGCAAATTTAATTCATCATTATTAAGGAAATTAAGTATTCCTTAATTAGAGCCCTATATAAGGGCTTAGTTTCTTCATTTGAAGAAGAGGAGAAAACTTAGAGATACCGAAACTCTGTCGGTTTGTCTCCTCGTATATTCTCTTTGTCTAAGGGGCTTTTAGTTCGTGGATCTATGCTTTCATCCCGTAGTTCGTGACTCGTGGGTGATAGGCTTTGTCGGTAATGTGAAACAATCGATTTCTACTTTTGCTTCAATGATCTGCGCTTCGAGAGGTATTTATGTCTACTTCTCGTAATATATCGTGATAGATATAATTTTCTTACAAAATATATAAAAATTAAAGTATACAAATAAAAATATAATTTAAATATACTTTAAAATATTATTTTATATAATTTTTGAGAAAAAAAAAAGAAAAATTTTTAAAATATAAAAATAAAAATATAATATATATATATTATATAAATCGGCTAATTACACAGTTAATTGATACCCAAAAATCTAAACTATAATCAAAAACTTAAATTGTAAAAATTTAAAATCGTAATCGAGTTCATCGGATTGATTAACAAAAAAAATCAAAATTTAAATATTTATTTTGTATTAATAAAACTAATAGCGATAGATTACCAATGGTAAATAACATCACAAAAGACTGCGCCAAAATATGCCATCATTATTTACCGATGGACCAAAAGCATTGTCGCTAATCTTTCACTAACACATTTAAAATAAAAAAAATTCTATATTATCATGAAAATTCTATTAGTACATAGCTAAAATGTTTGATATCCTTACCAACATAATTTTTCGTCGCTAACTCTATCATTAGAAAAATGGATTCACTTCTTTTTGCCAATTTTACCGACCATTTTTTATTTCTGTCGCTATAAATGTTGCCATTCTTTAACTTCTTCATTTTTACCAATGCCTTTGTTGTTTCGTAACTAATCCATCAGTAATATCTTATTTTTAGCAATGGATTATGCATCTGTCGGTAAATTTCTTCGGTAAAATCAATTTTTTTTATAGTGAAACTAGTTTCGGAGCATGTTGGGGAAATTCAATGAATTTATGTTTCAATTTCCTTTGTGTTTTCCTTATATAGTTAGTGACAAAGTTCAAATTGAGTTATTAGAAGAATCATGCTACTTTCTACAAGGTTGAAAGAAGGCTAGAAGTAGTTTGAATCACGATTTATATTTATGACTTAGTTTCTTTTTAAAATATTGTCATGGATATATTTTTATCCATGATTAATTAGTTTGAATTATTCTTATTTCAATTCCATTATTCTTATAGAAATTCCATTATTCTCATACATTATGCTATAATACAACATAAATATATATATCTTATCTTTTTTTGTAGAAATGTCAAAAAGCAAGCAAGTGTAAGTAGTAGTGGTTCGCAAAATTAATGCACGACATAATCCTTTCACCATAGCACTTAATGAAAGTAGGAAAGAGATAATGATCGGTGTAGAAACCTTTATCTAGTGCACCTCTATAACCTTTAACAGTGCAACCACTAATAGCAAATAGAGATGCATCTCCTCTGCCTTTGACTATAATTGGTGTATAAAATCCACATGATATGGTGCCTCAAATGCCACTGACAATAGAATCTACACATGATAGTGGAGATTCATAACACTTTGCTAATAAAGGTTATGATGATGGAACCCCTAATCCAGAAGAAATTATCCTTGATGAATTTGAAAAGATATGAGTTACTATTTAAGATGGAAAGCGAGAAGTAAAAAATTTAATTATTTCATTGTTGATGATTAAGGGAAATTAAGACATAGTTTAAGTTTTATAGCTAACCATTACATATTTATATTAGTTGTTCTTTCTTATTAACATTGATGTATTTATCTTTTTTTTTTATCTTATTCAAATTTTTAGAGCTAAGTAGTATGTGTTCTCATAACATGCGCATGATTTTTGAGGGAAGGCTAGAAAAAGGAGGATTACATTGGTCAAGCATCGGCCAAGAGACCAATGATGTATATTTTAAAGAGTTTAAGGTAAATCCCTACATTTTTAAATTAAATACCTACACATAATTGCACTGTTTATTTCTTGCATTTCTTATAATTAAGCTCATAATTATTAAATATGGATGTAGAAATATTTTTGGCACCCAAGTCAAGATGCATTGGTCAAGTTTTTTCGGAAGAAGATGAAACCATTAGATATGCTGATTTTTATCTTTAAAATGAAAAAGAGAAACTCTCATCCAAATTATATGTTGGAGTCTATTTGAAATTTATGGCCAGAGATATGGGGCCATCCAAATATTATCAAGATATCAAAATGAAATTTAAAAAATAGACGTTATGGCAATGAAGATGTAGCTCCCTTATCATGCTATGTTGAAGGGTTTGTCTTGCTCACCGTGCATATAAAATGTTTGGTATGTGGAACTACTTTCTTAATAATGATCAATGAGTTAATGCAAAATTGAGTTTTATGATGTGGAATCTACTTGATTTGATGCATTGCTTTGGGGCCTAAAAGTGTCCAAATTGGTTGTTAAAAATTCTTTGATCTTTATAGAAGTGTTGATGGAATTTGAGTTTTATAATAAGTCAAATTTTTTTGATGTGATGATTAGAAGAGTTGTTTTGGGGCCTAGAAATGGCCAAATTGGTTGTTATAAATGCATTAATCTTTATAGAAGAGTAAATGTGAATTTTTTTTCGGTTTGACAATTTGGACTTATCTTAATTTTAAGGAAAATACTGCGGAATTTTCCACAACACTTGAGTCTATTTTCTAATTTTTCTTTTTGTACTCTATTTTAGGCTAAGCAGCCTACTGCTTATGAAGTCTTTTTGTACACCTATACAAAAACGAATGATGGACAATTTTTTTGTTAATAATAGATGCAAGGTGATATATGTAAGTGTTCATTGATTGTAAATGTCAGTGTACATATAATTGTAATTACATATTATAAGAATTTATTGATCTTACTTCTAATTTGCAATATAGATTTTTAGGATAGAATCATGCAACTTAGGTTGGAGAGATCTCCAAGCAAAGGTGAAAATGTTGATGAGAATCAAATATACTTGGATGCAGTAGGGAGTGCACAGAGAGGACGAGTGTATAGACTTAGAGCTACGGCAAGTCAGTACTATGCAAAAGTTAGCACATCTTGTTCCCATTTTGCTTTTTAAGCACACACTACAAGAGAAATAGAGGAGAGGTTTGAGCAACATCTGTCTACTATGTGGATCGAGCTTCAAGTTTATATTCATACTAAGCTTGTAAAGGAGATGGATCAGCATGTGGAGCAGCAGTTTGGATAAATCTTGTGGTAGATGGAGATGCAGCAATAACTTTTTCAGCAACAGATTGAGGAGCAGATGTGTCTATTCACATCTTATATTGATCGGATTGATAGCTAAAGTACTTCACCGCATTATCTATACATTAAGTCATTGAACTATTTTACCCATATTATAGTTATAAATATATATTAAGATATTTTGTATATCATTTGTTATTGCAATATATGCATGTATTATTTTAGATATACAATTACTTTAGATATGCATTTGTAAATAACCTTCTTTTTAGTAATATATATATATATATATATATATATATATATATATATATATATATATATATATATATATATATATATATATATATATATATATATATATATATATATATATATATTAAATGTTAAGTAGTTTATAAATATAAATTTATTGTTTAAATGCCATATTAATTTAATAATAAATTAAAAAATAATTTTAATTTAGCTATGGATTAGCATGTCTAAACAGTAGCTATTTAACTATAACTTAGCTGTAAAAAAACTCTAGCTAACTTTGCGAGAGCATATTAGTAAGATATACTTTGTTGTAGAAAGCATATTAACGATAAATATTTTGTCACTAAATAAGGAAAATGTGTCATATAGTCAAGAACATACTGTCATCACAAAATATAGCGAGAACATTATTATAGTTATATGCGATGAATATATTATCATCGTAAAATTTAGTGAGAACATTATCACAACTGTAGACACCTTGGCCCGAGGCATTTTAGATCAAGGTTACCCAATGATGAGGAAATAGTATATTACTGATAAGAGGTTTGGTTCTCGAAGCTTCAATTGTGCATTTCTCACTTTTCTCAAAGATTTTTTAAATTTCCAAGCATTTTCAATTATTTTGACAAAAGATGTATAAAAATCTTGATTTGGGCCTTCAGTCGTGTTAGATATCGGTCTCTCATCTAAGGGGTATCCGTCTGTGGCTCCCTTTCTCATACATAGGCCAAATTAGGGGTATTTTAGGGATTTTGGGATTTTTGCCTGAAAGATGGCCGTCTCTTAATGAGGGGCGCTCATCTTTGGCTTGAATTGTAAACTTCCCATGCTTTTGGAATTCAAAAATAGGAAGATATATTTCAAAAGGAAAAAATCTAGATTTTCAGGGAATTTTCCTCCAGATTTAGGGAGTTAGAGTTAGAATCAAACTCCAACTCTAACCTAATTATAAAACCTAAAATCATAAGGTTTTACAAGAAGGAAATTAGTTTTATAGGGAGAAAGCTTTATAGAAGGAGAAAATAAATTTCTTTCTCTCTCTAAGGCTCTTTGTTCTCAAACAATTTCTTTGATCTAAACACATAAATATATTCAATTTTCATTGATTTTTTCTAAAAATAAAGAATCAAATGGGAGTGGAGATCTGGACTATAAGAATTTCAAAGTCAGAATATCTTCTAAAGGTAATATTCTAGGCTCTATTTACCTTTATTTTCTTTTCTCTATTTAGAATTGCCATGCATGATTATGTGATTATTTGTTGCAAATAAGTATGTTTAGATGTTGTGTTTGTGTCATTGGCATGCTTAAAATTCATTGAGATATAAATTTGGATAAAAAAACAGGTAAAGGCATGGTTAGAATTAAGATTCCTCTATTGTTGTAACTTTGAGTTTTTTTCTTTATTCGGTAATTTTATGTTTTGATATGTTTTTGTTGAATTTTGTGCATGATTTAGAGTTGGAAAACTGTTTTAGCATGGTTTAAGGCTTGATAATTGCATGATTTGGGTTAAACTATGTTTTGAATGTCTTTTGTATGATTTTAGCTTCAAAAACCTACATTTTATTTTGCCAAGTGGTGCTGGAAGGAAAAAAGACCCGACGGATGCCCGTCTGTCAACTTGATGGATGGAATGTCATGGGGCTTCCTCTCGTTTTATCCTTCACCTAGCTAGGGGCATCCCTTGCTTGTTTATGGGCATTCATGGCTACATTTTTGGATATTTTTGCCATGTATTATGTGTATTTATCAATTTTATGAATTATATGATTTTTATAATGTTTAAGCCATTATTTTGCATAATTTAGTTCTGTATATAGCTATTTTCTGTATTGTATAAGTGAATTTTTGACTGACTTTACTATATTTGTGATATTTTTTGTGATGCTAATTTATTAACCTTTTTGTGTTATTTTGTGAGTTATACATTTTTGATCTTGGGAGGATTTTTGCAAGGCAACTTACATTAAGATTCATGCCTCCGAGGATGACAGCTACTCATTTCTGGTCACCTCATTTAGTTGCCCTTTTTACTGCTTATTTTATTTATTATTTTAGTTCCTTTAATTATTTTAATTATTTTTATGTTTATTTATTTGGTATTTTTGATGTATTTTTATTTTGGGGATGTAATAGATAGTAAAAAAGGATTTTTGCACATGCTTAAAAGGAAAAAGGCATTTAAAATGATTTCTACTAATTAAATTGGATTTTCCTTTAAAACTTGGATCAATGTCCAATTTTTTTTTTATCTAAAGGCAAGCAAAATAAATAAAAATGGTTTTTTTTTTGTAAATATGAATGAGGGAATCAATGTTCCTAACTCGAATGAATGCCCCAATTTATATATGGGATTTATTTTCTTTACTGGATGATTTGCTTATGCAATAATTTAAGTAGGACTTTATTTCAAGTTTTTTATTTACTAATTTCTCTGTTATGATTGGGATGTTTATTTAATTCTATTGCTTCCATCGTGTGGGAGAGGCGAATGGAATAATTTTAAAAACTCACTTGTAAAACAACATCTAACTGAGATGCCTAATAACAGTGATGTCTCGAACACCAAGCTCTCTTTAGGCATCAAAAGGTTAAAATTCATTTCTCAATGTTTTATTTGATGACAACTCCATGACACCCACATTTTTTGTCCCATTAGTAGATACCTTCGTGGTTTGATTACCAACCATAAATTGGATTTGATCCCTCTTTATGGTGAAGTGGCCAATTTATGATAAAAAGTCAGCCTTTTCCAGTTTTAGACCTTTAAAGCAGGCCTCCGAAAACTTAATCAAAAGCGAGCTGTGGCTTCGATGCACCTCATAGTGGTGACTCCACTGGTGATAAAAGAGACTTTACTCCTAAAAGCATTTTGGTTAAATTCTTTACAATTAGTTTTTATGATTAATCCTATCACTTTTCTAAAATTACATTTCGTGCATACATCTTAGAGCCTTAAAATTAACTTAGATATCTTTTTTAGCCCCGATGTTATCCTGAAGCATAGCCTACGTTCACTCAATGTAGGAAGGTGTCAAAGAGACATACCAACTCAGGTCTAGTACCAAATGGTATATAAAATGGTGACCCATCGGTTATGCTCGTGATGAGCTAGATCTATTGGTAGGGATCACGATTGAGTAGCCTTAAAGTTTCATCACTCTTGACTCAAATCCATGTAATGACCATAGTAACTTCCCCTAGGTTGTATAACTATAATAATGTTTGTATGCTACATGAAGCTTTATGTATTGAATAAACTCAAACAAATTAGCAGGGTACCAGTCAAAGGCTACCATGCCCCGACGAGCCCAATCCAATTTGTGTGAGTTAGTGAAAATACACAATGGTCAAAACCTATACACCTGTGCTTTCAATTAGAGAGGTTACGTTGTTGGTTTTTCTCCATGCACTGGATATGTCCATTGGGTATCTTGTTGACCCATAGGCTAAGCCCACTTAGGAAAGAGATCGCATAACCTCCTGTATAAGAGTAATAAGGTTTGAAGGCTATTATTTATACTTATGTGTGGTTGTGATTGAAGCCTGACAAAATCATGCATTACATTTATGCATTATGTATATACCATATTCATACATCATTCACCATACATCACTCTTAACATTTGACTCTGACAACCATCACAGACCCATCTAGGTGGTTTCAAGGATAAGATGGTCATTTGGTTTAAAGATCTATATCCAGGTTGTTGAGGTCTAGTCCGAGTTAAGAATTTGGTTTATAAGTTAATTTTCAGCTAGATTTAAACCAAGTTGTCAGAGCGCTGTCAAGAGATAAGGTTAAAAATGGTAGATGATTAGTTAAATGAGATCGGTAGGGTGAGCGAGACTAGGAGAGTAGCTGATGATACAACAATAAGGTTTTCATTCCTAAAGAAAAGGCCAAATATTACTTATATGGGGATTTCGATAATGCAGCATTTAGATCAGACATTGGATAGGAAATTTTAGGATTTTGAAGAAAGGCTTATAGCCATGATTGGTGGGATAGTGACTTTCATAGCACCAAACACTAAAACTCGGCTTATAGCACCTATTTGTGGAGCAGCGAAGCCAATGCATGTTGGGGACATTACCCCAGTTAAGGCTTCTGTGCCTCAAAACCTACCAAGGAGGAAAAGGAGGTATGGCCTTGAGGAAGATTTTATAGAGGAGGAAGATAAAGAATATATCCCTTTAATGGTGAATATGAGGATTATAGATCCTAGTACTGAGGATCCAGCTTTCAAAAAGATGGAGGAAAAGATTGAAGCTGTGTTTAGGTTACTGTCAGCTGGTAGGGGTATAAACCTTGAAGATAAGGACTTAGATGGGGATAGGCCATTACTCTAAAGGTTTAAAATGCTTGATCTACTAAGGTTTAATGGTAATTCAGACCCTTCAGCCCATATGAAGTAGTATACACCAATTATGAAGGGACCACCCTTATAAATAAGTAGAAAGTAGAGTATTTTTATCTGAGCTTGATTAGGCCTATAATTGACTGGTACAATAGGTTGGATAGGTGCACTAAAAAGGATTTGAATCTATTGACTAAAGAATTCCTAAAGTAGTATAACCACAGTACTAAAATAGAGGTCACCCTGAAAGACCTTTAACTTCTTTAGCACAAGCATAATGAATCTCTCAATGAGTATCTCACTAGGTGGTGGAATAGGGTAATGAAGATGAAGAGGAAATTTGACGTAGCTAATCAGATTAGGCTATTCATTAGAAATGCAAGTTCATACATAAAAGAGAGTTTAAAGGTGAAGGATTGGGAGTCATTGAAAGATATAGCTATAGAAGCTAAAAGGGAATACCTAGCTATAAGGGCAAGTAATGAGAATGCAAGCAAACTCTTTTGCAAGCAAACTTAAATTCAACCTATTTGTAGTTTAACTTTTTCTAATATTAATATACTCTTAACAACATATAATAACACCTAATTAATAATATAATCATGCATCAATACTAATAAACCAAACTAAGAACATGCATACCAATAGTCATGCATAAATCAATCATCAATTAAAATAAGTTAATCATTAATTCAATAACAACCAAAGATAAGAAGTTGCCCAAAACTAAGAAATACTCAAATTTATATTGAATTAAAGCTTAAAATAAATTCATTACAATGAAAATATAAGGGTTCAAGTTTCCCTTAGCAAAAGAAGAAAAACTACTTACCAAACATGATGAAAATTAAAGAACAATTAAAGTAAAGAGATACAATACTCATGAAACTTCAAACTTTGCCTTTGATGACTTCAATAGAAAGCTTGAATCAATAGAAAGCTTGAATCTCTTAAGAGAATTGTAAACTAAGAAAACAATAAACTAATCTAAAATTAAACTAAAACTAATGTACAATAACTAAAGAAAACTAAAGCTAAACTAAAGAAAAAAAATCTGTAATTAGGTGGTTTTCTCTAGCTCTCCCTTTGCTTTGGTGTCTTGAGCCTCCTTTTATAGGCTTTAAATAAGAAGTTTAAACCTTAATAAAATTCCTACATTTTATTTTGTTCATTGGTAATGAACAGAAAGAAGACCCGAAGGATATTGGTTTATCAATTCGATAGATAGGACGTCATAGGGCTTCCTCTCATTCCATCCCTCACCCAGCTGGGGGCATCCTTCGCTTGTTCATGGGCATCCGTGGCTATATTTTTGGATATTTTTGCCATTATTATGTGTATTTTATGATTTTTTTATTTTTGTAATGTTTTAGGCATTATTTTGCATAATTTAGTTCTTGTATGTAGTTTTTTTTGTATTGTATAAATGAATTTATGACTAACTTTACTAAATTTGTGATATTTTTTGTGATGCTAATTTATTGGCCTTTTGTGTTGTTTTGTGAGTATGTACATTTTTGATCTTAGGAGGATTTTTGCAAGGCATATTACATTGAAATTTGTGTCCCCAGTTGATTGATGACTCCTCCTAATTTCTAGTCAACTCATTTAGTCACAGTTTTTACTACTTATTTTATTTATTATTTTAATTCCTTTAATTATTTTAATTATTTTTATGTTTATTTATTTATTTGGTATTTTGGATGTATTTTTATTTTGGAGATGTAATAGGTAGTAAAAAAGGATTTTTGTGCATGCTTAAAGGAAAAAGGCACTTAAAATGATTTATATTAATTAAATCAGGGTTTCCTTTAAAACTTGGACCAACATCTAATTTTTTATCCAAAGCTAAACAAAATAAATAAAAAAGGGATTTTTGTAAATATGTACGAGAGAATAAATGTTCCCAACTCAAATGAATGCCCTGATTTATGTATGAGATTTATTTTCTTTGTTGAACGATTTGCTTATATAATAATTTAAGTAGGAATTTATTTCAAGTTTTTTATTTACTGCTTTTTTTCTTATGATTGGGATGTTTATTTAATTCTATCACTTGCATTATGTGGGAGAAGAGAGTGGATTAATTTTAAAAACTCACTTGTAAAACAACACTAACCAAGATGCCTAATAAGAGTGATGTGCCGAACACTAATCTCTATTTGGGCATCAAAAGGTCAAGATTCATTTCTCGTCATTTTGTCAGGTGGTAACTCCATGATACCTATCTTTTTATGCCCATTAGTAGATGCTTTTGTGGGATGACTACCAGCCATAAATTGGGTTTGATCCCTCTTTATAGTGAAGTGGCTAATTCATGATTAAAAGTGAGCCTCCTTCAATCTTGGATCCTAAGATTGAGCCTCCGAGAACCTAATCGAAAGTGAGCAACAGCTTCGAAGCGCATCACAATAGCAATATAAAGAAAAATATATTATTATCACAAAATTTAGTGAGAACATAGCGATATAAAGGTGAATGTAGTATCGTCATAAAATTTAGTGAGAACATTATCATCGCGATATTCATGGCAACATTTAGTGACAACAAATCCCATGCTAAAATTTAGCAAGAAATATTTCCTTGCTAACATTTAATGACAACGTATAGTAGTTGCTAAAATTTGGTGATGCCTTGTTATCCTCACTAAATTATGCTACAATGACTTTTATTACAAAAATATTTTTGTTGCTAAGTTGTTGCTAAACTGATTTAGCGATAAAAAAAATTAGTTAAAGAATACCCTTATAGGCAAGTTATCACTCGTTGTTATTTTGCATTTTTTACTAGTGCTTTATTAACCTCTAATACAGCTTTTCCAGCCACAACCTTAATTTTTCCAGTTTTCAAAGTATAAGATAATTTACAGCAAAATAGACAAATCCAAGTATCTGGTATGAATTTATATCTGCCACATAGGCACCATGTTATTAGAGATTAAAAGAAAGACATTCCCTTCAATGGTTGTGTTCTTTTGAGTCTCTCATGAAAATTCTCACACTACTAAAATTAATTAATTAATATTATATATAAATAATATATACTAATAATAATAAAAATCACATGGTGTTCAAAGAAAAAAATAACTAATGACAATTTACTGACTAGGGGTGTGCAGAACTGAACCGAAATTAAAAACCGAATCGAATGAATTTTGGTCTATTTGGTTTGGTTATTTTACTTTTTGGTTCATTCGATTTTAAACTGAAATAAATAATTGCAAGAACCGAACCGACCGAAGTTTTTATACATATATATTTTATAGTATTAATGTTCCAGATAACATAAGTTGGATTGATGGTGTGGAAACAAGGTCCCAAGTTTGAATCTCATGGCATATTTGTTGTTTTCTTATTTTTTTTACTTTAATTTTTTTTCTCAATTTTTTTACTTTAAAAGTTTTGTTTTATTTTTTTTACTCTACAAAAATCTAATTCATAATTTTTTTACTTTAATATTTTTTTCTTTTTTTTCTCATTTTTTTACTTTAAAAGTTTTATTTTAATATTTTTTTAATTTACAAAAATCTAATTCACTAATTTTTCATTTTTTTTACTTTAAAAATTTTATTTTAATATTTTTTTACTTTATAAAAATCTAATTCGCTAATTTTTTACTTTAATATTTTTTTTCTCAAATTTTTTATTTAATTTTTTTTTACTTAACTAATTGGAGGAAAATTTTTTTTACTTAACCATAAGTCAATCTAATTATTATTAAAATTTAAACTACAAACTCTTTCTTTAATTTTCCATCGGATTGGTGTATCTAATAGATACCATCTAATATCTACTTAATTTCTTTAGCAATAGAGACTGGCATTACATTTTTTACTAGGAAAATAAATAATAAAATATATATTTTTTATTACTTATATTTGAATCTAAAGCTTTTTTCATAATTTTCAATGTTTATGATTTGTTAATCGAAAATGAAATAAATGTTTAATCAAATTAATTTTTAATTTTGATTTTAATCAGCAACATTCATTAATTTAAAGTGTTTTTTGAGTAAATAAATAATAAAATATATTTTGATTACTTATTGATAAAACACAAAATATCTTTATCTGAGAAAGGAGAGTCCGCAGTTGCAGCTTCCGATCGGATGGCTCAGTCCTGCAAGAAAGTATGCCCAATCGGACTAGATATTAGCATTTCGAAGCTTAAGTTAGTAGCTTTCTAGAGAGAGTATTTAGAGAAAGAGTCTCAAATGTTCAATACCTAGAGCCATTGTGCTTTTAACTATTCACAGGAGATAAAGGAGGGGTACTTGAGTACTTGAATCGTGATAACTCACAGTTAGAGCAGGTAAGTAGCTATATGACAGAGAGTAGGTGGAAGGTATGGACGCTAACTTGTGTCAGTGGATTGATAGGACGTGCTATCCTATCAGTCCGATCGGACATTGTGCCTTCCTGTCCTATCTTCCACATCATACTTTGTCCTTTTGGCTAATGGACTTTGGGCCCTACCAAGTGCTATTGGGCAAACTGATTGGGCCTTGGGAAATTATTTTTTCATGGTTATCACTTATCGCCCCTCCAAAGGGTCCGATTAGGTAAATTTAGCATTTTGGCGGGATTTTTTGAATTTTCAGGAGGTGCCTATATCAAAAGTCATGTTCGTTCAGTTTAGATAGCTATTTTTACATTTAATGCATGTGCGCATGATGAGGATAGCACTTCATTCTTTGTAACATAATAATGGATTGAAAACACATAGTAGCCATCCCGTAGAGAGGCATTTGGAGTATTCCAGAAGTTTTTTGCTTATAAATAGGTAACTTTAAGGCAATTTTTCTTCACTATTAAGAAATCCTTGTCGAAACTCTACTAAAATTTTTGGCAAACTTTTGCTCTTTGGAATTTTGGCAATTTTTCACTTTCGCATTCCAGAGATTTTCTAGAGCTCCTACGAAATTACCCAAGTATGTGAATAATTCTTGTTTACTTGCCTTTGATTTTCTTCTCGTTCATCATATTCTTTACTTCTCCCCCTTCAAAAGAATGGCTTCTAGCAGCAGCCAATCGATAGACATGAGCTTCCTTGAAGTCTATAAGGATCGTGATGCTGTAGCTTATCCTTCGAAACTAACGAAGGAGAAAGTGGCCAAAATTCCTTCAAGATATGATCTCCCCACAGAGGTCTCTATGATGGCATGTCTAGACTCTATGGCGATGATAGAGGGGCTTTTTGGGCATAAGGAGAATGAATGGTCTATTTGCCATCTGTGGAGCTTGGATACGGGATTGAGGCTTCCCTTCGATGCCTTTAAGATTGCAATTCTTAAAGGTTACAGAATTTCACCCGATCAACTGCATCTAAACAGGTGAAGAACGGTGGCTTGTTTCAACATCTTCTGCAAAATAGAGGCGGTAGCACCAACTCTTGACCTGTTCGCCCATTTTTTCTATATCTCGAGCTAGAGTGATGGAACGAAGTACTTTTTTACAAGCCAACCACAAAGGAAACTATTAGTTATCCCATCCTCCATAAAGAGTTTCAAAGAAAGGTATTTTTTGGTGAGGATGGCTGGTGGATTTAGAGTGTCACTAATTCGATCGGATGTAGCTACCATTCTGAAAGACCAAGCTATTGGTCTATCTATATATGAGAGCGAGATTGAAAAACTGATGAGCGTTATGGCAAGGCATGAAAAACCCTACGACTCCAACTATCTTATAGGGACATTGTTCGGATCTCCGAGCTTTGATACTAGCAATGACACATAACGTGAGCATTATACTTAGAGTGAGGGAAGAACACACACTGACAATCATGCATTGTATGTGTATGAAATATATATTAGGTGAAGAAGATACTTATCTTGTTTTATCTCTATGATGCAGCTATAAGCACAATGGTGAAAGGAGATAATGTTGCTATGCAACTAGCCGATCGGGATAAGGAGAAGAGGGAGGCCAAACGGGCTACCAAGGAGGAGACAAAAACAAAGAAGAGGAAGCTCATTCTTTCTTTGAAAGTTCAAGCTTCAAAAGCTCCAACAAGTGGTCCTTCCCTTGCTACTACGCCTATCTCCTACCCTCCATTAGTTATTTCGGCATTTTCTCCCCAAGTTATTGCAGAGAGTCGGGCTCCACCAAGATGACTTCAATGGTTGATCGATGAATCTGACTCGGATGAGGCGTTTCTTACTACTGTTTCAATCAACATCCACTTCTAAAGGAATGTGCCTAAAGAAAAGCTGTTGAACTTGATCAGGCTGCCAAGAAATAGGTTAAAGAGGCAACTCTGAAAAATGTTGCGGATCTAGTAACTGCAGTGGATGCTCAAATTGCCGTGAGAAGTAAAGAACCTATCCAGGATGTGTTCACTCGGTGAGCTGCTGGAAGAATTGGTAGAGGCGGGCTACGTCACTGGAATAAATTTTGAAAGACCAAAAGCCTAAAGAATCTTTCCATGAGTATGTGACTTGATGAAGAAATAGAGTAATCTAGATGAAGCATAAGCCTGATACTTCAGAGTAGATTAGGCTTTTCATAAGGAATGCAAGTCCATACTTAAGAGATGGGTTTAAAATGAAGTGGCTTAAAGGCTGAAAATCCCTAAAGGACATTGCAATTGAAGCTAAAAGAGTGTACTTAGCTAAGAGAGTAAGTGGTCAATGGAACTGGCAGAATTATGGCAGTGTTAGTGCTAGTACTGGTAGCGGTAGAGGCACCCGAGGAATTGGGGAAGTGTCAGCCTCTGTAGTAGTTTAGAAGCAGTATTCTAATATGGGAAAGGCTTTATTTGGATTTTTAAGTGGTTGGTTAAAGAAGGAAATCTGTAGCCTTTACCATATGAGCTGGTTAACGATCATGGCAAACCAGGTCTAAAGTCTGATCGATTATACATTTTCCATCAACATACTGGCTATTTAACAGATGAGTACCAAATCTTAAGGTATCGAATCTAGGATCTTATCAATAGCTAGTAGATTGTTGACCTAAAAAGAATGAATAAAGAACAATAAACCTACAATGCCGCACCTGTAGCACCCTTCTCTATAATATAAATTCTATTCTCTAACATATTACAAAAATTAACTATAATCCAATGATCTAGTCTTTACTTAACAATACTGTATAAAGATCTTATAAGAAATTAAACCAAAATATAGACTTTATTGTTAAAACATAACTTACATGTGAGTCTCTTTAAACATTGCAATATTTCATTTACTAAACATCTATATTATACAAAATTTTCAACATAAATTAAAAACCAAAATGAGAACTATACACTTCTAGTTTCTCTCGAACTTATGTTGGCTATTTTGCTGCAGAGATTATCCTTGAGAAGAAGTCCTATTTTGACAACTTACATGGATATAAAACCTATGTTAAGCTATAAAGCTTAGTGGGGAACATAAAACATATACACAACCTCTTTTAAAAGTCGTCAAAATAATTCATACATATAAAAACATATAATTAGCCATACAACTAATCTTTTTAAACCATAGGAATATGATTATGCTAATTCCGGGTAGTACTTCTTATTTCCTATGCCAATTACTACTAACACACCATTTTATTATTTATTCTTAGGAATATTCATATACATTACACATACTTTTAGGATTCCTATAGTTAACTCTTCGTTAGAAACTTTGGCTTACTAATCTTTCTAGAACGTATGAAAATTTCGACCTAAATTCATAGAAAAGCCCATTTATAAGTTATATCTCCTTTGATTAATAAACTGTAGTCGCTATGCATATGTGAATACTAATAATTTCCATACCATAAACATACGTGTTTCATATTCCAAGTACTAAAGTGTACACTAATAGTCTTAATTAGTTGTTATTCTCGTTATACCATTTTATTATCTCTTTGGATATATTTCTAATTTCTCTAATGCATAGATATAATAATTTACTTCTATTTGATGCATAAATTGCACGCGCGCGTCCGTGCACACAAACACACACAAACATATATATATATATTATGTGAGTTCATAATTAATTTATTTTTACATATAAGAAGTCACACAAGTTATTTTGCAATATTAAGCAAGTAACATATAACTATAGGGAACATACATTCACCAATATCATTATTGATTAGGCATCAATGATGCACAAGTTTTTTATTAATATAGCTTATAATTCTAGTATGTAAATGCGATACTATATGCTGCCAATATACATATATAAAATGTAACCACCTTTAGTATCATGTTTTCCATATACAATATAAAGTTTCGTATAAAGATAATATGAAAATCAATTTAAAAACTACCATGCTTCTTTATCTTTTAGTGTTACATAATACTTTCTTTAATTAGTATTAAGCCTGCACTTTTCTAAAGAAGTGCATAACAGGCTAAATTGTAATGGTAGCACTTAAAGGTACAAATAAGATACCCAAAGGTAATAAATGATAGCCCCTTTCGGGAATGAAACTGTACGATAGACCGGTCAAGCAAACTCAAATGGAGTTAGCTAATGAACCAAACGGGGTCGAACTATACTATATAAAGACCTAAATGAGGTTGATGGTAGCCTCATATGGGAACAAAAGTAGTAGCTACAAAAATATCCTTATAGGCATGCCTATCTATCTATAACCTAGACATAAACATAGGCAATATAATCTCTTTACTTTATACTCCTTTACTTTATACCTTTCCAATTATATATATATATATATATATATACACATGTATAACTATGAGCGCGAATGTAATGTACATGTTTATGTATAAACTTTTTGTAAGCATGATATCATGTACATGTTTGAGTATTAATATTTTTTACTTGTAATTGGTTCAAAGGCATGTAACTCTTTCATATGTGTATGATAATAATACTTAACATCATGCCATATTAAGTTTCTTTATTCAAATGATATATGTGAGTATGCTTGTAACTTATTTTCCTTTAAACATATGTTATAGTTTAGAAATAAAGATTACTTATATCCTCATGCCTGTATACTTTTTTATTATACCAATATGTCATGTTCACATTAACTCTAATTATATGGAATTAAACACACACACACACACACACACACACACATATATATATATATATATCATTTCGTAAGGATATATGTCTATATAACACATAGATAACATGAGATAAGAGGTGTTACCGGGCAATCATTTTTGCCGGTAAAGATGAAATAAAATTCAAATGCATTAAGCAATGGCAACAGATTGATGAGGGTCCTATGGCAAAGATAAAAAAAGAATAAAAAATAAAAAGAAAGCGAGCTTACAAGTAAAAAATCAAAAAGGTAATCTTGCTAAGATTAGGCACCTTGCTAGGGCAAAAAAAAAAAGGCATCCTAGGCAAAAATTAAGGGTTGAGAGAAAATATTCAATCAAAAAAACTTAAGAGTGCTGATTGATAATAGGAGTTAAATTCACATAAGATGTCCTCCCCAAGATCAAATGAAACTTTTTTTTTTGCATTACATGTTTGATTGTGCCTATTATTGTTGCCACACGATGCATATAGATGAGAATGCATGCATAAGTCAAACATATGTATAGGATTAACTAGCTAAGAGAAACTTATGGCATGCACAAGGACATATGCTAAAGCTAGTATTAAAGAAGCCACTTTAAGAGAGAGAGAGAGAGAGAGAGAGAGATGGAGACTAACAAAAAAGGGAAAAGCAGACCGTTCAAGATGAAAACCATAACTAGCTCTTTAAGAAAAAGTTAGGCCAAGGGATAAGGTGAAAACCTTAAAATAGGTAGCCTATCCTACAAAAAAAAAGAAAAAATAAATGAAAAGCCACTGGAATGGGTTGGGTCCAATCCAGAAAAAATAAGGCACAGGGTTATGTGAAAATCCCTAATAGGATGCATTTTCCACTAAGGAAAGTTATTGTGAAAACCCATAAGGGGCATGCTATCTTTAAATAATGACTACTGCATCTAGAAGAGTAAGGGGTTGCTAGTAAAAAGAGGGCCCATAATGATTCCCTTTCGGATAAGGCCATGAGGAGCAAAAAGGTGTAAAGTCTTCATACAAGGAACATTAAATAGTGTAGGAGAACTAAGATGGAAAATAAGGACATAATAGCTGAGCCACGCTTTTAACAAGCCTTAAATCACCTAGAGTGTAGTCTATACATTTTTACATGCCTTATTGCTTACATGCATGCTTCATAGAACATGCTTGCATCATATACATCTCTGCATATGAATAATCCTTCTTGAATATAATCGCATATATCATGTACATAGTTTTCACATGCATATATAATGTTTTGTATGTATATTGTTACATAATAGGAAAGACAAGTACACCACCGAATGGGGCACCAAATGTTGCTTTTGGTAAAGTTAATGGAAAGCAAGCTATGAAGTACACTCACTATGAAATCAACATGCACACAGGAAGGATCCTATACCAAAATCAAAAGTTATATCAGATGACCAAAACCTTCCTATGGTTGAAAACCAAACCTTTTTATGCATGAAAACTAAACCTTCCCATGGTTGAAAATTATACCTTCCCACGGGTGGAAAATTAAACCTTCACATAGGTGAAGACTAAACCTTCCTACCATTGAAAACTAAACCTTCATATAGGTGAAAACTAAACCTTTATACGGGTGAAAATTAGACCTTCCCATCAATGAAAATTAAACCTTCCCACAGGTGAAAACTAAATCTTCCTATGGTTGAAAACTAAACTTTCCCACAGGTGAAAACTAAACCTTTCCCCGGTTGGAAACTAAATCTTCCCCTGGGTGAAAACTAAATCTTCCTAAGGTTGAAAACTAAACCTTCCTACGGTTGAAAACAAAACCTTCCCACATGTGAAAAACTAGATTTTCCTATGAGTCACAAAAAAAATATGACTTCCTTACGAGTCCTAATCAAGATTTTCTTACTAGTCACAAACTTACTGGTCACAAACCAATCAAATCAACCAGAGATTTACTGCCTCAAGTACGTATCTTTTATCCTTTTAATTCAAATTTTTGCTCACTTAGGCACTAGTGCAATAAGTTCCCAAAAATTAGGGGTAACTATAGATGTAACACCCTAATACCCTAAGGAGTATTTCAGGATGCTACAACCATTAAAAAGTCATATCAATTTAGCCAATAAACATCATTATCTAACTCAATTGATATTGGAACAAATTACATAACATTTAACTTAAATCTTTATGACAAATCGAAAAGGTTCGATTACATGTACAAATCTTGCTAAATTTTAGTTAGATATATAATTAAGAGTTTTATAATATATATACTATGATCTGCACTATTCTTATGGAGATTTCTCATGGTTGTTATTGTCCTTAGCCTTCAAAATGACTTCAACTGCAAACTTACTCAAGTAATGCATAATTAAGTCATTTATAATAATAGCTCATTAAGTATAATTAAAATGCACCTAATTCAATCATAACTTTAGTATTTTGTTCAACTATGTTCATCACTAAACTTAACTAGTGCTAACCTTCACTAACTAGAATTACTCTTAAGTGCACAAACAAATCAACTATCTATTCTAGTTCAACTACCTTACTAGTCATTTAATAACACTGCATTCAAAGCGTGATCATGTAGAATTTCCTTTTTGAGTTATTGACTTGATGCTATTGATAACACCTACAAACTCTTTCATAAGTCACTTTCCTAACTTTCTACTAACACTAGAATACTTAACATTACATCTAACATTTGGTTCAAACTCAAAATTAATATTCTAAGCTTTCTACATATCTCGATATTAGGAATTAGAACCATATAGTTCTAACATGTAATGTATATTCAGCTTAACTATTAATAACATATAAACTATACACTCTATCTAAAATCATAATCAATCACACATACATTTATAACATGTATAAGTTATTTACTTTACATCTTATCAATCATACATATGTCTTGTATTACTATTATTGCATATTAATTATGACATTCTTATCAAGCATAGTACATATACACTATAATCATTTTCTTAACTTGACCTCAATATAATCATAGATAATTAGGAACACTAGATACCACATAGGCATCGAAGCACTAGACATTATCATAACATCAACACTAAATACCTAGAGTTATCGATTCACTAGATACCATAAGGGTGTTAACATTAGATACCCATAGGCATAAAATCGCTATCCCTTATAAGTCCACGACTAGGTCTAAATCAAGCATACACTAAGGCCTTACTCACATATTTATCATTCAATTACATTTATATAAAACTAGGTTGAAAACACTTCATGATATCTATAAATCAATAGCACATTCATAATCACCCATGAACTTTATTTGCAATACACTAATATTACAACAATCATCATATTTCACTATGATTCATACATAAATTCATGGTAGTATAAGCTAATTCATACATAACAAGTCTTATTACACTCCTTAGATAGGCTCATAATATTCTATTAGTGCTCGAAAAGGCTCGGGAGACATTCGGTATACAAAAAACTATACATATTGCTCCCATTGGTAGGGCAACAACCATTACTCAACTTCAAGCCAAAATTTGATAAACTTAAAGGCAAAATTCAATTTTGGTTTCTACTATAAACTTTTAGATCTATATCTTAACTTTTATCTCCAACTAGAATCACTTTATTTAAGTGTCTATAGAGTTTTGCACTAAAATTGGTTCAAGTAAACCTTATGAATTTTTTTCACTAAGTAATTATTTAGGACTTTAATCATCTTTTTTGTGTATTTCTTCATCATTTCTAGGCTCTAACATCAATTATACATTAACTACATTACATTTATCAACTTAGCTTAATTTAAACACACACTAAGAAGAGTATGAAATTCTCATACCTCTATTTCTTAGGAAATTCTCTTTACTTACTTGGTAGCTTCCTCTCCTCTCTTTTTTCTTAATTCTTCTTCTATGATCATAACTTTCACTTATTAACCTTCAATTTGTCATTCTTTAAACAATTTTATAGAAGTTAAAAATAAAGAGGAGAAGAGATAACAATAAAAGCTCACCTTACTTTCTAACCTTCACTTGTCTTCAATACGAATTCTAAATTAACAAACATGAGAGGGAGCTTTGAGAAAGAGGAGTAGCTAAAAATGCAATAAAAATTTGCCAAAAAGGGGTTTCATATAGTCGTCTGCCTTATCACCCATTAATTATCCACTTTCTACCAAGTTCTAAGGCCACACACATATATCACTCTCTTATTGGTCCACTTGTGACCATTAGGAGAAATTCCCTTTTAATCGCTTAAGAATTTTATTTTCTTAACTTAATCTCACACTTATCAACTATTTCAATTAGGTCTTCACTCAATACTTTTTAAATATATCAATACATGTTAATTTTCCAAATTACCAAATTTTCTTTATCTTTCTTCATAATACCCTATATGTTCCTTTTTTCATCTCTTTGTTGCTTTGAAAGTACCATTTACATGTATTTTTATCCTAGGCGAGATATTAGGGCCTTATAGTAGACATTGGGTCCCGGAATAGCCCAAATCAAAGTTACCCAATGATGAAAAAACATTCATATTTCAAATGAAAGGCATGAACTCTGAGTTTCTTCCATGAATTTCACACTTTCCTAAAAAAATGTTTTTGTGGCTTCTTACTTTGCATTTTTAGGGTATAAAAAAGAGTTTGAAAAATCTTTCAAAATGGGGTTTTTATATAATAGACCACCATCTATCATTGAGGGGTGCCTATCTATGGTTGATTTTCCTTTTAGTAGATGCCTATAGGTTATAGGTTAAAGCTTTTTCACAAATGCCCATCTGTCACTTATAGACTCACATCTATGGGTGTTTTTTTAGCAATTCTTATAATGCCTCAATTAAGACTCTAATAGAAATGTAACATGGTTAGGAAATGTTTTTGATGAAGATGATAAGGGTTATATAGGCTAGTGACTGATTAGGATACAATTGGTATTAATGAAATTTTCAATGGATAATTTAATAATTTATTTAAGTTAAGATGTAAATGCATAATGAGTATTATATATAGGTTAATATGTAAATAAGATAAGATTTATATGACAATAAGTGATTAAAGAAAGTTTTGATGTCAAATTACAAATAACAAAAGATAAAGGGGAAGCCAATAGGAATCAAACACTTGTCTTCATTTTGGTTACAAGAGAAATTGGATATTTATGAGAGAGAGGGAGATGATCGATCACTTTGGTTGAGAAAGAATTCAAATTTTCATTTCTTGGTTCTCTCTTTATCCTTTGCATACTAATAACTTCCTAAAGGAAGAATGAAAAGGTAGCAAGATTTAGTGTAATTTAACTAATTAAGCTAGGTTGATTTCTATCTTTATAGTGCGTTTAGCTTCATTTTTATCTTCTCTTCACCTAAAACCTCTTGTATATTTATTAAATGTATTAATGATTGATTTTGTTAAGGTTTTAATTGAAATAAAGGCCAAAAAGAGGTGTAAAATAAGAAAAAAGACAAAAATAAGCTTTAACAAGGTATGAGCACCCTAAATTCCTTATATATATGTTTAATAGAAGTTAATGGAACATTATTGTTGTAAAATATATTTAAAATATGTGGAAGTGTGTTTGGGAAGTCTAGACATGCAAACAAGTTGAAAGAATGTAGAAATGGTACTAGAGTAAAATTCTATTATAGGAACCATTGGACCTGTCAAGACTATTTTAAGCATAACAGGAATTCTAAATCATCAATTGGAGTGATACTAGTTGAAAATTAAATTTAATATATAGACCTAAAAGTTTATGGAAGGATTCAAAACCAAATTATTCCTTTAAAGTCCTCATAAAGTAGTTTGAATTCATGTAATTGTTGCTGCCCTAGCAATGGGATCAGTTTGTATAGTTTTGTGTATGTATACTTATGTAGTTTTCCAAATTGAATGATTTTTTATTTTATAGAAACTAGAGATATAGTGAAATAAATGCCTAAAAGAAAGTTTTGCCAGAAAACCACATTTTCTAGGTTAAAATTTGTGTACAAGTTAACTTAAAGTAGTTTACCTATTAATTTATAGGAAGAATACATCAACTTGGTTGGGACAAAGCCATTTTAGTCGAGTCACTTGTGTTCTAGTAGGGCACGATGCTCTGACCTAGCTGAGATAGATGCCATCTAAATCAGGTCACATGTGTTATCTCCCAAAACTTTATCGAATCTCACTTGAAAGTTATCGAATGTCTTCCAAACATTTTTGAACACTAACAAAATATTTTGAACCAATTTAAGGGAGTGTAATGAACTTCTTATGTGTGAATTACATTATACTACCATGAATGTATATATTAATCATAGTAAAATATGTTGATTATTGTAGCATGAGTGTATGAATGTAAAATTAATTAATGATCATGAATTAATTATTGATATATATAGTTATAATGAAGTGTTTTAACTTAATTGAGCATAAATGTAATTGAATGGTGAATATATGAATAAAGCCTTAGTGTATGCTTGATTTAGATATAGCCATAGACTTATATGGGATAGTGAATTGATACCTTCTTTGTATCTAATGTTGGTACCTTAACGGTGTCTAGTGAATTGATATCTTTGGATATCTAGTGTTGATACCTTAATGGTATTTACTGAATTGGTGCATTCAGGTGTTTAGTGTTGACACTATAATAGTATCTAGTGCTTTGATACTTACATGGTATTTAGTGTTCCCAATTATCGATGATTATATCGAGGTCAAGTTAAGAAAATATTTATAGTGTATATGTTCAATGCTTCATAAAAAAGTTATAATTGAGTATGCAATGATGATAATGTAAGATGTACAGGTGATTGGCATGATGTGTATGGTTTATATACATTTATACGTAATTGATAATTAGAAGAATATAAATTGCATGTTAGAACTATATAGTTCTGATTCTGGATCATGGGATAAATAGAAAGCTTAGGGTACTAATTTTGAGTTTGAAACAAATATTAATATATTGTTAAGTGTCTTAGTGATTAGCAGTAAGTTAGAGAAGTGACCTATAAAAGAGTTTTCAAGGGTTGGTCGCAACTTCAGAGTAATAACTCCCTAGGATAATTCTAAATGATCTTATTTCAGATAGAGTGGAATTAATCGATTAGTGAAGGTAGTTGAATAGGAGTGGATAGTTGCATTATTCATAGACCTAAAAATAGTTCTCGTTAGTGAAGGTTAATGCTAGTTAAGTTTAGTGGTAGACATAGTAGAATGAAATATTATACTTGTGAATTAATTAGATGTGTTTTTAGTCATACTTAGTGAATTATTATTTTGTATAACTTAGTTAAATATTGCTTGAGTAGGTTTGGAGTTGAAGATGTCTCGAAGGCTAGGATTATGGCAGTTGTGAAGAATCTCCTGAAGATATTGAGTATATCATAGCAAGTTTTATACTTTGTAATATACTTAATTGTGTATCTAACTAAGATTGAGCGAGATTTTTCCATGTAATCAAAATGTTGTAATTGTTATAGAGATTTAAATTAAGGATTATGTAATCTGGTGCCAAGTTGATTATTATTAACGTGTTGGTTATTAGTTGTATTGACATGATTTATAGTGACATCCCAAAACACTGATACGGATCCAAGAGAGCTATCTTATGCCATTGAAGAGAGGCAACATTATGACTTTTAAATGGGTCTAAATGGAGTTCAAACACATAAATATAAGATCCAAATGTCATTGGGACATGCCCCAATTTATAGGAGACAGATTTGGTGCTTTACTATCAATTATGGGCTTAAAGTATATAGTCAAGCTTTTGGAATAATGCCCCATAAAGGGAAGCCTAAAGTGAAGATAAAGGAAGCCTTGTGGGTTTAAAATAGCCTAAATGAAGACTTAAGCCTTGGAAGAGCATGTGCAAGTCATGTGCGACATGTGCAAATCATGTGCGGGGCATATGCAAGTGGAAGACATATGCATATCATGTGATATTTATGTAGTAGGGCTTTTGTATTCATAGTTAATTAGTTTGGGCCTATTTAACAAAATTGGGCTTTTATTTAAGTGGGACATGTGACTTCATTAAAAGTCATGTTACATAAGTAGCTTAATTAAGACTTGTTTTCTTAAGTAAGACACTTGGGCCTATCTAAAACAAGCCCAAATTCGTCACTTCACTTTAGTTGGATTTTAAGTAGTTATTTTAGCCTATTTTAGGTAATATTTGGTCTTTTAAACCTATTAGGATTATGTATATCCATTCCCCTAGGGTTTAGCACTAGTTAAGAGTATAAATACTCTCTTGTAGCTATGTAAAAGGAAGGTTGAAGAATAAAACGAGTTGAGAGATTTCTCTTCAAGAAAGCTTGTTCTTTCTTTTCTTTTGCATCAAGAATTAGGATTACTTATCAATCATTTGATTGTGGCATTTTCTTATTCTTCTTCTTCTGATTATTTACGTTTCCATTCATGTGTTTTTTGGGGGTTCAATAAGGAGGGTGTTTGCCTTCTTTGCATTTTGAGATCAAAGTGTATGTTCAAGAGGTTTCGAGTTCTTTAACCTTGGGGTTCTGCATCATTTGGTGTCAAAGCCAAAAGTAAGGTAAATTCCTATTTATCTTAGTGTTAGGTTTGTGTTTCTTTCTTTGATTTTCTTTATATGCATGCCGAAATTAGTATTAGTAACATTCTGATTTTTATGTTCTTTGTGTGTTAAATTTAGCCTTGTTCTTTCATTGCCTTTTGTTTTGATTCTTAAAAAATTATGTCACTGTTCATCATTACTGTTTATTGTTACTATTCATGTACTGTTCATCAGAAAAAAAAGAAAGAGAAGAAAAATAGAAGAAGGAAAAAATTAAGGAGCAATTGAGGAAGGTTAGTTTATATAGCCTAAAGAAAATCCTAATCCTTTCATAAGTGGGAAAAACTAATGTTGTTTGCTTTAGGATTGGGAGGGGCAACATTTATACCTTTTCCAAACACATTTGGGAATCCTTTAAAAGGTAGGAAAATTAATTCTTATTACTTTGGGTTTAGGCTTTCAAAAATCCTAATCCATATCTAAATTGGAATTACAATCCTAATCCTAGTTAGAGAAGGATTTCTACTTGGAAAATATTTGTGCTATCCATTTATTATCCATTTGTGCCAATCATTTTTATCATTTGCTATCCATTTGTGAAACCATTTTTGGCAACTTTTCCATCATTTGTGTAACCATTTTTGGAAAGTTTTTCCACCATTTGTGCTATCATTTTTGGAAACTTTTTCCATCATTTTGCTATCACTATGCCATCATTTTGCACACAACTTGACACACTAATCAAGCTTGTTACATCGTTCGGCATAGTGAATAAATTGGCTCTAAAATTTATTTTGCATGTTTTATAATTTATTTAGTTTAAATTGGTATCTTGTTTATTTCTTTCCTTTGTTGGGTAGCATATTTAGGTTCTATATTTGGTTTACTTTGTAGTGAATCAAATTCATTCATTTTATCCATATTGTCATTTTCTTTGATTCTTGTTGCTTATTTCTTTATTTTAAGCTAGTTTTTGTTCCATTTACATTGTTATAGTATCTTATAAGTCCAATACTCTAATTTACTTATCAAGATGAAAGGAATGCATTTAAGGAAGCTATAAAGTTGATAAGGTAAGACCTTAATAATATAGAATGGTTGGTTAAACAATATTTTGAACCACAGATTAGAATGGAGGAGAGCAAAGCAAAGAGAAAGAAAGAGAAAGTTATCATAGAAGAAATAATTTGTGAACCTAAAAAAGGTGAAATAGATATAGGCTTTGATAATGAGGTTACTCAAAACCATAAAGAGGATGTTGTTAATAAGCTTGATGAGGAAAAAGAGCTTTTGGATGAAGTTGAAGATGTGGAGAATGTGGTCAAAAAGGTAAATGAGTTTGTTTTATTGGTAGAAGAGGATAATGATGTTGTGCATAATGGAAATATATTTGAAAGTGAAGATGTCGTTGATTGTTTAAGTGAGAATAAAGAAGCTAGTTTAGTGGAGATGGAAGATCTGCATGTTACAATTTCTCCTCTACTACATAAGGAGGATGAGGTGCACATGGGAAGTGAAGGAAGTCAAAATCATATCCTTATATTAAATACTAACCATGTTTTGCATAGTCATTTTGTTTATAACTTGCAGGATCATGATGAGTTCCTCAATGAAAAAGCATTCATATTATTTCCACCAATACCAAAGATCATTTACGAAGATGAATGTATTCCTCAAGTGTCAATTCCCAACTATTGCAAGATGAAGATTCGAGGATGAATCTTTTTTTAAGAGGGAGGGAATGATACGGATCCAAGAGGGCTATCTTATGCCATTGAAGAGGGGTAACCTTATGACTTTTAAATGGGTCTAAATGGAGTTCAAACACATAAATATAAGATCCAAATGTCATTGGAGTGTGCTCCAATTTATAAGAGATAGATTTGGTGCTTTACTATCAATTATAGGCTTAAAGTATATAGTTAAGCTTTTAGGTTAATGCCCCATAAAGGGAAACCTAAAGTGAAGATAAAGGAAGCCTTGTGGGTTTAAAATAGCCTAAATGAAGACTCAAGCCTTGGAAGAACATGTGCAAGTTATGTGCGACATGTGCAAATCATGTGCGGGGCATATGCAAGTGGAAGACATGTGCATAGCATGTGATATTTATGTAGTAGGGATTTTGTATTCATAGTTAATTTGTTTGGGCCTATTTAACAAAATTGGGCTTTTATTTAAGTAGGATATGTGACTTCATTAAAATTCATGTGACTTAGGTAGCTTAATTAAAATTTGTTTTCATAAGTAAGACACTTGGGCTTATCTAAAACAAGCTCAAATTCGTCACTTTACTTTAGTTGGGTTTTAAGTAGTTGTTTTAGCCTATTTTAGGTAATATTTGGTCTTTTAAACCTATTGGAATTATGTATATCCATTCCCCTAGGGTTTAGCACTAGTTAAGAGTATAAATACTCTCTTTTAGCCATGTAAAAGAGAGGTTAAAGAATAAAGATTTCTCTTCAAGAAAGCTTGTTATTTCTTTTCTATTGCATCAAGAATTAGGATTACTTATCAATCATTTGATTGTGGCATTTTCTTATTCTTCTTATCCCGATACGTGTTGTTTGGGGGTTCAATAGGGAGGGTGTTTGTCTTCTTTGCATTTTGAGATCAAAATGTATGTTCAAGGGGTCGGGTTCCTTAACCTTAGGGTTCCGCATCAAACACTCTGAGGGGTATTAGGATGCTAGAATTCCTACATTTTTCCTAGCATAATGAACCTGAAAAAATGGCAGTTTTAATGATAAGATTTCAACCAAATTTTAAGGATTGATGGGTTGATTCTCAAGAACTAGAATTAGATTTGTTTTCAAACTCTTCTTTTATTATTTAACTTAAAACCCTACTTTTGAAAAGGGTCACATTCTTTGAGAATAGAAAATTGATTTCTATCTCCTAAGAACAAAGAAGGCTCTTGTACATACTTTGATCAACACAAACACATTTAAAGTTTTCTCAAATGTGAAAATCATTCGAAATGGGACTTAGAGAGTAGCTTTCCAAGTTAAAAAAGCATCTTCTTGAGGGTAATATTCTGGATTGCTTTCTCATTCTCTATTTTTCTTAATTTATATCATCAATATGTATGTGATTCGATTTTTGGTGTTTATGCCATGATTCGATGCCTTATTATTATTTAGTCTACTAATATTACCATGATTAATTTTTTACAATCTCATAAGTATGATTTGAATGTGGTTAACTTATAGAAAGGCATGTCTAGGATTTTATCTCTTACATTGATGCATGTGTATTTTTTTAGCTTAAATTCTATTTCTATGTTATTTATTTATTCTAACACAATTTAAATATATTTTGATGTCCTAGAATAAGGTCTATATGATTTAGAGCCTAGAATATGTTCATATCGGGCTTTGGAACTTAAGAGGTTAAAATACTTAAGAGGATTCCCATAAACAATCTTTATTCCTCAATTGCTTATTTAATTTTATTTATATATTGCTTTTATTTTTTAATTATTTTATTTGGATGTATTCCTTTGGAGTTTGTAATAGCTTAGTAATAAATGATTTTTTGCATGATAAAAGATAAATTCACATAAAACATTTTTTTGATTTTTAAATTGGGTTTTCCTTAAATGAAAATGGACCAGTGTATAATATTTTCAACCCAAAAACACATAATAAGAAAAAAAATCTTTTTATAAATATGCATAAGGAAGTCAATGTTTCCAACCTAATGAATATCCCAATTTGTGTATGATATTTTATGTCCCTGTCGGATGTTTTGTTCATATAATAATTTAAGTAGTTTCTTTATTTATTTATTTTCATTATTTATTACTTTCCTACTATCATGTGCACCGAAGCTCGCTAGATTCTGATTCAATTCTCAAAGGCCCATTTTTAAGGTCCAAAATCTAATAGGGCTCACAAAAATCAAAAATTGGTTATTTCACAATAAAAAATGGTTTAGGCCTAAATTTAATATTGATGGTCAACCCATAAAGGTATATAAGTGGGCTTAACAAGTAGGTATCATGGAGTTATCACCCAATAGAACGTTGGAAAAAAGACTCTAACCTTTGATGCCCAAATTGAGATTGGTGTTCGGGACATCACTCTCACTTGCACCTCGGTTAGATGTTGCTTGTAATTAGATTTTTATTAATAGTTCATTAGCTACTTTCTCACATGATGCATTGCAATAAATTAAATAAATATATCAATCAAAAAACAAGCGATAAATAAATAAACAAGTAAATCCTAATTAAATTATTACAAAGGAAAATCATCAAAAAAGAAAATAAAATGACATGCATAAATTGAGGTATTTATTTGAATTGAAAACATTGGTTTCCTTATGCATATTTACAAAAAAGGATTTTTTTTCTCAAATTATGGTCTTTTGGGTAAAAATTTGACATTGGTCCATTTTTTTTTTATAAAACCCAATTTATTAGATAGAAACGGTTTTAAATGAGTTTTTTGATTAACATGCCAAAAAATCCTTTTTTACTAACTATTACATCCCAAAAAAGTTAAATACATAAAAAATAAATAATATAGTGCAAAATTAAATGAATGAAATAAACTAAATAAATCACCACATAAATAAACTATAAATAAAATGAAATAATAAAATAAAAGGGGAGGAAGAATAACTGTCTAAAGAATGGCCTCTACTAGGAGACGCCCTTGAAGGAAATAGCCACAGATGGCCATTTGTCACAAATAGGATCAAAATTCATGGTTTTTTTAGTATTTTTTTCAAAACTATAAAAAAATGATGTTAAAACCCACAAATATCTTATAAATATGTGGAAACCAAGGATGAAACTTGAGATTTGTGCTTTCTATAAAAAATATGAGCGGTTTTTCATTATCAGGTAACCCTAATTAGGGCTACCTCAGGTCATGATGTCTACATTTGCCCCCAATTTTAAGGAACTTATGCATTAGTACCTAAGTGAGCCAAAATTCAGAGTGAAAGAATAAAAGATGCATGCCTGAGGTAGTGAATCTCTAGTTGACTTGATTAAAGACATGTATCATTTGAGGTAGTGAATCTTTGGTCATAAAAAACACATACCATTTGAGGTAGTGAATCTCAGGTAGTAAAAGACATATACCATTTGAGGTAGTAAAATCTCTAGTTGTAAAGACACATACCATTTGAGGTAGTGAATATCTAGTTGGATATTTATCATTAGTTTGTTGATGTGTTAATCCTTGTTTGGGTAGTTACCATTAGCTTATCGATATTTTAATCCTCTGTTGGTTGGGTAGTTACCATTAGTTTGTCGACATGTTAACCCTTGGTAGACTATCTGATTAGTGCCAGCTTTTCGACTTGCAAAATCATGACGAGTTATTTGTATTTGATTAGCGCCAGTTTGTTGGCATGCAAAATTAGGAAAAAAATTATTGATTGGTTGATGCCATCTGCTGATATGTCTAAGCCTGAAGTTATGTTGTAGTCGCCATCTATTGACATGACTAACCTCGTTGTATTGGTTGATGCCATCTATTGGCATGTCTAACCTCCTTTTGAGTTAATATCTATGTTGGAATATTCTTGGGACAATAACTTTAGACAATAAGGTATATTAACCTTATGGACAGTGCCCTTACTGAAAAACTCTTAGTATAATAACTTGGAACAATAAGGTACATTAACCTTCACTATCATACATTTTGAGTTCAGAATGAGTGTACTTCACAGGTTGTTTTCCATCCACTTATGTTGAGTAACAGTAAGTGTACTTCCTTTACTATGTCATCCATAAACTTGCTCTAGAGATACTACAGTATAATTCTTTCCCTCATCATTAGAAGTTAAAACAACCTTCTGGATTATGCCTCTTTTAGTGTGCTTCAGTTTTATACTATAATCTTAACCTTTAATGTACTTTAATTTTATACTATGATCCTGACCTTCAGTGTACTATAGTTTTATACTATGATCTTGGCTAGATTATGTACACTTTCTAATGACTGTGTTCTCCAATATAAGAAAAACTATCATCATCAAGGTTGTTTATATGGTGATTGTTTATGAAAGGTGCCTCTTAAAGGGCTTTGGTACTTGTGAAAGGGTTTATCATTAGTGTACTATTTGTTTTGTCTAAGTCATTGAGTTTTAAAAGGCTTATTATCTTCTAGTCATTATTGGTCAATTGTGGTCAACTTATTTTTTTTTTTATCATTTTTGCCATTTGTACTATTATCTTTTATCTTTCTTTTACTCATTTGTCATTCTTTGGTCATTTTCATCTTTTATTTTTTTTTTGTTGTATTTTTTTTCTTAGTCTTAAATTAAATAACATAAAGATAAAATGCAAGAATAATTAAATGCAAAAATGAAATATAAATAGAAATCATCAAATTTGTTATATACAACAAAAACCCCAAAAATTTCAAACTCTCTAAATTGAATACACAACTACTGAGGTAGGCTAGCTACCCTATGATATGCCAACTTGGATTATGGTTGGAAAGATGGCAAATGCTATAATGCATATTAGGACCTGCTCGATTTTGGTTCATTTCTCGAAGGCCTGCTTTTAGGGTCTAAGATTGGAATGAGACTCATAAAAACTCACAAATTAGCCATTTCACAATAAAAAAAAAGGATTTTAGGCCTACCTTATTGTTGATAGTCAACCCATGAAGGCATCTAATGTGGGCTTAAGAGGCAGGTATCATGAAGTCACCACCCAATAAGATATCGAGAAATGAATCTCAACCTTTTAATGCCTAAATATAGATTGGTGTTTAGAACATCACTTTTACTTGGTACCTTAGTTAGGTGTTTCTTATAATTTGGTTTTTATTATTAATCCACTACCTCCCTTCTCATATGATGCATTACAATTTATTTAAATAATCATATCGACCATGTTGAAAAGAGATAAATAAAGCAATAAATAAATAAGTCAAATAATCCTACTTAAGTTATTATATAGGCAAATTGTTCAATTGAAAGAATAAAAGACATATATAAATAAGACTATTTATTAGATTAGGAGTATCGGTTCCTTTATACATATTACAAAACTCTTTTTATGTAGTTTTTTTGGGATAAAAGGGGACCTTAGTCTATTTTATTTGTAAAAAACCCAATTAATTAATTACAAAATATTTTAAGTTAATTTAAAGTACAAAAATCAATTAAACCAAACATAAATCAAAATTAAACAATGCAAAAAAATGCAATAAAATAAGATAAAAGGCAAGGGAAAAATCGTTTAAAAGGTAGCCTCCAAAATATGCTAGTCTCTTGAAATAAACTCCAAGGATACAAAAAAAAATGCTTAAAGAAACACAAAAGAGAAAATAACTAGCATCACAAAATAATAATAAATCAAATAATAAAATTAAATAACCCAAAAAATCATGCTGGAATAAATATCAAGTTTACTGAACATAAATCATTTGGAACTGGAGCAAAAATAACATTAAAAATGATGAAAAATGCAAAATAAATTAAATTAACAAAATAAATTATAAAATAAACATATAAGGCTTAAAATTTAAGGATCCAAAATAAGCCCTAGCAGAATTCAAGGGCAATTACATGTTATTTGAGTCTAATTGAGCATTATTGGATGAATTATTAAGAGTTAAGATATTAATTGGGGCAAAATGTAATTAAGTTATCATTAATTATGTGATAAATGTGTAAATTATATGATATGAATTTTATAAGGTCATAATTAATTTATTTATATTGGTTTAATAATGTTAAAGGATGTAATTGAAGTTTAAAGTATTAGTTTAGGGGTCAATTTGTAAATACAACATCTTAAGGGTCAAATGTGGATAAAAGAAGGATTTGAGAGATTGAATTAAGAGAAGGAATAAATGCGTAGGTTAATTTATAACATGCAAGAAGTGGAGGGGTCAATGTAAAACATGCAAAAGATAGGAAGAAATTAGTGGACCATGCAACTTTATAAGGGACCAAAAAGGAAATTTTTCCTAGCTATTATAAATAGCCATTTACTAGTGGAATGAAAGAGAAATGTAAGAAGAAAGAAGGTAGGGGACAGCATTTTCTTGAGGGAGTTATAAATTTTCCTTTCTTCTCAATCTTTCATTATTTGATGAATCTCTCTAAGAAATCCTTGAAGAAATTCTTACATGTGGATTTTTAAAGAACAAGTTAGTGTATAACTACAAGGTAATTAACTTAATTTGACAGTTCTTCTTCTTCATCATCTTCTTGTTTTGGTTAACTGTGGATTGATTTAAATTCTAGAAGTTGTATTAATGGATGAAATTGTTGTGAAAGGAAAAGAAGGAGAAAGTTAAGATCTTGAAAGAAGAAGATAGTGAGAGAAAAAGGAGAATTTTGAAGAAAATTTGAGTGGCATGTTCAGGTTTGGGAACTTATTCTTCATGCATGTGTGTGGATATAAATGTTTATGCTTGGATTACTTAATTTTAATGGTAATTTATTAGTTTTTTAGGGTTAATGAGAGATTTAAATAGGAAAAATCGTATTTTTGAATGTTGAGAAAAAACTGGGTGTGGCTTTTGTGAACCAGGCTGCTTTTTTTGTCCATATCTGCAGTTGTAGACCTCAGATTGAGGTGATTCAAAATTATAGGTAAACTAGATTCAATTATCTACAATTCATTAGAAGGAGTAGTGGCTTGATTTTGTTGTTAAGGAACTCAAAAAATTTGTACAAATGAACAATTTGAGTGTATAGGCAGTTTTGAATAGTTACCAATGTTTTAACCACAAATCCTTGTATTTAAGTCATAATTGAGTGAGTTTTAATTCTATGTAAACTTGATATAAATATAAACAACTTTTTAGAAAAAACCTAGCCATAAATCTACCTCTAAATAATTTATATGATTTATTGAAATTGTAGTGAGCTGTTATTCTTGGTTCTAGAGCAGATTGTGGAAAAAATGATATATCTCTTCGTATAGTGAACAAAATGCTATTAGGTTTGATTATATGAAAACTATACTTCTAACCCTATACTTTTCATGAAGAAATCAAAGCCTAATTATGTCCTTAAGTATGTCTAATTTTAGCTTAATTTTGGACCTATACACAGCATTGTCAATAGGAATAGTATTTATTAAAGTGTAAATATCTTGAGTTCTGGAAGTACTATTGAAATTATTTTTAATGTTCTAAAAATGGGAAACATAGGGGGTCATGTTTGTGGAAGGAAAATTTTGTTAAAAATGACATTTTCTAGGTCAAAAATGGCATACAGATTGTATTTGAAACTCTACCACTGTGCAGAATTTGAAAGGCAAAATTTTCAATATTTAGTGTTAAATGTTGTTATGTTAAATCTATGTATACATGAAAATACACTGATTTACAAGTAATATGAAAACTATTTGATTGAAATGTTATGTATATACATGTATGGTCAAAAACATGTACATGGATGGTTATGTGAAATTATGCTTATATATATATATAATCAAATGATAGTGTATATTGTTATACAATTATTCAACTATGAAATTGATAATGAAATGTTAAATTATTATAAATGAAATTTGATGCCATAAAATGTATATAGAGTTCAACAATTGAAGAAGAAAATATGAATATATATAAATACATATACATGAATGCTGGAAGTTGTATATATGAACATACATAATTATTCATATGGATGCATATAATTTATATTACCTCAAATTGAATGTGCATGTATATGCATGTTTAAAACATTGAAAATATAAATGTTGATACCATCACGAATGAACATAATTAAAATTGTTGAAATTAAATAGTATATATATATATGCCCAAACAATTATATGCTTAGGAATATAGCTAATTAATATCGATTTATCTGATATACTAATACACTATAGTATTAGACATCAACCTCGAAATGTAAATATGGATGATTAATTTTACTTGAAATAATTATGATGATTGATTGTGCTTGTCATGTAAGATATGTATAAGAATAATGATATAAAGCATGTTTTTATAATGAATTGTATAAATACACAATTATATAATGATAACATACATGTGTACATTTATCTCCATATAACTATGATTTTTATGAATGTGATATACGAGTATGATAGAAAAATGTGTAAAAAGATATGCATACTTAATATATGATTCTAAACTTTACTGTATATCTCAAAGTAATGGAAAATATTGGTATGTATCTAATTTAAGATAGCATGATGATAGGTACCATGATCACATACATGTGAATGAACTACATGCATTTGAATTAATTAAGAGTACAACTTATTTATGCTGGTACATGTATGTGATTAGAAAGATAAATCAAAGGGATTTTACTGCCTGCGTTGAGTCTAGGAAGTGGATATATAGGCATGCCTATAAGGGTACCTTACAGCTGTTTCTGAACAATTTTGACCTGTTTAGGTCCACTTAAAATTAAAGTTAGAGTGACCCTATTTGGGTTTAAAAGTTAGAGTTAATTTTAATAACCCCATTTGGGTTATAACCGACCCTGCTTGGGTCCGCTTGACTGATCCATGTTATTTGATTGACCCTGATCGGATCCACGTTATTTGATTGACCCTATTTGGGTCTATGTTATTTGTTTGACCCCATTTGGGTCCACCGATTTATCATATAATTTTATGCCTACAAGGAATCACCGTTTAATACCTCCGGGTATCTTATTTGTACCTTCGGGTGTCACCTTTATAATCAACAGTTTTGTACCTTTGGGTACTACCGTATAACTCGAAATCCACCTCCTTAGAATAGTGCAAGCTTTATTATCAAAGGTTAAGAAAATTTTAATAAGGCATGCAAATTCTTAATTGACTTCATACTATTCTACATATGAAATTCCTCTTGTTGCACATATAACCCACATCTAAAAGAATGCCCAATAATATATGTATCTATACTGCTAGTATCATAAATACATGCTAATTGTTATATTGATGATATATATATGTCCTTTATTTTTATATGTATGACAACATATGATTTATGAAGAAACTTATATTAAGGGTTATAAGAGTTATGCTATAATACCCATTGTTTTTGAAATATTTTTCCTATGATTATATATGTGTTTTCCTATGATTATATATGTGTTCATATTGTTGCATGTACACATTCTTTAATATGTATTTGTTATTTATGGTAATGATATACAAGTGTTATGTTTAGTTGATAGGCTTATTTTATGATACATCTAATATGTTATAACATGAATAACTTATGGAATATAAAGTAAGCCTGTGGTAAAATTATAATCTCATGGTAATTGGAAGTGTTGATTTGTTATATAATTCTAATGTGTGTATATCCTAGACATACAAGAATAGAAGTAAGATAATTTCAACACTTGTGAAGATTGTTTATGGAATTAATAATGGATAACTATACTTTTATGATTAAGCATTGATTAATAAAATAATCATATTATAAATAGTTCAATTTAAGTCCAAAGGAAGTTGGAACTTGTATGATCATATATGATGACTGAAACGTCAATACAAATACTTACTATTGAACTTTATGATTTCTATAGGTGAATGTAAATGTTCAATTTCTTCCATTTCTTGAAATAAATCAATGTTATATTTGAGGCATGTTGTGTGCTTGTTGACGATCATTGTGAGTGGTCGTTTATCATGATTTAGTTCCTCACTAAGATTTATAGCTTAGCACGGGTGTTTCATCTGTGTAGGTTGCAAGGCTAGGATTTTCTCACAGGACTGATATCTGTAGTAGGTTGGCCAACACAAGTCTTTGAAGATTAGAAAGTATATAGTCTTCTTTTTGGTTCATTTTTGTATTTCAAAGGTTTTATGTTGTGTTGGAAATCTTGTAAGAGAACAGCTATTTTGTAAGATGTTAATCAATTGTTATATTTTGTAAAGAGACTCTAATGTATATTGTAAAGTCTTAATAGTTTAGCACTCTTATGGATTAAGTATGAATATCAGTTCTCTATATAGTTGGTATATGTTTATGTTGCACAGTAAAACATGTGTAATGAGATGGATAAAGTGATATGTATAGATTATAGGATAAGGGTGCTACATAAAAGGAGGCCACAAATTACCTAAAAGAAGAATAGACAACTAAAAAATAAAGAAGAGATAGCACAAGAGGAAGGCATTAAGATGTCTCCTCTGTCACTGTGACTGACGATCATCTATCGAACCTTTTTCCCATTTGTCACTCAAAAAATAGATAGTAAATCATGATTCCAGGCCAAAAATAAAGAAAAATGACTTAAACCATAAACATGCATATCTAAGCCCCTAGAACATTCCAAACCTAAAGAACAACAACAAAATATAACCTAGATCATGCTTTAACATCAAATAAATAATGCATAATATAGAAAATAGATCAAGAAATTTTCGTGCATTAATGGAAGAGCAAGTTAACATAATATAGAAAGAAATTGGAGCCTAAAATATTACCGTAAGGAATATATTTATGTAACCCTAGAAAGTAACGATCCAAGCCTCAATCCTCAATTCCCACGTTTGAATAAAGAAATGTATGTGTGTTTTGGTGTGAAAGATTGTTTGAGGTTATACTAATTTCAAGAATCAGAGAATTGAATTTCTCTGTCCCAAAAAAATCTACCTCTATTTTTCCTAATCACAATCCCTTGAAAACCCTAGTTTTTCTATTAAATCCCAAAAGGAAAGTTAGGGATCAACTTTATTTCGAATCCCCTCAAAATTAGAAGCTGGAGTCCTTAAAATCCATATCAAATAAAATATAATATATATCTAAAGTTTCAAAACTAAAAAATGTGTGAAATTTATAAAAAATTCCCATGGATGGGTATTTATCACTGACAGACAGCCGTCCATCAAACAAGCTTCCAAAAATGACAAAAAAACCATTAAGTCTGACCTAGACATCTAGAGCCATGATTCAATGATGGACAACCATCTATCACTGAGCCATAAACAATATATGATAATCTAGACATGGCATCTGTTAGGAAATGGCCTTAAAGAAAATGGCCACTAACGACCATCCTCTATGATAGATACCCATCTATTATAGGCAGAGACCAAAATTCAAGGTTTTCCTATTTTTTCTTCAAAACTCTAAGAAAGATAATGTTTAAACCCACCAAAAATGTTTTATAAACATGTGAAAATCAAGGTCAAAACTCGAGATTCACACTTGTTGCCAAAAATATTAGTGGTTCCTCATTATTTAGTGGCCCTGATTTAGGCTACCTTAGGTCACAATGTCTATGATGCAAGGATGAAGGTTGGGATGATGATGGATGTAAAAATGATGGGTAAGGCTGGTGATGCAGCTGAACTACTATCATTGAAGTCTCAGGAGGTAAGAGTGGTGCTTTGAGCTAGAACCCTAGTATGTACTCAGCCAGTGGGCATAGAATATATCTGTTCACTCTAGCTAGTCTGATGATCCTTGTATCAAGTCCCCTAATGGCTAATTTCTACTTGCTCACGTAATGCCTAAGGTCATCCTTCATCCTCCTGATGCTGGTATCTAACATCTCTCTATCCTCTATTAAAGCAGTCAATATCCTCTGACCAACCCCCTCTATCCATTTAGTCTGCTGCCTCACCTTATAGGTGAAGGCATCTATCACCTATAATGCAATGTCAAACATCTCTCCAACAACTACGAGTGTTTCTAAAATCCTTTCCATATCCTATTGGTGTTGCTGGATAAGAGTTTGCATGGATACCTCTAATCTTTCTAATTTTTGCAATAACTCACTGTATGTGGGGCCTGCAAGAGCTAATGCAGATTGATGTGGCAATGGAGCCATATATATAGATACATCAGGGTTTGAATAAGGTACATATCTTTGAGATGCTTTAGAAATAAAGGGTTATGATTGTGCCTTTAAAGGGTACTGATGGTTGAGGTGAGCCGCCAAGAAGCTCATCTAAGCCAGCTTTCATATCCATCTCTAAGTCTATGCTCATGTCTGCTCCTTGCAACTCGTGTGGCTCATCCTATGAAGGCTACTAAGGCTGATCTGCCTGAGCCTAAAGCACCTGGTCTTGACCCCCATCCTCTATATAGACATCGGGTTCTGAGGAGCTTTTGTCAGGGTTACTTAATGAGAAGTAACTGAAATCCGTTTTAGAAAAAGTATTTTTAAAGTGTTTGTATTCTTAATTTAAGAAATTGAGTGAAGTAAAGGGTCGAACAATTAGAAATATCCCTTATTAGAGGTGTAAAAGGCAAATTAAGCAAAAACCAAGCCATGTACACCCATACATAAGGGCTTTCAAGCCCTTACACACAGGGAATATATCATTATTCGGCCAAGATTGACATATTTGTCTCCATTTTTGGTTTGTACGACCTTGTATAAGGGGCATACAGCCATTCATAAGAGGAATTTTACCTTTTTAAGAAAATGGCCCTAGGCACTTGAGATGCATACCTATACACTCCTAAGCATATAGTTGTACATCTAAAAAGTTTATGGAATCTTCAAAAGCAAGTTGACAGATGGTTGCTTATGGGAATGCACACTAGTGTATAACCCCTTGCACACCTATGCACTCTTCTTTATATAAGGAATTGGCTAGTTGCTTTTAAAGAGGTTGGAAAATGGATTTCAAAAGATAGTATCATAGTTATTAAGGTTTTAAGAGGTTTTCAAATACAAAAGGTTTGTTTTGTCATTTAGCTTTTACACTTTTCAATTACTTTTGATTATTTCATCATATGAAAGGTCCATGAATCCAACATTCAATAGTCTAATCGAGTAAATACACTGAAGGTAATATACAAGGTCTTTTCTACGTGATTTATTTTCTGATAGTATAAAATCCATGCATTTATCATTTCAAATGTTATAAATTTGAGTCATAGATTTATTCATTGTATTTTTGTTATAACTTTTCTTCCGCTTAGATTTAGGTTGTGAAACCCTTTTTAAAGGGTATATTGTTGTGTGGTAGCCATCATTAGGTTATTCTTGTAAAAATCTATTTACTGTTACTTGTTTGTGTTTTCTGAAATAAATTTGGTTTGCAAGTTATTATCCCTTTTTGTTTAATATTCCCTTTATGCTCCCTTTTGGATATGTTATTGACAAGGACTTTATTTGAAAAGGAAAGAAAGCTAGACTATGTTAGGTCAAATGACCATGCATCACTTGGTGTACACCTGTACATTATATGATGTATGGCCCAAAATAGTTGGTCGTATGTCGATTAATGCACATCAATGCATACCTGACATATGTACCAGATTCTCATCCTTTTTTTATTTTACTTTATCCTTTTCATTTTCCTTCATTATTATTATTGTTATTACCATTTTTTTATAATTGTTATTGCCAATGACCCTCTAGTGAATATAACTGAGTGAGCATTGCAGGTAAGTCCCCCCAATCTCCTTTTTTTAGTATAAAAAGATTTTTTCAACTTCAAATGGAAAAAGGAACAAGAAAATGTTTATCATAAAGAATTTGGATATTTCATTAATAAAACAAAACCAATGTCCACATTTTTCCTAGGAAACTGATAAAAAATTAGCTTTTAATAATTTAAATGATTTTTGCATAAAATTAAATAACGAGGCATGTTTCTTAAATAAAATTTGGATTGGCAAGTCCCTATCTTCTAACCATCACAATGAAATGATTTTTTAATAGTCCACATGCAAGGTCCAAAGTTCTTATCTAAAAGGCTATAAAGAACTCCACAATTTATGAATGGCTTTACCACTTATTTTATGCCATGATTTACTACTTTCATATGTGATTCGATACGCCTTTAATTTTTATATTTTCTCTAAACTTACATGACACAAAAGGGATAACACGATTAATTTGAAAAGCCATTATGTCACATTTATCAAAGGTAAAAATAAGAGTGGATTTTCAAACCATCTTTGGGTTTTTGGCTTCATGAGATCAGAAAACCCCCCTTTCACAATGTTCTATTGGGTGGTGACTCTTTACTATCTTCCTTATGATGCCCAATGAGATGATTCCCGGCTACCAATTATTAGTGATGAGATAAGGACACCCGATATGCTATTTGATGCCTCACAGGGTTTGAGATTTTGCAAGTTGAGTTAGGTCCCTTTCCTATAGCAAAGCAATTGATCAGTCTGGGCAATGAAACTTTAACCTGGTTGGACCTTAAAAGCTAGATCAAACTATTAAAGGTCATAGGTTTCCTTCCTTGAGCTCGATCAAACCATTAAAGGTCATAGGTCTCCATCACATTGGCGACTCCATTGAGGACCATTCGAAACTTCATTCTGAAATTACTTTTGATTTATGTGACATAAAAGGCTTTCAATTAAGAAATTTTATCTTTTCTTGAAAATGCATTAGAATAATGCTAGAGCCTTATAATAAGTTAGGCATCCTAATTTTTTAACCCCAATGCATTCCTGAAGCACTCCCTTATCGTTCACACAACCAAGGGTAATGTTAGAGATAATCACCAGCCTAAGTTTAGTGTCTCTTGGTATATCAAATGGCGACCTAATTAGTCATTATGCTTGTGATGAGCTAGACCCATTGGCAGAGACCAAGCTTGGGTAGCCTTGTAATCAAGTATTTGGACCAAAAGCCCATGTAATGACATAGAAATCTCAATTAGGATGTTCGTAATAATCTTGCATTGCTTGTGATGTAGATTTTTGTATGTTAAGTACACCAATAAAAGTCCAAATGTTCGCTTATCTAAGGCTGCCATACCCTGGTAAGCTCATTTTGATTTGCTTAGGTCGATCGAAAATGAATTGATCAAAACCATTTTGCATGATTTTCTTAAGAGGCATTATATTGCCAAATTTTTACCTTACACTATACGTATTCATCAGGGTCCCCTATTAACCCATGAATTAAGCCCACCTAGAAAAAGGACTTTGACCGTGTATGTAGGAGAAATAAGGTAGAGAGGACTTTTGCATATGGTTGTTGATGTTGCATCTCACGATCACGCATCTGCATCTGCTTATGCATCATACTGACAACCACTATTTTGGCAACCATAATAGAGCCATCATTTCCCAGGTGGTTTTAGGGCTTGGATGATCATTTGGTTAAGACATAGTTTTTTTAGCAGATAGAAGAATTGATATCAGGACAAAATTTAGAATTAGGATTTGAGTCAGTTATAGACAATTTTTCAAAAGAGTTTTTAAAAGGGTATTCATAACAATCAGAAAAGTAAGTTATATTTGAGCTCACTCCCCCTATTGGTTCCTCCGGTTCCTAAGGTGCCGATAAGAGGATGAAAGATCTTCAAAGAAAGATGATGTCGATATTTTCCAATCTCATGGCCAATTTGGCCCCCATTTCAGTTCTTAACCTATTGAACCAGTTGTTGCTTAAGTCAAATTGACTCCTATCGAGGAGATTTAAGCAACATCTATCATGACACTCCCACCAGCAGTGGATGTTAGGAATGTGGCTTCATGAGGAATGGAAAAAGATATGGCTTGAGGTGGTCCTAAGTGTTGTTTTATAACTTATGAAAAGGATGAATTATGAGCCCCTTAAGTTGATACAGATCCAAGAAGGCTATCTTATGCCATTGAAGAGGGGCAACCTTATGACTTTCAAATGGGTCTAAATGGAGTTCAAACACATAACTATAAGATCCAAATGTCATTGGGGGATGCTCCAATTTATATGAGGCAGATTTGGTGCTTTACTATCAATTAGTCAAACATTTGGGTTAATGCCCTATAAAAGAAAGCCTAAAGTGAATATAAAGGAAGCCTTGTGGGTTTAAAATAGCCTAAATGAAGACTCAAGCCTTAGAATAACATGTACAAGTCATGTGCGACATGTGCAAATCATGTGCGGGGCATGTGCAAGTGGAATACATATGCATGGCATGTGATATTTATATAGTAGGGCTTTTGTATTCATAGTTAATTAGTTTGGCCTATTTAACAAAATTGAGCTTTTATTTAAGTGGGACATGTGACTTAAGTAGCTTAATTAAGGCTTATTTTCTTAAGACACTTGGGCCTTTCGAAAATAAGCCCAATTCATCACTTTACCTTAGTAGGGTTTTAAGTAGTTGTTTTAGCTTATTTTATGTAGAATTTAGTGTTTTAAACCTATTGGACTTATGTATACCCATTCCCTTAGGGTTTGGAGGATATAAATAGGTTATTATAACTTGTGAACAGAGAGATTTGAATCAAATTATAAACTTTGAGAGTTTTTCTATTGGCTTAGCCAAAATTCGTTAGAGAGATTGTGAGATTGCTTGCTTTTTTTCTATTGCATCAAGAATTAGGATTACTTATCAATCATTTGATTGTGGTGTTTTCTTATTCTTCTTATCCTGATTATTTGCATTTCCATTCATGTGTTGTTTGGGGGTTCAATAGGGATGGTTTTTGTCTTCTTTGCATTTTGAGATCAAAGTGTATGTTCAAGGGGTTTTGGGTTCTTTAACCTTAGGGTTCCGCATCACAAGTGTTAAAGAATCTTATCCCTAAGGAGGAAAATCCCATTGTAAAAAAGATGGAAGAGAAGCTAAAGGCTTTGACTAAGATGTTGTTAATTGGAAAAAAGGAGTTAGCCCTAAGGATATTGATTTAGATGGTGAAGATGCTTTACCTAGCCAATTCAAGATGCTTAACTTGATGAAGTTTGACTAACCAACTAGCTCATATTAAGCAATATATTCTGCTTATGAAAAGAACTACCTTTACTAAGAGATAAAAGGTGGATCTCTTTAGCCTCAGTCTTTTAGGACCCGCTATTGATTGGTATCTTGGTTTGGATGAAAAACCAAAGAAGATCGGAAGAGATTGACAGAGGAGTTCTTTAGATAGTATGATTATAGTACATGTATGGAGGTCACTTTAATAGATTTGGAATTCCTACAATAAAAACTCGAGGAGTCCTTTCACGAGTACCTCACTCAATGGAGGAACAAAATCATGAAGATCAAAAGGAAGCCTAATATGTAGGATTAGATTTGATTATTCATTTGGAATGCTACTCCTTACTTAAAGAGGGTCTCAAAATAAAAGGATTGAAAGATTGGGAATCTTTAAAAGATAGCCATTGAAGTAGAGGGGGAATATCTGGCAAAGAAAGCAAATTCTGCTAGTTTAAATAGTAGAGGTTATAATAGAAATAAGTGCAGATTTTATTAGAGAGTATGCCCTAGAGCCCATGTAAAAGGAATGTATTTCATATATATATATATATATATATATATATATATATATATATATATATATATATATATATATATTCATATTCTTAATAAAAGGCATCATTCATTTATTAATGCTATGTTTAAATACATGAGTTTGTAAATCTTAAATTAATAAATAAAGTCCTAGATATTATAAACACAATACAAAGGAAATCATGAAAGTGTTCATGATGTGAGATGTCTATTGCATGCAAATGTGATAATATCTAAATATCTCTATTCATAGAATTACCAAGATAGTATATTGTTAATTCGGACAGACTAGCACATGTTATGGTTTTTGAATAGTTCAAGCAATGGTTCTTATAACTGTGATTATGAAAGATGATCAAAGCTAACATATGGATGCTTGTTAGAAGAACAAGTTCATTGGAGACCTACAAAGAGAATCCTCACATGGATATTAAATCTATGTCAGTGAGGAATCTCTTCACAGCGGTTGTGCAAGTATCCTTTGACTTGAGATCACCAAGGTCATCTTAAGTAGCAAGTGATATATTTTGACTCCATAACTAATTACTTCTAACTAGGGGTTAACATAGTTAAGAGGTTATCTCACATGATTCTATAATTACCTTGTTCAGATAATCTCTGGCCAGAGTAATATGTCAAGATGGATAACGATCCATAAAGGGCATTTTGGGAACAATGGTTAAATTAATATAACATATATAATTATATTTATATGAGTTGACAAAAATCCATACTCAAAATCTAATTGAGATAAGAGTGGTGAAAGGAGTAATTGCACGGTAACTATTTCTATGGAAGGGTATAGTCAAAACCACTTGACTTTCCTGACATTTGGGTAGTCATGATGCCTGGCTAGAGGCCGCTCATAATTTTTATAATAGTTTATCATAAATATCAATAAGGGATTGATAAAATAATTTAAAAAATTTTAAATCATATAAGTTTTGAATAGAACTCATAATTACATATTATACTGCCAAATGGACAGGAACCCAATAGGTCACACACATATAGAGTAAAGAATAAAATGGTAAAATGACAAGGATAATAATATTTGATATTATTATGGGAGAAGAGAAATGAAAAAGAGAATAATTAATTAAAGAGTTTAATTAATTATGATCAAATAGAAATGTTCACAGAACTTCTTAGAAATGTTCTGCAAAATTGACCTAATTGAAATATTGTATTTCATAATTAATTATTATTGGACTATAAGTGTTATAGGGATGATATAATAATTAATAGATCCATTGGAGAAATATATGAGGCCCAGAAAATTGGTTTTGGCACAAAAACCCACCAGAGGATGGGTTTCACACCAACTCCAAATATAAGGCCTTAGAGGCCTAATTCTTGGACTAAAATAAATTAAATATATTTTATAAGTGTTATGGAGCCTATATATTTAATTTGGATGGATTTAGAATTGATATGGATGATTAAATCCAAGTATATGCATAAAGGGCCTAGTTTGTGGGTTGTGTGCATAGTCTTTTATGAAAGGACTTAAATTGGATTTAATTAAGCCCAAATAAGTTAATAATATTTCCAAAATCCCAATTAATATTTATCCAACAATTTTAAAGAGCCCAATCACATTATGCAGTTGGATTTTTAACCTAGCTATAAAAATCCAAGATAAGTGATTTTAGGGTTAAGTGAGTTTTCATAAGAAAAGAAAATTCTCTCTTCTTCTAAACCCTAGCCGCCACTCCCTTGCTACCATCAAGAGGAATTGGGCCAGCCTTGTGATTCCATCATTCTTTAGTTAATTTGATCATTCTTTAGTGTGGATTACAATTGGAGGTGTTCTATTTTGGACACTATGGTTTGCGATAACCTGGTAAGAAGGAAAAACAATTGTTCAACAAAAATAAAAGGTGATTTTTCTTATTCTCATTAATATTTATATTGTAAATTCATGGCAAGATCAAATATATTGGTCAAAAATTTTAAATTCCTCTTATACATGTGATGTATATAACCAATTAATTCCCAACAGATTTGGGAGTTTGGGCTTTGGTAAGAATGCTAATAATAGTAGTGGTAGACAGTGGAAATATTGTTAAAGTATCAGCAATAAGGGTCAACCAGTACCGTTACTTTGAGTTAGATAAGTCATTATCCTAGTGCCTTAGCTTTTTGATGAAAGAAGGGAAGTTACAACCCATGCCAAACCTGCAAAAAGCCAGAGGTAGTCGGGATATAGGTCTGATTGAAATTATGCCTTCCATTAGCACATAGGACATGAGACTGATTACTATTATACTTTGAGGGATCATATCTAAGACTTTATTGATTCTTGATAGATTCTTGATCCAAAAAAAGAGCCAAGAAAAAGGAAGCTTACAATGTTGTGCCACCACCAGTGTTCATGTTAGGGTTTAGGTTACCAAAATGGTATGTTCTTAAAGATTTGTATAATAATGAGTATTTGCCTATCACTTATAAGGCACAGGAAAGTAGTAATGGTTTAGATACAAGTGCAAAGGGGTCTACAGAGGTAAGGGAATCAATTTGATTGGTAGACATATGAGATATTGATAGTGAAGTAGGTCTGATTAAGGTTGAGAAGGTGGGAATTTGATGAAGATGAGAAGGAAGTGACTGATAAAAAAGGGGTTAAATCTATCACTAGAAGTGGTAAGGTCATGCCTGAGCTAGAAAGGCTGCAAGAATCCATCGCACTCATAGAAGAGAAAACTATGGAAGATAACTTGGTTTTGAAGCAACTTAAAAAGATACCTGCTTAGATTTTGATATGGGATTTGTTAAGGTAGCCACCTTCCCGCAGGTAAAAGCTAGTGGAAGCTTTGAGTGAGTCAACATTTGCCACTACCATATCTCATTCCGAGTTGCTAGAGATGGTGAAAGGGGATTCTAGGGAAAACATCATGTTTACTAATGCAGATCTCCCCCTGGAAGGATGTAAGAATAACCATCCTTTTTACATTAGGGCTAAAATAAATGGCAAACACATCATATGTGTAGTGGTGGATGACGGTTCTTCTATCAATGTGTGTCTTTTTATAGCCATGGCAGCTTATGGCATTGATGAGACCATGCTCACTAAGACTCGACTCACTATAATGGCTTATGAAAACTCTAAGAGGCAAGCTACTGGCACTTTTAGGGCAATAGTAAAGATAAGGCCTATCGAGACTAAGGTAGAATTTGCAGTTTTACAGATATTAGCTAATTTCTTCCATTACTAAGGTGACCTTAGTTTCACAAGCTAGGATGGATTCCTTTCACCCTGCACCAGATGGTTCAGATTCCTCACAAAGGTGGTATGGTCACTATCAATGCAGCAAAAGAGAATTCAGTTTCCACTTTGAGCATAGCTAATAAGTCATTTAATAGGTTTCACATAGCTAGGATTGGTGTGAAGGAAGAAGAAATAGATTTTACGAGTCCTCAAGCTATTAACATGATCAAGAAAATGAGTTATCTGCCAGGCATTAGATTGGCAAAGAGTTCTTAGGGGATCTCTACAGCTATCGCTCTAACAAGCTAGAGGAACAGGAAGAGTTTCTCACATCTAGGAAAGCTTTTTGCTAGCATCAAAAGAATGCAAATAGTGTAGGGAAATCGAGCCTATGGTAATTCAAGGAACGATTGTCCCTAGTTTTGAAATATTTGATGATGTTTTTGATTGGTCAACTAGATCCATTAAGCCTATATTGGGGTTTTGGGATAAAGAAGTTATGGCCAAGCTTGCTAATTTGGATTTGGGTCACCCTAAGGAGGTGTTAATGCCAGAATCACTAGCCACTAGGGCTAAGAAAAAGGAGAAGGTTGAGTGCGAGGTTGTGGTGCTTGAGAAGAAGATGCCATCAGAAGAAGGAGAGGCTTATGTTGCTGTATTGACTATCCCTAATTTGGAAGATGATTTTTTTGCTAATGTAATTTATATTCCTCAATTGTTTAGTAATAATGTACTGTTTACTTCTCATGTTAATAAGATGAATAACTTTACTTATTTGTGTGATGTCTCATTTGATTGCATCATGTATGATCATAATCATTACACATTCATATTTGGCTTTAATTTAACAAAAACTACCCAATTTAATCTCGAAACCTAAGATAATACTAAGGAGATCTTGATTACATCTGACATAACTCCTAAAGAGAGGATAAAATTTGAAAGAATATTAAAAAATGAAAAAGTATTTGTCTGGACCTATAAAGACATGCTTGGGATTGGTAGAGATGTTGTACAACATGCCACTCTAGCATATCCGGATAGTAAACTAATAAAATAAAAGCTTTGAAGGCTCAGGCTAGAGTGGGTGGAAAAAGTGAAAGAAAAAGTTAAGAGACAGATTGAAGCTAAGTTCTTAGTAGAGGTCCAATATCCAACTTGGCTAGCTAATGTTTTTTTCTTACTATGAAAGATGGGAAAGTGCAAATGTGTGTATACTATCGAGATTTAAACAAAGCTTGCCCGAAAAATGAATTTTTGCTCCCACACATAGATCTGTTGGTCGATAGTCTGCCAAAATGCATGATGTATAGTTTTGTTGATGGATATACCTGGTATAACCAGATCTTAAATAAGATAATAGATAGAGTAAAGATAGCCTTCATTATCGAATAGGGAACTTATGCATACAAATTTATGCCATTAGGATTGAAGAATGTGGGAGCTACCTATCAACGGATGGCTACCAAGATCCTCGATGACTTGGTCCATGAGGAAGTAAAGGTGTACATTGATGATATCATGATTAAGTCAGATATAAGGGAATTGCATTTTAAGGCTTTAGAGAAGTTTTTCTAGTTGTTCGACAAGTACAATCTCCATCTCAATTTGAAGAAGTGTGTGTTTGGGGTGAACTCTAGTAAATTGCTAGGGCATGTAGTCAGCCATAAAGGGATAAAGGTGGATCCAAATAAAGTGAAAGCCATTCAGCAAATGTCAATGTTGAAGAATGAAAAAGAGATTAGAGCATTTTTAGGATAGATTAAGTACATCAATTGGTTCATTACTAAGCTCGCCTCCATATGTGAGCCGACCTTTAAGCTTTTGAAAAAGGATCAGCCAGTTAAGTGGAACGATGATTGTCAGAAGGCCTTCGACACCATTAAGGAATACCTATTACATCCTCCTATTCTCCAGCCACCTAAACCATTGAAGCCTTTAATTCTATATATAGCAATGGAGTGTAGTTTAGTGGGAGTTATGTTAGCCCAGAAAGATGATTCCAAAGCCGAATTCGTTGTGTACTACTTGAGCAAAAAGTTTCTACCATATAAGGCCAAATACATAGATGTGGAGAAGATTTGCCTGGCTATGATATAGGTCTTAAAGAAGTTGAGACACTAATTTCATTCCTGTAAAACCCAAGTAGTAGCTAAGCATAACCCATTTAGATGCATCCAGTCAGCACCATCCCTACTAGGGAAAATAGGAAGGTGGCTATTGCTTTTGCAGGAATTTAAGTTGGAGTATGTAACTAGGAAAATGATCAAGGGGAGGGTAGTTATAGAATTTCTCACTGATCACCCAATGGAAGGAGACCAAGTTGAGTATAAATTCCCAAGAAAAACCATAGGTACTATAAAAATTCAGGGTTTATAGATGTACTTTGATGGGGCTAACAATAACAAGAGCACTAGGGCAAGAGTCACCCTTATTACACCAGATGGTGAAAAACTCCCTTTGGCCAAGAAACTAGGATTTAAGGTAACCAACAATGAAGTTGAGTATGAAGCTTGCATATATAGCGTGGAAGCCTTGGTTGCACTAGTGGCAAAGATTGTTGAGGTGTTCGAGAGTTCATCCTTAGTGATTTACCAAGCCAAGCGAGAATGGTCCGTCAGAGGGAAAAGACTAGTACCCTATGTAGAATATCTGAGGAGATTAAGTGTTCAGTTCGAGACATACACCTTTTTCCATATGCCACGGGATGAAAATCAATTAGTAAATGCCCTAGCAACCTTGGTACCTATATGGAATAATCCTAGAGGGATAGTCATGAGACCAGTAATAGTCACGAGCTCAACCAGACATTGCTTTAAGAATGAACAACTAATGAGTTTATATGGGTTCGATGGCAAGCCTTGGTACTATGATGTCTTTGGAAAATTCCAAGTTCCTTGAAGAAGAGATAGAGAAAGATCAAAAGATAATTCAGAAGTTATCTAGCCAGTTCATTAGTGTAAATAGGATCCTCCATAAGAGACAAGTCGATGGTATCCAGTTAAAGTGCCTAAATGAGAGAAAAGCAAAAAAAAAGTTATGGAAGAAACTCATGTAGGGGTATGTAGGGTCCATATGCATGGACTAATATTGGCAAGGAAAATAATGCAATAAGGGTTCTTTTGGTTGACCATGGATGCCGATTGCTCCAAATATGTGAGAATATGCCATCAATGTCAACAATACACCGACTTTAGTCATTTGCTTATTACAGAGTTGTGTAATCTATCCTCACCCTGGCCTTTCTCAACTTGAGGGATAGACATCATCGAAGAAATCCACCAGACAACCTTTAATGGTCATAAGTACATTATAGTCGCCATTGATTATTCACAAAATGGGTAAAAGCTGAGTGCTTCAAAAGATTAACGGCATAAGAGATGGCTCGGTTCATTGAGAGAAATTTGATTTATAGGTATAGAGTGCCTCATCACATAATATCAGATAATGGGGTTCAGTTTTAGGTGGAAACTAGACATATGCTGTAGAAATACAGAATTTGCCATCATAAGTCATCACCTTACCACCCGTAGGTGAACGGGGCAGTTGAAGCCGCTAACAAGAATTTGAAAAAGATCTTATCTATGACTGTGCATACGTATAAGGATTGGGCCAAAAAGATACCATTAGCTCTATAGGGGTACTGAAACACTGTTAAAACTTCCATGGGGCCACTCCCTTATGTACGATTCAGAAGCGATGCTACCAATAGAGATTGAACTCTAATCATTAAGGGTTGTATTAAAGGCCAAATTACCAGAGACAAAATGGGTGGAACACAAAATGTCATAGTGAACCTGTTAGATGAAAATTTGATTAGAGCTTATTACCATAACTAGATGTACCAGAAATGATTAGCTCAGTCTTTTTTTAAAAAAAAAAGGGTTAAAGGCTATTATTTAAAAGAAGGGGATTTGGTATTTAAGTAGATGAGACCTAGCTTACCTGACTAGAGAGGGAAGTTTAGGCCGAATTGGGAGGGCCCTTTCATTCTGAAGAAATTACTATCTAAGGGAGTAGCTATCCTCACAAACAGTGATGGGAATGAATTCAAGGAGCAGGTTAACATTGACAAGCTAAAAAGATTTCATGGATAAACAAATAAAAAAATAAAAAACATCCAAAGAAATGATAGCCCACGAGTTAAAAATAAAAAGGTGGCCTTGCTAAAATTGGGTCTCCTACTAAAGCGAAAATCAAAAAAAACCACCTTAGGCAAAAATTAAAGGTTGAGAGAAAATAGCCAATTAAGAAAACCCATGAGTGTTGATTAGCGACAGGAGTTGGGCGCATTTAAGGTGCCACTATCTGAGATTAAATGAAGGTTATGTTTTGTATTAATTGTCATATTATGATTATCAGTATTGCAAGTTACGATCATGTGAGAATGCACGAATAATCTAAGTTAAACACTGCAATTAACATGAAAATAAATGTATTATTTGTTTATAAAAAACAATTGCATAAGAACAAATAAAGCAAACATAACGACACCGCCCAAACATAACAACAAGATGAAAGCACTAACCATACATGTATGTCAACAAAAGAAAGCAATAAAAAGTGTTTGTTCCAGCAGCCATCGCTGTAATATATTACATGCCAAGAAAAAGAAAAAGCAGTAACAACGGCTAGCTATTTTTCAAAAAGGCTCATCAAGTGGCACCATGCCCTTTAAGACCTCCTTTGCCTGGATGCCTCAACAATAATGCTCTCATGTCAGATGCCTTGATAACCCATAAATGGTACTTTACATTGGTCCCAAAATTGCAAATATTCACTGGTGGAATGTTAGTCCTTATAGGTAAATGCCTCCAGATGTAGTGGTAACCCATGACAAAGGCATCTATTAGATCCTCTCCTCTAAAATTCAAGCATGCATGCATTATCTCTTACCTAAGGCCAAATTGTCAGGTACAGTATACACTGATGCAGAAGGTAGCTCGGTGAAGATCACAAAAGGGAACACACCCAGAGGTCCCATCATAGGTCATATACTCAATGCAGATCCATAGGCATATGAAACTTACCCTCCATTTCACTATAGACCTCAGTCGTATGATGCCTTCCTCCACAAAGCCAATCCAATACCATCGTATGTGGGCATCGAAGTACCTTAGGGATATACATCCATGACATGAGGAGGAGGTTTGGCCAACATTCTAAGTTTCTCCTACAGTTAGATTAAAAAAAAGAAAAAGAAAAAAGAAAAGAATAAATAATAATGATAATAAGAATAAATGCAAAAGTTGCTGGAATGGTTTGGAGTCCATTTTAGGCAAAAATTAGGCACAGCATTTTGTAAGCAACATCCACATCATGAGCAAGAACCTTGCTGATGATCAATAGATAAAGGATGTCCTTAGACCAAGGTTCAAAAAGAAGGAGGTCCTTTTCATAGATTATTTTGCAGGAGTGGCCCATCAAGAGCCAACTGTGCCACCTACCATATAGGGTTTTCCTATCTCTCAGCAGGAGCTACCAATTGGGGATTATGGTCATCCTAGCAAGTCATTATCCTTAGCACCACCTCTACCTTAGCCAGAGGCACTTGCAACCCCAAAGGATGCCATATTGTAGGGTATTCGGAGTATGATTGTGACTCAGACTGCCATGGCCATAGATATATAGGCAATCACGAGGAGCAGGTTAGGCAGCATGAGGCATATCTAAAAAAACTTGATGACATTTATGTTTACTAATGGTAGCTTATAATTGGCCTAGCTAGGATAGAGATTAGGGTTTAGAATGTGGATAAGAGTGTTCAGAAGGCCACAAAGCATATCACAACATTAGAGACTACATTCCGTACCACCATTGAGATAGTTAAGGGGGCTAGGGAAGAGATGGAAAAGAGAATTGACAAGCTTAACACCAATTTTAGAGCTTATGTGACTAGTATAGATGGGGTTATTGCAGGACACTTTATGGCACCGATAGCAAATTTGGCTAGTATTCGAGCAAAGATGGACCAACTTTTAGGTTATATTAATGAGTTTATCCATCCTATTACTATTGACCCCTCAGGCCTTACACAATCAGGTCCATCCGCCCTTCAGGTATTAAGCCCACCGTTCTACAAACACCATTCTCGTTCTTCACCTGAGGGCCCTACTGACTATGGCCTATATTGAGGCTCCATGATTTCAGGAAGATGATGACATTCACACCTATTTTTATGTCACACACAGTTTACATACATTCATACATTAGGACTTCTATTATAGGATGAAGTTTTTTTACATTTGGATATTTGTTTTGCATTTGTTAGGATTGTTCCTTTAAACTTATTTTGGGATTATTATTTATTTGTCATGATTGATATATATTATTTACTCGTATATGTGATGCACGGTGCTACAAAGTGATATTACTTACTCCTAATGGGATAAGCATAGTTTTGGAATGCTCTAATCACAGGACAAAAATAATGGATTAATAACGAACTATATGTCACAATTATAAATAGGCAATGGATTCAACAAGATTTCCATATCATTTGCCAAAAAAAGTAAATAATTATTTTATCAAACCATGCAGGGGGTAACAAAATCCAATCTAACTTTTTAACACTGCAAATACAGGATAAACATAATTTAACTGGCTATACAGCATCAACCACTGCATCGTTATAAGCACCGCCTCTGATGGCACTCCTTCCGCTGTAGGGAGCAAGCTATCATATGAGTTAACTCCAGATCTAACCCGCCAATACACATAAAAAATTTTTGTAAATCAAATAAAGGCATAACTGTAGAGTGGAATTACCTTAAGGTATAGCCATAGAGTGGAATCGCCTTAAGGTATAGCCACAGAGTGGAATCATCTCAAGGTATAGCCATATAGTGGAATCTCCTCAAGGTATAGCCATATAGTGGGATCGCCTTTAAGCTAAGGTATAACCACAAATTAAATTCGCCTCAAGGTACAGCCATAGAGTGGAATTGCCTTCAAGCTAAGGTATAGCCATAGAGTGGGATCGCCTTCAACCAAGATATAGCCATAGAGTGGGATTGTTTTCAAGCAAAGGTATAGCCACAGAGTGGGATCGCATTCAAGTCAAGGTATAACCATAGAGTGGAATCGCCTTCAGGTTAGGGTATAGCTGTAGAAGTGGAATCACCTTTGAACTAGGGAACACGCCATAGGTTGGCATTGGTTACCAATCAAGCCTTCTTAAAAAGCAAACAGGGAGATCATCTCCTTAGGTAAACTTCTCTCTCTTACTCTAAACTTTGGCTTACCTAGAATCTTATGTGTACTAATCTCCCCAAAGTTAGGGGCAATTGTAGACATCAAGTCCTGAGAAGGCTTTTGTTAGGGTTACCTAATGAGGAAAATGCTCCTTAAAAGACAATAGATCAAAGATGATGAATCCTTTTCATGTTGAAATCCTTTTTAGAAAAGTATTTTTAAATTGTTTGTATTTCTGATTTGAGCGATCAAGTGTATTCCGATTGAAGGTGTAAAAGGAAAACTAAGTAAGAACCAAGCCTTGGACACCCATGCATAAGGGCTTGCATGCCAGTGCACATAGGGAATACATCATTATTTGGTAAAGATTGAAATATTTTTTGCCATTTATGGTAATACAGCCTTGCATAAGGGGAATCTTTCCTTTTCAGGTAAATGACCCTAGGCACTTAAGATGCATGCCCGTAACCTCTTAAGCGTACAGCTGTATAGCCTAAAAGTTGGTGCAATCTTCAGAAACAAGTCCATGGATGGTTGACTTGTAGGAATGCACACCTGTGCATAACCTGTTGCACACCCGTGCACTTTTCCTTATATAAGGAATTGGTTATTTACTTTTAGAGAGGTTGTAAAATGTACTTCAGAAGATAGTATCATAGTTATAAAGATTTTAAAAGGTTTTCAAATGTAAAAAGGTTTGTTTTGGCATTTAGCTTTTATACTTTTCAATTGCTTTTGATTATTTCAACATACAAAGGGTCCACAAATCCGACGTTCGATAATCTAATCAAGTAAGTACACTAAAGGTAATATAAAAATTCTTTTTTACTCAATTTAGTTTTTTGACAATATAAAATCCATGCATTTATCATTTCAAATGTTATAGATTTTAGTCGTAAATTTATTCATTGTATTTTTATTATATCTTTTATCATACTTAGATTTAGGTTGTGAAACCCTTTTTAAAGGGTATATTACCATCGGTAGCCATTATTAGGTTATTCTTGTAAAAATCTCTTTATTGTTATTTATTTGTGTTTTCTCAAATAAATTTGGTTTGCAAGTCATTTTATCTTTTGTGTAATATTCCCTTCCTACTCCTTTTTGGATCTGTTATCAACAAGGACTTTATTTGAAAAGGGAAGAAAACCAAACAATGCTAGGTCAATATGGCCATGCATCAACTAGTGTACACTTATGCATCATGTGATGTGTTGCCCAAAATGGGTTTTCTCATTGTTTAAATAAAAGAGTTGATCGTATGTCGCTTAATGCACGTCAACGCATACTTGACATACGTACCAGATTCTCGCCCCTTGTATATTTTATTTTTACCCTTTTTATTTTCCTTTATTATAATTATTTTTATTTTTGTTATTACCATTATTGTTATGATTGTTATTGCCAATGGCCCTTTGGTGAATATAATCGAGCAAGTGTTGCAAGTAAGTCCCCCCAAATCTCTTATCTTTTAGTATAAAAAGGTTTCTTCAACCACAAATGGAAAAAGGCACAAGAAAATATTTATAGTAAAGAATTTGGATATTTCATTAATAAAATTAGACCAATGTCCACATTTTACCTAGGAAACTCATATAAAAAATTAACTTTTAATAATGTAAATGATACTTGTATATAATTAAATAACACAGGATATTTCTTAAACAAAACTTAGATTGGTAAGTCCCTATGACTCTTTACTATCAGCCTTGTGGTGCACAATGAGATGCTTTCAGGCTATCAATTATTAGCAATGAGATAGGGATACCTCGGCATGCTATCACATACCTTACAGGGTTTGAGATTTGGTAAGTTAAGTTGGGTCCCTTTCCCATCATAAAGTTACCAGTCAGTCTGGGTAAAGGAACTTTAACCTAGTTAAACCTTAAAAGCAGGACCAAATCATTAAAGGTTATAGGTTTTATTCCTCAAGATTGATAATCTCTTGGTTCTGAGGTTGAAATCGTGTCTCAAAAAAAGGAAAAGAGGTCGTACATCACACTCTATTAGCTCAAGTACAACTGGTGCTAACCTACAAGCTACCCTAGTCTTAAGGACTATTAAAAGCATGTACTACCCTATACATCCACGAACCGGCTCATTCATTCTCATAGTGTGGTCTGCAGATAGGTCTACAAAGATATCCTCCTTAAGTGGTGGCCTAAATGTCCCCTCATCTACCCTCAGATGTAAAAGCAGATGGGTCACCAGTCCTCTTACACAAATCTATGTGGTGGGTTATGTGGATAACCTAGCCAAAGTGGCCATTATCTCATGGTTGATATCCACTTGTCTGCCTTATACATAGACAATAAATGAAAAATGTTGATTGTATTGACCGATCCAGGACTGCCAATTCGACCAAGATATAAAGTGGCAATAACTCTTTATATGTACATAAAGGTCTGAGTGGCCAGTAGAATGCTCTTGGCCATATCCTTATGGTATATAGTGCTAGAAAGTGTAATATCGGCCAAATGCTGCTTGTTAATCCCTCTTTTCGGGACTAAAACCCCCTCTCCAGTGGGCAAACTCAAGGCTTCAGGGAATCACCATCAGTTGATACTATATCTGATCCCTTTAACCTTAAAGGTGATGACACCCTCCTCTGTATCTATCCTCTGGAACCCCCTATAGTTCAAAATGGCCAGAAACTCCTTAACCACCTTCGAGTAGGGGAAGAATGAAGGTGAGAAGAAATCCACCCAACTAGCTGTAAGTAATAGCTCATCAACCTCATCCAGCATCCCCATGCTCTATAGTAATTATTTGGATATGAACTTACTGGCTCAATACTAGATTCGAGCTAAGGTCTCGCATCTTTTTGCCTTCTCTACAATTGTCTAATCGAGAGTTGATAGAGTAGGCATAGCATGTGGCTCACATTGTAGGGCCATTTTGATGATGAAATGGGTAATAAAAAACATGTGATGAAAATCAAAATGAAGATCACCTCAAAGAGCGCACTATTTCGTGATGAATTTCAACATAAATGGATTAAAAAAGTTAACAAACAAGGGAGAAACACTCAAAAAATCAAGAATGAGAGCTTAAAAATGTAATAATGGCAATTTAAAGAGAGAAAATAAGAAAAGAATAAGAAAAGGTAGATTTTTCAAATTTTGACATGATAGATGGGCTGGCCATTTGTCACAGCGAGTTATGGGCACAACTTATATCCCATTTGTCGCTTCATTTTTTTAATTTTGAATTAGTTTTATTTTTTTATTTTTTATCTCTTTTTTTTTCATTTTACCTCATATGTGACCAAAAAATGTTTCTAAAACCTAGAAGACCAACAAATTATTTTACAACCTATTAATTATTATTATTATTAAAATTTAATTAATTATATATATATATATATATATCTTTTTTTATGCTAGATACTCCCTGAATTTTCAAAACTTTGATGAATTTCAATAGTATCGGTATATTTTCTACATTACTTGAAAAAAATAAACAGCAAATGGATATAATAAATGTAAGTGTGTAATGCATGAGCCATGCAAATGTACAAAAGAAAGCATTTAAGTGATCCAAGGGTGACAGATAGCCAGGCCATGAATTGTTCCTGAGTGATGGTGATGCGAAACCCCAAGGCTAGAAAACTTGAAATCCCTTAAACATACAATATGATGGCAAAGATAAAATAGATAAACACCCTCCCTATTGAACCCTGAAATAACATGTAATTAGAAATGAAAATAATTGGCAAAATAAGAATATGAAAAATTCCACAATTCAAATAATTGATAACTAATTCAAATTCTTAAGGCAATAGAAAAGAAAGCAAGCAAACTCACTAATATTCTCTAAAGAGAATTCGGCCAAGCCAATGAAGAAATTCTTCAAGTTTAATAATCAATCAAAATCTATTTTTTAAAAGTTGTAATGAGGTATTTATAGCCTCCAAAAGGTAGGTAACCTTAAATAAGTGAAAAGGCCTTCTAAACATAGGCCTCCCACCAAATAACTAAGCCTAAAATAAATAACACTGAAATTTAGCCCATAGGCCTAACTTATTATAAATAATCTAAATAAAAATAATAAGTAAAAGTTCTAATTAAAGCCCAAACAATTTAGCCCCTTAATCCAATAATTACCTAAACAATGCACATGCCTTAGCCCATAAGATGTGAACATGCACATGGCATATACATGGCACATGACTTGGCACATGTCTAGCACATGTCAAGGTACATGTTTGGCATATGTCATGGTCATATGTCCGGCACATGTCAAGTGTCACATGATCGATACATGTCAAGCATCATATGACTTGCACATGTCAACTTAACTTCTTCATGAATTCGGTCCCATTTGGTTGGATATGGCATAATTCGGCTTGAATCTCTTTTGAATGTCTATATCTTTCATAATTCAACCAATATTAAGCTCCAATGTTCATTGATCTTTCCATGATAACCCGTGTTCACATCATTCCCTCCCTCTGAAGAAAAGATTCATCCTCGAATCTTTATCTTGTTCAAGTTAGGAATTAAAACTTGAGGAATAAACTCATCTTAATAAATGATCTTCTGAATAGTTGGAAATAATATAAATTCTTCTTCAAAAAAGAACTCATCATGTTCCTGCAATTTAACAAAGAAACTAGGAAAAATATGGTTAGTCCTTAATACATCGTTATGACTATGATTTCATTTTTCATGTACAATTTAACCTCCTCAAGCAATAGAGGAACACTTGAAACTTGTTGATCTTCCATCACAATCAAACAATCTTCTTTTCCTTTAATGATTTCTTCATCACTCAAAAATCATCTTTTCCTTCAATTATTTCTTCATCACTCATACCTCACTATGAAATAAGACTATATCTATATCATCCACTTCAGGTTCACAAATTATTTCTTCTAGGATAACTTCCTCTTTATTTATCTTCTCTTCTTACTTACATATTGGACTTAGTAGTTTCATAAGTTTTTTAAAGTGTAATTCCATATCGTTAAGGTTTTACGTCATACACTTTCTATCTTCCTTTAACACCTTCCATTCTTCTTGATTTGAATACCGCTTTGACTTGCAATAGGAAATCCTTACAAAACACTCATGTCTCACTCAAAATTAGCTTTTACTCTTATTTAAGCTCACATCTTGCCTTTTTTCACTCTACTTTTAACAATTAGATTGCACTTCAAAATTCAATTCACAAACCAAGAATTTGAGCACATTTTAGAAAGTAAGGAAATAACCAAGCTAACAATAAAAAAAAAAGCTAAAAAACTAGAAAGAAGATAATAAACAAGAAAAAGGTGGTACATGAACAAGAATGAAATACCACTTGATTATATTTAAATTAGAGTATTAAAACAAGTAAAGATACTCTAATAATGTAAAAGCAACAACAACTAGTTAAAAACAAAACAAAAAAAGAAGCAACAAGAATTGAGAAAATGATAATATGGTTAAAACATGTGAATTTGATCAACTACAAGGTGAACCAAATATAAAACCTAACTATTCTACCCCACAAAGTAAGAAAATATCAAAGATACCTAATTACACTAAATATGGCATATTGCATGCAAGACAAACCAATTTCGAGCCAATTTGTTCAATAGGCCGAATGGTGTAACAAGCTTGATTAGTGTGTCAAGTTGTGTTCAAAATAGTGGCAAAGTGATGGCAAATTGATGGAAAAATAATGCCCAAATAAGGGCACAAATGGTGGTAAATAATACCAAAAATGGTGGCACAAATGATGGAAAATGATACCAAAAATGGTGGTACAAATGATGGCAAATGATACCAAAATGGTGGTAATTATTGACAACAAATGGTGGCACAAATGGTGGCACAATGATTGCAAAGTAAAATCCTTGTCTAAGTTGGATTAGGATTGTAATACCAATTCAAATATGGATTAGGATTTTAATTGGAGAAGAGGATTTGCATATTGTTGGAGGCATTAAGTAGTAAGTATTTTGAAATGTTGTTTCTACTTTAGTTTCTACTTATTTCAGTTGCTATGTTGGATGCCAAGTCCTATTGAGTTTGAATTTATGCATCGTCTATATGATCAGAAATGATTTAGTGATATTGTTAATGTCTGCTGTGGATCTAATCTTAGGATGTCTTTGGTAAGAGGACTTTTTCTTCGTATTGCATAATATTTTAGCAGAAATGGAGGAATTCATAGAGCTATAACCTGTTCCAAATGCTCATATCCCTGTGATGAAATTCAAGTTTGACAATATCTATTGACCTTCTCTATGCAAGTATGTCTCTGTTCACTATTTATGACATTGGGGAACTGCATACTTAGTTTATTTATCGATGGATGTAAACTTTCCTGTCCTTTCATCTATTGGGATGTTGTCGTATCTTTAGTTTAAGGATAGTAATTAGGCAATGAGTTCTTAACCTAGGATACAATGGATTATACTGATGAGTTTTTTTCTTTTCTTTTAAATTGTGTCTATATATAAAGACTCTCTTTATCTATATCTCTTATATTTTTATTTCTGTCTTATGGATAAAACTTAGACATTTCAAATGTGTCTGTTCTTTATGATGTTGATGAGCCTACTTTTTGGAGCCTTAATGGCTGTAGGGTTGCTGATCAAATTCTTAAACTGGCAAATGAGTTAATCATGGGCTTGGAAGTTTTTAGGCAAGGATGGTGATTGAGGGACCAATCTTTTAATGTTTTTATTTTCAATGTTTTGAGGGGGGGGTATTGAGGCTAGAGTGGCTTAATGAAAACATTCATGAATAAAAGATTAAGAACTTTTAAAGGTTGTGATATGAAGTTGGTTTGGAGCGTGCCTTATGCTATCTTTGTATCATTGCTCACCATGTAATATAAAAAGAATTTAAAATCTCCTCCTTGCATGTTTTTGCTTGTGCTGCATTTTCTATGCTAAATCAGTATCTCCATAATGTTATAATGGGAGTGGCAAATTGAAGTTGGTTCATTTCAATATTAAAATGCAAATAGAAGTTTGATTGAAAGAATTTATAATGATGAGATGAAGAATGTCTGATTGAACTCTTATTGATAGTTGCCACGACATAGTAACGTATGGCATAATGATCTTTGCTTGGATCAGACAGCGACAACTTATTTCCTATTCTTTTAGAATGCTATGTTTGTGTTTGACTTTTTTTCCTCCCTTTATTTCATAATTAATGAACGAGTGCAAATGGCTCAATATGACTACTCAATTCACTCTTGGATTGGAGGATGATTTTAAGGTCATTATTGGAGTAAGATAATAATTAATATTTATTTACCAGCATCTTGTCATCACATTTTCACCAATAGGATGCAATTGATTATTAGAGTTTCGTTTAGTTTGCAAGTTGAAAAAACTTATTTTCATGGTTTCAATATTTGTGAAGCTTTAACAAAAGGCAGATTGTTTCAATGATAGATTATCAGTAAAAAGGGACTGTATTTAGGCTTAGGGTATATTACTACAGCAATAGGATGAATAATCCCTACCGCTAACAAGGTTCACGTATTTTTGGTCACAGACTATCAGTAAAAAGGGACTGTATTTAGGCTTAGGGTATATTACTACAGCAATATTAGCTAAGAGCTGATTCTATATTTGTTAGGAAATTGTAAAGATTTAATTTGCTATTAATTTTAAGAAAATGAATTGTATAAATAATACTTTATTTTATATATTGTTTTTTTATGTTAACTCTCTATTTGTAATGAATTCATTACAAATTATATATATATATATATATATATATATGAAAATATAAAATTGTTATTTAAATTTGTATCTATTATATATGAATTTTATAATATAAGATTATTATTTATATTGTGTTCAGGATAAAAATTTTAAAATACAGCAAATGAAAAAAATTCAATCATGCAATAATTTAGCGACGAATTTGCGACAGGAATCTATCACTAATGTGTAATAGAAAGAATTTAAGAAATAATTAGCGACAAATATTTTGTCGCTAAATTTTACAGTAAATTTTTAATTAGCGATGGAAAATGTAGTCGCTAAATATTATTATTATAATTTGGTGACTAATTAGGAATATAAATTAGCGACGAAAAAAAATTAGCGACGAAATTTTTCATCGCTAAATTAGCGACTGATTTTGAATTTCGTCGCTAATATATTCACGACTGGCCTTTTAGCTACTGTTCGTCGCGACGTTGCTAATTTAATTTAAGGACAAAAATCTGGTAATTAGCAACGAAATTTTCCATCGCTAATTAGCAGTTTTCTGTAGTGTTTGTTGAAGAAATCAATCTAAATAACTCAGGTTTCTCCCTCTCTCTCTCTCTCTGTGGATTTAGAATCGGATGAGGTCAACACTCTCACTCCTCTATACATTTTAGCTCATCACACAATCATCCAACATGAAGAGTTAACTCTCTGATGGCTAATTTAATGGCAAAAAAGGGGGATATAAGATGTTACTTGGGAGGATGAGTTCGTTATATGTAATCAGTTTCTTTATTTTAGTCTTAAGGATAAGACTGTTTCCCCACCCTTCGGCAATGATAAAGAAGATGCAAGAACAAGGAGATGTAAGACCATAGGCCTAAGATATGGAGGGTATACGTAAGAACATTAAAAAAAGGCAACTGATAAGGATGGTGAGCTAGCATAAATTACTTAGGATTTTAGGGGAAGAAAGACAAAGGGAAGTGAGTATATAAATATGTTTTAGCTAAAGCGAAGGGAGGCATAGGAATACTTTTGCACTTGGCATGAGGCTGGGTAAGGGATAGGGAGAGAGAGAGAGAGCAAAATGTTTGGTTGTTCTTCTCTTGTGGGCATTTAGCCCTTACTTCTAATCTTTTCTTTTATTACCTGTAATGATTATACTAGGAAAACACTATTGTATTTAGAAATTATATCAATATACAACAGTTCCATTTTAGTTCATGTTCATTTTTTGAGTGATAACTTGAATTATAACTACATTTTTAGTAAGGGTGGTAAAAAGTATTATATTACTTTTGTTGATGATTTTTCTAAGTATACTAAGGTGTATTTGTTTAAATCAAAAGATGAGGTCATAGAAATGTTCTAAAAATATAAGGTAAAAGTAGAAAATCAACTAGACAATAAAACAAAAAGGCTTAGAATTAATAACGGTGGAGAATATAGTACCAAATTTCTTGAAGAATTCTATGAAATAAATGGCATAATACATGAAATTAGTGCTCTTTATACTCCATAATAGAACGACATAGTTGAAAGGAAAAATAGGATATTAAAATAAATAATGAATGCCATGTTGCTAAGTTCTAGTTTGACTAATAATATGTGAGGGGAAACTATTTTATCTGCATGTTATATACTTAACAAGGTTCCTTACAAAAGGTTAGATAGAATACCTTATGAATTATGGAAAGGTTTTGCCCCTAATCTTAAATATTTAAAAGTGTGAGGTGTTTAGCTAAAGTTGGTTTCTCAAAATTTAGAAAAACCAATATTGGACCTAAGACATTTGATTGTGTTTTTTATTGGCCTATGCTCAAACTAGTGCAGCATATAGATTTATGTCTTTGGGTGACAATTTCATTTGTGAACTTAGAAATGCAAAATTTTTTAAACATATCTTTCCTTTGAAAGGAAGAAAATGATATTATCTATGTTGGTCCTTCTAATAAATCCGTTGTGCTTATCCCTTTGCTTTTTACTCTTAATAAGCATGAAAATGAATCTAGGAGGAGTAAGAGGCAAAAAATAGAAAATATTTTTGGACCAAATTTTATTACTTCTTTTTTAATTGAAAATTATGATTACAATCGATTAACTGAAGATATTTTTTAGCTTTTTTAATAGAGGAAGATCCAAAAATATATGAATAGGCTATCACATCCATGGATGCTAGCTTTTGGAAAGAAGCCATTAAAAGTGAACTCAACTCTTTAACGACAAACCATACCGAGGAGCTAGTTGATTTACCCAACGAATGTAAACCTATTAAGTGTAAATGGGTTTTTAAAAGGAAAATGAGACCTGATTGATCTTTAGAAAATTTAAGGCCAAATTAGTGGTTAGAGATTACACCCAAAAAAAAATACATTAACTATTTTGATACTTATTCTCCTCTAACTAAAATTGTTACCATAAGAACTCTAGTTGCACTTTCTGCAATTTATGATCTTGTAGTACACCAAATAGACATAAAAACAACATTCCTTAATGGAAGTTTAGAGGAAGAAATATACATGGAACAACCCAAGGGTTTTACGTCTTCTGGATAGGAGAACAAGGTGTGTAAGCTAAAAAAGTCTCTTTATGGTCTAAAACAAGCTTCTGAACATTGGTATAAAAAGTTTGATAAAACTTTAATAGGTAATGATTATATTGTGAATGGATCTCTTATGTTTATTCAAATTTTTTTAGATCAGAATGTGTACTTATATGCCTTTATGTTGATGATATGTTAATCTTTGGTACTAATATGAATGTAGTTAATGAAACTAAGATGTTTTTATCTTCTCAATTTGATATGAAAGATTCAGGAAAGGTTGATATGATTCTTAGTATCAAAATAAGAAAAACTGGAACTGCCTTTTCCTTGTGTTAATCTCATTATATTGAGAAAATGTTAAAGAAATTCAATTGTTTTAATGTTGGGCTTATAAGAACACCATATGATCCAAGCATGTTTCTTAAGAACCATAATGGTCCTAGTGTTTCACAAGTTGAGTATGCTAAAATCATATGAAGCATTATGTTCCCCAAGAATTTTACTAAGCCTAACATAGCTTATATAGTTAGTAGATTAGTTGTTATACTTATAATCCAAATAATGAGCACTGGAATGCACTTGATAGATTACTTAAATATCTCAAAGGTAGTATGAACTGGTTGGCAGGTGTGCCATTATGGAGGAGATCCTTAATACCTATTTCCTTACACTGTGACTCACAAATATCCATTAAGATAGACAAAAAATAGTGTTTATAATGGAAAAAAAAGACACATTTGTATTAGCCATAGTGCCATTTGATAATTTTTGAAGAATGGAGTAATTTCTTTGCAGTATGCTAGATTCAAAAAGAATTTGGCATATCCTTTTACAAAAGGGCTAAAAAATAGAGTTTTTCATAAATCATCGAGAATAATAGGGCTTAAACCTAAATGTGACACACGTCGAAACCCGCTCAATTTTGCTTAGGTTCTCAAAGGCCCAATTTTAGAATCCAAGATCGGATGAGGCTTACTATAACTCATAAACTGACCACTTCATAATAAAAAAAAAGATTTTAGATCCAATTTATTGTTGATGATTAATTAATGAAAGCATCCAATATGGGCTCAAAGAGGCAGATTTCACGGAGTTGCCACCAAACAAAATATTGAAAAATGAATCTCAACTTTTTGATGCCCAAATAGAGATTTATTTTTGGGACATCACTCTTACTTGGCATCTCGATTAGTTGTTTCTTATAATTAGGTTTTCATTATTAGTCTACTACCTCCCTTCTGACATGATGCAATACAATTAAACCAACACATCAATCAATTAAGAAAGCGACAAAAAAAGTGATAAAAAAGAATTAAATCCACTACTTAAATTATTACATAAGCAAATTGTTCAGCTGGGGATTAAGATATATACATAAATCGGGGTATTTATTATTTTTGGAACATTGGTTCGCTCATACATATTTACAAGAGGTAAAGTGTCTTTGTCAATTTTAGAAAAAAACATGAGATGAGTGATCCTAATTTTGATAAACAATATGACTCTTGTTATTGTGTGGTTTTGGGAGTAAAAGATGGAATTGGTCCATTTCATTAGGAAAATGCAAATTAATTAAATAAAAAATTATTTGATCTTTTTTTCCAATTAACATGCCCCAAAATGAAAATACATGAAAAATAATAATCAAATTACAAAAAAAATAAATAAATGAAATAAACTAAATAAACAACCACATAAATAGAAAAATAAGTAAATAAAGAAAAATAAAGGAAAAAGGGATAAAAATCAAAACCGTCCAGAGGATGTCTTTCCAAGGCAAACTAATCTTCCAAAACACTCCAAAAGACATAAAGGACGATTGCTCAAAAGAACACAAATGAACAAAGAAATTATCATATAAAACAATAATAAGCCAAATAATGAAATTAAAATACATTTTGAATAAAAGTACTAAAGGAACATAATGTAAAACATGAGGGAACAGAAGCAAAAATATCATTAAAAATGATTAAAATGCAAAACAAAATAAACATGCAAAGAACACTCAAAATAGACCTCAAGGAGCCAAAAGAGCCACAAATGACGAAGGGAAAGGGACAGATGGCCTACAGAGGGGGAGAGACGGAATAAGGAGAAGGCACTGTGACATCTCATCGATCGCGCTGAACAACGGTCGTCTATCAAGCCCTAAAACAAGTCAAATCTATACAGAAACAATAAATGAGATTCAAATCATGCCAACACAATATAAAATATGCCAAAATAAAATTTAAATCAAAGTTTCTTCATATTTAAATGGATGAAAGTAAGATCGTAGTCATGCATTCTAGTGCATGTTGGACAACTTAAATAGTCATGGCATAATAGAGATCACTAACAAATGTAATAGCTAGCATAATGACATGCAACCTGGCATCATAATTGACAAATATGCATGTTTAACTGATGAGCACCACATGAATTTAGAGAGAAAGTGAACAAAGCCTATAATATTGCCCTCAAGAATTCACAATTTTGTAACTTTGGAAAGCGTACTATACATCCCAATCCTTGATTCCCATGTTTAAGATAAAGAGAATATTGTTTGTTTGGTGTTAAAGAAAATTATTTAGATGCTTGAGACCCCAAGAATAGAGAATTAAACTTCTCTCTCTCAAAAATATGTTTCTCTGTCAACAAAATTTCATCCCCTAAAAACCCTAATTTTTCCTTTTTATACTTGAAGAAGAGTTAGAGAACAATTCCAACTTTAATTCCCTAGAATTGGAAGCTTTAATCCCTTAAAATCCATCCCATATCAAATTCTCTAAAATCTTATCTTTATCCAAGATTTTCAAAACTAAAATGTAATGGCCTCACTACCGGATCAGCTGTGAATAGTATTTTTCAATAGTGAATAGTGCTTTTCGAGGTGAAAAAGTACATCCAGAGGTGAAAAATATTTTATTTAACCATTAGAAAATATTATTTATGGTTATTCCGGGATTAAAATTTGGAGTGAAATTGAGGTCAAATAGGCTTTCAAAAGTTAGAAATACTAAAAAGGTCGCAGTTCTTTTCAAATAGTGGTTGACTTAAATTTTATCAAGCTCTTAAAATTAATAACTGAGCTCTAAGAATCACCAAATATTGCAAATTTTTCTAAAATGATATTTAGAATTTTTTTGCTATAAAATGGTAATTTTTTAGTAATGCTAATAATTATCGAATCGGACCGATCTGATTGAATTTGATCGAAAATGGACTTCGATTAAGTTGAAATTTTTTGTATAGCCTAATTTATGTATGTTATAAGTTATGAAATCAAATTTGGGACGAATTGGATTTAGGAAGTGAGAAAACCACAGAAAAATTGCATGTGGGCCTAAAAAAGGGTTATTGGGCTTTAGGTTGGACTAAGGCCTAACCCATTTGAGCCACTATAAAAAACCAATGGGAGAAGATTTTTTTTGGTTGATCCTTATCTCTTTCAACCATCTTCTGGTTGATCCTTATCTCTTTCAACCATCTTCTCTCCCTAGCTTGTCTGAATGTTCCTTTTCTCTCTTTCTCTCAAATTTCTTCAATCAATCTCTTAATTCTTCACTTAATCCAAGCATTTCAAGTGTGATTCAACCTCCCTAGAAGGTTCTTAAGGTACCTACTCTTTGATTTGAGTAAGAATAGTGGGTAAAATCAAGGGTTAAAGTGAAAAACTTGAATTTGGGTAAGTGAAATTTAAGTTTTAAATTTAGTTTAAGGGAGGCTAGAGTTGATTTTGGATACCTAGAGTTCATTTATGAAGTTATTTTGAGAAAAATAGATCAAAACCATAATGTTTATTTGATAAAGAAATTTGCCCTTTTTGTATATTCTGAAGGTGGTGTGCAAGCTTCCAAAAACAAAGGCAAGAAAAAAAAAGTCTATAGGAGCTTAAACGAGTGAATAAGGTTTGTGACTATGAAATCTTTCAATTTCCTTCAATTTTGTATAACCTACCTTTGCCAAATGGGTACTTAAAGTATACTAGGGTATATTTTGTGTATATATCATGTTTAATGCCATAAAATGAACTTGGACATGAAAAGAATTGTCCATGAATTTATTTAGAAATTATGAAATTTATATGAATATTTTAGAGAGTGAAATTGCATTACGTTTAAAGTAAAAATGTTGAATTATGATGAAATAATTCATAAAACAAGTGAAAATAATGAATTATAATTATATAATTCATAAAATGTGTAAAAATGATGAAAAAGTTAAGTGACTAGTGTATTAAATTGCAAGTGCGGGTGAAAGTATTAAAATGTAAAAAGTAAATTTAAGATAAGTAAGTAATTTTGCCCTTAGTAGTGATCAGACGATTTAAATCTAGTTCAGGATATGTTTGGCTAGCCATAGGGACATCCATATCGCGGTGCAAGTCATGGTGACTTACTTTGCTATGGCAAGTTTGTAATGATCACCCATAGTTCAATGAAGTGTTAAGTGTTCAATGAAAGTGATGGATTGTCCTTTTGGATCACTCCTTAGTGCAGTACTGTGGACCTATGGGGTCAACGTCCCGTATATTTGGTCTGAAGATTTCTTTCAAAATTATACTAGGAGCATAATGGTAAAAATGACATAAGAATACAAAAATTGAAATGAAAATGAAAATTAGAGAATGAGGACCTATAAGAAAGAAAATGAAAATTTTAGGATCAAAATGGTAATTTATCCAAATAATGAATTTAGCAGGTAAAAATAATAAAGTATTGAATATGTGGATAAAAATGATAAAATAGTGAATAAATGGCTTAAAATTAAACTTTTGTAATTTTGAAGGATCAAAATATAATTTGACATGAAAATGGTAAAATAGGGATTAATTGACAATTTGTATGTCAAATAATGAATTTAGAGTGAAAATAAGTGGACTAGTGGCAAAATTGTAATTAAAGTGTAAAAATGATAATTTTGTAATTAATTGAAAAAAATTAAGGACTAAATGGAATTTTACCATAGTGATGGTTTTTAATAGCAATAAATGTAAAGGGGAGTGATAATGGTGTTTTATTGAATAATTAAAGAATTTTGCATGTTTAATGCATTTGTGCATTGGTTTGGAAATTCCTAGATTTATAGTTACCACTAAGTATATTTAATGCTCATCACACAGTATTTACTGCGTGTAGTTTCTGAATCTTAAGTGGAGCAAGTATACAACGGAGCCTAAATTTTGAAGAATAAGTGTAGTTGAGAATTCTTTTTGCAGGGCGCATATATATATATATATATATATATATATATATATATATATAGCCTTATTTTGGAATTTAAAGTTGGGATTGTATATGAACAGTGTAATTATGTATATGAATATGTGACTTGTGATACGAAGTGACTGTGGAATGAGTGTGATGGATGAATATTTATATTACTTATAACTGTTGTGCCCCTGAGGGGCTATGAAATTGTTTGCCTTACAGGCTGGGTAGGCAAGTTTTAAGTCTTTATATTGCCGAAATTCTTATTAATGAATAGTAAATTTGACAATTATAGGTCAATCGGCAAGTATGAAAGGGTAACGAACAATGATTGAAAATACTTGTAGTCAATGGATATTAATGATGGTTCAATATAAGATTTTGAAAAAAAAATCTATTAATCGCTTAAATCGATATGACTTTGTTATAGCAAGGGTGTTACATAAAAAAGTGAGGAAAATTTGGAAATAACTCCACAGATAGGCATCTGTAAATGATAGACAGCCATCCCTCACATGATTTCCCAAAATTTACAAATATACCCGCTAATCTAACCTGGATTGAAGGACAATAACCACAGACAAGCATCCCTTTATGACAGATGACCATCTGTCACTGTTAGAGGCCAAAACTTAAGGTTTTTTGAAATTCTTTTCAAAACTCTTGGAAAATCAAAGTTGAAACCCACAAAAACATTTAGAAAAATATGTAAATCAAGGTCAAAAATTCAAGATTTGTGCCCTTTGTCAAAAGTATAATGGTTCCTCATTATCGGATATCCCTACTCTAGGCTACCTCAAGTCACGATGTCTACACCATAGACTAAGTATAAGGTTCGATGAATAATTTTTGGTTGTTCCAAATTTAGTGATATATCTTGAATGGACTTGGTGGATTATCATTCTATCTATTTGTTATGGATTCATAGTCATTATAGTGGTCTTATTTTGAATGGAATTAATGAATACCACACAGCAAAGTTAGACAGTAAGGTTTTTAATTGTTTTATAGCCCTTTGGTTGGGCGGTCTAAAATGATTAGACTTGATGAAGCCACCTACTTGTGTGTGAAGGTGTGGCCTCCTTATATAAAAGACTTAGAGCACCCATGAGAACCCAAGGTATGTGCATGGCCATTAAAAGTATTTATAGTATTGCAAAGCAGTAAACATTAAGGGTATAATATGTGTTGTAGGGGGTCTCAACTTGAGTTTTTAAAGTTCAAGAGCAATTCACTTCACTAACTAAGTGTTTGCCTTATTTCACTATATATCAATTCAATCAAAGACATTGATGCTTAAGTATATAACCCTTTCTTTGCCTAGAATTTGTATACTTTTTTGCCAGTAAGCCATTTATGGGGGATTGTTAGCAGAATGGCTGCTAATTTTTAGTACCTTCTAACCTTATCTAAAATAACTCTTTAACTTGGTCTTTGTTTTACCAAAATCCTTCCCCACGTTTTCAAATAACCCATCAACAGAATACCCACCAGGTAAAGATCTTATGATGGTTGACAAGAATACCTTGTATAGAATTGAAGAATTCTTTAATAGGATGATGAAAACCTTTATGAGGCTGAGGGACCATTGGATCCCTACCTGAGAGATGATTGATTCCTTGGTGGTTTCTTTTCTTGTATTCCTTAATTTTATAATGTTTATTTTTATGTGGAACTATCAAGGTGCCAAGAGCCCCTCTTTTCTTTGCACTTTTAATTGTTTTTTGCAGCAACATAAACCTAACATGATTATTCTCCATAAGCCACACATCAGTGGGGTTATGGCAAATAAATGCATTTCAAAAATTGGTTATCCTCGCTCACATAGAGTGGAGGCAACAAGCTTTAGTAAAGGCATTTGGGTTCTTTGGCAGGAAGTTTGGGACGTTGATGTATTGGTTAATAATCTTCAATTTGCTCACTTACACAAATTTAATTCATGCACTTTGGAACCTTTGATCTTGATAGGCAATTTCAATTCCCTCTTGTCAGCTAATGAGAGGCCACGATTCTCCTCATAGAACTAAGATCTGTAAAAGGTTTTTGGATTGGTTTAATGGTTCGAATCTCATTGACATTGGTTATAAAGGACCAAACTTCACCTGGAAAAGAGAGAACCCTCCAGAAAGGCTTGATAGAGGAATGTGCAATTGCTCTTGGCATTTTTCTTTCCCTGAAGGTTCCATTCATCATCTTGCTAGAATTTCCTCAGATCATTGCCCTCTCTTAATGAAATTTAGCAATTATAGTCCACCTAAAGGATCTTGACCCTATATATTTTTACAAGCTTGGCTCTCCCATTCAAGCTTTCAATCCTTTGTTGGGCTTAATTGGCATGTTAACAACAAGTTTATGGATTCGATGGGTATTTTTGAAAAGAAGCTAGAGCATTGGAATCATAATACTTTTGGTAATATTTTTCAACATAAAAAGATCCTAATAGCCCGTATTGCTGGCATCCAATGCACCCTTATGTACAAATCTTCTTTACATCTGGAAAATCTAGAAAATTCTCTCAAAAAAGAGCTGGACTAGATTCTTCTCCATGAAGAATTCTTTTGGTTTCAAAAATCTCACGGTGATTGGATTATGTGGGGTGATAAAAAAGCACTTCCTTCTTTCATCAAAGAACTATTCACAAGAGGAAAAAAATATAATTGAATTTTTGCAAGATGATGGAGGTAATTTGGTAGAATGACCCTAACTTTCTTTGAACCATGGTTGTTAAATTCTTTCTAATTTATATGAAGAAGATTGTTCCTCTCAACCTATTCATCCTCTTAGAAGTTGCTTCCCTTATCAGGAAGATTTGTTCTCTAGTCTTTCAGATGATTTTCAAATGATGATGTTCGTATTGCTTTATTTGATATGAAATCGTGGAAGTCTCCTATATTCGATGTCCTTCAAGCAGATTCTACCAATCCCAATGGCATATTATTGGGCTAAATGTTTGTAATGAAGTACGTCACATCTTGAAAGTGTTAGAGAGTATGCCCTAGAGCCCATGTAAAAGGAATGTATTTCATATGTATGAATTCATATTCTTAATAAAAGGCATCATTCATTTATTAATGCTATATTTGAATACATGAGTTTGTAAATCTTAAATTAATAAATGAAGTCCTAAATATTATAAACACAGTGTAAAGGCAATCATGAAAGTGTTCATGATATGAGATGTCTATTGCATGCAAATGTGTTAATATCTAAATATCCCTAGTCATAGAATTAACAAGATAGAACATTGTTAATTCGGATAGACTATTATATGTTATGCTTCATGAATGGTTCAAACAGTGGTTCTCATAACTGTGATTATGGAAGATAATCAAAGCTAACATGTGGATGCTTGTTAGAAGAACAAGTTCATTGGAGACCTACAAAGAGAATCCTCACATGGATATTAAATCTATGTTAGTGAGGAATCTCTTCATAGCGGTTGTGCAAGTATCCTTAGACTTGAGATCACCAAGGTTATCTTAAGTAACAAGTGATATACTTTGACTCTATAACTGATTACTTCCAACTGGAGGTAAACATAGTTAGGAGGTTGGGTATATCATGACCTACTTGAAGATAATTGAGTGATTGACAAAGGATTCACCATCCCAGATTTATTAAGGGAAGTTATCTCACGTGATTCTATAATTGCCTTATTCAGAGAATCTCTGGCCAAAGTAATATGCCAAGATAGATAGGGATCCATAAAGGACATTTTGGGAACAATGGATAAATTAATAGAACATACATAATTAGATTTATATGAGTTGACAGAAATCCATACTCAGAATCTAATTGAGATAAGAGTGGTGAAAGAAGTAATTGCACGGTAACTATTTCTATGGAAGAGTATAGTCAAACCACTTGACTTTCCTGACATTTGGGTAGTCATGATGCCTAGCTAGAGGCCAATCATGACTTGTATAATAATGTATCATAAATATCAATACGGATTGATAAAATGATTTAAAGAAGTTTAAATCACGTGAGTTTTGAATAGAACTCACAATTACATATTATACTGTCAATATGGACAGGAACCCAATAGGTCACACACATATAGAGAAAAGGACAAAATGGTAAAATGACAAGGATAATAATATTTGATATTATTATGGGAATAGAGAAGTGAATAAGAGAATAATTAATTAATTAAAGAGTTTAATTAATTATGATCAAGTAAAATTATTCGCGTAACTTTTTAGAAATGATCTGTAAAATGGACCTAATTGAAATATTATATTTCATAATTAATTATTATTGGACTATAAATGTTATAGGGCTGATATAATAATTAATAGATCCATTAGAGAAATTAAAAGAGGCCCAAAAGATTGGTTTTGGCGTAAAAACCCTCCAGAGGAAGGGTTACACGCCAAACCTTGATAGAAGGCCTTAGAGGCCTAATTCTTGAACCAAAACAAATTAAATATATTTCATGAGTGTTATGGAGCCTACATATTTAATTTGGATGGATTTGGAATTCATTTGAGTGATTAAATCCAAGTGTATGCATGAAGGGCCTAGTTTGCGGATTTTTGTGCATAGTCTTTTATGAAAGGATTTAAATTAGATTTAATTGAGACCAAATAAATTATTAATAATTCCAAAAGCCCATTTAATATTTCTCCAGCAATTTTAAAAAACCCAATCCCATTATGAAGTTGGATTTTTTTTAACCTAACTATAAAAATCCAAGTAAAAGGGGTTTTAGGGTTAAGTGAACAATTAAGAGAAAAGAAATTCTCTCTCTCAAAACCCTAGCCGCCACTCCCTTGCTAGCATCAAGGGGAATTCAGCCAGCCTTGTGGTTCCTTCATTCTTGGTTTATTTATTCCTTCTCTAGTGTGAATTACTAATTGGAGGTGTTCAACTTTGGACATTGTGGTTTGCGACAACACGGTGAGAAGGAAAAACAACTGTTCAACAAAAATCAAAGGTGAATTTTCTTATTCTCATTAATATTTATATTGTAAATTCATTGCAAGGTCAGATCTATTGGTTAAAAAATTTTAAATTTCGCTTATATATAAGATGCATGTAACCGATAATTCCCAACAGAAAGCTGGTCAAATGGATAATTCTATGAACAAAACCCTTCTTTGCCTTATTTCTAAGGTGAATGTTCTTAAAAACATAGCCCAATTATGCTCCATAGCCTTTTGTACTGTTATTTTTAATACTGTCACCAAAACTATATGATAACAGGTTGACGAGGTAGCAAGCTCCTTCAATCACTTGCAAAAAGAAATAAAGGACCGGTGGATTTCCGACTAGGGAGTCTCTGACGGTCAAGTTAGGATTTTTGTATAAGAAAGCAAATTTCTAATAAAAGTTTGAGGAATCTTTTCATACCTATTTCCCCTCTTTTTATAGGAGGGATTGGCATATTTGTAGGAGGTAATGGGAGGAAGTTCCCGTTCTTTTCGGCCACTAACCCATTTTTTGCGTTTTTCGAAGGAAATGTGGGTTAGTGGTAACTGTGAGTCCATCATGGTAGAGGTATTTTCGGGACACGTTCTTAACCGAATTGTGGGCTGGTTTGAGAGTCCGGGTTATTTAAGTCTTTGGTCAGTTTGCTGAGGTTCGAGTTTAGCGATATGCTCAGTTACTGTAGACCTTGAAACTGAGCTTTTAGTTCGGTTGTTATCATAAGTTCCCCCCCAATTGGCGATATTTATGTCGATAGTTGGCAGATGCGCGCTGAATGAGCCTATTCAACACCCTAAGATTAGAGCTCGTGGCGACTGCACCGAATTAGCTAGTTGTGTCAGTTCGAGGTCGGAGGGGCTTTTGAGATCCTCTTGGAGTTCGGTATCAAAGGCCATATAGACTCGCATCATTTTGGTGCAGGGGAAACCTGCCTTTAGCTCTACCTAATCACTTGCAAGTTAACAAGACGACATTAGCTTTTATGTGAGTGTATTTATTAGGGGTCATTATGGCTCCCAACTTTATCGTGTGTAACGGCTGGCAAGCACTTCGGTTACTGTGCTCTGCCTTAAATGCACTGCTTACAGCCCGGATCTACCGCTACGTGTACTATTCGGAGCCACTCTCGTTTTTCTATATAAACCTTCCCCTAGTTTCTTTCAGGCTTTCGCTTTTGCTTTTGCCATTTTCTCTCTTTTCCTTCTTTCTCTCTGCAACGATAGCTTTTGAACCCCCTGTTTGGACCCCGATATTCTCCCTCTTTACTAGCTTTCCTTCCACTACTGCCCCTTTTCAGCAGGTTTGTCATCCCTCCCTTCTTTTTCATCATTTTTTTCTTTATTTTTTTGTTTATTTCCTTCGCCATGAGCTCAGCAACTGCTTCAAATGAAAGAGTGGGGGATAGTGGAGACCCTCCTACAAGTAGCATTTCTGGTATGAGCAGGGATTCGGCTTCAGAAGAAGGAAGCTAACCATTTGAATTTAGTCAATCTGCCACCTTCTCCACCAAAAAGAAAATGTCGAGTCGGTTGCCCAGGGTTGGTAGTATCAGTTCAACGATCAAAGAGGAGGAACTTAGTTCTCTCCTTGCCTAATTGACATCCGAGCCAAACTATTTTGCGAGTAATCCTGACCCCTCGCAAAGGGCGAACACAGAGTTTGCAACAAGAGGAAGACTTCCATTTACAAGGCACAGTTGGTGGTCGACGTCCATTTGCCCCTAACAAATTTTGAAGTGAGTGTGTTGAGGTACTTTGACCTATCAATAGGGTAGCTCCACCCAAATGCTTGGCAAACCCCGATGGCTCTTCAAGTTTGGGCAGTGGATCAGGGTATAAACCTGACGTTGAACTTATTCCGAGCTACTCATGTGGTCGGCCTTCGAGCTAGAACCAAAAGATCACAACTACATAAAAGTTCGGTCAGGCTATAGAGTGTTTCATGGGAACCTAGAGTGACTGAAGAAGTGGAAGGACTGGTTTTTCTTAGTGGAAAGGGTACGTACTGACTTTCAAGTTTGAACCATGTGGGGGAGGTTCACAAATCACAATGACAGCGATTTGTGGCTTTCTGAGGAGAAGGAGTTAACTCTTGCTCGATAGAGAAAACTAACTGGGGATAAGTGGAATTTGAAGAACTTGTTAGATCCCTACCGCTCAGGATAACCTCCTTGCAAAAGAAAATGTCACATGTTATATTCTCCAATTCAATGATACTGATATGTTGTCTTAATTTGCTTTTTCCTCACAGTCATGAGGAAAATGAACCGAGCAACTGAGATCATAAGGACGAAGAGGCAAAAAATTGCCGAAGGCTCTTCCAGTGCACCTTCGATTATCGAGGAAGCAATGTCGGCTCCCCCTCCCAAGGTTCAACCTGTGCCTTCTGCTGCTAAGGTTGTGGATACTCCGGCTGTCGAGGCTGAACTTACTTCCCCATCCGAGCTCCAAGGCCCAACCGAAAAGGAACTAAGAGATCTCCGCTCGCTACTCACCGAGATCTGCGAGTTCTAGGAAGCGAAGGGGGATAAGTACTCCTTCAACAACTCAAACTTCAGCACCTTCGTGCATGTTGCTTCATATGTGCCAAAGGAGGTCGGTCTTCTCGCCTCTTTGAGCTGCGACAATCTAACCAATCATTTGAAGAGGCATCAAACCGAAGTAAGTAGCTCAAACTATTATTTGGTGTTGATTTTTTTACTGTTGCTTGACTTTTCTGTGTTTGGAAGGGGTCCCAGTTGATCGGTGCTACGATCGCGAAGATGAACAATCTTATAGTGAAGCATCGACATGCTGACTTGAACTTCTGGGCTCCCTGATCGAAGATGGCTAAAATTGAGGAAAAAGCTCGAAAGGCCTTGGAGCAGGCCAAGGAGGCTGCAAGGAAAGTAGCTGAACTAGAGGTCATTCTAGGCAGAGAGAAGGAGTCCAATTTCGCTCTCAAGGCTGAAGTTGAGCAGCTTAAGCTTAAGAAAGTCGAATGGGAGAAAAGAGAGGCTGAGAGAGAAGAGAAGGAGGCTGAGGTGCTGGCGGAGAAGTGCATGGCATTTAGAGCCAAGATATCTTCTGTTGTAAGGGGAAAATACCCCAAACTAGATTTGTTCTTTCTGGATGATGTTTATCCAGATGAGGACTAGTCCTTTGTAATAACCATTTCAATTTAATGAAAATTCGAACTTCTTTTTCATTTTATCTTGTGTTTATGTTTGTCATTCCTATTCGGTTTATCTTCCTAAGAATATTTGGATAAACAAAATATTCGTGTGTGGTACGGTGAGTTATCTTGAACTTATCAGAATAGCCTTTCATTGCCAAATCGAGCTTAATTAATTAAAAAGAGAAATCGTCCAGTAAATGGGTGATGTAAATAATGAGTACGCCATAATGCATACCTTGCATTCGATATGCCGGTACAAAGGCTTTATAAATGCTGAACTTGAATTTGCAAGTGAGGACATAGGCTCGAGGATGTTATATGTCTGCTTTGGGTGAGGTTGTTTAATTTTCAACCACGAACTTTTTTCGCATAGACCAAGAGTTGTGTGATAGCATTCACCAAACTCTTATTTAGGCATGAGTCTGTTATGGCAGGATTAGTTTATTGAGTTATCAATTTATTTGGCAATATATGCTGAACTTACTGATAAGGTAAGGCATTTTTTACGATAATGTCGAGCTCTCGTCCATAGGCATGGTTAGCCTACTAAGTTAGCAAGTTTTTTGGCGATATGTGCTAAACTTACTAAGATGTTCGGGCAATTTTGGCGATAATATCAAGCCCTTATCTATAGGCGCAATTGGCTTACCGAGTTAGCGATTTATTTGGCAGTATATACTGAACTCGTAAACATGGTCGGGCGATTGTGGCAATAATGCTGAGCCCTTGTACACAGATATATTGTGATATAGAGTTGCTAAGTACTTTGCATATAATGTGTCATTCATTAAAGGTCCGTCCTACAGGCAGGTAAAATAATAAATAGAAAAACAATGATAATGCCGAACAAAAGTTAAGGATAACTAAATGAGAATGAGTACAAGGTTTCTTCTAGCACAGAGAATGCAGAGTTATTGGTAGTATGGCTTGAGGTTGAGCCCATTCCATGAGTGCGGGAGTCGTTTTCCTGCAACATCCTCGAGTTTGTATGCTCCGGCCTGGCTTACTTCTCGAATAATGTATGGTCCTTCCCAGTTGGGGTCCAACTTGCCTACTCCTGCTACTGTTTGGGCAGATACCACCTTTTTCAGTACCAACTGTCCAACCCGAAATGACTTCGACTTGATCCTACAATCGTGGTAAGCCGCCATGCGTTGTTTGTATGTTGCAGACTGTATCTGTGCAAGCTCCCTGCTTTTTTCGAGCCGATCTAAGTTGTACAAGAGACCAGCATTGTTCTCCATGCTAGGCCATGGGCTGTGGATCAGTTTTTATTTTGCTGAGCTCTGATGTGGAATGTTAGCAAACCTTTGACATTTGTCATATTTTTGGACTAAAGCCTTTGCATCAGTCTCCATTGTTGGCCAATAATATCCTTGTAAGAGAGCTTTCCAAGCTATGGCCTGTGCACCTTTATAAGCTCCGCATATTCCTTCATGAATTTCTCTAAGAATATAATCCCCTTTATCATTGCTCACACATAAAGCCCATGGATTGGAAAAAGATCGCCTGTAAAGCTTGTCATCCATCACGGCATACAAGCTTGATTTTCGAGCTTGGATTGGGTCTTCTAGCAGGGTGCCTGACATCAGGTACTGGTAAATAAGCAGGCGTCATCCTTCCATTGGCTCCTGCACTTGGATCTGAAATGTTTCATAAGTTGGCCATGAAATTATTGTGGAAATTATGTCTGCAATGTTGACCGGACTTTTGAGACAAGCTCTCTTAGCCAGAGTATTTGTCTCCATATTCTCTGCCCGGGGTATTTGGATGATTGACCAAATACCCCCTTTTGTCCTTTTTTTATAGGATGGATTGGCGCAGTTGCAGAAGGTAATGGAGGAAGTTCCCGTTCTTTTCAGCCACTAACTCATTTTTTACGTTTCTAGAAGGAAACGTGGGTTAGTGGTAACTGTGGATCCATCGTGATAGAGGTATTTTCGACACATTCTTAACCGAACTGTGGGCTAGTTTGAGAGCCCGGGTGATTCAAGTCTTTGGTCGATTTGTGGAGGTCCGGGTTGAGCGATTTGCTCGGTTATTATGGACCTCAAAATCGAGCTTTTAGCTCGGTTGTTATCACTATAGCTAACAGGTTAAAGGTACTTATGCCTTTGTTGATTGGATCCACTCAAATGAGCTTTGTCCCTAGTTGGCACATTACTCAAAATATTGTCATAACGCAAGAAGTCGTTCACATTATGAGAGCCAAGAAAGGCAAAGTTCGTTTCATGGCTATCAAGATAAATCTTGAGAAGGCTTACGATCAGATTATTTGGGCCTTTTTGTAAAATACTCTAATGGATGTAGGCATCCCGAACACTCTAGTCAAGGTGATTATGGGATGCATAACTTCCAGCTCCACGTAACTTCTTTGGAATTGGGATCTATCGGATGAGTTTGTTCCTAGTATTGGCTTGAGACAAAGTTATCCTCTCTCTCCATATCGTTTTGTGCTTTGTATGGAAAGGTTGGCCCATGGTATCTTTGATTTTATTAGTAAAGGGTTATGGCATCCAATTCATCTTACCAAGAATGGACCTCTCTTGAGCCATCTTTTTTTGCTGATAACTTAATCCTCTTTGCCAAAGCTGACAGTTCTTAAGTCCAAGTGATGAATTATGTTCTTGACAGCTTTTGTGCTAGTTCTGGTCAGAAAATCAATGCACAAAAAACAAATGTCTACTTCTCTAAAAATGTCTCCACTCAAAATCTCTATGAGTTGAGCTATAAGCTGGTGTTTGAAGAGACTGGTGACTTGGAAAAATATTTAGGAATGCCTTTTCTTCGCATAAGAGTGACCCGGAATCACCATAATTATATTCTTAATCGTATGAAGAAAAAGATCAATGCTTGGAATTCCTCTTACTTTTTTATTGTAGGGCAAGTTACTTTAGCGACTTATATGCTTTCAGCAATGCCCACTTATGTCAGGTTTTGGGACAAAAATCCTCTTCCTCTCTTTTTCTCCGTTTTACATAAATTCTGGGTAATTATAATTTGCTGCTCCAAGCTTTTGCCATGAGTACACATTCTGGAGATTAGCTGTGTTAATCTTGGAGAATGAACGACGTTATTGACTGCACCTAGGTCATGCTGAAATTGGCTTTCAAGGCAGTGGCTCATCCATGGCACAACTTTGATTGATAATTCTCTGTAATTTATCTCTTTATTTTTTCTAACAAAGACAACTTCTTCTTCTTCTTCTTCTTCTTCTTCTTCTTCTTCTTCTTCTTCTTCTTCTTCTTCTTTTTCTTTTTTTAAATTAACATTTGGCTCTTCTATTTTTCCTAGCGTATGAGTCTATTTTTGATTGGAATGAGATTCCTATTAGATTGGGTTTTAAGGGTTGGAATGATTCTGCGTCCCAGCTTCCTTTTCTAACAATTTATTATTGTGCATCTAATGGGCCAAGGTCAGTTGCCATATGGAAACGGAGATCTCGCTTGCCTCCTTTGAACACCCAACTAATGCAGAGAAACTAGTATCATAGTTCACCCTCTCTATCAAACAAGTCTTTATTATTTTTTTTCTAATTAAAAAGCAGGCTAGAATAAGGACTGAGGATGATCATATTGCCAAGAAACATATTGTTGAACTCTGGATTTATTACAGTTATGATGGAGAAGACCAACTTTGATTGGTCTCTAAAGAAGTGGAATTGTTAGGGGAATCCGCCATCTTAAAGGGATTCTCAAATCCCACCCCCCCCCCCCAAGCTTTTGTTTCTTGCTGAGACTAAAAGTAAAAATGGGTACACGTAATTTCTTTTGTCCAAGTGCCAATGTAGAATATCATAATGGTCACGTTTGGTTTACTGGATTGCACACGGGATAGTATAAAATAGTACAAGTTAATACAAGTATAATGTTTGGAAGGATTTTTAAAAAATTAATGTGGGATAATATAATACAGTGTGTAAGTCTCATTATCCCACATACACTATATAAAATAATACACCATAAACCATTGGGTTTGTATAATACGGTAAATATCATATTAATACTAAATACCGTCCCACCACCACACCCTACCACCATCGCCAACATCACCACCACTGCCGCCACCACTATCACCGTCGCCACCACTGCCTCCACCACCATTTCGCCGCTGCCACCGCCATCGACACCACCATAACTACCATCATCACCATCACCCCCACCACCATATTGTCGCCACCACCACTGCCTTGCTACTGCCGATACCACCGCCGTCACCTTCTTCGTCTCCACTATAGCTATCGCCACCCCCACCGTCGTCATCGATAACACCACCACTGCTGCTATCACCATCACCACCACCCCCATCACCATATCGCCTGACACCATCGTCATGTTGTTGCCAACACTACCACCACTACCGCTATCACCATTGCTGCCATCTCCGTCGCCACCACCACTACCACCATTACCGTTGCAGCCACCGCCGCTCCCTGCCACCACTACCCCTGCCACCACCACCACACTCGCGCTCCCATCACCACACCCCCGCCACCCCCCCCCACCACCACCACCATGCCCTCGCCGCCGACACCATCACACTGCCACCACAATTACTGGTCACACCAGCACACTGTAGATGCTGCCATCACCACCACCATCATCGCTGCCGCTGCCGTCGCCCCCACACTACCTTCGCCACCGTCACCACACCATTGTCACCACTACCACACCACCGTTACCACCACTGCCCACACCACTACACCATCGCCGTTGCCACCACCACCTAGTCGTCGCCACAACTTCCACTACCATCACCATCGCTGCAGCCACCGCTACACCGCCGCCACTACCATTATCACATGACAACCAAATCTTCAAACTTATAATATTAAATGTATAAGTTAATAGCTATTATATAAAAAAATATATATTATAATTGATAAAGTCTTTCATTTTTTGTTCAAATGTTTCGTCAAATTCATCGTTTAGATTTTTTCGTTTTTTATCTAATTTTAATTTTAGAAATATCAATCTTTCTAATAATATATATAGTGATTTCTCATTAAATTTTTTTATTTTTTAATAAAAAAATTGATGTAGTAAAATTTATATTTTATAATTATAATATTTTATCTAAATTAGTTACAATAAAAATAATTTAATTAATTGTATATATTTTTAATTTTTTTAAAAATAATATATTATGATATTATGCACCAAATATATTATATAATAGTATAAACTAATACAATTTTATACCAAACACCATATAATACAATACAGACTAATATTATACAGGTTAATACTATACAGGCTAATACTTTACAGGTTAATTCTATACTGGTTAATACAATACAGTGAACCAAACGTGGCCAATAAGTTTTTTGTTAGAGTTGCGGGAAAAATAGTTGGTTGCAGCTAATTTGTTTTGTTCGTATTAAAATGTTACACGAACAATAATGAAGAATGGCACTTCAGTTCATGTTATTTAAGTAATGTCATCTGCTCATTAGATATGGCTATGAGTTGCAAACACTAAAAATCAATGTCTTCAGCCCGTCAAGCTCTAGTAAACATGTTATCTTTAAATTATGCAACTCGAGTTAACTTTGTTAATTGTAATTATACAATAATATTGTTTTTGGGTAAAAACAGTATAATAACAAATTCGTAATTTTCTAGAAAAAAAAAAATTTAACAAACGCACCCCTCTTTTCACTTTTTCTTTCCTACCAAGCATCCATCCTTCCTCCACGCAGCCTCACCATTTTCCTTACCTTATTTAGGTTCTTTTATTTTGCTGCCCTTCTGCCAGAGTGTAATTGCAATTGCAATTGCAATTGCTGTTTATATGTTCCATGGAAGATTGTCAATGTTCCCTAATTGTTGTTATTTATTTGTAAATGGAAAGAGTATAAAATAAAAAGTTTGATTAAAATAAATTAGCAGTTAAATATTGCTCTAAAATATAATAAATAAAATAGAAAAGCAAACTCAAAAATTAAATAATGAGCCACAGACAATTACCATTTTAACTCCATAACAGTTAAACATTGCATTTATATCCTCTCCCAACAAATATTCAAAGTCAACTGAAGTGTAATTGTTGGACTTATATTATAACAACATATGATTTATTGGATAAAAAAGAAATTGTAATAACTAATTAGAAATGCATCTGTCACCAAAGCACCATTACATAGAAATGTGGCATGATGGATCGCCATGTCAATATTAAATTTTTATATTTTTTTAATGACTTCCATGAAATTCTATTTAAACGAGAATCACGGTATCGAAAAGCACAATAAAGTTAAATAGTTTATAATTTCATGTAAAACAATTTAAAACAATTATAAAATTAAAATCTAAAAAATAAAAATAAAAACAAATCATAATCTGAAATAATTATTTAACTTTTATTTTTTATTTTTTAAAATTTTAATATATTTTATAATTATTTTAAATTAATCTCATATAAAAATAATAAATTATGCATTTTAATCATATTAGTATAATCAAAATAGGACCTCCCGTGAATAACCTAATCGAACATAGATATTCAATATCTAACATTTTAAAATACAAAAACCTAGTGTAAAAGAAGGTTAAAAGTTCATAGAAATGGAATGCGTCTTTCGAAAGAACAATTTCCCATTTCACATATTACATAATCCTAACGTCACAATATTTTTCTCATCAATTCTGTCACTCTCTTAACTCAAGAGTCACGAAAACAAACCGGATGCTTACGGGATCCGACACGCATCACAGCTTCCCGTTTAAAGCTTAAAAAACACTATATACCTCTTCTTACGTACTACAGCTCCGAAACACCTCTGAATGTTTGCGAGAAAAGAACAGTAAAAGTATCTAAAGGCTCATTACTGATAATTACCAAGCTCATGGTGAATACTCCATCAGAAAGAAACACCTACTGTCTTGCGAAATTTTGAAAAGACTGAACAGTTAGTTTACCTTCTAGGTCTTATGCCCGGATATGAGAATTCTTTGGCAAACACTTTGACAGCTTTAATTTCTGTGTTGAACATTCTAGTAGGGGTGATCGTGACGCCAAAATTGATAGAGTTCAGACGATATTTTCCGGCCACCAAAAACTCTTCATGGTGGTTTTTTTAATTCTCTTTGAACCAAATCAGACAAAAATTAGCTTAAAAAGTCCCTAAAATCAAACCTTAATATCTGGGAAAAAGAAAAAGATAATGATTCCCTCAATTTTCAATTATCCGTCCTTTTAGAAAGACAATTCTCCCCATTTCCTAAGATCCACACTTCTGGACAAAGAACAGCCCCAACTACTGTTTTGTATCAATTTAAATTCATCAATAAATACGAAAGTTAACGAGTGAAGATTATTCTCAGGACTCTAAATAATGAGTAAAATATAGAAGAAAAGCTCAACACTGGTTGAAAGCATATATTGCTAAAGCACTTCATAAGTGGACTTTCAATTGATGAATTTTCTGAATTGAACCGCATAATTGGCTGAATAAATTCTCTAGTCCTTGGACTGCAAAGACGATTGTCCTGTTTGTACGGCACATAACAATACCATCATACCTAAATTTTAAATAAGCAAAATTGTTTATCACCAAAAAGATGGGTATGCACTTCTGTGAGTGCAAGATTTTTCCCCAAAACTCAAAAATATAAAGAACATAACACCTTAACTTACATTTGTTCTCAGTATGAAACCAATAAGAAAGACTGAATGTCCAGTTCCAAGAAAGAACAGGGATCCAGAATGTCGAAGTTGTTCAAAACCTACGAAAGTTATTAAGCTGAATGTTATGGAGAAGACCCATATCAAAGCCTAGCAAATGAATTACCGAAAAAGCAATATATTTGATCTAGACAAAGATCAGTGTTTAAAATTCAAAAAAAAAAAAAGGAAGTTCAGTTAAGAAAGCAAATATGATAGGGGTTTATCCAGTAACAAACTGAAGCTTTGATGAGATTTTATACAGCATGATATTTACCTCAGGGTGCACTATGCCAAAAACACCAATGCGCTTTCCCTTGTAAATGATACTAGCTTGTCTTCCGGGAAGAAACTCAGATGCCTTCAGTAAACATCAAGGCCAAGAAAATTTCAAAACCAAGAACCCCAGAAGCACCTTGAAGAAACAAAAACACAGTAAACTACTTACATCAGAACGCTGAATGAAATATCCTGTGTTGTCACCAACTGGCACAAAAGGAGTTCCCATCACTTCCATAATCCTGTCCACCAAGGAATGAATCAACTGCAAACAGCAAGGTTGAAAACATCATTTTCTTACATTCAATAAGTTTCTACAAAACTATATGACAAGATTAATATATTTAAGAGTGTAAAATTCACGTTCAAAACAACCCCAAACCCCAATGCAATGCACAAAGCATTAAACTCTAGGCAATTCTCTGTCTATTTTAAGACCCCCTTTAGAAAGAATATTTCATTTTTCATTTCCTAATATTCATTCAGTTTTAGATATACTTGTTGCTTTTCCAAAGAGATCACTCTAGAAAATAAAATGCCTTAAGCAAATTAAATAGTTAAATCACAGTTTTCCAATAGGCGATGGGCATTGCAACCAGAGAATATCATTATCCTCCAAACCAGTTACCAAAACAAACGTAGCTTACAAAGTAATCACTCTTTCAAATTTTTAATATCTTCATGAAAAATATAGCAATTCAATTCACAAAAAAATAACTATGAAGGAAGGGCAATTGTCCATTGCAAAAGTGAAAGTTTAGGGATCAGAACTAAGGCATTAAGCTCTGACGCCTTGGACGAGCCAACATTTTATGCAAAAGGATCAAAATCATTGTCCCTGATGTTGCTTTACCAAAACCTGAGCCTAAGGACAAGCAGTAGTTTACCCTTATATGTTTCAGAGGGTTTCTCATTAATCCAAAACAGAAGCTTAGTGATAGTTCTTTAGAACTAAGATGTGAGACATTAGCAGTAATTTGGTGTTTGATTAGAGCAAAATGTTAGAATTTAAAGATCACTAGTTGGCAACTAGCAAAACTGAAACAATATTGTTTTTTGAGACTTTACATGATCTTTCTGTTCAGTAGTTTGTAGAAGGTTCATCACTAAAAAGTCAATAAGACTGAAAGAGCCCTTCTGATCTTTTATCTAAAAGAGGGAAGGGCGAGACAGGCAAATATACTGGAGACAAGACAAAGAAAGAGAATAACAAATTACATGTGAAAACAAAAAAATGCAAAGCAAAAGGGGTAGAAACTTAAAACTCAGTTCCTCTCAAATCAAGGACTACATTCTCTGAGATAATTCCTCATAAAAGAATCTTTGCTACCAAGAAAATTATATAATTCCTCATAAAAGAATCTTCACTAGCAAGAAAATTATACCTCAAATCCTGAGTTGGTTCCACAATATAAGGCTGCAAGTAGGCGACGATTTGCTGCCCCAACATCTGCATTCTTATCCAGCTGTACTATATCACCGACTTCAAAAATCTACGGACAATACAAAAAGTTATCCACATGCATATCATATGCAAAAATTATGGGAAAACTAATCATGTAAGAGCATGGAGTGGAAGAGACACTTGATATATTGCAACTATATAATGATTCTCCCAATAGATCCCTTAGAGCTGCAACATGGAGTAATGACAAGATCCCACAGAGAAAGTTCACATAAACACATGCACATATGCTTGCAGTTGGAAGTTACACCACTCCTCCACAGCTAATTTGCCCTATGAATCAATTAACATTGGATTGAGCACTAGAAGTTGCTGCACCATAGGAAGGGCACCTAATTCTTAACAAAGTAGGTGGATCTAAACTGTGCTCTAGACAGTCAGGAAATATTGAGCATGACCAAGTACCAGCAAAATTATATATGCATTGAATTTGCCTATGCATTGAGTTTGCATGTTGAAGAAAATATATGCAATTCTAAGTGGCAACAGAATCTACCATAGAACCATAAGTGAATACCTTTATCGGTTTTGGATGGTCTTTATTATGTCCAACTACTTTCAGAGCGCCAGGCATAAGGCTGGTTCGAACAATCTGTGTAAATACAAGATTTTTGAGCTATTAAAAATCAAGTCTGTATCTTTTATGGAGGTTTTGAAATGAACTTGTGCAAATGAAAGCAAGAGCATAATTTTAATTAGTAAAAACGTCTGTCTTTTAAGGAGGTTTTGATATGCAATGTGAAGCTGTATAACACAATAAAAATCAACAATAAAGGTTAAAAAGGGGTCGGTTTCTGATTCACAACATCTGTTCAATGGTAAAATTAATGCCCTTCAAGGATACACATCAAAATATTTCAAGATGAATTTGAATAACATATTCTATGAATTGAAGGGAAAAAATTTCAGAAGATGACAACCCATCTGTCAAGTCAAATATGCCACCTAGTTTTACCTGTTAAGAGGCTGCCTCTTGGTTTTGTGTGTGGATGTGTATGTATTTCCAAAAGAAGTACAAAATACATTTATCCCCCCAATAAGATGAGTTTTGGTTACACCTGATGTCATGGTAAAATGAAGAAAAGGAATGCCTCAAGTATGAATAGTCAAAAATGTTATATAGCATCACATGAATGGCATACTGGGCCTTAACATTATCAGTATATTTATTTATTGTTACCCTCGAAATCCCCTTCAATCATATATTTTGCTTATCAACCAAAACAAATCCCTGCAATAAATCATATGGGGAAAAGGTTAATAGACAATGGGGTATGCAAACCTCAAAATCAGAGGAACGAGGATTTCCAATTTTAACAGCAGTTGATCCATCATCTTCTCTATTTAGCATGGCGAAATTCTCCCGATAAGAGCACAAAATCCATGTCAAAACCTCTGTAAACCCATTCATTGCTACCTAATAAAAACAATGAAATATGGGAAAAAGCATTTAAGAGAATACTAGCTCCTACCAACAACAAAAGCAGCACACTATGTGTCCTGAGGGAGATGGATTAGCTATCTTTGCAGTACCTCCACTCTAATAAGATCCTCAAGCTGATTCAAGGCTACTGGACTCAATGATGGTAGCCTTCTCCTAGGAATGTTATTGTACCCATAAGCTATTGCAACATCCTGAACAGTAACACACCCTTTTGTTAGCAACATGAAATGCACTCAACAGGGTTTGGAGCAAAAGATGACAAACAAATGCAAGCAATACTACCTCCATAACGTCACATGGATGAAGAACATCACTTCTGGTTGGAGGTACAGAAACACTGATATTGCATTGTTCAGCACCTGATACAGAATGTTCAGCCCGCAATTGCATCCGATTTAACAAACAGGTGACCTATAGAATATAGACAAGAAAACACAATTCACAATGCCAATAGTCAATAGAATGTCAAGTGGCAAACAGAGGGAATATGTCTACATTAGAATGTCACAACACATGGACATAGCTAAAATAAAAGACTAGATAGAAGGTAAGATGCTTGAAGATGACTATCAAGTGGCAAACACACAGGTGCAGAAATCTTGTAAAGCCGAAAGAGAAACATGCTTGTTAGAACCAAACAAGAGGTCATAAAATTCTCACTAAAAGAGCAATCCAAATAACAAGAAATTATGAGTTGTAAGAATAAGGCACTGTTTTGTTATTTCCCAATCGAAAATGAGAAAGAGAAGAGGACAAAATTTATGCTTACGGGTCATCACAGCTCAAGAAAAGCACAAATTGCATGAATTCCTCTAGACTATTCGAGCAAGGTATTCAATTCTTATGAACTCAACCAACTAATATAGTGCCTCCTCCTATCTCTCTTTTTCCTCAATTGCAACTTGACAGTGTATTTATCAACTGGTATTCTATACACCTAAACTATTTTGATGACTTCCTCCAAAAGGCACTTTCCACATAAAAATGGCAAATCTTTGCAGACTGGGAAAAGACCCATCCAGCGACTGCCTGACTAAATTCTTGCCAGAATATATTAAGCAATGTTTAGTTGAAATACAATTCAACAAGCCTTTTTTCTCTTGATTTCTTGGCAGAAATATAAAGCACTGGATAATTGCGCATACTGAGAACTCCAATGAAAATATTGAAGAATAACTGAATGATGCAGCAGGATCCTTGCTTTAGAAATAACAGGACACTCAGACTTGTCATATCTTTGCGCACCAAATTAATGTCTACTCGTGATCAGAAGCAACCAATGTACTCCCAGCATGTAGTTAAATTCGCAATAATGCATATCAGAAATGGCACACTTTGATTTATATTTAAGTACAAGTAGGCACGGATTATCAGACAGAAGCAATAAGTGCAGACATACAGGAATTTATATACCTCTTCTGCCTCCAAAGGCACTCCAATTTTTCCAGAAATATATGATAGTGGAATTTCCATTCTGTAGACAGATAAGTCAGGATAGACATATGACTTCCCATCAGAATATATCACTTCAACGGGTTCCACCTCAAATTTTTTCTTACAATACGCCGAAAAAGTAGTTACCTAAGAAAACAAAAGAATACCATTTACCAAAAAGGGGGGAACAAAGAAGGTAAGATCTGCAAAATAGCCACCAAAATCAACCAGAACAACTTGGTTTTTTACCATTGTGTTCAAAACAATCTTTGCCTTTGTCAGATCAGTGGCTGTACATTCAATGAAAACATTCTTTGTCTTCAAAGTAATAGCTGAATGTGCACCATTAATGATGGGGGGCAAAGATAAAACAGTTCTGCAGGAAGGAATTCAAGGGTAAAACTTCTGTAACCATAAAAGCAACTTGTTATGACCCATGTAACTTGGAAAACATACAAATTCATGCATTCAAGAAAAGCAGAGAACCTATAGCACATAAGCTGAAACATACACTCTCAAGAGCAACAGTTTAAATTACAAAAACAACAAGAAAAGGAAAGAGGGATAACTATTGTTACTTCTATTATGATTTCGTTACCTTCCTCTTTTTTTATTGCAAAGGAAAAAAGGCCATATCACTCTATAATATAGCAGAAAATTGTTGCCTTGGCCATAAAGAAAACAACCATGGGGAAGGTAAAAAAAATCAAACATATTTAGTCAGACTCTAAACTAAAGTCAAAATAAAAGGTGAGATACTAAGAGGAGACTCTCAATCATATAGCACTAATATTAATCTGGGAAGAAGCTTCAGTTTTCAAGACCGCAAAATTTTCACTAAGAAACTCTGCTCCAACCTGCTACTGTCAAACAAGACAGGGAACACAGGAGACTTCTCAATTATGTGTAAAAACTTCTTCAGCTTCAGATCATGCTCCTGCAATGCCCAAATATTCAATTTTAGAAAAAATATAGGAAGCAATATAAGTTCCAATTATCTACATAGCAGAAAATGATCCTGTGAAGCACAAAAAGACAAGTATCCTCCCTCTCTCTCTCTTCTACAAGCACGCAAGCTCGTGCACGCGCACACACACATGTGTGTGTGTGTGTGTGTGTTTTTGTGTGTGTGCATGAAATGCAGATATTTTTGCTGTCATCTCACCCGATAAAACTCCATCAGCTCATCGGCTCTGAAATTTTTGACCTAAATCAAATAAAAAAAAACATAGGAAATTCAGATTAGTTTCGTGAAAAACTTGCAACAATAACTATAGTACACAAGCATATGACAATGCATAAAGGCAATATTAAAAAAAAAACCCAATTTGATGACAAAAAATGAAAAAAGAAACTGTTATCTTTTTAGATATTTCACTACAGTGACACAATTTCAACCAAACATATGCTAGATGGCTAATGAGAAACAGCACGTGATTGTAACCCTCCACAGACTAGAACATGACAGATATACAGAGGTGTATAGAGGTCTTGGGGTGAACAACAGCTGTACTATACCAATAATAACCAAAAAATAAAAAAGGCTAAATGAATCTTCATGTTCAGTCAAACAAACTACAATGTGAACAAAGCAAAATTATACTTAGTCCAAATAACATTTACATAAGCACAAGCTAAATTACTTGCCTGTTTTAGTGGCACAAAATTTATGTCTTGAGGAGGCAAAGCCTGAAAAGAAGCAGATAAAATGAGTTGAAAAAGCGATTAGTTAGACACAATTCAGTTTATATTTATAGGAAGCAAAATATAGAATTGAAATATTTTAAAGAGAATATGAATCATGCCAAACATGTCCATGGATAAGATTCGCTATCAAATTTAAAACCTCAATGAACCATACGAAAAAAGGAAAAGACCTTTTGTGACCAAGTAGAATCTAACAAATTACACATCACTCACAAAAATATTGTAAATGCACAAAAATACCATATTACTAATGAATAAAAATAACAGAGGCCCACCTCATAGGTGAAAGGACCTTTTAATGTGTCCAAGTCATGAGTCCCAATTGCAACTAATGTTCTTCGCCTAAAACATGATATGATATCAGCATTGCAAGGGAGAAAAACTACATAAACATTCAGTGATCCTTCCAGAAACAATAAGCAAATGAAAAATTAAATAAATCGGACTATTACCTGCAAATGTTTTGATGAAGTTTGTCTTGGAGATCTATGAAGCTATTGTAACTTGCTTCATCAAATGTAATATCTCTCAGAACAGCACATACAATATAAGGACGAATAGATGACGTCTACAGTGAGGAAAAGAAAACTTCATAATTCACCAAATAAACTGGAACGATGGGTTATCTATGATTGATTTGGGTCTAAAGGGACTACAGAAATACCTCTGGTTTTACATGCATCTTATGCATTGATTCCTTGCTAATGTTGGCAAGTGCATAAGTTGGTGTCTCATCCTGCTTATTGAAAATACGGAGGGCTTGTGCTAGCCCTTCAAGGCAGAGCAAATCATATCTGAGACAAAATTGTCATCAATACTCTTTTCAATCTAATCCGGTTGATGCCAAAAAAATTATTAAGTAAACCTTCAACTTAAACATGAATGCATTTATCATTTTCACTATCTACTGAACAATTAATTTTCAAGTTTTAACAGAACAAAGTAACCTTCCAACTTCAACGAAAAATCTTGAAAGCAAAGTGACAATAAGCACCTGTTAGCAGGAATTTCAATTTTATAAATTATTTCTTCACCCCCTTTCCCTTTTTCTTCTTCATGCCTCTCTTTTCTCATTATGGCCTCATCTGTCGTCTAATACAGAAAAAAATTATACTTTTTTTAGATTTTAAACTACGCAATAACTTCTGCGAGAAAAATAACAATAAATTTAAATTATTAGATAAAATGAACAGCTTACCACCTCGTCAAGCTCGATACCGAACCTAAAGCAAAGATCCTCAAACTCCTCCTGGGCTACAATTCAACATAAAACAGAATCAGAATTAAAATGACAAAAAAGACCACAAACAGAAAACAGGAAGCAACAAAAAAAATTAAAAATTAAAAATTAAAAAAAAAAAGCAAGAACAACTGATTTGGTGGCTCGCATTTTGATAAAATTGCAGAGAGAGAACGGTTTACTGTATGTTCTGCCCAGAGCTGCGAAAAGACGATCTCTGACCACGTTCACAGTAGGCATGGCAGCTCAGTTGTGCACCGATAAGAAGCAAATCTTAACAGAACTCTGAGCCGGCCTAGAAAGAGAATCATATAGTATGAATATCTACACAAATGCTATGTTTATAGGAGGGTATGACAGAGGAGGTTTTGCAGGGTTAAGAGAGCAGAACAAACCGATTCGATTTGCGCTAAGTTTGGATTGGGAATAAGGAAGTGTACAGGCACACGTTTATTAGATGAAGGGAAGCGAGGGTGCAGGCACACATTTGAGAAGAAGGGACGTTGGTCTGTCTAGGGTACAACCAAAACTAATTGAAAACCTGAAATTGTTTTTTCTTTTTCTTTTTTTTTTTTGGTACACTGTTTTTCTTGTCGAAATTAATAAAATATTATCTCTCTTTCTTTTTTTTTTTAAAAAAAATGGAATTCACTCAAATTTGAAAGTCTTGTAATCTTTTCTAATTTCCATAGAATTATGAGGATTGTCACAATTTCAATATTCAAATAATTTTAAATTGAAAAAACGTACTAAAATATAATCCATATTTTTTCAAATGAGCTAAAATACCTTTAAATTTTCTTTTTGAATAAAAAATATATTTAATTTTCTAAAATCGGTACTAAAATATCTCTAATATTTTGAAATTAGTACTAAATTACCCTTCCTTTAAGTGACCGTCAACTCTGAGTTAACGACACTGACTTAGTATTGACACGTGGTAAAATATAGTACGTCAGTATCACGTGTATTTTAATTAAAATATAATTAGAGTCATTTTAGCATCTTCCAAAAAATTTTAGAGATATTTTAGTACTTTGAAAAAAATATTAAGGGCATTATAGTACCCTAATAAAAAATATTAAAGGTTTTTTTATATTCTGAAGAAAATATTAAAAATTAATATTTATTACATTAGATATTAATCAATATTTATTATATTAATTAATAAATACTCTTTATATAAATGTACGAATAAGAAAAAATTATAAATAAATTATATAGTTCAAGAATATTTATTAATTATTTTTTATTAATGAATATAATATTAAAATTTGACTATAAAAATATCCCTAATGTTACGATTTTAGAAAAAATGTTCTTAATATTTTTTTTAGACTACAAAAAAGCCCTTAATATTTTCATTGGGATATTATAATGCACACATCAACATTAAAGGCAGTTTTGTAGTCAAATTTTAATATTATATTCATTAAAAAATTAATTAATAAATATTCTTTAATTATATAATTTATTTATAATTTCTTTTTTTATTCGTATATTTATGTAAACATTATTTATTAATTAAATTAATAAATATTCATTAGAACAAAGTTACTAAAATGCCCTTAAAATTTTTTAGAACAAAAGTGCCTTTGATATTTTAAAATTGACACTAAAATGTTTTTAATATTCAAAAATCGGTGTTAAATTATATTTCATTATATTTGGATTAAAAATACATGTGCATTAACTCAGAGTTGACGATAGTTTGATTGAATGATATTTTAATATCAATTTTAGAATATTAGTGATATTTTGTTCAAAAAAAAAACTTTAAGAGCATTTTAGCTCACTTGAGACAATATATATGATATTTTAGTACTTTGTTCTTTTAAATTTAACATTTGTCGTTAATTTGAATAGGCTAAAAAAGAATAGAATATTAAATTTCATGACTTCTTTAGGCAAATTTGAGTAATGCAAAAACAATTGCGAATGGATAGTAAACTTATACTACTTCCACGATTAATTTTCCAATTCCATTATTGTGTTGGGTGAAAATAGAAAAAAAAAATTCCAAGAATTCGCAGGTAAAATAAAAGAATGGCATAAAACAAACAATTATTTAAAGTTTATTTTTTTACTTTCTGATAAAGCTTAGAAAGTCTTTATCTTGTAAGAGGAAGCACTGGCAGTTGTTGGACCGGTCGGGTAGCTAGACCTGCAAAAGGAGTATCCGATTGAATCCAGGCGTTAGCACTCCGAAGCTTAAGTTAGTAGCTTTACAGAGAAAGTGATTTTAAAGGAGTGAGAGAGTCTCAGATATTCAATACCTGGAGCCATTGTGTTTTAGGCTATTTATAGGAGTTCTTTGGAGGGGTACTTGAGTACCTTGGGGATTGATAACCGGCAGTCAGAGTAGGTGAGCGGCAATGTGATAGGGAGTAGATGGAGAGTATGGGCGTCGGCTTGTGTCAGTGGACTGATAAGACATGCTATCACATCAGTCCGATCGGACATCATGGTTCCCTGAGCTGTCTTCCAGATCACTTTTTGCCTTTTTGCTATTGGGCTTAGGCCCTGTCGAACGTTGTTGGGCCACCTTGATTGGGTCTTTAGGAATGTATTTGCCATAGTTATCACTTGTCCCTCCTCCAACGGGTCTGATCGGACGGTGCATTAATTTATCATTTTGGCGGAATTTTTGAATTTTCGGGAGATGCCCTCTCGAGGAGATACATCCATCGATTTTGGGACAACCGTTATGCATTGAATGCCTGCACATGCGCCGAAGACGACGCTTCGCTCTTCCCGTCATGCATTCAGTACCTATACACACATTAAAGGTACATGCATCGAGAGTGGCACTTCGTTTTCTGTTTTGTATTTAATCGATTGGCGCCACAAGGTGATTATTTGACAGAGAGGCAGTTAGAGGATTCTAGAAGCTTTGAGCCTATAAATAGATGACTTTCAAGGATCCTTAATAATACTCTTGTCATGCCCTTTTCCGCAAACTTCACCATTTCAGCTATTTCGGAGTCTCTTTGAGGTTTAACCAAGTAATTCCTCATTCACAATATCATCATCATTTTCTTTATTTTCCCATTATCAGAGATGGCTTCAAGCAGAATTAAGTCTATAGATTGGAGTTTTGAGGTTCATAAAGACCATGAGACCGGGGGTCGTCTTTCGAAACTCACAGAGGAGAAAATAATTGATATCCCTTTACAATACGATCTTTCTACAAAGGTGTCTGTGATGGCGCATCCAAACTCCATGGTGATGAACGAAAGGCTTCTTGGATGTGAGAGCAGTAAGCCATTCAATCGCCATTTGCAGAAGTCAAATTACTTTCTGGACCATGCCTCTTTCAGTGTGCTTTAATTTTATATTATGATCTCAGTCAGATTTCGTACATTTCCCAAATATTATACCATCGATCTACTAATCGGCGTCAATGTAAAAAGAACCATCATCATCGAGGCTACCGACACGTCCGACTTTGCTTCAATGTAAGGAGCACCATCATCATTAAGGCTGTCGACACGTCCAACTTTGCTCAGCATTAGCCTCAAAATTGACATTGTCATCGAATTTTTATCTCTGATCGACCGTGTTCTGAAGTATATTCAGAAACATAGTTGTTGTTGTTTTTGTTTTTTTGTTTTTTTTGTAAGAACTCTTCATATATAAAAATCGATTGCCTTTCAATTACATCTTCGTGCTGCAATTTGCATTTTAGGCAAAATTTGTTATGGACATAACTAAGGAGAATAAACATCATCAACCATGAATGAAAATCATATATGTAGAGTTCGTAGAATTGATTAAGGAGAATACTTCCTGAAACTCAATGTGCTATTCGAATGTCACAGTGCATAACTATCTTCAATCGACGATCGTTTAATCCGATCGGATTTTAAAACACAATTTCCCTTCAAACAGGAGTTGCGATTTAGATTTAGCTTATCAAGCGCAGCAGGTGACCTTTCGAACTTTTTAATTCGATTGAAGTATTAGCCGATTGGATGTTTGTTGGAGAGTCATGCATGGCAAATGACCTTTCGATTTTTACATTATTTTGAAGATTTGGCGACTTTCATATCAAGCACCCAAAGGAGATCATTAACTCAAGTGGCGTCTTGGTGGTGCTCACATGTTAGGTCTGAAATGAACTATTTAATGAATAAGTCGACATGCCTCGCGTCTTCCGTTCCGGGCCTAACAGAGGGACTTAACTTATAAGTGAAATGGATTCCAACTTTCTCCTATTTGGCTATGTCAAGCTTAGTGATTGGGACAATGCGGACCGATCGATCAATGCCCTTGGTTGTTTTATGAAGTTTGTCTTTTCTGGGAGCATTTTAGCCAATCAAAGGCGATGGGTCACTCGCCTATCGATCGGTAGTGCGGCAGGAGATCTTGCCTTTTATTCCAATGGTGGGGGATCCAATCAGCTTTGGATTATCCATCAGTCAGGATTTTGATTGATCGGAGTAAGACAAATGACCTGCAAACAAAAAAAAGTCTAAAAATAATCAAATAAATAAAAACATACCTTTTTTCCGAAGATGGAGGGGAAAATAGGGGAGACTCACTTTGTTTAATGTCAATTCCTATTTCTTTGAGTATTAGATTAACCATATCGAATAATCTTTTCAGCGAGAGTTTTCAAATTGGCTTGAATCCGTTAAGTCATGCCTGTTCGTTTCAGCCGTTTTTCATTTATTGTTGATGCGTATGCCGAAGGCGATGCCTCATTTTCTGGAACCACCATAATGATCTGGAGATGCGTGGCAGCTGGTCAATTGTTTAAGCATTTGGAGAGTTTTAGAAGTTTTTTACCTATAAATAGGCATTCTTATGGCGATTTTTCTTATTTTTCAGCAATTCTTAGCGAGGCTCTGCCAAATTTTTTTTTACGTGGACTTTGCCATCTTAATGATTTCAGAATTTCTGCAAGAATACCTAAGTAAGTAATCAATCCTTGCTTTTGATTTCTCTTCCTTATTCGCAGCGTCATTTTCTATTTTTCCCCCTCCACCAAAGATGACTTTGAGTAAAAGTCAATTTACAGATAGGAATTTTCTTGGAGTTTTATGTAGATTGTGAGACCAAAGCTTGTCCTTTAAAGTTCATAGAGGGAGAAATGACTGAAATTTCTTCTCGATATAAACTTCCCACAGAAGTCTTCGTGATGGCCTATTCAAGTTCTATGTTGATGACAGGGGGGTGTTTTAGTCATGAGAATAAAGAGTGGCTCATTTGCCATTTATGGAGCTTGGATGCTGGGTTGAGGCTTCCTTTTGATGTTATTGAGACTGCAATTCTCAAAGGTTATAGAATTGCCCCTAATCAATTTTATCCGAATGAACAGGATCCTCTATGAGGTGGCGAGGGTGACGCCACCCAATTGACTATAGAGGTAGCTGTTTAATACACCGCCATCTCCGCAAGGTTTGAAGGATTGAGCAGCCAATCGGCCTTTTAGGCAGTCTGATCGGGGACCTGAACCTCGACGCTGCCATTGACGCGGAGCATGGGCATTGTAATTGGAGTGTAGAAGAAGTATACATATAGATAATTATGCATTGTATATTTATGAAAGGTATATCCACTGGAGAAACACTTATCTTATATTTTCATGACGTAGCCGCAGGTGTGATGGCCAAGGGAGATGATATTATTAAGCAACTGGCTGATTGAGCAAAGGCAAAGATGGAGGCAGAACGTGCAACCAGGGAAGAGAGAAAGTCAAAGAAGAGAAGGCTTGTGTCTCCTTCAGAAGTGTAGGTTTCCACACCTTCCGCCAACGCTTCGATCTCCCATTCCCATCAGCCTCTTCTGATGTCTAATGTTGTGTAGCCTTTATCAAAAGGCCAGCGCCCCTACAATGTTCCTTATTGAGGGATGAAACCGATTCAAAGGAAGAGCATCCAACTCTACCTCAAAAAGGGTCAGTTAAAATCAATGTGCCCCTAATAGATGAAACTGCACAGAGGAGAGTTGCGGAGACACCTAAAGGAAAAGCCACCGAATGGGTGGCTGCTGCAGATGCTAGGATTGTTGCAAAAACTTTCGAAAGGCATGCTACACCACTGGGAGAAATACTAGAAGGTCAGTTCAGCAGCGGCTGGTCCATTGAAAATAGGGTAGTATCGAGCTTTTTGTGCCAAGGCATGCTTTAAGAAGGTGATTTTAAGGCAATGAGAGATCCCAACATATTGTCCCAAGAATGCAACCTTTTTTAGGAGCAAAGTCTAGAGGTATATATATATATATATATATATATATATATATATGTTTGTTTTAAGCAAACTTTCATCTTACGATCCGTTATCTTCTTGATTCCTAAACCTTTTTTCTTCTTATGCAAACTTTAGCTAATAAAAATGGGCCTTACGCTTGCATGGCATGGCGAAACTTTGCAGAAAGAAATGGGAAGATTATGATCGGTGTAGGAGGGAAGCGGAGGCCAAATATGATTCAGGAGAAAAGAGTCTCTGCTTGGCCGATCGAAAGTTGAAAGGCTAAAAAAGGAGTTTGCTCTTCTTTCCCAAGATCTAAAAGCTCGGCATAAAGAGGTTGACCACCTCAAAAAAGATGTAGCTCATCTGTCTGTTGAATGTTCCAAGGTTAAATCGGAGCATGATCTTCTGTGTAAGGAGCGGATTCATTACATGCTACCTTGGAAAATGAGATGGCGCAGAGAAAGAAGCTTGAAGAAGAGCATTCTGCCTAAAAGGGTGATATCATGGATCAATCAGGGGAGGCCCAGCATCATCTCGACCAAACGCTGGTGCGGAGATCCATTCTAAGGCTGCAACTTTCCTGCTGACAGAGAATGCCTCCAGGGAAACAGCAAAATCTCTTGATCCTCCTATTAAAGTTTTTGCATGGCCTTCTTCTAGTGTAGAGATAGTAGACAGAGAAGCGTAGCTTTTTGCTGTGATGATTTGTAAGAGTTATATAATATTTGGTCTTCCTTTCAGTTGCGTCTATAGACCGCGATTCTTATTTCAAATGATATTTATCATAATATCAATTAAGAAGACATTATTAAATTGACTGGGGAGAATTGTGTGCAAATTACTCATGGAGAATATATATAAAGGAAAAATACTCCCTGAACTTCAATATGCTTTTCAAGCATGGGCAACTCTATCAACAGTTGCTTAATACGATCGAATGTACAAAGTGAACTGTTTAGTTGAGAATCGCGATTTAGATTTATTATATCAGGTGCAGCGGATGTCATTTCAGTCTTTAACATTATTTTGATCAGATATTTGAGAGAGTTAGTTAACTCAGCTGTTGACCTTCGCATCCTGGATTCAGGACATGCATTGAATCTGGCGAATTAATTGATGTAGATTGAACGAGTGCAAGAGCACTTCACATCCAGAGCTCGGGATAAGCATCAAACTTAACAGATAAGTTGTGCCAAATAGGGAATTTTGACCCTGAAAGTTCAAGGGAGTTATTCGCTTGGCGTTACCTATTTGGATCAGGATATATATTTTTATATATCCGATCGAGATTAAGGTGGCGATGTCGATCGTCAGAATAGACGTCAAACTTGGCAACCAAGTCGATGCAATTGAATTTCGCGCTCGGGATGGACATCGAGCCTAATGATGGAGTTGTGCCACTCAAGCATTTATATGAAATTTTGAACTGTCCTGACTGTTTGGGGAGAGATTTATATGCGCTAGGGCCTTTATCTCCATCTCTTGTTAATGAAGAGATTTTTTTGGGCCTTTGACCCCAGTCCCCTTCGATACAATTCAATCTTTGAGATTGAGGGCTCGAGAGTGTCGAAAAGTTATCGAGCTAGACACATTGATCAGGATGTGACGTCGATAAAAAATTTTACAATTTTATCCTACAAAATAATTTCATAAATACTTACCAGTTCATTTTACGGCTGCTTACATTATTTGAGGGATTTTCAAAGTTGTGGTTGGCGATGGATGAGAATTTTTCAAGGCATATTTACACCTTTATCGCCCTATCCTCATTCGATAGTACAATAATAATATCCGACCCGTTCTTGGCGGTGGCGATCATGCCGTTCAATTCACTCTTGGCGGTGGCGACAATAATATCTGATTCGCTCATGGCGGTGGCGATCCTACCATCCGATCGCTCTTGGAGATGGATGGTCTTCCTATCCGATTCACTTGTTGCGGTGGCGATCATATTGTCCGATCCGCTCTTAGCGATGGTAACAATAATAGCCAATCCGCTCGTTGCGGTGGCGATCATACCATCCAATCTGCTCTTGGCGATGGATAGTCTTCTTATCCGATCCGCACTTGACAGTGGTGATAATAATATCCGATTCACTCGTTGCGGTGATGATCGTACCATCCAAGCCAAAAAACCGGTTTGCTGGGGAGTTAAAATTTTGTTTAAATGACAAGTATTAACTTTATGAATTTTGGACACGTACCTATTTTTAAAGTTATCTTTACTTTGTGGAGGCACTTATTTTGTGTGCATCATGATGTTGGAATTTTCAATAGCTTTTTGCATGTTGCAGCTCCCCCCTCCTCTCCTTTTTTTTTTACATATATTGTTGTCTCTTGAAAAATAAATCTTTAAATGGCAAAATAAGTAATACTAAGAGAAACTGGTGTTCCAGCACTTACAATAGGGAAATAAGAGAACATTCAAATTCAGTACATATGCCTTTTTAAGAACTCAAATTGTAACAATTGCACTTGATTTTGTCGTTGCTTGTCAGTCTCTTGAATTCATCCGTGTTGATCTGGCTTTTCGTGCTGGTAGTTTTTGTTTGAACCAGTTACCTCATTTCCATCGTTGGGCAATTCACAGGAGCTTTCCCATTCATTTCTTCAAGCATTCAACCTCATGATATGGCTCATGGCTTTTGTCCCGGCCTCCACTGCTTCTCCTCCTGCTTGGCCATTTTGAGTCAATTATCCTTCCCATGTTTTCTCTTGGCATTCGTCAACATTTGAAAGGAGCCGGTACTGAGGGGGGTGGAGGTCTCAGCCAACTTACTATTGCGACAGTCTGGTTTATTCTGTTCGTCCTCATTTCCCCTCTTTGTAATCCTCGAGAAGACCGACCGTTTAAGTTTCCTATCTGATCGATCGGGCATAGGGGTTTTTTTAAATGGCCGACCATCTAGATACTGCAGTCTGTCCATCACGTTAGCTTTCCCGACTCTGTTAGATCTGAGAGCATCATCTAACTGGACGCGTCGCCTGACCCTATTCATTAGGTCAGGAAAACTACTTGGTGGCCTTGCCATCAGTGATTCGGAAAATGGACGATCCGTGACACTTTTTGCCAAGGCATTTGATGCTAGTTCCATGCTTAAATCCCCCGTTTTCGACATTGCAGCTTGGAAGCGAACGATGTAATCTCTGAGACTTTCATCGATTCTTTGGTAGAGGTTGCACAGACCACTGACCGACTTTGATGCACGTGTTCGCATACGGAGTCGCATTTCAAACAATTCTTTGAGTTGCTTGAAGGAGCTGATTGATGCATGAGGGAGTCCGAGGAACCATTTCAAAGCGTCCCCTCCTAAGGTGGTTGGAACAACTCTACAGGCAATCCTCTCATCGAAGGTATAAACCTGCACTTTAGTCAAAAATTCTGCAAGGTAAATGGCAGGATCAGTTTCACCTGTATATTTTTCCATCGCTACATCTCTCCATCTGGGAGGCAGATCAGACCCCATAATTTCCCTGCAGAAAAGGGAGGTGTTGTTGCAAGCGTTCCCTTTAGACATCCTTTTCATTGGCTCCGCCAATCCAAACTTTTCAAGTTTTTGTTTAAACCATTCATCCTCGCTGCTCATTATCGCAGGAGTGAACTCTTCTTTTATCCTTTGGAAGCAATCGTGATTAGGCGCATATCTTCCCTGCTTGCACAAGACAGGTCGTACGATCTACTGGGAATATAAGGAGCATCTTTACTCGAGAACAATGCTCTCTTCCCCTTGTCGTTTCTGTTCGTGATTCTAGTGCCTGCTCTTCGTTCATCATGAGCGCTTAGTTCTCTAAGGGAGATCCCTCTATTCCTCCTTCCTCCGAAGTCTTCGGCCATTAAAACCATTTCCTAACTGCTATCGGAAGCTCTGGGCATTCTTCCCATTTTTAAGGCTTGGACCACGCTCTCCGTGAGGTGACCAAGTACAGCACGCATGTCTCCTACAGTGAAGGGGCGTTCTCTTATTGTCGCGTAATGACGTCATCAAGATTCGAGAAGGGGTCACCTCCGACTGGTGATTTGAAAGATCTCTCTCTCAGCCTTGAGGGTTTGGATCTTTCCTGGTTATTGCGATCATGCTCTCTATGAGCTACACATTCGTAGGATCTTGAATATGCCATGGCTCTCAATGAAAGCACCAAATGATAAATCTTAGAAAATCTTTATCTTGTAAGAGGAAGCGCTGACAGTTGTTGGGCCGGTTGGGTAGCTAGACCTGCAAAAGGAGTGCCCGATCGGACCCAAGCGTTAGCACTCCGAAGCTTAAGTTAGTAGCTTTTACAGAAAAAGTGATTTTAAAGGAGTGAGAGAGTCTTAGATATTCAATACCTGGAGCTATTGCGTTTTAGGCTATTTATAGGAGTTTTTTGAAGGGGTACTTGAGTACCTTAGGGAGTGATAACCGGCAGTCAGAGTAGGTGAGCAGCGATGTGACAGGGAGTAGATAGAGAGTATGGGCATTGGCTTGTGTCAGTGGGTTGATAAGATATGTTGTCCCATCAGTCCGATTGGACATCACGGTTCCCTGAGCTGTCTTCCAGATCACTCTTTGCCTTTTTACTATTGGGCTTAGGCCCTGTCGAATGTTGTTGGGGCACTTTGATTGGGTCTTCAGGAATGTAATTGCCATAGTTATCACTTTCTAAAATAAAATTAATTCAAATGTAAAAATTAATTCTTTATATTCTAATTTAAGTTAACAACATCCTTTGATATGTATTAAGGTTTTTATTATTATCGTTATATAATAAGGGATAGGGGTTTCAAGAGTTTCCAGTCAACCTTACACCTAAAAACTTAATGATTTTTGACCCAGCAATGATTCTACACAATCCAACTACTAAGTATTAATAGTGCTTTGGCCAACAAATAGCCAATAGGTAAAGCTCACTTTGGCTTTTAGCTAGATGGTTTTATAAATTATTCATGGATGCCTTTCCATGCATTGCAATCATTTCAACTTGCTATTGATATTGATGCTATTGGGTAGCAATGTTATTAAAACCAAATCGGATAAAGAATCGATAAAATTGGAGATTCATGGTTCGATCGGTCTAACCGAATTTTTTTCTATTTTTAAAATATTATAATTATTATAATTTTTTAAATATTATTGTATAAAAATTAAAAAAATATTCATCAAACATTAAATATATATCACAAATATTTAATAATAAGTTACAAAATATAATTTTAATTTTATTATTACAAGTGATTAATTATGAATTTTTGAATATCATATGTTAAAAATATAAAAATACAACATATCATGAAAATAATTTCATGTTTAGATGGAATACTAATGAAGTAAACACAAAAAATATTAACCTTGCATATATGAGTATAATTATATTTAATTATAATAAATTCAAATAGATAATAAGTATATTAAATTATTAAGTAACATTTTTAAAATTTTTATTTTTTAAATAAATAAATAATAAAAATTTAATATATATATATATATTAAATTTTCATTATTTATTATCTGAAAAAAATTAGTATTTTAAATTCTAAAAATATTACTTAATAATTTAATATACTATTACAATGATCCAAATAGATAATAAGTATATTAAATTATTAAGTGACATATTTAGAATTTAAAATACTAATTTTTTCAAATAAATAAATAATGAAAATTTAATATATATATATATATATATATATATATATATATATATATATATATATATATATATATATATGGGTGTGTGAAAATATACAAAAAAAAAGAAGATTTTTTACACTTTTTAGCAAAAAATTCAATTTTATCCGATTCTTCGATTTTTCGGTTCAACCAATTTTTTTCGGTTCAATTCGATTTTTTGGCAATTCGATTTTTGATGGTTGAACCAACCGGCTGATCAATCGGGTCGCAGTTAAACCAACTGGTCCGGTTTTAATAACTATGCTGCTACTTGTCCAAAGTTACAGAAAACAAAAAAAGTGAAGAAATTTGATAAACTTATTTGGTTTATTGTCCTTGAGATTTATAATTTGTGAAGCGGTTGAATGGGTTGGATTTTCTATTATTACATGACAAATATGAGGACCATTTACTGGGCATCTTGTGCAACTCGTTGTATAAATTTAATTTTGAAGGATATTAGTAGCTTGGATCATGTGGTCATTACATCGCGTGCATCATGCAGTGACTGCCTTTGCTGTATAATTTATAACTTTGAATAGTATTCATGAGCTTAAAGCTTTAGCAAGCAATTATTATTACAGGTGACAAGCTTTCTAAAAGTGCAAAACGAAAGCTTTTTTAGGATAATGTTTTGGATAACAAGTTTTGGGATGATTGTTCTATTAGCGTGAAAATTGTTGCGCATTGTGGATTCTGATGAGAAACCCACATTTTGGTATATTTATGAAGGGTAAAAGTTCCTTCCAGCATTTAAGAAACCCCGTTATATGAAAATCAACCGTATAAAAAGGCTAAGATAATAAGTACATGGGGCTATAATGGACGTTGAAAAAACCAAAACTAAATCATACTTTCTAAAACAAATCAAACTTTTAGTGGTGGAAGTAACATCAAATCCACAAAAACCAATTAAATTTTTTAGTGGTGGAAGTAACATCAAATCCACAAAAACCAATTAAATTTTCTATTCTTATCGAACAAACAAATAAATTAAATTGGGCAATTTTGATATTACAGTAAATTAATTAATTAAAACAATCAATCAAGTTAAAGAGGAAATTAAGAATCAAATTTGATTTAGAAAAAGTTTCCCAACCATAGGTATAAATTCAATCCCAATTTAATATCTAATCACGGATACAAAAATAATTCTAAATCCAATTTAATAAACTAGCTCTACTTGTCGGATACGATCCTTCGATCAAGCTTTTATTAGTTTTAAACTAATTATGAAAATCATAATAAGCCTTAAAATACAAAATTAATAACCTAGCTCTAATTGAATGAGTGCCCGTAGGATGCTGCTGGAACATTAAGACAAATTTCAACCTTGAAACTCAACTCCCCTTCAACTTTCCCCACTAGCATTGGACTATTATGTTCCTAAAAGGCTGATGCAACCATTTCGCAATGGATGTTCTATAACGCCCTAAAAATTTCGACTACATGAATAGTAATTTCCGAAACATAAATAGTGCCACCTAAAATAAATAGTATGTTTCAGAACCGCCATATACTTTTCTGAGCACTAAGAAATATAGTTCATGGAAAGTCTGAGTATGAAATTTGAGATAAAATTGAGGTCAAATAAGAATTTAAAAGTCAAAACTAAAAATAATTAGCAGAGTTGATATGAATAGCAATATTTTCATAAGCAGATTGGACATCGACTCGGCTTACCCACCGAGTCATGACTGAATTGGTTGGACCGAATTAGCTTGGAGTTTTTTTTCTTTTTTAAATATAATTAGTTGTAAAAAAAATTAAAAATACGGTATGTAAAAAATACATTCGAACAACCTATTACTTATCAAATAGCAATATAATTTTCCTAGTAATTTTAAATCCAACAAAATTTGCAAATATAAAAGTCAAATAAACTATCCAAACATAGAAAATATCTAAATAAGTTCATATAATATCAAAAACAAGCATTTAAATAAATTCGTTTGACATAATGATAAACAATTATCATTAATCATCTATCTTTGCCTCCATCTCCATCTACTCCTTGATTAGATTCAACTAAATTATGCTCCATACCATCTAAAATTTTTAAAATGAATACATAATTATATATAATTATACACAATTTTCAATATTCTAAAATAAATTCATATTATATAAAAGAAACAAACCTTGCACACTTGAGCTCCATCATCTTTTGGATGTTCTTCAACCATTCTCTCAATCTCATCAAAATCAAGCTCTCCTACTTCTTCTGCCTTTCCCATAATCCAAACATTTGATTTTCTCAATTGATTCGTAATTAATTGGATCACATGCTTTCTTAGATTTTATTAACCTAATAATTATAAGCAATGATAACATTATTTTGAGACAAAATATAAAATATAAAGATAATTTTATGGACTAAAAATAACTCACCTATTTTTTAATTTCAAGCTGTAGTGAATATAAATAAGATCATTCAATCTTTGACGTTCCAATTTGCTTCTTTTTTTTTGGCGTGGATGCGTTCAACACATTCCAATTACGCTCACATCCAAAAGAAGAAGCAATTTGGCTAAGGATTCTTATAGCCAACTTTTGTAAATTTGGAACATCATAACCAAACAATCTCTACCATTCATCTTTTATTAGATATGAAAAGCAAATAATATTAAACTTTTATTAGTTTTTAGAAATTAAAATACACACACACACATATATATACACATATATATGTACATATATATTCACACACACACACATGAAATGTAGTATTATGAAATTGATCATTACCTAGTCTAGTGATTTCATTGCAAATAAGTGCCCTTAGACGAGAAAAGCCCACCTCACGCTCTCAAAAAAATCTTAACTCATCAAGTTTTTACCATAGTTTTCTAAAAAATTAAGGATAAAAAGTATCATTATAATGTATAATCGAATATAACTATACAATATACATATAATAAACATGTGACACCAAGTGTTTGGATAAGTACTTACAACCCTATCCTAAGTGATGTGACAACAAAGGGCAGAAATGAATAACTTACCTTCAAAAAGAGGCAAGTCGGTTTGTTCAATAGAATCCAACTCCTCTAGTTTAATTTGCAATCAAAGACTCTACAATTTGTGATGTAACGCTTCAAATTATACCCTAGCAGGAATGAGACATAATACTTATGAAAGCTTGAAAATTAAAGGATAACAAATAGGATAGTTAATGTGAGTCAGTGATATGATCGTTATTAATGATATTATTAGAGGGTAATTCAATAATTTAAACCAAGTTGGTTTGTTCAATAGAATCCAACTCCTCTAGTTTAATTTGCAATCAAAGACTCTACAATCTGTGATGTAACGCTTCAAATTATACCCTAGCAAGAATGATACATAATACTTATGAAAGCTTGAGAATTAAAGGATAGCAAATAGGATAGTTAATGTGAGTCAATGATATGATCGGTATTAATGATATTATTATAGGGTAATTCAATAATTTGCTCTTATTATGTTATGTATGCTCAAATACATGAAATTTTGTGTTTTATGTGAAGAATAAGTTGAGGTTCCATGCTATTATATGAAATTAAAAAGTTATGTGGCGAAATCATAATTAACAAAAGTTTAAGGATAAGGATTAATATGAGCATGACACCTAGCATTTCTAGAAGAATTGATGCATTAATTAAGCCAAAAAAATATGATAAGAAGAGAAAAAGCGGTCAGCCATTCAAGGCCAAAAATACAGATTTTACCCATTTAAATCTCTCTTGAATTACATTAAAAAATATGTTTGAAAATGATCTTAAGGCAAGTGAACAATTAGTGGAATTAAAGCAAATAAAGTAAAGGTCTTGAGATGTATAAAAATACATGGAATTGAAGCTTTATTTATATGTTATATGATTTAGTTTAGGAGGAAGATAGAGTTAAGGAAAAGAGAGAGTTTGGAATATTTTGAGTGATTTTTGCAAGCTTTAGAGGTATGGGAACCCACTACCTTGATTTTGTATTTTATATTTTTAAATGATTTGAGTATGAGTTTGGTTATGATATTGATAATGGATAAAGAAATTAAAGTTGATTCATATTAGAGGTGCCAAATGGGCGGGTTGGACAAGTTTGGGTTGGATCATTAATGGATAGGTCACTAATGGGTTGGATCATAAATGGATCAAAAGATAGGTCATAAATGGGTCAATATCCAAATAGATTGGATTGATTTGGGTTGATCCATGGGTTTAATATAAATTAGTATAAAATATTTTATAGCCCTACCTATAATCACAAGAGCCAACAGCCAATCAAATTTCTCCATTCAAAACAAATTAAATAACATTTATGGAGAAAGTGAAAGGCAACTAATGAGCAAAATTTGGGGGACAGAAATTAGTGTTGGTAATAAAAATGGAAGGGTTACCAGGAATGCACCATTTAGGATCGTCACCGCATTTGATCTCAAAACAAGCACCGCAACTAAGGCCATTGTTAAAGAGTGTTATACTAAGCGCCATTGTGTTAACTCCATAACCTTGGTTGTACAGATTCCCATACCCACAAGCACCACCTGTATGCACATAATAGTTTAGCATTTGCAGAAGATCCAAAAAAATTGAAACAGGGGCAGAAAGCTTACCCATAATACCGGAGGCATCGCTGCCGCCATAGAAAGTAGCATGAGCAGTCTCCCAAAGTCCACCGGCGTAGACTCCTGGGATTTTGGCATTAACAGTTACAGCCCTAGAAAACCATAAAAGAGAAGCTATGCAGAGCATGTTGAAGTGGTCCATAGTTTTAGAGAGAGATAGAGTGTGTGTAGTAAATGGGAGCGAATAAGCAAAGCAGAAAGAAGGTGGGGGTAATGACCCAATGGGTTGAAAAATGTAATGGATCAATTTTAGGTTGACCCAATGGATATTAGATTGGGTTGAAAAATAAAATCGGTCATTTTTGGATTGACCCAGTGGGTATTCATTTAAATTAGGTTGGGTTTGGATCAATTTTTTTAGATAAATTTAGATCTACCCATGGGTTTGGGTCATTTTTCCAGGTCTAACTCATACATTGGAAAACAAATTAAGCTTTGCATTGATTGTTAGTATCAATTTTGGTTTTGGATTCACTTAAACTAAACCTACTATTTTGGCCATAACTTGGTCTATAGATCTTCAAATCAAGTAATTTTAGCACCATTGGGATCTTAAGACATAAGATTTAAAAGTCTGCTGCTGGCCCTCTATTTTAGAGCAGCTTAAAGTGTTTTAGGCATAACTCTTACAATTTAGCTCTAAATTACATGATTTTTTTATGTCAATAGAAACTAGACATATAGAGGAATAAAAGTCTAAAAGATAATTTGGTCTAAATATGAATGAAACTTGCTTAAAAATGCAAAGCAAAGTGAACTAGAAATTCTACAAAGAGAACCAAGTGAATTTTATGGGACTTACGGTTGTCATGAATTTGTGACCACCGTGAGTAGCATTTTGGACTAAAATTTCCTGTTATGAATTGGTGACCTCCATGAGTTACCTAATTGTAGCCCAAAAATGAATTTTCCTCACCTGAAAGCTACCAAACTTCATCCGAACCTTTTTGGATGTTGACAAAACTTTGTGAACGTATCTATAAGAGTGGAATGAGACTCGTTATGTATGTATCTTGTATATCCCATCAAAAATTCATTTATGAATCATAGTGGAGTACAATTATAATGTATATTTAAATAAAATTATATATGATAAATGTTTTCAGATTATAATCTAGCAAAATTGAATGATTTGTAGTGGGCTATCTGGTATGTTTTTGAAACTTACCCCTATGCATACTTGAATATGTTTAATAATATATATATATATATATATATATATATATATATATATATATATATATATATATATATATATATATATATATATATATATATATATATATATATATATATATATATATATAGTAATAGCAATGACTAAATGCTTTAGTGCATAAAGAATGTATGGAATTGTATTTGAATAAGGTTATAATATTTTGGAATGGCAGATGATTTTGATCAAAATGTGTATATGACATTTGAAATACATTGTCTGCTCTTATGAATTTAGCTCGCTAAAGTCTAAAAAATGGGTAAATAGGCAAGCCTAAAAGGGTTTGCAATTGCTTCTATTTTGTTAGACACTTTGGTGTCTTCTATTTAAAGCAATACCTCTTCTATTAGAGATAATGTCTCTTCTAATTTCTAGTTTTGAGGAAATGCATCTTCTATTTAGATACCAATATAATCTTTTGTTCTGTTACCCATTACCTGTATCTTGGGACAATAGTGGGCAACTCAATGATGATTTGTATCTATTCTATTTCGACTTATTGTTTAATCTGTTCAGATTCTAGTTATATCCTGTAAGACTCTAATAACTATTTTATTTATTCTAAATTATATTCTGAATGCTTCTTTGATTATGTAGCCAAAATTTATGGATTATGTATGAATATTTTCAAGTGTGAAATTGGATTATGTTTAATGTGAAAATGGTGAATTATTACGAGATAATTCATAAACTATACAAAAGTAATGAAAAAGTGAAGTGACTAATCCATTGAAATGATAAAGCTATTATTGTAAGCACTAGCCCCAATACATTTTTATAAAACATTTAATTTAATAAATAAGGCATTTGTTTTATCTATTATATTCCTATGCATATCAATTGATAGAACTATCCAAAAATGTTGTTTTAGTTTAAGTTATCATGTGTGAGGCACATGGTTATAAGACCTTGAAATGATATAGACTTCATTCTAAATATCCCTAGTCAGTCATTGTTATGGGAATAATAAATAAATTAAGGCTAGTATGCTCTCTCTGATAAGTTGAGTTCTGTCTTACAGATCATAAGGACAAGAGTGTCAATCAGAGATCATAGATACATGTTTAGAACATGGTATCTGGATTCGATGCATTCATGAGAACATTACATGGTACAAGTCATAAGTGTTTCTCATGTGCAAGTTTTGCATCGGAGTTCTTAGACCTAAAATCTCTATAAAACTCTTTATGAATTATTGTATACTTTGACATACACCTAACGTACTCTTAACAGGGTGATAAGTATGGGTATGCTTAGGTATGCATTGATTCATGCTAGAGAGCATGAGAGAAGTGAAGGGATTACCCCTCTCAATAAGAGAAAAAATATCATCGATCACTTGATCAGTGAACTGAGAAGTGTATGGCCATACCGAGATGAAATAATGAGTAATCATTATTTATCTGAGAGTTTAGTGTCACTGAAATATCAAGAAAGGAATTAATATATATAAGGATGACTAATTCCATGCCTTATATTAATTCTGATATTTAAGGGTAAGGGACTATGCAAAATTGCATTAGGTCACTAGATGCCATTTGCATTTTTATTTAATTTGGAATGCTATAATATCTTGCTAGAGAATATATATATAGCCTCTGAATTAATTCATTAATTCATTGCCAATATTAAATGGACCTATATGATCGCACACAAAGCATTGGGCTTAAAATATTTAAATAGAATATTGGGCATTAATTTGGACTTTTATTTAAAGTCAAATTAATGTATGTAATGGGTATTAAAATTGCTAATTGGACCTTGGTCCATGAGAGAGGGAATTTCAGCCTATGTAGATTTAATTTTATTTAATTAATTATCTTGTATTAATTAAGTTAATTGAGTATTAAATCTTAAATTTTATTTGAATCAAAATAAATTAATTAAATGGGAGATATTGTGACCGAAAATCCAAGGAAGAATCCTAAGAAATTTCGGCAACAATATATATCCCTAATAAAGTGGTTTGTTTTGATTAAATATCTTATGTTTATTTCAAATTAATTTGAATTTAAAATTTAAAGGAGTTTGAATTAATATATGTCACTTAATTAGGAAGTGATGGAGGCTGAATTTACTACCTAAAGACAGTAAATTTTGGCATTAACAATTACCTAAACAAGTGATATATATTTATGAACTAAAAGAAATAAAAAAAACCTAGGCATTTTTTGCTCTCTCTAACTCTTGGCCGAAATACACAAGGGGAAAGAATTATTTCTTGTTCTCTTGTATTCTTGGGCAGCAATAGCAACCTAAAAGAAGAACAAGATAAAATCTTGTTGCTTCAATCCATTACCATTGCCAAATATTTAAACATAGAACTAGCACTCTTGATTTTAAGCCTTCCTTACAATTGTGTGTGCGAGAATAGAGAGGAGTGGCGTAAAGGCTATTTCTTTGGCATTGGTGACTAATAACTGAAGCATATAAGTTCATCCTATTTGCTGGTCATCATCAAAATCAAGATTTAAAGTGCATCTAAGATTGTGAGTTTCAAAACCCTAAAATTGCATGTTTTCGATTCTTGTTGTGGATTACGTGATATGTATGATCAATTTTTATTATTTTTCGCTGCATGATCATCATGTATATGCCATGTTATATTCCATCAGTGGTATCAGAGCCTAAACATGCTTATTTTAGTGCTTTAGATGCATTAAATAATTATTCAAAAATCGTTCGTTTAAAAACATACAATGATGAAATTTTCTATTTTGAGTTTTTTGCATTGTTTTGGTGTAAAAATGTTTTTAAATGATTAGATAGGTATTATAATTATTATGACATGTAAATATACTATCCTAATATGTTCTTAGAGCTGTTCATGGTCGGATTTAATTATAAATACCTGATGGTACATGTTAATCTTGAAACTAGGTGTTAATTTGCATGATATGTGTTTATTTAACAACTAGTTTTCAAAATTAAATGTATAAACGTGTTTGACATGTTTGTAAGTGATTTTTAAAGATTAATAATAGGTCTGGACATTTTTTAAAATTTATTTTAATTATGGTCCATGTCAATTTAATTGATTAATTTTGAAATCACTTAAAACTATGACTAGTTTGTGTTTGTTACATGTTTAATCAACATTGTTTGTGTTGTTTTGATTAAAATGGCAAAAACACATTTAGATCAGATTTGAACTGAACCTTAACTCAATGTTTATGACCTTATTTAAATTATTAAATGGCTCATAAAATCGTTTTAAGTATTTGTGCATTTTTGTGGCATTATATGAGCATTAAACAACTAGTTTTGTTGTTATTTGTTTGTTTTAGTATGAATGCCATGTATGATATATGTTCTTCATAATTTTATGTTTTAATTCATGTTGGTACATATTATATGTATTTTTAATGTTTATGGGTTGTATGACATAAAATTAAAAATGGCAAAATTGGAAATTATACTAAAGTTGATTTATGGCACAAATCTAACTAGTTAGTGTTTTGGGCTTTTAAGAAAACTTATTCAATAAGAGGATTTATTCCATTAGGCTCCGGCCTAGGCCCATCATGGGGTCTTCTCTTAAAAGTTCAAGTACATAATTTCGATTAATGGGCTTGGCTAAATTAATTAAAATTGGACTTTGTTTTATCTATGAATGTTATGTATATTTATTTGCTTGTTTTGTGTGATGAATGGATATGCATGGTGCATTCATGGGCCCTGGGTTTTTGTAATTAAATATGGCCAGCATGCCATTATGTATTATTGTAAAAGTTTCATTTATTTCTTAGAATAGGATTTATTTGAAGACTTTGTAAATCAAGACGAAGCCCACCGGAGTAGAGAAGCCCAACTCGAAGATTCTTATGTGATAGTATAGAATCTTAGTTGTAGGTTTTTTGGGTCTATGTTTGTCTCGCTTTACTTTATGCAATTATATATATATACATGCTATGAATGGATGACAAATCGTATGCCATGTAAGCCGTAATAAAATGAATCCCTAAAATAGTAAGTCACAATGTTGCCTTCCTAATTCAAAACATGTCAAGGCATCGATCATCGGTCACGTAGACTAGAAGTCTTAGATGTGTTCGATTATCTTTGTGAGGCATAGGTTGTGAATGTAGTTTGGACTTAACATGGAAAGGGATACCTAGACCTAGGCAACTAATAAATGGGTTTGTGCTATAACATCTTAAGATGTTAGCCCATTTGATCTAAGAGTCATGTACGAGACATGATTGGAGTTTTCCTACCTAAGTAACTTAACTTGTTAGGTGTACAAGCTCAGCTTGACTAATAAGTTGTTGTGAAAAGTGAATCTTGGCCCATATTAAATCACTAACGCGAATTATTTAAAGGGATATTAATTTGGTTTGTGGGATTATAAATAAGACCTCATTTAATATTGCGAAGTTTTTATTGTAGATTGAAAATGGCTTCTTCAAACAATAACTTTTCATTATGGTCAGTCCTAGAAAAGGACAAACTGAATGGCACTAATTTCATAGACCGGTCTCGAAACTTGAGAATTGTTCTTAAGCAAGAGAAGAAGTTGTATGTTTTGGATGCACCCTTGCCCGAAGAACCTGCTAGGAATGCCTCTGCAGTTCAAAAGGAAACTTTTGAGACCAAGAAAAGCGACTTCAATAATGTGACCTGTCTGATGCTGGCCATTATGGTGCCTGACTTGCAAAAGCAATTCATGGACCAAGAGGCTTATGCGATCATGGTGCACCTCAAGGAAATGTTTCAAGAGCAAGCTCGTCACGAGAGATTCATGACAACAAAGGTCTTAATTTCTTGTAAGATGGCTGCAGGTACTCCTGTTAGTACCCATGTACTCAAGATGAAAGGGTATCTTGATACTCTTGAGAAGCTTGAGGTATAAGTCCCGATGGCCATTGACTTGATCTTGGGTTCATTGAATGATGATTATAATCCATTTTTTATGAATTATAACATGTATGCAATGAACAAGACAGTCACCGAGCTTTATGGGTTGCTTAAGAATGCTGAAGAGAACATTCAAAAGACTAATCCCGTACTTATGGTTCAAGGGGGCATTAAGAAGGGACCCGCTAAGGTAAAAGGAAAGGAAAAATCCAAGTATGACTTGGCTCGGCTCAAGTCAAATGGGAGTGCACCTTAGGCCTAACCCAAGCCCAAGGCATAAAAGCTCAAGGAGAGCGAGAGCACATGCTTCCACTGCAACAAGATAGGGCATTGGAGGAAAATTTGCGCTCTCTTCAAGGAAGAACAAAAAAAGAATGGAGCTAAGGCATCCAGTTTTGGTATTTTTGTTGTTGAAATTAACCTTTCTATTTCTACCACTTGGGTATTGGATATCGGTTGTGGTTCTCACATTTGTTCAAATGTACAGGGGCTAAGAAATACGCTGTTACTTGAAAAGAATGAAGTGGACCTCCGTGTGGGGAATGAGCACGAGTTGCTGCCATGGAGATAGACGACTATCAACTCGCTTTACCTTCCGAACTTTGTCTAGATTTGAAAAATTGTTATTATGTGCCTGCTATGAGCATAAACATTATTTCAGTTTCTTGTCTGGATTTGGATGGATTTGATTTTGTTATTAATAATGGCAATGTTCATATTCGTCGCCAAGGCATTTCATATGGCAATGCCATGTTGCAAAATGGCCTTTATATCCTTGATCTACAAAACAAATAGTCCATATACAACATTAATACAAAGAGGGTTAAATCAAACGAATTGAACCCTACTTACTTCTGGCATTGTCGTTTAGGTGATGGGGATTTATTTGAACCCTTAGTCTCACTAGACTGCGTATAGGATGAGTAGGGTATCGTTCCAAAGGGAACGGGGTAAATTTTATATTGAAAATACAAAGAACAGATGGATAGGTAACAAATGAAATAAAGATTATGCATTTGACTAAATATCTAAACTATTTGGGATATATTAAATTAATTTGGATTAAAGATGACTTAAATAATATTATGAACATACATTACAAATATGAAATAGTAATTCACCTAAGAGCAAGTTCTAGATAATTATATAAATAAAGTGACTGGAGAATTTAGCCAAGATTCTTTAAAGCAACTCTCGTTGTCAGTAAAGATGTTTTTATTTAGAGTCTATAAGCACTCTCATGTCATTATAGAGATAAATAAAAATTATGAAGCTCTATGCCAATTCTTTAACCCCTCAAAGTGAATTCCTTAAGTCAAATTAAAGGAATTCAATGCTTCAAGTACATTCATTTGTTTTTCCATCAAAGAATTCCAACTCTCATTGCGAACAAATTGACTAACATGCCAAATATGGTGGCCAATCATACAAAGCAAATCAAAGCACACAAATGGATGTAAATCATAATTCATGCATAATAAGAATAATAAACATGTCTTAAATAAATACTAGTGCATATTTATAATGTACAAAGGAAACTAGCCAAATACATATTTGAATTAAAGACAAACAAGAGAAAGAAAACTATCTCATGTTCCTTTGGCTTGTCCCTTTGTAAACATCTAATAAAAACTAAGTAAAAATATTTATCCAAAATAATAACTAGAAACTAAACATTGATTGATCTCTTCCTCTTCTTCTTTAATTAATGCCATCCATATTTATAGAGAGAAAACTCTACAAACATGTCTCTTCATAATGGTTGTGAATGTCAAAAGTTGCCATGGAGGGTCATGATGGTTGGCTGAAAAATTAGGTTTAAAAGACACAACGTTTCGGAATTAGTTGCCTTGTCCGACTCATGAATGACTTCACGAGTCGTGATTCCCTTGAATTCTTCTGAAGTCGTGAGCCTCCTCACTACTCGTGATTTCTCTTCACTACTCGTGATCCTCTTCACTACTCATGATTTCTCTTCACGACTCGTGATTTCTCTTCACTACTCGTGATCCTCTTCACTACTCGTGATCCACTTCTTCGAAATTTCACCATCTTCTTCCTTTTCTTCACACTTCACCATGATTTGACCTAAAAACAAACATAAACACATAAATGGGACATAAACACATAAAAACACATATAATATTACATACTTACTACATAAATAAGAGAAAAACACACATAAAAAGGTAGACATTTTACATGACATCAAATTCCCCCACACTTAAACCTTGCTTGTCCCCAAGCAAGAGAAAAGTGAGAAAATTTAATCTCAAGTTAAACTAAGTAAGTTACATTATAAAGCATTGCTCAATTTTGACTTAAGATAAGATTGATATGAATTCAAATACCTTAACACTCAAAATATTAGTACATCAAGACTTAAAACATGTATTCTAAATTACCAAGTCACCTAAGTTTACTAAATCCAACATCAAGAATATAAAGTCTCAAGACTAACCATGCTCAAGAAAGAATATTGATCATAAAGCCTAAGAGTTTAAGACTATAGTTGCCTTTTAGGACAATTTGCAAGCACACATACCTTTAAACCAATCTCATGGCATTTTTAGACTATGTTTTTCATCTTTTTCTTCTTTTCTTTTTGTTTTTTTTTCAGCATGGGTATACTTTTAAACTTTATCCCATGAATTTTAAAATAGCAAGAGAATGTAGTATTGGGTGCGTTTTACGCTCCATCCCATACTTGATTAAGTTTTTGGATATGCATCTTGCTTTATTTTATTTTATTATTTTTTCAACTTTCTTCTTCTTTTTTTTTTTACTAGTCCTCATCCATTATTGAAAGGTAAAGGTAAGTATTATGGCTATAGTTTCCATGAGACAACTAAAATCCAAAAATCTTAAACTAAATGAGCATATTCTAACCTTAAAGCATAGTTAATGAAGAGACTAAATAACCTAAAATGTTGAAGGAAGTAAAAAGAGATAACTTAAAAACATAAAACACATGCCAAAAATCTTGAAAAACTAACCAAATGAGTATAAAAAGTAAATGAATCTTCATAACAACCTATATTATAATCAATTGAGAGCAATACTTATAAGAAAACTTACGAAAAAGTTTAGAAAAAGACAAACAACCAAACAAACATAAACAAAACACACAACACACACTTAGAACACACATTACTCATATGCTCCCCCACACTTAGAACACACATTGTCCTCAATGTGGAGAAATAAAACAAACATGCAAACAAAAAGAAAATCAAAAACAAAAATAAACAAAAGCATAGAGAACGAAAACTCCCCTCAAATTCATGGTGAAGGTGGAGGCGAAGATATCACATAGCCCGCTTGGACAATGAAGGTATCCACCTTGTGCTCAAGGCGTTATTGACGTTGAATCAATTGGGATGTAACTTGCTCTAATGAAGTGAGGTGATGTTATATGGCGGACTGATTTTGCAACAACATCATAGATAGATGAAATGGGGAATGGTGCACCAAATTAAGTTTGTAAACTTTCTGTTTGTGCTTCATCTCCCCCTTGTAGGCTTCTTTAAGAAGATGGGTTCTTTGTTCTCACCATAGTTGTTAAAGAGAAAGAAATGCAGAAAATAGTAATGTAGGAAAAGAAATGCAAGAGAAGAACACACAGAGATGGAGTAGTAGAAAAGGAAAAATAAGAAAATGAAAATAGAAAGCAGATAGAGATCAGTTAGAATGAATAGCACGAGCGAAAGAAGAGAAAATAACTGTGGAAAGAGAGAAAAGAATAATTGTAATATTTATAAAGAAATGAGGGAGAAAATGAAAAGAGATGTCGGTTCACAAACCCTAATGAGATTTATAACCTTTTCCCCCATTAAATTTAGGTTAATTAATGGCAATTAATCCAAATTAAAACCGCTAAAACGTCTAATTAAAAGAAAGAGGAGTGAAATAAAGAAATAAAAGGGAATTAAAAATAAGAACATAAAGTTATAAATCACGACTTGGTAATTTAGGAATAGTGGATCACGACTCGGTATATGCCTCACGACTCGTGAAAAATAAGGCATTTTGAGCTGAGGAGGAGATGTTCACGAGTCGGACAGACATCACGACTCGTGAAGGAAATAGATGGAAGCATATGTGCACAAGGTTACGAGTCGGATAGACTTCACGACTCGTAAAGTGTTGCGAAGTCAGCAGTTTTAAAATAAAGTTCACGAGTCGATCCTTCAATCACGACTCGTGAAGAGTTTCTTTCTGTGTTACTCGTGATCTCCTTCACGACTCGGTATGCTACGCATGTCTAAATGGGATAATGCCTCTGGAATACTCGTGAACATGTTCATGAGTCGTGATGCACTTGTGGACATGATGAAGTGCTGCAATTTTTCTGCAAAATCATACCAACCTCGATCTAAATGTTAAAAAGACAGAGGAAAAATAAGATAAGACAAATGAAAATGATAAAATACTTAAAAGATAACCAAGAATAAACCAAAGAACAAATAAAATCGAAACTAAGAAAGCTGATCCTAAACAAAAAGATTATTGTGCAAGAGATGAATTTAATAAATTAATTATTAAAATCACAAATACTTTTAGTCTAAGATCATTACAAAAAACTCTAATTATGAAGGATACAAAAAACACAATACAAAATTCATTTATCAAAATAACTAATTTATATCATAGAATCCTAAAACATCTACTCTTTTGTGTCAATCAATAAAAATTCATTCAAGCCGTTCCCCGGCAACGGCGCCAAAATCTGGTTGGGGATTTAATTTAAACCCTTAGTCTCACTAGACTGCGTATAGGATGAGTAGGGTATCGTTCCAAAGGGAACGGGGTAAATTTTATATTGAAACTACAAAGAACAGATGGATAGGTAACAAATAAAATAAAGATTATGCATTTGACTAAATATCTAAACTACTTGGGATATATTAAATTAATTTGGATTAAAGATGACTTAAATGATAGTATGAACATACATTACAAATATGAAATAGTAATTCACCTAAGAACAAGTTCTAGATAATTATATAAATAAAGTGACTGGAGAATTTAGCCAAGATTCTTTAAAGCAACTCTCGTTGTCAGTAAAGATGTTTTTATTTAGAGTCTATAAGCACTCTCATGTCATTATAGAGATAAATAAAAATTATGAAGCTCTATGCCAATTCTTTAACCCCTCAAAGTGAATTCCTTAAGTCAAATTAAAGGAATTCAATGCTTCAAGTACATTCATTTGTTTTTCCATCAAAGAATTCCAACTCTCATTGCGAACAAATTGACTAACATGCCAAATATGGTGGCCAATCATACAAAGCAAATCAAAGCACACAAATGGATGTAAATCATAATTCATGCATAATAAGAACAATAAACATGTCTTAAATAAATACTAGTGCATATTTATAATGTACAAAGGAAACTAGCCAAATACATATTTGAATTAAAGACAAACAAGAGAAAGAAAACTATCTCATGTTCCTTTGGCTTGTCCCTTTGTAAACATCTAATAAAAACTAAGTAAAAATATTTATCCAAAATAATAACTAGAAACTAAACATTGATTGATCTCTTCCTCTTCTTCTTTAATTAATGCCATCCATATTTATAGAGAGAAAACTCTACAAACATGTCTCTTCATAATGGTTGTGAATGTCAAAAGTTGCCATGGAGGGTCATGATGGTTGGCTGAAAAATTAGGTTCAAAAGACACAACGTTTCGGAATTAGTTGCCTTGTCCGACTCGTGAATGACTTCACGAGTCGTGATTCCCTTAAATTCTTCTGAAGTCGTGAGCCTCCTCACTACTCGTGATTTCTCTTCACTACTCGTGATTTCTCTTCACTACTCGTGATCCTCTTCACTACTCGTGAGCCTCTTCACTACTCGTGAGCCTCTTCACTACTCGTGATTTCTCTTCACTACTCGTGATCCTCTTCACTACTCGTGATCCACTTCTTCGAAATTTCACCATCTTCTTCCTTTTCTTCACACTTCACCATGATTTGACCTAAAAACAAACATAAACACATAAATGGGACATAAACACATAAAAACACATATAATATTACATACTTACTACATAAATAAGAGAAAAACACACATAAAAAGGTAGACATTTTACATGACATCATTAGGGCATGCAAACGAAAAATGCATTTCAAGACTCCACAAATCTGTAGTGCTTGGGTCATTCGACCTGGAATCTTATGACATATGCGAGCCATGTTTGTATGGTAAAATGACAAAAAGTCCTTTTAACAAGAAAGGTGAGAGGACTAATGACTTATTGGAACTAATACATATCAATGTATGTGGACCATTAATTACACAAGCTAGAGGAGGTTTTAGCTACTTCGTGACGTTCACAAATGACTTCAGTAGATATGGCTACGTCTATCTAATGAAGTACAAGTCTGAAACTTTTGAGAAACTCAAAGAGTTTAAGAACGAAGTAGAAAAACAACTTGGAAAAAGTATAAAAGCCATTCAATCATATCGAGGTTATGAATACTTAAGCCAAGAGTTTGACAGTCATCTAAAGGAGTGTGGTATTATTTCACAGCTCACTCCTCCTGGAACACCACAATGGAATGGTGTATCCGAAAGGAGAAATTGAACTTTATTGGACATGGTTTGATCAATGATGAGTCAAGCAAATCTTTCTATCTCTTTTTGGGGTTATGTATTAGAAACTGCTGCATTTCTACTAAACCGTATTCCAACTAAAGCAGTTAAGAAGACATCATATGAAGTACAGATTGGGAAAGAACCCAATATGTCATTTCTCAGGATTTGGGGTTGTGAAGCACATGTTAAGAAATTAACATTTGATAAACTAGAGTCCAAATCCACTGTCTGCGGGTTATTCCAAAGAAACAAAGGGATACTACTTTTACTCACAAGTTGAGAACAAAGTATTTGTTGCTCGCAAGGCTATTTTCTTCGAAAAGGAGTTCCTTCTCAAGAAAGACAGTGGGAGTAAAGTAGAACTTGGAGAAATTCAAGCGCCATAAACTCTTATAGAGGATGAGTTGGAAATGGAATCAAGTACACAACCAGTTGTGGAACAAGAACCCATTACACAAAAACCTAGAAGGTCCGGTAAGGTACGTCGGGAGATTGAGAGATACAGATTTCTAATCATCGACAGTAACACTATTGAGTTAGTAGATTGTGAGGATCTTACTATCTATTGAGAAGCTATTGAGAGCCCTAGACTCAGAAAATTGGCTTGAAGCTATGAAATTCAAAATGCAATCGATGTACGATAACCAAGTTTAGACCTTGGTTGATCCACCAGAAGGGGCTAAGGTAATTGAATGCAAGTGGCTATTTAAAATCAAAGCTAATAAGACCTACAAAGGTAGACTAGTAGCAAAAGGTTTTTGACAAACTCATGGTGTAGACTATGATGAGACCTTTTCGCCTGTAGTCATGCTCAAGTCCATTAGGATCTTGCTTGCCATAGCTACATATCATGATTATGAGATATGGAAAATGGATGTCAACACTGCTTTCCTCAACGAAAATTTACTTGAGGATGTGTATATGACACAACCTGAGGGTTTTGTTAATCCTAAACATCCTAAGAAGGTTTGCAAGCTTCAAAAATCCATTTATGGATTAAAGCCAGCATCCTGAAGTTGGAATCTTCATTTTGATAAGGCAGTCAAAGAATTTGACTTCGACAAGAACGAAGATGAGCCTTGTGTGTACAAGAAGGTTAGTGGGAGCATAATAGTATTTTTGGTCCTATATGTACACGACATCCTTCTCATTGGGAATGACATTCCAACATTGAAGAAGGTTAAGCAATGGTTGGGGAAGTGTTTCTCAATGAAAGACTTAGGTGAAGCCGAGATAATACTTGGTATTCGAATCTATAGAGATAGATTGAATCGGTTTTTGAGACTAAGTCAAGAAAAGTACATAAACAAAGTACTAAAGCATTTTAGCATGGGAGACTCAAAGAAAGGGTACATACCTTTGGCTTTGGGAGTTCCTTTAACTAAAGAACAGTGCCCTAAAACCAAAGAGAAAAGGGACAACATGAGTAGAATCCCATATGCATCTGCTATTGGATCTATCATGTACGCTATGTTATGTACTAGATTGGATGTTGCTCATGCACTGAGTATAACCAGTAGGTTTCAGCAAGACCCTGGTGAGAAGCACTGGTCTGCTGTAAAGGGGATTCTAAAGTACCTGCGAAGGACTAAAGATCACTTCTTGGTGTATGGTGGTCAAGAAGAGCTAGTCATACAAGGTTATGCTGATGCTGCTTTACAGACCAGCACTCAGGATTCAAGATTGCAATTTGGGTTTGTTTTTATTTTGAATGGTGGTGCTGTCAGCTGGAAAAGCTCGAAGTAAGAGACCGTTGCCGACTCAACTATAGAATCTGAGTATATTACATCGAGCGAGGCTGCAAAAGAGGCTATTTGGATTAGAAGTTTCATTTTTGGATTAGGAGTGGTCCCAAGCATCCTAGATCCATTAGAAATTTTTTGTGACAACAACGGGGCCATTGCATAGGCTAAGGAGCCCCAGTCACACCAGAAATCCAAACACATACTCAGGAGGTACCACCTGATTAGAGAGATCATTGATTGTAGGAACGTCAAGCTTAGCAAGATAGCAAGTGAAAACAATGTAGCAGATCCTTTGACGAAACAATTACATCTAAATCTGCACGAAGCTCATTTGAGAGCATTAGGTCTTAGGGCTATGCCCAATTAGGACTAGTGCTAGTGGAAGATTGTTAGTATAAGCCCTAGCCCCAATATATTGTTACAAAACATTTAATTTAATAAATGAGGCATTTGTTTTCTCTATTATATTCCTTTGCATATCAATTGATAGAACTATCCAAGAATGTTATTTCAGTTTAAGTTATCCTGTGTGAGGCATATAGTTGTAAGACCTTGAAACGATAGAGACTTCATTCTAAATATCCCTAGTCAGTCATTGTTATGGGAATAACAAATGAATTAAGGCTAGTATGCTCTCTCTGATAAGTTGAGTTCTGTCTTACAGATCATAAGGACAAGAGTGTCAATCAGAGATCATAAATACATGTTTAGAACATGGTATTTGGATTCGATACGTTCATGAGAACACTATATGGTACAAGTCATAAGTGTTTCTCATGTGCAAGTTTTGCTTCGGAGTTCTTAGACCTAAAATCTCTATGAAACTCTTTATGAATTATTGTATACTTTGACATACACCTAACTTACTCATAACAAGGTGACAAGTATGGGTATGCTTGGATATACATTAATTCATGTTAGAGAGAATGAGAGAAGTGAAGGGATTACCCCTCTCAGTAAGAGAGAAAATATCGTCGGCCACTTGATCAGTGAACTGAGAAGTGTATGGCCATACCGAGATGAAATAATGAGTAATCATTATTTATCTGAGAGTTTTCACTGGAATATCAAGAAAGGAATTAATATATATAAGGATGACTAATTCCATACCTTATATTAATTCTGATATTTAAGGGTAAGGGACTATGCAAAATTGCATTAGGTCACTAGATGCCATTTGCATTTTCATTTAATTTGGAATGCTATAATATCTTGCTAGAGAATGTATATAGCCTTTGAATTAATACATTAATTCATTGCCAATATTAAATGGACCTATAGGATCACACACAAAGCATTAGGCTTAAAATATTTAAATAGAATATTGGGAATTAATTTGGGCTTTTATTTAAATTTAAATTAATGTATGTAATGGGTATTAAAATTGCAAATTGGACCTTGGTCCATGAGAGAGGGAATTTCGGCCTATGTAGATTTAATTTCAATTAATTAATTATCTTGTATTAATTAAGTTAATTGAGTATTAAATCTTAAATTTTATTTGAATCAAAATAAATTAATTAAATGGGAGATAATGTGACCGAAAATCCAAGGTAGGATCTTAAGGAATTTCGGCAACAATATATATCCCTAATAAAGTGATTTGTTTTGATTAAATGTCTTATGTTTATTTCAAATTAATTTGAATTTAAAATTTAAGGAGTTTGAATTAATATATGTCACTTAATTAGGAAGTGATGGAGGCTGAATTTACTACCTAAAGATAGTAAATTTTAGCATTAACAATTACCTAAACAAGTGATACATATTTATGAACTAAAAGAAATAAAAATACATAGGCATTTTTTGCTCTCTCTAACTCTTGTCCGAAATACACGAGGGGAAAGGATTATTTCTTGTTCTTTTGTATTCTTGGGCAGCAATAGCAACCTAAAAGAAGAACAAGATTAGATCTTGTTGCTTCAATCCATTACCATTACCAAATATTTAAACATAGAGCTAGCACTCTTGATTTTAAGCCTTCCTTGCAATTGTGTGTGTAAGAATAGAGCAGAGTGGCGTAAAGGCTATTTCTTTGGCATTGGTAACCAAGACCTGAAGCATATAAGTTCATCCTATTTGCTGGGCATCATCAAAATCAAGATTTAAAGTGCATTTAAGATTGTAAGTTTCAAAACCCTAAAATTGCATGTTTTCAATTCTTGTTATGGATTGCGTGGTATGTATGATCAATTTTTATTATTTTTCGCTGCATGATCATCATGTATATGCCATGTTATATTCCATCAAAAGCAAATGAAAATGTTAATATGTGAAAAGTGAATTTTAACGTTAGTAGCGATCAGGAGGTCAAAATCTAGTTCAGCATATGATTAGCTAGCCATGGGAACATCCATATCGCAGTGCAAGTCATGGCGACTTGCTTTGCTATGGTAGGATCGTAATGATCTCCTATAGTATCTGCATTATCTGTTTTGCTCTATCTTGTTCTTTAGTAATTAGTCCTTCAGGATAATTTCTCATTCTATAATGTGGACCTGTAGGTCCAACATCCTGTATATCCAACCTGAAGATTTCTACCAGAATTGTAATGGGGGTATAATGGTAATATTGATTAAAAAATGAAAAAAGTAAAGTGAAAATGAAGATTTGAATGAAAAAGGACCTAAATGAAAGAAAATGAATAGTTTTAGGTCAAAATGGTAATTTTTTAAATGATAAATTTAATGGATAAAAATGATAAAGTAATGAATGAAAAGGATAAAATGGTAAATTAGTGAGTAAATAGCTTAAAAATAAACTTTTATAAATTTGAAGGATAAAAATGAAATTTTTCATGAAAATATTAAAATAGGAATTAATTGGTAATTACTATGCCAATTAATGAGTTTAGAGTGAAAATGAGTGAACTGATGGAAAAATTGTAAATAAGGTATAAAATGACATTTTGTAATTTATTGAAAGGAATTGATAAATTCAAGGATTAAAATGGCAATTGTGTAATGAATAAAGTGTGAAGGTTGTTTCCCGAGTGGAAATGGAATATAAGTGACGTTAATTGTAAAATATGAGAAGAATTGATACTAAAATGTAAAGTGACAAGAAAATAATATGTTAAGGATTAAGATTGCAATTTGCATAATGAACAGTAAATGAAGAGTATAAATGAGTGGTTTAATGTGCAAGTTAATAGCCCAGTAGGGATCAATATGTAATTTACCATAAAAATTCTATATTTGTGATAAAATCATATATTGAATGTTAAATAGGAAATTAAATGTGAAAGGAAATATGAGTAGTGGTATTAGTGTAAATATGTGATAAAAGTGATCACCATCGTAATTTAGTGAAAGTACAAGGATCAAATTGTAATTTAGTAAATGAAATGTTAATGGATGAACAAAATTGTAAATGAACCCCATTATATGATGAAATAGGGATCAAAAGTGTAATTCTCGACTTTAAGTAAAAAGTAAGGACTAAATTATAATTTTGCATGTCATAACATGTATTAAGAGTAAATGATAGGAAAATGAACTATAAGAGTGAATAGTGAAAATGTAAGGTAAACTTTGCTAAGGTGCAACTTTAGGGACCACATTATAATTTACCACTAATAATGGTAAGGAAATGACTAAAATGGAAATTCAGAAATAGTATGATCCACAAGTGTAATTTAAAAGTATAATGAATATTATTTAAGAAATGGCAAAAATAGTAATAGTTGGCAAGTGAAAGGTAAATTATAAATTTATAGAATTTAAAAAGGGGACTTAATTAGGAATTGGTCCTAACAAGATTAAAGAAGATTAGTCTACAAGCTAGATTTGAATGTAATCAGTAAGTGAAATAAGTCTGAAAAAGTTAGAGCCATTAAGGACGAGAAAGTTATAGATAGTGTTGATGTATAGGTCAATGATGTCAGTATTAATGATAAGAATAGTAACAGTAATGTTAATTAGCAAAGCTACTATAATGTTAAAGAATTAATTAAAAGGAATTAGCAAAGTATAGATAGATCATAGTAGTAATGAAAGAAATGACAGAAAAGTTGATCAGAATAGTCAGTGATAGTATTGCTAGAAAGACCCTAGCATTTAAATGTTAATGAATAAGAATGTAAGCATAGCAATAGCTGATTTCAGTAAGTGAAGGATAATCGAGGTAATGATATGAAAGGGGTTAATGACGGTATAAATGAGAAACGAATAAGCTTGTGTATGTGCATGTGATTGGATTGAAGTGTAACGCCCCAAGAATGCAATGGTCGATTTATTAAAAATACAATACAAGTTTGTATAATTTTAAGATTTTTAAATTAATGATTTTCAAATAAAGCACAATTTAAGAAAAAAAAAGTTAAATAAATGTGTATAAGATAATAACAATAATAATAAAATATCAATTAAGGACAAAACTTCTCTAAAGTCTTAGAAATTTCTAGACCAATTACCCTGGCCACAATTTTTGAAAGAAAATTTCAAGTAAATGAGGAGAAGAAAAAAAAAGAGAGCAAAAGAACAAAAAGAATAGGTGAGAGAGAAGAAGAATCAGGGAGAGAGAGCATAGGAAGGAGCAAGTTCCTGCCATTCGGTGGTGCCGGGCATCGTCGGTGGCCACCTCGTTGTCGCAACTCCCAGAGCACGGGTCTTGCCACCAACCACAACATCTAATGCCTGTTTTTCCTTCTCATTTCCTCTTTTCAAGCTGTAACTCCCTCCCTCCTCTCCGACGATCCATGGCGACAGATGGTGACACCACCACCACCGGATAACTCCTAACGATAAGGTGAACATCCCAGTATCCACCGATTGTCCCTACTCACCGACAATTAATAGATCGGGGAAGGAAAATGTGGTGGCACTTTTGACGTGATTTTCGACCAAATCGTGCCACCTCAAGGCGTGTGATCACCCACCTTGGGTCTCTTAGACCCTGAGCTTCATGGCAGCAGTAAGGGAGCACTCTGATGAGCCTCCGGTAAACATATGATTAAAGAAAATAAGGAGAAAAAAATGCCAAAAAATTGGTATGTGACTACTAAACTTACCTCTACAAATTGTTAATTAAATTTGAGTTAAATTATAAGGAATTTAATTACCGTTCTTGAATATTTTTATGCCTGCTTCATGGATGTGTGTATACTTTAATTATATTTAGTGATTTTTGTTAAACTGATAAATTGTTTGATGGATTAATGGATCAAATTGCATGTTTAATTGGAAGTATTATTTACTAATGAGAGGAATAGATTGTGGGACTTGACAATGGTTGAACAAACCATAATTCAAGCAACTGTATTTATAGTTATAAATTAACTCTAGCAAGTTATAATAGATGAATTAGCCAATCACTATACCGCATTTAATTAAAGGAGGAATTTTATATATATTGAAAATAATATACTAGTTTATGGCTTAAGCATTCAAGTGAAAATTTACCTGAATTGTTGATATCTCATCAATTATAATGTAATTGCAGTAGACAGATATGAAAGGTTAAATTTAAGTAATTGATATACAAGAACTTTAACCAAATGAATTATTGAAGATTCTTAAATAAGAGGGTAAATGTAAATATATGTAGGAATAATGAATAACTAAATTGGTTAAAAATCTACTTTCTTATACTTTTGAGTTAATTAACTAATGACACCATAGGGTTGTACTTGTCAAGTTAAGGGTTAAGTATGATATAAAAACTACAAGAAGATATGTATAGATATAGTTGGATTTAGAAAATATCTTATATGATTTAAATGAAAAACATAAGAACAATTACCGCTTGTTGTGAAAAAAGAAAACATTTACCTTGAAAATTAAGGGAGTTAATTTTTGTAGTAGTTAAATACAATGAATAATAAATAGGCATGTTTTCTTTATTCTAATTCCCAACACTTAAATAATAATCAACTGGAAATATGGGTTAGCATTATATTTGATTAGAGGTAAAATAGAGTTAGGAATTCAAGACAATTGGTATTACAAGTGCAACATAGGTGATAAAGAAATTATTATAATCACATGTGTATGTATACATATATGAGTAGAACTTGGGCTTTTAAATTATAATAAACAAATTGGATATTTATCTTGTCGATCCGTAGTCGTTAATTTAGATGCTTTGAGGATGCGTCTAATCTAATTGACTAAAATTATGAGTGGTAAAATTGTGATTATGTGTAAAGTTCATATTGAAAGTTTGAAGTTCCAAGTGAAATAATCAAGGTATTGGGAAGACATGTACTACGTTTGCTTGTATAAATTTGGTAATAAATTCGTTATTCACCTTTAATATGTTTTGTTTTAAAAAGGTGCATGCTTGGGGACTAAATCAAACCTAGAATTAAAGGCCTGGAATATATAGATATACTTGTATATGAGAAATACATTGTGAATGATAAGCGTAATAATATGATTTGTTGCTATAGCTATTGTTTATAGAAATGAATATGTATACCTGTTTTAAATGATTTCTTGGCGATAATTGTATGAACTAGATCAGATTATATATATATTCAAAAGTCATGATGAGTGCATAAGTATGATTATAAATCTCTGTGCATAACTTCGGCAAGATATCTGATACAAGATTCATAATTGATAATCAGTCAGTTGAAAAAATGGCAAGGTAGAACATTATGGTGTTCATGGCATTAAATGGCATGGTTTAATTATATTTTATGGAAATTAAATGCAAAAATGTGAAATATTATTAAATGTCAAGCTCATATGAAAATAAATTGCGGCATATAGTGAGTAATACATTATGATCAAAATAATTAACATGTGAAAATATAATAATTATAATGCCCTTAGTATTCAGTGGGTAACTGGGACTCTAGGATAGTATGACTAGCCGTAGAAGCATGTACCTCGCGGTGTTCTGTATACTGTACTGAGGAAAAGTGAATATACTATTAGCCGACTTAATTACTTATACTGGGGAGTAGCCGCATACCCCATAGTGGTATGGACACTCCCACTTACTGGATTTGCTTATCCACTTATTCTGTTCGTGGTGTCCTATGGATAATTAAAGTATTAAAAATGTTATAAATACGAGTAAAAGTGATATAAAGTGAGAAATGAGATAAGTTAATTTAGTAAAGCATCATAAGTCATAAATTGAGTAATAATGCTGAATATAAATATAATTTCCAACTTCTTAATGTTAGGAAGTGATAAGTATGGTATGAATTTTAAAGTAAATTATGAAAATGCCTTATGATATATATATATATATATATATATATATATAACAAATATTTGAATGTTGTAAACAAGGACTTAGGTAAATACTACGACTTTTGGACCATATGAAGTATCAATATGACATTAGGGATTAACCCTCAAATCAACTGTTTAGCTTATTTGAGTATTAAATGATATGAGAAATAAATATATAAATGTATACATGTGTAAGCATAAGTTAAGAAAACTTGTTTAGTTAATTTTGATAAATCCATATAACTAAACTAGGAAATGTTACCTAAGACAGCAATATATGTGAACCGCAAATCGAATATATGGAATTATATATATATATATATATATATATATATATATATATATATATATATATATATATATATATATATATATATATATATATATATATATATATATATATATTGATGTTTACACTGAAAATAAATATTTTTTGGAGTGTGGTATACATGCATATATGTTGATATGAATTATAGTAGAATATATAATAGAATAACATATGGACTGAGATCATAATAATAATAATAATTAAATATTATGGTGAAATTATGCCTTGTTGATTATAAATTTGATAAAGGTAAAAATAGTTAATAAATGGTTGATGTAGTATAAAATTGCAAATGAAATCCTATATTCTAATTACTTGTTCATATGCACCATAATTTGGAACTCACATTCCTTATATGTCTTACGTATTGGTAAGTGTGTATGGAAATTTTACATACATTATTTTATATGATATCAATTGAAAAGTAAAGTTGGTAGTCACCATTAAGCATATAGTTTAACGTGTGGTTTTCTCATCACGTAGGTTGATTCGATATTCAGTATCATCGACATAATGAAAAAACCTTCATAAGTTACTGAAGCTGGAGTTATGGGCGATCATGGTTACAAAGGAAGTCGATTACACTATTTATGTATTTTGTTATTTGGCATGTAAACAGGTATTATCATTGATATAATTTAAGTGTAATCTTGTAAATATCTAGTTGAGGTTCAAATTTATGCTAGCAGTATAGATACTACATATATGTAATGATATTTTGCATATCCATTATTGAGAACAAAATACTTGAGTATTGATATAGTGATAGGTAGATCAGCTTAGGTATTGACTGAGGAGGATGGGAACACTTGTGTTGGTGTTTGCTTGGTCTGTGGTGACACAGTTAGACAATATTAGAAGTGTTTTTATTTCTTTTTCTATAGTAGGCTGTCAATATTTAGGGAAAATTTTGCTGAAATTTTTAGAAAAATTAAGAGTAATGAATTTAGAAATTTGATGATGTAAGCATAATTTATGGTGATTTAGTGGTATAAAGCTTATAAACCGGTTTGTGACATCCATATCCGGTTTGTCTATCAGATCGAGTATAGGGTGTTACATGGAGAGTTTGGGATATGTATTCTACCAATGGGCATCTTTAATTCTCAGCGCGTAATTTTGTGACTGTGCGCAAGTTTTGAAGACAGAAAGATTCAGCAAATTTTGCAGATAGGCAGGAAGAATGATGATAACATAGATATGGCATGTATATTATCATAAGAAATAGAAATGTAAGTGTTAAAATTATAGCTATGCATATTTATAAGTACAAGCTGTATTTAGTATTGTATATGAACTGTTTGGTTATTATAGTGCTTGACTGTTGATGATGTTTGAAAAAAACAATTACTGGACTGTCCGGTATAGTGCATCGGGTGACTATAGCTCTAATATGACATCTAAGTTAAATGGTCACTGTACATATAATACAACATTATAAGGGTGTAATGGCCCAATTACCAGATTAGTCAGGAATAGTGTTCATATGACGAATAGTGACACTGGGATGAATAATACCTCCAGGAGTTGGAAAATATTTTATGTGATCATTGAAAAGTACTAGCTGCGACTAGTTCAAAGATGAAATTTGGAATAAAAATGAGGTCAAATGAGTCTCCAAATGCTAAAAATAAGAAAATTTTATGGGTTCGATTCAAATAGCATCCGAATTGACTAAGGTTTGACTAGAACTTTAAAAATAAAAAATGACATTTAAAAATCACCAGAATTTTCAAATCTATATTAAATGAGATGTAGAATTATATGGTAATAAAAAAAATATTTTTTTGGTGATTTTTAAAAATTAGATTATCAGACTGGTAAAAGTGAACTAGATTAGGAAACAATCTATGATTGAATTAAAAATATTTGTGGAGCCTAATGAATATATTTTGAGGATCATGGAAGTATTTTTAGGAAAATTTAAACTCAAAAAGTACGAGAAAAATAATGATTTCGGTTTAAACAATAATCGGTTGATCGTGGGATTGACTGATGTTTTAAAAATAGTAAATGATATCTAAAAATTGCAAAAATTTTCTGTTGGGATCTAATTAGTATTTGAAATTATTTGATAGTAAAAAAGTAATTTTACGGTAAAATCGAAAATTTTCTAACCGGAACAATTTAAGTGAATCGGATCGAAAACGGAATCCGATTGAGCTGAAAATTTTTATGGAGGCTTAATTTATTATGTTAAGAATTATGGAATTCATTTTAAGTAAATTTGAGCTTAGAAAGAGAGAAATAATTCATAGTGCATTAAATAGGCTTAAAAATCAAATTGGACTTAAATTAGGCCTAACCACTTTAGTTGAACCATGCCTAGCCCTATAAGTAGCCTAAACATTTAAAAATTTCTAGAGATTTCATCAAGATTCTTCCTCTCTCCTATTTCTCCTTCTTGGCTAAATTGGCCATCCCTTCTTTCATGAGTTTCTTTGTTTTTTCTCTCTAAGCTTTTCACCAAATCAAGCCTCTCAAGCAAAGCTTAACCTTTATTTCCACTTATGCAGCCTTTAACTTTTATTTATGATGAAAGAAATGGTAGAAATGAAGGATTGAAGTTTATATGTCAAATTGGAGGTAAGTAAAATTAAGGTTTTTAATTCAAATTAAAGATATTTATTGATGAATTTAGACTGCATATAGAATGAATAGTGATGAATTTATTTGAACCCTTAGTCTCACTAGATTGCATATAGAGTGAATAGGGTATCGTTCCAAAGGGAACATAGAGATTTTGTATTAAAATAACAACAAGTAGATGGATAGGTAATAATTTCAACTGGAATCATGCAATTAACGTAATAACTAAACTACTTAAAATATATTAAGTTAATTTTGGATAATATATTACTTAAAAGATGGGATGAACATACATTATAGCCAAGTAAAACAATTTCATCTTTGAATCATTTAATAATTATATGAATAATATGATTGGAGAATTTAGCCAAGTTTCTTTAAAGCAATTCTTATTGGCAATAAAGGTGTTTTTACTTAGAGTCTATAAGCATTCTTATGACATTATAGAGATAAATAAAAACTATGAAGTTCTATGCCAATTCTTTAACCCTTTAAAGTGAATTCCTTATCTCTAAGTGAATTCAATGCTTCAAGTAAATTTATTTATCTTTCTATCAAAGAATTCCAATTCTCATTGTGAATCAAATGACTAACATGCTAATTATGGTGATCAAGCATAATAAGCAAATCAAAGTACCCAAATAAATTTAAATCACACTTCATACATAAAGAAAATAAACATTCATAAAGCAAAGATAAGTAGATGAAAAACAAATTGAATTAAGTAGTTATAATGTACCAAAGAACTAGCCAAATACACAATTACAATAAAAATGAAATAAGAGAAAAGAAAATCATCACTCCCCAGGGTTTACTTTCTATTTAGACCTTCTGATATATCTCTTATTCCTTTGGCTTTGTTCTTTGGTCATCGTCTAAAAACTGAGTAAGAGAAAATGTCCAAAAGTAACTAAAAATGTTCTTAAGTAAATAATGAAAATTTTCTTTCGATCTTTCTTTTTTTTCTTCAAAGCTTCACCCCCATATTTATAGAGTTTAACTCTATAGATATGCCCCTTCAGAATTGTTGTTAATCATGAAAAGCTACCTTGAAGAGTCTTGAAGGTTGGCTGAAGGATCGGGTGCAAACAGGTGCAATGTTTGGAAGCAGGTATTTTTTCTGACTCGTGAACTGCTTCATGAGTCGTGAATTCCAACCGTGCTTCTTTACTCGTGATCTTCCATCCGAGTCGGGACATTTCTGCCGACTCGTGAACATGTTGCCGATTCATGTCCTTTCTTCTCTACCTCACTCGTGAACTGCCCTCCATCTCGTGAACTCTAGTCCGAGTCGTGAACCACTTCACGACTCGTGATCTTCATCCCTGAATCTTCACCATTTCTTCACTTTACTTCACACTTACACCAACTTTAACCTAAAAACACACATAAATGTATAAACTAAACATAAACACGCAAAATACACATAATATTACATACTTAAGCTACTTAAACATAAGAAAATACATATTAAAATGTAGATATTTTACAAGGCATCAAATTCCCCTACACTTAAATGTTGCTTGTCCCCAAGCAAGAGAAGAGTGAGAAAATTTAATCCCAAGTTAAACTAAGTAAGTTAAATTATAAAGCATTACTTAATATTCACTTTAAATAAGATTGAAATGAAGTCAAACACCTTAAACACTCAAAATTTCAGTAAACAAAACTTAAAACATGCATTCTAAATTACCAAGTCACCTAAGTTTACTAAACCCAACATCAAGATTATAAAGTCTCAAGACTAACCATGCTCAAGAGAGAATATTGATCATAAAACCTAAGATTCTAAAACTATAGTTGCCTTTTAGGACAATATGTAAGCACTCATACTCTTAAACCAATCTCATGGCATTTTTAGATTACATTTGTTTTTTTTTCTTTTTTTTTTCTTCTTTTTTTTTCTTGTAATTAGCATGGGTATACTTATAAACGTTATCCCATGTAATTAGAGTAGCAAGAAAATGTAGTAATGGGTGCGTTTTACGCTCCATCCCATACTTTATTGAACTTTTATGGATATGCATCTTGCTTTTTATTTTATTGCAATTATTTTCTTTTGTTAGTCCTCATCCATTATTGAAAAGCTAAAGGTAAGTATTATGGCTATAGTTTCCGTGAGGCAACAAAAATCCTAAAATCTTAAGCTAAATGATAAAATTCTAACCTTCAAGCATAGTTAGTAAAGAGAATAAACAATCTAAAATGTTGAAAGAAGTATAAAGAGATAACTTGAAAACATAAAACACATGTTAAAAGCTTTGAAAAACTAATCAAATGAGCATAAAAGGCAAATGACTCTTCATAACAACCTATATTATATACAATATGAGCAATACTTATAATAAAACTTACTAAAAAGTTTAGTCTAAATAAAGAAAAAGATACACACCCAAACAAACATAAACAAAACACACAACATAGTTAATATGTTCCCCCACACTTAGAACACACATTGTCCTTAATGTGAAGGAACAAAACATAAACAACAACAACAAAAACAAAAAGAAAAAAATAAACAAAATAGAGGAAAGAAAAATTCCCTAAAGATCATGGTGAAGGCGGAGGCGAAGACACCACATAGCCCGATTGGGCAATGAAGGCATCCACCTTGTGCTCAAGGCGGCGTTGACGGCGAACCAATTGGGAGGTAACTTGCTCCAAGGAAGTGAGTTGATGTTGGATGGTGGACTGATTTTGCAATAATTGATTGAACATGGAATGGGTCACATTTGAAGAAGATCCAGCAGTAGGTGAAAAAGCAGCCTCATCATTCGGGACATCCTCTATAGTATAATCACTTTGGCCTTGCTCCGTTGGCCTTGACTCATCCAAAGTACTTTCCAAAGTAGCCACTTGAGGAGTAAAGGTTCCTGTAATATCCTTCCAACAAAAGCATGCAAGTGGTGGAATGAATTGAAAAGAATTATTAACCATTTCACCTCTAACAAAAAGATGCTTGGAAAAATATAAGCATGGAAGTGCAGTATCATAAGTGCGCAAATCAATATCAAGACTCCTAGCAGTAGTAGCGATTACATGTCCATGGGTGATAGGAGACTTCGGACGACCAACACAATTCAATAACTGATTGAAAATCCAAAAACACCAACAAACAAACTTGCAATTATGCACACACCACATCAAAAATAGCTCATGACTAGAGACTTGATTAAATTCGGGCTTGTTATAAACAACAGAGGCAAGGATTTTATGAAAAACCCAATATTTCAAATCTGAAATGAACATTGATTTAGCCTCTCTAGCCCTATATGGTGTAGTTAAGCCAATGAGAAAATTCTAAAAAGCGTTAGGCCTATAAGTCTTAGGAGGATCACATAATCTAGATGGTTTAAAGCCAAAAATGCGATGCATCATGAAATATGTTAGTGTATAATCAATGCCATTCAAATGAAAGTCCACTAGCTTAGGATTGTCAGCATTCTCTTTGAAATTGGTATAAAATTCCAAGACTAAATCATTGTAAAATTGTTCATCCATATTAACAAAAAGCAGTAAGCCACATTGAGATAACATTTCATTTACTGCATCAAGCAAGCCTACTTGTTCAAGTAAGGAGTCTAGAAAATACTTACATTGTGAAATTGCTCTATCCTTAAGAGCAAGGAAATGATTACCTTAATGTATAGAGGAAATGGGGAATGGTGCACCAAATTGAGTATGTAAACTTTCTGTTTGTGCTGCATCTCCCCCTTGCTGGCTTCTTGAAGAAGATGGGTTCTTTGTTCTCACCATTGATGGAAAATGAAAGAAAGACAAAGAGAAGATATACAATAAAAGAAGAAGATGATGAAGAGAAACCCACACATAGATGAGGAGTAGAGAAGAAGACCAAGCAAAAGAAAGGAAATGAAAAACAAAAATAACAACAAATAAATGCACGCTAGAAGAAATAAAAGATGCAAAATGGAGAAGGAAAAGAAAAAGAAAAAGACACTCAAACACAACAATGAAATAGAAGATAAGTAGTAAAGAAGAAGAAGAAGAAGATGTAGAGGAAGAAAAAGAAAATGAGGGACTAAGGCATGAGTGAAATGAAATATATGAAAGAAAAGAAAAGAAAAGTAACCGTGATATTTATAGAGAAATGAGGGAAAGAGTGAAACGACAAGTTTGTTCACAAACCCTAGGTTTTTAATTTGTAACCGTTCCCCCCATTTGATTTGATCTAATTAAAAGAAGTTAATCTAAATTAAAACCGTAAAGATGACGAATTAAAATAAGTAAGAGTTTAAAGAAAGAAATAAAAATGAATTAAGAAAGAAAAAGAGGTAAACATCACGACTCGATAAATTGAAAACAGTGAATCACGAGTCGGAGGAAACATCACGACTCGTGAAGAATGAAGTGATTTGGTACAAAAGAAAAATGTTCACGAGTCGGCAGAAATGTCACGACTCGTGAAAAATGGAATGCAGGTATATGAGATAAATGGTCAGGCATGTGGACAAAGGTTCACGAGTCGGACAGCCTTTCACGACTCGTGAACCGTTCCTCTCTGTGTTACTCGTGAATTGCTTCACGACTCGATCCTGAGATGCACGACTCGGAATGCCCTGTACAACTTGGTATGCTGCTGCTTCTGGATCACTTGTGATCACCTTCACGAGTCGAACTGCACTCATGAAAATGTGACAGTGTTGTAATTTTTTTGCTGCAAAACATGCCAACCTCGATCAAAAAGTAAAAATTACAGAAGAAAATAAATCAATAAGAATATAAACTATAAAATACTTAAAACATAACAAAAAAACCATAAAACAAATAAATCCAAACTAAAAGAGCTAATTATAAACAAAAATATTATTATTGTGCAAAAGAGGAATTCAACAAAGAAACTTTTTGAGTAGGAACTAATGCATCACCAATGAAATAAGGCTTCAATCTATGTCTATTAACTTTAAAAACCTCCCCTTTATCATTAGTAATATCAACAGCCCCATAAGGAAATACTTGAACTACTTTGAAAGGTCCCGACCATTTTGACTTTAATTTTCCAGGAAATAGCTTCAATCTATAGTTATACAACAAAACCATGTCACCAACTTTAAATTCTTTCTTTAATACATGTTTATCATGCCATGATTTAGTTCTATCCTTATATAGCTTAGCATTTTCATATGCATTCATACGAAGCTCCTCTAATTCTTGCAATTGAAGCAATCTCTTCCTACCAACTTGTTGTATATCAAAATTCAACACCTTAGTTGCCCAATAAGCTTTATGTTCAATCTCAACACGCAAATGACAAGACTTACCATAAACAAATTGATAAGGAGTAAGACCTATAGGAGTTTTAAGAGCTATTCTATACGCCCAAAGAGCATCATCTAGCTTAAGTACCCAATCTTTTCTTGATCTAGAGACAGTTTTCTCCAATATCCACTTAAGCACTCTATTGCTAATTTTAACTTGTCCACTAGTTTGGGGGTGATAAGGTGTAGCAATTTTATGAGTTACATTATATTTTTTCAATAATTGCTCTATAACTTTATTACAAAAATGAGACCCACCATCACTAATAATTGCCCTAGGTGTTCCATATCTAGGAAATATAACTTTTTTAAGCATCTTCTTAACCACCTTGGCATCATTAGTAATGGTTGGAATTGCTTCCACCCATTTAGATACATAATCAACCATGACCAAAATATACCTATTTCCCAAAGAACTAGGAAATGGCCCCATAAAGTCCATACCCCAAACATCAAACAATTCAACTTCTAAAATGCCATGTAAAGGCATTTCATTCCTCCTAGACAAAGTTCCCATTCTTTGGCACTTATCACAACTAAGTACAAAGTCCTTGACATCCTTAAAAAATGTAGGCCACCAAAAACCAGCTTGCAAAACCTTAGAAGCTATCTTAGAAACCCCAAAGTGACCCCCTATAGCATAGAAATGACAATGAGCCAACACCTCGCCAACTTCTTCATGAGGAATACACCTCCTAATCAGCCCATCAGCACATCTCCTATATAACAAGGGCTCTTCCCAATAGTAAAACTTCACATCATGAAGGAATTTCTTCCTTTGCCTATAATCTAGACCATATAGAAGCATACCACTTACTAAATAGTTTGCTATATCAGCAAACCATGGAACTTCCTTGGAAACTACACTAAAAAGGTGTTCCCCATGAAAAGCTTCATCAATAGGCACTCCATCATCATTATCTTTCAAAACACATTGGGTTAACCTATATAAATGGTCAGCAAATAAGTTCTCCTTTCCTTTTTTATCCCTTATTTCTCAATCAACCTGTTGTAACATTAAAATCCATCTTAACAACCTAGGCTTAGCTTTTTTTTTTACTCAAGAGGTACTTAAGGGAAGCATGATCAGAATAAACAATGACTTTTTTACCCTACAAGATAAGCCCTAAATTTATCAAATGCATATACAATGGCCAAGAGTTCTTTTTCAATTGTTGAGCAGTTAATTTGGGCATATCTAGTAATTTGCTAGCATAATAAATAACAGAAGGCTTCCCATCAATTCTTTGTTCTAAAACAGCCCTAACCACATAATTACTAGCATCACACATCAATTCAAATGGTTTCTCCCAATTTGGTGGTTGCAACACCGGTGAAGTGATAAGATGTTTAAGAGTTTCAAAAGATTCAAGACATGCCTCATCAAAATGAAAATCAATATCTTTGCCTAGTAATGTGCATAAGGGTTTAGCTATCTTAGAAAAATCTTTTATGAACCTTCTATAAAATCCAGCATGACCTAGAAAGCTTCTAACATCTCTAAAATTCTTAGGAGGAGGCAAGTTAGCAATAATTTCAATTTTAGCTCTATCAACCTCAATCCCCCTATTTGAGACTAAATGTCATAAGACAATAACCTTTTGTGCCATGAAATGACACTTTTCCCAATTTAAAACCAAACCATGCTCCATACATCTATCAAGCACTTTAGAAAGATTAGATAAATAATTCTCATATGTAGTGCCATACACACTAAAATCATCCATAAAAACTTCTACACATTGATCAATAAGATCACTAAAAATAGAGAACATGCATCTTTGAAAAGTGGCTGGTGCATTACACAAACCAAAACGCATTCGCTTAAATGCAAAAGTTCCATATGGGCATGTAAAAATTGTCTTAGACTGGTCATGTGGATGTATAGGTATTTGATAGAAACCACTTAGACCATCTAAGTAACAAAAATAAGAAAAATTAGCCAATCTTTCTATAACTTGGTCAATAAAAGGCAAAGAAAAATGATCCTTTCTTATAGCCTTATATAATTTCCTATAGTCCACACACATACGCCAACCCGTGATAGTCCTAGTAGGAATTAAATCATTGTTATCATTATGAATTACAGTTAAGCCACCCTTCTTAGGGACAACTTGAATTGGACTCAACCACTTACTTTCACTTATGGAATAAATTATGCCATTATCAAGCAATTTAATTATTTCTTTCCTCACAACCTCTTTAAGAGTTGGATTAAGCCTTCTTTGACCTTTAATGGAGGGCTTAGAATCCTCATTTAACAAAATCCTATGCATGCAAACTTAGGTGCAATTCCTTTTAAATCACTAATAGAATGTCGTATGGCATTTCGATGAGCAAGTAAAATATCACGTAAAGCACTCGCATTATGCTTATCAATTGAAGTTTTAACAATGAAAGGTAATTGAAATTTTGAATCCAAGAATTCATACCTTAGGCTTGTTGGTAATGGCTTGAGTTCAAGGTTAACTTCCTCCTTAGTTTCTTTGATGGCATATCCTCATCTTTTTTCAAAGACTCAAACTTTGAGAATCTTCCATGGAAAGGATATGAGTTAACTTGCAAAACCTCATCACAACTTTCATTTAAACAATAAGGTGCAATAGGGGTTTGACTAACACAATCATTAAGAACACTATCAACACACTCATCAAGAACATCATAAGCATCAATTATATTTACCTCTTCCATTGGTGAAGACTTAACCATCCCAAAAACATTAAACTAAATTGTTTCACCATTAGTTTCAAGAGCTATTTTACCATTTTTCATATCAAAAATAGCCCCAGCAGTAATTAAGAAAGGCCTACCAAACAAAATGGGAATTTTTGGATCTTCATCCATTTCTAGCACAACAAAATCAGCAAGAATCACAAATTTACCCACTTTGGTAGGAACATTTTCTAGTATGCCTATAGGGTGTGAAATAGACTTATTTGCCATTGATAAGCACATATTAGTAGGCTTTAAGTCCCCTAAATCAAGCTTTTTATAAATTGAGTAAGGCATAAGACTAACATTTGCACCCATATCACATAAGGCTTTATCAAAATGTGTGCCACCTATAACACAAGGAACGGTAAAACAACCCGAATCCTTTATCTTAAGTGGGTATTTAGAATACATAGCCTTAGACTCTTCTACCAAAGAAACATACCCATGTTCTTCAAGTTTACCCTTGTGACTCACAATTTCTTTTAAAAATTTTGCCCATGAAGGCATATCCTTAATTGCATCCACAAAGGGTATAGTTATAGTAAGTTCCTTCAAATAATTCAAAAACTTGCCAAATTGCTTATCAAGATTTCTTCTAATGAGTCTTTGAGGGAATGGCAAAGCATTCAAATTAATTTTAGGGTCATCTTCCCTAGATAAGATTATCTTTTCCTTTGGTTCATTAGACTTATTCATCACCTCATCATTTTTACTTGCATCCAAAACATGTTCATCATTCATAATAAGATCCTCATTACCTCTAATATTACTCTCAATCTTTTTCCCACTCCTTAACATAATGGATTGAATTGATTCATGAGGCAAAAATTCAGATTGACTTGGGAGCTTACCTAAAGGTTTAGCACTAGAAGTGGCTTGTTGAGCCAATTGGGTTTCAAGCATCTTATTGTGGGTGACAAGTTGATCAATCTTAGTATTTATTTGCTTAAATTGTTCCTCATTTTGTTTGTTAGTGGTCATTTGATGGTTAACAAATTGCTCCATCAAACTCTCAAGATGGGATTTAGGTTGTTGGGGCTTAAAAGGTGGTTTATTTTGAAAAGTTGAAGGGTTAGGTAATTTGTTCATAAGGTTAGTATTTGAAGGGTTCAATTGGGCACTTTGGTTAGACCAAGAAAAATCGGGATGGTTTCTCCATTGAGGGTTATAATAATTAGAATTTTGGCCCATCCTCTGATTATAATTCCTTTGAACAAAACTTACATCCTCACTAGACCCCTCACTACAATTAGCATACATATGAGGTCCAACACATTTCTCACAAACATGATTCACATTTTCAATATTAGAGTGAGAATTACTTACCATCTTAGTCAAAGCTTCAACTTTAGCCGTCAAGAGATTAATGGAATCCAATTCCAAAAATCCCTTAGCCTTTGCCATAGTGGGTTCTTCTCCCATGTAGCCTTATGAGGCTAATTCCTCCAACAAAGTTTCAGCTTCCTTAGCAGTTTTCTTTAACCATTTTCCACTTGAAGCAGCATTAACAATATTTCTATTTTCCTCCATTAACCCATTGTAAAAGATTTGAGGAATCATCCAATCCGGCAAGCCATGGTGAGGACATTGCCGTTGGAGTTCCTAAAATCTTTCCCAAGATATATAAATGGTTTCATTAGGCATTTTTTTTTAAAAGTAGAGATTTGATTTCTAAATTTTGCTGTTTTATGTGGTGGAAAATACTTATGAAGAAAAGCTTGTTTTAATTGGTCCCAAGTAGTGATTGTCTCACTAGGTATACTAGCGAGCCAAATTTGGGACTTTTCTTTTAAAGAAAATGGAAATAACCTAAGTCTCATTGCATCATTACTCACTCCATTTATTTTAAATGTAGTACACACATTAAGAAAAGAAAAGATATGAGCATAAGGGTCTTCCCCTTGCAAACCTCCAAATTGGTTATTTTGCACCATTTGGATGACCGTCGGTTTGATCTCAAAATTGTTATTGGCAATAGCCGGCGCCACTATCCCTCCAAAACTCAAAAATATTGGGCATTGCAAAATCACCAAGCATTCTCCTTTCTTATCCCGTCATAATTGGAATATTATGACTCTCCTCCAACTTAGCACTTTTTTCTCCTTCTAATTGCAATCTAAGTTCCTCTTGTTGCTTCATTCTAAGTTCCCTACAAGAATAAAAAATACTTTTAGTCTAAGATCATTAAAAAAAACTCTAATACTATTATAAAGAATAAACAAAACACAATATAAAAATCCATACATCTAAATAACTAATTTTATATCATTCAACCCTAAAGCATCTACTCTTTTGTATCAATCAATAAAAATTCATTCAAGCCGTTCCCCGGCAACGGCGCTAAAATCTGATGGGGATTTATTTAAACCCTTAGTCTCACTAGACTGCATATAGAGTGAATAGGGTATCGTTCCAAAGGGAACGAAGAGATTTTGTATTGAAATAACAACAAGTAGATGGATAGGTAACAATTTCAACTGGAATCATGCAATTAACGTAATAACTAAACTACTTAAAATATATTAAGTTAATTTTGGATAATAGATTACTTAAAAGATGGGATGAACATACATTATAGCCAAGTAAAATAATTTAATCTTTGAATCATTTAATAATTGTATGAATGATATGATTGGAGAATTTAGCCAAGTTTCTTTAAAGCAATTCTTATTGGCAATAAAGGTGTTTTTACTTAGAGTCTATAAGCATTCTCATGACATTATAGAGATAAATAAAAACTATGAAGTTCTATGCTAATTCTTTAACCCCTTAAAGTGAATTCCTTATCTCTAAGTGAATTCAATGCTTCAAGTAAATTTATTTGTCTTTCCATCAAAGAATTCCAATTCTCATTGTGATTCAAATGACTAACATGCTAATTATGGTGATCAAGCATAATAAGCAAATCAAAGTACCCAAATAAATTTAAATCACACTTCATACATATAGAAAATAAACATTCATAAAGTAAAGATAAGTAGATGAAAAACAAATTGAATTAAGTAGTTATAATGTACCAAAGAACTAGCCAAATACACAATTACAATAAAAATGAAATAAGAGAAAAGAAAATCATCACTCCCCAGGGTTTACTTTCTATTTAGACCTTCTGATAGATCTCTTATTCCTTTGGCTTTGTTCTTTGGTCATCGTCTAAAAACTGAGTAAGATAAAATGTCCAAAAGTAACTAAAAATGTTCTTAAGTAAACAATGAAATTTTTCTTTTGATCTCTCTTTTTTTTCTTCAAAGCTTCACCCCTATATTTATAGAGTTTAACTCTACAGATATGCCCCTTCAAAATTGTTGTTAATCATGAAAAGCTGCCCTGAAGAGTCTTGATGGTTGGCTGAAGGATCAGGTGCAAATATGTGCAACGTTTGGAAGCAGGTATTTTGTTCGACTCATGAATTGCTTCACGAGTCGTGAATTCCAGCCGTCCTTCTTTACTCGTGATCTTCCATCCGAGTCATGACATTTTTGCCAACTCGTGAACATGTTGCCGACTTGTGATCCTTTCTTCTCTGCCTCACTCATGAACTGCCCTCCGTCTCGTGAACTCCGATCTGAGTTGTGAACCACTTCACCACAAGTGATCTTCATCCCTGAATCTTCACCATTTCTTCACTTTACTTCGCACTTACACCAACTTTAACCTAAAAACACACATAAATGCATAAACTAAACATAAACACGCAAAATACACATAATATTACATACTTAAGCTACTTAAACATAAGAAAATACATATTAAAAAGTAGACATTTTACAAGGCATCAAATTCCCCTACACTTAAACCTTGCTTGTCCGCAAGCAAGAGAAGAGTGAGAAAATTTAATCCCAAGTTAAACTAAGTAAGTTAAATTATAAAGCATTGCTTAATATTCACTTTAAATAAGATTGGAATGAAGTCAAACACCTTAAACACTCAAAATTTCAGTAAACAAAACTTAAAACATGCATTCTAAATTACCAAGTCACCTAAGTTTACTAAACCCAACATCAAGAATATAAAGTCTCAAGACTAACCAAGCTCAAGAGAGAATAATGATCATAAAACCTAAGATTCTAAAACTATAGTTGCCTCTTAGGACAATATGTAAGCACTCATACCCTTAAACCAATCTCATGGCAGTTTTAGACTGCATTTGTTTTTTTTTTCTTTTTTTTTTCATTTACAAATCATTAATTGGCATACAAGTTACCAATTGGTCCTTATTTTAATATTTTATGCAAAATTATATTTTAGTCTTTTCACTTTTTAAAAGTTCATTTTTGAATTGTTTGGTCACTAAATTACCATTTTACCCATTTTATTCATTTTTTATCACTTTTACTTATTACATACAATATTTGGAAAAATTATAGTTTTACCCCTAAACTTTTTATTTCTTTTCAATTAAGTCATTTTTCAATTCTAAACTTCGTTTTTAGTTTTCTTTTTTGTACTTTTAACTTATTCTTATCATTATGCCCTTAATACAATCTCGGTAGAAATCTGCAGATCGAATATACGGGATGTAGATCCCATAGGGCCACAATATAGACTGAGAAATGATCCCAAAGAACCATTTCTCACAGAACAGAATACAAAACAGATTAGATACTATGGGAGATCAGTACGATCCTACCATAGCAAAGCAAGTCGTCGTGACTTACACCGCGGTATGGATGTCCCTATGGCTGGCCAATCATATCCTGAACTAGATTTTAACCGTTTGACCACTATTAAGGGCAAAATTCTTTGTCCATTACAGAATTTCCTTTAGCATTTTCACATTTTCATTTTTTTTTCAATTTCAGTAAAATTTTAACTAAATTCTCTTGTAAATTTACACATATTTACATCTTCAGTAATTTTTTTCCTTCCAATAATTAGTTATTCCACTTTTTCCAACACTTTTATACAAATTATGAATTATCTCACAATAATTCATCATTTTCACTTTACACATTATACTTTTCATTGGCTTTTCATTTCAATACATTAGTTACTTAATTTTGTCATCACTTTTTATACAGTTTATAAATTATATCACTATAATTCATTATTTTCCACTCAAATTATGAGTTAATTCTCAATAATTCAACAAGTTAACTTTATACATAAAATAATGTTCTTCTAAAAAATATTCAAATAATTTCTATAAATTTTATAAAAATTAATAGGCATAATATTTCGTCATTATAGTCATTTTATGGTATTAAACACTAAAATTACAGAAATTATACTTTGATTTCCTTCAGAATACCGTTCATCCAAGTAAGGTAGTCTACCTTACCCGTATTTTTAATTCACATTAAGCACCCTAATAGGCATATTCAAGGTTCTAAGTCATTAATCTAAGCTCAATTTCAATTATACATGCATTTTCCCTAAGTTACATAAAAGAAAGTGATGCGAAACCATGCCAAACTAGAACGCTAACATACCATGAATATTGAACATAAATAAGATAATAAACCCCTAATCTAAAGAACCCCCAAATAAGATTGATTGGAAATGCTTATGATAGATTGATTTAGAAAACAAGAAGAAGAAGAATCAAGCATACATTAATATGCAAATAGCCTAAGTCTAATTCTTCATGCAATAGCAAGAATCAATAATAAATTAACTCTCACAAATTCGACCAAGCCAAAGATAATTCTCATTAATCAAAATTCCAGTCTCTTACAAATGAAGAATTCAACCCTTTATATAGGCTAGGTAGCCACCCCTCCTTAGATGAATTAAAATCAAACATTAACTCTAAGAGATAAATAATAAAATAAATAACAAACATAATTTCTAACCTTTATCTACATGTATTTGGCCATAATATGGACTAAGTACATGAAGAAATAAAGATAAATACAATTTGAGAATAATCCTAACAGCTAGTGATAAATGTGCTTATTATCCTAAGAAAATGAATAAATGAATGTAGACTTAATATTGGCTAAAAGTGAATTTTGGCCAGCCCTTTAAGGATATGGTCAAGCTATTATTTCTCCCTCAAAATCTACTTAATAATATCCCAAAATAATAAGTATTTATCAAGGAAAATCCATTCCTAAAATTTAGGACCCTAAGTTCACCAATGTTGGCCTAAACCTAAATTTGACCCAAACCCATTAAAATTCAATTCTCCCATATAAAATTCGGCCCCCTTAGGTATTCTAAGCCTCAAATAGTTCTTTTGGCCCAACTCTTTAGAAGAGATAAGTCCAACTTTAGCCTACCCACTTAAACTACCCAAAATAGTAAAATAAGCCCCAAATAAAGCAAACCTATTCTAATAAAGCCCAATTCATTTTCCTAGGTTCTAGGCTGCCCAAATATACTTAATTAAATGTTACATAAAGAATAAAAACTAAATAAAGTAGATTGAATGCCCATTGCACCATTCGGCCTAAACTTGTCTTCATAGTCCAATTTAGCTTCTTTCTCTTCTTGATTGCATCTTCTCCACATAAGGTCTCATGAATGCTTGTAGGACTTCTTTAAGCTTTTTTGACCTTGCTCTTATTATTGGTCCTTGAGAAAGTGCTAGTTCAACTCTCTTGTTGTCGGCGTGCTTGGTCGTGCTCATATCAGAAAGTTATGTCAATTCAAGGGAAATAGATGGATTTAATAGCCACTAACCTTTCTCACTTGCTTTATTATCCTTAGGCTTTCTTTTTCTTGCCTTTATCCTTAGAAAATTTTCCACCACCTTGAAAATCTACAAGGGCCCAAATTATTTAACATGAGAAATACCATTTTTTTGATCTTTAATGCTTAAATTAACCATATAAATGAACTCTAGGCACCTAAAGGTACTTGTAAGCACCTTTAAATAAAATTAAAACCATGATTTCCTCTTACCTCACTTGGACACCCTAAGCTTTTCCACTTGATTTCTTCCATATATCTTCCTCTAATTAAAGAATAAAGGCTTAAGCAATCATCTAGAGAGGTAGAACTTAATTTCGTATACTTGGATTGAGAAAGAAAGATAGAGAAAACTTTAAAAAATGGAAAGAAAAGGAACAATGGTGTATTCAGCCATGAAGGGGGAAAAAGAAGCCGGAGGAGATAAGATCTCTCCCTCAAAATATTTTCTCCCATTTTTCATTTATAGTGGCTGAATGGGTTGGGCTTTGGTTCAACCTAAAGCCCACTCATTCAAGCCCAAAAGCCCTATTTAGGCCCATTAAGCAATATTTCTATAATTCTCTCACTTTCCAAATCCAAATCAATCCAATTTTGATTTCATAATTCTTATCATATTTAAAATAGTCTGTACACAAAATTTCAACCCAATCGGTACTGGTTTGATTCAATCAGATCGATCCGATTCAATAATTACCTATGTCACCGACAAATTAACTTTTTATAGCCAAAATATTATACACATTATTTTAGGCATATCTGCAATTTTTTGGTAATTTCTAGACCTTATTTGCTATTTTTAAAGGATCGACCAAATCTAAGTCAACCTATTTACTATTTAAACCGAACCGCATCGTTTTTCATATTTTTGACTTTTGGAGACCTATTTGACATCAATTTCACTTCAAATTTTAACCTCGAACTAACCGTGATCAATATTTTTTGATGGTCAAATAAAATATTTTCTACCTCCGAATGTACTTTTCAATCCGGATGCACTATTCACTATCGAAAAATACTATTCACGATTAACCTGATGTTCAGGCCATTACAATTCTCCCCTACTAAAAGAAATTTTATCCTTGAAATTTACCTGTATCGAAGAGTAGAGGATACTATTGTCTCATTATTGCTTCTGGCTTCCACATAGCTTCTTTCATATTGTGATGGTGCCATAAAACTTTCACTAATGGAACTTGTTTATTCCTGAGCTGTTTGATTTTCCTAGCTAGGATCTAAACTGGTCTTCTTCATAGGTCATATCAACCTGTAGTTGGTTCTCTTTCAAGTTACGAATCAAATCATATCTAACTAGCTTATTTTCATTCAGTTTCGTCCAACACTAAGGAGTTCTGTACTTCCTTACATACAATGCCTCAAAAGGAGCCATCTTTATGTGGGACCGGTAGCTATTATTGTAAGCAAACTCTGCTAAAGACAAGTACTTTTCCCAACTACTACCAAAGTTGAATACACAACATCGTAATATATCTTTCAATATCTGAATCATCCGCTCTGACTAACCATCTGTCTGAGGGTAAAATACTGTGCTGAAGTGGAGCCTCATACCCAGAACTTTTTGTAGATTTTTCCAGAAATGGGAAGTAAATCTAGGATCCATGTTAGAAATAATGGTTTATGGCACTCCATGCAATCTTACCACTTTATTAATGTAGATTTCTGCCAGCTTAATCAAAGGATAATCCATTTGCACTGGCATGAAATTAACAGATTTTATGAGTCTGTCGATAATCACCCATATAGTATCATGTTTTCTTTGAGTCCTAGGCAATCCAATCACAAAATCCATAGCTACCCTATCCAATTTTCACTTTGGTATCAAAATAGGATGAAGCAATCCCAAAGAAACTTGGTGCTCCACTTTCACTTGCTGACATATTAGGCATTTGCTTACAAATTCTATCACATCTCGCTTCATAACTAGCCACCAATAATGAGCTTTCAAGTCCTGGTACATCTTATTACCTCTAGAATGTATTGCATAGTTACTGTGATGAGCTTTTGTAAGGATACTTTTCTTTAGTTCCTCCTGATCTGGAACATATAGTCGTTTCTTATAGCAAAGGCTTTTATCATCATTCAAGGAATATTCCCCATCACTACTATCCTTAAGCTTGTTTACAATGGCTATCAATCTATCATCTTCCTTTTGGGGTACTTTCACCCGATGCACCAAGTCAGGCTTTACTTACATTTCAGCTAATAATGCCCCATCTGGTGCCAAACTTAGACTAACATTCATGGTCCAAAGAGCTGCAAACACTATCACCAGTTAATTACACTTATCAATCACTTTTACATATTCATTTGAAAACATTCACATTACCTAGCATGAATTTCCTGCTAAGTGCATCAACCACTACATTAGCTTTTCCTAGATGGTAGTCGATAAAGTAATCATAATCTTTAATCAACTCCAACCGACATCTCTGTCTAAGATTGAGTTCCCTTTGAGTAAGCAGATATTTCAAGCTCTTGTGATATGAGTAAATGTATCATCTTTCTCCATACAGATGATGCCTCCAAATCTTCAGTGCAAAAACAATGGCTGCCAGCTCCCGATCATGAGTAGGATAGTTCTTCTCATGAGTCTTGAGCTGTCGGAAGGCATAAGCAATCACCTTGCCTTCTTGCATCAATACACACCCTAACCATTTCTAGAGGCATCACTGTAGATAATAAAATCTTTGCCTGACTCAGGTTATGTAAGAATGGAAGCTTCTGTCAACATACCTTTAAACTTTTCAAAACATTCTTGACATCTGTTAGTCCATACAAACTTAGTTTGCTTCTGTAGCAATCAGATCAAAGGAACTGCAATGATGGATAAACCCTTTATAAATCTCCTGTAGCACCCAACTAAACCCGGGAAACTTCTCATTTCAATAACAGTTTTAGGTGGCTTTCACTAAAGAATCACTTCAATCTTTAAAGGATACACCTTTATACCTTCAGCAGACACTACATAACCTAAAAAGGATACTTCATTCAACCAAAAATCACATTTGCTGAACTTAGCATACAGTTGCTTTTCCCTCAATATTTGCAGAACAATCCTCAGATGCTTATCATGCTCTTCTGATGTCTTGAAATACACCAGGATATCATCGATGAAGACCACCACAAACTAATCTAAATAAGGGTGAAAGACCCTGTTCATCAAATCCATAAAGGCAGCTGGTGCATTTGTGAGCCCAAATGTCATGACCAAAAAGTCATAATGGCCATATCTAGTATGGAAAGTAGTCTTGGTCACATCTGTTTCTTTCACTACCATATGGTAATAGCCCGATCTCATATCAATTTTTGAGAATACACCCGCTCCCTTTAACTGATCAAACAAGTCTTCAATGTGAGGAAGGGGGTATTTATTCTTAATAGTCACTTTATTCAGTTGTTTGTAATCAATGCACAATTGGAGTGTTCCATCTTTCTTCTTCACAAATAAGACTGGTGCACCCCGGGAAGAAACACTAGGTTTGATAAACCCCTTGTCAAGCAATTCTTGCAGCTGAATCTTCAATTATTTTAATTCTGATGGTGTCGTTCTGTAAGGAGTAATGGAGATAAGAGCAATGCCTGGAGCAATATCAATGGAGAATTCCACTTCCCTGTCAGGTGGTAAACCTTATAACTCATCAGGGAACATATTAAGGAACTCTCTGACAGTAGGCACTTCAGACACCTTTGGACTATCTCTTTTTGCTTCCACTACATAACACAAGTAAGCTATGCACCCATTTCTAATAAGTCTTTTAGCAGCTGTAGCATAAATCATATCAGATAAGAAGTCGATTCTCACAACCACTGTGATCTCCCAACCTCCATCAACTTTCAAAGTGACTCTCTTTCTTTTGTAGTCTACTATAGCTTGGTGGGTGGATAATCAATCCATCCTTAAAATCACACCAAATTAATGAAAAGGCAGTTCAATCAAGTTTGCCAGGAACATATGACCCTGGACACTAATAGGGCACTCTCTGTACACTTTATTCACTATAACATTATGCCCTAGAGGATTACTCCTAAGTATATCCTGGTCTAAGCATGCATCTTTCATTCCTTTACCCCATGCTAACTTGAAGTTAATATAGGAATAAGTAGAACCAGTATCTATCATGCATGTACTAAATCAGACAATAATAGGAATTTACCTACTATCACATCAGGGGAATCCTCCTCTGACTATATAGCTTCTAACTTAATAGCAGCCTAAACATGATCCTCAAATCGGGGTATCTTTGTGTCCCAACAATCTATCTAAGCTCAGTATGCAGTCCTCTTTCAAATCTCAGACACAATTTTTCTTCCGTGGACTGGCTCTCATCCAAGTAGGCATTTAGGCGCTCAAACTAGTGCTCATACTCTACCACTGTATTGTTACCCTATTTTAGACTCTATAAGGCATCATGCATCGCTCCTTTATATTCTGGCCCAATTATAGTCTCTATTGTATATAAACAGTCAATTCAATTCAATGCCTAAACTTTTAAATTAAGTCCTTTATTTTTCATTTTATTACAAAATTGCCCTTTTACACTTTAATTACAAATTTGCCATTAGTTTACTTATTTTTACACCACATTCATTTATGGGCAAACAAAATTTCCGTTTGGTCCTCATTTGAACTTTTCATGCAAAATTTTATTTTAGTCCTTAATTTTTCAATTAATTATAAAATTGCAATTTTTATGGTTTAGTTATGAAATTGCCACTAGTTCATCAATTTTTCATTTACAAACCATTAATTGGCATACAAGTTACCAATCGGTCCCTATTTTAATATTTTATACAAAATTACATTATAGTCCTTTCACTTTTAAAAAGTTCCATTTTGAACTGTTTGATCACTAAATTACCATTTTACCCTTTTTATTTATTACATACAATATTTGGAAAAATTACAGTTTTTCCCCTAAACTTTTTATTTCTTTTCAATTAGATTTTTTTCATTCTAAACTTCATTTTAGCTTTCTTTTTTGTACTTTTAACTTTTTCTAATCATTGTGCCCTTAGTACAATCCCATAAGAAATTTGCAGATCGAATATACGGGATGTGGATCCCATAGAACCATATTACAGACTGAGAAATGATCCCAAATGACTATTTCTAATAGAATAGAATACAAAGCAGATCAGATACTATGGGAGATCAGTACGATCCTACCATAGCAAAGCAAATTGCCATGACTTGCACTATGGTATGGGTGTGCCTATGGCTAGCCAATCATATTCTGAACTAAATTTTAAATGTCTGATCACTACTAAGGGTAAAATTTTTTGCTCATTATAGAATTTTCTTTCACATTTTGACAATTTCATTTGCTTTTCAATTTCAGTAAAATTTTCACTTAATTCTCTTGTCGCTTTACATATATTTACATTTTCAGTAATTGTTTTCCTTCCAGTACATCAGTCATTCCACTTTTTCTAATACTTTTATACAGATTATGAATTATCTCACAATAATTCAACACTTTCACTTTACACATTATTCTTTTCATTGGCTTTTCATTTCAATACATTAGTTAGTTTATTATGTCATCACTTTTTATAGAGTTTATGAATTATATCACTATAATTCATTATTTTTCACTCAAATTATGAATTAATTCTCAATAATTCAACAAGTTCACTTTATACATAAACTAATGTTCTTCTAAAAATATTCAAATAATTTTCATAAATTCTATAAAAATTCATGGCCATAATATTTCATCACTATAATCATTTCATGGTATTAAATACTAAAATTACACAAAATATACTTTGATTTTCTTTATAATACCATTCAACCAAGTAAGGTAGTCTACCTTACCCATACTTTTAATTCATATTAAGCACTCTAATAGCCATATTCAAGGTTCAAAGTCATTAGTCTAAGCTTAGTTTCAATTATACATGCATTTTCCCTAAGATACATAAAGTAAAATTATGCCAATTCAAGGAAAATAGATTGATTTAATAGCCACTAACCTTTCTTACTTGCTTTATCCTCCTTAGCCTTCCTTTTTCTTACCTTTAGCTCTAGAGGATTGTCCACCACCTTAAAAATCTACAAAAGGCCGAATTCTTTAACATAAAAAATACCACTTTTTTTTATCTCTAATGCTTAAATTAATCATATAATGAACTTTTGACACCTAAAAATACTTGTAAACACCTTTAAACAAAATTAAAACCTTGATTTTCTCTTATCTCACTTTGACATCCTAAGTTTTTCCACTTGATTTCTTCCACTTATCTTCCTCTAATCAAAGAATAGAGGCTTAAAAAATCATCTAGGGAGGTGGAACTTCATTTCATATGCTTGGATTGAGAGAGAAAGAGAGAGAAAACTTGAAAAAAATGGAGAGAAAAGGAATAATGGTGTATTCGGCCATGAAGGGGGAAGAAGAAGGCTGAGGAGATAAGATATCTCCCTCAAAATATCTTTTCCCATTTTTATTTTATAGTGACTGAATGGGTTGGGTTTTGGTTTAACCTAAAGCCCACTCATTCAAGCCTAAAAGCCCTACACTACAAGAAAATCTGGAAATAGCAACGAAAATGATTCCGTTGCTAAATTAGCAATGGAAAGCCAATTTCATTGCTATTTAGCAACGAAAAATAATTTTCATTGCTAAAATTGGTTAAACTTTGTAGATTTAGCAACGAAAAAATTTTTGGTTATCTTCCGTTGCTAAAAATGGAGGGAATTTTTTGTGCCAAAATTCAGCAACGAAAATTAGCAATGGAATCACTATTTCGTTGCTAATTAAGGCGCTAATAGATGGCAGAAAAAAATTGGAATGAAAAATAGCAATAGAATTTTTTTTCCGTTGCTAATTTAGCAACGAAATTTAATTTCCGTTGCTATTTTAGCAATGAAAGATAATTCGGTTGCTAAATAGCAACAGAATTTACTTTTGGTTGCTAAAATAGCAACAAAAGATAATTCGGTTGCTAAATAGCAACAGAATTTATTTTCGGTTGCTAAAATAGCAACCAAAATATATTTTCGTTGCTAAATAGCAACCGAAATATATTTTTGTTGCTAAATAGCAACTAAAATAAAATTTCGTTGCTAATATTGATTTTGAATGAAAAATAGCAATTGAATTAATTTTCGGTTGCTAAAATAGCAACAAAATTTTTTTCGGTTGCTAGAATTCCATTGCTAAATAGCAACCGAATTTATTTTCGGTTGCTAAAATAGCAACGAAATTTCATTTCTATTGCTAAATTTTGTTCCAAAAGATGGGAAAAATTTTGTAACAAAATTTAGCAACGAAATTTACTTCCGTTGCTATTTTAGCAACGAATTTTAAATTTCGTTACTATTTTAGTTGCTACTTTATAATTTGCCCTAGCTATAAATTTATCATTTTCTTCCACCTGTGTCTTTTCCCTCATCAGTCACTCCTCTCTCTCTCTTGTAAACCACGACCTTGCTCGTTATTTTCCACAAACTATTTCAAGCTTCTCTTCTCTTATTGTGATACCTGAAGCTTAATTTTGACAGGTAAGAGCTTCATAATAAGGGTTTATTTCTTGAAACAACTTCTTGTGCCATTGCTATTAGCTGGCACTTTAGTCCTCGCCAACTCTACCGAATGAAGAAAGGAATATGCTATTCTTCACTGTAGGGTAAAGACTAAAGTGTTCTCTACCTTTTTCAACGATATCTCTTTTCTGACATCAATTACCTTCCCAAGAAAAAATGAGGTATTTTCATGCTCTCTCCTTTCGCAGATCAATTTCTTTTGGTTTTGAGTAAAGGGTGAAAATAAAACAGTTTCTTTTGATTTCGAGTTGTTCAGTTGCCATCCGGAGGTTCTCTGGGCTCAGCGCTCTGATAAGGTGTACTTAACCATCGCATTACCTGACACCAAAGACATCGCAATACCTTTTGGTACCAGTTTGCCAAGATTAATTATTAAGAATCCGATATAATTGTTAATTAAATTATATATTATGAAAATTAAGAATTATATATATATATATATATAACAAAAAAAAGAAAAGAAAAGTGGGATTTAAAAAGTTAAATGTGTGTGTGGTTAGAAAAGAAAAAAAAAGACAAAAGAGAGGAGAACGTGAGAGATGATCGGGAACAGGAAGAGGAAAGGAGGTGCTGGCATCGCCGTCAAGCCACCGCCGCATGCGACGTTGACGAGGAGACTCGGATCGCCACCGCCACTGTCCTCCGGTCACTTTTGCTAGTGCCGTCTTCCTTCGGTGGCTTGATTCCTTCCGGTTCCCCATCACCACCATAGCTTCCTCCCCCTTCTTTTCGGCGACCTCGATGGCGATCGAGGAGACTGATGGCATCGATGGGATCCCGAGGTTGAGATGATGCCTCCGATGTCCGTCACTTTTCCTCTCTCATTGGCAACAAGTAGATCGGAGAGAGGGATTACCGGTGGGTTTTGCTAGATCCCGATCAACTTCGGTGGCCATTAGACACGTGACCACCCATCGTGGAATCCTCAGGCCTGGATCTTCAAGTGGATAGCTTCGATGCACTTTTTGGTGAGTCTCCAACGAAGCTCCGACGACCGGTCCGGTGAGCCTAAGTATGACAAAATGCAGAAAAATGCGAAGATCAACGCTAATAGGTATGTGGATACAAACTACCCTCAATTTCATTTAATTTTAAATTTTATGGTGAATTTTATATTATGTAAGTATATAAATTTAGGAATTAATGTTATGAAATAAAACATAAGAAATGTATCCTGAATGCTCTATCCTTGATTGATCTTTTGTTGTGAAAGATAATGGTGTTCTGCGGTCCCATTTTAGGCTTCTTTTCTGTTATGAAAGAGAACAACAATCATTTTATTATTTGGTTAAAGTTAAGTTGCAAACAAGGTTGGGTCCCTAACTAAATTTATCTTCTTTCAAGTCAATCTTCTACTAGTCTTGCCAACAGCACTAAATACTTCTCATGGGAAAATTACTACCCATAGGAAAATTTCAGGTAAATACTTCTCATTATATTCGCTTAAACTCTGCAGGATTAGCAACTTCCATAAACTTTTGAATATTTTTCTATGTAGGTTGAGGGATTCTTAAGGATGATGCAGAAACAGATTCAGTCCACTAGAAAACGTGGGTTCTTTTCCAAAAAATTTGTAGGCCCTCAAATTAGGGAATAATTCAGCCTATGAGAATTTCCTTTTTTAATTTTACTATTCAATTAATCACATATACAAATGGAGTTCAATTCGAATTTGAAATTGCTAAAGCATGTACCATTTGTAATATTAATTCCATTTGTTATAGAGTATTGTTTCGTGTATAGTTGACTTTTTTAATCTAGGAACAAAATCACAATATTTTGTTTCTTATTATTATAGATTTGCTTCCTTTTCAGTATTTTTTTTATTTGTAAATGCTTGTACTCTACACTAATAATTCACAATAAAATCTTCCTCCATTTTCTGCTCTGCTATACTATATGGTATAGCATATTCTTCTATCTTCATTCTTTGTTTAGCATTAAATCAATGTTATAATTGGTGTTAATTATGGGTAAAGAAAATCTTATTCCTTCTTGTGCTATTGGGGAATCTATTATTTTCTACAATAAGATGTAAGGGTTGGATTTGATTTTACTTGAATTTTAATTAATTTTATTTTGGTTATCTAAATTCATATTGGGTTTGAGTTGTAGTCAAAAGTCAAATGTATTAGCTTTGGTTCTATTTTCTGAATTAATCGGTATATATTCTAGATAACACATTTCAAATTGTTTATAATATCAATTAGTTATGGCTTTGGAAATGTAAACCAACCGAATGAGTTAATAGGCAAGTTGTTTATAATATTAATTAGTTATGGCTTTGGAAATGTAAACCAACTGAATGAGTTTGTATGTGAGTTGGGTGACATTTTTCTCTTTAATCCTCATATATACTCTCCAAATTACAGAGTTGAAATGGGAAATTCACAACCTATAGGCACTGATGTAGGTTTTGTTTTATTTGTGGATGAGAGAAGTTACAAAAATTACTCATTGTTTGAGGTTCTTAATATCTTTGCTTAAATTGCTTATTGCTGATTTCTTTCTCACTCTATTTTTTTTTGCTTCAGTACTATTAGGCGTTATTATTTCATGATGGTGATTTCTTTTTGCATGTTGTTTCTTTACTAAATTGTTATCTTGATAAAGCCAATGGGAAGAAGTTAGTTTTAAATGTTCTTTAGATTCTCACCTATCCCTTTGCATATTATCTTGTGCTAATTCAACTTTTATTATTTGAATAATGCTGTATTCATTATTTTAGTTTAGTAATTTCGAGTAATACATTTGATCCCTTGCTTTTTCTTATTTTTCTTCCAGACTCATTATTTTAGTTTAGTAATTTCGAAATGTTTCCTTTATTATTACTGCATCATTTGTGTGTTTCTTTATAAATTTTGAAAGCAATCAAAAGAAAATGTAAGATTTTGGTATTTTTGTATGTTGCATATCTCTGTTTAGGTTCATCTTGTTTGTTTGAAAGCAATTAACTTGTAATTCATTATAATCTACTTTTCTTTGAACTTTTATTTAGTTGTTTTATCTGTATGCAGACTGTGTCGGATATGCAAATTGTTAATGAGGATTCTGAATCATCTATAGGGGACGAAGAGTAAGGAGAATCTACAAGCAATAAGGAAACTAAAAAGGAAAATGCCAAGCTACGGAAGTCTGCTTTAGATAAATAGGAGAACACAAGTGAGGATTCCTTTCTAGGCCAGGAAAGTCTTGCATTTGCATTTGCCATTATGAAATGCAATTTCTTATAGCAATGCCATTAGGCATCTTATGATTGTTTTAATTTTGTACTAACTTTAAAGAGCACATACTGCAGAATCGTAGAAATCTCTATTAAGGACTCGAACTTTTTTCTTAGTTGATATTTGTGTATGTTTAACCTCATTTTGTTAACTTAATCTTTCAGATGATTTTGTTAACTTAATCTTTCAGTTGTGTCTGTTTCCTATTCACTTTTTATCTCTTTGTATAATGTGTTGTTGTTTTTTGTTTAGCATTGCAATGAAATGCTCTTATTTTTAGAATTCCAAGCTTAATCTAATAATGGCATTAATAATTAAAAAGTTGTAATAATTTTTAGTGACGGATTAGCGATGGATGGGACCGTCGTCAATTTTATTACTTATGGGTGAATTTATGCTAAAATAGCAACGGAATCTAAATTTTCATTGCTAAATTTAGCAACGAAAAATGATTTTTGTTGCTAAAATAGCAACGGAATCTAAATTTCTATTGCTAAATTTAGCAACGAAAATATTTATTCCGTTGCTAAAATTAACCAATTCACCGAATCTTGCATTGTTGAGGTTAGCAACGGAATTCAATTTCCGTTGCTAAATTTAGCAACGGAATAAAATTTCCATTGCTAAACATAACAATGGAATAAGGTTTTCGTTGCTAAATTTAGCAACCGCCAAATTAGCAACCGAAATTTCCGTTGCTAATTTCCATGCTATTTTTGATTAGCAACGGAAAATTGACATTTTTCGTTACTAAATTGCAATTTTCTTGTAATGTTATTTAGGCCTATAAAGCAATTTTTTCTGGAATTCTCTCACTTTCAAAAATCAAATCATTCCAATTTCAATTCCATAATTCTTATCGTATTTAAAATAGGCTGTACACAAAATTTCAGCCCAATCGGAGTCAGTTATTAGTTCGATTTAATAAGATCGGTCCGATTTGATAATTATCGATGTCACCAACAAATTAACTTTTTATAGCCAAAATATTCTACACATCATCTTAGATATATCTACAATTTTTCGTAATTTTTACATCTCATTTGCTATTTTTAAAGGCTCGATCAAACTAATTACTATTTAAATCGAATTACATCATTTTTCATATTTTTAACTTTTGAAGGTCTATTTGATCTCAATTTAACTTCAAATTTTAACCCCAGACTAACTATGATCAATATTTTCCGATGGTCAAATAAAATATTTTCTACCTCCGGATGTACTTTTCAGCCCGGAACACTGTTCACTATCGAATTATTCACTGCTGATCCAGCGTTCAAGCCATTATAGTAAATGCCTAAATGTTTGGGTAAATGAATTCGTATATCTGAATGATTTAAACGGTTTTACATGATTAAATGCATATGTGTATGATTGTGTGATGCACATCAAAATGATAAAATGAATAGTTAATGTTACAGAATGCTCATGAAAGCATGCATATATGTATGTGTGAATGGTAATTTTTGGAAAAAGTTTGGGATATGTATCCACCACTGGGCATTACGATGCTTATTGCATAGTGTGTTGACTTCTCGCAGGTTAGAAAGATAGAAAGTTAATAACCGATGCTACAATGTTGATCAAGTTCAAACAGAGTTAAAGGATGACTATTGGTATGGCATGTATATATGTGTACATGAAAGGTATATAATGTGAACTATACTTAAGTAATATTTTATTATTAATATTGTTTACTAGTTGGATCTGTTGTGTGATACAAATGTAATTGTGAAAAAAACTTTTAGTAGACTATTTAGTATAGTCATTTTCGTTATCGCCATTCTTTTGTGACATCCGATCATTTTACATTCAGTACAGTGGTATAAGGGTATTACAATTTTATTGGTATCAGAGCAAAGGTTTAGCTAGTCCTAAGATCGAAGCAATTTATTAAGGATAGAATTGTCAGGACCCAATTTGGATCCTAGTAGAAGTCATAATGATTATTGGTAATTTGGGGTCAAATGTGCTAGTCAGTTAATTGGAGTAACTAATGGACTAAAGTTTAGTGAAGGGTAAAAATGGTAGTTCCACTAGTGATGATATGCATAAGGGTAAATTGGTTATTTGATTTTAGTATGTGTGAGTAATTAGATCAAAAGTTACATTTTTAAAGACTAAGTATAAATAAAGGAATAAGTTGGGGTTAGATTGTGAAATGAAGATTTTATAAGGATTGATGTAGGAATTGTCTTGTTATGATGATGTCACCATCCATTTACTTGAGTGGAGTCACATAATGGAGGTAAGGGAAAGTAGGGGTTTAGCTTTTTAATAGGGGGAGATTATCACCTTGAGAAGAGATTTTTATTTCTCTCTCTCTATCTCTCTCCCTCTCTCTTTTTTTTCTCATAATTTGAAGAACATTCCAGATCTCCATGGTTTTGCTCGGATAGGGAGTTAAAGAAAGGGTGTTCTTAAGAAGAAAAGCCAGCTATTAAGAGTGAAGGAGAAGAAGTAGAAATGAAGAGATCTTGAAGAAAGAATTGGTTTACCATAGGTATGGGAACTAAGTTTAGATCTGAAAGATTTATATGTGGATTTTATACATGTTTAGGTTAATCTTGTTAAAAAGGTAATGGTAGTAGGGTATTCCATCTTACTTGTGAATTTCTGTGGTTAGATTGTATATTGGTGAATCTAAGTTTGTAAAAACTAAGGTTAAAGTCATCATGATTGATGTTTAATCATAGGAATGCATGAGATTTATGGTAATGAGTATGCATGCCTTGATTTTGAAATGATAGAATAGAGATGATAAGAGTTGAGTTTTTCAATCTCTGCATGTATGCTTTTAAAACTTATTAAAATTGGATGATCGGAGAATTAAACAATAATAATAGCTAGGTGATTTATGAATGCGAAGATAGTAAATTAAGAGATTAATTACTTTAATTGGTAGATTGTAGGAAAGGAAAGATTTTGGGTTGAACATAAAACTGAGGTAAGGGTTAGTTTTACTTAAGGTGATCATTGGTGTAACATAAGGTGAAATTTCAAAGCAAGGAGAGGGTACAGAGGTGTATCACTTGGTGGAGTGCAGTGGGTGCTCGATGGAGTGGTATCCCACTCGGTAGAGTGGCCATTCACTCGATGGAGTGGTGATGCACTGTGAACCCGATTCCTATAACTTCACAATCTTAACTCATTTCTAGCTATCAATAATTGGTATTTAAGTATAGTTAGTTGCTTAGTTGAAAGCCAAATATTTAGCATGCTATTGATTAAATCGTGAATAATTGGCTGTAAAGGACAATCAGATAACAAGAACTAAAATTTCATTAGTTAATTATAAAGAAATCTATAAGGTGTTAATTTAAACATGGTTTTCTTGGTAAACCATCATTAAAATAAGTTAATAAATTATCAAATGATTCCAAATTAATGCTTTAATAATGGAATGATGAGTTGTTATCCTTCAATTCCATGAAAAAAGTATTTATTATTATTGAGTGATTAACAATGATGGGTTAGCTTATACACAATATAAAGACATAAAAGTGTAGAATGCTCTATCATATAATTAAATACTAGATTATAAGAATAGGTTTTAATAGCAAGTAATTGGACTAGGAAAATATGCATTATTTTACCGTAATAACTTGTTATATAAGATGTGAATAATGGTAAGTTTAATTTTGTTTACTTAATTACTTTATAAATATACCTAAGTATTTTGTATTATATGGCTATGATGTGTTAGTAAGTAGTTAAGGGGTTACATTAGTTCATGAGATTTATGTATATTGAAATGGGTAAAGGTGACATAGGAAATGATGATATTCGATTAAGCTACTGTCAGTTGTTATAAACCATGGTAATGTATTGAATATGTTTGATAATATATATATAAATATATAAGCATGATGATAGATATTATAATTATTATTGTACAATAAGATATTTAATCATGTACTTATGATAATTAAGAATATTCTTGGTTAAACATGCTGATACGGCTATGAAAGAGACCTAATAGAGAACTAATGGTTAGATACTATGCACTTTCACCTGTTTGTTTTATTATATAGGTGTCTAAAGATTACGCACTTATATATGTAATCACGATATTGAACTTACATGCATGTATAGACGCCAAGACAATATATAATGGCATGAGTGGATATAAATCATCGATTGGCAGCATCTTTATTAATTATAATATATTAAATACATGCATCTAATATAGTAGTTGAGTACGATTGTACGATTATTAAATCAAGTACAAAAGAACATGGGAAGTGGTCATGATGAACCATAAAGGTACGTCTTTTTGAAGTGATTATGTGTTTACCTGTTGTATCACGCACTAATGGTTTATATGATTACATTCCCCTAAACCATCTTGATTAGTAGTAGTATTGTCAGTATGCGATTTTAAAATCATCTTGTTGCCTCATGACAACATGTTTATTGGATGGGTGTTCTTACACTGATTGGATATTGCATTGGGTTAATAAAATATTGATTATTGAGCAAGTATTGCATGACACTCCGTGTATAGTTATACAATAAAATATATGTGATTAAACATCAAATAAAGAATGATTGATAATGAAAAGAGGTTATTACCTGTGTCTGTGTTAGGTTGTGGATAGATACGCATGCTTATAAGGGTAACTTGCAGCTATTATCAGATATTGATGGTCCCGTTTGGATCATAACAACCCCATTTAGGTTGTAGCTAACCCCATTTGGGTTCGCTGATCGGTCTATTGTATTGTTTGGCCTTATAGGTCTTCTGATTTCATATCTTCGAATATGTTTTAGTATCTTCAGATACGTTTTGACTTTATATCCTCAAATATATTTTGGTACCTTGGGGTACATATTGATTTGCTCATTATCCACTTCGTTAGGATTATAGTATGCAGGCTTAATTTAAAGTAACATAAACCATCTTATTGAACTAAAGAATAAAGAAATTGGATGGTGTGTAGGACTAATATTATAGTATTTACTTACAACATGGTTAAAAAATCTTGATGTGATTAAGAATGCATCCTATATTTTAGGATTGTGTGACTTATGTGAAAAAATTATGCTTTTCAATACCTTATTTAGTTATATTCATTGATGGATTTATTACAAAGTTATTCAGTCTTGCTTATGTGTGTGTGTTAGTGGCATGTTTTCCTCTTTTACATTGTGATTAAATGTTAAATGCACCACTTTGTAGCTAATGTAATTGAATGCATTAACTAGAGTTTTATGCTAATGATATATAAATTCATAGTTCATGGAATATGAAAGATGTAAACTAATGGGCAATCAACAAAGAAAAAAAAGCTTGTTATCATAAATGTTTAGTAAAGCATTATAAAAGCTAGATGAGTTTACTTGAAGTTTTGATTTACTATAAACGTTGTCTTGATTATCAATATGGAAAACCTCTATGTTTATTGTTCAATTTTGTGCTTGTGATAATTGATGTTACTTGTTAAAATATTACCCCTAGAACATGTTGTTCCCCACTAAATTTTATAGCTTAGCACGGATTTTATTATCTGTGTAGGTAACAAGGTAGGCTTCATTTCTAAAGTGTTAGCTACAGTGATTTGACTAGCACAGGAGTGAAGGAATTAAAGTGTGAAATTCTCATTTTGCAATTTCATGGTTCAGATTGGAAGGCTTAAATGTAAATGTTTAATTATATATATTATTTTGGAGTATTGTAATGGCTAAGAATTCTTATACACAATTATGACCTTAAGCATTAATGCTTATTTGATTATCTTAGGATTTATATATGTACAGGTGATTTCGTATGTCTTGTCAATTAAGGTGTTACAAGAATGATATGTATATATGCCATGAATAAGTATTGATGGTAAGAGTGATTATAGATACACGAGAGGATATAAGGATATCTTAAGCTTATTGGATCATAAGGATCATAAGATATAAAAGTTAACGAAAAATAAATTGGTGAGTTATTGATTGGGATACCCCACAAAGTGATCGCATGGAGATTTATTGTATAAGTAAATTTCGAGGATGAAATTTTATTAGTGGAAAAGATTTGTAATGGCCCAAATATCAGGTTAGTCGAAAATAGTATTTTTCGATAGTGAATAGTAACACTGAGATAAATAGTATCATCCGGAGTCGAAAAATATTTTATTCGACCATTGGAAAGAGGAGGTTGGCAGGAGTCCAAAAAAGTAATTTGGACTAAAAATGAGTCACATGAGTCATCAAAAGTCAAAATAAGAAAGAAATCACAGTTTCGATTCAAATAGTGTTCGAGTTGACTAAGGTTTGACCAAAAATTTAAAAATAGCAAATCATCTCTAAAAATTATTGAAATTTGCAGATCTACATTAAATGAGATGTAGAATCATATGGTAAAAAATTAATTTTCTAGTGTAACAGAAAAATCGAGCCATCGGACTGGTAAAAGTGGACCAGATCAAAAAATAATTTTTTATTGATCCAAAAATATTCATGAAACTTAACAAATATATTTTGAGAATTTTGGAACTATTTTTAAAAGGAATTGAACATAGAAAGTAAGAAAAAAATTATGATTTAGGTTTAAATGGTAACTAGTTGACCGTGAATTTGACCGAAATTTTAAAAATAGCTAATGATCTTTAAAAAATATAAAAATTTTCAGTTGAGCTTTAATTAGTATTTAGAATTATTTGATAGTGAAAAAGTGATTTTATGGTAACACCGAAAATTTGCTAATCGGATCAATTTGAGTGAATCGAATTAGAAATAGACTCCAATTGAGCTAAAATTTTGTATGGAGGCTTAAATTATTATTTTAAGAAATATGGAATTGATTTTGAGTTTGAAAAGAGAGGAAAATAATTTAGAATGCATTAATTGGGCTTAAGGATAAAATTGGGCTTAGTTAGGCCCAACCCTTTTGGTTGAACCAAGCCCAGCCCAAATCAGCCCTATAAATAGCCTAAAAATCTACCATTTTCCAGAGACTTTACCCAGCCTCTCCCTCTCTCCCGTTTATTCTTTTTGGCTAAGATACTTTTCTTTTCCTTTCTATTGATTTCTTCATTTTCTAACCAATTTCCTCTCTGAATCCAAGGTGCTCTACCATATTTCAGTCCCTCTACTAGATAATTGTGACCTCTAATCTTTATTTGAGGGAAAAAATTGGAAAAAGCTAAGGATTCAAGGTTAGGACGTAAATTTGAGGTAAAAGAAATTGAAGGTTTTAATTTGATTTAATGATTCTAATAGACTAATTAGGATGTGGAGAGTATGATTATAATTTATATTGTATAAAAGAAGCAAAATAATAATGGTTTAGTTGGATGGAATATTCTACCACTTTAGGTTTAAAGGATGAGGAAGATGTTTCAAAAGTTGAAGGCAAAGTAGAAGAGGTTTAAAGTGAGGGGATTAAGCTTTTAAGGTAAGTGGATACATAATCCCTTAATTTCCATCTAATTAGGTTTGATTTAATGTTATGCATGTTATGTGTGTATGTAATTAATGTTTATATAATTGAAATAATTGTTATAAAAATGATTAAAAAGATTATAAGTGATGTTTTGAATGGTTAAATATGGAAAAAATACAATTAAGTGGATGATTCATGAGTGGCTGAATTGGGGTTTTGTATGTGTGATGGTTTATTTTGGTTAAATTTTAAAGGAAATATCATAAATTGAATATAGGTGTAGTTTTGATGGTATACTAATTTAATTGAAATTTTTGGAATTTAGTAAAAATATTTTTAAGTTTCACTTTATATTATGTTTATAGTGGAAATATTGGATTTTAATAAAATGAATTGAATTTATTGCATAAATAATGAAAATAATATTAACCAATTAGTTAATTGAAATAAAAAATGGTAAAAATAAAATAAAAGGGATTAAAAAGAAAGTAATTAAAGAATGGAAAATGACATAATTATAGTGAAAAAAAGACCTAAATGGAAGGAAATAAAAATTAAGGGGCCAATTGGTAATTTTGCCTAGTGCTGAAAAACAAATGATGAAAAATGATGATAAACTAAGTGAACTAAAAGGTAAATAGCTAAAATAAGAAATTTATTGAGTATTAAATATGAAATTTTCCATAAAATAAAGTTTAAGCATCAAACTGTAATTTTACAAATAAATAATGAATTAATAGTGTAAAAGAATGTCAATAATTTTAATAGATTGAAATAGTACTTAAATGAAAGAAATTGAAATTAAAATGACAAAATGGTAATTTAACTATTCTAGAAACTATATTGTAGTTTCAGTTAGTGTAAGCCCTAACCCCAATACATTATTATAAAACATTTAGGTTAATAAATGAGGCATTTGTTTTATTTATTGTATTTTTGTGCATATCAAATGATAGAACTATCCAAGAATGTTATTTCAGTTTAAGTTATCATGTGTGAGACACATGGTTGTAAGACCTTGAAACAATTGAGACTTCATTCTAAATATCCCTAGCCAGTCATTGTTATGGGAATAACAAATGAATTAAGACTAGTATGTTCTCTGATAAGTTGAGTTTTGTCTTACGGATCATAAGGACTAGAGTATTAATCAGAGATCATAGATATATGTTTAGAACATGGTATCTGGATTCGATCTGTTCATGAGAACACTACATGGTACAAATCATAAGTATTTCTTATGTGCAAGTTTTGCATCAGAGTTCTTAGACCTAAAATCTCTATAAACCTCTTTATGAATTACTGTGTACTTTGACATACACCTAACGTACTCGTAACAGGGTAACAAGTATGGATATGATTGGACATGCACTAATTCATATTAGAGAGCATGAGAGAAATAAAGGGATTATCCCTCTCAATAAGAGAGAAAATATCATTGGCCACTTGATCAGTGAACTGAGAAGTGTATGGCCAAACCAAGATGAAATAATGAGTAATCATTATTCATTTGAAAGTTCAGTGTCACTGGAATATCAAGAAAGGAATTAGTATATATAAGGATGACTAGTTTCATGCCTTATATTAATTCTGATATTTATGGGTAAGGCACTATGCAAAATTGAATTAGATCACTAAATGCCATTTGCATTTTCATTTAATTTGGAATGCTATAATATCTTGCTAGAGAATATATATAGCATTTGGATTATTTATTAATTCATTGCCAATATTCAAATGGACCTATAGGATCGCACACAAAGCATTGGGCTTAAAATATTTAAGATAAAGTATTGGACATTAATTTGGACTTTTATTTAAAGTCAAATTAATGTGTGTAATGGATATTAAAATTACTAAATAGACCTTGGTCCATAAAAGAGGGAAAATCGTATTACTAGGTTTAATGTTAATTAATTAATTAATTAATTATCTTGGGATAATTAAGGTAATTGAGAATTAAATCCTAATAGCATTTGAATCAAGATAAAACACTTAATTAGGAAAGAGTGTGGCCGAAATTCAAAGGTAAAATGCTAGCGAATTTCGGCATGTGCAAAATTCCTAAATAAATGATGCATTTTGATTAAATATCTTGTGCCATTTTAAATTAATTTGAATTTAAAATACTAAAGGAATTTGAATTAATTTAAATCACTTAATTAGGAAGTGATGGAGGCTGAAAATAATACCTAAAACCTAGGGGATTTCGGCCACCACAAGATTTCCTAAACAAGTGATATAAATTGATTAATTTTTTGACCTAGGAAGGTTTTTTCTCTCTCATTGCCACCACTCTCAAAGAAAAAGAATTCTTTCTTCTTCTCTTGGATTTTTGGCAGCCATTGGTAAACCCTAGAAAGAACAAGATTAGATCTTGTGTCTTTGTTTGAATACCTATTGCCAAATACAATGAACATACATACAATGAACAAGACAGTCACGAGAGGTTCGTGACAACAAAGGTTTTGATTTCTTGTAAGATGGCTGTGGGTACTCCTGTTAGTACCTATGTACTCAAGATGAAAGGGTATCTTGATACTCTTGAGAAGCTTAAGGTACAATTCCCAAAGGAATTGGCCACTGACATGATCTTAGGTTCATTGGCTGATGATTATGATCCATTTGTTAGAAATTATAACATACATACAATGAACAAGATAGTCACCGAGCTTTATGGGATGTTTAAGAATGCTGAAGAGAACATTTGAAAGACCAATCCCGTACTTACGATTTAAGGGGCATTAAAAAGGGACCCGCTAAGGGAAAGGAGAAAGGAAAGGCAAAACCCAAGAATGACTAGGCACGGCCTAAGTCTAATGGGAGTGCACCTCAGGCCCAACCTAAGCCCAAGGAGCAAAAGCTCAAAGAGAGTGAGAGCACGTGCTTGCATTGCAATAAGTTAGGGTATTGGAGGAAGAACTGCGCTCTCTTTAAGGAAGAACAAAAGAATAATGGAACCAAGATGTCTAATTCTAGTATTTTTGTTGTTGAAATTAACCTTTATATTTCTACCACTTAGGTATTGGATACCGGTTGTGGTTCTCATATTTGTTCAAATGTGCAGGGGCTAAAAAATAGGTTGTTACTTGGGAAGAATGAAGTGGACCTCCGTGTGGGGAATAGAGCATAAGTTACGGCCATGGAGATAGGCAACTATCGACTCACTTTACCTTTTGGACTTTATTTAGATTTAATAAATTGTTATTATGTGCCTGATATGAGCAGAAACATTATTTCAGTTTCATGTATGGATATGGATGGATTTGACTTTGTTATTAATAATAGCAATATTCATATTTGTCGCCAAGGCATTTTATATGGCAATGCTATGTTACAAAATGGTCTCTATATCGTTGTTCTACAAAACAAAGAGTCCATATACAACATTAATATAAAGAGGGTTAAATCAAATGAATTGAACCCTATTTACTTATGGCATTGTCATTTAGGACATACAAATGAAAAACATATTTCAAGACTCCATAAATCTGGAGTGCTTGGGTCATTCGATTTGGAATCTTATGACACATGTGAGTCATATTTGCATGGAAAGATGAGAAAGAGTCCTTTTAACAAGAAAGGAGAGAGGACTAGTGACTTATTGGGATTAATACACACTGATGTATGTGGACCATTAAGTACATAGGCTAGAGGTGGTTTTAGTTACTTTGTAACATTCATAGATGACTTCAGTAGATATGGCTACGTCTATCTAATGAAGCATAAATTTGAGACTTTTGAAAAATTCAAAGAGTTTAAGAACAAAGTAAAAAACCAGCTTGGCAAAAGTATAAAAGTCATTCGATCAGATTGAGGTGGCAAATACTTAAGCCAAGAGTTTAACTATCATCTAAAGGAGTGTGGAATTATTTCACAGCTCACTCTTCTTGGAACACCACAATGGAATGGTGTATCCGAAAGGAGAAATCGAACTCTATTGGATATGGTTTGATCAATAATGAGTCAAGCTAATCTTCCTATCTTTTTTTTGGGGTTATACATTAGAAACTGCTGCATTTCTACTGAACCGTACTCCAACTAAAGCAGTTAAGAAGATACCATATGAAGTATGGACTGGGAAAGAGCCCAATATGTCATTTCTCAGAATTTGGGGCTGTGAAGCACATGTTAAGAAATTAACATCTGACAAACTAGAGTCCAAATCTACTGTCTGCTTATTTGTAAGTTATCCCAAAGAAGCAAAGGGATACTACTTTTACTCATAAACTTAGAACAAAGTATTTGTTGCTCGCAAGGCTATTTTCTTGGGAAAGGAATTCCTTCTCAAGAAAGACAGTGGGAGTAAACTAGAACTTGGAGAAATTCAAGTGCCACAAACTCCTATAGAGGATGAGTTAGAAATGGGATCAAGTTCACAACCAGTTGTGGAACAAGAACCCATTACACAAGAACCTAGAAGGTTCGGTAGGGTACATCGGGAGATTGAGAGATACAGATTTCTAATCACCGATAGTGACACTATTGAGTTAGTAGATCATGGGGATCCAATTACCTATCGAGAAGCTATGAGAGCCTTAACTTAAAAAATTGGTTTGGAGCCATGAAATTCGAGATGCAATCAATGTACGATAACTAGGGTTGGACCTTAGTTGATCCACCGGAAGGTGCTAAGGTAATTGAATGCAAGTGGCTATTTAAACTCAAAGCTGACAAGAACTACAAAGGTAGACTAGCAGCAAAAGGTTTTCGAAAAACTCATGGTGTAGACTATGATGAGACCTTTTCATCTGTCGTCATGCTCAAGTCCATTAGGATCTTGCTTGCCATAGTTACATATCATGACTATGAGATATGGCAAATAGATGTCAAAACTGCTTTCCTCAACGAAAATCTACTTAAGGATGTGTATATGACACAACCTGAGGGTTTTGTCAATCCTAAGCATCCTAAGAAGGTTTGCAAGCTTCAAAAATCCATTTATGGATTAAAGTAAGCATCCCGGAGTTGGAATCTCCATTTTGATGAAGCAGTCAAAGAATTTGACTTCATAAAAAATGAAGATAAGTCTTGTGTGTACAAGAAGGTTAGTGAAAGCATAATAGTGTTTCTGGTCCTATATGTGAATGACATCCTTCTCGTTGGGAATGACATTCCAACATTACAAAAGGTTAAGCAATGGTTGGAGAAGTGTTTCTCAATATAAGACTTAGGTGAAGCCGAAACAATACTTGGTATTCGGATCTATAAAGATAGATCACATCGGCTTTTGGGAGTAAGTCAAGAAAAGTACATAGATAAAGTACTAAAGCATTTTAATATGGAAGACTCAAAGAAAAGGTACATACCTTTGGATTTGGGAGTTTCTTTGACTAAAGAATAGTGTCTTAAAACCAAAAAGGAGAAGGACAACATGAGTAGAATCCCATATGCATCTGCCATTGGATCTATCATGTATGCTATGTTGTATACTAGATTGGATGTTGCTCATGCACTGAGTATAACCAGTAGGTTTCAGCAAGACCCTGGTGAGAAGCACTGGTCTGTTGTAAAGGGGATTATAAAGTACCTGCAAAGGACTAAGGATTACTTCTTAGTGTATGGTGGTCAAAAAGAGCTCATCATACAAGGTTATGTCAACGCTGCTTTTCAGACTAGCACACAAGATTCTAAATCGTAATCTGGTTTTGTTTTTATTTTGAACGGTGGTGCTGTCAGCTGAAGAAGCTCGAAGTAAGAGATCGTTGCCGACTCAACTATAGATCTGAGTATATTGCAGCAAGTGAGGCTGCAAAGGAGGCTGTTTGGATTAAAAATTTCATTTCTAGATTAGGAGTGGTACCAAGCATCCTAGATCCATTAGAAATTTTCTGTGACAATAACGAGGCCATCGCATAGGCCAAGAAGCCCCGATCACACCAAAAATCCAAACACATACTCAGAAGGTACCACCTGATCAGAGAAATCATTGATCATGGACACATCAAAATTACAAGATAGCAAGTGAAAACAATGTAGCAGATCTTTTGACCAAACAGTTGTGTCTAAATCTGCACGAAGCTCATTTAAGAGCATTTAGACTTAGGGTTATACCCAATTGGGACTAGTGCTAGTGGGAGATTGCTAGTATAAGCCCTAGCCCTAATACATTGTTATAAAACATTTAGGTTAGTAAATGAGGTATTTATTTTATCTATTGTATTCCTGTGCATATCAAATGATAGAACTATCCAAGAATGTTGTTTCAGTTTAAGTTATCATGTGTGAGGTATATGGTTGTAAGACCTTGAAATAATTGAGACTTCATTCTAAATATCTATAGTCAGTCATTGTTATGGGAATAACAAATGAATTAAGACTAGTATGCTCTCTCTGATAAGTTGAGTTCTGTCTTACGGATCATAAGGACTAGAGTGTCAATCAGAGATCATAGATACATGTTTAGAACATGGTATCTGGATTCGATCTGTTCATGAGAACACTACATGGTACAACTCATAAGTGTTTCTTATGTGCAAGTTTTGCATCGAAATTCTTAGACCTAAAATCTCCATGAAACTCTTTATGAATTACTGTGTACTTTTACATGCACCTAACGTACTCGTAATAGGGTAACAAGTATAGGTATGATTGGGCATGCACTAATTCATGTTAGAGAGCATGAGAGAAGTAAAGAGATTACCCCTCTCGATAAGAGAAAAAATATCATCGGCCACTTGATCAGTGAACTGAGAAGCGTATAGCCATACCGAGATGAAATAATGAGTAATCATTATTTATCTGAGAGTTCAATGTCACTGGAATATCAAGAAAGGAATTAGTATATATAAGGATGACTAGTTCCATGCCTTATATTAATTCTAATATTTATGGGTAAGGGAATATTCAAAATTGCATTAGGTCAATAAATATTATTTGCATTTTCATTTAATTTGGAATGCTATAATATCTTGCTAGAGAATATATATAGCCTTTGGATTATTTATTAATTCATTTCCAATATTAAATGGACCTATAGGATCGCACACAAAGCATTGGGCTTAAAATATTTAAGATAAAGTATTGGGCATTAATTTGGGCTTTTATTTAAAGTCAAATTAATGTGTGTAATAGGTATTAAAATTGATAAATGGACCTTGGTCCATGAGAGAGGGAAAATCGGTATTACTAGGTTTAATGTCAATTAATTAATTATCTGGGGATAATTAAGGTAATTGAGTATTAAATCCTAATAGCATTTGAATCATGATAAAACACTTAATTAGGAGAGAGTGTAGCCAAAATTCAAAGGAAAAATGCTAGTGAATTTTGGCATGTGCAAAATTCCTAAATAAGTGATGCATTTTGATTAAATGTCTTATGCCATTTTAAATTAATTTGATTTTAAAATACTAAAGGAATTTGAATTAATTTAAATCACTTAATTAGGAAGTGATGGAGGCTGAAAATAATACCTAAAACCTAGGGGATTTCGGCCACCATAATATTTCCTAAACAAGTGATATAAATTGATTAATTTTTTTTACCTAGGAAGGTTTTTTTCTCTCATTATCACCACTCTCAAGGGAAAAAAATTCTTTTTTCTTTTCTTGGATTTTTGGTAGCCATTGGTGAACCCTAGAAAGAACAAGATCATATCTTATATCTTTGTTTGAATACCCATTGCCAAATACAAAAAGAATTAGAGCTAGCACTCTAGTTTTAAGCCATCTTTGCAAGTGTGTGTGTGAGCATAGAGTGGTGTGGCACAAAGGCAGCACATTTGGCATTGGGGATCGTGATCAGATATATATAAGTCTATCTTATATATTGGCCTTTGCAAAATCAAGTTTTGAAGAGCATCTAAAGTTTGTAAGTTTATTCAAAACTTTAAAATTGCATGTTTCGATTTTATATTGTATATTGCGTGGCATGTTTAATCAAATTTTAATTTTTTCACTACGTGATCATTATATTTATGCCATGTGATATCCCTTTAGTTTCATAAAAGTATATCGAATTAAAACTATAAGATATCAAACCAATGGTAATTTTGTGAATAAACGTGAACTAGAGAAATGAAATTGTAAAGCAACGAAGTTCAGGGACTAAACAGAAATTTTTCCCTGTATACAAGTTTAAGTGTAAAAAAGAAGAGTAAAAATGAAGTTTAGAATGTAAAAAGGACTAAATTAAAAAGAAATGAAAGTGTAAGGGTAAAATGGTAACTTCCTCAAATATTGAATTTAATGAGCAAAAAGTGATAAAGAAATAATAAGAAAGGATAAAATGATAATTCAGTAAATAAATTTTTATGAATTGAAGGACTACAATGAAATTTTACACGAAAAGTTAAAATAAGGACCAAACAAAAATTTGTATGCCTATAAATGAATGTGAAGTGAAAATATGTAAATCAATAGCAATTTTGTAATTAATGTGCAAAAAGGATAATTTTGTAATTAAATGAAAAATTAAGGACTAAATTGAAAAGCATACGAAAGTAAATGTATTAATTAATATGGAATTGATAAATATTTGTGAAAACGAAATTGTTGAATTGTGGTGAATAATTCATAAATGGGTGGAAATAATGAATTATAATGAGATAATTCATAATATGTATAAAAGCAATAGAAAAGTCAATTGGCAAGTGAATGGGAATGTAAAAGTATGTGAAAATGTTAAAAACGTAAAAGAAAATTTAAGAAAAGTAAATCACTTACAAAATGAGTGAGAATAATAAATAGGTCAAGTGATTAATATACTGAAATGTAAAAGTAAATGAAACAGTTAAATATGTAAAAGTGATAAAGAATCGAATTGAAAAGAAAGTTGTAACGCCCCGAGTGTGAATTGACCGATAATATTTTTAATTTGTAAATAATATTTCGAGTTAGGTAAATAGGGGTTTAAATTTATTGAATATTTGATTTTGTTTTTGAATTAAGTATATTTTTATTTTAATTAATATACATTTAACAAGCTAATAATTATACTAATAATAATAAACAAGAAATAAATATATACAAGTACACAACAAAATAAATACTTGTATTATATAATAATAATAATAATAATAATAATAATAATAATAATAATTGAAATTAAGTCCTTAGAATATTCTAGAGAACATTATTAGACCATAAACTAATGAGGTAATAGGAAATAATTAAGGAGCAAAATAAAATGAAAAAAAAGAATGAAAATAAGAAAGGGGAAATCGGGAAATAGGGGAGGAAAGAAGGCAAGAAGGGTGCTGCCACCGATCAACGGCATTCTCACTTGCGATCGTCATCCCACCACCGTTGCTCACCGACAGCCACCAATGCAACGCCCTACTGCTTCACCCACCAACACCGGCAATATGGCTCCATCTTCCTTTTCCATTTTCCTCCTTTACCAAATAATTCTTTCTTCTCCTCCGGTGACTTATGGCAATAACCGATGACACGTGAGGTACTGGTCAATTTTCAAAGAAGAGGCGATCATCTTGGTACCTTTGGTTGCTGCCCACTTATCGACAGCATGTAGATCATGGGAAGGAGGAGCTGACGATGTAAGCTCAATTTTTCACCAAACCAGCCGATGGCTGGGCGTATGACCACCAGTATAGGCATCCCGAGACTTTGATCTCCATGGCGACAGCAGCGAGGTGCCTCCAGCGAAGTTTCGGCGAGCCTTCTGCGAGCGAAATGGTTTACTAAAATATAGAAATTCGACACTAAATGGTATGTGACTACCAAACTTACCCCTGCAAATTGTTAATTATATTTGAGTTAAATTATTAAGAATTTAGTTAATGTTCTTGAAATTTTAATGCCTGTTTCAGGTGTGTGTGTATGACTTAATTATATTTTTGAGTTTTGTTAAGGTGTTAAATTGCTTATTGGATTAATGGATCAAATTGAATGTTTAGTTAAAGGTATTATCTACCAATTAGAGGATTAGGCTTTGGGTTAGACAATTGTTAAACAGACCATAATTTAAGCAGTTAAATTCATAGTTATAATTTAATTATGAGGAATTTTGTATATGTTAAAGATAATTTACTAGTTAATGGCGTAAACAATTAAGGGAAAATCTTAGTTGAATTATTGATATGTCACCAATCATAATATAATTGCAGTAAGAAGACACAAAAGGTCTAATTAAGTAATTGATATACAAGGAATTTATCTAAATGAATTGTTAGAGACTTTTAATTAAGAAGGTAAAGATAGTTATATGTGGAACTAACGAAGGACGTAATTGGCCGAAAATATAATTATTGTACTTTGAGTTAATTAACTGATGACCACAATGGAGTTATACTTGTCAATTTAAGTATTAAGTAAGATATAAAAATCATAAACAAATATAGATATATATAGACGTATTTGGATTTGGAAAGTATCTTGTATAATCTAAATGAAAAACATAAGAACACTTACCAAATGCCTTGAAGTGAGAAAACATGCAAAATCTAAAATTAAGGGAGTAATTTAACTTTCCTTAGTAGTAGTTAAATACAAAGAATCATCAATAGAACTCCGTTTTAGGAAAATAATTCTGCATTAACTAATGAAAATAATGGTTTATTACAAAGAAATAGGTTATTATATCAAATCCATCAAAATTTAAGGAAAATATTATAGCAATGGACAATAACAACAATTATATATATATATATATATATATATATATATATATATATATATATATATATATATATTACTTAATGTTGGCATAATAGTGAATAAATATTTATACAACAACCTAAGCCTATACCAGTTCACCTATGCTTAAATAGGGGTGTTGAGTCGAATAAAATTTGTTTGAGATCTAAAGGAGGTAGATAAGGGCTATAAACTTGTTGTGGGCTATTTAATTTGAAATGGAGTTGAAAAATTTAAAGATGAGTAATTAATTTTAAATGATACGCGACTAAACTTGGAAGGGATTAGGCTAATTTATTAATCTAATAAGATAATAAATTTCAAAGTTCAATTAGTGGAACCCTAGTGCAATGGGTCATAAGCATATATTATTCATATACATATAGGCATATATATGCTTTAAATATTTGAACATAATTATATGTATATAGAATTCATACTCTAAAAGTTTGATATATAAATAAAAATGACGAAGAAAAATGTTAGTATTTGTACCAGATGACTTGTATAAAAATTTGGAAATAAGATAGCTATCTACAATTGCTAAGTTGTTTCGATAAAGCATATATATATATATGTGTGTGTACATATGTATATGTATATGTATATGTATATGTATATGTATACATATACATATACATATACATATACATATACATATACATATGTACATATGTACATATATATATATATATATATATATATATATATATATATATATATATATATATATATATATATATATATATATATATATATGTATGTATGTATGTACGTATATATGTATACATATATTAATCGTTAATCTTAATGGTTACTTTAAGTATATGTTGTGGTAAAGGATTCCTGTGTGTATGATAATATAAATTGAATACATTATGATCTAAAGAAATGTTTGACTTGTATGATCTATCATAATATTAGTCACATATGTGCAAAGAATTATTAAGTATCAAGATTATATGAGAACGGTCTATGGCATAATGCAATTAATATATTGTGCTAAGAACAAATAAGGTACGAGAATATAATGATTTTAATGTCCTTAGTGTCAGTGGGTGATCCAGGACTCTAGGATAGTATGGCTAGCTATAAGGGCACTTACCCCACAGTGTTATATTTTGTTTACTGTTTGCTACGGTACTGAGAAAGAAAGGTTATAATTTTAGTCGACTCAATTAATGACTTACCGGAGTAGCTGCATACCCCCTAGTGTTATGGACACTCTCACTTACTAGAGTAGTCGTATACCCCCTAGTGGTACCGACACTCCCACTTATTAGAGTAGCTGCATACCCCCTAATGGTATGGACACTCCCACTTACTGGATTTGCTGATCCGTTTATCCGATTCATAGTTTTCCTACTGTCAACGACTAGGGGCGTAATCATAAATTATTTATGTAAACAAAGTAAAAAGAATAATTATATTATTTAAAAATGTTATAAATACTGGTAAAAGTGAAATAAAGGTAGAAATGAGATAAATTAATTTAGTTAAAGCATCAAAAGTCATGAATTAAGTAATTATGTTAAGTATAAATATAATTAAAAAAAAACTTCTTAATGTCAGGAGATGATAAGTTTAGCGTGAATTTTAAAGTGAATTATGAAAATGCCTTATACTGTATAATGTACTGAATATGTGGATGTTATAAACGAGAACTTAGGGTAAATAATTAAGACTTATGAATTGTATGAGATATTAGTATGACATTATAATTTGACACTTAAATCAATGACTTACCTAAGTATTAAATGAAATGAGAAATGAAAACATAAATATACATATATATATGGGAGTGTAAGTTCAGAGAGCTTGTTCACTTATTTTTGATAATTCGATATAATTAAAATATGAAGCATTATCTGAGGCAGTAATATGTGTGATTCGCAAATTAGACGCATGGAATTTATATATGTCATGATGTTTATGTTGAAAATAAGTATTTATTGAAGTATGTTATGTGTGCATATACTTTGATACCAATTATAATAGAATGTATAATACAATAACCCATGGACTAAGGTAAGAATAATTAAATATTATTGTAAAATGTTACTTTATGGATTATAAACTAGATAAGGATAAAAATAGTTAATAAATGGTCCGTTGAGTTCGAAAGGTATGATTCAATTGGGATATTTTCTGTAATAATAAACATATTTAAGTGCAAATGAAATCTTATTCTTTTACTTGCTTAATGTTTGTATGCATCATAACTTGGAATTTACAATCTTTATGTGTCTTATGAATTAATAAGTGTGTATGAAAATGTTAACTACATTGTATAATATATCATTTGAGAAGTAAATTTAGTAGTCACCACTAAGCATATAGCTTAGCATGTGGTTTTCTTCGCGCACAGGTTGATCTGTTATTTAACATCCTTGATGCCAATGAAGGAACCCTCATAAGTTGCTGCAGCTAGAATGGCATGTGATCTTGGAGATGAAACAAGTCATTTATACTATTTATGTATTTTGAAACTTGGCATGTACCTAGGTATTATCATTGATATAATTTAAGTGTAATCTTGTAAATGTCTACTTGAGGTTCAATTTTGTGCTAGCAGTACAGATACTATAAATATGTAATGATATTTTATATAACCATTATTGAGAATACAATATTTGGGTATTGATATAGTGATAGGTAGATCAGCTTAAGTATTGACTGAAGAGGATGGGAATACTTATATTGGAGTTTGCTTGGGGTTGTGGTGAATATTTATGGGAGATTCTACCAATAAAGAGGATGGGAATATTTATGGGAGATTCTACCAATATTTATGGGAATACTTATACTGAAGAGGATGGGGAGTTTGCTTAGAAGTATTTTTATTTTTTTTCTACAGGAGGCTATCAATATTTATGGGAGATTCTACCAAATTTTTTAGAAAAAATTAAGAGTAAAGAATTTAAAAGTTGATGATTTAAGCATAATTTAAATTGATTTAGTATTATACAGATCATAGACAAGTTTGTGACATCCTTCATTGGTTTGATTACTAGACTGGGTTTAAGGTGTTATAAAAGCATTATATGATCAGTGTACTGGAATGAAAAGAAAGAATTGAAAAAATAGTATTCTGAAATGAAAAGAAAAAATTTGAATGGACAGTGTACTGAAATGAAATGAAAAAGCAAATTGAAATGTCAAAAACATGAAAAATGATTCTAAAATTAGCAAGAATGTTGCCCTTAGTAGTGATCTGGCGGTTTAACTTAGCTTAGGATATAATTGGCTAGCCATAGAGACACTTATACGCGGTGCAAGTCATTGTGACCCTCTTTACTATGGTAGGATCGTAATGATCACCCATAGTATCTATTCTGACTGTTATACTCTATTCTGATCTTATCTAAGATGGATTGATTTTTCAGGATAATACCTTACTGTACTGTACCATTATGGGCATGTGGGGTCCACATCTCATATATTTAGTTTGAAGATTTTTGCTAAAAATGTACTAGAGGCATAATGATAATAATGACATAAAAGTGCAAAATGCGAAGTGTGAATGGAAATGAAAAAGGAAAAAGGACTGCTATGAAAGAAAATGAAAAGTTAAAGATCAAAATGATAATTTACCCAAATAATGAATTTAATGGGTAAAAGTGATACAATAATTAAAATATGTATAAGAATGATAAAATAATGAATGAAAAGTTTAAAAGTAATCATTTGTAGTCCTGGAGGATTAAAATGTAATTTAACACTAAAATGTTAAAACAAGAACTGATTGATAATTTATAAGAGAAATAATGGGTTTAAAATGAAGACAAGTGAACTTATAACAAGATTGTAAATAGAATGTAATATGATAGTTTTGGAAACAATTGAAAAATTAGGGAATCTATATATAAATTGCCATAAAGTGGTGTAATTGTAGCAAAATGATAAGTTAAATGTCAAATAAGCAAATTAGTGTAAATAAATTACAAAAGATAGCACTACTGTAATTTAACGAAAGTGTAAGGACTAAATTATAATTTGGCAGATAGAATGTTAATTGAAAAAAAAAAGAAACTGCAAATGAACCTTATTATATGGTAAGGTAGGGACCAAAAGGGAAAATTTTACACTTAAATGAAAATAGGGACTAAATCAAATTTGTTCATGCCATAACATGTACAAAAGAAGAGAGAGAGAAAAAATAAACCTTAAAAGTGTATGTGACTGAAATAAGAAGATCCCTTTTAAGATAAACAATTGGGTAAATGCCTAAATGTCTGGGTAAATGAATGTATATCTGAATGATTGAAATGGTTTTATATGATTAAATGCATATGTGCATGGTTGTGTGATGTACATCAAAATGATAAAATGAATAGTTAATGTTAAAGAATGCTTATTTAAGCATGCATGTGTGTATATATGTGCTTATTTATGCATGCATGTATGTATATGTGTGAATGGTAATTTTTATGGAAAGTTTGAGATATGTATCCACCACTGAACATTTCAATGCTCAGTGCATAATTTGTTGACTGCGTGTAGGTCAGAAAGATAGAAATGTGATAGCTGATGCTACAATGTTGATCAAGTTCAAACAAAGTTCTAGGATGATTGTTGGCATGGCATGTATATATGTGCACATGGAAGGTATAGAATGTGAACTATACTTAGGTAATATTTTATTATTATTGTTTGCTAGTTGGATCCGTTGTGTGATACGAATGTAATTGTGAAAAAAAATTAGTAGAATGTTTAGTATAATCATTTTCTTTATCATCATTTTGTTGTGACATCAGATCATTGTACGTTCGGTACAGTGGTATAAAGGTGTTACAAGTAATAGTGAGTCAGTTAGTAAAGCTACTATAATGTTAAAGAATTAATCAAAGGGATTAGCAAAACATAGATAAATCATAGTAGTAATGAAAGAAATGATAGAAAGATTGATCAGGAAAGTAAGTGATAGTATTTCTAGATAAGACCCTAGTATTTAAATGTTAATGAAAAAAAGTGCAATAATAGCAATAGCCGATTTCAGTAATTGAAGGATAGTTGAGGTAATGATAACAAAAGAGTTAATGACAGTATAAATGAGAAAAGAATAAGCTGGTGTATACTTGCATGTGGTTGGATTGGAAAGTTTGGGATATATATTCTACCATTGGCCATTTTAATGCTCAGCGTGTAGTTTTAGGATTGTGCATAGATTTCAAAGACAGAAATATTCAGCAAATTTTATAGATAGGCAGGAAGGATGATGGATAGCATAGGCATGGTATGTATGTTATCATAAGGAATAAGAATATAAGTGTAAAAATTATGGTTATGTATTTGTATAAGTACAAACTATATTTAGTATTGCATATAAATTGTTTGGTTATTATAGTTCTTAATTGTTGATGATATTTGAAAAAAAATTACCGGACTATCTGGGTTAGTGCATTGGGTGACTGTAGCTCTGAGGTGACATCTGAGTTAATCAGTCGCCGTGCTGTAGTAAAATGTTATAAGGGTATTACAGATAATATCTATTTTAATATTTTATGTATTTAACCCTATGCTTTACTTATGGTTAATTCATTGATATGTTTTATTTGCTTGAGATTATTATGTAACTGCTTTGAGTAGTCACAATCATGCATTGTTTAACCTATACTAAGTTTTATGCTTAGGATGATGGTTTTTCATTCGTGTAGGTGTTTATCATGGTTGAAGAGTAGTTTAGATTCGAGACAATTGTAGTAAGCCAATATAAAAGCTAGGATTTTTAGTTTATCATTTTATCAAGTATTTAAAATGTATAATTTGTAAAAGTATTTTGTAGTTGTAACTTTTTAAGAGATTTCCTAGTAGTTAATATAAGTATGGCTCTAGATGACCATAAGATAACTTAACTTCTATAATGATTCATTTTTTAGCACCTATGTATCCTCCTAAGAGATAATAGGGTTTGACATGTGAAACTAAAGAAGAAACATGATAATTAATTACCTTGGTCAGCGTAACATAACATTTCACAGGAACAAAAAGTAGGCCTAACATCTTAAGATATACCATATTCAAGTTGAAAAGTGCAGAATGATTTACTACTATTAATTAATACATTGGAAAGAAAAGCGTATTAACATGGATTGACTGCCTTATTTTACATTCTAAGCACTTAAAAAATAATAAAATATATTAACATGTAATAAATTTTTTTGGCAAAATTTAGCAATATGTGAAATCAAAAGTGCAAAAAATCAACTATGTTACACATTAGAGAACAAATACTAAATTTTAGATTCATAAACCAATGCAAAGCTTCACTAACTAAATTTCTCAAAGAAGACCAAAACAAATTTATGTCCATCAATTAAGAACCTTTTCTTTTAACCATATATTAGTTAGATTCTTAATGGACTCTAAATTGATAGTTGAGTAAAAAGCACATAGGTCAGTTTGATATTAAAGTTCTACAGCAATTAAAAAACTGATAGAATGGAAGAATTTTTCCACTGCAATGAATTTGAAGCAAAGCATAGAGAAAGCAAGAATCAAGGCAAAGTAGATAAAAAGCATAAAGTATTAAATAATTTAACATACTTCTTTTCTTTAGCACGATAACTCCATCAAGCATAAACTACCATAAAAGCCAATTAGTTGGCCATGTTTTATCATATAATAATTTCATTAATATCCATTTTTACTCATTAATTTGTACAAAAATAGACCTGTTGTACATATAGCTTATTATTAATGTCCTTTCAATTAATCATTTCAATTGTTACACATAATTAATGTACTTTGGGTATTCTAAGGATATAAACCAAAATAAGAAAGTTCAAGCCAAGTCATTAGTAAAATGTTAAACCTATGGTGTAAAGGAAGGAAGAAATCAATACTTGATTGGTCGGAGTTGCTGACCGGTAGGAAGATCGATATTTGTTGGAGCAGCTGACTAGAAGGAAGATCAAAGTTAGTTGTTAAGGGAGAATGACATAGTGAAGGTTGTTGCTGTTGGCTACCACCCTTAGAAATTTTATAATGGAGCAGAATTAGTGATCTAGGGAATTTAAGATTTTTTTAATTAAAAAAATCATCATTTTTACATTGAACCTGGGTCCAATTAACTGGTTCAACAATTGTCGATCCAACCTTTTTTTGTCCAAGTTAATTTTTTGCATATTTTGATTTTCATATTGAATCATACCAGTTTCCTTACTAGTTTGCAGACAAATTTGTTCGATTGATCGAGACCACCAAATTTTTAAAAAATTGGTGAATAGCATACCAGTTGACTTAGGATTTGACCAAGTGTAAAAAAAAATTCTCCGGGACTTCTAAAAATAAATTTGATCCTGAAGGATGATTATAAATGATAAAATAGAATTTTTAAAAGTGAAAAATTAGAATAAAATTGAGACAGAAAAATGAATTGTCGGACCAAAAAATGCATCGTCAGATGAAAAAATTTACCAAAATGACTTAGTTTTGATCCAAAAATTTATGTGCATCTAAAAAATTATTTTTAAAAATTTTTGGACATATTTTTATGAAAAGTTAATAAAAAATATTAAAACCAATAAGAGGATGACCTTTAAATTAAATATTTTTTTACTCAATCCTAACCATCCATTTAGGGATATATAAGAAAAAATATCATTAAAAATTTAACCAAGATGTCATCCTCTTCCTCCTCCCATCAGCTGAATTTCTCTTTTCTATTATCCACCATTTTTACTTCTTTAAGCTTGAAATTCCATTGATTTTTATCTCTATTTCCACCCAGAATTAAATATTTATCATTCTCTCTACCTAGAATAAGTAATTAGTGAAGAAAAAAGCTTAACAATTGGAAGAATTTGAAAGAGGATTTTTCACCAAATAAGTATTAGTTAGAATTTTTATGAATTTTTGTATGAAATGACTAAATTAGTTTGAATTTATGTAAATTTTGTTGAAATTGGGAGAAAAATTAAGGGATGAAAGAAAAATAGAAGGGAGATTTGTGAGGCCCAAATCCTGGCCTTAATCGAATTATAGTACATTAATGAGAATTATGGTTAAATAAGGTTAAGTCGTATGAGGGGTATTTTAATAATTATGCATATGAGAAATGGAGTATAGTTAAATTATAAAGAAGGATGCAATTGAATTAAATTATAAGTTTTGGATTAAAAGGTAAGAAAAATAAGTTATTATGGGTTAAAGTGTTTAAGGGTAACTTTGAAATTTCCCTTAGTGAGATATTTACCCCATTCACTCATTTAAAGTTTCTTGAAAAATGTGAAGGTTGGATATAGGGCAAAGAAGGGAGATGCAATCTCTCTCTCTCTCTCTCTCTCTCTGGTTATGGATTGAAGAAGGTGAAGCTTAGGGTTTGTGAGTTAGATCAAGAGTAAGGAAAGAAGAAATCGGAAATAGGAGCTTGAGGAGATGAAACTTCAATCACAGGAATGGGAATTAGATTTACTACACTGTTTACATAAGTTTGTTTTGGGAACTTCTCTCTCTTTGTATGTGTGTCCTCTTTGATAAGGTTAAAGGCTAAATCTAACAATTTAGATGAGTTTGGAAAGATTTAAAAGCTTAATGAACATTACTATAAGTAGTTAGGTTGAGATCTTGGGTTTAAGTGTCTGATTTGTATAACAGGATTTGGATTTTTATCAGAGATCCAGTGCATGGCCGTGCATACCCCTTTGATTTTCCCTGTATGGTTGCGTGTTGCCTTTGATTTTTCCCAGCATAGCCACGCATTCCCTTTGATTTTTCCCTGCATGGTTGTGCATTCCCTTTGATTTTTCCCTACATGGTCATACGTTTCCTTTGAATTTCTCCTGCATGGTCGTGCATCCCCCTTGGTTTTTCCTTGTATGGTCATGTATGGCTCTCTTCTTTCCCTTGCACGACTGCTCAGGCCTCTTCTACTTTCCTTTACACAGCCAAGTTGCCTGTTATTCCTTGCATGAACGACCAAGTTCCTTTGCTCTTTTTTCAATGCACGGCCAAGTATGGCCTATTGTTTTTGGTTGCACGGCCAAGTATGGCCTATTGTTTTTGGTTGCATGGCCAAGTATGGCCTATTGTTTTTGGCTGCACGGCCAAGCATAGCCTTTCCTCTCTTAGTGCATGGCCATATATAATCTATCTCTTTATTGGTACTCATTCACCCAAACTATAGATCATTCATAAAGTATGAACACAATATTATATAGTTTATACGTTTATTAAGAGAACCACATAATCGGGGTGAATTAAGATATCAGTAAGTAATGTTGACGATAATTGTTTATTAAAGTGGTGGTTAGTATGTTATCTGCTTATTGATGGATTCATAGATTTATGAAGTTTTCCCGATGCTAAAGTTTAGAAAGATATGGTTAGAAAATTATGACTATACGATGATGTATTATCAGAATTTGAATGGCATGAATGTTATTTATAAGAGGGAGTAGATTGAATTAAGTTGTGAGTTACCTAAAACCCCAATATGTTGTATTTGTCATGGTCACTCATTTGGAGAATCCCTATGTATACATATATGTATATAGAAGGAGTGAGAATTTTAGAGAGTAATAAAACCTACTGAGTTAAGGTATGGGGTTTGCTTGAAAGATGATTTAGAGGGACTTGCATACAACAATGCTAATATGAATTGTTTTGCTAGAATGTGCTTTGGTGCATATCAAGCACATAGCTAAAGAAAGTAAGAGGCAACATAGTAACCTTAGAATTATATGCTATTTAATGCGTCCTATAGTTAAGTACAAGGTGTGTACCTTACCAAAGTAAATGGTTTTACCCAAATTACTATGCACTGATATGTCTTTACAATGGCATGAAAATACTATGATATCGTCTAGTGACATTAAGAAGATAATTGCAATGTTCATGTCTAAGATAAAAGAGATGGGTTATTACATTTTACGTTTAGTTATGAACCTATAGAAGTTCGCTTATGCTTCAAGTCCTAATGAAGGGTAGTGACTAGCCTTAATGTAAAGGAACATGCTTGTCTATTTGCTCACGTCCTATATTTTATTATGTAAAACTCATGCCTTAAGTAGTGTGCTAACATTTGGGATGGAATAATCTTACATAAATTTACTTGGGTATAAAATGTTATAAGATGCAAAGTAGAAGTAAGATGATTAATTCATATATGATCATTGTTTGTGTATATAACCTTTTGTTTACGATCTAATAGACTATAAAAGTGAAATAAGGAGTCAAATAGGAATAAGTGTTGACCTCAGGATGAAAATAACTTATTCATCTTATTATACTAATCATAAACACTTAAGTGTTATTTAAAGTAATTATGATTGATGTGAATAACTATGATGTTGTATGGAAGCTACTCACAGCAACAAGGTACGTCATTTAGAACTATCAATAAGTAAGTTCAATATCTTATTGTTAATGCAACTATGTGATGATAAGTGGTCTGACTCAGTATGTGAATAAGTGTATATATATATATATATATATATATATATATATATATGGACATGCATTTAACCTTATGAAGACTTTTAGTAACAAGAATCATACTTTTATATTGTCTTATTGAAATCATACATAATGTTGATTATGACGAGATAGATCAATGAAAGATTATACTTTATTAATGTTTGCATAATCATGGAACTATTATGATATGTATGAATGAATGTTGATGCAACTATGTGATCACATGACCGGTATCCATGTGTATTAGAGCCTAAAGCTTAATATTGATCTATGGTAAAAATAATGTGCATTCTTACATGAATTGTACCTTTAAGCAAAATGTTGAACTAAGTAAAGAAGAATATGTTGAATCAAAGATGTTCTTAATAATGGTAAAGCCCATGGGTCTTAGTTCAGTTGTGGATTGGATAGGCATGCCTCAAGGGATACAGTCGTAGCTGCCATAGTTGACCCCATTTGGGTCCATTATTTGTTCTTTCAATTAAACCATAGCTCGGCCCTTTTGGGTCCATCGTTTGATATCTTTGGATATCCATTATTTGATACCTTCGAGTATCCATCGTTGATACCAATTGGTATCCATTGCTTCCGTTATCCACCCCTTTAAACTAGTACTTGGGTAGACTATTAAAGATTATGAAATGTGCACGAAATAAAGAAATACATGTATCGATTGTTTCACTTATATAATATAAGCATGATGAATAGCCTATTATGTTACTTTATCATAAATTCCTTTTGGCTATAAATTGTTTCAATGAAATGAAATTCTATGTTTAGGATTATATAATAGTGATGTCTCACATCAACATTGAGGGGTTAAGGTTCCCGGGTGAGATTCATGTGCTTTGAAATTATATGAAATGTTTGCATATAATATTAGGATTTGTCAGGCAATCATGATATGCAATGCCCATTCTCTATAATTACATACAAATCTATTAGTCTATATATAAAAATATTTACACATATATGTGTATACTAATAACTTTGACATAAGCCCAAGGACAATGTATCACATAATATGATGTATGATATTTAGTTTGTCATGCTAAGATAGAATTAAGGAATACATTATTATTAGCAAGATTGTGAATTATAAATGTATTCTATACTTAAGATTTCGTGATATATGCGAAGTAATTATTCTTAACAATATCTCTTATATATGTTACATGACATATGCACTCCCTTATGCTTTGATTGAACATTGAGGCATATCATATGTAACCAATGTGATAAAATGCATATGATTGAAGTTTGTACTATCAATAATCATGAGGTCTAGATTTACAATTAATGCATTATGAGGGGCATGGGTTATACTAGTCTAAGAAAAGAAAAGGAGTTTAATAATGTAAGTGATTTGAAAAGTCTACAGGAACTCTATGAATTTGCCTAAGGTGATAGATTATTATAAGCATGGTTTTTCATGTTAAAGTTGAGAACTCATGTTTTTGGTTAGTTATGAGTACTGTCATGTTTTGATGATGTATTGAAAGTATTACCTAAACCATTTGTGTTTCCCCGCTAAGCTTTATAGCTTAGCACGAGTTTGTTTATCCATGTAGATCTCAGGATAAGCTCCACTTTGGATTGACAGTTGTAGTGGCTCGATCCATTTTGATGAGAAGATCTGGCAGGTTCCAATTGTCCTTGAGGTCTTTATTATATATTGAAAGCTAGCTATGTTATGTCCCCTTATTTTGGAGTTTGATTTGGTTATGTTGTGGCATGTAATTAAGGCCTATATTATTATTATTATTATTATTATTATTATTATTATTATTATTATTATTATTATTATTATTATTATTATTATTATTATTATTATTTCTGCCTGATCTTTACTAGGTTTATGTTGGTAATGATGATTCTGCATATCTTTCGGATTAGGGTGTTATAAGATTTGGGTAAGGAAGGAAAGAAAAAGGGAGATAAGGGGAAAATAAAGAATATAAGCGTAGGAGTAAAAGTGAGTGAATACCTAAACTTGTGTATTTTAACTTTTACATCTTTAAGTATGATTAAGATTTTGCATATAAGGCATAGATAATTCAAATTAGTGACATTAATGTGAAATTAAATGTTAATTAAGTAAATTTGTATGGTTACATGGTTAAAAAGGGAACTAAAGTATTGAAAATCTAATATATTGCCATTATGTAATTATATAAAAACATATTTATGACTAAATTTATAATGATTTGATGACAAAAATATATGATTTATCCTTGAAACCATGATTAGAACAAGTTATGGAAATAAAAGAACATGTATGGTTAAGAACTTATTGTGGCTGAATTGTATATGTATGGAAAAAATATGAATAAATTGATGAAAGATGATGATATATAATAAAAAAATAATGTTTGATAAATATTGATACGACATTTAGGTTGTTTACCATGAAATAATGAAAAAAGTAAGAAAATAATAAAAATTATGGCATAAATGATGAAATGGAATGATAAAATTGTTTTACCCATAGTTACTATTAGGAAGTATAAGATGTATTTGGCTAACTATAGGAACATTTTCCGCGGTAGCAAGTTATAATGTTTTGCATTAATAGACCAATGATAGATCCACATGGATAAAAGAAAAAAAAAAGAGAAACGAAAAAGATATAATAGAAAAAACTATATGAAATTATGCAGATTTAGACTTATGGGGTCTATGTCCCGTATATTCAGTTCAAAAATTTCCAATGGAAACTACTAGGGGGTTAAAATTGGAAGAATGTGAGTAAAATAGTTAGAATAAGAGTGAAACTACAATTTTGGACTAAAAATAAGGAATTAAGGGCAAAGTAGTAATTTTGATATTAAGATGGAATAATAATGTAAATTGGTAATTTTAGTGAATAATTGAGATTTAATGATAAAATGATAATTTTAATAAAATTGAAGAACTGAATTGAAAATTTAATAACATAACTATAAAAATATGAAATAATAATAATAATAATAATAATAATAATAATAATAATAATAATAATAATAAACCAAGATATTAGTGTAATTAAAGTAAAAAGAAATTAGTAGTGAATAATAAAATAGTAAAAGGAATATAAAGAGGAAAAATTGTGTAGAAAAAAATAAATAAATAATAATTACTTAAATATATGTACATTAAATAAACATCATAAAATCAAAGCCGTAAAAAATTATAGCACTAGTTAAATACTTTTATTAAGCCGTGCTTATATGCATATGAGGTTGAAATATATTAGTTGAGTATCCAATGCTAAACATAGTTATATTTAGTGCATAGTGCTTACTACGCTTAGGTATGAGTCATATAAATATATGAGAAACTTGTAGAATTCTCATGAAATTCAGCCAACCTCATCTCCTCCTATTGGAATCGAAATTACTCTCTTCCATTTTTAGCATTTTTACATCTTCTCATGCATATGTTCTACCAATGATATGAGCACGACTAAGTACAATGGTAACAACAGAGATGAACTAGCACTTCCTCATGGACCAATCACAAAAGCAAGGTCAAAGAAGCTTTAAAAAGTCCTACAAGCATTCATGAAACCTTATGTGGAGAAGATGCAAGTTTAAGAAGAGAAAGAAGCTAAATTGGACTTTGAATACAAGCTTAGGCCGAATGGTGTAATAGGCCTTCAAGCTACTCTATTTAGTTTATATTCTGTATGTAACATGTAATTAAGTATATTTGGGCAACCTAGAACCTAAGAAAATGAATTGGGCTAGTTTTGTAAAGACCACACTAGTATATTCGAATTCTCACTACTTAATTAAATATTTTAATAAATAATACATATAATGATAATAATATGTTCGCCTGTTATATAATTTACTATAGTTTGACTCGTTATTTACAAGACATATTCATTACATTACTTTCATAAGAATTACATAACCAAAAATGTAAAACCAATACTAACATCGAGCTACTATGATCACATTAACCAACATACAATAATTATAATATTAAAAGGCAATTATAACATCAATCCATATATCATATTTAGTCTTGTACCATTTACAGATAATAATAAATCATAATGGCTAATCAATTCTTTAACATCAATATAAACTATTTATTATACTCTGTGAAATGCCTGCTAAAGTCCTATGGGTATGGATAACAGGTGTTGTGGATACCCATAGGTATCAAATATATAAATACCTGAAGGTGTTATTTCTGTGGATACCCGAAGGTATCAAACCTCTGGACCCAAAAGGGGTCAAGCTTGTGGTCCCAAATAGGAACAAATTATAGACCCAAATGGGGTCAACTGTAGCAGTTGTGACTATAACCCTATAGGCATGCCTATCTATCCATCACCAAGTTCTATGTGTAGGCAAATGATCATATTCATATGTCATTTGATTTATAATTCATTATATAATCTATTAACTCAAATAATACAGTATTATTCTTTAACTGTCATGGCATAGCCAAAAGTACATATGTATAATCATTATAATACAATCATATTCAAGTAAACATTTTCGTGTATCAATTACTATAACTTTACCGTTGTATTGCTTATACATTTCACATGGTTAATGTTGTATATTACTATATACATTATGCTTAAGATGGTTTCCAGGCTTAGGAAAAATTAGGTATGCCTAAGTCTCCATTGGAATCTTAATTTCATATTTATTTTGAGTTATGAGAGGTCACGATTAGCATCAAAACTTGGTAACCATAACCTTAGTCATGGAAAAGGGGGGTCACGGTTACCACCCAAAACCCGATAACCATGACATAGGTCATGTTCCAATTCTCCTACCTCACGGTCATTACTTATAAGTTAGTAACCGTGACCTATGCTTTTAGATAGGGGTCACGGTTACTACCCAAACCCAGTAACCGTGACATAGGCCGCATTTACATTCTGGACTGAAAACTGAACTACCTCACGGTCATTAGCTAGTAACCGTGAGGTCTATTCTGCTCAAAGACAGAATTCCAATCTCGACTTCCATACCATTTTTAACCTGATAAACGTCATTTTTAGCTAAAATGTCCTTCTAAAAAGTTATAACCATATGTCTCTAGTTTCCAAAATATCAAGAATCATTCAAATACGACCTATAAATCTCCAGATATTCCATAAAAATAATCGAATGATCCCAATGACAAGGCAGCAGTCACAAGCAAAGTTCAAGCTCAAATTTCACTATTATGGAAATTGATTCATATTTTAAGTTATTCATATACAATGAATATATATAAGTATAGTTTCTTATCCAACTAGAATTTCTCAATTTGAGTCACTGGAACTCAAGATATCCTCAAAATAGATCATACTGGTCAAATAAACCCTAGGCAGATTTTTATGATTTCAAAAATTACTTGCATAATTCGGTTTCCAAGCCATCTCAAGCAAAATTTCCATTAGGAAATCATATACACACATCAAAAATCATGTTTCTCATGTCAACTATCAATTACACACACACACATGTATGAGAAGTTCCCATACATTGTTTATGCCACTTACTCCTTCCTTTCTATTCCCTCTTTCTTTCTCTCTTATTGGCTCTTTATCTCTTCTTGGTCTTAGTCTTGAAATTTTCCAATATAATATCAAAAAATATCATCTCATGATCATTTATCTACCATTACTTCATCTAAATAGGTATTCAAAGAAAGTAGAAGAAGTAAATTTACTCTTACTCGCCTTAGGTTGCTGCAAAACCCTTTTCTCTCTCTCTCTCTCTACCATCTACAGCTTTTCCCACTTGGAGCATAATCTTCGTAAGCTTGAGGAGAAGAGAAGAAGCACAGAAAGATGAGCAAAACCTTGATTTATTCCTAGGCAAAGAATGGCTATTCAACATTATGTAAGAGCAGAAATATCTGCTCTACTTATTATTTCTCCCTTTCTAGAATTGTGCTTGTTTAATTCTCATTGGTTAGCTCATAAAAATCTTAACAAAATCTCACTTTGGTCCCTCTCTACACTTTTAATAACAAAATCACTTGCATCCTCATTTCTCTTATCAATTTAATCCCTAACTTATGTCATATCTAGTCATGCTTATGTCATTTACTATTCACGTATACATTATTGTTCATATATACTATTACTATACACATACACAAAAACTTCTAACAGTCAAATAACAACACAATTTCATCACCAAATTTTAATTTTGTTCAATCAGTATTCTCTCTCTCTCTCTCTCTCTCTATCTATCTATATATATATATAATTACTACTAGGATATATTTTGGGTCCTTACAAGTTTAGTTTAGGTTTATTTTATTTTGAGTTTATTTTAATTATTTTGGGTAGTTTAAGTGGTTGGGTTAAAATTGAGCTTATCTGTTCTAAAGCGTTGGGCCAAAATAACTATTTAAGGATTAGAATACCTAAAGGGGCTGAATTTTCATGGGAGAGTTAAATTTTAATGGGCTTGGGTTAGATTTAGGTTTAGGCCTACATTGGTAAACTTAGGGTCCTAAATTTTAGGAATGGATTTTCGTTGATAAATACTTATTATTTTGGGATGTTATCAAGTAGAGTTCAAGGAATAAATAATAGCTTGATCATATCCTTTAGGGGCTAGCTAAATTCCACTTATGGCTAACATTGAGTCTACATTCATTCCTTTATTTTCTTAGGATAATTATGCTTATTTACCACTAGACCTTATGATTATTTTCAAATTGTATTTATCTTTATTTCTTTATGTTCTTAGTCTATATTATGGCCAAATACATGTAGATAAAAGTTAGGAATTATCTTTGTTATTTATTTCATTATTTATCTCTTAGAGTTAGTGTTTGATTTTAACTACTCTAAGAAGGGGTGGCTACCTAGCCTATTTAAAGGGCTGAATTCTTCATTTGTAACACACTTGATTTTTTATTAATGAGATTTTCATTTGGCTTGGCCGAATTTGTGAGAGTTAATTTATTATTGATTTTTGCTATTGCATGAAGAATTAGACTTAGGCAATTTGCATGATTAATATATGCTTGATTCTTCTTCTTCTTATTTTCTAAATCAATGTATTATAAGCATTTTCATTCATTCTTTTTTGGGGGTTCTTTAAATTGGGGGTTTATTATCTTGTTTATATTCAATATTCTTGGTATATTGGCATTCTAGTTTGGCATATAGGGTAGGGTTCCACATCAACCAAATTCTACCTTAATTTCCACTCTTAAATATATAATTAACCTCCTCTCAACCTAATTCAAAGGTTTAGTAAATAAAAAGTTGGAAAAAATGAAGAAACCATATAAGAGAAAATCATTTAAGTATAATTATGATATTTTGCTTGAAATTAGTTAGACTTTAATGCATATTATTATTTTTTTAAGTGATTTGGGGATGATATTGTGATGAAAATTGATGAAATTTTACTATAAGGATTTCAACTAGGTGGGAATAAAGAGGAATAAGAAAAAAAAAGAAGGAAGCTAAAGGGAAAAAAAGGTGCTTTAAAAGGAATAATAGAGTTAAAAAGGTTAGTCGATACTCAAAACTATTTTATTTCATAATTTATACTTTATATAACTTAGGTTCTCCATGTAAAATGTATGTATAAATTCAAATTAATGGTAATTTAGTGAAATTTGATGATAATTAGTGGAATTGGTAGGAATTGAAGCATGAAAATAATGAAAAATATGAAAAACCTAATGTATGTACATTATTTGACTAATAAAAAATAAGGTTCCTAATTGAATTAAATGGAGTAAATGGTAAAATTGTGTTAATTATACATGAAAAATATGGTAAAAATGAGATGAGCCAACAAAATAAATATGCAAGGTTGAATAGCTCTTATGGCCAAATGGTATCATAAGGAAATTATTATGTAATTTGTTAATTTGTGAATTTGTGATGTTAAATCAATTGGTTATGTTATATGATGAAAATAATACATGATGCTTGTGCAACTCATAGTAGTTGAATGCATTTATGCATGAGAACAATATGTATATAATAAATTATGTGATTGGAAAATTAAAAAAAATGAATGAATGATGAAAAGTTTGTATGATGCATGATGTTACATAATGTGAAATGGTGAAAATATAGTATATTTGATCTATATTATTGAACAAAAATGTAAATTAGTTTTGCCCTTAGTGCTTGGTAGGAAACTAGAAGTATAAGATATAATTAACTAGCTATAGGAAAATTTACCATGATAGTGAGTCATGACAACTCACGAAAATGGGCCAATGGTGGTCGTACACCGTAAAATGAGACGAAGATTGAGAAAAATGAATGAAAGTTGGAAAAGTATGCATATTTAGACCTATGGGGTTCATGTTCCACTTATGTAGTTCAAGGATTTCCTTTATAGACTATTAGGGGGAAAACATGAATTTAATTGGTAAATTATGATGAAGAATAGAATATTATGCATGATATGATGATTTAGGAATAAAATGATTATTTCATGTTTAAAATAGCATATTAAGGCCAAAAAGATAATTTTTCATGTTACCAGTGAGATATGTGATAAAAATAGAGAAAAATGTGATTGATTAAAATGAACTTTAGGAGATAAAATTATAAAAAAAGGTAGAACCTGGACTAAATTACAAACTAGTGATAAAAGTTGTAATAAATAAATAAATAAGGACTTCAAGGAAATTTTATCATTATACGTGAATTTAATGGTTAGATTGGAATAAAACTTAATTTAGATGCTTAAATGTAAAAAGGTAAGGTTAATTAGAAATATTAGGGACAAAATAATAATGTAGATAAAAGATGGAAATTTTAGTGGTAAAAATGCAATTTAAGTAAAATAAAAAGATTAAAGTGAAAAAATTGTAATACCATCATAAATTTAGTAATTTTAATTGTATATAAAGAAATTTGTAATTTATATGTATACTATGAAATATTATAGTTGAGTATCCACCACTGGACTATATGCTTAGCATGTGGTATAAGCTGCACGTAGAAAACAAGTATCCAAAGGATGAACATGAATAGAGAAGAAAAAAGAAAATAAAAGATGGATATATTGCTTTAGTTGGTATTTTTTGTATATAATAGTATGATGGTGTAAATATTTAAGAAGGGTTATATTTTTATAAGGCCATGTACATGTAAACCTTATATGCAGTGCAGCGGTATATATGTAATTAAAGGATTATGAAATTGTGATGATGGTTATGGATATTATGACATGAATGTTAATGGTATATGTGATGTATGAATGTGGAAATGTGAATGGGATTTAGAAGTGCTTGTGTGACTTCAATGGAGTTCCACAGAGTTAGAAGAAATGATTTGGAGTGTAAATTATTTCTTTTGTAGGAGGTTAAGTTAAAAATGCAACCGTTATACTGCCAAAATTTTTACCATTTGAATAGCAATGGATCAAAATAGTAGTGAAATTGTGATAAAATTCATGAAATTAAATTATATTGTCACCTTTAAAAAAAATAAATTTAGGGTATTTAAATTGCACCACCAGTAAAGTGATAATCTAGTACCAAAACCAAAGTTTCTATAAAGGGTGTCACATATATGTTTTATACCCGTTATCTACATTTACAAAAATTAGCAGGTATTCAATGGTCTATTTTCTATTTTATTTAGTCCTATTTGTCTAGTTTTATGTTTTTAATCATATTTTCTGGACTGATGAACAATTATCTCATTTAAAAAGGATCATGAATGAAATAATGTTCTATTATATTTTGAGCCAACATAAACTGTGCTTTTTATCATGATTTGACTTGATTTGTTATTTATAACGGCTAAAATGAACTTGCCAAATCTATATGAGATTTGTCCCTGACTTGTTCTATTCTGGTTTATCAACTCCTTTCCCCGACCTGATGATTAATTATAATGCTTGATATGAACCTCAGTTTAGGCATAACCATTTTCTGTTCTGGACAAGCATGAATGGGATATAGGTATAAATAAGAACAAAATTATTTGATAAGAACTGAAATATGAAGAACTATGTGGTTTTGATTCCCTCATTTGTGATATGTAGGAAACTTGAAAAGCTTATTTCAAATCCAAACAAAATCTCGTGAATTTAATAAGTGCAAGCTATATAGTACTAAACAAGATTTTGGAATTAGTAAGTGTTATGATCTTGTATTGTAATATAAAAGTAACTCAAAATTAACATAAGCGAATTAATAAATATGAATTTTTAGTAAATTGGTTATTTGTTATTTATTTGTATTAAGTAATATATTATTAATTTTAACTTAGCAAATGAGTTACTTGTTTGCAGCGTAGCTTTGAAACGAATGACTAGTTCAAAGTGAAAATCGGACTTGGTAGATGAAGAACATTATAAACTATAAGGAGTATATATATCATGATTGGTTGTAAATTGCATATTACATTAGAATTATGTATACCTAAATTTCTAAATGTGCCATCTGACATGTACAATAATATATGTATAATTGTTTGATATATGAATTGTGAATCAAGTTTTGATAACTTATAATATGTTTTGTAGTCGAGCTTGTTACATGATTAGTTGTAAGTGAAAAGTATCATTCCTAGATCCCTCCCAAGATATATGGGGATGTTATAGCTATTATAAACACAAATATGATTTTTTGGAATAGGGCCATTAGTACCTACAAGTCAAGCACTTACTATTATTGTTGGATTGCTAGAAATATACATCTCATATGAAGGTGGAAAAAATTAAAAAACTCACAACCTAATAGTGAAAATATCTTTTTAAAAGAATTAAGAAAAAGCCTAGGCTAAGTTCAAAACTTTTACCGTGGATTTTTGTTGATTAATTGATTAATCTTTCTCACCGGGTTGTCATGTCCAATTTTTGAACACCTTCAAGCATATTCACACTATAATTAAATCTAAGTGTAACACCTTCATACCCCTAAAAGAATATGAGAGCACTATAAATTCTAATCAATTTCATCTTGTTAAAATATCTCTTTTAAACTATATTAAATACAATTACATATCATTCACAAGCACTTCACATTTTTCTTACTCATGCCTTTTACATTATTAAAATTACTTTGCTCAATTCTATATACAATTTCCACATCATAATATGCAAATACATATAGTATCTAAAAAATATTTATAACACATTTAAATTACTTGTTCATTATATATATTATAGCTTCACCCCCAATGGCCTACAGATGTAGATAAGAAATCGGACACTGTTACTCTTGATTACCTACACGAAAAACACTTGTTCTAAGTAATGGATCAGTGAGGAGTAAAACAATGTACTGACTCCTTTACAATGTCACGAATATAAATGATATACTATTGCAAGTATATGTATCACATATTAATATTCAATAATTAAACATGCTATAACATTTGTTTCACTTTTACATCACACATGCATTATCTAAAAATATAGTTTCATTAATAACAACAATAACATGCCAATTCCATTATCAATCACAATAATATACACTCACATTTCAATGAACCATTAAATCATTCACACTATTAGTAAGAAATCTTTTAGCACTATTATTCAATTAAAACTCTTTTATTATTTAAACTCCCATTAATAGTGGATAACGAGTACAAACACTAGATATTGGCAAGCAGTATCAAATACTATATACATAATAATCTCGAATCACTAGATACCAATAGTTATCAAAATACTAGACACCTATCGGTGACAACACTAGAGCTACAATAACTATCCCTTTAGGCATGCCTATCTATCCATTAATATGTAAAATTCAGGCTTTTATTTTAAACTTTAATCATCCATTAACTTTAAATACCATACACTTATATTTACATAATCATCATTTTTCTTGTAACATGTATAACATGTAACCCTATCAGTATAATTATTTATGCACCATAACTCACAACATTCAAAATACAAGTTCTTTAAAGCATGCAATAAGTTTACAATTAACACAAACATGTAAAGGTCATTCATGTACTCATAAATCATTTGCATGTATTTTATTTTAAGTTTATACTTTAATGTTTATCACTTGTTTCATGTTTATTATATTTTATATTGACCCTACACATGTGTTTGTAAAGTTTGGTAAACATTCGAGGATGTTCGAAAACTTATGGGTACATAAAACTCGTTAATATGCCAGACAAGGGAGGTACCCAGCTGGATTGGACTCAATCTAGTCGAGTGGGTGTGGTTCTATATCCAAAAAGATGAATCAACCTTATTGGATTGAATGCAATCCAGCCGGATAGGGCTAACACTTAGGTGACCTACCTGGATTAAATGCAATCCAGCCGAGTGAGTTACTTATTTTCCATCCAGAAGGCCTCTACCCAACTGGATTGAAAATCCATCTAGCTAGGTGACTTGTAGAAACTCAGTCCAGAAGCCTTCCTACCTAATCCAGTCAGGTAGACTCTAAACATTAAGGTTTTTTGCATCAATTTCCTATGTTCACTTTAGGTAGGTTTTTTGACACACTAGAAAATGTTTTTAGCGAAAATTCCTTCTAATCAAATGTCACTTTATATCTTTAGTTTTTATAACATTTGAAAACAAGTCATTTGGATATCTGTAGCCAAAGATATCACTAAAATAGTTCAGAATGTTCTATTTGACAAATTCACTACTAATTCTCTACTTTAAGCCCTGTTTCTACTTGTCTTAAAGACAATTAGATTTCAATCTGTTCATACAAAATTAAGGTTTGGATCTCTAGTTTATGTTGCCTTTAAAATCATCTAAATTGGAGCTCTCCAACTCACATTATAAGTAAAATACTTTCTGTAAGTCATATAAATCTTGCACCAAAATGATGCGAAACCCTAAGGCTAAAGAACCTGAAACCCCTAAAACATACAATATGGAAAAAAAAAGAACAAGAATTAAATTCGCAACCCTATTAAACCGGGATCAATATATGAAAGGAAAAGAAAATAATTAGGTTGATTGAAATACAAGAATAGAATTTGCCACAAATTAAATATCTTGATAAGAAATCTAAATTCTTGATGCAAAAGAAGAAGACAAGTAATCCTCCCCTTGAAGATTTCTGTAACATCCCCGGATGGCCGCTTGCCGATATTGTCCGCTTTGGGCCTTAGCCCTCACGATTTTATTTATAGGTCTCCCCAAAAGGCCTCGACAAGGGAGAGGTATCCATAGCCTTATAAGAATTACTTCATTCTCCTCTCCAACTGATGTGGGATCCTTTAACTGAATCCACCTATATGTGGGAGCCTTTGACTGACTCCACCCCCGCTAAGGAGGCTCAGCGCTCTCACTGACACATCAGGCCCAGCCCCATGGACAACACACCGATCCGACACCGGCTCTGATACCACAAAATGTAACACCTTTAACAAACTTAACACTGTTCCGGTACACCGCAGGCCGAAAAATTTTTTTTTCAACTTATTCTTTTTAATTTCACAACCTATACTTAGTTATCTTAAATCCCAAAATGCTGATGACCTGGAACTGTCCAATTTACTATGCATTTAATAAAATTATGGCAATATAATGGCTATAAATTGCTCTAACCCCCTGAAAAGCAAACAACATCCACAGCCTCTCAGAGGCACAATAGTCACATATATATTATCAAATCAAGCATTTATATATCCAAACCATTCATTTAGATCTATCACGTACATTCCATTTCACCAACTAAGTCTCATATTCATCACCAGGTAATGCCATATTACAGTCCAAAATATCAACTCCAAAGTTTATTTACATCATACAAACCATAAGTATTATGTTCATATATATACATGCCACAAAAATTCAAAACTCTAATTTAATCAAAAAAGTCCTTAAGGGAATATTCTTGCTCCCGCTCCTGTATACCTACACGCAGTCACAACTATGCGCTAAGCATTGACATGCCCAGTGGTGACTAACAATCTAAATATTTTCTATACTTAAAATAGTGCAATTATTCAAAAACTCTCCATGTTAATTTGTCGAGTAAATTCAAATAATATTTGTCCTTTTAATTAACATTTTTAAATTGCTAATACACTTTTATTCTCCAAATACTTTTTATTATCGAATTGCACATTTAGTTCCAACTTTTACTTTTTATCAATTTGGTCCCTCTTTCTTGTTAATTTACAAATTTAGCCTTTTATGCTCCTTTTTAACATCTAAACTATTAATTAAGGTACTTAACCTTAATTTTACACTTAGTTAAATATTTTTATGTAAAATTTCATTTTAGTCCTTGTTGGCTATAAAACTTCATTTTAGTACATTTTAACAATTAATTGACTGTCTTATCCTTAATTAGGCAATTCTCAATTAATTTACTTAACTTTTACTCTTTTAGGAAAAATTACAATTTTTGCCCCTAAACTTTCTTTTTCTTTCACATTAGTCCTTTTTCACTTTTAATTAATATTTTTCATTTTTTTCACATTTTCTCATTCTATTTTTATTATGCCCCTAGTTTTAACCCAATAAAAAACTCCAAACCGGATACACGGGACGTGAACCCTGCAGGACCATAGCAGAGATAGAGAAATTATCCCCAGAGGACCAATTCTCACATAGCAGAGAATAGAGACAAAGAAGCCATGGTGATCAAAGATCCAATTCATAGCATAGTAAGTCGTCATGACTTACACCGCGGTACAGATGTGTCCCTATGGCCAGCCAATTATATCCTGAGCTAGTTTTTTACTGCCTGATTATTTCTAAGGGCATTACTGTATATACTTTTACTTATACATATTACACTATTTATTTCAAAAAAGCCTTAATATTGCATATAAATTTATTAACATTTTATATGCACATTTTTCACATATCTCATCACAATCACTTCACTTTATTGAATTATTTTCCAATAATTCAATATTTTTTCATTATACATAATTAACTTTTCACTTCTCATTTATTCATATTACAAGAATAAATTCTCTATCAATTTATTTATACCTCATTTCACATCTAATACCCATATATACATAATTTATGCCTTAAACCCTTATAAATTTCAATTTTCATTATTTACATAACTTACTAACTAGCTTTAAAAATTCCCATTAAATTTCATAAATCATATAAAAATTCAAGGAAGCTAAATATGACATTTATAATTAATTTAGGCTACTAATTACTATTTTCATGCAAAAATCACTATTTTTGCCTTAGTGTAATTTTTGGCCAACTAAGGAGGAGGAGAGGAAACCAGCTAAATCTGGAAATTTCTCCAAATTTTCTCTCTTTATACACCTCTTAATTGGGCCTAAATATGGCCTTAGTTTATGGGCTTAGCCCAATTATAAATTTAAGCCCATTTTAGGCTATTTAAGGTCCAAACCAAATTCTCTATTTTTCTCACTTCAAATCACTTCAAAAATTATTCTATCAATTTTATCACATCAAAAATAACTAGTATGCAAATTTTCGGATCAATCAAAGTCCATTATCGGTTCGATTCAAACTTATCGATCCAATTCGACAACTGCCGGTGTCACCAAAAAATTTCATTCTCATCACTAAAATATTCTACACAAAAATTCATGTGGGCATGCAAAATTTGGCAATTTTTAGAGTTCGTTTACTATTTTTAATTATTTATACAAAATCAAGTCACACTCCTTATTAGGGAAATTGACTCGCTACCTTTTTCGTATTTTTGACTTTTGGAGACCTATTTGACCTCAATTTCACTTCAAATTTCAACCCCGGACTCTCCATGACTAATACTTTCCGATGGTCCAATAAAATATTTTTGACTTTCAGGTATCCTTTCGAACCCGAAAAGCATTATTCACCATCGAAAAGTACCGTTCACGGTTAATCTGGTGTTGAGGCCATTACAATTTCGGCCAAGCCAATGAGAAATATTCGCAAATTAATCAAAAACTATAAAACTCTGAATACAAAAGAGTTTAATGTGGTATTTATACCCACTTAAGGAAAATCCTAAACCTAATTAAATACCTATTAGGTCAAAATTTCCATTCCCATTAGGATTGACAATTAAACCAAATTTTCTACTGAAGATAATAAAACAATACCAAATGAATGGGCCCTCCTACAAGTGGTGTGTAGCCCATTTAAATAAGGCCTTCTTATTACAATTAACCCAAATAAAAAAATAACAAATAAAAATCCTAACTAAAGCCCAAACAAAGAAACCTCTTAAGCCCATAAGTAGCACATGCTATGCACATGCCTTAGCTCATATGATGTGCATATTTTATATGGCACATGCATGGAACATGACTTGGCACATATCTCGCACATGTCTAGAATATGTCATTGTAAGGACTACTCTAGATCCTCTTATTACCTATCAGCTTATATACTATTTTACCCATGACCAAACTGTTGGTGCAATTGTCATTTTAGTTCATATTGTTTGGACATATACATAAATCAAAATAAAGTGAGAACTATATAAACAATGCTCTTGAATACATTACATAATCCTTATATTATTCCTTATATTATGTTTTCCTTAGCACAATATAAAGATTGCAAGGACAAAAGCAAAATATAACTTCATACTTTGACTACTCCTATCTCTCATGTTGGCCTAGCGACAACAGATCTTGTCCCTTAAAAACAGATCCTAACTTCTTGTACCTACACAGATAAATACTCGTGCTAAGCTTAAAGCTTAGTGGGGAACATAAATTATAAAGATGATCTCTCATAGAAGTCGTCGATAGTTTACACATACATGGGCATGCAATCAGATATATAACAACCAAATATCAACAACAGCGTATATGGACTTAATATTGTAAAACATTATGCAACACATTTTATCATACTCAGTTATTACTGTGACACCCTACGTTCACTCAATTTTCTAATATTTTATTTCTATTAATTTCTTATTATTTTTAAATAAATTTTCGGCAGCATAACAGCTTAAAATCATGCCATCCAAACCTGTAAAAATTCAAATTACACTCCCAATATATTTATCCTCCAACTCCAATACTCCAATCAACAATCACAACACTTCTAAATCTCAATTCCACATAAACCATCTCAAGCATACATTCACATATTTTAATTTCACTAAGTATATAAGACTATTTAATTTATATGCCATATTGGGATACACATATATAATACTATTACATTTAATACAAAATATTTCTAATTGCATTTTCAATTTAGCTCCAAAATATTTATGTCATGCCACATTCTTCTTTCTGGACTCCTCCAATCATTGTACCTGTCTCTACGCACAATTAAAACAAAACTACGCACTAAGCAATCTCGTTACTTAGTGGTGGTTGCACTTACACAAAATTTTACCTAATTATTTTATTTTCTAATTTAAGTATAATTTACCAAATCACTATTCAAAATTTTATTTAGCAATTAATTCAAAATTTGTTCTTTTTATACCATAATTTACTCTTAATTACTATAATAGTCATTTTTATCATTTAATTTCATTTATTTATTCAATTATATATAAAATTCCAATTTAAATTCCTAAAGTTGACTTTTTCTTATTTTTGATCAGGTTGACTTTCTTTGACTTCTAATTAAAATTTAAATGTATAAATTATATTTTAGTCCCTTAAAATTTTCTAAGGGCCACAAATTACGATTTAGTCCATAAATATCAATTTATTTGCAATTTTGCCTTTTTTGGTACAATTAACTATTTTAACCTCATTCATTTTTTTCACCTCTTTGACTTTAATTTACCATTTAATTCCTAATTTGCCACATAATTACCATTTTACCCTTACTTGACTTATAAGTCTCATTTTTCACTTTATCTATTATTTATTCACATTTATAATGTCTAAATATTTGTAATTACTCATTTACTCTAGTTTACATTGTAACACCCTATACCCGGTCAAAGAGAAGACTCGGATATCGGATGTCACAATCGGGTTTAGGCAATTTGACGTATAAATAATCCTTTAATAAACTACTATTTATTTTATTAAAATTTTGGCAGAGTATCCCCTAAAATTCAAGTTGCTCCCTGAAATAAAATTATCCAAAACACTCCTATTTATTCTCATCCTACCATCCAATCTCCCTTCAAACTCCAAAACACAATCAATGCCCTTCCTCCAATAAATCATAAACCAACAAATATTAAACCATTCATATTCCTTAATTTACAATATTTTTACTTTAGATACAAAACCAAATTGTCCAAAACTATATACATCATATTACATGTCCATAAGTTAAGTACAACCCAAAAAGTACTAAGAAAAACCGTAAAAGAATCTATAGTGTATCCACCTCAAAATTTTTCTATATTGCGATCCAAATTTTGATGCAGATTCACCCACGGCTTTCCTTCCAAAAATTCTTTTAACCTACGCGCGGAAAGAAAACCACGCGCTAAGCATATTGCTTAGTGGTGTTCAAGCAATTCTATTTTTCCACATTATATATATACAGATAAATTAAGTAAATCATATACATCTACAAACTTAAATTTCTTAAACAATGCACATTTTAACCAATCAAGCATTGACATATGGTAAAAGAACCTGATGAATGCAATTTAAACAAATATATACATATGGTTACTATTTATTAACTAAATCAAATGTCAGACTAAACTTTGCGATTTGTATTTGCCCCAAGTAAATCCAGCAGAATCGCACCGAGCTGGATGAACGGGATATAATCGGGGGATTCAGTTCTCGGAACCATCCAATCCCCATTAACAATCTCTTATTCCACATATGCAATTTTTCTATTACTTACATACATTTCTATATACACACACATATATATATATATGCAGTTGTGGATTCAGCTCTCGGAGCCATCCAATCCATAACTCCATTAAATTACATACACCGGATTCAGCTCTCGGAGCCATCCAATCCGATGTTACATATTAAGGCGCCACATTACAATTTCCCTAATTGGCATGCCAATCTATCCAATTTCTCCAATTCCTATCTGGCTTTACTAAGGGCAAATGAGAAATTTTCATAACAAATATACTTTACTTATTTAATTTAGATAATTTCAAGATATCTTCAATTATCAACTTAATATGCATCACCAACTATGATTCCAGTAGAGCTTTTTCAATTACACTGACTAACTGAAGCCACATTTAATTTATATTAATCGTAAAACATAATTATTAATCTTTGAATTTACCACAATTTCATATATTTATATATATATACATGCATCTAGTCGAATTTTTAAGCTCAATATTTATAAGCTTATTTATAATTACTCAACTATAAGCTAAAAGCTTTTTTGCACAATAACCATATTAACTATAATTTTTGTGCATAATACATGCTTATTAATTTTTGCTTTATAAATCACATTTATATCATAACTTTACTTAATCTTAAACTCAATTTACGTAACTTTAAACATAAGAGAATTAACAATAATTAAATCCATCCAAAACATAAATTCACTAACATACATATTGCATAATTTTAAAGGAAAAATAAATTTGCTTGAACACTTACTTGCTATTTGATTTCCTCTCAAAATTTCAGCCTTTAGGACCTTAATTCACCATCAAATTCCTTCTCTTTTCCTATTTTCTCCATCTACTCCATTTCCTCTCTCTACAAAAATTCATAATCCACAAGAATTTTCAATAATTCATCCACCAAATCATGATTTATAGCAAATTCCAACAATTATATAACCATAATTTCACTTAATTTCCAACAATTCCATTTTTCCCCAATTAATCAAAACCCTAAATATAAAATAAATCATTTTTACTTACATTTATCACCATAAACCAACAATTAGGAGGAATGAAATACTTACCCAACCAAAGAGAGAGAAAAGCAACCAAGAGAGAGACACTTGGTGGAGGAGGAGCCAACCAAGGGTGCTGCCACGCCAAGAAGAAAAGGAAAGAAGAAGGAAAAGAAGAAGGAAGAGAAAGGGGAGAAGGAGGCGACGGCGGCGGCGACTGCTGGCGGCGACGGCGAGGACGGTGGCGGTGGCTGCTGGCCGGACCGAGAAGGGGAAGAAGGGAAGAGGGTGGCGTCGGGTTCTTGGGACAAAACTAAAGGAACAATTTGTTCCTTTAGAATTAAAAGAAATGGACATGGCCAAAACTACATAGTTTTGGTTAAATGTCCATTTTGGTCCCCCAACTATACTATATTTACAAATTAACCCCAAATCTTTTTAATTCTTTACAATTACATCCAAAATTATTCAATATCTATAATATTATCAAATTGGGGTGTTACATACATGTAAAATTATAGTTTTGCCCCCAGTTGACACCAGTGAAAATTCTCGAACCGGATAAGTGGGATAAGGAATCTAATAGACAAGAGTGGCCGTACAGCCAGGGTACGATGCGGTTCTCCAGCCCAACACATTGCAGAAATCTCCTGAAGTAATCGTATAGCCAGGGTACAATGCAGTTCTCCAGGGCACTGAATAATGAGCCGGCTAAGCAATAATTCATATTTCACTATACATTTCCAATCAAATCACACTAATATCGCGGTGTAAATGCCCTTATGGCTAGCCATTCTATCCTAGGATCCTAGATTATCCATTGTTCACTAAGGACAACATTATTTATTATATGTCAATATATATATCCATTATTATTTATTTTTGTCATACCAAATTAATCATTTTTACCTCATTTGCATTCTTATAAATTTATTAATCATATACTCATCTCTTATGTGTTTAATATCATATGAATTCAATTAAATTAAGCCATTTAACACATGATCAGTATTCGGTCATCACACTCAATCATCCTTACAAATTTTTTCTTCCTCCAAAATCATACCATATGTAGTTTAATACTTACTTTATAGCATAATACATTGAAATACATCCATTTCACATATAAATTCTTAAGTTCCTACCACTTACCACTAGCCCTATGCAATGATCGGTTCGGTTCAATAACTGAAGCAAATCGAAATAACCAAAAACCAAACTTTTAATATTTTTTATCAACCAAACCGAACCAAACTTATAGAATAACTGAATTCAAATCGAATTGAAATTTTCAATCGGTTTGGTTCAGTTAACCAAAAATCAAAAATTAAAACTATTTTTAAAAAAAATAAAAAAATTTATGTCTAAAAATTATAAAAGTTATAAATCATAATATACTAAAGTAAAAATATCTAAATTGTACAAAATAAAAGTTTAAATTAAAGGTATAATCCCAAAATATATAATAAATAATACAACAAAATCGTTAAATAAATTTTTTCATTTAATTGATTTTTAATTTAATCGTCAAAATTCTAAATTATCACCTAAAAATAAATATTAATAATTGATAAATATACTCATATAATTTACAATTCAAAATAAGATAATTTACATGTATAAAATAATTATTTAATTAAAAATAAAAAATATATATATAATTATATAGAAGTTTATATATATAAGCTGCCAATTTGCGTGTCAACTATCATAATCTTTGCACTTACTGATAAAATAAAAATTATTCATAGATGCCTTCGATACTTGAAAATAAATAAATAAATAATTGATGTAGAACTTACCGTTTGTTGAAGCAAAACCACATAAAGTTGAACGAGTGAGCTCGTCTACCATTGAAATAGCAGGACTTGCCTCCACCTCACCTTTCTCTCTTTCTTTCCCATAGATTTTATTATTCCAAATCGGTAACTAATTTCAAATATACCAACAATTCAAGTATAATTGTTTATTATGTTAGTGATTTTTCACTCCATTAAACTAAACTAAGTTTCTGAATTAACAGTAATAAATCGCCAATTAATAAAAAGAATATAAGGAATTTACGGTAAAGATAGTGCAAACCCAGCAAAAAACTCAGATGCTTTACCAGCTACATCTTTGAAACCGATACCAATACCAAATGCCATATCAGTGCATACTTGTAAGGATTAATGGCTACATTGATCAATAAGAGAATCAATAGCTTCAAATACCAAAATGAGATCAAACTGCCAGGTACTCACACATAAAGCGACAATTTTAATAGAGGTCATATAATTCAAGCAAAGGATAAAAAATTATATACTAAATCAAGGTTACTCAGTTCTATAATGAAGGAGGCTAAAGAGACTAATAAAACACCTAAACCAGCTAAATCAAGCAGCAGAACAGGTATTACAGAAGCTCCTAAATCACAAAGGTTATGTGATTCTAATTGAGCTGTTCATATTAATGATGCAAGTTCATCTTCTTAAAATAGAAATGGGCAAAAAAAAAGAGATGATTCTAATAAAGAAAGAAATGAATTGTCTGCACTGAATTGAGCTCCTAAGGTGTTTTTATTTAACCAATAAATCTCTACAATGCCATTATGTAAATTAGTTACAAAGCTTGCTATACCGATTGTAATTCTTCCCTATTTTCACAGTAACAGAAAATGATTCATAATTGCAGCAAAACTGCATCAAAGATAAAACGAGGTTGCACCATATTTCTGTTGAAAATCTTTAAAATCTGAGAGAGCGAGAGGAGGGGAGAAAATAGGGCAGAGAGCCACCCAACTCGAGAGAATGATTTATGCTCAAAACCATGTCAAGCCTAGCCTCAATATAACCTTCATTCTTACTGAGTGACAAATTTAGCTGATAAAGTCTGAAAACATCCATAACACTAAATAACATGACAAGGAAAAGAGATACAGAATTAGACATGCAGAAAAATTATAAGTTGCATCAACTTAGAGAAATTATGAGCTGCATCAACTTAGAGAACTTCATAGTTTCATTCATGTAATTTCTTTGAGATTGAGAATTTGATCCTACCATGATACTTCCCCTATGTGATGAGATTAGATACTGATTTTTCATCACTTGACTAGATATAAATTAAAGCAAAACATAGTAATGCCTTTCTACCACTTAGTTGCACAGACAATGATAAGTAAACACCAAAGTAAAAAGTGACTATTTAGACCAGGCAAAGATTCTTCATTACTCAACTAAACTGCAAATTTAACTAATCGACTCCAATGCCAGCTATAAGTTAATTCTTTCTACCAAAATAACAGTAAAAAAAAAATTTGAAAGAACAAATTGCATTCCTAGAATATGCCAAATTTCATTTTATAGGACTATTTTTATGCATTTTATTAAAGAAAATAATTTTCTCTCTCTAACAGCAAAGACACAGAACCAATATCAAATCAAGAAAACGAAGTGTTGGAAGATTTTTTTTCAACAAATCACTGATTCCATCTTCCATAAAAAGGAAAAATAAAAAATTAACATAAATGGATTATAAAGCTATATGCAGTTCATGGTTCTTGAAAATTTTGTTAATCTTTTGAAAAGAAAATACACAGTGGATAGGATGAATGACTTACAACAAAAGCAGAACAAATCAGCTCCTCAACGTAGTCAACAGTTGCTCCTTTCACAAAGTCATATGAAATATTATCAACTACTAATTTGACCCCTTCTTTCTCAAAAACTCTGATGCAGTAGAAAAATCCACAAAAAACCATAAGAAAAATTATGCTTTTATGTCTTTCATAAATAGAGAAAATATGCTGGAAAGCAATAGACTGCTCAATAAAAGAGAGAAATAAAATATTAAATGCAGCTATAAATTACAAGAATCTATTTTCAATTTCTCAGTATCTATATGATTAATTAAGTTAAACACGTCCTGTGAATAATTTCTCAGTATCTAGTGCACTGACCTGATGGATCTTTCTTGCATAAGTTCATGCTGCAAAAGAACAATACGTCTTAAATGTAAATATGAACAAATCAAGATTCATAAATTAGTATCATTCAATAATTGTGCATCAAAGAAAATGACAGACAAAAACTGCCAAAAAGAATATTTACAATTATTTGAGAGCAGAGCAAATTAAACAGAAGAAACAATCACATGAAACAGTATAAAAATCGAACTAAAAGCAAATATTGCAATAGTACGCGAAAGTAATGAGTAATATACTAAGCAAAAGTATTGAGTAATATACCGGGTCAACTCTCCACTGAGACAAAACCTGTATTTCTCAAATCTACACAACCACACTACAACACAAAAAATACTTCTACACAACCACTGAGACAAAACTTGTATTTCTCAAATTCTATTTTGGTTGCTAAATTAGCAACGGAATTGAATTTCCATTGCTAAATTAGCAACGAAATTTAATATCCGTTGCTATTTTTCATTCCAAAATTCTTTCACCATCTTTTGGCACCTTACTTAACAACGGTATTGTATTTTCATTGCTAATTTTCGTTGCTAAATTTTGGCGCTAAAAATTCCCTCCACTTTTAGTGACGGAAGATAACCAAATATTTTTTCGTTGCTAAATCTAGAATATTTAACCAATTTTAGCAACGAAAATTTTTTCCGTTGCTAACTATTTTTTAATTTTCTTATAGTGTAAACAACAAAGATAGGCTCAATAATAGAAGCAAAAATACCAAAATGAAGAAAGTTGAAATGAGCATACAAGATGAAGATATGCATGCTATCCAAATTATGTAAGTTTAATTAACAAAAATCAATTTGTTAGCTATGGTGTAAATGGAATCAAATGATGTAAAGACACCAAAGGAAGCAACTTAGAATAAAGAAAATGACAAAACTAATGTAGAAATTAAAATTTCCCTAATTAAAAATTCAACTTGATATAAGATATGTTATGACACTAAAGAAACCCAAAACAAATGATTAGGATGCAATAACACTTGCTATCACAAGCGCGATACCTCTAGCGAGCAAGACAAAAAGTGGAAAAAAAAACAATATCTAAATTAGATCAAGGTGTAATAAGGATAAGTTTTCCCATAGAGTTATATTCCTACTTGTAGGCAATTTTCAAATGAAACGTTTATTTTTGCAATTTTTTTCTTTTTTCAGGTGAACAGTACGTAAACAGTACTAACAAATATTTTTTCTTTTTTTCTCTTTTTTTTGAATGAACAGTACAGTGAACAGGAACAACAATTTTTTTATATCTAATGCAAATTAAATAATAGAATAGATAATTAAACAAGATAAATAAGAATTTATCCTAGTCCAAGCTCTGATACTAAATGATGCGCAACCCCAAGGTTAAAGAATTTGAAACCCCTAAAACACAATATGGCATAAACAAGAACAAGAATTAACACCCTAACCTTATTAAACCCCCAATCAATACATGAAAGGAAACACAAATAATTAGGTTGATTGAAACACAAGAATAGAATTTGCCATAAAGTAAATACCTTGATAAGCAATCTAAATTCTTGATGCAAAAGAAGAAGACAAGTAATCCTCCCCTTGAAGATTTCGGCAAAGCCAATGAGAAATATTCTCAAATTAATCAAAAACTCTGAATACAAAAGAGTTTAATGTGGTATTTATACCCACTTAAGAAAAATTCTAAACCTAATTGAATACATATTAGGTCAAAATTCCCATTCCCATTAGGATTGACAATTAAACCTAATTTTCTACTTAAGATAATAAAATAAGACCAAATGAATGGCCCATTTACAAGTGGCGTGTAGCCCATTTAAATAAGGCCTTCTTATTATAATTAACCTAAATAAAAAATAACATATAAAAATCCTAACTAAAGCCCAAATGAAGAAACCTCTTAAGCCCATAAGTAGCACATGTTATGCACATGCCTTAGCCCACATGATGTACTTATTCATATGACACATGCATGGCACATGTTTCACATATATCTGGCACATATCATGGTCACATGTCTGGCACATATCAAACGTCACATAACTTGCACATGTCATGTTGATCATGCTCACTTGATATTCACAAATCCATCCCATTGTGTCAACATTATCCCGATCTCTATATGTCACACCTGTCATGCTAACAATGTATGCCGTGCCCGAGATAGAAAATAAGTTCTCCATAACTTTTACAATTTGGCTCAAGTATGTGTTTAGTACTTCCTTGAACGTCTTAGCTCGTGATCTCATTGTTGGATCATTTGGTACTGCCAGCTAATCCTTGAACTTATTCCTTATTTGATGTTCCTTAGCTATGCTCGTATCACATAATACTACCATATTAATCTCTTCTCTACACGTTTTTCATTTTATCAATTTTTAGCATCCAAATCGCATCCTTAAATCATTAAAACAATTAAACACACATATTTAAACAAATAAAATCAAACATATACTCATAAAGAAAATAAACACTCCCATACCTTTTTGAAGCTTGTTCTTCCCTCTTATTGCTTTATACCTTTTCCTTTCCTTTATCATTTACCTATGTTCCAACTAGAATCACAAAATACCAATTACTCATCATTCAAAATGTTGATTACTCATTCTAAAATACAGATTAGGAAGAATAAGAGGGAGAAAAAAATCTAATTTATGTTAAATGCACTAAATTACTTACCTTAAACCTTTATATGCTACAAGTTCTCTTCTTCTCTCTTATTACTTAAAACTAAAACTTGATTTTTAGAGGGTGATTTATAAAGAATAAGAAGTGAAAAGTTGAAATTTTTAAGATATTATTATAATAGCCTGAACATCGAATCAGTAGTGAATAGTATTTTTCGATAGTGAATAGTACTTTTCGGATTAGTTTGCTTTATTTTTACCAATCCGATAATTAAATTTTTTAAAATCACCAAATAATTAATTTTTCATTAGCATATAATTCTACATCTCATTTAGTGTAGATCTGAAAATTCTGGTATTTTTAAAGGTCATTTGCTATTTTTAAAGTTCTGATTAAACCTTAGTCAATTCGGGCACTACATGAACCTAAACCATGAAATTTTCTTATTTTCAGCTTTTGGATACTAATTTGACCTCATTTTGATTCCAAATTGGAACCCCAGGCTCCTACTGACATATTCTTTCCAATGATCAAATAAAATATTTTTCGACTTCAGGAGATACTATTTACCCCTGAGTCACTATTCATCATCGAAAAATACTATTTCCGACTAACCCGGTATTTGGGCCATTACAATTCTTCCCCATTAAGCAAATTTCATCCTCGAAATTTACTTATATGCCATAGCTATAATCATTCTATGGACAAACTTTTCCACGTACTTATCCTTTAATCGTGTAATAAATGTTTTTGAAGAAACACACTTAATCTTCCATTAACTATGAGTCGAACAATAACATTAACCCTTTATCTATTACCTTACCACTTTATGGAGTATCATCACTACTGCCATCCTTACAATCATCTTAATCACTTAAAATTATTCATGGCATATATATATGCATAAACCAACCACTTAATCCCACTCCAATTTTAGAATTGTCTAAACCTTTACTCTGATACCAATAAATTGTAACACCCTTATACCACTGTACTGAATGTACAGTGATCAGATGTCATGGAAAAAAGACAATCACGAAAAAGATAATGCTAAACAATCTGCTAAAAATTTTTAATCACAAGTACAATCGCATAAAGTAACAACCCATTTGGTAAACAATATTAAAATAAAATATAACATAAATACATATTACATCCAATACCTTCCATATACACATGTACACATGCCATGCCAAAATATCATTAAATTCATCTCTGAACTTGATTCGCATCGCAGCATCGATTACCATTTTCTTATCTTTTTTACCTGCATATAGTCAACAAACTACGCACTAAGCATCGACATGCCCAGTGGTGGATACATATCCTAAACTTTCTATAAGAATTATCATTCATATATACACATACATGCTTGCATAAGCACATACATACACACGTGTATGCTTCCTTAAGTATTCTTTAACATTAACAGTTCATTTTATCATTTTGATGTGTATTATGCAATCATGCACACATTCAGTCAATCATGTAAAACTGTTGTGATCATTCAGTAGGATACATCAGTTATTTTTGTTGTCCTTTACACTTATCTTTTAGTCATTTCTCATATTAACTTTCAATTATAATTAATCATTTTGATATTAATAACTAAACTTATTTATACAATTCATTTACTATTCATTATGCAATTTACAAATTTTGGTTCTCAATATACTGTTGTCTTATCATTTTACATTTTCATATCACTTCTCTTTGCTCTTTACAGATATGTTTGTTTACTATCCATTTTCATTTGGAAATTTATCTTCATTCTTTTATTCTTTACACAATCATTTGATCATTTAGAAATATGTTCATTTTTCCCAGACAATTAAGCTCTTATTTAATTGCTTATTTAAAAAGGGATCTTTTTATTTCAGTCACATATGCTCTTAAGGTTATTTTTTTTTCCTTTCTTCCATCTTTAATACATGTTGTGGCATGAATAATTTCAGTTTAGCCTTTATTTTCGCTTAAGCGTAAAAATTTCATTTTTGATCCCTATCTTACTATATAATAGGGCTCAATTATAATTTTATTTCTTAATTAACATTATATTGGCTAAATTATAATTTAGTCCCTGCACTTTTTTTAAATTATAGTGGTACTTTCTTTTATCATTTATTTATACTAATTTGTTTATTTGATCTACAAATTATCATATTATTATCATTGCACCACTTATGGCAAATTGCATACAGATTTTTTAATTATTTCCAGGACTGTCATTTTACATTTTATTTACGATTCGCTATCAGTTTCTTGCTTTTATTTTAAATTCATTATCTTGCATACACATTATTGATCAATTCTTGTTTTAATATTTTCATTCATATTTCACATTATACACTTTCATGTCATTATTACTATTATGACTCTAGTGCATTTCCGGTAGAAATCCTCGGACTGGATATACAGGATGTGTATCCCACAGATCCATAACAGTACAGTACAGTTGGGGATAATCCCGAAGAATCAATCCTCCTTAGATTATATCAGAACAAAGAAAAACAGTTAGAAAAGATACTATGGGTGATCATTACGATCCCACCATAACAAAGCAAGTAGCCATGACTTGCACCATGATATAAGTGTTCCTATGGCTAGCCAATTATATCCTGAGCTAGATTAAGCCACCAGACCACTACTAAGGGCAACATTCTTACTCATTTCAAAATCATTTCCATATTTTTGGCTTTTTTATTTCATTTCGGTACATTATTCATTCAGATCTTTCTTTTCATTTCAGAATACTATTCAATCAATTCTTTCTTTTCCTTCCAATAGACTAATTATAAATGTTTTCTAGTCATTTCAGTATACTATTCATGCAGTTCTTTCATTTCAGTCCAGATCTTTATCGCTCTTACATATATGGCCTTTTTCACTTACTTTTGAACTTCAATACATTATTTATTTGACATGTTTATCATTCTCGCCCATTTCATGATTTACTTTTCTTAAATTCACTTTTAACTTTTTTAACACTTTCACATACTTGTACTTTTTCATTTACTTATCAATTGACTTTTCTGTCACTTTTATACATTTTATGAATTATCTCATTATAATTTATTATTTTCACTCATTTATGAATTATTCCATCATAATTCAACAATTTCATTTTCAAATAATGTTTATACAAATTCCATATCAATTAATACCATTATTTTGATATACTTTTCAATTTAATCCTCAATTTTTCATTTAATTTCAAAATTATCCTTTTTGTACATTAATTATAAAATTGCCAGTAATTTATTTATTTTTGCTTCACATTCATTTATTGGCATACAAAGCTTATGTTTGGTCCTTACTTTAACTTTTCATATAAAATTATATTTTAGTCCTTTTACTTTACAAAAGTTCATTTTTTGACGGTTGTTCATTAAATTATCATTTTACTTTTTCTTATTATTTCTTTATCACGTTTGCTCATTAAATTCAATATTTGGGGAAATTACTATTTTACCCCTAAACTTTTCATTTCTTTTCACTTAGGTACTTTTTCACTTCAAACTTCACTTTTAACTTTGTTTTTGCACTATTGATTTATTCTTATCATTATTTCTTTCTTTTTCACATTTGAACTTTTATGCAAGGAAAAATTTCTATTTGGTCCCTAAACTTTGCTACTTTGCAATTTTACACCTCTAATTCACATTTATTCACAAATTTACCCTTAGATTTATATCTTATATTTTTAATTCAGTATACTTTTGTGGAATTATAATTTAATTCCTAGAACAGTTAAATTATCATTTTATCCTTTTTCCTCAATTCTTTACAAAATTCCAATTTTTCTTTAATTTTCAGTTTATTTCATTTAAGTCTTTTATCATTTTAATTTCCATGCTATTTTCAGATTTTTTTTACCAGTTTTAATTACTTATTTATTATAGTAATTCTGTCAGTCAACTTTTTCAATATTTTTACATAGTTTGTGAATTATTTTACCATAATTCACCATTTTTCACTTATTTAATGAAATATTTCTCAATATTCCAACAAATTCACCTATTACATAATCTAATTTTCTTTTAAAAAATATTTAAATAATTTTTATAAATTCTACAAGAATTCATAGACATGTTATTTCATTCTATGGTCAATTTATGTCTTAATTTCATCAAAATGTACAAAATAAACATTGATTCTCTTTAAAGCAAAATTTTGCCATAATGAAATTCTCACTTGATTTTTATTTTCTTTTTATTTAAATTATTCAAAATATCATTTTTTATTCTTTTAAACATTTTTATAATAATTAATTCAATTATTCATCCATTAATCACATACATCCATATTAAACATAACCATAAATCACACTTAAATCAATGAAAATTAAGGGATATTTGTATCCACTTACCTTAAAATCTTATTTTCACTCCTTAAACCTTCCTTTCTTTGCCTTAGATCCTTAGGACAACACCTTTCTCCTAAGAATTCTAAGGTGGTCAGATTTATTATCAAAGAAAATCATCATCAAAATACTTCTTTAGCTCAATATAACATCATAAATATACTTTACACACCTAAATCTATCAACCTATACCTTTAATTTGAATGAAAAGCCTCAAAATCATTTACCCTAACTTTGAGATATAAGCTTTTCTTCCTAATTTTTCACACTTCTATCATCTTAATTGATCTTTTAAGATCATCATCATTGAAAAGAGAGGCTGGAATTTATTTTATAAGGTTGGATTTAGGAAGAAATTAAGAGAGAAATGAAGAAATCAAGAAAAAATGGTGAAGAACACCATTCAGCCACAGAGAGTGGGAGAAGAGAGGATAAAATTCTGGAGAAAAGCATATTTTCATCCTTTAAATAGCCTCTCTTAATAGGCCAAACCATGGGCTAACCAATTGGGACAACCCAATGTAGCCCAAACCACTAATTAGCCCATTAAATAACCTTAATTCATTTCTTCCACTTTCAAAACTAAATTTCTCCCAAATTTAATTTCATAATTCTTAAAATATATAATATAGGCTCCATAAAAATTTTTGGCTCAATCAAAATTCATTTCTGATTTGGTTACTCAAATCAGTCTGATTAGAAATTTTTCGGTGTTACCGTAAAATTACTTTTTCACTATCAAAAAATTTTAAATACTAATTAGAGTGCAACTGAAAATTTTTGTAATTTTTGAAGATCATTTGCTATTTTTAAAGATTTGATCAATTCCATGGTCAACCAATTACTATTTGAACCGAAATTAATTTTTTTCTTACTTATTGTGTTCAAATCTTTTAAAAAATACTTCCTTAATTCTCAAAATATATTTATTTGGTTGAATGAATATTTTTGAGTTGATCAGAGACTTTTTTCGGTCTAATTCATTTTTACCAGTTCGATAATCTAATTTTTTTAAAATCATCAAATAATTAATTTTTCATTACTATAGAATTCTACATCTCATTTAATATAGACCTAGAAATTTTGATGATTTTTAGAGATCATTTGCTATTTTTAAAGTTCCGATCAAACCTTAGTCAACCCAGGCACTACATGAACCTAAACCATGAAATTTTTTTATTTTCAACATTTGAAGACTCATTTTACCTCATTTTGATTCTAAATTGGAACTCCAGGCTCCTACTAACATACTCTTTTCAATGATCAAATAAGATATTTTTTGACTCCGGGGGTACTATTTACTCCGATGTCACTGTTCATCATAAAAAAAATACTATTTTCGACTAATCTAATATTTGAAACATTACAAAAATTGTTGAATTATTGTAAAATAATTCATAATTTGATGAAAAAATTGTGAATTATTGTTAAATAATTTACAAACTATGTAAAAGTACTGAAAAAGTTGTCTGAAAAATTTACTGTATTGAAAAAGTAAATTAAACTATTAAAAATCTGAAAAATTATTTGAAAATAAGTAAATTTTTGCCCTTAGCAATAGTCATGCAGTCAAAATTTAGCTCAGAATATAATTGGCTAGCCATAGGGATACCTATACCACGATGCAAGTTATGACGACTTACTTTGCTATGGTAAGATCATTGATCTCCCATAGTATATATTATGTTATATTATCTGCTCTATGAGAAATGGTCCTTTGGGATCATTTCTCAGTCTGTATTGTGGTCCTGTAGGATTCACGTCCCATATATCCGGTTTGAGAATTTCTAGCGAGATTGTACTAGGGGTATAATAATAAAAATAAGTTAAAAGTATAAAAAAAAGCTAAAAATAAAGTTTAGAATGAAAAAGAATCTAATTGGAAAGAAATAAAAAGTTTAGGGGCAAAACGATAATTTCTCTAAAAGTTGTACTTAATGAGTAAAAGTGATTAAGATATGAATAAAAAGGGTAAAATGGTAATTTAATGACCAAACAGTCCAAAAATAAGTTTTTAAAAAGTAAGAGGACTAAAATGTAATCTTGCATAAAAAGTTAAAATAAGAATCAATTGGTAGTTTTGTATGCCAAAAATTAAATATGAAGTGAAAATAAAAAAACTATTGGCAATTTTGTAATTAAAGTTAAAAAGGGTATTTTTGTAATAAATAAAAAATTAAAGACTAAATTAAAAAGTATACCAAAGTATTGATATTAAATTGAAAAAACTATTAAAAATAATAGAAATTGTATTTTAATAAGAAAAAAATTATTGATTTTGTATAATTAATGCAATTATGCATGTTTGGAAAATACCTCGATTTTTAGTCACCATTAGGCATATCTTAGCACGTAGGATTTACTGCATGTAGGTACTAAGAAGATCTAAAGCATTAGGGAAGTAAATTTTGAAGGAACATGAGTTATATAGGAGTGATTTTTGTATTGACATGTATATTGTTGTAAATATTGAAGCAAAAGAATTGATTTGTATTGGTACAATATTTGTGTTTAACAGGCAGTGAATTGATTGTCTATGTTGATATGAAATTGAGAATGCGTGGATGAAAAGAATACATTGTTTATAAACTATTGTGCCCCTGAAGGGCTGTGTACTTGATTGATTTTCAGGATGTTAGTTAAGAGTATAGCCGTTATATTGCCGAATTTTTGTAAAATAAACAGTAAAATTGGATGGTTATAGGTGCGCAATGAGTTGGACTTATAAACTTGAGTAACGGATAAGCATTAGTAGTTAAGGAATTATAGGGATAAGTATATAATTTTAAAGATAAGAAAAGGAAAAAAAATTCGGCTAATCGCTTAAATCTGTAATAGTAAAGGTGTTGCATTTTGTAGTATAAGAGGAATGATTTAAGCAGTTGTACGATCAGAGTGGGAATAAGTGAATGATTTGTCTATATATACATGGCAATTGTCAGTGAAAAAGGTGTTATGGAATCTAATGTGTACTTGCTTCTTTTTGTTTTATAGTGAAAAGATGTCTTCTAGTCGAGATAGACAGGTGCGGGATGGTGAGAGTGAGGCTTTTATTGGCACTGGATAGCAGGAGGCTCCATAGCAACAAGCTTCTTCACCAGCAATGCCACCTCCACCCCCATAGTTGGACTTTCTTAATTTAATGGCAGCTTATATTCAGTAGAGGCTGCAGGCAGGTCAGGCATAGCCTTCTCAGGCCATAGTATAGGTTCAACCAACTCCATCTAAAAGAAAACCTATTCTGGAATAGTTAAAAAGGTTGAAAGCTGAGGACTTTCATGGGTGTGATCCACTGACACCAGCCCAGGCAGATGAATGGTTATTTAAAATAAAGAGGCTATTTGAGATTACCAATAGCCCAACAGAAGAAAAGTTTAAGGGTATAGGAGCATTGCTTCAAGGATCAACTTTTATCTGGTGGGACTCTGTCAGGAGATATACCCCAGTGGATCAGTTGAGTTGGAAATTCTTTGTGTCTCAATTTGGAAAGAAATATATTGGGTTAGAGCACAAGGCAACGATGCATGATGCCTTTTAGAGGTTGAAGCAAGGCAATAAACCAATGGTTGAATATGAGCTCGAGTTTGAGAGCCTAAGTGCCTGTCTGGATAACAGTTAATCCACTTAAGAAAAGTTATGTCAGAGATTTGAAATGAGATTGCATACATAGCTCAGACAGATTATTGGAACCCAAAAGTACCCCGATTTGAGAGCCATGGTCGAGGGTGTAATCAAGTTAGAGGCCATCCAGATAGAAGAAGCTGACAGGAAGTCCAAGTTTTAGTAGAAGAGGAAACAGAGACAGTTTGGTGATAAAGGAGGATAGGGTAAGAAGTCTAAGGAATCTCTAGCATCGTAAGGCCGAGGATAGGGTAGTGCACCCTGAGGTCGGGCACCAGTTTCTTCAGCCACCAGCATACCCCGAGATAGAGACAATGGGATAGCTGTAGCTTGTGATCACTGTGGTAAGATTCATCTAAGGGAGTGCAGATAATTGACTGAAGCTTGCTTCAAGTGTGGGTCTAGGTTCATATTAGAGATTATCCTATATTGCAAACTGCTTCAGCCACTTCACAAATAACATGTACTAGATCCTCTACATCGAAAGGTCGTGGTAGAGGAGCTGCCCCCATCACTTCAGCTTCTAGATCGATTGGGCAGTCATCTCAAGGTCAGAGGCGTGTTGTAGGCCAAACCTATGCTGTCAGGGCTAGAGAGGAGGAGGATGCTCCAGATGTGATAATAGGTACATTCCTCCTATTATTTAATTCAGTATATGCTTTGATAGATCCTGGTTCTACTCATTCCTACATTAGCACTGATTTAGCATGGGATAAAAGGATAAGAGATGCACGCTTAGATCAGGATATTTTGGTGAGTAATCCTCCGGGGCATAGTGTAACGGTGAACAAAGTATACAAACAGTGTCCTATTAGTGCCCAGAGTCATGTATTCCTAGCAAACTTGATTAAGCTTGTAACGCCCCAAAAATTCGGATTAATTATAGTGGATAAATAGTACCAATTTGTAAGGATTAATTATGAAGATTTTCATATAAGTTAGTATTATTTTTGGGTTTTAATTTAATAATTGTTAATTAAAATATGTTATGAAAATTGATATAAAATAAAAATAATAATAATTTGAAAGGTAAGATTTAAAAAGGAATTGTGTGGTTGAAATTTAAATGGGAAAAAGGAAAGAAATTGGGGGAAAAATAAAAGAAGAATTGTGTATGTGGTTAAAAGAAATAAGAAGAAGAAATAAGTTAAAAAAAAGAAGATGAAAGGGAGAGGAGATCGGGAAGAGAGGGAGAGGGCGGAGGAGAGGCGCTGCCGCCGATCAGCGGCGCTCTCGCCGGCGATTGGCGCGGCTGCCACCACCTCGGCCACCGGCTACCGCCTCTCGCCGTTTCTTCCTTGACAGCGCCGTCGTTACCTCCCCCGATCCGGTCCTTTCTCCTCCTTGACTGGATCGGTTTTCTCTTCTTTCCGGCGACCAGGGGCAACGGGTGGTGACACGGAGACCACCGAAAATCTCCTTATGGTGAGGCGAAGCTTTTGGTGGCCGCCGATCATTTCCACTCGCCGGCGAAATGTAGATCGGAGCTTGTGGCAGCCGGCGGTTCCAGGCGGTTTTCCGGCCAAACCACGATGCTTTGAGGCGCGTGAAGACCACCGGGAAGCTACCGGCGATTCTGGCTTTAGGTGAGAGGTTTCGGCGGGTCTCCGGTGAGGCGCCGGCGAGTCTCCGGTGAGGCAGAATGGATAGGGCGTTCTGGTCTTCGACTTTACGGTATGGGATACTGAAATTTCCTCTTTGAAGTTTAGTTAAGTCAACTTGAAAATTTATTTGTATTGGTAAATGTTTGTCTTGTGTGTTTATCTTAGCAGCATATGGGAATTAGGTTAAGAATTTGATTTCACGTATAATTTTGAAGTAAGTTTGGTTAAATGTTATGATTGATAATAGCTTTGCATATATTGGATTTATATAAGAAATCGATAATCTGTACAGGTAAATGAATTATAATGTTAGTGAGAAAATATTCTTTGAAAGTATAATAGTCAAAGTGCATGTAGTTAGGCTGAACTAGGCGAGATAGAGTTTGAGCTTAATTTGATTTGAGTTTTAATGGCTTAAATGGATTGATTTCAAGGCTTAAGGATATGTAAAATTAAAATATGCTTAAGATGAGAAATGAATAGAAAACTTAATGGAAGAAATTACAAATTTGTCGAGTAATTGATTCATTTCTTGTTATCATGAATGATTGAACTTATTGTACAGGTGTCACAGGAATTATATGTAAATGCTTAAGGCATGTAAAAGTTATTGATAGATCTTGAAGATAATAATTGATAGTGAGCTTAAGATGTGATTTGAGTAGAATTTCAATTAAAAGTCATGATAAAAGGTGAGATTTATTTAAGGAAATAGATTGTACATTATAAGTAGTATAGCCTTCTTGATTACTTAAGTGTGATATATCTATCTCTAATGACATAAAACATAAAGCAATAGAGTAAGAACATGGTAAGGATAACTCAACTTAGTTATGGCTTAGTTTTAGAAGTTGGAAAGTATGGTTGCCATATATGGATGCAATAGTGTCTTAACTTATGTTTATCAAGTTTTGGTTATATCATATAGTAAGAATTCACTATGTTATGATGTTGAGAGAAATTGCATGGAATAACTATTGTTAAGTAACTTAGTAATTAATATGATCTAATAGGCTATAAAAGAAACTTTTGATATCATGAGAATAATGATAGCTAAACGCTATGTAGTTTTACCTGTTGGTTTAAATATATATGTGTTGTCAGATTATGCATCTAGATAAGTAGTTATGATATTGAACTTATATGTATGTATAGATGTTAAGACAATATGTAATGACATAATGATATATGGATTTACTCTATAATTATATGGGTTGATAACATGATAATAAAGTAATATGTCGTTGTTGTAATAAGAAGAATTTATGTTCAATAGTCGCAGTTGCTATCATTTCATACTTGCTAATTTAGTAAATGACAGGTGACTGGAATAGGATGGTTAAAGTCTTAATAAATCAGTAATTGATCAAGTCAAAAGACAAACATAAAAGGTTACTCTTTGGAGATAGTTAAAGCTAAGTAAAGTTTTATTCACATTTCTTACTATAAAACTTGTACAAGTATCGGGTTAGGAAGTATTTTAACTTCATATATGCTATTATCTTTCATGATGCAATTTGTTAAGGTATTAAACAAAACAAATGAGAATGTAACTAGTATAGTAGTAGGCTATTAGTATAAATGTGATACAAATATGTTAAGAATGGAAATACCTTCAAATATAATGAAGTGAGAAATATTATGAAATACTCGTTTCTTTATGAATCTTTGTTTAATACTTGAATAACACAAATGAATATCATTATTATAAATGGAATAGACATAGTTTTATGTTTACACTCTTAGGGTATCATGAGAAGATCGATGATTAAATACTATGCACTTACATGTGTTTGCTTTAATATATTGGTGTTTTAAGATTATGTATTTAGATATGTGATTATGACATCGAACTTATATGCATCTATAGGCGCTAAAACAATATGAAATGGTGTAGGTAGACATTGATCTCAGATTTGTAACTGAATATATGTATTTACGGTGTTAGTTGAGTATATATGTGATGATTAAATTGAGCACTATAGAGCAGGTGAGATGGCTGTAACGAACCATGCAGGTACGTCTTTCTGAAATGACTATGTGTTTATGTGCTGATTTAGACGCTCATAGTGGATGTGATTATATATGATTTCATTTTTATGAAAGCAGTCTAATAATGCATAAACTATTATGACAAGTATAAGTATTGTTAATATATGGCTATCAGAAAGTTTGAAAGTAATTTGAAAGAGTGTATATTAAGTAAACTCCTTTGATGACTGAAGAGTAATGTAAAGAGAAATTGCTGAATTATTGTGAAATAATTCATGACATAAGTGAATGATGGTTCACAAACTGTACAAAAATATTGAATGTTCTGAATAACTGTATTATCTGGATTGAAATGATGATAAAGTTGATAAATGTACTGAAAGCAAGTGATCTTTTGCGCCCTTAGAAAATAGTCTGGCAGTAAAACTAGCTCAGGATATAATTGGCTGGCCATAGGAATTCTGTACCGCGGTGCAAGTCATGGTGACTTGCTTAGTTATGGTAGGATCTCTGATCTCCATAGCTTCTGTTTGTATCTGGTATCTGCTACGTGGAAAAATAGTCTTTGAGATCATTTTTCAGTCTGTTTGTGGCCCATGGGGTCCACATCCCGTATATCCAGTTTGAGTATTTCTGTCGGTACTGTTCTAGGGGCATTAATATGAAAATAAGTTAAAAAGTATAAAAGATAAGAAATGTTATAGTTCAGAACTAATATGCATAAGAATTATCTTCTTGTATAAGTACATCAAATGGATATTAAATTGAAAGTTATAATATTGATGAGCATGTGATCATTTAATTCTATATAGGCATTATGTATCTATATATTTATGTATAGGTATGTATATCACTCTGATATCGATCAAGTATATAAGGTATGGCATACTATGGTATTAAGTATTATATTGTTCACCTTGTTAAGATTATTTAATGATTTCATGAAAGTGAATTTGGATTGCATACTATATTTTAAATGATGTAGATGTATGAAAGAAATATGCCGGATGTCTTTTGTGGTAGCAATGAGTGATGCATTGATTACTGAGTTATTAAGTATATTGCCTATGTAAGTAAGGTGTTCTGTTGCTTATGCTTGTGATTTATTGCTGAATGTAAGAACTGGGATCTAAGATAATTGAAGGTATCTATTAAGAGTGTTATTAACTTTGTATTTGTATAATTGATATTACATGTTTAAAAGATTATCTTTAGATTATTCTGTCCCCACTAAGCTTTATAGCTTAGCACGGGTTTTGTTATCCGTGTAGGTAGCGGGATAGACTTGTTTTTGGTTAGACAACTGCTTTGGCTCAACCATCAGAAGAAGGGATTTAGGTTCGAGCAATTCATCTTTTGAGGTTCACAGATGTAGCGAGGTGATCTTTAATGTAAATTGTTTCTATTTTGAAGTATTATAGTGACTTAAGAGTGTAATTTGTATTATTGACTTATCTTAGGAATTGTGATTAATAATGAGAATGGATGAATGAGATGCTTGATGAAATTATTTTTGTATTGTTGTGCCCCTGATGGGCTGAGGAAATTGTCTGATTTTCAGGTGGATTAGATAAGTTTTTAGACGTTATATTGCCAGATTTTTATTTGGTAATTAGTCATTTGGACAATTATAGCTTTATCGGCTTATTTAATTTATAAGTATTTCTTTTTGAATAAGTCTGGGTCGATAGGATAGTTAAGATTCAAAAGAAAAATCTTGCTGATTTTGGAATTGTCACTCAGTGCATTGCTCCTCAAAGAGTCAATGACTAGTATCTGACAAATGGTCCTTGAAAAAAAAAATTTCCAACTTATCACTCGTTTCGGTTAAACTGTTCAGCAAGGGTGTTACAAAGCTACCCTTTCACGAGTTCGATGTGATTTTAGGGATGGATTAGTTGTCTGCCCACCAAACGACTGTTGACTATAAAAGAAGAGGGTCACTTTGAAATGTGGAAAAGGTCAGGAAATCACAATTATAGATGTGAGAACCGACTTCTTATCTGATGTGATATCTGCTACTGCTGCTAAAAGATTGATTAAGAAAGGATGTATAGCTTATTTGTGTTATACAGTGGAGGTAAAAAGAGATACTCCAAAGGAGTTAGAAGTGCCTACTGTTATAGAGTTTCTTGATGTATTCCCTGAGGAGTTACCAGGCTTACCACCTGACAAGAAAGTGAAATTCTTCATTGATGTTGCTCTAGGCAATGCTCCTATCTCTATTGCTCCTTACAGAATGGCACCTGCAGAGTTAAAAGAACTAAAAATTTAGCTACAGAAATTGCTTGACAAGGGGTTTATCAGATCTAATATTTCTCCCTGGGGAGCACCAGTCCTATTTGTAAAGAAGAAAGATGGGACACTCAGGTTGTGTATTGACTATTGACAACTGAACAAGGTGACTATCAAGAACAAATACCCCCTTTCTCGTATTAAAGACTTGTTTGATCAATTGAGGGGAACGAGATTATTTTCAGAGATTGACCTGAGATTATGCTATTACCAGATGCCATTGAAAGAGACAAATGTGCCCAAGACTGCTTTTCGCATTAGATATGGCCATTATGAGTTTTTGGTCATGCCATTTAGGCTCACAAATGCACCAGCCATTTTATGGACTTGATGAATAGGGTCTTCCACCCTTATTTGGATTAGTTTGTGATGGTCTTCATCGATGATATTCTGGTGTATTCTAAGACATCGGAAGAGCATGACAAGCATTTGAGGATTGTTCTGCAGACATTGAGGGAAAAGCAATTGTGTGCTAAGTTCAGCAAATGTGATTTTTGGCTAATCTTGGGTCATATAGTGATTGTTGAAGGTATAAAGGTGGATCTTTCAAAGATTGATGCGATTCTTCAGTGGAAGCTACCTAAAAATATTATTGAAGTGAAGAGTTTCTTGGGTTTAGTTGGGTACTACGGGAGATTTATTAAGGGTTTCTCCACTATTGCAGTTCCTATGACCTGACTGCTATAAAAGCATACTAAATTTATATGGACTGACAAATGCTAATAATGTTTTGAAAAGCTTAAAGGTATGCTGACAAAAGCTCACATTCTTACACAACCCGAGTCAGGCAAAGACTTTGTAATCCATAGTGATGCCTCCAGAAATGGCTTAGGCTGTGTACTGATGCAGAAAGGCAAAGTGATTGCTTATGCCTCCCGACAGCTTAAGACTCATAAGAAGAACTATCCTACTCATGATCTAGAGCTAGCAGTTATTATTTTTGCATTGAAAATTTGGAGGTACTATCTGTATGGAGAAAGATGTTACATTTATTCAGATCATAAGAGCTTGAAATATCTGCTTACTCAGAGGGAGCTTAACCTTAGACAGAGGCATTGGTTGGAGTTGATTAAAGACTATGATTGCTTTATCGACTACCATCCAGGGAAAGCTAATGTTATGGCTGATGCACTTAGCAGGAAATTCATATAAGGTAATGTGAATGTTTTCAAATGAATTTGTATAAGTGATTGATAAGTGTGATTGACTGATAATAGTAATGGTTGCAGCTTTTCGAGCTATGAATATCAGTTTGGGTCTGGCACCAGATGGAGCTTTATTAGCTGAAATACAAGTGAAGCCTGACTTTGTGCATCAAGTGAAAGTGGCCCGAAAGGAAAATGACCAATTGATGGCTATCATAAACAAGCTGAAAGATAGCAGTGAAGGAAATGACTCCTTGAATGATGATGGAAATCTCTACTATAAGAAAAGACTTTGTGTTCCAAATCAAAAAGAATTGAAGAAGAACATTTTTATTAAAGCTCACCATAGTAGTTATGCCATGCATCCTGGAGGTAACAAGATGTACCAGAACTTGAAAGTTTATTATTGGTGGCTAGGTATGAAGTGGGATGTGACAAAGTTTGTAAGCAAATGTCTGATATGTCAACAAGTGAAGGTAGAGCACCAGGTTCCTTCGGGATTGCTTCATCTTATTTTGATACCAAAGTGAAAATAGGATAGGGTAACTATGGACTTTATGAATGGATTCCCTGTGACTCAAAGGAAATATGATGTTATATGGGTGATCATCAATAGACTCACAAAATCTGCTCATTTCTTACCAGTGTGAATGGATTATTCTTTGACCAATCTGGCAGAAATCTGAATTAATGAAGTAGTGAGATTGCATGGAGTGCCATCATCCATTATTTCTGATAGGGATCTCAGATTTACCTTTTGTTTCTGCAAAAATCTGCAAGAAGCTCTGGGTACGAGGCTCCACTTCAGCATAACATTTCACCCTCAGATAGATGGTCAGTCCAAGCAGGTGAATCAAAAATTAAAAGATATGTTAGGATGCTATGTATTAGAGTTTAGTAGCAATTGGGAAAAGCATTTGTCTTTAGCAGAGTTTGCCTACAACAATAGCTACTAGTCCAGCATAAAGATGGCTCCTTTTAAAGCTTTGTATGGAAGAAAATGTAGAACTCCCTTGTGTTGGATAGAACTAAATGAAAAAAAACTGGTAGGATCTGATTTGATCCGTGATTCAGAAGAAAAAGCCTAAATCATCAAAGGTAGATTGAAAAAAGCCATAGATTACCAGAAATCCTATGCAAATCTGAAAAGAAAAGATATAGAGTTTTAAGTCGGAGTTAGAGTTTTTCTGAAGGTATCTCCGTGGAAAAAGGTTCTGAGATTTTGTAAGAAGGGCAAGCTTAGTCCTAGATTCATTGGCTCTTTTGAGATACTTTAGTGAGTGGATCCAGTAGCTTACTGATTGAAGCTACCATCAAAGTTAGAGAAAATGCATGATGTGTTCAATATGTCCATGCTCCGAAGGTACATATCTGATCCTAGCCATGTCATCACACTATAAGAGATCCAAATGCAGGTCGATATGACCTATGAAGAAAGGCCGGTGAAGATTCTAGCTAGGAAAATCAAACAACTCAGGAATAAACATATTCCACTAGTGAAGGTATTATGGCACCATCACAATGTGGATGAGGCTATGTGAGAACCCGAAACTACAATGAGACAACAATACCCTCTGCTCTTCAATACAGGTAAATTTTGAGGATGAAATTTCTTTTATTAAGGAAGAATTATAATGGCCTGAATGCTGGATCAACCATGAATATTATTTTTTGATAGTGAATAGTGCTTTCGAGCTAAAAAGTGCACCCGGAGGTGAAAAATATTTTATCTGACTATCGAAAAATATTGATCACAATTAGTCTAAAGTTGAAATTTTAAGTGAAATTGAGGTCAAATAGGCCTCTAAAAGTCAAAAATGTGAAAAATGAAACGGTTCGGTTTATAGGTTAACTAGGTTGACCTAGATTTGATCGAGTTTTTAAAAGTAGCAAATGAAGTCTAAAAATTGCATATGTGCCTAAAATAATGCATAGAATATTTTGGTTGCAAAAAGTAAATTTTTCGATAATACCAGTAATGGGTGAATCAAACTGATCTGATTGAATTGAACTAGTAACTAACTCTGATTGGGCTAAAATTTTGTGTACAGCCTATTTTTAACATGATAAGGATGATGGAATCGATTTTAAAATGATTTGGATTTGGAAAAGGAGAGAATTACAAAAAAAAATATCAAAATGGGCTTTATTTTGGGTTATTGAGCCTAAACTAATGGATTTAGGTTGGACCAAAGCCCAACCCACCAAGGCCACTATAAAAAGGAAGGAGAGAAGATATTTTTGAGAGTTAATCTTATCTCCTTCAGCTCTTCTCTTTCCCTTTATAGCCAAACCATTCTCTCTCTCTCTCAAGATTTCTTCAAATCTCTCTCTTTTTCTTTAAATCCAAGCATCATAAGTGGTAATTGATCTCTCTAGAAGAGCATTTAAGCCTCTATCATTTGATTAGAGGAAGTTAAATAAGAGAAATCAAGTTGTAAAGCTTAGGGTGTCATTTTGAGGTAAGTGAAAATCATAGGTTTAAATTAGTTTTAGGGTACCTATAAGTATTTTAGGGTGCCTAAAGTTCATTTATGTTGCTATTTTGAGCATTTGAGAACAAAAAATTAAGATTTTAATGGATTAAAAATACAGTTATGGTAGGTTCACAAAGATAAGGACAAGCTTCTAAGGCAAAAGGGAAGGAAAAGAAAGCCTAGACAAGCTTAAGACAAGGAAAAAGGTTAGTGGCTAATAAATCTTCCTATTTCCGTTAATTTTGCATAAACCTTTATGTAACTTAGGAAAAATTTGGAAAATGCATGAATAATTGAAATTGACTTTAGAATAATGAAATAGGACCTTAAATAAGCCTATTAAAAAGCTTAAATTGATTTAAATGATTATGCGAGGTAGCTTTCTTTTGGTGGCCAAATTGGTACTTAAAGAAAACTAAAGTATATTTTGTGCATTTTGATGAAATTAAGCCATAAAATGACTATAGAAATGAAATAATATGTCCATAAATTTTTATAAAATTTATGAAAATTAATGAAATATTTTTTAAAAGAATTTGCTTATGTAACAAATAAAATTGTTGAATTATTGTGAAATAATTCATAATTTGATGAGAAAATAGTGAATGGTGAATTATTATGGAATAATTCATAAACTATGTAAAAGTACTGAAAAAGTTAATTGACAAATTTACTGTATTGAAAAAGTAAATGAAACTATCAAAAATCTTAAAAATTATTTGAAATTAAGTAAATTTTTGCCTTTAGCAATAGTCATATGGTCAAAATCTAGTTCAGAATATAATTGGCTAGCCATAGGGATACCTATACCACGGTGCAAGTCATGGAGACTTACTTTGTTATGGTAGGATCACTGATCTCCCATAGTATTTGTTCTATTATCTTATCTGCTCTGCAAGAAATAGTCCTTTGAAATCATTTATCAGTCTGTATTATGGTCTTGTGGGATCCACATCCCATATATCCGGTCTGAGAATTTTTGTCAGGATTATACTATGGGCATAATAATAAAAATAAGTTAAAAATATAAAAAGAAAGCTAAAAATAAAGTTTAGAATGAAAACATGACCTAATTGAAAAGAAATAAAAAGTTTAGCGACAAAACGGTAATTTTTTCAAAAATTGTACTTAATGAGTAAAAGTGATTAAGAAATGAATAGAAAGGATAAAATGGTAATTTAATGACCAAACGGTCCAAAAATAAGTTTTTAAGAAGTAAGAAGACTAAAATATAATATTGCATAAAAAGTTAAAACAAAGATCAATTGTTAGTTTTGTATGCCAAAAATTAAATGTGAAGTGAAAATAAGAAAGATAATGGCAAATTTGTAATTAAAGTGTAAAAATGGTATTTTTGTAATGAAATGAAAAATTAAAGGTTAAATTCAAAAGTTTACCAAAGCATTGATATTGCATTGAAATAACTGTTAAAAATAATGAAAATTGTATTTTGATAAGAAAAAATTAATGATTTTGCATAATTAATGCAATTATGCATGCTTGAAAAATACTTCGATTTTTAGTCACCACTGGATATATTTAATGCACGTAAGATTTACTATGAGCAGCTACTGAAGAAGATCCGGAGCATGAGTACACAGGAAAGTAAATTTTGAAGGAACAGGAGTTGTATAGGAGTGACTTTTGTATTGGCATGTATATTGTTGTAGATATTGAAGTAAAATAATTGGTCTGTATTGATACAGTATTTGTATATATGTAATTATGTGTTTGATAGGTAGTGGATTGATTGTGAATGTCGATATGAAATTGAGAATGTGTGGATAAGAAGAATACATTATTTATAAACTATTATGCCCCTAAGGGGCTGTGTACTTGCTTGATTTTCAGGAGGTTAGTTAAGAGTATAGTCATTATATTGCTGGATTTTTATAAAATGAACAGTAAAATTGGACAATTATAGGTCCACAATAAATTGGACTTATAAACTTGAGTAACGGATAAGTATTGGTAACTAAGGAATTATAGGGATAAGTATATAATTTTTAAGATAAGAAAAGGAAAAAAAATTCCGGCCAATCACTTAAATCTATAGGTCTGTAATAGTAAGGGTGTTACAATTATGGTCGGCCAAGAATACTGAAGAAGGCAAATTTTTCTGCTCCCATTAATAAGGGAGAATTCCAAAGAGAAATGGTCTTGCTCGTTGGTCAAAGTTTTAGATTCTTGGTTAATTACCATATAATCCCTTTTCTAACTTTTAATTATCAATTCACTTAAATCATCTTTTTCCTCATCAATTTAATCCCTAATTCTATACATACAAGTCACCATTTGCACATTTACTAAATGCCCTCAACAATTATGAAAATTTTGATTATGTCCCTAATAACAATTTATGCTTCTCTGCACTAAAACTCAATTCACTCATACTAACTACATACTTAATCATGTTTTAAGCCTACTAGAGTACTTTTTTGGGCCTTACACCAAGAACTTCATAAGGAATTGCAATGATTGAATTAATTCAAGGACTAGTATAATTAATCCAACAGGGAGAAAAATGAGAAGAATAGATTCACTTTGGCAACTTATGGTTATGAAAAATCATGTACCCTAATTCTGACTTAAAGGGGTATTTATACTGGTCGTGAGTCAGACTATATTTAGGATTAAAAGACTTTAATGGCTTATACATGCGGGCCTAGGTTGCGTTCTGCTCAAGATTACGATTAATGCATTTTTAACGAGTGTTTGGAATTTCCAATGCCTGTTGGATAATCTCAACGATTGTTTGTTCTATATAAATCAAACATTTTGATTTATAATATTCAATGTTCTTTCATCTTGATAAACAACCTTTGGTCTTCATTCTAGTGCCTTTTCATCAATATGAACAACTATTTGATTATGTAGAAATCCAATTAGCCTTTTAATTTTCATTTAATCCCCATAATTTTTATGGTATTTACACTCTCGCGACATTATATGTCTAACTCACACACTGCATTTTATCTTAATTTTAATTCTGTTACGTGTGTAACACTATGAGATTTTGTGCATGTTGGCAGTACATGATGCATTTAAAAATTATAATTTATTATGATTTAGACTTTTTAAACTATATTATCAATATATGTTGATATTTTATTACATACTTATACAAGTAATGAGGGACTTCCACTTAAGTATCATGATTATCTAATTGATAGAACTATTGGTGGTTGTTGATTATCCCTTTCCATTTCCAATTATCATGCAATAACTCTTTTCATCATCTCATACGTTTAGAGTATGGATGAATGTTAAACTCTTATGACCTAAGTATGTTTTTTCATATATCTTTATTCCTAAAATGCCCTTGTAAATGAATGGTGAGATATATTCCCCACTCATATTTGGGGTAGTAAATCCTATGTTATTCATTCAATTACCTACAAGTTGTTCATGTTATACCCATTCACCAAATTATGTCTACCCCTTGAAAGAAGCAAAATCATAGGAGTTAAAGTACACAATTTGCTACTTGAAATATCATGATGACCTCAATTTTAAGAATATTTGCGCAATTAATATGATGAGATTCTTAACTAGATATAGAATAGGTATCCGTGTTAAAATTCTCTTATTAGGTCTCCAATGTATTTTCTTCTCAAACAAGAATCCACATGTTAATTTCAAGTATCTCCACACTTGCGAATTATAAGAACTATTGCTCAATCTAATAAAAAAATATAACATGTGCTGATCTATCCATATTAATAATATCTCATTTTGTTAATATTATGATTAGAGATAATTTAGGTATTAATATTATACACATCAGGATTTTCTTTGCACTGTATTTATACACATAGGACTTTATTTTGTATTTTAAGAATATAAATCAAATAAATAGGGGTGTTCAAATATGAGTTGGGTGGGTTACAATTAGTTTTTCCTTCAACCCATCTAAAAATTTAGATGGATTGAACCCAACCCAAATTAGCAGAGTTATGAATATTTTGGATTAATTGGTTTATATGGGTTATATGGATTATGTTAATTTTTATATTATATTATAAATATATAAATTATAAATTATTCATATTTATATATTTTTAAATATAAAGCATTAATTTTAAAAATAAAGATTTTGATTTTGATTTTGATTTTCTTAGAATCGCCAATTATAGCTAACCCATTAGTTCAATTATATATATAAATTTTTGTGAATTAATTTATTACCTTTTCTTAGATTTTTACTTGTTTTTGCATTATTTTCTAATGACAATTAAATCTAATCGGTGATTAGATGAAGTTTTTGTTTTCTTTTTATTTTTAATTTTTTCAATTAGACAACAATTTGTTATTATGAAAAGAAATATACTAATGAACAGATGTGTTTATTAATAATATGCATAATTTTAAAATTTTAAAATTAGTATTTACTGTAGCAGTATGTAGTAGTATGAAGAATTAAAATATATATAATTAAAAATGAAAAATCAGAGTCTACTAAAAATAAGAATTAGCAATATTCAGCATATTATGGGACTTTTTTTGGTGTTTTAATCGTATTTTAGAAAAATGAGAAACTTCCAATTTTTCGTTCATGAAAAGCTGATCCGACGGTAATAGAGACAGCAAATCAAGAACTACCGACGGTGAGAGTAAGAGAGGCAATCGGAGTGAGAGAATAACAGAGAGAAAGAGACGACATAGAATTTGAAAAATTTAGAAATTCTCTATTTTTGCTAAGCGCGTTCAAACTAGTTTAGGCTTAAATTTTTGAAAATGATGGGTTAGATAATAACCCATAATCTATTTATATTTTTTTAAAATTCTAAAATGTATTATATGGGTTAAATTATATGAGTTTAATGGATTGGGTTTGATGGGTTGCATGGTTTATACAAATTTTGAACACCCCTACAAACAAGTGTATATAATACAGCAATATAAAATGTAAAATACCTTTTCATAAACAGCAAATGATTTAATATACACGATAAACATCACTTTTCCTTTTTTATCCTTCAATCTACATATAAATTGCAAGATATGCCACGCATATATAATCAACTCCATCTTCATAAATTTGTATTTATCAAAACATATATTTAGCCAACAAAAATAAAAAAAATAAAAAAATAAAAAATTTCCATGGCGACATAGTTTTTCACTCTCTGCCTCCCGCGATTCCAGGTTGCTTTTGGTGCCTTTCTTTCTGTGTTTCTGTCTCTGTCGCTCTCCTTTTATCTTTCATACCTGCTTGATTCGATCCAATCTAAGAAGTTCTGTGTTTGGAGAAAATCTAGGGTTTCTGTTTTGATTTTCTTCATTTTTTTTATGAATTCTTAATTGGATATTGTTGTTGGGAGGCGTAAGGGTTTGTAGGGGCTGGCAGATCTGAGTAAGTTTTTGTTCGACGGAGGCGTTTCATCTGTTAAATTGTAAAGATGTTTTGGCGTATGGCGGGGATCTCCACGGCGTCGCCGGTCAGTACCTTATCTTCATTTGTTTTGGCATTTCTCGATTCGCTATTTTTTTTTAGTATTCACGTGGTGGAGATTGTGTTTGTTGTGTTATTTGAATTTTTTGGTTTCTGTTCTGTCCGAAATTTTCTCCTAGGTTGCTGGTTCACTGTGGGAAAATTGAAGGATATGTACATTTTGAATTTGAGTTGTTTTTGGTATTTGGGACTCACGTAAACTGAATCTTTCGTCTGATTGAGCACTGTAACGCATAGTTCCAGTTAGATAATGTTTTCAATTTCCATTTTCTTTTTTGCTGGTTGGAGCCAGAAGGTTGGTGGGTGGGTGGTGGAAGCATTTTAGCTGTCTGGGTGCAGTAGCTTAGTTATTTTGAGCTCCTTTTAAGCAGATTGAGATATTTATTCATTTATTTATTTAATGATTAAAAATTGGCTACTTGAGAGAGATGGACATGGCATTTCATTTCCTTCTTATCCTTATTTAGTCTTGGGAACAGTGACTACGATCAATGTTTAATTTGCACATGTATGCATTTGGTGTTTTCACTAGGAAATTAACTATGTTTTTTATAATTTATCATAGTACTTGGTAGAATTGTTGTCAGTGGACAGTTTGCTGACTGAAATACACTGTTTCAACCCTTGGTCTGATTGAGAGACGCTTCCTTGAATTGTGGGGATCCCAAATTTTGGAATTTAGCTTGCTACTTTGTAAACCTTATTTCTTCATGATCTCAATAGCATTAAAAATTAGAATGCTGAAGATTGTACTGTTTTAATGATCTCCTTGTTAAAAGTTTAAAATTGGGCTGCAAAATCAGTTAATTCCTTTCTTGTGGAAGATACACCTTGGAAAGGTTAATATTATAGCATCTGTTGCTTGAGAGTACAATAACAACAACAAAAACCAAGCTTCAATCCCATAGTAGATGGGGTTGGCTATATGGATTCTATCTCTAAATCCCTCTGTCCAACATTTGTTGCTTGAGATCATTTACGAATATAGGATCTGATGGGAATGGGATTAGTGATTTAAAAATGATTGGGTAACAAAATGAAGGTGAAAAAGCACATTAACTGAAACACAAATGATTGAGAAAAATGGTGACTACTAGGGCACTAATTTTTATTTATGGCGAATGCAAGTGTCATGCTTATGTTGTCTTCAATTTTTTTTTTCAGAATTCGTTCCTTTTTCGCTCATAATTTGCTTGTTTTATTATCTGGTTTTTCTTTACGGCCAACATCCATGCATTAGATTGATTCTTCTATAAATTGAGGAACTGCTTCATTGTTTAAGAAACTATGAAGTTCTAATGGCTCTTTTCTTTGAAAACAAAAAAACTTGCAGAATTTTAATTGGATTTCTGAGGTACCTTTCTCTTCCATGGTCTTAATTTTTTACCAGCATTATTTTTTCATAGATGCACTTTCCAAGATAGTACTGCAACTGGGAGTCAACATAGTTTCTAACTACCCTTATAACTTAAACAAAATTAGTGTCAATCCCTCTTCAGAAATGCATCCAGAATCGGTAAGTTGAGGTTAAGTGAGGAGTCAGAGATGCATTTTTATTTCTCATGCAGTGAAGTTAGGATACAAATGTCTGACCTTAAAAGTTAGTGTGCCCTCTAAGGTTCACTTTTGATATTTCTCTTTCTCTCTCTACACATTTTCTATCTCTCTTCTCTTTCCTATTTAATCCCTATTGCATTGCATTGGATGGATGATATGACTAATGAAAGCCCTATTAAATGGGGAAAATTTCTTTTGTGTTTGTTATCTTAAACTGTTTGTCTCAACTGTGGTGAGCTCTGGGTTCTTCTTCTTCTTCTTCCCCGCAACCCCCCCCCCCCCCCCCCCCCCCCCCCCCCCCCTTCTCCTTTTTTGCCATTATTGAAATTTTAGGTGCCTTATAGTTTATCTTGTGGTTACCTAATTTGGAGTGCTAAATATTTTATGTTTGAATGGTTTATCCAAGGTCAATGGCACTCCTTTCTCATCATTGAATGTTTTTATTTTGAGTTATTTCATGTGAAATTGCAGGTGGAAACAATATTAGATAAGGAAAACTTTACACTAGAGGAGCTTTTGGATGAGGATGAAATTATTCAAGAATGCAAAGCTCTGAATGGGCGTCTTATTAATTTGTAATTTTCTTTTCTTAATAGTTTACCCTGTGTTTCATTTTTCTATCATAGTTCAAGCTCTTTGTGCAATTTGTTACATTTTTCTTTTTTATTTAGCAGATAATTTAACTATGTTCCCAAAGCAAGAGATTTTGAAGGCCTCTTTTGGCAAGTCATGCTAATGTTTTTTGGTTGAATAAGTTCTGAACAAGTTTTTTTTCTATTTCAAACAGTGTTGCTGTTATAGTAACTTACTCATTGTTTCTCAAAGAATTAAAAATGAAACTAATTTAGATTACATGTCTTTTCCCTTTTTTTAATCTAATTTCGTTGTATATTTGTTTTGATTATCTCCTGCCATCCTTTTTGTTTTTCAGGATTTCAATTTGTGACATTGTGCTTTAGATAGTTTTCTAAGTGAGACTTCCCTTAAAAGGTTTTTGGATATATCATCTATTTTTTGAAGATATGGAATAAAATATTTGTGTGGAGAGTTGTATTTCTTAGTATCTTTGCTGACCACCTTGATGTGTGTGTTTGTGTAAAGTTTGCCCATACATTTGTATTTCAGATTCATCCCACTTTCATGCCTGCAAGAGTTTGGATAATTCTTTAATGATGTCTTAAAATGATAGTCATTGGTGGTTTCATTTTTCCTTTCTCCTTGGGTACATTGCTTAATGTTATACCATTACAGGGATGCCAAAATGCTTTCACCTTTAGCTTAAGACACTGAAGAATGCACTTTATAGAACACTTTAAAATTTATCATGCTTTGAGACTTTTGGCTGATTATTCAACAAGGACAACTGTTGACATGTATAAATTTGTTCGATGCATAGACTGCAATTTCTCTAGCTTTTATGCTTCAATATCTTTGAATCTCTCTCTCTGAAATTGGATCATAAATTCTGTTAACAAATTAAATGTCATTGACATTATTTAGTGTCGTCATTTTAATGCTTTCTTTCATTGCAGTTTGAGAGAAAAGGCCCAAGTTGAACAACTCATTCGCTATATTGTTGAAGAAGCTCCTGAGGATGCGGAAAAGAGGCGATCATTCAAGTAAGCTTCTAGAGATGGGCATGGTAACATTTTGGCTAGATGGTAGCCTATAACTGGATGAGCTTCGTTTATTTACTTACTCCAGTTACATACGTTCATTGGGCAATGTTAGTATTGAGAGAAGTTTTTGCTGATATGTTTGTTTTTCTGTTTTCATAGGTTTCCTTTCATTTCTTGTGAGATATTTACTTGTGAGGTTGATATAATACTGAAAACACTGGTGGAAGACGAGGAGGTATCGTGTTCGTCCCGTTTATAATCAGAATACTCATTTTTTTTAAATGTTAATGTTTCTGTCCTTGTGTGTTTACAGTTGATGGATTTGTTATTTTCCTTTTTGGAACCAAACCACTCGCATAGCACATTGTTGGCTGGATACTTTAGCAAGGTATATCGAGATTGCTTTTTTCTTTTTGTATTTTTTGAATGGGAATTACTTATCTGGTTTTTAAATCCAAAATTTATTGATTTAGGTTGCCATATGTCTATTGTTGCGGAAGACAGATCCTTTGATGCAGTATATTAAGGTAATTTGACTACTTATTTAGTTATATACTTGTCAATATATAATTGAGATATCTTTACATCCAAAGATACAGAACTCGGCAGTATTAGTAATAATCCAGTTTTTAATGTCAGTATTTGGATAGATAGTTAAATTTTAATATTGATTTGAAATGATGCCTTAGTTATTTCATTTATATCATTTGTTACCCAATTCTTGATTAAATGTTGGTTGCTGCATTACAAGCCACTTTCTGAGCTATGTTTTCATGAATATGAGTGAACGGAGTTTGGAAGTTTGTGGATTAAGAATTGAGACAATTATATTGATGAAGGGAAGAGGAGATACTAGAGACAGAGTGCATTTGAAGTTTTTACGCTCTTCCTTCTTACAACTTCTAGTTAAATTCACCTTTTTTAAAAAGGATATCCTTGATAATAGCATCTTGTCTCTTTAAAGTTCTGTGCTATTCAGTTGCTGCTATGTAATCTACCTTTCCATGTTTCAGCCTTGAGTACTCCATTGCACTATTGGATTGTTTGATATCTCTTTCCTATTTAACCCTTATTCATGTTCATTTAGCTGAGTTGCTGTTCTTGTTGCTTTCCAGGCCCATCAGCAGATTCTTGGGCAACTTGTTGACTTGATTGGCATTACGTCTATCATGGAGGTTAATCTTTCGTCTCTTTTTTCCCTTTTAATTTTGATATTAAGAGTTCTTCCTAGTTCTATTTAGCTTTGGATCTGATTGTGCTGTATTTTTTCTTCAACTTCTACACATAATATTCTCTCTCTCTCTCTCTCTTCTTATTCATATTTTTTTGTTGCTTACCCTTACATGTTTACTTTTGCAATTTGTTTTATGGGTTGTGACCTGCCTTCATGTTCTAGCAACTATCAGAATTACATTTTTTCCTATTTGAGGCTGCAACATACTAGGGCACACTGCTCTTGAAACTCTTTTATCATTGTCTCATAGTCAATGAAAAAATACACTTTCATCTTGGAGTTTTGTACTTATCCAATCATAATGGGGTTCTTTATTACGCAGGTATTAATACGTCTTATTGGTGCTGATGAACATATGTATACCAGCTACACGGATGCAATGCAGTGGATAGAAGAAATAGATGTGCTCGAGATGATAGTGGACAAATTTAGTTCTTCTGTAAGTGGAGTACTTGTTTGATTGAGTAATTTCCCTTATTTCCTAGCTCGTTTGATATAGTTCTTGAAATTTTTTGGTGGCAGATGAGGTAATAGTTGATAATAAATTAATTATCTTAAAATTTTGTGCCACCTAACAAGTTTCATCTGGATTTGAATTTTGAAGGATTGTCCAGAAGTGCATGCAAATGCAGCTGAAACACTTTGTTCTATAACAAGATTTGCCCCCCCTGGTCTTGCCGGCAAAATCTCTAGCCCAAAGTATTGGTTTTCTCCTTTTTCTTAAAATCATGTCTTTATCTTTGTTTTCTTGTTTTCTGGTAACCGGCCTTCGTGTGCTTGCAATTGTGCAGTTTTATTGGAAGATTGTTTCGTCACGCTTTGGAAGAATCACGTCCAAAATCTGTCCTTGTTAACTCATTGACCATATGCATATCCTTGTTGGATCCTAAGAGGTCAACCTTGGGGGCATATCATACCTACAGCCACCAACTTAATCATGAGGTCACAGTAGCTGCTAGTCCTGGAACAGTTGATGGCATGTTGGACAGTTTAGGTGAGGTCTTTTATGTTGACTGTGCTGGTTCGCTAAATTTTACTCCTGAACTGCCTTGCTTTCTGCTTTGCATTCCTTTTTGGTTGGTTAGAAAGATGAAGGAACCTTAAAAAGCATGCTCTAACAAACAGCCAAAAGGCTGGTTGCAAGCAATAGTTGGTGTGATGGTTCATCACAAATTGACTAAGCTTGAGAATTTTTCACAAAAAGCGAAAGTTTTATGCGCATGCACAAATGCTCTCTAGACACATCAAATTCAGACTGGGATATAGATATTATCATCTGACATCATGTCTATTATTTTGGGCCTCTTCTATCTCAACTTTCTATTCTATCGCAATTCCCTTAGTTCTCTCTCTAATAGTTTAATCATTGTCTTGGGTTCAAGCATCCATTTTATGACTAAGATAGATGATCTATCCGTCTCAAGCCTCACTCCCTCCCTTATATTTGTTATCAAATATGTCTTCTTATATAATAAGTCTAGTTAATGATATATATATATATATGTACACACACACACACACACAAAGCAATATGATTTGCCTTATGGAATGTTATTGACATTGCGATCTATTTAAATATTTGGATTTCCATTTTATAATTGATAGCAAACAGACTTTCTTTTTGATAGTGGACAATTGATAATATTTTCTTTTAGCTTATTGTACAAAAATGATTGTACAAAAATGTCAGAATTGAATTGTATTGTTTAGACTATCCTGAAAGGCTTAAAACTTTGGATCAAACTGTCATGAATTTTCAGGAGAATTCAATACGGAGCTTTTGTTTTCAAGATGTTTCTAGTTCTTTGATGTTTAAAAGAACTGATGTTCAGTATGGATATGGAAATTTGCCAATCCTAGTATTTTAATGAATTGTACTTGGCCATTGTGAAATCCACTGGTATACCCATCATTTTGTGTTTTTGGTTGCATTTTTTCTGACTTGTGGCAGTTTCACTACATGCTTCCCGTCATAGTTGAATCGATAAGAGCATACACAGGGATATGTGAAAACATAGAAAACAAAGGAAGAAGAGAGGCACACAATCATTTTTATTGTTTAGAGTAGTTGACTATGCATGGATCTTTGCTTATCTTATTTTACTGTTGACATTTGATTAGAACTGAACCAAATTATTCCATTGTCGTAATTTGCAATGATTTTGGATCTATTTCAATATCTAGACGGAGGATTGACCAAACTATACCATATCAAATTGAACGAACGAACCAACATTTAAATGTTTATTTTTATTTTATTATATATAATGAAAATGATATGCTACAAATATTGTTGCATATAGTCTATTATATACTCATTTTATAAATTAACTTTGTAATTAAATAATCCACGAATAATTCTTTGTATATTACTCAATTGAATCTTAATTTGTCTATATTTGAATTTAATCAGATATGATTATCTATTGTTGTTGATTTTAACAAACATAACAAATAAATACATTTATTAAATATGATTGGCATACGTCACGTACAAATTTTTTCTCTTTTAAGTCTAAAATTATAGAATAACAGTCATACCTTATAACAGATAAACTGTTTTATACATATTTGGATGTTTATTTGTATATTTATTAAAATCATGTTGTTTATAAATATGATCCTGCAATATGGGTAGAACTTTTTGATTGGTGATAATATTCAGATTTTATTTAGATAATTTTTTTCTTGAATTTCAAACCATCTGAAGCTCCTTATTGTATTGTATCAATCCCATATTTTTGGAACAATGCAAAGCAGATATATTATTTTCCATTTAGGTTCCAGTTCTGAGGGTTTCTAAAGCTCTGATTTTTGGTTTGATTCAAAAGATTTCTTGTTCTCTGGATTGTTCCAAAATGTGCACAGCCCTCTTGAATATTAGCACTCTTTCATTTTTTGAGACAGTATATCATAATCATGATTCTTTGGTCAGGTGATCTACTGAAACTTTTGGCTGTTTCACCAACAGAAAGTATTCTATTGACTACATATGGCAAATTGCAGCCACCTCTAGGCAAACATCGTTTGAAGGTGATGCACATGTGTTCTAAGCGCACTCTCTCACAGTTCTCTTTATTGTGTTCCTTTTTGCTCTTTCGTTTATCGAATATACATATTTGATTATCTCAATTGATAAAGCTAGGATATTGATTTTATCGGCATACCTTACATTGAGATGCATTCAAAATTGTGCTGAATATTGATCTACAATTTTTGTCCCTTAACCCAGATTGTAGAATTCATTTCAGTCTTATTGTCAATTGGAAGTGAAGCTGCTGAGAAGGAATTGATTCGACTTGGAGCAGTCCAAAGGATTTTGGACTTGTTTTTTGAGTGAGTTTTTGAACCTCTGGCATTATAGGAAGATCAGTCTTATCCCAGGTTTTATTCATTAACATTGTTTGATTGTAGGTACCCGTACAATAATTTTTTGCATCACCATGTAGAGAACATAATATTTTCATGCTTGGAGAGCAAGAATGCTACTCTTATTGAACATCTTCTTCATGAATGTAATCTTGTTGGTAAAATACTTGAAGCAGAAAAGAATTCTACATTAGCGGATGACCCAGGCAAGGTAATTTTCTAGTCATTTAAATTCGTGCCGTTATTTCTATGGTGGTGTATTGATAAGTATATTTTTTTGGGTTTTGCTATGAAGGTTCAACTTTACTGCAATCGTTTTATTTTTTTAATAAATATGCAGTTATTTATTTTTTTGCAGCCAACGCTCACCGGTGATGGTAGACCGCCGCCAAGGATAGGGAATATTGGGCACTTAACACGTATATCTAATAAACTTGTTCAGTTGGCGAATAACAATGGCGATATACTGGCATGTTTGCAGGTTTATCCTATTCTTTTCATAGTCAGTAATTGTAGGAACAAAGTTTATGTTATAACCCTATAAACAGTTTACGAATATGTCAAACTCAGTTGCTTTACTTGATGCAGTAAACTAGCTGACTTTGTATATCATCTTTTATTCTTGTTAAAAAAATGGATATTAAAATCAACTTCTGTACCCTTTTCTATGGTTTCTGTCTCTACCTTTACTTTTACTTAATCCTTTATTTAGTTACAGTTTGTCTTATATCTTATGTTCCTTTTTTTATTTGTGTTTTCATCATAAGCACATGGTCCCTCTAAAGTGTTAAAGCTCAGTTTCTAGTTATTACTATCTTTTCAGTTTATTGGTGTATAATTGTTCACACCATTTAATTTCACTTTCTGTTTTTTCAGGAAAATAATGAATGGAGTGATTGGCATGCAAATGTATTAACAAAGCGTAATGCAGTGGAAAATGTTTATCAATGGGCCTGCGGGTAGGTTTTCTTAGTTCAAGGCAATATAGAGAAATCTTCAAAATCTTTTCACTTGGTAACCAAGATTTCTAGTTGATTTGTATATTGTCATTATGATATACATGATGAAATATGTGTGGGTATTACATGGTAGGCTATCTGAGTGGCATTTGTTTGATTGTAAATTTCAAGTTGATGTTTTACTTTTTAAACTCTTGAAGTATTTTAGCGCTCATGTTTTATGCATGTAAAGGTTCCATGTTTCACTTGGTGTGTTAGTTTAATGTAGAACCAACAGTGATCACCCTATTGTTATCTAATATAGGATGAACTACCAACCACCAAGGTTGTGGTTAGCTAGACATTTCCTTGCAGACAACTCTGCATATGAAGCTGTGTTTCCATCTGTCAATGAACTTTTATGAAAGATAACTATCTGGGTAGTTCAATGTTTACAGATGCTTTAGTCTTTTTAATGTTTTCCCTTTAAATGCTATTCTTAATTTTCATTTAAGTGTGCCTCTGCCATGTTGTTATTGTTCTTCTACTTTTTCACAATCTTCCTCAATCGAGTGATAGCTTTTTATAATATCATGCTTTTATTGTTTACCTTAAATGTGTTTTTAGTTCATGTGTCTTTTGGGTTTGTTGCTGTTTTGAGCTTCTTTGAGAGCACTTTTGACATCATTTAGCCTGCTTCTCCAGTTATTTTTTTGTCAATTGTTTCTTGTGTTGGAAAAACAAAGCTCTTTGAAACGTACCTTTGCCTTTGTCAAACTATATATTTTTTTTAGGATGCATGATAAAAGGTTGATGGAAATCATTTTAAACAATTAAATATGCAAATCTGTTTATGCAGTTCTCTGATCCTTTTGCATAGTCTTTATGTGTAGGTTGGGGCTTTTTTAGCATTGATTTTTTCTTAACAAATCTTTTATTTAATGTAACAGGAGGCCAACTGCTCTACAAGACCGGAGAGATAGTGATGATGATGATTATCAAGATAGGGACTATGATGTTGCAGCCTTAGCAAATAACCTGAGCCAGGCATTTAGATATGGCATCTACAGCAATGATGACATGGACGAGGTATGACTTAGAACATTTCTCATTTTCTAGAATTTTCTCCAAGTTTTAGTTTAGGAGCAACTTCTAGTGGGGACATTATGAATGTGGACTACAAATACCTTGCTCTTGCCCTCACTAAAGATTGAAACAATAATTTTCTCTCAATGAAGTCCATTGACAACAGTAGAGTGGTCTTCATATAAGCTAATAATTGTGTTCCCTTAATTGTTTCTTCTTAATATAGGTTGTTTGTTTCTGGCTTGTTAACTTCTCTTTCATTTCTTGGGTCCTACTATATTGTTTATTCCCTTTGACCACATGGTTCAACAAAGTGAGCCCGAAACAATTTTATTTTCTTCCTCATCAATATCTTATCTGGGCTTAACTACACATCTCTATATATAATCTTCTTTAATTCTCTCTCTCTCTCTCGCTCTCTATATAATTATATATATCCTTCCTAAAATTGTTCAATTCTAACTAATTTTCTACTGTGATTAAATGCACATATCTTTTGGCAAATATGTAACTTATTGGAGGACTTGAAAACACCAGTTCCTAAAATAAAGATGAATTTGAGAAAAAAATTGTGGCAAACGTATCAAGGAAGCAGAGAAAACAAGTACACTCTTGAAAATTCAGCGTAAACTATACAATATTTTGACATGCTTTCTGATTATCAAATAAAACTTCAGCCAGAGTTATGAAGTTATATAGAAAATAGATGATATGAGAAGCAATTATATATGAGAGTCAGAGCATGATAAAGAGCTTGAACAGACTATTAATTATGAATGAAAACAAAAGTGGAATCCTCAGGGCGGGGTTTTTGTTATTGCATGTTCAAAGCAAAGGGTCAATGATGTGCAAGCCAACAAGTACGAAATTAACAAGTGAGAAATGAGGACTAGTTTCAGAAGGATATCAAGGCGTAAGGGGACATGGTACTAGCTTATAAATATGCATTTACTTCAGTAAGGTGGCGTAGCAAAGAATATGAATAGTTGCTCCTGCAAAAGCTACTTTGAAGACTAGTTATTATGGACACCTTCTAATACCCTAGATATGACATATATACCTTGGTGACAGTATTCATGTTTAAGCTAGGTGAACTGGAATTGGACACGAGCCTTATATTTGGTTGGCCTTCAAATTCAAGTTAACTCAAGCAGATAGGATATTTTTAACTACACATATGCTGAAGTGTACACGTGTGCTTAAACGAGCTGCTTATCTTAGAGATTAACAGGGATGACCGACTGCCCACAAAAATCAAAGAATTTGATTAGTGAACCAAATAGTCCCTTAAAGTTGGGGCATATCTATCAACTATTATGATCTGGTGGAGTTGCATGATTATTGGCTTTGTAACTTTGAAACCTTTATTTGAGGGTCCATTATTTGACTTTCTCTTTATCCATGTTAATCGATACAGTACACTGTATTTAAGTTGAACTTTTAGCCTTGTTCAGATGAGATGAGGACAGTCATGGTATGGTATTATAATTATAATTAATATGTTTGGAGAGATGGTATAGTTATGGTGTAATCAATTTTTTTGAGGAAAATGTAAAAAAATAAAAAACTAAAATATTTTTGATGAAAGAGAAATAAGATTAGGATTATATTAGAGCTTTTAAAATTAAATAAAGGTAGTGAAAGAATAAAAATTATAGAAAACCATGATAAAACCACCAATTTTAATGGTTTAAAAATATAGACGAGTAAATCTTGAGATAACTATCAAACACAATATCTATGGGTTGAAAATCTTCCCAAATAAGCAACTGTCAGATACCAAACAAGGGGTTAGGTTTAAGTAATGCAATTAAAACATGAAGGTCTATTTTTCATCAACTGCAAACTAAGCAGCATTCCTGTAGTAATTTATTCAGAAGACTTATTTGCTGTTATAGCTACTATGTAAAATTTCCCTTGACGTTTCTGGCTCCCCTGGCCAACCTGGGTTTTAAGGGTCCCTCTTGATATCCTAATATTATTTTGCAAGTCAGAATGAGCTAATTCCAGAACTAGGTGCCTTGAAAATATAAACAGATTTATTTGTTAAGCACAGTTTTTATGTGAGCAGAATTGATGACACTCTGAATCTGTGGGATGTTACATATGATATTCAGAGTGGAGCTAGTTATTACTGCATAAAAACACCCAAGTCTACCTCCTAATTTCAGTGCGTGTTTGTTCATTCATTGCAGGTACATGGCTCACTTGAACGAGATGATGAGGTAATATGCACTTTATTAGACTGTGCTTCATCTCATCTCCTTCCTTTTTGACTGCGTTGAACTTGAACTATAATTGCTATTTACTTTTTACAAAACTTGGTAGGGGGTTGCATTTTAAAAGTGCTTTTTTTTTTAGCTGCATTTTCATGACCCTTGCTTCATATGACCATCATTAGGGATGTTCAATGAAATGAGTGAACTGACCAATCCATGTGCACCGACCCAGTCTAAAATGTAATCCCAGTTTTCATCTCTTTTATTTGGATCGGATTGGTATACTGACATATATTAAGTTGTTTTGTTGGTTGGGTAAGTTAAAAGTACAAAATTGTTAACTGCAAACCGACTTTTCAGTTTTCCTCTCTCTTCCCACTAGTTCTCCTCTATCCTTGGTTTCTTTCAGCTCATCTGCAAATCAGCTTGCATGAAATTAAAGCTAAAAGAATCTGACTTTACTGCATTTAAGTTATTTTTTCCTTCGAGTTTTGCTCTGTATATACTAAAAATTACATATATGTGTGTATATACATGTTTATGTATATATGTGTGTATATACATGTTTATGTATATATGTGTATATATACATATAGGGGTGTGTGTGTGTGTGTGTGCGTGCATGTATATATGTGTGTGTACATAAATATACATGTACATATGCATGCGTGCGTGCACACGCATACATGTATAACATATATTATCATCTTTCATCCACCTTACACTTGTGATCTCTCATTTAGTCTGTTAAAACCTTTGTTTAAGTGTTTTTCTTTCTCTCATCACTGCTTTTCTTTTTCAATTTATTTGGATTGTGGTCATTGATTAATTTATTTTTCCTGATCAATTCTCTTTGGCCATCCCATTTGCATATTTTATTTGGATTATTTTTCCCTTTCCTTTGGCCGACTCTTCAAATCAATTTCTAACCATTTATCTTTTGGGTTTTCTTGAAACTTGCATTTTCACCTCTAGAAAGTTAGCATTTCTAATCTAGAATTTATAAATTTATGTCCCATATTTTATGAAATTTCTGAATTTTGTGGGGGGAGAAACAATTCCTTACCATAATATCTGTTTTCCAGAGTAGATTGGCTAATAATAAGTAATATATATATATATATATATATATATATTATTTGAAATTCTTGATAATTGCTATTGATGAAATGGTGGTAGTGGTTGGAGAAGAAGCTTGTTTAATTCTCAGGGAAACCCAACACAACCCATAATTCACCCATTCATTTCTCACTGGATCAGGCTGAGTTTCAGTGAATAACTCATCCATTCAATTTTCCATTAGGTTGGGTTGGGTTCATGGCAATTTTGAATCAACCCAACCCATGCAGTCCTACCCATTGTTGGTTATATCTGCTGATGGCTCATGAAATTTCATCTTGATAATTAGTAACTGCTATGCTTATAAAGAAAGGAGGAAAATTATGGTTCCAGAAACTGATAAATATGCCTGCACCATATTTGCATCCTTATACCTTTCACTTGTTTCACTTTTTTTTTTCTTTAAATTGTATTCCATTGCATGTGGTAATTACCGTGATTATGAAATAAGTGTTCTTACCAAGAGATTTCTCAGGATGTCTATTTCGACGATGAATCTGCTGAAGTTGTCATTTCTTCGCTGCGTCTTGGAGATGACCAAGAGAGGTAAGCCTTGTTCTTTCTTCCTGTATTATATTTTTGTTAGAAATATACTTTGAATTCTTCACTGAATGTTTGATATTTGCACTTTGGACCTGTGAAGTGATATGAGCCACTTTTTTTTTTTTTAAGATGTTATTTGTAGTACATTTTCAGTAGTAAGTCCAGTTTTAGCAATTGTTCATATTTGCAATTCTAAATGACGATTTATTTTATCTTCCTATTTTCTATCAAAACTATTTTTCCTTTTCTTTTTTTTTAGTTTTTTGTCAGATCAAATTTACTCTCTATGAAGCCTATTCGCTCTAGGCTGAAGAGATGAAGATTTTTAACTCGTCCATCTCTGCTGTAAACTTAAAAATGGAGAGCAATTTGAAGAAATGACCTATAGTCTTTCGAGCACCGGATACTTTAGAGATCCATCAATTGTTTTCTGTTCATAGTTGAATTGATATCTCTAGCTTAATCTCTTATTAAGGATTTGTTAAATTATTGGTTTGCATTGAGATTTTTCCTATTCATCTTCAACGAACAAAAGTGTAAAGACCTGCTAATGAACAAATGAATGAAAGTTTTAAGTGTTCATTAGTTTTATCCATGAATGTGATGCAAAGCTTTACATGTTAGGTAGTGTCGTCAATGAGGTTTTTTGATGTTCTTTTTCGTGGTTTGATTTGGTGGTAGTTTGCTTATAATATTGAACTATTGGACTTGCTTGCATTGTGCCATTTCTTTTGATCCTCATACATGGTCCTTGGAATGAATAATGATTTCTAACCTTTTCTTCTGCTTGATTAGTTTTGAGGATGGTGTTTAAATTCTGTTACATGGTATGTAGTGTTTTGACTCGTCTGTGACGTTTTCAGCGGCTCCCTTTTCACAAATTCCAACTGGTTTGCTTTTGAGGATGAGAGAATTGCCAATGAGCGTTCTGCAGGAGCACTTGCTTCTTCTTCTCGTAATAATGAAGAAACTGGTGGTGTTGATGCTGCTGTCAATGATGAGGTCATGGTTGGAGAGGATGATGACATGGATGACACAGCTTCTTCTTCTCCAGCACCTCAACCAAGTTCAAGTAATTCCTCGGTCGACACTTTGTCTAAAGATACAAGGGAAATTAGGTCAAACGATAAACCACCGGCATGGGTTGAATGGAGAGAGACTCCAGATACCAATGATCCGTCCAATTCAGATGTACCTCGTGTGCCAAATGGTGAGCTTCAAATGGATTCAGAAAATCAGGGTGGTGATGCTGTTCCAGAAGCTGCTGCTTGTACTGTGTCTTCCGCAGATGTATTGGTAAATGTCGAAACTGCTGGTGCTGTGTCTTCCTCAGATGCATTGGTAAATGACAATAGCCTTACTGGTGCTGAGTCTTCCTCGGATGCATTGGTAAATGACGATGCTGCTGCTGAAAGTTTGCCGAGTGCAACAGATGAACCTTCTCCTGATGCCACTGCATCGTCAAAATCTTGTGATGAAAATGAAAGTTCACACACTACTGCTTCTGATGATGTGAAAATGACTGTAGAAACTGAAGCAACTCCAGAACCCAGCAGAGAGGAACAAACAGATATGGCCAAGGAAGCAGAGAACTAATGTAAATTCTCTGGAGTCATTTTAGTTGGGCTAACAACCAGCTAACAAAATACTTGGCAACATTGATCAGGTGGGAAGTTGAATACTGAGCTTATTGTTGGTTGAGTAGGTGATTGTGTTTTAGAGCTTCCTGTACATTGGTGGGCGCTGTTGTTTAGTAGCGATTCTTTTTGCCACCTGCAAAAGCTCGAAGCTTTCATTTTCGCGCTCTCACCCCATGGATAAAGGGAACTAATGGTGTCTTCTTTCCACCTTTCTTATCTGGCAATCCATTGTTTTTATTGATCTTTTAGCTTTAGCTGCTTCTTTTTAGTCTGTTTAGAAACTGGAATCATTACCTCGTACATGTTCCCCCCCTCTTCTTTTTAGCACGAGAACCTGTTCATAACATACGTTTGTCCTTTCACATGAATGTCAAAAGTATTGATTATAATTTTAATATAGAAATTACGCCTATAATTTTATAAAAACTGCAAGGATTTTAAGGTTATGAGTTTGGGAAATGTGATTTTGCGCTGTTTTATATCTGAGAAGCTGTTACTTTGCATGTAGCTATTCTTGAATGCCGATTTATTTGAAGGAATCGACAGCGTAGGGGCCATGACGCGACTTGTAAGCGTTGAGACGAGAATGCGTTGGTTTTCTCCGAGGACGGAGCTGCAAGCATAATTATGGAATCTTTTGATGGGCCGAAAAAAAGTATTAGTTAGTAAGTATTAAATCTTTGAAATATTATTTTGCATTTAGTAAAATATAGTTTTCTATTTTATTTTTGTAATGGTCCCTTTGTTATTTTTCCTCTCATTTTACTAAAAAATGAAAATTTATCCTGCCAAGTAAAAGAAGACTGAATAAATAGGTGAGAATGACAATATAGAGCCAGTGAAGAAAATGACTCGCTAAATAATATTATTATAATCACTGATCAACAGACACACACACAACTCCATTAACAGCTTTATCACTTCTAACAACTACTACATTATTTGATACGTTTGTTATTGCATGCATAACAAATCCTGTAGCCATAAAATCTTGTACATAAAATGAGTAGTGATAATTATTTATCCGGTTCGGAAATACCAACAAAGGAGAAAAATCCGCCACCCATTTTGTTCCGTTTCCGGTCACTGTTAACTTCCCAACAGTCGATTTTAAGGCCATACCGTCAGCATTGTTACGGTCGATCACGACTTGATGAATGCTAGTAAAATCTCCATCTAATGTCACTATTGATTTCATTTTTGTAGGTTTCCCATTAAACATGTTATTGAGAATATTGATCCCTGAAATTTTTCCCTTGATAGATTTCAACACAATATTGGCATCTCCAATAAATAATCCATTGGTAACATGGACTTGTAAAGGTTCTTCTATGACAATCGATGTAAAATCCAAGTAACAATTATCTAACCTAGTTATCGAAGCACCCATTTTAACTAAAATTCCTATGCCACCAAAACTTGTTGCCTTGTTATAACAATGCGCCCCTGTCACCAAATTGGCCTGGCCTGTTAATCGAATTCCAATTGCCGCTGCAAATATTACAACATTGGTAATTCCATTGTCATTACCTCTAATATCAATGCCTGTCCCCGAAAAATCCTTTTCGCCTTTGTCGCCCCCGACTGTGGAATGTTGTCCTAGGAAACAACTCGATACGAAGGTTTCATGTCCTCTTTCAACTAGGATCCCTTGTGTTGTGAAATGGAGAAAGAAGCAATGATCTATTCGGATTCTCGCTGAATCAACGATGAAAATTCCTCCTCCGCGATAACTCGAATCGAAAAGGATGTCACGGAAAATGATGGCTTCATAGTAAATGTTGTGAGTGTCGGCAATTTGTTGTTTAACGTTGATGAAATTTTGAGGATTAAATTCCTCCAAAGGCTGAGAATTTGGTGACCGTAGTTCAATGAGATGCCTATCACCAGGAAATGTCTCTGATGCTCTTAGCGTTCCTCCTTCTACCTAACAAGTTCAATAATTTATCACTTGTTGATGTAGCAAATGTGCAAGGATCCATTAGAAGACAGTAAAAATTGAAGGACTAAATAGAAAAATGTTTAAGCATGTTTTGCTACTGCGCCGTGCCTTATGTAACGTCAGATCAACCAAAATAGTTGATATTCATTGGTGATCGGATGGTACGCACTGCGAACTCAACTGTTTTCTCAACTTTTGCACACATGGAAGAACAAATGGAGGAAGAACAGAGAAAAGAAAACTAACCACGAGATTGCCGGAAGAAGAAGGAAAAGAGATGGGTTTACTGATTTTGTAAATCCCACCTTGTAAATCAATAACAATGCCACCTAAATCTTCAATGCCTGGCAACAGTGACCCACTCCCATTCCCCAACTTCAAGGCATCACTCAATGCGTTCAATATTGCTTCACTGCTCTCTTGAATTCCACTTGGGTCTGCTCCATACCCAACTGGATAAATTACTCTACCATCCTTGACAATCATAACAAAACATTGTTAGTTGATTTGATGGCGACAATATCATCCGAAGTAAGATCATAAGGCCTTTTTAATGGGTATTTTTGAATCTCAACATGTAAATGAAATAATGCACCTAATTTGACTCGCCTGTTTAGCTGCAGCTTGTAAACCAGAGTTGGGAGCTGCGGACAATTCTTTAATCTTTGTTTCAAAATCTATCACTTCCTTTTCTCTAACACCAAAACTCGTTGTTTGTTGGATGAGGAAGAGGGTGCAAATTGCCATTTTATTCCTTTTTTTTTTCTTAAATTTGGCACTGCAGAGGAAAATATATAAATAAATACGGCCAGAGGAAAAGTGAAGGCTTTACAGAAGGGTCCGTTAATACCAATAAATTGTTGAAAAAGACAGGCCAGAAATTAATGTAAAGTGACTCAACATATGTAATAATAATTAGTCGATAATTTTTTTTATTATATTTATTTTAAATATAAAATAAGTATTAAATATTATTAAAATTTTAAATATCATGTTAAATTTAAATTATTATTAAATAAGAATAGAATGGACAATGCTTTTTGAAATAGTAAAAAAAAAAAAAAAATTATGGACTACCGAAAGTCCGGTGTTTAAGATTTTTATTGAAAGTTCATATTCCAATGAATTCTTTTGTTCTGCCGACCTATGACCGACCACATAGTAAAAAAAACAAATGTAAAGTTTCAAACATAACACATCTCAAGCCAGGGCTGGTATCAATCGATTAACGTTTTATTAATAAAAAAATTAATTAAATCTATTAATATCATTTTTTTTAAATTATTAATAATTAATCAATTTATTACAATCAAATCATTCTATCGATTTTAATTTTTCGATTTGATTAATTTATCGTTTAACTATTAAAATTTATAATATAAAATAAAAAATTATGTAAAGTTTAATTAAATTTTAAATGTGCAAAATAATTTAAAATAAAAATAATAAAATAAACATAATTTACTGATCAAAATTCATATTCAACAAATTAATAAATAATATTATAAAATAGATTTAATATTTATTAAAAATTAACATATTTAAATTTAAATCAAATAAATATTTGGATAATATTAAATATTAAAATATAAACTCTAAAATATAAAAAAAGTAATTAAATGCTATTATATACATGATAAAAAATAATATATATATAAAAGTTTATCAGTTATTACATATTACTATATAATTAAAGAAAATAACATAATATAAATTTAGTTTCAAGTATTATATAAATTTTATAAAAAAAATATAAAAAATTAAAGTATAAAACTAAAAATATATTTTGAAATATTATTTTATGTAAGCTTTAGAGAAAAATAGAAAAAAATAAAAAAAATTTAAAAGTATAAAAATAAAAATATAATATATATTATATATGAACCGGTTAATCGTAAACTAACTGTTGATCGATGTATATAAAAGTTAAACAGTTATTACATATTTACTATATAATTAAAGAAAATAAGATAATATAAATTTAATTTCAAGTATTATATAAATTTTATAGAAAAATATAAAAAATTAAGGTATAAAACTAAAAATATATTTTATGTAAATTTTAGAGAAAAATAGAAGAAAAATGAAAAATTTTTAAAGTATAAAAATAAAAATATAATATATATTATATATGAACCAGTTAATCGTAAACTAACTGTTGATCGGTACCTAAAAATATAAGCCGTTGCTAAAAATCTAAAATGTAAAAATTAAAAATTATAATCGAATTCATTAAATTGGTTAACCATAAAAATCGATTCGATTTATAATCAATTTTACGATTAACTATATTTTCTATTTTTTTCTCAATCCTATCTCAAGCCCTGCAATTAGTTCTTTTTGACCAAATAAACAAATCCTACAAATCTAAATCATTAAATTTAGGGGTGTGCATAGATCGAGCTCGGGTCAACCCGATCTGAATATGATTAACCCGAAACCTGAATTAACACATATATTATCACCCGATCCGATCCTACTAGCATATCGGACCCCTACCTGATAATTTTCGGGCCCGAACCGATCCACCCAAAATTTTTATTTTTTAATTCATTTGTTATCAGCTTGAGGAATACAATACTAGCATATTCTTGTAAGCCACCAAACTAGACTGCTTTTTTTTTTTATAAGTAGCAAAAATTTATTAATTATGGGGAAAAAATAGTAACACTGAGAGCAAAGTTAGCCTGACAGACCCAGGAGCACAATGTCGAACCGTAAACTCTTGCTAAAGATAGAAACTACAACAGCATACAACCCAGGAAAAAGATCAAAATAAATGACTATAGCAAAAGCCTAAGAATTAGATACCCAGTAGAGCAAAAGAAACAAAAAGCCTAATACCATCAAACAACATTAAAATACATAGCCACAAGGAAGCAATGACCAAGATGATTAAGGCAGACCACTGATACCATCTGAGAAAGAGAAGAAAAAAGTGACCCCTCCAGAGCACCTTCAATCAGTAACAAGAAATGTCATGCTAGTCAACAAGCAAGCATTGATCAAAGCCAGGCAATAAAATTTGAATCGCGTCGAACTCCCATTTTAGCCAAATAATCTCTACCATGGAATATAACATCAAACAACCCAACAAACCAGCGATACGAGCTAGCCAAATCTAACTTAATAAAACATGTAAAAATAGAACAAAGGCCCTATACATAACTCTTCAGCCAAAAAGCCATAAACTGTGTTGACCATAGAACTTTGAACCACCCTATCAAGGGAGCAAACAACCACTGCCAGTAAGAGTTCATCCATCCCGCCACTCAAATGAGCCAAACCGACAACATAATCCAAGAAAACTGTAGCCCCTCAAACATTAGTTGAATAGAGAACTCCTGGCATCTGATGATGAAGCCAGCCAACAGAGTAAGATTTAACTGAGAGAAACTCAGACACCACTGCTATCCAATTCCAGCAAGAAAACATCACAACCATAGGAATAACAATAGTAGATAAGTGTCCTTTAAGAAAAATATATATATCGTTTTTACAGGAACAACGATGTCCTTTAATATATTGTATTCATTAAAAAAATGAGGAGAAATTGTACCTCCAAGCAAGACAAACTACACTGTCAAAAACCATACCTCAGATAGAAGCTCTATATCATCCATAGCATGAAGATCCAAAAGGCCAGCTCCAAAATCACCTCTAAACTTTAGGGAATAAAAACCATCAGATGCTGCAATGCCAACTGAAGTTTGGGCAGTAGCTGTGTAGGGCTTAGAAAGATAAGAAAATAATTCTCCGGCCTTACTTGCAGCTTGCAGTTGCCGATGCAATTGAACGGAGACAAAAAGAGATCAAATTGTACATGAATCTGAAGCTAGAGCCACGAGATTCTGGGCGGTGGACATCCATTCCGTTCACTTATTCGACGATGTTAATTGGGTGATGGCAGCGATGGACAATAGCAATTTGGGTGAGGTGTTAGGGATCGGCTACTGAAATCAAAGAAAGAGACGAGAGAGAGAGGTCAGCTGCTAATGGAGGAGAGAAAGGAGATGAAATCAGGTTTTTTTATTTATATAGTTAGTAAATCGGTTTGGTCGGTCGGATCGGTTTTAAAGGGTTTTCATCTGATCCGACCTCGAAATATTTATAATCCCTCTAATCGAACCAACCAACCTGATTAACCTCACCCAAATACGTCGGTTCGGGTTGGATTTTTTGGGTCGGTTCGATTTTTGCACACCCCTAATTAAATTCCTTCGCCTCTCCCATCTGTAATAGAAATTTTCATATTTTTGTTTTTTTTTAAGAAATATAGCATTATTATAATTAAAAATTTAATGAAAAAAATTGAAATTAAATTTTTTTCATATTTTATTAAGTGCAGATTATCATATTAAATTTTGACAATTTTTTTATATTTCTATATTAGTGAGATCAAAAAATAAATTATATGGATTATACTTGAATTTTTTTTTTTTTTTACTAGTTGGAAGCTCAAATTCATTTTCTTTATATATTATCAGAGCCATTAGATGTTGAGTTATCTATAGATTTTTAATTATATAAATTTTAGATTTTTCGTTTATATTTAGTCTTGAATATAGAAAGTATGTTAAGGGTCCAATATTAGTTATATAAAAATTTGAACAATTCTGACTTTATAAGTCAGTTTTTGAAATTAAATTAGTTTCAAACCTATTTTCTTAATCGACAAGATTTAAAGACAAAAAAAAAAGTTTTATTATTAATTATATTTTGATTTGTTAAAGATTTTGCTTTTAGAAAGTTTAATCCCTTAAACTTCAGTTTTCTTATATTTTGATGTCATTATACTTATTTAAAAAGATAGTGTTATATTTTAAAAGTATTTATTTAAAGAGGCGGGCACACCGTATGGCAAGATTTTGAAATCCTATAATACAAAAATAAATTCTTCTTAATATCTTATTTATTTATTTTAGGTTTCTCGTGGTATTTAAATATTTTTAAATTATATTTCATGAAAAAATTCAAAATTATAAATTCTCTATTCATGGACAAGTCTAATACAGAAGTTAGTGTTGAAATTGAGAAATTAGTCTAACTTAACCAAATTGTCAAATCTCAATTCATGGCGGCTCATGACAGGACGAGTCTGTCAAAACCTGCAACAAAAGTATTAGACGAAATGGAAAAGTAAGTCACCAACAAATATCTTCTTTTTTTTTTTTTTAATTATGAATTACACCGGAAATTATGGTTTTATTAACCATTAGTTTCTCTAATTATAAAAATTTGACAATAGGGATGTTCAAATTTGAAATAATTCATTTAATCTATTTAATCTAATTAGTTAATTTATTTTTTTATAATTATAATATGTTATTGTAAATCATATAATTCAATCTAATATTTCAAAAATATACATATTGATTATGAATTATTATATAATCCAACTAATTAACCCACGTTACACTTTTCTTCAAATACACTCTTATTTATACTTTTTTTTACTCATTTATTTTCAATTTTTATTATTTCATTTAAATTTTATTTAAAATTTATAAATTTTTTTCAAAAATATTTCTAATGATGCTCTAATACTATTCAAATTTCTGATACTATAATGAATATGAAAAATTAAGATAAGTTAAAAATTTCAAAAATTTTTGGTCTTCAAAGTAATTTTAAGATTCATTAATAGCTCTCTGTCACCTGGTACAAAAAAAACAAAAAAATTCTTAGTATATAAAGTTTGATTAGAAATACTTTAGAGTAATTATCACTTTAAACTGAAATTATTATTATATAATTAATTTATCAGTATAACATTACTGGATTGAAAATGAATTAATCATTTTTATATTAAAAAATAATAAAAAAAAAGTTCATATGTATATGGAAAATGGTAATCGGTATTGGGAATCTTTAATTTAAAATTTTAAAATTAAACTCTAAATAAATTTAAGGAAAAATTAAAAAGTTCTAAGCAGATGGGCCTTGGCATCCTATACTCGCTGATCTCGCACGGAAAGTATAAAGTTCGATTTAGTGTGCTGGGCCCAAATCTTGTTACGCCATATTAAATAAAGAGGAAATTACCCCAGATGACACTTTTTTTTAACTTTTTTCAAAAAATACAACCCCTTTTTATACCATTTCATAATTCTTACTTTTTTAATTTATATTTTAAAAAATATGACATTTTAATTAACACCAAAATTCAGTCAAACATAAAAGCCTCTGCAAAATGTCAGCTCTTGGCATGATTAAGAATTTGTAAAAACCCCAAGTAACAATGGAAGATAATAGCAAGCCCTTCCAAATATTCGTCAAGCTTCTTTACGACAAAACAGACGGCAAAACAACAAACATTAAATTCACAAAGCGGTACGTTGACGGCGAAGCCATCAAGCGTCGGATCTTCGAGATCACCAAACTCCCTATCAATTCCCAGCGCCTAATATGCAACAGGACACAACTCGATGGCTGCATGTTTCTTTTAACAGAGATATACTTTTTTCAAATGTAACATTGCCTTTCATGGTATTTGTGAAAGGAGAGATTCGAACAGTGTTATTGTTTGTTTTTTCTTTTTTTATTTGTCTGAGATGTGAATAACTATGAAGTTGTTTTAATTCTTTTGGATATATTATGCTGTTATTCTTTCATCTCTTTTGAACCTTTGGCTTTTTGCTTTAATGCTTTTCCTCCTTTACCTTTTGCTCTTAAAATGTTTGACTAGGACTAAAATTAATCCTTAAAAGCATAATTGAATCAGATGTTTAACGTCCTGAAAAAATAAGCATTTATGGAATAGAATGTTGCAGATGTTTATCTTGTTCACTGCAAATTGATTGTTCTAAACCGACAGCCTGCAGTCATTAAATCTTTCCATGTGTTTGACTTGAGCAATATTGATAATGCGTTGAATACTTGGGCCCTATCTATAGTATGTGTTTGCATGTAAGCTTGTCTTAGACTACAGAAGAAAACATTTTCCTTCTCATGTCAATCCAAAGTTCAACTAATCTGTCATTACTAGAAGTAAATATTCCCGGTATCCTTGCAGAGAAGAAAACACTCTCACACTAGTGAGAAGTTTCCACGCTGCACTATCCAGCCAATTCGGTGCCAGAAGCCAGCCCCTTCTCATTACATATATTAAATTAAACAAGTTAAGCAAGCTAAAATGGCATGTGGGACTAAGAGCTTGAGCTCTTGGTTATTCATTCAGTGAGAATGAAAGCCTCTGCAAGATGTCAGCTCTTGGCATTTTAATGAAGAAAGAAAATGCTTTGTAACTCAACCTAGCAAATAAACTGGAAAGCATTAAAAAAATAATTAAAAATAAATATGTACGTTGTTCATATCATCTTTAAGGCCCTTGACATATTCCACCATTGGATTACACACTGTGTATAGCATGTACATATTATGTGTACTAAATGCACACACTGTGTACTAGATGTACACACTATATACAGTATGTACACACGATGTGTACTAGATGTACACACTGTGTATAGCACATACACATGGTGTGTACATGATATATACACACTGTGTATAGCATATACATATTATATTGTGTACTACATGTACACACTGTGTACAGCATGTACACACGGTGTGTACTAAATGTACACGCTGTGTATAGCACATACACACGGTGTGTATATGATATACACGTTGTGTACAACATGTATACACGGTGCGTACTAGATCTAGATATTGTGTACAATATGTACACACTATGTGTACTAGATGTACACACCGTGTCCAGCATGTACACACGGTGTGTACATGATATACACACTGTGTACTTCTATATACACTGTGTGTATTAACTGTATACACCTTATGTACATGCTGTATACAATGTGTGTACTAGCTGTATACATCATGTGTATATGTTGTATACAATGTGTACTAGTTGTATACACCATAATTTTCATAATTTCTATGATCGTTCACCATAATTTCCATCTCTAAAACCTAATCATAGATATACCAAAAATACTAACTTCAACCATATGAAGTACAAATTTAATTGTCATCATCAGATTCCTTTTAGCTCATTATTTAGCCAAATTTCATTTCAATCAGATATTTATTCAAATATTTTTAGAATTTACCACTTCAATTTTTCTCCTTCTTTTCGTGATAATTAATATCTCCTCTCGTTTCTAGATGATTAGTAATAAACTATAATTAATGAATCACCCTTTATTATGAGCTGTTGAACGTTTGAAAAATGAAAGATTTATATATTTGCTGCTTTTCATAATGGTGTGACAGTAATTAAACGCGACATAAACTTTTGTAAAGACGTGCTTTTTGTCATTTTCTCGTCTTTTGTTACATAAACTTTTGACAGAACATGCATCAAAGGTAATTAGCTTGTCTTTAATTGCTTCTTATCTTATACAATTAATGTATATGGCTGTTCTTTATTGATTTTGTTAAATGTAATTTTCTCTAACATGGTCTAATAATTAAGTTGTTTCTAGGTATACCATGTATATTATGATGCTGGAGATATATACCGAGCATGATTCTTGATACGTTGAAATATTCTCCGATATTCATGGTAAAAAACAGGATAAGGACCCACTGAATACTCATCACGCATCATCATTGCAAGCTAATTGCATACAAGAGATAAGAATGATTTGTCGATTGTCTTTTTTGCATCAACAATAGTCTAAGTTTCAGAAAGATTACAGTATAGATTAATAAGAATTAAACAAACAGTAGCAACAACGTTGGTGTTATTTGAAGAGTTTTTTCTTCTCCTTCTTCTGTCATTTTTTTTTGTTTCTCTCTCTTCTGTTAGTGAGAGAATTTGAATTGAAGCTACCAAAATAAACTTCTCATCCAAGAGCTTCAAGATCCCACAGCAAATCTTGGAAAGATCGCCTTCAATCTTAGATCTATACTCCTTGATCTCTGCCATGGGGTCAGAGTTTGGCTCTCCTTCTGCTTGATGAAGGAAATGAATCTCCGCGAGGCATGGAGGGCGCCAATCATGTTCTTGTAGGCGATGGAGAGAAGGTTACGCTCCTCTCGATGGTTACGTAGTGGAGAATAGTAAAAAAAAGGTATTTTTGTTTGATAATACATAAAAGTTATATTTTTGAAAATAAAAGGTTGTATAAATGAAATAAAAAATTTAAAATGTTGTATTAATGAAAAAATTAAAGGACTATTGTATTTTTTGTTATTTTTATTTTTTATTTGTATATTTTTGTAAAAACCCCTTAAATAAATGGGAGTCTAGTTATTTTGAACTCAATTTTAATATAAGAAACAATATTAAATTTTAGGATCAATAATTTAATATAAGCATAGTAACTTTTTGATTTTTAGATTTATTAAAAAATTAAAATGTGAAGTTAATAAGATTTTTGGGTTTTTTGAACGTATTGAAAAGTCACTAGAACACATGCATTAATTGATTAAGTGGAATTATGAGTAATTTTTTTTTATTTTTAAAAAATAAACACATATTGAAAAAAATATTATGATATTACACATGTTATCTTTGCAAATTATAGCTATTGATCATCATTAATTTTTTTAAGAAATTTATATATAATTTTAAATTTTGTGGCACTATAAATTTATAAGCTTGAGGTATTTTAAAAATATTTATAAAAATAAAATTAATTTTTTATATTTAAAATATATAAATATGAATAATTTATATGTTTATAATATAATATAAAAAATTAATATAACTCATATAACCCACGTAAACTAACCAATCCAATATAAAAAAAATTTAATACATAATCCACCTGATTTGGATTGAACCCAATTCATTTAACAATTTAGGTAGATTGGAAAGAAAATCAGCTGTAATCCATCAAATTCATATTTGAACATTCTATTTGACATTAATGCTCCAAACTTTTATTGCGTTTTTTTTAAGATTTGGTGTAAATTTAAAAAATAATTAAAATTTCGTCGTTACAGTTAAAATAATTACTTTTTCTATTCTTTTTTATCTGTCATTTTTGAGTAAAATCTAAATTTTATTTATCTGTCACTTTTAGAGTTTTAATATAATTTAATTTATTTTTTCAATTTATTTTTCTTTTTTAATAAAGTTAGAATCAATTAGATTTGATAATTTAATTTTAATTACATAATTTAATAATAAATTTAAATCTATTTATTATTTTTTAATTTTAAATAAAATAATAAAAGTGACTGTTAAAAAAGAAAGAAGGGAGTAAAGATCTGGTATTTAAAAAAAAGCACAGAAAGTATTGTTTTACATCGGTACGAGATCAAATTTAAGAGGTGCCAAATCTAGCAAAAAAAAAAAAAAATACATGCACTTACCGTTTTTAAGTGAACAAAACGGTACCATTTTGATGTCTGATTTGAACTTGAGTGAGATGTCAAATATGGCTGAAAAAGCGACTCATGAATTTGCCATTTTTAAGTCAATAAAACGATTTCGTTTGGCATCAATTTAGTCACATATTTGGAATTTGTCAGTGGTACTAGATCTAATGCAAAACAACAGAATGTTTGTGATTTTTTAATTTTTTAATAGAAAAATTTGCAGGTGCATATAATTTGTTGTGCGCTGCAGCAGCACACAATAAATTCCGTGCCTGCAGTAGAGCACGGGACTTGGTCTTTAATTTTTTTTTTTAATTCTTGCTTTAAATACCCAAAATTAGACCTCCTCCTCAGCTTATGCCATCTTTCTAATTTCTTTCTTGTTTCCTCTTCCTTATTTTCTTTTGGTTTGAAGATTTCCATTTTCCATTCAATTTTCCTTTTGAATAGTTAATTATCATGGTAGAAATTTTGTTGAAGTTATTATAGAAGATGTTATTCAAGGTTAAAAAAAAGAGATAATAGTATGTGAATATATTACAAATTAATTTTGTTAATCAAATTTTAATTTTTGACTAACTTTATTTTCATTTTTAAATTGCAGGTATTGTTAACTTTGTAATATAATTCCAGTCAATATTATCAAAGGTAAGTTATTATTATTTAATTTATTTTGAAAAGTATCTTTAGTTTAAATCAAGATAATTAATTTATACGTGCAGCTTTATTTAACTGATTTTTTAATTTTTTTTACTATATGAAGCATGTAATTTATATAAAAAAATGAAATATATAAATTTAATTTAAAAATATTATTAGGTATCAACATATATATTATAACCTACTTGAAAAATTGGGTTTGCATGATTTGTATACAAAATTGATAATTGATAATTTATTTCTTATTTTTTTTATTTATATTTAGAAATTTGGTATATACAGTTGATGCATGTATTATAATTTGGTAACGAAACAGTAATATAATAAATGTTAATGTCATAAAAGAATATAATTTATTTTAAACTCATCCTATAATATTGTAAAAAAATTAAATATTAAAAAATTATATTTATATAACGTATATTCTTATGAATTTTCATATGAAATTGATAATTGACTATCTATTTTTATGTATATTTTTATATTGATATTAAGGAATTTGGTATATAAAGTTGATGTAATGGCCTTAATACTGGGTCAGTCGTGACCAGTATTTGTCGATGGTAAATAGTGCTTTTCAGGTCCGAAAGGATACCAAAAAATCAAAAATATTTTATTGGATCATCGAAAAGTATTGGTCATGGAGAGTCCGGGGTTGAAATTTGAAGTAAAATTGAGATCAAATGAGCCTCCAAAGGTCAAAAATACGAAAAAAGTAGCGAGTCAATTTCTCTGATAGAAAAGGTAACTTGATTTTGCGTAAATAATTAAAAATAGTAAACGAACTCTGAAAATTATCAGATTTTGTATGCTTATATGAATTTTGTGTATAATATTTTAGTGATGAGAATGAAATTTTTCGGTGACACCGACAGTTATCGAATCGGACCGATAATGAACTCAAATTGAGCCAAAAATTTATGTACTAGCTATTTTTGACATGATAAAATTGATGAAATCATTTTTGAAGTGAATTGAAGTGAGGAAGATAGAGGAATTGGTTTGGACCTTAAATAGCATAAAATAGGCTTTGATTTTTGATTGGGCTAAGCCCACTTTTGGGCCCAATGAGAGGTATTTGTAGGGATAAAATCTGGAGAATTTTTCAGACTTTTCCAGCTCTCTTTCCCTCTCCTTGTGTTGGCCAAACCATAGCTCTCTACCTTCTCTCTTTGATTTTTCTTCTTTCACTTCAAATCTCCCATAACTTCCAATATAAAAACTAAAGTTCCATCTCTCTAGATCACCCTAGTAGCCTCAATCAAGTGGTTTGAGCAAATAAAGGATAGAAATCAAGTGGATAAAGAAAATAGGGTAAATTGAAATTTGAGAAATTTATGGGTTTAAATTAATTCTTTAGTGTTTTTCCATGGATTTTGAGGTGTAGTTTATGATTATGAGCTTGGATTTTACATTTGAAAAAAAAAAAGAAAACTAAGCTTGTTTGGGCCGGCTATGGTAGGTGTGAAAGGTGAAGGAAGAGTTTCAAAGGATAAGGGCAAAGAGAAGGAAGTCTAGGCACTCTTGAATAAGATAAATTGGTATGTGGCTAATAAATCTAAGTATATTCTATTTTATTGAATTAATTTCTTTTATGTATTTGGGAAAAAAATTGCTATATTGTTTAATAAATGAAATTGAGATAGGGTAAATGAACTTGAGACATAATTAATGCTATGTATATGATTAGAATGAAGAAAAATAATTTTTAAGGTTATGTTAGTATGATGGCTGAAATCTTCCCTAAAGAAAAAATAGTGATTTTTACATGAAAATAGTAATTAGTAGCCTAAATTAATTATAAATGTCATATTTATCATCTATGAATTTTTATATGATTTATGAAATTTAATGAAAATTTTTAAAGCTTGATAATGGGTTATGTAAGTAGTGAAAATGAGAAATTATAGGGAAATAATGAATATATTAAGTACATATGGGTAATAGATGTGAAATAATGTGTAAATAAATTGTTAGAGAATTTATCCATATTATATGAATAAATGAGAAATAAAATGTTAATTATGTACAATGAGAAATATTGAATTATTGGAAAATAATTCAGTAAAATGAAGGAATAGTGATAAGAAACATGAAAAGTGTGCATATAAAATTTTAATAAATTTATATGCAATATTAAAGTATTTTTGAAATAAATTGTGTAATATGTAAAAGTAAAAGCATGTACAGTAATGCATTTAAAAATAACCAGAAAGTAAAAACTAGCTCAGGATATAATTGGTTGGCCATAGGGATATCTCTGTACCGCAGTACAAGTCATGATGACTTGCTATGCTATGGATTGGATCTTTGATTACCATGGCTTCTCTGTCTCTGTACTCTGATCTGTGAGAATTGGCCCTCTAGGGGTCATTTCTTTATCTCTGTTGTGGCCTTGTGGGGTCCACATCCCATGTATCCGATTTGAGATTTTCTGCCGGGTCAAAACTAGTGGCATAAGAAAAATAATATGAGAAAATGTGAAAGAGAAGTGAAAAATGTTAATTAAAAGTGAAAAAGGACTAATTTGAAAGAAAAAGAAAATTTAGGAGCAAAATCGTAATTTTTCCCAAAAGAGTAAAAATTAAGCAAATTAATTAAGAATTACTTAATTAAGGATAAAACAGTCAATTAATGGTTAAAATGTGTTAATATGAAGTTTTATAGTCAATAAGGACTAAAATATAATTTTACATAAAAAAGCATAACTAAGTGTAAAATTAAGGTTAAGTACCTTAATTAATGGCATAAATGTTAAAAAGAAGTATAAAAGGCTAAATTCGTAATTTAATGAGAAAAAGGGATTAATTGATAAAAAGGTAAAAGTTTGAATTAAATGTATAATTTGATAATAAATAAGTATTTGATGAATATAAGTGTATTAGAAAATTAAATTGTTCATTTAAAAGCAAAGGTTCATTTGATTTTGCTTAAAAAGTTAAAATGAAGATTTTTTGCATAATGAAACTTTTTAAGTGGAGTTTAGGAAATATTTAGATTATTAGTCACCACTGGACGTGTCAAGTGCTCAGCGTATAGTTGTGACTGCGTGTAGGTTTGCAGGAGTGGGAGCAAGAATATTCTCTGAAGGATTTCTTTTGATGTACATAGAGTTTTAGAACTTTTTGGCATGTATATATGTATATAAACTTTAACTTTGGTTAGGTAAATGATAAACATGAGTTATTTGTAGTTGAGCTATATTTTGGATATATGAGATGGATGGATGATTATGATTGCTATTATTGATTGTTGTGCCTTTGAGAGGTTGTGTGAATTGTCTGCATTTCAGGGGGTTAGCACTATGTACAACCGTTATATTGCAAAAATTTTATTAAATATATAGTATTTTGGACAGTTATAGGTCATTGGCGAATGGTTGTTATTATATCTAAGTATATGTGAGTAAGTTGAATAGACTAAGTTGGAAAAAAAAATTTCGGCCTTTGGTACACCGGTACAGTGTTAGGAGAGATAAGGGTGTTACATTTTGTGGTATCAGAGCAGTGGTTTAGGCGGTTCTAAGATCGGAGTGGGTGAAATATTTGATTTAAATAAATTATATACATGCCAATTGTTATGTTGAGAAGTTGTTTTGGAATTAATGTATTCTTGCTCCCTTTTGTTTTATAGTGAAAAGATGTCTGGAGAGCCGAGCTGCGAGGCTGGAGATAATAGGAGCGAGGCCTCAAGTAATATAGGGCAACAAGAGGTCCTACAGCAGCAGGCACCTCCACCAGTAGCGCCTCCTACACCTCCTCCTCCTCAGCTAAATTTTCTCAATTTGATGTCAGACTACATCCAGCAGCGACTCCAGGCTGCTCAGGCTTAGGCACCACCACTAGTGATTCAGGTTTAGCCGCCTGCTCTGCCTAGAAGAAAGCCTATTTTTGAGTAGTTGAAAAGATTGGGGGCTGAGGATTTTTCTGGTTATGATCCCTTGACTCCAGCCGCTGTAGAGGAGTGGTTATTCAAGATCAAGAAGTTATTTGAGATCACTCACATTCTTTTGGAGGAGAAATTCAAGGGTATCATTGCTTTATTATAGGGACCAGCGTTCATTTGGTGGGATTCTGTCAGGAAGCATACACCTGCAGATCGTCTAAACTGGGAGTTCTTTATTGATCAGTTTGAGAAGAAGTACATTGGGGCTGAGTACAAGATTTCCATGTAGGATGCCTTCTGGAGATTGAGATAGGGAAATCGTTCAGTGGTTGAATATGACAGAGAATTTGAGTGCTTATTTGGATGAGGGCTTGGCTACAGAAGAAAAGTTATGTCAGCGTTTTGACAGAGGACTGCATACTGAGCTGAGACAGATTATTGGGGTTCAACATTACCCTAATCTGCGGTCCATGATTGACGCAGCTCTTAAGTTAGAAGCTACTCAAGTTGAGGAAGCAGTGAGGCAGTCCCAATTTTAGCAGAAGAGGAAGCAGGGACAAAGTAGTGGCAAGTTTGGACATAGTAAAAAGCAGAAGGGTTAGCAGTCACCTCAGGGCCACCCACCAGCGGGCAGGGTCAGGTGCCTCCCGTGGCAAATCTACAGCCACTACAGCTTCTAGTACACCCAGAGGCAGTGATAGAGGGATGCCAGTTTTGTGTGATCATTGTGGGAAGACTCATTCTAGGGAGTGCAGATTGCTGAGTAGAGCTTGTTTTAGGTGTGGATCCCGAGATCATCGTATTAAAGACTGTCCTTTGCAGCAGATTGCTCCAGCCGCCCACCTGTATCTGGTACAAGGTCATCAGCTCCATGAGGACATGGTAGGGAAGCAGCCCCTAATACTTCAGATTTTAGACCAACTGGCCAGTCACCCCATGGACAGAGGCGATCAGGGAGATAGACCTACGCTGTCAGAGCCCGTGAAGAGGAGGATGCTCCTGATGTGATAGTGGTAAGTTTATTCTGTTATCTGATTTTGTGTATGCATTGATAGATCCTGGCTCTACACACTCTTACATTAGCACAGAACTGGCACGGGAAAAAGGGATGAAGAGGCCTACTTGGACCAGAATATCTTGGTGAGTAATTCTCTGCGGCATAGTGTAGTAGTGAATAAGATTTATAGACAGTGTCCTATCGATGTCCAGGGATATGTATTCCTGGCCAATCTTATTGAATTGCCCTTCCGAGAGTGTGACTTGATCCTTGGGATGGATTGGTTATCCGTCCACTAAGTGACCATTGACTGCAGAAGGAAAAGAGTCACCTTACAGCTTCAAAATGGTGATGACGTTACTATTGTGGGGGTAAGATATGATTTTTTGTCTAATGTGATATCCGCTACTGCAGCAAAAAGATTGATTAGAAAAGGCTGTGAAGCATATATGTGTTATGTAGTACAAGCGAAGAAAGACAACTTAAAGGTGTCAGATGTACCTACTATTAGGGACTTCCAGGATGTGTTTCCAGATGAGCTTCTAGGCTTACCACCTGATAGAGAGGTGAAATTCTCCATTGAGGTCACTCCTAGTACTGCTCCTATCTCTATTGCTCCGTATTCTATTGCTCCGTATAGAATGGCACATGCAAAATTGAAAGAATTGAAGATTCAGCTTCAGGAGTTGCTTGATAAGGGGTTTATTAGACCCAACACTTCTCCTTGGGGAGCACCTGTCATATTTGTAAAGAAAAAGATGGGACTTTTCGATTGTGCATAGACTACTGACAGCTGAATAAAGTGATGATAAAGAACAAGTATCCCCTCCCTCGCATCGAAGACTTATTTGATCAGCTTAAAGGAGCATGTGTCTTTTTCAAGATAGATTTAAGATCGGGTTACTATCAAATAGGGGTAAAAGAAGCTGATGTGCCCAATATTGCTTTTCGTACTAGGTATGGCCACTATGAGTTTTTAGTCATGCCATTTGGACTTACAAATGCACCAGTGGCCTTCATGGATTTGATGAATAGAGTCTTCCACCCTTACTTAGATCAGTTTGTGGTGGTTTTCATCGATGACATATTGGTGTATTCCAAGACACAAGAAGATCACGACAGACACTTAAGGATTGTTTTACAGACCTTGATAGAAGAGCAGTTATACACTAAATTTAGCAAATGTGACTTTTGGCTGAATGAAGTATCATTTTTGGGTCATGTCATATCTGCAGAAGGCATTAAAGTGGATCCTTCAAAGATTGAAGCAATCCTTCAGTGGAAGCCACCCAAGAATGTGACTAAAGTGCGGAGTTTTTTGGGTTTGGCTGGGTACTATAAAAGATTCATCAATGGCTTCTTTACCATTGCAGTTCCCTTGACACGACTGCTACAGAAAAATGCTAAATTTGTGTGGACTGACAAGTGCCAGGAATGCTTTGAGAAGCTAAAGACTATGTTGACAGAAGCTCCTATCCTTACTTAACCTGAGTCAAGCAAGGATTTTGTGATCTACAGCGATGCTTTCAGGAATGGTTTAGGCTGCGTTCTGATGCAGGAGGGTAATGTGATAGCTTATGCCTCCTTGTAACTCAAGACTCATGAGAAAAACTATCCTACTCATGATTTAGAGTTAGCATCCATTGTTTTTGTATTAAAGATTTGGAGGCATTACTTGTATGGAGAGAAATGCTATATTTATTCAAATCACAAGAGTTTGAAGTATTTGCTTACCTAGAAAGAACTCAATCTCAGACAAAGACGCTGGTTGGAGTTGATTAAAGACTATGATTGCTATATCGACTACCATCCATGAAAAGCAAATGTAGTGGCTGATGCGCTCAACAGAAAATTTATGTCAGGTAATGTTAGTGCTTTTAAATGAACTTGTATAAGGCATTGATAAGTGTAAATGATTAATAGTGATCTTTGCAGCTCTTCGGGCAATGAACACTAGCTTAAGTTTGGTAGCAGATGGAGATATAGAAGCTGAGCTACAAGTTAAACTAGACTTTGTGCATAAAGTGAAAGCGGCTCAGAAGGAAGATGACCTGCTAATGGCTATTGTAAACAAGCTTCAACATAGTAGTGAAAGTGACTATTCATTGTCTAGTGATGGAAGCCTTTGTTATAAAGAAAAACTTTGTGTACCAGCTCACGAAGATTTGAAGAAAGAGATTTTGATAGAAGCACACCATAGTAGCTATGCCATGCACCCTGGAAGTAACAAGATGTACCAAGATTTGAAAGCTTACTATTGGTGGACAGGTATGAAGCATGATGTGACTGAATTCGTGGCTAAATGTCTGATATGTCAACAGGTGAAAGCAAAACATCAAGTTCCTTTTGGACTACTTCAACCACTTGTTATTTCGGAATGGAAATGGGATCAGGTGACCATGGACTTTGTGAATGGTTTACCTGTGACTCAGTGGAAGCATGATGCCATCTGGGTAATAGTTGACCGCCTCACCAAATCAACTCATTTCTTTCCAGTACGGATGGACTTCTCTTTGACCATGCTGGCAGAACTCTATATAAAGGAGGTGGTTAGATTGCATGGAGTGCCCACATCCATTGTGTCAGACAGGGATCCCAGATTTACTTCCCATTTCTGAAAGAGTTTCCAAGATGCTCTGGGTACTAGACTTCGCTTTAGTATAACATTACTTAGATTGATGGCCAATCAGAAAGGGTGATTTAGATATTGGAAGACATGCTTAGATGCTGTGTTCTTGAGTTTGGCACCAATTGGGAAAAAAATTTGCCATTGGCCGAGTTTGCCTACAATAATAGCTATCAATCCAGTTTGAAAATGGCTCCATTTGAAGTATTATATGGTAGGAAGTGCAGAACTCCCTTGTACTGGACTGAACTGAGTGAGAGGAAACTTTTGGGTTCAGATTTGATTCGTGACTCTGAAGTAAAGGTCCAGATCATAAGAGTAGATTGAAGGAAGGAATGGATCGATAGAAGTCATATGCAGATTTATAAAGGAAAGATATTGAGTTGTAGGTCGGAGATAAGGTCTTCCTAAAGGTATCTCCATGGAAGAAAGTTCTGAGATTTCGAAAGAAGGGAAAGTTAAGCCCTAGATTATTGGTTCATATGAGGTATTTTAGCGAGTGGATCCCGTGGCCTACAGGTTGAAACTTCCATTTGCTTTGGAGAAGATACATGATGTCTTCTATGTGTCGGAGGCAGATACAGGTCCGATTCGAGTCATGTGATAGCACCAGAAGAGATACAGGTTCAGACTGACATGAGCTATGTAGAAAAACCAATAAAGATTTTGGCTAGGGAAGTCCAACAGCTTCGGAACAAACAGATTCCATTGGTGAAAGTCCTGTGGCATCATCATAATGTTGAAGAAGCGACGTGGGAACCCAAAGCAATAATGAGACAACAGTATCCTCTACTTTTCAGTTTAGGAAAATTTTGAGGATGAAATTTCTTTTAGTAGGGGAGAAATGTAATGGCCTCAACACCAGATCGACCGTAAACAGTACTTCCTGATGGTAAATAGTGCTTTCTGGGCTCGAAAGGACACTCGAAAGTCAAAAATATTTTATTGGACCATCAAAAAGTATTGGTCATGGGGAGTCCGGGGTTGAAATTTGAAGTGGAATTGAGGTCAAATGGGCCTCCAAGATCAAAAATACGAAAAAGGCAACTAGTCAATTTTCCTGGTATGGAAGGTGAATTGATTTTACGTAAATAATTAAAAATAGTAAACGAACTTCAAAAATTGCCAGATTTTGTATGCTGACATGAATTTTTGTGCAAAATATTTTAGTAATGTGAATGGAATTTTTCGGTGACACCGGCAGTTGTCGAATCGGACCGATAAGTTTGAATCAGATCGATAACGGACTCCAATTGAGCCAAAAATTTATGTACTAGCTATTTTTGATATGATAAAAGTGATGGAATCATTTTTGAAGTGAATTGAAATGAGAAAGATAGAGGAATTGGTTTGGACCTTAAATAGCCTAAAATGGGCTTTAATTTTTGATTAGGCTAAGCCCATTGATTAAGCCCAATTTTAGGCCCAATGAGAGGTATTTATAGGAATAAAATCTAGAGAATTTTCCAGACTTTGCTAGCTCTCTTTCCCTCTCCTTGTGTTGGCCGAACCATAGCTCTTTACCTCTCTCTTTGATTTTTCTTCTTTCACTTCAAATCTCCCATAACTTCCAATATAAAAACTAAAGTTCCATCTCTCTAGATCACCCTAGTAGCCTCAATCAAGTGATTTGAGCAAATGAAGGCTAGAAATCAAGTGGATAAAGAAAATAGGGTAAGTTGGAATTTGAGAAATTTATGGGTTTAAATTAATTGTTTAGTGTTTTTCCATGAATTTTGAGGTGTAGTTTATGATTATGAGCTTGAATTTTGCATTTAAAAAAAAAGAAAACTAAGCTTGTTTGGGCCGGCCATGGTAGGTGTGGAAGGTGAAGGAAGAGTTTCAAAGGATAAGGGCAAAGAGAAGGAAGTCTAGGCACTCTTGAACAAGATAAATTGGTATGTGGCTAATAAACATAAGTATTTTCTATTTTATTGAATTAATTTCTTTTATATATTTGGGAAAAAATTGCTAAATTATTTAATAAATAAAATTGAGATAGGGTAAATGAACTTGGGACATAATTAATACTATGTGTATGATTAGAATGAAGAAAAATAATTTTTAAGGTTATGTTAGTATGATGGCCGAAATCTTCCCTAAAGAAAAATAGTGATTTTTACATGAAAATAGTAATTAGTAGCCTAAATTAATTATAAATGTCATATTTAGCATCCATGAATTTTTATATGATTTATGAAATTTAATGGAAAATTTTAAAGCTTGGTTATGGGTTATGTAAGTAGTGAAAATGAGAAATTATAGGAAAATAATGCATAAATTAAGTACATATGGGTAATAGATGTGAAATAATGTGTAAATAAATTGTTAGAGAATTTATCCATATTATATGAATAAATGAGAAATAAAATGTTAATTATGTACAATGAGAAATATTGAATTATTGGAAAATAATTCAATAAAATGAAGGAATAGTGATAAGAAATATGAAAAGTGTGCATATAAAATTTTAAGAAATTTATATGCAATATTAAAGTATTTTTAAAATAAATTGTGTAATATGTAAAAGTAAAAGTATATACAGTAATGCCCTTAGAAATAATCAGGCAGTAAAAACTAGCTCAGGATATAATTGGTTGGCCATAGGGATATCTCTGTACCACGGTGCATGTCATGACGACTTGCTATGCTATGGATTGGATCTTTGATCACCATAGCTTCTCTGTCTCTGTTCTCTGCTCTGTGAGAATTGGCCCTCTAGGGGTCATTTCTTTATCTCTGTTGTAGCCTTATGGGGTCCACGTCCCGTGTATCCGATTTGAGATTTTCTGCCGGGTCAGAACTAGGGGCATAAGAAAAATAATATGAGAAAATATGAAAGAGAAGTGAAAAATGTTAATTAAAAGTGAAAAAGGACTAATTTGAAAGAAAAAGAAAGTTTAGGGTCAAAATCGTAATTTTTTCGAAAAGAGTAAAAATTAAGCAAATTAATTAAAAATTGCTTAATTAAGGATAAAATAGTCAATTAATGGTTAAAATGTGTTTAAATGAAGTTTTATAGTCAATAAGGACTAAAATATAATTTTGCATAAAAATGCGTAACTAAGTGTAAAATTAAGGTTAAGTACCTTAATTAATAGCGTAAATGTTAAAAAGAAGCATAAAAGGCTAAATTCGTATTTTAATGAGAAAAAAATGGATTAATTGATAAAAAGGTAAAAGTTTGAATTAAATATATAATTTGATAATAAATAAGTATTTGATGAATATAAGTGTATTAGAAAATTAAAATGTTAATTGAAAAGCAAAGGTTTATTTGAATTTGCTTAAAAAGTTAAAATGGAGAATTTCTGCATAATGAAACTTTTTAAGTGGAGTTTAGGAAATATTTAGATTATTAGTCACCACTGGGCGTGTCAAGTACTCAGCGCATAGTTGTGATTGCGTGCAAGTTTGTAGGAGCGGGAGCAAGAATATTCTCTGAAGGATTTCTTTTGATGTACATAGAGTTTTAGAACTTTTTGGCATGTATATATGCATATAAACTTTACATTTGGTTATGTAAATGATAAACAGGAGTTATTTGTAGTTGAGCTATATTTTGGATATATGAGATGGATGGATGATTATGATTGCTATTATTGATTGTTGTGCCTCTGAGAGGCTGTGTGAATTATCTGTATTTCAGGGGGCTAGCACTATGTATAGCCGTTATATTGCAAAAATTTTATTAAATGCATAATATTTTGGACAGTTATAGGTCATTGACAAATGGTTGTTATTATATCTAAGCATATGTGAGTAAGTTGAATAGACTAAGTTGGAAAAAAAAATTTTCGACCTTTGGTACACCGGTACAGTGTTAGGAGGGATAAGGGTGTTACAGTTGATGAATGCATTGTAATTTTTTAACAAAATAATAGTACAAAAATCATTAATTTCATAAAATAATATAGTTTATTTTAACTTTATAAAAGAAAAACATAAGTAAAATCTAAATATTAAAAATTTTATTTTTATATAATATGTATTTCACATTATAGATGGTGTACACATATTTAGCTCTATGAGCAATGATGAGTGGTATTGCAAAAGCAATTGTCAAGCAAAAATAGAATTATTAGTATAGCAGCCGAATTGAAAAAGGGCATAACAATATGCGATGATATTATTAAAATAAGTAAAAAATTACAAGATATTATAATGGAAGGATATTTCAAAAATTACAAGATATTATAATGGAAGGATATTTGATTGTAGACACAAAGATGGTGAAAACTCATAGGATGATAGTAGCATTAACTTATTGGAAATCTATCATGAAAATTTAGAATATGTCTCATGTGACAAAATACAAGGAACTAGTATTGATATTTGTGAAAGATGTTATTTACATTAGTGATGATATATATTTTTTAAATTAGAGATACAATGTGAGTATTTTAAAGAACTTATTGTATGTGGTATAATTATAATAAATGGCCTAAATATTATATTCATTAGAAAATTTAAAAAATTAGGCCTGTATGAATGAAAATGTTAGTATATTATGTTCAAATTTACATCTCATTTTCATTTTAAGTGTTTTTTTTATCAATTAGTAAGGTTAATTATTTAATGTTATTATACTACAAAAAATCGATTTTACTGATGGACTCAGATTTCGTAGGTAAAATTAAGAAATTACTGATAGATTACCGACTAAATTGATAATGCGTAGGTAAAAAAATGAATTTTATAAACGATGACATTTTTATCGCTAAAATTAATAATTCATTGCTAAATTTGGCAGGAAATGTTGGCACCAATTGTTAGTGACCGCTTTACAGATGGTTACGTTCGTCGATAATTAATTTTATCATTTAACTTTTGTAGTGACAAAATTTTCGTCGGTAATACAAGCATCCTTGGAGATTTATCGACAGATATTGTGATGGATTTTTATTTCGTTGGTAAATAAATGTAGGAAAATTTTGGCACCAAATACAGCGATGAAAATTTAAGGTGATGGATTTATAGTTGTTGCTATGGCTATTATCGTCGATAATTTCGTCAGTATGCTTTTAATAAAATTTTTTATATTTAATATTAGTAAAAATATTTAGGGTTAAAAATCCCCCAATGTCTCCTCTCTCTTTTTCAATCAAGCCCTAGTCTCGATATTTCTCTCAGCCACTCCAACATTCGATGGCGAGGTTACCCCCATCGGTGTTTCACCATAGTCGCCATCTCAACAAAGTTCTCTCACTATCCCTCTCCCTTGCTCTATTTTTGTCTCTTTCCCTTTCTCTCTCTTCTTGAATCTATCTATATTTCTTCTTCATTTAATCTATCTCTATCGTACTTGAAGCTCACTTGTAGTTTTTTATTTAGGTAATAAAAAAATGTAACTAATCTATCAATTAGCCCATCAGATTGTTAAAGGGATAGAGGAATAGTGCTTATGCTCGGGAGCTTATTAGAAAGGGATTTTATGGTCGAAAGGTCTGCATGCATTTTTCAAGGTAAGGTTTTTTTTTGTTAGTTTTGTTAATTTGAAGTTCTATTTTTTTGTTCTTTGAGATTTTTTCTGATGTTTATTGTATTTATGTTTTCTTATGATGATGATTGATCTCTTAATCCCTGGTAATTGGTTATCTCCCCTTGTTGTGATGATTCGTTATGTATGCTCATCTCTCTCTCAAAATGTTTTATGCACCCTTTCACCTTTTACACTATCACATGTACCATTTTAAGCACAAACTTCATTTCTATATATACTAGAAACCTACCGTGTATATGATGTTCATCAATTAAACCAGATAATTAGCCATTCTTAAATCAAGATTACTTTATAAGAAAAAGATAAAGAAAGATAAATTCTTCTCTACTATTGAGATTATATCAAGAAATGCTACATATATGTAGCAATTAAAACTATACATATATATGGATGATTTAGTCTGTAGTGCCAAAGATTTTTTTTAAAAAGAAAAATTGAATAAGCATTTGAAACTGATCGAGTGGTTTCTGATGGAATTGAAAGTAGTGGTCTCTCAAATGGTAATTGGTTATCTTCCTTTGTAATTAAGAAGTTATGTTGATTCTTAGTTCATTAATCTGGAAATTTTAGTTTTCTTGATTGTTATGACTTTTTCTTTGCTAGTTTTGTTGTTACTTTTATATTTTAGTTGCCTTGTGTTTAAGGAGTCTAATCTTGTACTTTCATATTGACAATAATGTTTGGCTCATAAAAAAAGAGGATGATAGGTACTTGGATTCTCAACTCAACTTTTGGCATGTCTTCTTGAGTATTTCTTTTCTATCACTAAAGAAACACTATGTGCTTTATGGCTGTAATAGAACCTTTGGTTTCTATTGAGAACTTCTATTCATGAATAATAGTTGTACAAGCATTTCTTGTTTCACTTTCTACCCCATCCTTGCTATTTACTCTATTTTCATATGAAATATGTTGTGAGATATTATATATCTTTTCTTTCTTATGATAACTATTCTTTATTTTTTCATTTCAAATAAGTAAGCTTAGCAAGATGTTATCAGACATAGCCTAGGCTTAACCTGCTAAAAACATTTTAAGTGATGTATGAGGATGAATAAAAAAGACCTTGAGTTTCTTATAGGGATTTCATGTTGTTCTACTTTCTTCAAAGATAATTATTTATCAGTAATCTTTATGAGATTTCTTTCTTTCTTTCTGTTCCTTTCAAATTAATATAGTGAGAATGAGATGAAATCTTATTCTAGCTATTTTCTAAGTCAAACTTCTTTTATATGGTGAGATAGATTTGGTTTGTATTTTACAGTTTTTCCCTTCTGATGTTTTCAATGATCTCTTATTATTTCATTTTAGTTATATTACTAGGATCTACTTTCATATATCTCTTATTCCTTGATTTTGGCTTCTACTGATTTTACTAATAACAGTGAATCGATCTAGGATTCTTTAAAGTTTCTCATATTAATTACTTTTTGAATTTGATTCATAATTATAATTATTTTATAGAATGAACTCAGACCCCAAAAATAAAAAAATAGCAACAATTAGTAATCCTGATGTTTTGAGTCATTCTTGGTTAGGTATTATATGCAGGATAATGATGTTATTATTGATGATGCTTTTTTTGTACTATTTTCTTGCAATTACTTCCTCCATTTTTATACATTTGACGTTTAAGGTAAATTGCCAAAATCAATAATCTATTAAATAGGCTATAAAAATGATTAATTTATCCTTATTACTCTCTTTTTAAACTCTATTTTCCACACTAACATTATCTCTCTTCATAATTATGTGGCTTAATTATACATTTTTCCACACTTCTAAAGCATTCATTTTTTTTTCTTTTGTTAGAGAAAATCTAAATATCATCATCCTCTTAAATAGTGTTATGCAAAAACTCTTCATATTCTTAATTGAAGATTGCAATTCTTTACTTTCTTTGAATATAGTGTTCATTTAAGATGTGCATATTAAATAAGGATAAATATGAGATAAACTAACCAAAAGTATATCAAAACCTTAAAACAACATTTATAAAGGAATTTTTTAACAACCCTTAAACGTCAAATATATAAAAATGGAGGGAGCATCTCTCATTTATCTTATCTATTTTTGTAGGGATTGTAGGCTTCTTATTTAGTTAATGCCACCTGACCTCATATCTAATGTGTTTATTAATTAATAGATCTTTGAATTTTACTGATATGTAATATCGATTTTCAATTCAATGTATCTGTGTGGTTTTACTCTTTTAAGTAGTTAATATTTGTTAAAATGAGCTTGATTTTCAACTCTATTGTTAAAGTAGACAACTTTATATAGAAATAACTTGTTTCAAAAAAAGACATTATATTCAGATTTTACATTATGTTAGCTTGAATTTGACGATGCTTGTTATTTTTCTTTTGGGCTACTAATTGCTTTTTGCAAGCTTAAAGTTATTGATTTTGTTGGAATGTTTGGATTTATAAACACTCAACTACTGGATGCCATATATACTTAAATTGTATGTGGTTATTTAAATGGTTTAGGTTACATTCTTTGTTCATTTATTTATTTAAGTTATCTTTAAATGTTTATAGGCTCCCAAAAAAGGTATACTAATAGTTCTCACATTACTAGAGCTATATTTGAGAGCATGCATTTTCAGGTTAAGGATGTCTTGGATTCAATGAACAAAGATGTAGGGGAAAAAGGTGAACTAAAAAATGAAAAGAGGGAGTTCTTGCTTAAAGTTGATGGTGGTGTAACTGTTAACAACCTTTTACCAACACAATTATTGATGAAAAAATTCATTGCTATTTATACAAAAATAAATTAATAATTTATTCATTAAAATTTATGATGATTTTTCATTGGTATATGGTAATCGCGATGAAACATCCAATGGATTTTAAATAAAACTACCGATGAAATATTTTTTATATATTTATCGGTAATTTTTACTAATGGAATTTTTCATCGGTAAATTGCTACCTACGCGCATTTTACCGACGAATGCATTCCATCGGTAAATTAATAAAAAACCATTGATAAGACCATTTTTCATCGTTAAATAACATAATTCTATCAGTAAAAATCCATCGACAAAATGCATTTTTTTGTAGTGTTATGTCATAATTTAAAATTTTTATTACATAATAATTTATAAAATAAAATATATTATGATGCAAATTTTACATAATAATATATTGATGACATATATATTAAATTATTTAAAATAAATATAATAACACATAAAAAGTTAGAATAACAATAAGATAAATAAATAACATAAAATTTAATGATTCATTGGACATGTATGATGTAAAATTTGTTTCATATTTTGAGATGGATCATCATATAGGAGCTAGAATAAATCTGGATCCTATTAATTGGGAATTGTTAACACTTTAAACAAGACACCGATCGGATGCAATATGGAATAGTTCAATTAATTTTTAATTATAAATATATATTACATAACAATTTTATTTTTTTTACTCTATGATTTGATTTGTTTTATTTATATTAAAGTTTGAGAGGGAGTTGTTGAGGACAAGAAGGAGTAGCATTGATGATTACTATTTAAATATTGATTCAAGAATTATACCATATATAAAAGCAGCTAGTTTGATAGGAATTGCCAAAATTGATTTGATTTATTTAGATTGGAATTTAAGCACATCACTTATTGAAAGGTGGTGATAAAAATGCACACGTTTTATCTCACATGTGGTGAAACCACAATTACGCTTTAAGATGTTGGAATTTTATCAAGTTTACCAATTGAAGGTGAACCCATGATAAAAAGAACAAACCTGGATTGGATGAATATTTGTCATAATCTCCTAGGAGCAATTCAATTTGTGGATGATTTGCGTGGAGGTAAAGTGAAGTTGACATGGTTGGATGCAACATTTAGAAGGGCATGATAATGCAACACTTGAAGTGATATTATAACATGCTTGTACATGGATGCTGAGATGTTTTGGTGGATCGTTATTTTCATCTCAAAATGCATCATTGGTCTATTTGATGTTTCTACCTTTTCTAGATGATTTGGAATATGTTGGCCAATATAGTTGGGGATCAACATATCTCATTTGGTTGTATAAAGATCTATATAGGGCCACTCATCCTAATGCTAAAGGAGCTGCTGGATATCTACAACTCTTATAAATGTGGGTATGGGAGCAGATTTCCTAGTTTAGGCTTAAACTCGTACAACCATATACACTAAACCGAATCATGCCTTATAGAATCATGTGTTATTAGCATGTTTAATATAAATTAATTATTTTTATGCAAATTTAAATTAAAAAGAATTCTTCTGTATATTTGAACTTTTGTAATCTTAGGTGGATAGAACCACTGACATGTTTGACATTCATAGGATGGATATACATACATATCGAGAAATTTAAATACGCAATCCACTGAATAGGTTTGTAGTAAAGTATCTTCCATTTATACATTAATATAATTTGTTTAGATAAAAATTAATATAATATTGATAATATTTAAATTATTAAATTATTTCTATTTTATGTCACAGTTTGAGTCAGAGCCTTACAACAACATAATCCATATGCTCTCAGATTGTTGTAAAAGTCGACAAGCATGCTGGATGTCTGTTGTTTTACTAATCTTCTTCCATATCATTGAATGGTACCATCCAGATAAAGTCATGCAATAATTTGGCTTTAACCAATTATGACACACATTGAACCTTCGCTCTCATTTAGGTTTTCTTTTGGAGGCATGCTTTTAGGGTCCAAGATCGGATGAGATTTATAAAGTTCGTAGATTAGCCACTTCGTAATAGGAAAGGGATTTAGCCCAATGCTATTATTGATGGTCAATCTATGATGGCACCTAAATAGGCCCAAAAGGTAGGTATCATAGAGTCACCACTCAATAAAATGTTAGAAAAGTGATTCTAACTCTTAATGCCTACATAGAGATGGTGTTTGGGATATCACTTTTACTGTAAGATTCCAACGTTGATCCTAGTAGAAATATGCATGATTAAATGGTATAATTATTGATTAAATTTTAATTGAGCATTAAAAAGTATGATTAGGGTCATAATAGGGGCAAATTGGTAATTTTTATGTTATGTTGTTAAGTGAATTATAAATTATGTTTTAGATTGAGGTTTAATTTAAAAAGAGATATGAATTTAAGGGTAGTTATTGAAGGAATGAAATTAAAGGGGATAACTTTTTAACATGCAAAAAATTGAAGAAGCTTAAGGACACTTTACCCTCTCCTTAAAATTCTAACTTTTTGCATGAAAGAGAGAGCAAGTTAACTATTGGTTCTTAGTGTAGATATGAATGAAAAAGCAAGAGAAACAAAATCATATTTCTTTCATTCTATTTTCCTCTCTCAAAGCTTAAGAATCCTCTCTCAAATCTCCTCTAAAATTTCAGTTTTGAATTGTTAATGCAAGGACTTTCTTTTAAGTTAAAATTGTTAAGTTAATATACTCCTTTCTCTCTCTTTATATCCATCATCTTCTTTTTGAATTAGAGGGTTTATATTTGGGGAAATTTTTAAAAGTTTGTGGATGATGTTTTTTGTATTAGAAGAAAAGAATAAGAAGAATAAAGGCAAGGAGGTGTTCAAAGAGTGAATGGAGCTTGTAGTGAAATTCAACCAAGGTAAGGGATTTTTGAAACAATTTTGCTTTGCATGTTTATTGGTATGAATTATTTCATGTTAAATTATTTGTATTGTTGGTTGGATTGGTTATGTGGATAATGATGTTCATGGAATTAAGGGGGAATGAAAGAAAGAATAATTAATTGTTGAAATTGTGTTTATTAATTTTGAACCATTTTTCGTATTTTTAGTATATCTCGAGTTATACAACTCAAATTTAGGTAAATATAGTTGGTAATTACACATAAGACATGTAGCTACAATTTTTCAGAAGAAATTTGAGGTTTATTCTATCTCTAAGTAGCCTTAATTTTAACTTGAAGTTTTAAGTGAACTGCTGTCTAGTTGTAGTGGGCATGTTGCTGTATTTTTAATATAATTCTTGGTAGAGAAGTCTAATTTCTATGAGGAAAATTTTTGGATAAACTAGACATATAGGAGTATAATTTTTTTTAAGGAATGTTGGTTTAATTATGTATCCATTTTCTTTTATGAATTTTCTAAATTGTAACAAAATTCGGTCTTGGTATTGATAACTGCTGCTTAGTGTCAATGAACAAATTATAGTATTTTGGACATAACTTATAGTAGAGAGTTCAAAATGCTATAGAAAAATATTCTGGATAAACTAGAGTTATAGAAGCACAACTTTAATGAATAAATGTTAGTTTAATTATGTACCTATTTTACTCTGTGAATTTTTCGAAGTAGTCACAAAAACTATTTTTAGAAAAAATATACTCTTAGACAGTCTGTAATGATTGGGTTATAACTCCTAATTTAATTGTCAAAATTGAGTGGTAATTAAATCATGAGAAACTATCCGAATACTACGATCAACCACCTCCTTTTATTAGTCATTTATTTGTATTATTTTAGCTTTATTCAGTTATTATTTATTTTGTGATTATTTGTTTATTTGGTTTTCTAGATGTTTTATTATTTCGGGGATGTAATAGTTGTTAGATAGTACACCCTAAAGACTATGTAGAAAGGGATGTGTTTAATGTATATGAACTCACTTTATTAATGAAAAAAGGCAACATTCATTTATTAATGCTATGTTTAAATGTATGTGTTTGTTTGTCTTGAATTAATGAATGAAGTCCTGTATATTATAAACATAATGTAAAGGCAATCATGAAAGGGTTTATGATGTGAGATGTCTATTTCATGCAAATGTGATAATATCTAAATATCCTTAGTCATAGTATTAACAAGATAGGATATTGTTAACGTAGATAGTTTAAGTCGTAGTTCTCATAACTGTAATTATAGAAGATAATCAAAGCTAACATATGGATGCTTTTTAGAAGAAAAAGTTCATTAGAGACTTGCAAGGAGAATCCTTTCACGGATATTGAATCTATGTTAGTGAGAAATCTCTTTATAGTAGTGGTGCAAATATCCTTAGACTTGAGATACTTGAAGATAGTTAGGAGATAAACATAGTTAGGAGGTTATCTTAAGTAGTAAGGGGTATACTTTACTCGATAATTGCTTACCTCCATCCAGGGGTGAAAATAGTTAAGAGGTTGGATATATCAAAACCTACTTGAAGATAATTGAGTAATCAATAAAGGATTCATGATTTCAGATTTATTCAGGAAAGTTATCTCAGATGATTCTATAATTGCCTTGTTTAAAAAATCTCTAGCTAGATTAATATGCCAAGATGGATAGAGATCCACAAAGGGCATTTTAGGAATAATGGTTAAATTAATGAAAAATACATATTTAAGTTCATATGAGTTGACATAAATCCATACTTAGAATCTAATTGAGATAAGAGTGTTAAAAGGAGTAATTGCACGATAACTGTTTCTATGGAAGGGTATAGTCAAAACCATTTGACTTTTCTGATATTTGGGTGGTCATGATGCTTAGTTAGAGGCCACTCATTACTTTTATAATAGTTTATCATAAATATCAATAGGGGATTGATAAAATGATTTAAAGAAGTTTAAATCATATGAGTTTTGAATGGAACTCTTAATTACATATTATACTACCAATATAGACAGAAATCCAATAGATCATACACATATAGAGTAAGGGATAAAATAGTGAAATAAAAAGGATAATAATATTTGATATTATTATGGGAGAAGAAAAATAAATAAGAAAATAATTAATTAAAGAGTTTAATTAATTATGCATAAGTAGAAAAGTTCATAGAGTTTTTTAGAAATGTTCTGCAAAATGGACCTAATTATAATATTGTATTTAATAATTTAAATATTATTGGATTATAAATTTTATAGGGCTGATATAATATTAATAAGTCAATTGGAGAAATAATTAAAGGCCCAGAAAGTTGGTTTCTACGCAGAAGTCCTCTGGAGGAAGGCTTCCATGCAGAACCCAATATCGAAGACCTTAGAAGCCTAATTTTTGGACTAAAATAAATTAAATATGTTTCATAAGTGTTATGGATCCTACTTATTTAATTTGGTTGAATTTAGAATAGATTTGGGTAATTAAATCCAAGTGTATGCATAAAGGACCTAATTTGTGGGTTATGTGTAGGGTCCTTTATGAAAGGGCTTGGATTGGATTTTAATTAGGCCCAAGTGAATTAGTAAAATTCAAGCAGCCCATTTAATATTTTTTCAGCATTTTTAAGAATCCCAATCCCATTTTAAAAGAGGATTTTTAACCTAGGTATAAAATCCTAAGTTAGGTGGGATTTAGGTTAAGAGTTTTTGTTAACTCCTTTTTCTTCAATCCTAGCATCCACTTTCCTTTGCCAGCATCAAGGGTTTTTTGGCCTCCTTGAAATCCCATAGCATTTGGTTCATTTGATCCCTCTCTAGTGTCGATTATGATTGGAGGTGTTCAAGTTTGGATACTATGGTTTGTGACAACCTGACGAGAGAAAAAATCAACTGTTCAACAACAATAAAAGGTGATTTTCTTGTTCTCATTAATATTTATATTGTATATTCACGGAAAGATCAAATATATTGGTTAAAAATTTTAATTTCCACTTATACATGTGATGTATGTACTCGATCTATTCCCTACATGGTATCAAAGACAGGTTTTGCCATGAATCTACAATTTTATACTTTTTGCGGAATATTTTTATTTTTGAGTTATTTATTTCATGAAATTTAAAATATCAGATTTTGATATCCATGAATGAGAAATATTTATTTCTTTATGTATGTGATTAAATAAATAAAATGGAAAAAGAAAATGATTCTTTTATACAAAGAATCATTCTCTAGGCATAGATAAGTTTTCCGGTAAAATCAAGGCGCTATTCTAAATAAATTTTAATTGATCCACTCTAAAATATTTTAATGATAATTTATGTGTTTAATATGTGATATTAAGCCATGTGATCAAACAAAATTAAAATCAAACATGTTTTGCATGAAAACTAGTTTAAACGAAAAGTTCAATAAGTTGGTGTTCTTCGTGTGTTCTTTGTAAAGTTCTTGGTGAGTCCATATTTTGAGAAAATTTTAATCTTTAAAATCTAATATATTAATTTTTTTAATTAATTGGAATAATTAAAATGGGACTTGAATTAAATTTAATTCATTAAAGCCACATAATGGGTTTAATTGAATGTATGGGCTTGGTTTAAATCAGTAAATGACTTGGTGGGCCTAATGAGGTAATTTAAATTAAAATAATAGACTCTAATTAGTTTTATTAATGGGTTTTAAGGGCTGGAGTGGGCTTAATACACATTTGGCTCATTCCTAAAGCCTAAATTGCCCAAAACACATAAAATTAGTTTGTTTGTGAACACACTTTAGGATTTTTTGTGTGTGTAGGTTTTGGCCTACCCCTTGTATTAAGCCTAAAATTAATTGTTTAATTATTTGATATGATTAATTAATTATGTAATCAATTAATAATCAATTGGATTGATAATTAAGATAAGAACACATGTATGCAAAATGTTGCCTAAAATGGAAAGTTTTCAAAAAGGAAAAAGTTTCCTAATTTGATCACATTAATAAAATAGCTCAAAAGTAAGTTTCAAGAGTTGAAACAAAGTTAGTATTACTTTGTATGGCTCTAAATTTATGCATTATAATTGTATATAAGGGTGTATGATTAGCATGATGATAGTTATAGACAAGGCCTAACGTGATTCAGCATAATGCATGTTTCATCCTAATGAGGACTTTCATATCCCGGTCACTTGTTTTTGGTTTGTATTTTCTTTTAAAATTGTAATATGTAATTAAATTACCTAGATTAGAATCAAAAGTAGAAATGAAGACCATTATCAAGGAGCAAGATGGGTCAGATGGAGATCCAACAAGATTGAAGATAATGTAATTATCTATATTTATTTGTATCATGCATATTACTAAGGTTTGACCTTTTGATCTCCCTTTTGGCTCGGGGAGGTCAATGTAGTAAAGTCCATAACTATATCATATTTGTATGCTTATATTTATGCGATAGATATAGGATGCATACCAATGTATGCCAACCATGCATGATGAGACTTAATTAACAAAATCCCTCAAACTAATACTATGGTACATAAGCCTTTCATTAATTGAAGGAGAACTAGAGTTCTTTATAGTGTAGGTTATTAACCACAATCAAGCTCACATTATATCGAATATGTTCAAATCCAATTAAATGGGTTATTTTAGCTAACAAGCTAATTGGCAACAATTATTCTGACTGGATTATGCAAGTGAGAATTGTTCTCAGAGCTAAAAAGATCCATTATGTCTTGGATAAAGATCCACCACCACTTCCATTAGATGATGCCATTGATGAGATCAAGGGTATTTATCATAAATACATGGAGGATAGTGAAGCAGCGGCATATATGATACTGGGTGCTATATCCTCAGAGCTTCAAAAGCAACATGAGATGATGGATGCTAGAACCATCATTTTGTATCTAGAGGAGTTTTATGTTTCTCAAGCTAGAACTGAGCAATATGAGATTACGCAAGCTCTCTTTAGCTGCAAAATGATAGAGGGCACTTCGGCTGCTACTCATGCATTAAAGATGTATAGGTACATTGAGCATTTGAGTAGACTTGGCTATGTTATGGATAATGATCTATACATAGATTAAATCATATACTCATTGGCTCTAAATTTTGCACTTTTCGTGCTTAACTTCAACATGAACAAGATCTAAGTAATTATTTCTAAGTTAATCAATACGCTCAAAATAGCTAATGAATCTTTTAAGAAGGATCTAAAGAGTTTCATGGTTGTCACTTTTACTAAAGGCAAAAAGCAAAAGAAAAAGAAGATGACCAAGGCATAACCTAATCATGGTGGGATTTCAAAGAAAAAGGCTGCCGAGAAGGAGAATCCCAAAGGGCCTTGCTTCCACTGTGGGAAAGATGGTCACTGGAAGCATAACTATAAGGCCTATCTAGATTCTCTCAAAAAGAAGAAGCAAGCCGATGCTTTTACTTCAGGTATTCATATGATTGAAATTAATACTTGTTCTATTCCTTCAAAACAATCTTAGGTATTAGATACCACATGTGGATCTCATTTATGTAATGATCTACAAGGGCTTAAAAGTAATAGAAAGTTGGAAAGGCAGAGATATGTCTATCATTAGCTACTGGACAAAACATCTCTACAACAGTTGTGGGGACTTATCATTTGCCTCTTCCAAGTGGATTGATACTGGAATTGAATAATTGTTACTATGTTCCAGCATTATCTAAGAGTATTATTTCTTTGAGTTGTTTATTAAACGATTATGAAATTTATTTTAAGGACAAATGTTGTTCCATTTTTAAGAACAATATATTTTATGCTAAAGCTATAATTAAGAATGGTATATTTGTTCTTGATTTAATTAAAGAAGTACATAATATGGATACCAAGAGAATGAAACAAGATAAATTAAAAACCTTATATTTATGGCATTGTCATTTAGGCCATATAAATGAGAAATGCATGGCTAAAATACATAAGTCAGGTGATTTGGGATCATTTAATTATGAATCATTTGATATATGTGAATCTTGTTTATCAGGAAAAATGACTAATCCCTTTACTGGTAAAGGAGAATGAGCTATAATGATATTAGACTTAATACATTCAAATGTATGTGGTCCAATGACTATGTATGCTAGAGGAGGTTACTCCTACTTCATTACTTTCATAGATGATTACTCCAGGTTTGGATATATCTATCTAATGAAGTATAAATATGAAGCATTTGAAAAGGTAAAAGAATTCAAAAATGAAGTAAAGAAATAACTTGGCAAAAGTATTAAGACACTTAGATAAGATCGAGGTGGAGAATACTTAAGTCAAGAGTTTCAAGATGATCTTAGAGATAATGGGATCTTATCTCAATGGACTCTGGCATATACACCGCAGTATAATGGTGTATCTGAAAGGAGAAGTTGAACACTATTAGATATGGTTTGATCTATGATGAGCCGAGTAGACTTGCCAAAGTCTTTTTTGGGATATAGATTAGAAACTGCTATTTATATGTTGAATAAAGTTCCTAATAAATCAGTTGATGGTACTACATATGAGATATGGAATAATAAGAAGTCCATACTTTCTCATATGAAGGTATGGGATTATCCTGCTTATGTGAAGAGGACAATGTCAGACAAACTAGAGTTTATATCTGATAAGTGCTTATTTACAGGATATCCAAAAGAAACATTTGGATATTATTTCTACCATCATTTAGAACAAAAGGTGTTTATTTCACGACATGCTATCTTCTTAGAAAGAGAGTTCCTTATACAAGAGGATAGTGGGAGTAAAATTAAACTTGGTCAAGTTCAAGACCCATAAATAGAAGCGGATCAATCGATTGAACTTGAGACTAAATCTCATAATAATGAGATTACAATTGAACCTAATTATACCTAATATCCTAGAAGATCTACTAAGGTGCATTCTATCCCTATGAGATATGGATTTCATATTGATTCGGATAGGAACATAACTATAGTAGAGGAAAATGAGCCTATAAGCTATCAAGAAGTTCTAAATAGTTTAGAGCATGATTTATGGCTTAAGGCTATGCAATCTAAAATGGACTCCATGTATGAGAAAAAAGTATGGACTCTAACTCAACCACCTGAAGGGATAAAACCAATAGGGTGCAAATGGGTCTTTAAGAAGAAGATCGATATGGAAGGTAATGTAGTTACCTATAAAGCTCGCTTCGTAGCAAAAGGTTATCGTCAAAGAGAAGGAATTAACTTTGATCAAACTTTTTCTTCTGTAGTGATGCTTAAGTCTATAAAAATACTTTTAACTATTACTGCTTATTATGATTACGAGATTTGGCAAATAGATGTGAAGATAGCTTTTCTAAATGAAAATCTAATTGAGGATGTGTACATGGCACAACCTGAGGGGTTCACATCAGGGAATGGCAAAAGGGCATACAAGCTTCAAAGATCTATTTATGGATTGAAGCAAGCCTTTAAGAGCTGAAACATCTGATTCAATAAGACAATCAAAGAGTTTGGTTTCTTACAGAATGAAGATAAACCTTATATGTATAAAAGGGTCAGTGGGAGTACAATTGTCTTCCTATTTATATATTTGGATGACATATTGATCATAGGAAATGGCATTTCTCTTCTCCAGTCAGTTAAAATATGGCTATCCAAGTAATTCTCTATGAAAGACCTTAGAGAAGCATCCTATATTCTGAGAATAAGGATTTATAGAGATATATCCAATAGGCTACTAGGTTTTTCTCAAAGTACATATATAGATAAAGTATTGAAAAGGTTCAATATAGATCTTTATAAGAAAGGATTTATAACCATGGTATATAGGAAATACCTTTCTAAGTCTATGTGTCCACAGAAACTAGAAGATAAAGAGAGCATAAATAGAATACCATATGTATATGTGATTGGTTCTATCATATATGCTATGTTATGTACACATCCAGATGTAGCATTTGCTTTGAGTGTCACAAGAAGATTCCAATCCAATTTTAGAGAGAAACACTAGGCAGCAGTTAAGAATATCCTTAAGTACTTGAAAAGGACTAAGGATATATTCTTGGTATATGGAGAGGGTAATTTAGAGGTAAGTGGGTATACTGATGCTAGCTTTCAATCTAACAAAGATAATTGTAAATCATAGTATGGTTTTGTGTTCATAATGGGAGAAGGAGCAGTTAGTTAGAAGAGTTCCAAATAAGAAACAATTATTGATTACATGACAGAAGCTAAGTACATTGCTGCTTCGGAGATGGCCAAAGAAGTAGTATGGATCAAAAAGTTTATATCTGAACTAGAAGTGGTACCTAGCATTATTGACTTAATATCCATATATTGTGACAATATGGAGCCATTGCACAAGTAAAGGGATCACAATCTCATCATTGATCCAAGCATGTTCTCAGATGCTACCATCTTATAAGGCAGATAATAGCTAGAAATGATGTAAAGATAGTAAAAGTCCCTACAGATGATAATGTGGCGGATCCCCTCACTAAAGCACTTTTCTAGAACAAGTATGATCACCATATAAATAATATAGGCTTAAGACACATGAGTGATTGGCTCTAGTGCAAGTGGGAGATTGTTCGAGAGTGTGCCCTAGAGCCTATGTAGAAAGGGATGTGTTTCATGTATATGAACTCATTTTATTAATGAAAAAGGGCCAACATTCATTTATTAATGCTATGTTTGAATGTATGTATTTGTTTATCTTAAATTAATGAATAAAGTCTTGGATATTATAAACACAGTGTAAAGGCAATCATGAAAGAGTTCATGATGCGAGATGTCTATTACACGCAAATGTGATAATATCTAAATTTCTTTAGTCATAGTATTAACAAAATAGGACATTGTTAATTCGGATAGACTAGCATATATTATGCTTTTTGAATAGTTCAAGCAGTAGTTCTTATAACTATGATTATGAAAGATAATCAAAGCTAACATATGGATGCTTGTTAGAAAAACAAGTTTATTGGAGACCTGTAAGGAGAATTCTCACATGGATATTAAATCTATGTTAGTGAGGAATCTCTTTATAGCAGTGGTACAAATATCCTTAGACTTGAGATCACCAAAGTTATCTTAAGTAGTAAGGGATATACTTTGACTCCATAACTGCTTACCGCCATCAGGGGGTGAACATAGTTAGGAGGTTGGGTATATCATGACCTACTTGAAGATAGTTGAGTAATCAATAATGGATTTACCATCCCAGATTTATTGAGGAAAGTTATCTCACACGATTCTATAATTGCCTTGTTCGAAGAATCTCTAGCTAGAGTAATATGCCAAGGTGGATAGGGATATATAATGGACATTTTATGAATAATGGTTAAATTAATAGAACATAAATATTTAGGTTCATATGAGTTTACATAAATCCATACTCATAATCTAATTGAGATAAAAGTGGTGAAAGGAGTAATTGCACGGTAACTATTTCTATGGAAGGGTATAATCAGAATCACTTGGCTTTCATGACATTTAGATGGTCATGATGCTTAGCTAAAAGCCGCTCATGACTTGAATAATCAATGTATCATAAATATCAATATGGGATTGATAAAATGATTTAAAAAAGTTTAAATCATGTAAGTTTTGAATGGAACTCTTAATTTCATATTATACTACCAATATGGATAGGAACCCAATAGGTCATACACATATAGAGTAAGGAATAAAAAGGTGAAATGAAAAGGATAATAATATTTGATATTATTGTGGGAGAATAAAAATAAATAAGAAAATAATTAATTAAAGAGTTTAATTAATTATGCATAAGTAGAAAAGTTCTTAGAGCTTTTTGGAAATATTCTGCAAAATGGATCTAATTGAAATATTGTATTTTATAATTTAAATATTATTGGACTATAAATATTATAGGGCTGATATAATATAAATGTTATAGGGCTAATATAATATTAATAGTTCCATTGGAGATCCATTTCCTACAATAGTTAGTAAAAAAGGCTTTTTATACACGTTAAAAGGAAAAAGCATTTAAAATGTTTTCTATCAAATTGATTAGGTTTTTCTTTAAACCTTGGACCAATATCTAATTTTCATTCCAAATTTATATAGTATAATAAAAATATTTTTTATAAAATATGCATGAGGGAACCAACATTCCTAACCCAAATGAATACCTCGATTTATATATGTATATTTATCTGTTGTTATTATTGGATGATTTACTTTTGTAATAATTAAGTAGGTTCATTTTATTGCTTTATTTACTTGAATGGGATATTTACTTAATAATTATTATGAAATGCTTTATATGTGAGAGGAGAGGGGATTAAGTATAAAACTCAAATATAAAATAAACATCGAACCAATATGCCTAATAATAATGATGTTCCGAACACCAATCTTTAATTAGGCATCAAAAGGTCAAGATCATTTCCCAACGTCCTATTGGATTGCGACTCCATGATACCTACCTCTTTTGGGCCTATAGTAGATGTTTTCATGGGTTGACTACCAATAATAATTTGGGCTTGATCCATTTTTATTGTGAAGTAGCCAATTTATGAGTTAAGTGAGCCTAATTCGATTTGGAACCCTAAAAGTGAGCCTTCGAAAGTGAACCTGGATGACGAGCTTAGCTCTGGCATGCATCACAGTGGCGACTCTATTGGGGATCCTTAGGAGACCTTGCTCTAAAAAGCATCTTGGTTTAGATTTTTATAGTTAGGTTTTATCAATTAATTCTTTTTCCTTTCTAAATTAAATCCCCCACATTTATTTTAAAGCCTTAAAATTAAGTTTGGCATCTTTTTTAGCTTCGATGCTATCTTGAAGCATGCCCTATGTTCACTCAATGTAGGGAGGTGTCAAGGAGACCTACGAGTTTAAGTTTAGTCCTAAATGGTATATAAAATGGTGATCCATCAATTGTTATGCTCGTGATAAGCTAGATCTATTGGCAGGGACCATGCTTGGGTAGCCTTAAAGTTTCATCATCCTGGACCAAAGCCCATATACCATAATAATGTTTGCATGTTATGTGGACCATTATATCTTAGCCAAACTCAAGCAAATGAGAAGGGTACCAATCAAAGGCTGACAACGGACTCGACCCGATCTATTTGAGTTGGTCAAAATACATGATGGTCAAAACCTATTTGCCTGCACTTTCAATTAGAGAGGTTATGCTGCCGATTTTCCACCATGCACTGATACTAGCATGGGGGGGCAAGTCATGATGATTTCATCAATCAACATCGTAAGCTTAAAATGGGAAAATTGTACAATTCTAAAGTGAAGATGAAGGAAGACTTTGGGTTTAAAATAGCCTAAATGAAGATTCAAGCCTTGGAAGAACATGTGCAAGTCATGTGCGAAGCATGTGCAAGGCATGTGCAAGTGGAAGACATGTGCATAGCATGTGATATTTATGTAATAAGGCTTTTGTATTCATAGTTAATTAGTTTAGGCCTATTTAACATAATTGGACTTTTATTTAAGTGAGATATGTGACTTCATTAAAAAGTCATGTGACTTAAGTATCTTAATTAAGACTTGTTTTCTTAAGTAAGACACTTGGGCCTATCTAAAACTAGCCTAATTCGTCATTTTACTTTAGTTGAATTTTAAGTAGTTGTTTTAACCTATTTTAGATAAGATTTGGTCTTTTAAATCTATTGGGCTTATGTATACCCATTCCCCTAGGGTTTAGGGCTAGTTAAGGGTATAAATACTCTCTTTTAGCCATGTAAAAGGGAGGTTGAAGAATAAAAACGAGTTGAGAGATTTCTCTTCAAGAAAGCTTGTTCTTTCTTTTCTATTGCGTTAAGAATTAGATCAACTTATCAATTATTTTGATTGTGGCATTTTTCTATTGTTATTTTTTCAATTACTTGCGTTTCCATTCATTTGTTGTTTGGAGGTTCAATAGGGAGGGATTTTATCTAGTTTAGCTTTGCCATCAAAGTGTATGTTCAAGGGGTTTCAGATTTTTTAGCATTGGGGTTCCGCATCATTTGGTATCAGAGCCAAAAGAAAGGTAAATTCCTATTTATCTTAGTGTTAGGTTTGTGTTTCTTTCTTTAGTTTTCTTTATATACATGCCAAAATTAGTATTAGTAACATTTTGATTTTTGTGTTCATTGTGTGTTAAATTTAGCGATGTTATTTCATTACCTTTTGTTTTGATTCTTAGAAAAAGAAAAAAAATTCGTGTTACTGTTCATCAATACTGTTCACGTACTGTTCATCAATATACTTAGATGATGCATTTTGCATAGGACGTGCATTCTTTTCACTTACTTTGCAAATTTCTTAAGTTTTGCAAGGAAATTCCACAAAAGTTACATAGGAGATCAAGGGCATCATGTGATTCATGGAGTAAAAATAATATACATTGTAATAATTAAGATAATAAAAAGTAAATGGAAATAAAAAAAATAATAAGATAACAATGATCAAGTATATGGGTAAGTATAAAATAATTTCGGGGAAATTATAATTTTAATAATAATCATAAAATAATATTGTGTACATTATGAAAAATAATCAATTTGAAATTAAGAGTTGTTTAGTTAATTAATGTAAATAATGTTTAATTAGTATTTAATGGAGAATTAATAGTATTAAATGCCTCTCACGACTTTTAGGTCGAGTTATGCCTCAAGTCCGTGACTCACTTACCGAGGTATGTTTTTGAGCCGTGGCTTATTAAAAATCCTTTGAACAAATTGTCTTCCTCCTCTTTTCTTCTTTTCTTTCCTTTCCTCTCCCTTAGATGAAACTCACGGACTTCAAGCAACATTTTTTGGCCATTTCTCCTTCATTCGAGCTTCATTTTGAGCATTATTTGTGTTTCTAATTGAATCGCGCATGTTTGGACACCAAGTTTGTCAATTCTCATATCCTAAAATTCAAGTGTTCATTAAAAGCCTAAGGTTAGTTCTTTTAAACTTTTTTGTCTTTTTTTTTTTGTTTCTATTCAACTTATACTATACGTCGTTTGTTGCTTTAACCTAATTATGTAAGTTTTTTCTCTTTACAGCATTTATTTTATTTGTTTTTTCCTTTTTGAAATTTTAGTTTTTTTTATTGTTGTAACTTCTTTATTATTTTATCTATTTTATTTTAATTAGCAATTGTAAATTTGAATCTTTAGTTGATTACAGTACTTACAATAGAATTAGCAATTAACAACAGCAAAAAAAAAAAGAAGAAACAACAAAAAAATGTGAAGAAAAGAATAACAAAGGTGATAGAATGAAATGAAAAAGCAAAAACAAAAGTAGGAAAAATTAAAATTAATTACTGACTTCTTATAAGTAGAATTGTCGGCAAACACATAATTCCGTAGGCAAGGTTATTATGGATTGATATTTTATGTATGCTTATGGATTTGAAATAAAAGTATGAATAGCACAGTAATTTAAATATGCATGTTTAGTTAAACAAAAAATGTAATTGATTTTTGTTGGACGGAAATCTGTTGATTGAAAATGATGATTTATTTACAGTTATAAGGGAAAGAAATAATTTGCTAGATAAAATGTACAAAATGAGGTGACTAATTTAAGTTAAATAATAGGAAGTAGCATTGACTGTGTTTAGTTTAGTAAGTCAATAGCATTGTTTTACATCTTCAGCTAAGTGAGTAAATGGCGGCTTAAGTTGACCAATTGCATATAGAATTATTTGTGAATTGTTATGGGTGTCGGTTTTTGCCATTTTTTTGTGAAGGGAGCCTCCAACTCCTTAGACGTTATGCTGCTCATTTTTTTGTCAAAAATGTTATTCACATGTAGCTTGCTAATGCTAATTTGAAGCTAAATCAAATTTTAAAATTGGGCATGGATGTACATGTTCTCAAGTGTTTTGATTAATAAATAATGAAGTAATATATTGCTAAATTTCCTTGGTTTCAACTTTCTTTTCTTGATGTCCCCAAGAAATTCTAAATTATCCACTTGCATTGATTTTGTTATATTTTGTGTTCTTTAATCCTGTTAATTTTGTTATGAGTGTATATTGTATTGTTTTACTAGTTTTCTTGGCATTTATAATATCTAACAACCTTACTGCTATCAAAACTTTAGTTTTAACAAATTATTATAATTACTTTTGCTATAATTTAATTTTTAATATTTTAGTCATCATTACTTCTTAAAAAAAACTATAGTTAAAACAATTACTAGATATTTCAATAGATGCCTCATTGCAAACAATTACAAGCACAACCATATATTTAGGTACCCGATTGGATGGTACTGGAGCAAGCTGTTAGATATTGAGATTTGTGTTGCGTACGTATCTAGCCCATCAAGTTTATGAGCCATTATTTCCTCAAGACCATTAGTATCTGGCATAAGGCATAGGAGTTTCTTGGATGAGCCAGTTGGCTAGATATCTATGCTTCTGCTTTTGTTACATATCTCGAGGTAGTTCGATAGTTCTTAGCCACATTTCACTATTGAGGATATTGGCACCCTTATCCCAAGGTAGGGGTCATTACATTTTTGGTTTTTGACATTCCAATCATTTTCTCACGAGCACAGGTAGCCAATAGTTTCAAGTTACTTATAGGCGAGGATGTTGCCATCACTAGAAGAACTGCCACAATAGATCAGTGGGCTTCCATTGTCAACCTGGACACTCCTTATAAGCCTACAACAGCAAAGGCCACTATATTGTCTTCATAGGTTTTGAGATACCTACAGCGGGTCTAATCATGCTCTTACATGGGATGATCAGGAAGGGTAGGGTCTCTCAATGTTGTGGATATTTAGAGCTTATAGGCCATGACCGTAGGATAATGCCTTAACATCAATCATGACATCTTGTAAAATATCAGCAGGATAGCCTAATTACCGAGCATATCGATGGTTATTGGCGGGATAGTTACTCGATTGCTGCTAGCATTTGGGATTCCTAAGTCAGAAATAATCAGGTGTATGCCTACCGGGTACAAACTACTCTTAATGTAGGAGGCAGATGAAGATTTAGGGATTCGTAGACAACGACTGCTGCACAGTCTGATGAGGAGCAATCAAAGGATAGGGCAACTAGAGATCATTCTCCTCCTTATTAAACCCACTATATAGAGACCAAAACATTTGATATGACATCCAATTCGAGTCATTTTATAAGGTGCACAAGATCACAACCTTCTCCACCGTGAGGTTATAGCAGATTATAGATACCGGCACCATAAGAGGCCCATAGATTGCATCTATATGGCATCCCCGAGGCATCTACTTCTCGAGAGCCAATACCATCCACTCTGGTTTCCTCTACACCTACTGCTGTAGATTTAGAGGGTACATTTACTTACTTAGAGACCACCGTTAGTGATGCGAAATCCCAAGGTTAAAGAACCTAAAATCCCTTGAACATACACTTTGATGGCAAAGAACAAATCAGATAAAAACCCTCCCTATTGAACCTCCAAACAACACATGAATGGAAACACAAGTAATTAGGATAAAGAAGAAGATGAAAATGCCATAATCAAGCTAATTGATAAGTAATCAAATTCTTCATGCAATAGAAAAGAAAAGTAAGCATCCTCACCATTCTCTCTATAGAAATTCAGCCAAGCCTTAAAGAGAAACTTCTCAAATGTTTAATTAATACAAATATGAAGTTTATAACATATGATAACCTATTTATAGCCTCCAAACCCTAAGGGAATAGGTATACATAAGTCCAATAGGTTTAAAATACCAAATCCTACCTAAAATAGGCTAAAACAACTTCTTAAAACCCAACTAAAGTAAAGTGATGAATTTAGGCTTGTTTTAGATAGGCCCAAGTGTCTTACTTAAGAAAACAAGCCTTAATTAAGCTACTTAAGTCACATGACTTTTAATGAAGGATTTTTCTTATTGACTCATTTTCAGTCGGAACAACAGAGAGCTATAACTGGGTTAGCAAGCTTTATAATATGAAATATTCAAGATGTCATCAATAGATATGTAAATTCCAAGTAACAGAAATGTAGGATTACTGCACCATTTTCATCAATGCCATGCTTGAGAAGTACAATTGCCCCTTGTGGATGTAAGACAATCATTCTAAACGGATGTAAACATTTTAAATAAATCAGGGATAGTTCTCAATTATTTAATTAAATACAATTTCACAAACACATAATAAGTTCATATCTAAGTTGAAGTATTCTTAATTTGTTCTCACAATATGGTGAAAGGTAGGTTTTATATACATTGCAAGAAGAAAATGTTCGCAGATCAAAATGCTTTTAACCTAGACACAGACCTGGAAATATCATTGCCACCGGCCAAGATTTTAGTGATTTCAACAACAAATGAATGTCTGTATCAGCAAATTTACTAGTATGATAATGTGAAGTGTCCTTCAAAATTTGAAGGATGGCACCAATTCTGGATATGTCAAGCTCTGATAAAGCAAATTTCTTGTTATCCTTTGAAAGAACCAAGAAAAGAAAAAACCTTTAATAAATTAACTATAAGATAATAAGTCACAATATTGAAATATATATAACCTAGAATGACAAGTTCATTTAAACCTATAATTCAAGTATAAAAAATTTCATCAATTCTATCAAGCGATCCTGTTTGAAGAAGGATGAGTTAAACCTTAAAATCTACTAACCTACTAAAATCAAGCCTTTTGCATATACTCTAACCAATTAGAACATTGCTCAAGATGGTAACATGATGACAGTATTCTTTGCAGTAAATTTTAGGTCTTACAATATGGGCTCATTTCAAAAATCGACAACAATTTATCTCAATGGCATTCATTACTACATACCAAACTTGAATCATCAAGAAAAGCATAAAAATAAATTTAAAGATGAATCCTAAACTAACAAGGCTTAACCAACTATATATTATACTAACCAATCACACAACAAACCCATTTGATTATATATATATATATATATATATATAAATAAAATCATTTTAAAATTTATTCAAATAATCAGTAGGGGAAAATTTGGTAATCACATACCAATTAGAGTGAAATTCTCCAAATTTTCCTCAATTTTGTCAATCACGATGCTCGCTGGAGCCTCGTCAGAGCTTCGTCGGAGGTGCACCGGTGCTATTCGCTTGTAGCTGGAGTCACCAGTAACCTTTTGGTGGTGTTCACGAGCCCCAATGCCTCTCAATTTGGTTGAGATCTACCTCAAGACCCATTGGCATCTTCCTCTTCGATTTACTCATTGCTAGTGATTGAGGATGATCGGTGGGTATAGAGAGGAGCACCGAACCACCAAAAGTCTTTTGTTTGTGTCCGTTCTGCCATCTGATGCCAGAGGTGGCTGGAATCTCGAGGAGGAGCTATCATTTGGAGAGAGAGAGATGCCAAACCGAAATAAAAATGAGAAAAAAAAGACTAGACCGGTGGAACAGTCGCTGAGGAGGCCGACGGTGATGTGCGTTGGTCGGATTCTAGGACCCTTTCTCTTTCTGTTCTCCGATCTCTCTCTCCCTCTCTCCCTTCATTCTTCCTCCTCTTTTCTTCTTCGTGTTTCTTTGCTGCCCTTCTTTTTTTTTCGAGAACTCTAAGAATTGATGCCTTCTTCTTTTTTTTAACCCCATTATTATTATATTATATTATATTAGTTTCTCATTGTTATTTATTAATATATATATATATATATTAAAATTATTATTATCTTAACAACACTTATTTATTTTAAAAGTTCTTATATATATATAATTTGTTTTTCTCATAACCATATTACTTTATCGGGTTATTCCTAACATCGCGTTGACCCAACCACGTTATTCGGATTCTTTAACCCGAGGTGTTACATTTATACCCAACATAAGGGTCAATCATAAGATAATCATAAAAAAGAGAAGGGGTAGCAATAACCTATCTGGAGCAAAAGGAAGAGCAAACTTAGCCTCCATCTATTGAGATACATGTTGCAAACCTTCATCAGTAACTGTTAATGTGCAATTACTAACTCTCTTCATCAGTAACGATGTTGGCTTGGAGCTCTTGAAGGGTCCATATTAGATCTCGGCCATCATTATAATTGACGGCCTAGATACCACTTATGCATCCAAAAATAAGCACTTTTTGGCATATTTTTTTCCTAATTATAAAATTTAATACATTATATTCATACACTAATTATAATTTAGTTGATTATAAGATTTAAATGGACGCATATTGTACCCAGATTAATATTATATTTATTTTTTAAAAAGTCAAAAATACCCCTACTTTCATATGTACAATATTTTATTAAATGTAGGATAATTTTATAGATAAATTTATATAGAATTATAATTTGCATCAATAGATATAATATGCATTCATTATATTTTAACAAAATAAAAATAAATTATAAATTTTTCATAATCATTTTAAATGAAATAATAAACTTTATATTATTATTATATAAATATTTATATTTATTATTTTTCATAATATGACTATATAATAATTATAATAATTACTTTATTATTATTATTATTATTATTATTATTATTATTATTATTATTATTATTATTATTATTAAAATGTAATTTTTTTAAATAAATAAGTTTATATTTGGGGATAATTGATAAAAAAATCAATAGAATTTCTAATAATTTAATATTTGATTTAAATTTTATAAAATAAAAATTAATTACAAAATTTTTTATTATTATTTTAAATTAAATAATAAATTTTATATTACTATTTTATAAATATTTATTTTTATTAATCTTGAACACGCAAATATATAATAATAGTAACAATTGGTTTATTATTATCATTAAAAATGTAAATTTTCTAAATAAATAACTTTAGATTTTGATATAATTGATAAAAAAATATTATCAACTTATAAAATAATTTATAATTTTCTATTATAAAATAAAATATTCATTTCATATGGTCTATATTAAAATTACTTGAAACTATACATAAATCATGTGAGTGAAATTTAAAAAAATTATTTTTTGATTTATTTACGACGGATTAACAACCAAATTTTTCCGTTGCTAATGGTATTACCTGACAAATTACTATTAGCGACAGAAAAATTTCCATCGCTAAATCGTCGCAAAAAAGGCGCTATGTTTTCTCTCCAAAATTAGCAACTAAAATGTTCGTCGCTAAATTTTCTGGAACTAATTTCATGAATAAAAAATTATAAAATTTAGTGACGAAAACATTCGTCGCTAATTCCGTCGCAAAACATGGTGCGTATACTTCCCGCCAATAATTAGCGACTGTTTATTTATTTTGTCACTATTTCATTGCAAAAAATAGAAAATATCCTCCCCACGATGGAATTGTAAAACAGTCGTGAATCCGTCACAAAATTAGCTACGAAAATAAGGCCGTCGCTAATTTTAGTAGCTAATTGGCAGTTTTTTTTGTAATGAAAGAGATATGAAAATTACGTGAATCCTAGCTCTTCTAGGTAACTTCAGCCGGTAGGCAATTGGTCCAATGCATTAGATGATAGAAAGGGCCATAGAGTTACAGAGCCAACTTGGAAGTGATTCTTAATGTTACTGAGTGCTAGTGATAAGTGTGCAACTTGACAAAAACCAAATCACCCATACTGAATTCCATATGGCATCCATGCTGTTCTATAAAATTTTTCATCTTGGACTTGGCACGAGCTAAATGGAAAGTCAATTATCTCAAAGCTTTATTTTGATCCATCAGCTCCCTACCCACCACTGCCACTTGAATTTCACCAAGAACAAACTAAAACATAGTAGGTGCCTTGCGACCATACACCACCTTAAAAGGAGTGGCGTTAATGGAAATATGATAGGTAGGGTTATACCAAAATTCTACCCAAGACAACCAAAAGGACCGAGTTTTTGGTTAATCAATAGCAAAGCAACGCAAACAAGTTTCCATGCACCTATTCACTACCTTTATTTAGCCATCCAACTAGGGTTGGGAAGTAGAGTTGAAGTTTAATTGGGTTCCTTGCAACTTAAAAATTTCCTATCTATATTGACTAATAAACAAAGGGTTTCAGTAACTAAGAATGGACTTTGGTAACCAATGGAGGAGGACAACATCTTGAAGGAAAATTTTAGCCAAGACTCGAGCTATAAAAGGGTGCTTCAGTGGGATAAAATGGCCATATTTGGATAGCCTATCCATCACCACCCAAATGGTGTCAAACCCTTTTGATCTTGGCAGCCCAGTGATAAAATCAATGGAAATTTCTTCCTAAATTCAATCTGGAATGGGCAAAGGCTAGAGCAATCCTTCAGGTACCAAAGTTGAAGCCTTGAACTATTGACATATCTCACAAGCCTGTATGCACCGCTGAACTATTTTTGTCATGGCCCAATAAAGTATGGAGGCTAACTACTTATAGGTTCTATAATAGCTAGAATATCCACCGAAGGGGTTGGCATGAAATTCTTTGAGTAACTTTGGAATCCAAAGGGAAAAAGTAAGAATGACGAATATATTTTTAAAGAATAGTTTCCAATAGCGCTCCATAAATCTCAAGTGAGAAAAAAAAAATTCTATTGCAAATCTTGGATAATTTGCTAAATTTACGGAATCCACCAGTACCCCTGCTCTATTAATCATATATCCCAAATACTCCAATGACCGCTGACTAAAACTACATTTCTTATAATTCACCATATATTAGTTATCAGCTAAATTTCCAAGAGCAGAATCAACATGGCCTAAGTGCTCTTTCTATATGCGGTTGTAGATTAATATATCGCCAATCCAATGGCTAAAAAATTTCATTAATGGCAGATGGGAAAGTACTTGGTGTATTAATCAATTTGAAAGGCATTACTAAGTATTCATATTGGCCATCATGAGTGTGAACAACCATTTTCTCTACATTGGACTCTCGTACCCAAATTTGGTGGTAACTAGATTTGAGGTCCAATTTTATGAAGAAATTTACCTTACAACTCATCAAATAACTCCTTAATCATTAGAATGGGATACTTTTAAGGGACAATAAACTTGTTTAGAACTTGATAATCCATACACATCCTCCATGAATTATCTATCTTCTTTACAAAAATAACAGGGCTAGAAAATGAACTTTGGCTATGCTTTGATAATTCCTTTGGCCAACATTTCTTTACCTTGTTATTAGATTTTAAATTTTTGGTGGTAAGGATAACGATATGGATGGACACAAATAGGCCTTTGTCTATGCTAAAGAGAAATTACATATTCTATTATCCTTCTGGCGAAAATTCTATCTATTTTTAAGAAAACTAACATATGCTTGGAAAAAAGAGCAACAATTTGATTTTGTTGCTATCTTCTAAGTGATCTAGTAACTCCAATGGAAAAAAAAAGAGCTATCTCCCTCAGTAACCAGTTGATGTAACTAGCCCTCGATCCAACTCTGTAATGATTACAGTGATCATTGCCTAGTAGTGACACCCCTCAACTCCACCCATCTTCCTTGGACTGCAAATTTTAGATGTCCCAAAGCCCAATTGGTAGTAACATCCCCTAATGTGCACAACCATTCCACCCTTAAAATCAAATCTAGACTTCCTAAGTCTATCACTAAAGTGTTTATAATGCATTAATGATCATCAACCTGAAAATGGATCCCTGTACACTTTCTGTCCGATCTAATTAAATTCCCATCCTCGAGTCTAATTTCAAGAGACTTAATTTGGTGCACTTTCAATCCTAACATGGATAATAACTGAGGTGAGACAAAATTTTGAATGGCTCCGCTATCCACCAACATCAACATCATAATCTCGTTGGTTATTCCTAATAACTTGATCATGTTTAATCTAGTCCTGTTGACTGTAGTAGCCTAAAACTGATTTTTAACACCATTTAATTCAAGAATTTTACATTCTCCATCAACTCGTGCTTCATCTTTCTCATTTTTTTCTTCAAAAAATTCCTCATCTTTTTTAATTTCATCTCCCTCTCTCAATAGTATCAACTTCAGTTGTGCCTTAGTGCATTAATGTTGAAGAGAGTATGTTTGACCACATTAGAAATAGAGTCATTTTCTGCTTCATTATGTCATGCAATTTAGCATAGCCATTTTGTTTGTTATTGTATTATTTATTTAGTTTAATGTGTGAATTTTGTTATGTTTTAGATTACTTTTCATATCTTCTTTAATTTGTAGGCTAAATGTGCCTAATTGGATGAAATAAAGCATAATTAAGGGGAATTTATTTGAAGTTTTAAAGAAAAAGGTCTTAAAGAAGTTCAAGAGCTTGTGCTGACTCATCCTAGTGCGTGCCGACTCATCACAGTGACTCAACATGCTGACTCGTGCCATGTTTAATCGAGTCGTGAAGCGGTTGAAGGTGTGCCGACTCATAACGTTGGTGATGACTCGTTACAAAGCTTGGCTATATCGACTTATCCAACTCGACATAGGTGTGCTGACTCATCACTCAGACTAATAATTGTAAACTTTCATATACCTCTTTAGATTTGCAACCCTTTTTGAAAAGACAAAAATTAGGACACCTTTGGATCTATAAATAAATGAAGATAACCATATTTTAGGTATAAAGGACAACCATATTTTAGATATAAAAAAACTACCATATAACTTCCAAATCAATTAGAAATGATCATAAGGAAGAAGAATACTCCAAAGAAGAGGAGAGATCAAAAAAGGTCAATCAACACTCAAGTATTTTTTTTTTGAAGAAGCATTGAGAAGTCTCCTACCATTATTTCTTCTCTTTTATCTTTAGATTTACTTGATATTATTTCCTTTTCCTTGTGTATTTGTCTTGCCAATATGTATATAGGCTAACTTTATTTTTTTACAATTGCAAGTATGAATCGATCTTTATTAATATAATTATCTTATTTTAAGTATGATTGATTTAAGTTTGATTGGATGCTTAATTTATTATGTATGCTTGTTCACCATATATACTATGTTAATCAATTTGTTCACAATGAGTAATGGGACATTTAGTGGAATAGTAATTGAACTTACTTAAAGTTAGAAATCACTTAGGAGATAAGGATTTCACTTTAAGGGGCTTAAAAATAGGCATGGAACTTTATGGTTCTCATTTATCATGAGAGTGCTTAGGACTCTAGATGAGGATTCCTTTATTTGACAATGAGAGTTACATTTAGGGATAGTCAGCCTTATTCTCCAATCATTTGCATGCTTATATGTTTTTTTTAAATCTTTACATGATCAATTGATATCTTGTAATTCTAATGCCTTATTTGGTTGATTCCAAGTTATACATTAGATTAGATATTAATTTAATTAAGTAAGAATTTAGACAACCAGCCTAATTTAATTTACCATTGCCTATCCATCTTAGTATCTAATGTGTTAATACAAGACAACGCTTAAACCTAGTTTGATTCCCAAAGTTCAACACCCTTTTCATCCTATCTAAGTCCTTAAGACTAGGGTATTGCAATATACACTGCAACACTTTGCTCTTCCCATTCCACCTTAGATAGGTGATGAATACTTGGTTACTTAAGTCCCCATCGATTGGAATCAGTAAGATAGTGAAGATTAGGCTGGTGGGAGGTTGCAAAATTGGTTTTTTTTTTAATTTTAGGTTGGCCCAATCATGGAATTAGGCTATAGCTGCTATGACCTAAATCAAGTTGGCCCACCTCACACCCTAGTTGGCACATGATTTTTAGATATCCCCTTTTTCTTCTTAGATGAATTTTGCAGCACCTTTAAAGAACCTATACTCATCTTTTCGATTTGCAGAGAAGCTTCAAAAAATATGCTAATATCATCGCTTTGACTCAATCTTTTGGTTTTTGCACCTTAATTGATTCTTTAATTTCTTACCTCAAGCCACTGATGAAATACTCAATGTATTATTGTTTAGGAAGCCTAAAGGTTATAAAAGCTACCATTTCAAATAAATCAATATACTCCTCCACACTTCTTGTTTGCTGTAAATCTGCTAACTCCTCAAATGGGCTTAAAGATTGAATTCCACCATAGCATCATATAATTTCCTTTTTAAATTGTTCCCAAGCTACAGTGAGGTATATATCTATGAGCATAGATTCTTAGATATCCCCTCCTTTAACCTGGATAAAATTTAAAACACCTTTAAAGAATCTATACTCATCTTTCCAATTTGTAGAAAAGCTTTAATGAAACATGCTAATCTTATTGCTTTGACTCGATCCTTCAGTTTGTGCACCTTAATCCATCCTTTAATTTCTTACCTGAAACTATTGATGAAATACCCGATGTATTGTTGTTCAGGAAGCCCAAGGCTATAACAGCTACCATTTCCAATAAATCGATATACTCCACACTACATGTTTGTTGTAAATCTGCTAACTCCTCAAATGGGCTTGAAGACTAAATTCGACCATAGCATCGTATAATTTCCTTTTTAAATTGTTCCCAAACTAAAGTGGGGTATATGTCTATGAGCAAAGAGAACTAATTAATAGTCCTCCCTTACATACATAGTTCAGCCAGGCTAATGTACATCTCAGGAGGAATTTGATTTATTATAAAATAAGTTTTAGCCCTAGTAATCTATCCCTTGGTTTTGGTCCATTGAAAGTTGGAAGCTTAATCTTCCTTAGCAAAGAAAATGGGATTACAAAATGATTGGTATTGAGTTACTAGTTCATCTCTATACTAAACCTTATCCTTATTGATACCTATTACCCTCCATTATCTTTTCACCTTGAGAACTAAACTCCTCTGCATGGGTAGGTTGATTTTCCAAGCATTTAATCTAATTGAGCACTAGCCCTTTAAATTCATCTTCCTTCTTTTTGTCTGACTGGTAACTATATTGAGAGGAGGCTAAACAAGTTTGGATTTTAGTGATTGCTTTTGTTAGTACCTTCACATATGCTGCTAATTCTCCAACCCTGCTTTCTATTTCATAGAGTCAAGAAATCAATGTTTGTTGTTGAGTCTCCATTTCCCTCCACTCTTTCAGATTCAAAAGGTCAGACCAATGGTGAGAAATCAATAACAACATTCAACAAATGAATATGAACTGAAAAGGAATTGTTGTATATTGATATGCAATTTCTAAATACAATAGTGTTTTCCCAGTATAATCATTACAAGTAACAAAATAAAAGATAAGAAGTAAGGGCAAATTGCCTATAAGAATAGCCAAACACCATGCTCTCTCTCGCTATCCCTTACCCAACCTCACGCCAATTACAAAAAGTATTCCTATACCTCCCTTCACTTTAGCTAAAAAAATTTATATATTCATTTCCCTTTCCATCTCTTTGCCCTAAATCCTAATTAACTTTTGCCAGCTCACCATCCTCATCATCACCTGTCTTTTTTGTATGTCTTTCATATGCCCTTCATATCTTAGGCCTGTGGTCTTGCATCTCCTCCTTATGAGCATCTTCTCTATCATAGCTCTTACAATTCAATAATCCATGAGACAATCATAAAAAGTTAGCTTTAGGCATTAAAAGTAATAAGTGGAATTGAGGTTCATATTCCATTTGGAGTAAGTTTGTAAAGTGGAATAGCATGACAAACTAAAGCATCTTTCATATTATTAGTGTGACAAGGAAAAGTAGCATATGCAGTGAAAAAGACATGCAAGCAAAATTATGCATATAAAAAATTTTCATATTTCAAAATGATCTAATGACCCATTACAAAAGAGTATTAGAAGATGGCATCTCTATATGAAAGCAAGGAAATGAGTATTGAATCATCATCAGAAGTAGAAAATGGAACATGCAAATTACAAGGTACTTGGATCAAACATTGTTTTTCTTTATCTTAGTATTTAATTTATCACTAAGTTCTAAATTGGCAAAAGTTCTAATATCTTGAAGCCCTAAAATCTCAAAAGGCCTACCTAAAATAGATGAAACCATTAACTAATTATAGTATTTCAATTTTTAAAAATAGCCAATTTGACATCGAATCTTTGCATCATTAACTTTGGATGCAGTTTTCAAGTGCCCTAATATTCCACATTTATAACAAAAATTATTAGTTTTGTCATATTTAAATTGGAGTAAAAGTCCATTTCCATTCCATAGAGAGGATAAATGTATCCAAGAAGCAATGGCTCATCAATAAAAATACAAACCTGTATACAAATAAAAGATCACAAAGCATTATTTCATCATCCACATATTCAAATTAAAGAAACTTTGGAAAAAGAAAGCTAAGTTGCTTTGCATTAGTAGCTATAAGTATAGAGGAAACCTATGAACTTAAACTAAGAAAGGCAATAGTTTTGAGTTGAATATTAGACCACTGTTGGATGAGAAAATGATGCCTTTTTCATAGACCAAGGTCACCTATTAAGAACATATTGAGTATCCTCTCCTAATTGAAAATGAATGCACACACATTGAGACATTTAGGTTGCATGCATGACCTTTTTTAGTCTTTCATGAAAACCCAATCACTTATTTAATCATTTTAATAGGGAAATAAAAATAAGTAATTAAACGTATAAGAAGCAACTTTCACACATCATAGTTGCTTAGGAAAATATAAACTTTGACATAGCAGGTTCGATAGATATTGAAATATTGAGAATGTAGCTTTAAAGCCAAAGAGTGAAAACATTAAATGTAAATAAAAAGATAGAATATGATGAGCATTAAAAGCAAGTAGTAGAGGAGAATAAATAATATGGGAATAGAAAAGAATTATTAAAGAAGTTGGAGTTTAGAAAAGATTATTGTAGTATGCAATCTATTTTGATTAGCAAATAAAATATGGCTAAATAGTGACCCAAAAATAACAAAAAAACCATATATGATATCCTCGAGAGAAGAACTGCAAAAGTACCTTTCTGATAATTCTAATAATGAGAATATAGCTAATATAAAAAATTATGAACTGGATGGCATGTTATAGTCTACAAGAATATAAAAAAATTAACAGATGAACTAGGAAAACCCAACATTAAACAGTTAGTAGGAGATAACCCAACCTTCACTCAGCAAGTAATCTCTTCAGCTTTTTTTAAGCAAATATATAATATTTATATTAAAAATTGAGGTATTATTTTGGTGTGTATTGTTTTAAGATGCCCAATTTAGATTTCTTTTTTTATATATTTATATGTTAAGAATATTTAATTATAAAAATAAATTTATAATTGATTTCAACCATTTATACTGTTAAGTAGTAGAGTTTGAACAAACTTACACTTCCGATCATGGATAGAGTTTCACATCAATCCGAATTAGGATTGGATAATTAGGTTAGAATAAACTTTTCTTCTTATTCTGTCAGAGTTGGAGTTAGTAAAAGATTGTTCCACTATCGGCATTTATAGAAGTCCCAAAGAATGTTATTCCTAGATTTTGAATTCTTAAGCTTGGACTTGAGCTATGATAAGATTATCAAACTGTCCGTATGAACAAGATAGGTTATGCAATTTAGTTTGGTTTATCTAGACTATTTATGGATTCATGTCATCATAAGTCCCCTCTTCAATGCATGACATTTATGTCGATGAGGTGTTTAGGCGACAACTTTAATATGAAAGATTTCTTTTAGGCACGTGCTCCACCTTTAAATTTTGAATTGATGGCTCTTTGTTTATTGTGAACTAACTGCTAAAGCATTGATTACTGAAAATAGGCATTTTGTTTCTCACATTAGAAGCAATTATGGCGGTATAGTTTGTCACTGCATGTGTCATCCTAGCCAACCATATGTCCTTCGTTCGGTGGTTTGTGCATCCTATATATACTTTAATTTTTCCTTTTGTTTGGCTTACTTAATTTGGCATTTTTACTGCATCTTCTCATTTTCCTTTGCATTTGTCTTTGTTTGTTGCTACAAAATCCATTTAAGCAATTTTGTGATTTTGGGGTGCGTATTTTAGATTTGTTTTGCTTTTGTGGTATCGATTTTCAATGATCAAGACATTTTTTAGTGAAAGTTCTTTTTTTAAGAGGTTGGTTCTTCTCTTACTCATCAGATCTTTCTCTCTCTTTTATTGTTTTTCTCTATGATATCTTCTTTTCAAATCATGAGCTTAGTAGATAGTTCAAGTAGGGAGGTTAGGATTAGTAAGGGACCATCGAGTTGGGAGAAACCAATTATTCAAGTGTAGTGATTGGTGAGAAGAAGAGGAAAAAAGAGCCAATGAGATTGCAAAGAGTGCATAGTATAAGCTTAGCCATAAGAGAGAATCATCTTGTGGGTTTAATAGAGAAGTACCATGATGAGAAACCCTAAGGTTAAAAACCCAAAACCCCTTAAACATATACTTTGATGGCAAAGACAAATAAGATAAATACCCTCTCTATTGAACCCCCAAACAACAAGTGATTGGAAACACAAGTAATTGGGATCAATAAGAAGATGAAAATGCCATAATCAAAATAATTGATAAGTAATCAAATTCTTCATGCAATAGAAAAGAAAAACAAGCTACCTCACAATTCTCTCTAAAGAATTTGGCCAAGCCAAGAAGAAAAACCTCTCAATGTTTTTAATTTATCAAATCCGAAGTTTACAACTTATAATAACCTATTTATAGTATGGATAACTCTAAGTAACACTTAACCTAAAGAAAACCCTAATAAGGCCTTTAACTACCCTAATGGGCTTTAATAAGCCCAAGTATTAAGTCTTAAACAAAACTTAAAAAAAAAGCTAAATAATAATCTTATTAGCCGAATATGAAATCCCAAAAGAAAGACTATTCAAAACCTAAATAGCTAAAAGAAAACCAACCTAATTGAGCCCTACATGTCTAGTCCATTTAAAATACAACTTAAATGAATAATGTGACTTTTAAATAAGGCATATGACTGGTACAATTAAAGCCTAAAGTTGTATTAGCTCAAAATGACTTAAGTTGGTCCAATTCCTTCACTTGCTTCTAATAGGCTAAGTACTTTATGTTTGCCTTCAAGTTCTCCATAGCACTTTTTAATGGTTTCTCCCTAAAGTTCTTGTGTAACAAAGCTGTGAACATAAGATGACATTGCCATCTTAAGCTTTTGAGCACGCCTCCTTGTAATTGGACCATTAGGGATCAATAATGGATCTTAGGTTGATGTCTTTGATGGTGAATCTATATCATTCCTTCCTTCCTCAGAAAGATTTATCCTCAAATCTGAATCCATATCAAAAGAAGAAAGATAAAAAATATTAAAAGTAGTAGAAACACCATACTCACTTGGCAAGTCTATCTTGTAAGCATTATCCTTGATGCGCTTTAAGACTTGAAAAGGGCCATCACCACGTGCATCCAATTTGTTCTTCTTTTGGTTTGGAAACCTTTCCTTATAAAAATGCACCCAAACCCAATCTCCTGGAGCAAATACCACTTGTCTTCTTCCTTTATTTGCTCTTTCAACATACTTTTGGTTCTTCTTCTATATGTTAGCTCTTGCTTTCTCATGCAAAGTCTTTACCAATTCTGCCTTCCTGTTACCATCTAAACTTGAAAGCTCATATAAAGGCAATGGATAAAGATCAAGCACAATCAGCGGGTTAAAACCATAAATAAGCTCAAATGGTGAAAAACCAGTAGAAGAATGAATACTTCTATCATAAGCAAATTCAATGAAAGGTAAACAATCCTCCCATGACTTAAGATTCTTATCCACTATAGCATGAAGTAAAGTACCCAAGGTTCTATTCACTACCTCTATTTAACCATCTATCCGTGGGTGACAAGAAGTAGAAAATAACAACTTTGTACCCAACTTTCCCCATAGAACATGCCAAAAGTGTGAAAGAAACTTTGTATCCCTGTCAGAAATAATGGTGAATGGTATACCATGTAGGCGCATAATGTCTCTAAAGAATAGGTCAGCAACATTAACAGCATCATTGCATTTATGACAAGAAATAAAGTGAGCCATCTTGCTAAACCTATCTACCACAACAAAAATGCAATCTCTACCATGTTTAGTTCTAGGTAATCCAAGCACAAAATTCATAGAAATATCAATCTAAGGAGAATTATGCACAAGAAGAGGCATATACAAACCATGAGGCATAGTCTTAGACTTAGCTTGCCTACATACAACACATGAATTACACACTTTTTCACATTGAAACAAAACTAGAGGGCAAAGAATCAAGATTAGGGTCAGTGTCAGAAAACAAAACTTCCTTATAGATTACAAGGACTAAAGGTTATCCTAAAGCTAATACACTCTTGACCTCTCTTGTTCTCATATAAAAATTCTATTTTTGCCACCCCTCTTGCTTGTTTTCACTCACCAATGGGCCATTTATTTGTTTTGTTTCTTTTCTATCCTCTTTTCCCCCTTTCCTTTCTTTTTCTCTTTGTCTCACCCCTTGGGCCAAAACCTCTCTCCCCTTTTCTCTTTTAGCTGAAGCCTCTTTCTCTCTCTCGTATATTTTCTTTTGATCTTTTATCTTTTGAAGAGATAATGGAGCAAAAACAACCTTTTTACCTTTGTAAGAAAAATAAAATCTGTTAGTGTACATTATGGATAACTTGTCTATCAAACTGCCAAGGTCTTCCCAAAAGCAAATGGCTTTCCTGCATGGGTATAACATCATATAAAATTTCATCTTTATACCATCCAATAGAAAATGGCACTCTAAACTGGCGTGTGACCTTAACCTCCCCACTATCATTTAACCATTGCAATCTATAAGGTCTAAGATGCTTTTCACATGCCAAGTTCAACATTTCAACCATACTTACACTAGTTACATTTGTGCAACTCCCCCCATCAATAATGATCATGCATACTCTCCAATTAACTAAAAATTTAGTGTGAAATATATTTGTTCTTTGTTCTAGGCTATCTTCTTTAACATTCAAGTTTAAAGCTCTCTTAGCGACTAAAGATCTCTCACTTTCAGCAAACGACAACTCTCCCTCACTATCATAATCACTACAATCTTCTAAAAGAGGCATTTCATTATCACTATGTTTTAATTTAGAAGTAATTTTCCCATCACCCCTAGCTATTATTACCCTCTTATTAAGACATTCACGTGCCATGTGCCTTTTTCCCTAACACTTAAAACATTTAATCTCTTAACTAGGAGTTGGAGTATTAGAATTACCTTTAGCACCTTTAGATGGGATTTGGGTTTTCTTTGTTTCTTTAGAACCCAAATCTACCTCATAGGGTTTAGATACCCTAAAATCCTTCTTCTCCTCCTTGTTGGTCCATTTAGACCCCCAATTATTGCTTGAGTTATTACTGGTGTTATTAAAGCTCTTACTCTTCTTTTGTTTTTCAATCTTCATTGCCATGTTCAACATCTCCTCCATAGAATCATATCTATATAACTAAATGGCATCAGTAATCTCCTTGTTTCCTAGGAATCAAGCCATAGTGACCTCTTTATCTTCCTTAATGTTTGCTCTCACCATGCACATTTCCATATCTTTATGGTAATACTCCACTGATTTTCCTCCATGCATAAGTCTATATAATTTCTGATGTAATTCTCTAAAATAATGTGAAGGAACAAACCATTTTCTCATAGCTTCCTTCATATCCTCCCATTTATTAATGAGACATCTCCCTACCTTTCTTCTACTCAAGTTAAGTTGCTTCCACCAGAACATTGCATAATTAGTGAACTCTACAGCTACAATCTTTACCTTTTTTTCTTCTGAATACCTATTGTACTCAAAGATTATCTCCACCTTTCTCTCCCACTCTAAGTACTCCTCTGTATTATTTTGGCCTTTGAATGGTGGAAACTTGAGTTTGATGTTGCCTAAGTTCCCATCCACCTTTCCACTAGTTTTTTCTTCAAAATCTTCATCATCAAAATTATGCACCACATGTTCTTCAATAATTCGGCCTCTCCTTGCTGCCCTTTTAGATACATTAGATGAACTTCCTTTTAGGCTCTATTCCATCCCATCCATTCTAAAGGACAACTTCCAAATCTCATTAATGAATGCTTGATATAACATCTTGTTATTCGATACATTTACATCTTAATCTTGGGATATTCCCTTCCCACTAGTTTCTTCAGTCATGATGTATACCTACAAAAGATGTTAAATAATAGCCTCTAATGCAGAACCCCAAGGTTAAAGAACCTGAAACCCCTTGAACATACACTTTGATCTCAAAACACAAAGAAGACAAACACCCTCCCTATTGAACCCCTAAACAACACGCGAATGAAAATGCAAATAATCGGGATAAGAAGAATGAGAAAATGCCACAATCAAATGATTGATAAGTAATCCTAATTCTTGATGCACTAGAAAAGAAAGCAAGCAATCTCACAATCTCTCTAAAGAATTTCGGCTAAGCCAAGAGAAAAAACTCTCAAAGTTTATAATTCGATTCCAATATATCCTTATTTAGAAGTTATAATAACCTATTTATAGACTCCAAACCCTAAGGGAATGAGTATACATAAGTCCAATAGGTTTAAAACACTAAATTCTAACTAAAATAAGCTAAAACAACTACTTAAAACCCTACTAAGGTAAAGTGACGAATTGGGCTTATTTTAGAAAGGCCCAAGTGTCTTACTTAAGAAAATAAGTCTTAATTAAGCTACTTAAGTCACATGACTTTTAATTAAATCACATGTCCCACTTAAATAAAAGCCCAATTTTGTTAAATAGGCCCAAACTAATTAACTATGAATACAAAAACCCTACTACATAAATATCACATGACATGATTTGCACATGTTGCACACGACTTGCACATGTTCTTCCAAGGCTTGAATCTTCATTTAGGATATTTTAAACCCACAAGGCTTTCTTTATCTTCACTTTAGGCTTCCCTTTATGGGGCATTAACCCAAAGGCTTGACTATATACTTTAAGCCCATAATTGATAGTAAAGCACCAAATCTGCCTCCTATAAATTAGAGCACGCCCCAATAACATTTGGATCTTATATTTATGTGTTTGAACTCCATTTAGACCTATTTGAAAGTCATAAGGTTGCCCCTCTTCTATGGTATAAGATAGCCCTTTTGGATCCGTATCATTCCCTCCATCTTCAAAAAAGATTCATCCTCGAATGTTGGTCTTGCAATAGTTGGGAATTAACACTTGAGAAATACATTCATCTTCATAAATGATGTTCGGCACTAGTGGAAATAGTATGAATGCTTCTTCATTAAAGAACTCATCATGATCCTGCAAGTTATAAATAAAAGAACTATGAAAAACATGGTTAGTATTTAATACAGTGATACGATTTTGACCTTCGCCACTTTCCATGTGCACCTCATCCTCCTTATGCAGTAGAGGATAAATTGTAACATGCAGATCTTCCATCTCCACTAAACAAACTTCTTCACTTGCATTCAAATAATCGACAGTTTCTTCACTTTTAATTATTTCTCCATTATACACAACATCATTATTCTCTTCCACCTCTAAAATAACCTTATTCACCTTTTTAACCAAGTTCTCCACATCTTTAACTTCACCCAAAATCTCTTTTTCCTCATCAAGCTCATCAACAACATCCACTTCATGGTCTTGAGTAACCTCACTATCAAAGCCTATATCTATTTCACCATTTTCAGGTTCACAAATTATTTGTTCTATGATAACTTTCTCCTTCTTTCTCTTCGCTTTGCTCTCGTCCATCCTAATGTGTGGTTTGAAATATTGTCTGACCAACCATTCTATACTATTAAGGTCTTGCCTTAACAACTTTATATCTTCCTTAAATGCATTCCTTTCATCTTGATGTAAATGTTGCTTGGACTTGTAATAAGACATCCTCACATTCACTCGTGTTTCACTCAAAATTTGGCTTTTACCCTCTTAATGTCCTCTCACTCTCTTGCCTTTTTCCTCTCAAGCTTTGCAACTTCAAAATTGCACTTTAAAATATAAATCACAAATCAACAACTTGAACACGTTTAAGAAAACAAGGAAATAATAACTTACAACAAAAAGATAGCTTAAAACTAGAAAAGAAGACTTTTGACATAATAGAGATGATACACAGACAAGAGTGGTATACCGCTTGATGATAAGTAAATTAGAGTATTGGACAAACAAATATACTCTAACAATGTAAATGGAACAAAAATAAGCTTAAAACAAAGAAATAAGCAACAAGAATCAAAGAAAATAACAATATGGATAAAATGAATGAATTTGATTCACTACAAAGTAAACCAAATATAGAACCTAAATATGGTACCCAACAAAGAAAGGAAATCAACAAGATACCAATTAAAACTAAATAAAGTATAAAACATACAAAACAAATAAATTTTAGAGCCAATTTATTCACTATGCCGAACAATATGCCGAACGATGTAACAAGCTTGATTAGTGTGTCAATTTGTGTGCAAAATGATGGCAAAGTGATAGCAAAATGATGGCAAAAGTTTCCAAAAATGATAGCACAAATGGTGGAAAAAGTTTCCAAAAATGGTTACACAAATGATGGAAGAGTTGCCAAAAATGGTGGAAAGTTTCCAAAAATGGTTACAAAAATGATGGAAAAGTTGCCTAAAATGGTTGCATAAATGGATAGCAAAAATATTTGCCAAGTAAAAATCCTTGTCTAGCTAGGATTAGGATTTTAATTCCAATTTAGATATGGACTAGGATTTTTGAAAGCCTAAACCCAAAGAAATAAGGATAAATTTTCCTACCCTCTAAAGGATTCCGAAATGTGTTTGAAAAAGGTGTAAATGTTGCCCCACCCAATCCTAAAGCAAAAAGGATTAGTTTTTCCCAGTTATGAAAGGATTAGGATTTTTTTAGGCTATATAAACTCACCTTGCTCAATTGCTCCTTAATTTTTTTCTTATTCTATTTTTCTTTTCTTCACGTTTTTCTCTCTTATTTCTTTTTTTTTTGCTGAACAGTACCAAAATAGTATGATGAATAGTGCTATGAACAGTAACACGATTTTTTTCTTTTTTTAATTCAACACACCAATCTAAAGGCTACTACTACTAGAATTTGGTTTTTCATGCCAAAGATTCAAAGTTCAAGTTCAGTTTCTAAGGATTTTTAATGAATCAAAACACAAGGTAAGGCTAAATTTAGCACACAAGAAAAGCCTAAATTTAACACATAAAAAGCACATAAATCAAAACTTATCACTACCTAATTCGGCATAAACATAAAGAAATCAAGGAAAAAAAACACAAACCTAAAACTAAGATAAATTGGAATTTACCTTTATTTTGGCTCTGATACCAAATGATGCGGAACCCTAAGGTTAAAGAACCTGAAACCCCTTGAACATACACTTTGATCTCAAAACGTAAAGAAGACAAACACCCTCCCTATTGAGCCCCCAAACAACACGTGAATGGAAACGCAAATAATCGGGATAAGAAGAATAAGAAAATACCACAATCAAATGATTGATAAGTAATCCTAATTCTTGATGCAATAGAGAAGAAAGCAAGCAATCTTACAATATCTCTAAAGAATTTCGGCTAAGCCAAGAGAAAAAACACTCAAAGTTTATAATTTGATTCCAATATATCCCTCTTTACAAGTTATAATAACCTATTTATAGCCTCAAAACCCTAAGAGAATGAGTATACATAAGTCCAATAGGTTTAAAACACTAAATTCTACCTAAAGTAAGCTAAAACAACTGCTTAAAACCCTACTAAGGTAAAGTGACGAATTGGGCTTATTTTAGAAAGGGCCAAGTGTCTTACTTAAGAAAATAAGCCTTAATTAAGCTACTTAAGTCACATGACTTTTAATGAAATCACATGTCCCACTTAAATAAAAGCCTAATTTTGTTAAATAGGCCCAAACTAATTAACTATGAATACAAAAGCCCTACTACATAAATATCACATGTTATGCACCTGTCTTCCACTTGCACATGCCCCACACATGATTTGCACATGTCGTACATGACTTGCACATGTTCTTCCAAGGGTTGAGTCTTCATTTAGGCTAGTTTAAACCCACAAGGCTTTCTTTATCTTCACTTTAGGCTTCCCTTTATGGGGCATTAACCCAAAGGCTTGACTATATACTTTAAGCCCATAATTGATAGTAAAGTACCAAATATGCCTCCTATAAATTGGAGCATGCCCTAATGACATTTGGATCTCATATTTATGTGTTTGAACTCCATTTAGACCCATTTGAAAGTCATAAGATTGCCCCTCTTTATTGGCATAAGATAACCCTCTTAGATCCGTATTAGCCTCACAAGCACTCCCTCACGTGTTTACACTCAAAGCATGTCACTTCTCTTGTGTTCCACATAATTAAGGTTTTTACCCTTTTAATATCCTTACACTTTCTTGCCTTTTTCCACTCAAGCTTGTAACCTTAAAATGATAGTTTAGAATTCAATTCACAAACCAATATTCTTAAGCATGTTTAAGAAAGCAAAGAATAGGAGCACTAACAATAAAAGAGCACTAACAATAAAAGACAGCTTAAAACTAGAAAAGAAGACACTAGACACAATGGAGGTGATACACGGCTAAGAATGGTGTACCACTTGATGATAAGTAAAATTAATGTATTAGACAAGTAAAGATACTCTAACAATGATGCGGAACCCCAAGGCTAAAAAACTGAAAACCCCTTGAACATACACTTTGATAGAAAAACTAAAATAGAGATAAAACCCTCCTTATTGAACCCCCAAACAATATATGGATGGAAACACAAATAATTGGATAAAAAGAATAGAAAAAATCAACATTCAAAATAATTGATAAGTTAATCTAATTTTTAATGCAATTAAGAAGAATGAACAAAACTTTCTTGAAGAGAATCTCTCAACTCATTTTCATTCTCTAATCTCCCTTATACATGGCTAAAAGAGAGTATTTATACTCTTAACTAGTCCTAGAACCCTAAGGGAATAGGTATACATAAGCCTGATAGGTTTAAAAGACCAAATCCTACATAAAATAGGCTAAAAAAACTACTTAAAACCTAACTAAATAAAGTGACAAGTTGGGCTTGTTTTAGATAGGCCCAAGCGTCTTACTTAAGAAAATAAACCTTAATTAAGCTACTTAAGTCATATGAATTTTAATGAAAGTCACACGTCTCAATTAAATAAAAGCTCAATTGTGTAAAATACGCCCAAACTACTTAACTATAAATACAAAAGCCCTATTACATAAATATCACATTGCTATGCATATGTCTTTCGACTTGTACATGCCCTGCACGTGACTTGCACATGTTCTTCCAAGGCTTGAATCTTCATTTAGGCTATTTTTAAACCCACAAAGCTTTCTTTATCTTCACTTTAGGCTTCCTTTTATGGGGCATTTATCCAAAGGCTTGACTATGTACTTTAAGCCTATAATTGAAAGTAAAACACCAAATCTACCTCATATAAATTGGAGCATGCCCTAATGATTTTGGATCTTATATCTATGTTTTTGAAGTCCATTTAGACCCATTTGGATGACATAAGGTTGCTCCTCTTTAATGGTATAAGATAGCCCTCTTGGATCCATATCATTCCCTCGCTTTCAAAAAAGATTCATCCTCAAATCTTGACTATATTCATGTTAGGAATTGAAGCTTTTTGAACTAATTTATCTTCAAAGTTCTCCTTTTGGATTGGTGGAAATAGCATGAAAGCCTCCTCATTGGACTTTCTCATCTCTACCCTGCACATTAATAATAAAAGCACTAGGTAAAACAAGGCTAGTTATAGGTAGTTTATGTAGAACTAAACCATTATCCTCTTCTACCTTTAAAACAACCTCATTCACCTTCTCCACCTTTTAACCACATTCTCCACATCTTTAACTTGACTCAAAAACTTTTTTTTCTCATCAAGCTCATTAACAACACCCTCTTCATGGTCTTGAGTAACCACAACATCCTCTACTTTTTTAACCTCACTACTTTCATGCTTATGTGTTAAATAATCAAAGAGTTGCTTAAAACCATCTTTTATTCATTTGGCTGCCTCTTCCAGCTCCTTTTCTTTTTTATTTTTCTCCTCTCCTCATTGTTTCTAGTCTCTTTTTTCCTCTTTAATTCTAGACTCCTCATTTCTCTACTTCTCTTCTTTTGTTATTTCTCATAATGATCAAGAAAACTTTTTTCTTTTCCAAACATAAATCATATAGCTCTTGATCTAATAAATCAATATCTTTCTTAATAATTCGATAGCTTATAGAGTAGTACTCTCCTTCTTCTTCCAACTTTTCCTTCCCACCTTTGGATGCACTTCTCTAGAAATCTAATCTCTCTCCATTAAGATATTTGAGATACGATCTCTCCATAGATTCTTCTCTCCCCCATAGTAATTTCTTCCTTGGTATACATGGCTCCTTGCTACAAAAAAAAATTAGCAAAACAAGAAGGAAAAGTTTTCTCACAACTCTCCCCTACATGTTTCACTCTTTAAAAATTGGCTTTTCCACTCAAGAGTGTTTAATCACTCAAATCAGCCTTTTGCCACACTCAATTTATTTTCTTGATAATTGCACTTTTGAACCAAATAACCAATCAAAATTGCAAATAACACTTTAAAAATAAGGAAAAAAAACTAACAATGATAGATAGCTCAAAATCTAGAAGGAAAATTTAGCACATAGATAAGAATTGTGCACTATATGACTATATATAAGTGTTAGAGTATAAGAACAAGCAAATAGCACTCTAATAACATAAAAGGAACAAAAGCAAGCTTAAATAAAGCAAATAAGCAACTAGAATCAAGAAAAATAAAAATATGGATAAAATGTATGAATTTGATCCACTACAAAGTAAACCAAATATAGAACCTAATTATTCTACCCAACAATTGCATGCAAAAACAATTCAATTTGGAGCCAAAAATATCACTAGGCCGAATAGTGTAACAAGCTTGATTAGTATATCAAATTATGTACAAAATGGTGGCAAATTGATGGTAAATTAGTGGTAAAAAGATGGCAAATTGATAGAAAAATGATGGCAAAAATGATAGCAAATGATGACAAAGTGGAAACAAAATGGCAGCAAATGATGGCCAATTGTAGCACAAATAATGGTAAATGTTACCTAAATTGGTGGCACAAATGATGGCAAATGATACCAATAATGGTAACACAAATTATGGCAAATGATACCAATAATGGTAACACAAGTGATGGCAAATGACACCCAAAAATGGCAACACAAATGGATAACAAATGATATAAAATGGCGACACAAATGGATAACAAATGATATCAATGATTGGTAGCAAATGATATCAAATGGTGGTAATGATTAATAACAAAGGATAGCACAAATAATAGCACAATGATTGTAATTCCAATTCAAATATGGATTAGGATTTTTGAAAGCCTAAATCCAAAGTAATAAGGATTGTTCTTCCTACCTTTTAAAGGATTCCAAAAGGTGTTTGGAAAAGGTTTAATTGTTGCCCCTCCTAATTTAGAAACAAAAGGGATTACTTTCCTACTCACAAAGGATTTGGATTTTCCCTTTGGCTATATAATCTCCCTTTGGCCAAATTGCTCCCTAATTATTTTATTCTTCTATCTTTTTCTTCTCTTCTTCTATTATTTTCTTCTTTTTTCTTTTTTTTTCTTTTTTTAATGAACAGTACAATGAACAGTGATGTGAATAGTATAATGAACAATACCAATGATTTTTTTCTTTTTTTCTTTTGTAAACAACAAACTAATCTATAAACTTCTATCGACTAGGATTTAGATTTCATGCAAAAGATTCAAAGTTCAAGTTTTGATTTTCTAAGGCTCTTTTCTTTTCTTTTTCAAGGAAGCAAAACAAAGGTTAAGGAAAATAATGGGTAGGATTTAACACACAAAAAGCATAAAAATTAGAATTCTTGCTCCTATCAAATTTGGCATGCATATAAAGAAATCAAAGAAAGAAAACACAAACCTAATACTAAGATAAATAGGAATTTACCTTTAATTTAGCTCTGATACCAAATGATACGGAACCCTAAGGCTAAAGAACCCGAAACCCCTTGAGCATACACTTTGATAGCAAAAACTAAAATAGAGATAAAATCCTCCCCTATTGAACCCTAAAAAATATATGGATAGAAATGTAAATAATTGGGATAATAAGAATAAAAAAGCGCCATAATCAAAATAATTGATAAGTTAATCTAATTCTTAATGCAATTAAGAAGAAAGAACAAAGCTTTCTTGAAGAGAAATCTCTCAACTCATTTTCATTCACTAATCTCCCTTTTACATGGCTAAAAGAGAATACTCTTAACTAGTCCTAAACCCCTAAGGGAATGGGTATACATAAGCCCGATAGGTTTAAAAGACCAAATCCTACCTAAAATAGGTAAAATAACAACTTAAAATCCAACTAAAGTAAAATGACGAGTTGGGCTTGTTTTAGATAGGTCCAAGTGTCTTACTTAAGAGAATAAGCCTTAATTAAGCTACTTAAGTCATATGAATTTTAATGAAGTTACATGTTTCAATTAAATAGAAGCCCCAATTGTGTTAAATAGGCCTAAACTAATTAACTATAAATACAAAAGCCCTATTAAATAAATATCACATGCTATGCATATGTCTTCCACTTTGCACATGATCCACACATGACTTGCACATATTCTTTCAAGCCTTGAATCTTCATTTAGGCTATTTCAAACCCACAAGGCTTCCTTTATCTTCACTTTAGGCTTCTTTTTATGGGGCATTGACCCAAAGGCTTGACTATGTACTTTAAGCCCATAATTGAAAGTAAAGCACCAAATCTACCTCATATATATTAGAGCCCCCTAATGATATTGGGATCTTATATGTATTTTTTTGAACTCCATTTAGACCCATTTGAATGACATAAGGTTATCACTCTTCAATGATACGAAAACCTAAGGCTAAAGAACCCGAAACCCCTTGAGCATACACTTTGATAGCAAAACTAAACTAGAGATAAAATCCTCCCTATTGAACCCTAAAAAATATATGGATGGAAATGTAAATAATTGGGATAATAAGAATAAAAAAGTGCCATAATAAAAATAATTGATAAGTTAATCTAATTCTTAATGCAATTAAGAAGAAAGAACAAAGCTTTCTTGAAGATAAATCTCTCAACTCATTTTCATTCACTAATCTCCCTTTTACATGGCTAAAAGAGAATACTCTTAACTAGTCCTAAACCCTAAGGGAATGGGTATACATAAGCCCGATAGGTTTAAAAGACCAAATCCTACCTAAAATAGGTTAAATAACTACTTAAAATCCAACTAAAGTAAAATGACGAGTTGGGCTTGTTTTAGATAGGCCCAAGTGTCTTACTTAAGAGAATAAACCTTAATTAAGCTACTTAAGTCATGTGAATTTTAATGAAGTTACATGTTTCAATTAAATAGAAGCCCAATTGTGTTAAATAGGCCTAAACTAATTAACTATAAATACAAAAGCCCTATTAAATAAATATCACATGCTATGCATATGTCTTCCACTTGCACATGATCCACACATGACTTGCACATATTCTTTCAAGCCTTGAATCTTCATTTAGGCTATTTCAAACCCACAAGGCTTCCTTTATCTTCACTTTAGGCTTCTTTTTATGGGGCATTGACCCAAAGGCTTGACTATGTACTTTAAGCCCATAATTGAAAGTAAAGCACCAAATCTACCTCATATATATTAGAGCCCCCCAATGATATTGGGATCTTATATGTATGTTTTTGAACTCCATTTAGACCCATTTGAATGACATAAGGTTATCGCTCTTCAATGGTATAAGATATCCCTCTTTGATCCATATCATACCAAATACTATATCCATATTCATTTAGGGCACAAAACACCTCTTTGAGGGCTAATGGGAAGTTAGAAGGCAAGAGATCCCTTATAATATATGAGGTGAACTTAGAAGCTGGGGTGAACCTACCTTTTATTAAATTTAAGGTGGCATTACTAAATCATTATAGCCTAATTATTTGTTATTGGCATCCAAATGGGTGGCAAACTTTAAATGCCTTGCAATTATGGATTATTGAACATAACATCGACTTAACTTTGCTCTAGTTTAAAGTGACACACTTAGTAGGAATAATGATTAGCCCTTAAGACCATAATTACATCCAAGTTTAAGATGGGCATTGAGTTCTTTCTGGAAAACTAGACTCCTTGAAAAATTAAAAGAACATATTTTTCATTGTGGAGAACTCTGAGAATTTTCCTTTCCTAACCACCTGAGGTCGACTAAAAAAATTTAAAAATGGCTAACTATAATTATCAAAGAAAAAAAGCCATCCTTGCTTGATGTAAGGACCTATTTAAAGAGAAGAGAGATTTTAAAGAACACCTGAAACCCATGCTTACTTTCAATTCTTTGCAATTGAGTAAAAAGAGAAAGGCTAAACTATTATATTTTCTCAAGTTAAGAGCATAATTTGTTAATTTATTTCTCATTGGATGATTATTTTACAACTATGAAAAGATCGATGAAATTGAGCTTAGCTTAGCAAATAGAATGAGAGTTAAAAAGCAAAAAGCTAGTGAGACCAGTGGTGCAACCTTAGTGAGTTTGGTGGTTCAAAGTCCAATCCCTCTCATTATCGAAGTATATGATATTATGCCAATAAGAAAGTCCATCATAGTAGTCATAATAGAAGCTGCTACCATAATGAGTAGTTTGAAAGTCACCACACTAAAAAGACTTAGGCCTGGCTAAAGGTTCGAGATTCAGAGCTTCTAAAGGTAAAAAGGCAAGGAAAATAATGCATCTAACCCAAACTTCATGTAATTTATGATGAAACCTCCTATGTGACCACTGAGATCATGCCTTTGATGGTGTTAAATGCCAATAAATTAACTTATTTATATGAGAAACACCCGATCGAGGTATATGTTTAACCTAACTAGTTTCTTAGCTTATCCTTTTCTTTTTTTTCTCTTTTGACCGAGTACATTTTGAATATGGTTGGTAGAGCAATTGTTGGAAAGATGATCAAATTAATCATCCAAACACTAAAGTACAAGAAGACAATCTCTGATCTATATTAAAAAGTTAAGGCCTTCGATAAGAAAGTTACTGAATTTGACCAGAAATTGTTTGAGTCCAAGGCCAATCTAAAAAATGTATAGAAGAAATTGTTACATAAAGGAAAAGCTATAGAAGAGCAACCAGAAAAAGGTCAAGCTTGAAAAGAAGTGCACTGAACTAAAGGAAAAAAAACAAATGACTTTATTGCATATTGGTGCCTTGCTTTTGGGAAGATGGTTATAGGTGTTGTTAAGCAAAAATACCCCAATGAGGATTGGTCTTAGCTAGATGAAGTGTATCCAGATGAGGAATAGTTAGGGTTTTCTTTTTACTATAATCTTTTGCTTTTGCTTTTATTGTAAAGAACCTATATAAATTAATAAAATGATCTTCTTTCACATTTATCTTTTGAAGTTCTAAAAATGGATTAACTTTATTAACAATGCTCATTTAACTTATCTTAGGATATAAGATAAAAGCTTGAATTAACAGTATATCTGGAATGAGAAAAAACAAAGTTAACTGCATTCATAGGAAAAGAAAATATATGCACTCAAATGGCACTATAACCGAATTAAGTGAAGAAGTGACATTTGTTAATTATTGAAAAATGCCAGAATGTATGGATAAAGTTTGACTTTATTAATACTACTCACTAACAAATCTTGAACTCAAAATAACTGCTCGAATGATGATATAGCCAAACTAAAATAACATAAAGAAAATAAATAGAATAAATAAGAAAATGCTTTAATGGTGACATGAATGAAGTAAGCAAAAATTAAAACAAATGAAATAATGAATGAAAGAAATGTTTGAATAGCAACATAACCAAAGTGAGTGAATAGGAAATAATCCATTATTAATAGTATAACTTGAGATTGGACACATTCCATGAGTGCAATAATAGTTTCCCAAAAAGTTCTTTTAGTCAATAAGCACCATAGTTAACAATTTCACTCACCTGGTAAGGGTCCTAGTTTGGATAGAGTTTTCCAACCCTTACGGTATTTTATATTATAATAACTTACTTAAGGATAAGTTATCTTACTCGAAAGGATCTCGGCTTCAACTTCCAATTTTGGTAGGAAGCCATAAACTATTTATAAGTGGCAAACTGAATTTGGGCAAACTTTTATTATTCCTCTAATCTATGCAAATGATAAAGCAAGTTGGCATTATTTTCTTCAACATTGTACTAGGAAGTTCGGATGCTCAAAATGCCAATTTCATAAGGAATAACTACTTCAACATCATAAGTGAGAAAGAAAGGCATGACACTTGTTGTAGCTCAAAGAGATGTCTGCTATGCCCATAACACATTATTCAACTAATCAACGCATAGGATTTTAGCATTATGGAGACATTTTTTAAGTCCTATTAGATTGCTTCAAATTGTTATCTCAATTATACCATTAGATTAGGTATGATATACTGAGTGAAACTTAGTTAGATGTTCAAATCTAAGCATAAATTCTTGAAAGATTGATAATTGAATTGTTTATCATTGTTGGTAATTATGGTGTGTGGAATCTCAAACCTTGTAATGATAGACTTATATAGGAACTTGATTATATTTATAGGTGTAATTATAGCCAGAGGCTCCACTTCAACCCATTTCATAAAATGATCAATTGAAACAACCAAGAACGTTCGCTGTCTTATGGCTTAGGGGAAAGGACCAAAGATGTCTATATCCCACTGAGCAAAAGATGAAGGACTGTGGATGGGTACTTGTTGGATTGATTTTTGATACATAATGTTGTTGAATTTCTGACATTTATAATACTTCTGGATAAGTTCCTTAGAGTCATTCTCTATCTTTGGCTAATAATAGCACTTGATAAGATCAATTTAAAGTTATGTTTTTAATGTGTTTATTGGGCATTTTTGGTCTTTAATTTGGCTATTTTTGTTCATTTTAGTTTGATTTAGTTAAGTTGGTCAAATTTAGATTTAATGTTGAATTTATAGTTTTTAATGCTTAATTTCTGAACTTTTGTTTTAATCTAGTTTAGTGTCTTTTATATTTATTAGTGTATTATTTTGATGTTTCTTTTGATTTTTAATTACAGTTGATTGGTTGAATTATTGATCAACTTGAGCTATGTTTTGAGTGCTGAAGCTCAAAATTAAGAGAAAATGAAGAATCAAATTTTTATTGCAAGGTACCCGTGAGTGCTTTGTAAGGAAAATCAAATTCATGTAGTAAAATTCAAAAGAGCCGGAATTTTTTTAAATAGGTGGCAATGCTTATTCCAACCTATATGTCTTTTAAAGAGAAACAAAAAGAATTGATGCATAATTGCTTCTAACTCTCGGCAAGCTTAATTGCCACATGTGTAATTTAAAGAAGAAATAATTTAATTTTGAGGCATAATCATTGCACACACTTGGCACTCCTTTATTGCCACCCATATGCATTATTCATTAATTCTATCATTTAGTATAGAAGCTATACACATGCTTAGGACCCAACTTTCTCACTTGTATGCCAAATTGCTAAATTGAAGATTGTGAATTAGGTTAGAAAGTTTGACAGCAACAACAATCTTCACCAATTTATAAAGATGAAGTATTTCATTCCCAAGGGGTGGACTTTTTGATCAATTTTTTCCTCTTTAATTTATTTTTCTTCTTTCATTTTTCTTGGTAATCTTAGGTTAATTTTTAAGTTTTAAGTTGGAAAACAATTTTTAATTCATTGAATAGAGAGAGTTAGTTTTATTTTTGGTTTTCGTTCTTCACAAATAATGAATTTAGATTTTTTTAGAATTTACATTTTGAAGATTTATTCAAAGAGCTAACGATTTTCAAGATTTTCTGATCTACAATGAGTATTTTGAATTATTTTTTTTTGTTCATTTATTGATTATTCAAATGATTAGTGAGTAGTTTTACTTTTGTTAAGGGACTTATGAATCCTTTTATTCTTATGTTTGGCTCTATTCTTTAATGATAATATAAATTCAATTTTTTTTTATTTTTCATTGTTATTTTTTACAATTGATTATTTTTTTAATTTAGCTTTTAATTTTAACTTGAATTGTAGTTTAGATTTAATTGAATTATTAGCTTGTATATTCTATGTTTATGTGTTGTCCACATCTTAAATTCCTTAATGATTTTAGAATAGAGATTTGGTAATTTGTTGTGCAGATGGTATTTAGTTCAATGTAGTTGGAAAATAAAAATGTTTTTAAATGAATAGCTCTAAAAAGAAATTTATTTGATACCTAGGATTTAGTGACCTTTGATTAGGCTAATTGATAGACTGGCTTTGGAATGAAAAGTTTGTTGATTAGAATAGTGGCTTTGAAATGGGAACTTGGTTTAGAAGGATCGTCCACAATTTGAATTTATTAATGTAATTGGAGTCAAATATAGGAGGATATAGGGAGAATTAAATTCCTTTGCAATTTCTTTTATTCATTAAATTCTTTGTGTTTCTTTTGTTTTTATTTTTTTAATTGTTTTTTATTGCTATTTATTAATTTTAAATTTCAGTTTGTTAATTTAGAGATAAGTAAAAATCACATTGAACTTGGAAATTCTTTAGCATAATTTCTTCTTTTATAATCTAGCTTTCATAATCCATTGGGTATGATATTTATGGGTTTTAAAATTTATTTTCCTACAATACTAGTTGATCTATTACACTTGCTAGGCATCGAACATACCTGCAATAAAGATTTCCAAGCTATTGCTTGTGCACCTTTATGTGCACTACAAATGTCTTCATACATTTCTTAAGGGATATAGTTGCCTTATTCTATGCTAAGGCAGAGTGTCCAAAGATGTGAGAAAGAGGGCTAATAGAGCTTACCATCTAAAATAACATATAAAATGGATTTTGAATAATCTTTTAGGATTGTGTTGGATTGTCATGGAGAGTTATTGCACTCAAGTATTAATAAATAAGAAAATGCTAGCCATCTATAGGCTTCAATAAGTGGAATGTATAGCTATCATAGGACAACTGGGAGAGAATAGCCTAAACAATGTCTATAGTATGGACTGTACTTTTGAGGGAGGCTAACTTAGGTAGAGTATTTGCACGTTGATCCTCATCTCGAGGTATATATTCAATTGACCATGTCCTCTTGCATTTTCTAATTGAAATAATAAAGTGGCCATAAGTTCTCTATACCAAACCATTGTGTGTTTTATAGCCTTGAATTTGCCAAGTAACTAACTAACAATAAGCTAAGAGCGAGAGAAAATTAGCAAGAAGCCTGATTTTACCTTGATAGCAAGCTACAGGCCAAAACAAAGAGCTTCATGCTTAGCTACATTATTAAATGAAGGGAATGTTATATGTGCCATCCCTCAAATAGAAAATTTCTCTGAAAGATGACTTAAATACCAACTCTTTCAGTAGACACAACTTCATCAATGTATAAAGTCAAAAAAATAGTGATTGGTTCTAATGAAGGATCATAAAGCTCAGCCATAAAGTTGACAAGATTTTGGGCTTTCATGGTAAAACAAGGTTCATATCAAACATCAAATTCCTAGAGGTGAATTGTCCATTCAATAAGTCTCCCTGATGACTTTATCCTTTGTAGTACCATTCAGAGGCTAGTATTTTTTTAAACTATCCTAATATGGGAATTGAAATAAGGATGAAGTTTGATTACCATAGTGACCAAGGTAAAAGTTAATTGCTCTAGAATCGGGTATCTTAGTTCGGAACCATGTAGGACTTTACAGTGTTTCGCCCATTTGAGGTTAACTAAGTAGTGATGGCAAACTAAAGAATTACTTTAATGCCTTAAAAGCTTATAGACACTTCGAGGTCTATTCAAAGTTCTTCAAATTTTTGAGTGCCCTATAAAAAGGAAGACAACTTGTAGTTGAACAAGAAATGAATTTGCTTAAAACTACTACCTTGCCCTTAAGCTTTTAAATGTCCCTGATGGACTTTAGTAGTTCTATTTCTAAAATAGCTTGGATTTTTGTTGGGTTGGCTTCTATTCCCTTTTGGAAATCATAAACCTCAGTGAAGTCTTGCTCTTCACTATCATATATTCTCTATAGACCTATATGTGTTCAATTGAGTTGCTTAGCGAAGAGTCTTTGGTAAGTGGCTGCAACATTTTTAAAGTCGAAGGGCATCACTTGATATTAGTAAGTTTCCCGGTGAGTAATGAATCTAGTATTTTTTTTCTCTTGTTGGATTTATTGAAATATGATGATATGTAGACACTGGGTCCTGAGGTAGCCTATATTAGAATTACCTACCGAGGATAACATTGCTCTAAAATAGCCATAAAACAAAAGCACTGCGGCCCTTTCCTATGTTTATTTCTTAAAAATGCTTTGGCAAAATCTTCTTTGATGTTTTAAGGGTAAAAAATGTTATTTTAAGGTTTTGCCTCTTTTCTTTACTTTTGGCTAGGCAAAAAAAGTGCATTTAAGGGCTAAAAATGACTCAAAGGTGAGTCATGACCTTGACTCATAGGTCAAACCTTTGACTCACCCCCAAGTTATGGCCATTAAGTGCTAGTCTCTCCCCTATCTTCCTTGCCTATCACTCGCATCAGTAGGCATGAGTTAAGAGCATGACTTACTGATTTAGGTTATGAATTGGCCTATTTGCGCATGTGAAGGGCAGTTTAGGCTTTTTTAGGCGGCCCACCTCCAATCACCCCACCTTTTTGACTCACGCCTCCTTCCTTTTTGCTTTCTGCTATTTTTCTTTTTTCCATTTTATTTTTCTTTTACCTTATGTTATTTTTGCTATCACTATATTATTATTATTATTATTATTATTGTTGTTGTTGTTGTTGTTGTTGTTTTGATCTTTTTTAATTTATTATAGATATGCTATGTGATTTACTATATCATGTGAATTTATTTTCTATTTACATATTTATGTATCTATCTATTTTATTTATATTATATATTATCATAATATTAGTATTATTTTTGTCTATTATATTTAAGATTTGGTCGGTGGTGGTAGTGGCAGCAGTGATGGTGATGGTAATGGCAATAGTGGTGGCAACTAGATAGTGATAGTAGTGGCAGTGGTAGCGGTGGTGTGGTGGTATGGTTAGTGGTAGTGGCGGTGGTTTGGTAGTGGTGATGGCGGTGTGGTGGTGGTGGCAATAGTGATGTGGTGGCAGTGGGAGTGGTGGTGGTGATGGTAGCATTTACAGTGTGGTGGTGTGGCCAGTAGTGGTTGCGGTGGTATGGTGGCGGTGACAGTGTAGTGGTAGTGGTGTGTCAGCGGCGAGCGTGTGGTGGTGGTGGCAAGGGTGGTAGTGGTGTGGTGGCAGGGGGCGGTGGTAGTGGCGACAGTAATGGTGGTGGCGATAGGGATAGCAGCTACATGGTGCAGGGCGGGGGTGGAAGCAGCGATGGTGATGGCAGTAGTGGTGGTGGTGGCGACGGCATGGCGGTGGCAATGGTGATAGCAACAGTGGTGGTGTTGTTGACGGCAACAACAAGGGCGGCGGTAGCAACAGTGATAGCGGTGCTATCGGCAGAAGCATGGTAGTGGTATCAGTAGTGGCATGGTGGTGGGAACAATATGATTGTGGTAGTGATAGTGATGATAGTAGTGGTGGTGGGAGAGGTGATGGTGGTATCGACGACGGCGACAAGGTGTGGTGGTAGCAGCAACAATGGTGATGGGGTGATATTTTGTATTAATACGATGTTTACCGTATTATATAAACCCAAGAGTTTGTGATGTATTATTTTATACAGTGTATGTAGGATGATGAAACTTGTACTGTATTATATTATCCCTACATTAATTTTTTAGAAATCCTTCCGAACACCATAGTTGTATTAGCCTATACTATTTTATGCTATCCCATGTATAATCCAATGAACCAAACGTGACCTTAGTGTTTTAGAAACTAGATATATAGCCTTATAACTTTGTGAAATTGCATATTTTCTGAAAATGATGTTGAACAGGTTAAAATTGGCTTAGAATCCAAGACTGGAAATATGTTGTTGGGCAGAATGGGCCTCACTGTTACTAGATTTTTTATAGTAACCATGAGGTAGTCTAGTTTTCAGTCCAAAATCGAAAAAAACCCTATCTCACAATTATTAGGATATTGGTAGTAACCGTGACCCCTTCTCATAACTTAAGGTCACGATTATCACCCTAGGATTAGTAATCGGAGGTAGTTGGCTTTTAGTCCAAAACCAAAGTGCAACTTATGTCACGATTACTATGATTTTGGTAGTAATCGTGACCTTTATTGTGTGACCTTCATCACGGTTACAATGATTTGTTAGTAACCATGACCTTTCCTTGATTTTTAAGACTTAAAGTTTTAAGACTCCATAAAAGGTCTAAGCCTTGTAAAGCATCTTAAACTTAAAATATATGATAAATTACCCATTTAATCATAAGAATTACATAAGGAATAAGAGGTCAAGTTTTCATTACTTAATGTATGTATGTGTTCTCTAATATAAATGCATGAATGCACTATAATGACTGATGTTATATTATGTAGTTGGAAACAATATTAATTTATAGTATTTCAAATTAATCTATGTTGTAGTTGAATGTATTAGTATGGACTAATGACATATAAGATATGATTTTTTTTGCCTACATATAAAACTTAATGGTGGATATATAGGCATGCCTATAGGGTTACAGTCACAGCTACTATAGTCTGACCCGTTTGGGTCCACAGATTTAATACCTTCGGGTATTTATATGTTTGATACCTTCGAGTATCCACAACACCCGTTATCCACACCCATAGGAATTTAAGCAGATAGATCACAGCATAAATAATATGTAAATATACTGAAGTTAAAGAATGAATGAGTTTATATTCTTTTATTATTCTTAAAGATATAGTTGTTGCTGTTATAATTGATTTCAATAATATACTTAGTATTGATTATTGTTGAGATGAATACATTTTCTTTGGCATTTATTGTTGCATGCTTGGTGATAACTACTGTGAGTAGTTATCCATATATTGTTTTATTCCCGACTAAGCTATATAGCTTAGCATGGGTGTTTATCCGTGTAGGGTCATAGGCTAAACCTTTTCTTTAGGGACAAAGCTGACAACTTCAGAAGCCAACATCAAATTAGTAAGAACAATTTTGATGTATGAGTTGCATTTTTGTATCTTTTTGGTTATATCATAATGCATCTTTTGTTGTAGTAATGTGATTATCAAATTTTGTAATTAATAACCCAGAGCATGATTTTAATGTAACAGACTTAAATCTATATGACTTGTATGATATATATGTATACATATACATCCTCAATAGATGACTCACATGTTATGATACAAGATAGCTGAATAGATTACTATTATTCCATGTATTATAGATAATGAGATGAAATAAGTAACAGGAATCCGGTTAATCAAGTGTAGTCTTTACGTTTTTGGTATCAGAGCGCTTTGGTTTAGGTGGTTCTGGCTTATATGAATTTAAAGGTATGTAGATATAGAATTTCTTGTTGGTGTTGGCTTATAGTTGTTATCCCTATGTTTCTTTTGATATAGTCAAGTATGGAGGGAAATCCTGAAGTGGTAGATGAATCGGCTGAAAGCAATCTACCTGGACAACTAAATCCCTCAAATCTTGAATCTTCTGCATCTACTTGAGGTGGTGTAACTGCTGCTAAGCTTGGGGAAGCACTATTGAAAATTTCCCATGATATGGCTCAAATTTTACAAAGGATGACTGCACCAAAAGTTCCTATTTCTAAGATTAGAAAGCATGGTGCAGAGGAGTTTCTGGTACTACTTGGGAGGAGTCTGAGAAAGCTGAGTTATTGGCTCAAAAGGTTAGAATTGGTATTTACAGAAGTTCAAGTGCCCAGCCAATCAAAAGGTGACTTATGTTGTGTCCTTACTTTAGGGAGCATCTTATGATTGGTGGAAGCTAGTTCAGGCACAACCTCAGCTACTCGATTCCTTCTCTTGGGAATTCTTTATAGCATAATTTAAAAAGAGGGCATGTGACTGAGACATACAAGGATGAGAGGTTAAACGGTTTTTGAACCTAAAGTAAAAGGGTGTGTAAGTGGCTGAATATGAAGTGAAATTCAGTCACTTGAGCAAGTATGCACCAAAACCCATGCTGACTGGGACTTTCAAGTGTCACCAGTTTGAAGACGGGTTGAATGACTGGATTCGAGAGCATTTGATAGGGCCAATCTCTTTACACCCAGTGGATTATCATCAGCTGGTACAGGTAGCTATTTGGGTTGAAAAAATGGAGAATGCCAAAAGAGAAATAAATTAAAGAAGAAGAAGCTTCTTTCGGGGTGGTTCATCAATAGGGAAAATATCGAGAATGACTCCCAGAGATTAGTCAGTTGATTATGGTAATCATCCTATACCTAGAGGTAGATAGCAGGGGAGCTTTCACTTTAGATGGATCTGGAAGGGACACTACAATAGGACAGGATAGAGGCCAAGCTCCAGAATGTACCTACTATTATAGGCAACATTGGGGCACCTGTAGGATGCTTACTGGTGTTTGCTTTAGATGTGGCAACATTCTATCTTATGGCAAATTACCCTATGAGACAAGAGCAAGCCTTTAGTTAACAAAGTAACAGAGGAGCTTCCAATGCACCCGCTTCAGGTAGAGGCCATGGCAGAGGCAGAGGTGGATCTGGTCAGTTTAGTGCATAGTCCAGGAATGCTTCTGAGATAGTAGATCGACCATTCGCACCTACACCTCCTGCTAGAGCTTATGCCATGAAAGTTTGAGAAGATGTTGATGGTCCTGAGGTCATGCTGGTACATTCTCTCTCTTTTGACACTGATGTGCATGTGCTTATAGACCCAAGATCTACACACTTGTATATTTGCAATGGGGATTTGGATAGAAATGTATCTGCTATAAATCACCTGAATTATGATATATGTAATTAGTCCTCTGTGCCACAGTGTTTATGTAAATGAAATCTATAGAAATTGCCCTATTATGATTCAAGAAAGTGAGTTTCCAGCTAATTTTATTATTTTACCTATCAATAAATTTGATGTAATCCTGGGTATGGATTGGTTGTCTAGATACCAAGCCATAGTGAATTGTAAAGCTAAAACTGTAGTAGTTACAAATGTTGGGAAAAAGAGAAATTGATTTAGGGTATTAAATCTAAACGCTTAGCCAATGTCATCTATGCCATTAAAGCGAAGCGGTTCCTTAGAAAAGGATGCAAAGGATTCTTGGCTTTGGTACATGATTCAAAAAGAGAGATAGTTAATCTCCAAGATATCCCAATAGTTAATGAGTTTTCTGATGTTTTTCCCAAGGAACTTCCTGGTTTACCACCTGAAAGGGAGGTAGAATTTTCTATAGAAATTCTATTTGGAACTGCTCCTATTTCTAGAGCACCGTATAGAATGACGACATTTGAATTGAAGGAGTTAAAAGTTTACTTACAAGAGCTGTGGATAAAGGCTTCATCAAGCCTAGTATGTCACCTTAGGCCTACCGATGCTGTTTTTCAAAAGAAAGACGACACCTTGAGGATGTGCATTGGCTATAGGTAGCTCAACAAAGTAACGGTGAAGAACAAGTATCCTTTACCTAAGATTAAAGATCTATTTGACCAGTTAAAGGGTGCTGGTATGTTTTCCAAAATTGAATTGTGATCTGGATACTTTCAACTATGGGTCAAGGATATAGATGTTCCAAAGACTGCTTTTAGAACTCGATATGGTCATTACGAATCTTTAGTAATGCCTTTCGGGTTGACTAACACACCACAACCTTTATGGATTTGATGAATAGGGTGTTCAGAGCCTATTTAGACCAATTTGTGGTGGTGTTTATCGATGAAATATTGGTCTATTCTCACAATGAAGAGGAGTATACGGAACACCTGAGAATTATGTTGCAACTTTGCAAGAAAAGCAGTTATATGCTAAACTAAGTAAGTGTGAATTTTTACTAAAAGAAGTTTTTTTTCTTGGGCACATGGTGTCTTCAAAAGGCATCAGGGTGGACCTTAAAAAGATTAAAGCTATCGTTAATTGGAGGCCACCTCGGAATGTGCCAAAAGTCAGAAATTTCTTGGGTTTGTTGGCTATTATAGACGATTCGTGAAAGGCTTTTCAGTCATTGCCTCCCTATTGACTAAGTTGCTTCACAAAGGGATTAAATTTGAATGGATAGATCGTGTCAAGCAAGTTTTGAGCAGCTAAAGAAGAGGTTAATGAAAGCCCCAATTCTTACTCAACCAATAGCGGGTAAAGAATATTCTATATATAGTGATGCATCAAAAATGGCTTGGGATGTGTGCTAATGCAGGAGGTAAAGTTAATGGCTTATGCATCAAGGCAGTTAAAGCCTCATGAATAGAACTATCGCACTCATGATTTAAAGTTGGTAGCTATCGTTTTTACTTGAAAATATGACGACATTATCTTTATGGTGAGAAATGCAAAATCTATATAGATTATAAAGTCTTAAATTTCTGCTTACATAGCGAGATCTCATCTAAGGCAGCACAGATGGTTGGAATTGTTCAAAGACTATGATTGTATAGTTGATTATCATCTGGGAAAGGCAAATGTGGTGGTTGATGCATTGAATCAAAGATGATGGCAACCCTGATGAGCCTTGGTAGCTCAATTACAAGCTCGACTTAACTTAAGGCAAGTAATTATTGATGCACAGGTAAGTGATGAAAAGCTAAAGCAAATAACTCAATCAATGTTAGAAGGGGGTCCAGTAGAGTATTCATGGGGATCGTTGGTGGTCTTTATTATCGAAACTAACTATGTGTACCAGATTCAAAGATTTGAAAAGAACCCTATTACAAAAGCCCTCAACACTGTATTCACCATACATCCCGGTGGCAATAAGATGTATTGAGATCTATAACAGTTTTACTGGTGGCCAGGAACGAAATGAGATGTAACTGAGTATGTTTCTAAATGCCTGACATGTTAGCAAGTTAAGGCAGAGCACCAGCTTCCTTCGGGACTGCTGAATCCCACTCCATTTCTCAATGGAAGTGGGATAATGTTACTATGGACTTTGTCACAAGTTTACCCACTACTCAAAAGAAGCATGATACTGTGTGGGTCATAGTAGATAGATTGACAAAGGTAGCTTATTTTACACTTGTCAGCATCTAATTACTCGATAGACAAATTGGTTGAGTTGTACATAGATCAGATTGTTAGGTTGCATAGGATACCAATATCATCATTTCAGATCGGGATCTAAGATTTACTTCCAGATTTTGAAAATTCTACAACAAGCTTGAGGCATAAAGCTTCATCTTAGCACTACTTTCCACCCTTAGACAGATGAGCAGTCAGAAAGGATTATACAAGTGCTTGAGGATATGTTAAGAGGTTGTGTTTTAGATGTTCCAGAAGTTGGGATAAATATGTGACCATGATGGAATTTACGTACAACAATGGCTATCAAACTAGCATTAGTATGCCACCTTATGAAGCACTTTATGGTCAAAAGTGTAGAACTCCCACACTACTGGATAGAGTTAGCTGAAGCCAAATTGATGGGTCCAAAATTGTAAAGGATACTGAAGAGAAAATCCAAATTGTTAAGCGAAGGTTAAAAGAAGCTAGCGATCGACAAAAGTCGTATACAGTAGGGGTGTGCATTGGTCGGGTTTGGGTTAACCCCAACACAAAACTCGATTAACCCGAATTAGTAGCATTCCTCTCACCTAACTCCGACCCTATATAAATATCTAGCCCTACCCAATTAACTCGATAATTTTTGGGCCCCGACCCTTTTTAACCCGATAAACCCAAATTTAGTATTATTTTTTTGTTTAAAATTAAAATTAAAAAAAATCATATATAAAAAATTTAAGGTTTATAGGATCCTACTAATTGGTATGCAAATATATACACATTATACACCAATAAACTGAAGCAAAAGTGATGCGTTTAACATTTTATGGTCAATGAATCCAATTTATACTTTTAGAATTTCAATAAGATGATAATGTTTGGCAAAGAAACATAACCGATTGAAAGTGATAAATTTCCTCAAATGTCATAGGGAATAATTTCTTTGCATAAAAACAACAATTTGAACTAGAAAATCCCATACTTAGTTTAGTGTCAAAGAAATGCTCACAACTTCTCATTCATATAGAGCTAATTTTTACCTAATGTCTAACAGAGAAGTAATTAGTTTTATTCATAGTTTGCACTGAGACCCAATTGTCTTAATGCTCAATCATTTACATGCAAGTATATGTATATATACAACTGAAAAACATAGATGATTTAGATGAATTGCACAATATGAAGAATTAAACTAACAACCTCATCTAGCACAAGTTGAGTCACCAGCATCTAAATACTTGGTCGATGCAAAAAGATTTTGTTCAATTCACTAACCAAGCAAGTTAAAACGGAATAAAATAGAGTTTTGAAGAGAATAAAATAGTTGGCTTTGGTCTATTAGCATGTCTACGAAATGTTACCATAGTTTAGTTACTTCCATCAAATGCTGGGACATTTACACAAGCTTTTAAAATTGAAGTAAAAGCATAGTTATAGGAAAAAAAGTAAAAGCAAAAATATTAACAAAAATCATTCAAGGGAGAGATATGCTCTGCAAAAAATCTCACTAATAGATCTATAGTAACAAAATCTCACGAATGAACATAAAATAAATTTGAAAACCACATAAATTGCTCAAATTGTACAGACACCAACACTACTAAAAATAAACGAAGATGAGAAGATAAGCTTTACTTAGAGATTTAATGATGGACAAAATTTTGATTAAACTTGAGTCAGAAGAACAAACATTGTGGCTATCGAGGTATTATAGTTTATAAACAACAAGAAATGGAAGATACAGAGGAAGAGCTGATTATGATGTAGTAAGAGATAGGAAATAGTACGTTAGGAAAGCTCAGGCGGCCATAGTAAGGTAGGGATTTGGAAAAATGATGGAAGTGAAGAAATTAGGTTTTTTGCCTTTTATAGTAATGTTATTTAGGTGGATTTTCGGGTCAGTTTTGGAGTGGTTGTTCCTGCCTGAAAAATCTAAAATCCTCAGACCTAAACCAAACCTACAAATCCGATCAACCTCACCGAAATGCATCAATTCGGGTCGGTTTGGGTTTTTCACACCCCTAGTATGCACCAGATTTAAAAACGAAAAGACATTGAGTATAAGATTGGTGATGAAGTGTTCTTAAAAGTATCCCTATGGAGGAAGGTGTTACTATTTGGAAAGAAAGGGAAACTTAGTCCTAAATTTATAGGCCCTTACAGAATTCTAGAGTGGGTTGGACTGGTAGCATATAGATTGGATCTTTCCAGCAATTTATCAAAGCTACATGATGTTTTCCATATTTCTATACTCTGGCGGTATCGGTTAGATGAATCACATATTATACTAGTGCGAGACATAAGTGTCAGATCTTATTATACCTATAATGAAAAGCATAAGAAGATCTTAGCCAAGGAAGTTAGGCAGTTGAGAAACAAAGAAATTCCCTTAGCCAAAGTATTATGGCAACACCATGGTGTACAAAAAGCTACTTAAGAGCCTGAAGCGGTCATACAAGCTCAATACCCACAACTATTCAATACATGTATGAATTTTGGGGATGAAATTCTTCTAAGAGGAGAGAGTTGTAATACCCTCATGATATCCTAGGAGAATCTTTCATTAATTAATCATATAATTAGTATTAACTGTGTATGATTATGATTATTATTGTGAATCGAGAGCTAGAAGGAAGTTGTTTTAAAGTAAAGGGATAAATTTATCTTTCCATTCTAGACCCTGTGTATGTTAAATTAAATGTAAATGGATATATGAGGGCCTAATTGAAAGATGGAAGGGTTAGTTTTGGGGCATTATTAAAAATAAAGGAAAGTTGAGCACCTAAAAACAACTTTGCCATACAAATTGACAAATGGTCCAATAGAAGAAGAGAGAAAGAGAGATATTTTGAGAGGTGGCCGACCCTTCAAGGTAGAATTCCTCAGCCATCTTCAACCTCCTTTAACCCTAAAATCTTTCTCTCAAAGTCTCTCTCTAGATCTCTTGGTTTTTGTAAGAAGAAAAGGAGATTTAGTTAGTGTTTCTAATATAAGGTATTGTTGTCTCTTCTTTTAATGTGTGTTGTTCATTGAAAGAAGAAATGTATGTATTCATGGTGAAGTTTATTTTCTTAGAAGGTGAAAGCAGCAAGAAGAAGGGGAAAGAGGCTCTACAAGGGTAAAGTGAAGTTGGGAGCTTTAAAAAGGTATGGGAACTTACATCGTTATGAGTGTGTATGTTTGAGTTTTAACATGAGAGATGTGTTTATTGATGCTAATATATGTTCTATGGGTTGATATTAAGCTTTAGATTGGTTTAGAATCGAATTATACAAGTTATGTTTAAAGACACAAAAATATGTCTTAAGATTCAGTTGATTGTCTGTACTATTTTTGTTATATCTTGAGCTATAGTTATTCAAATTGAGAAATTCCAGTTGGGATAGAAACTAGACATATATATCTTGATTTTTTAGAAGGAACCAAGAACTTATTTTCCCTGTATGATAGTGAAAATTTGAGGATAAGTCTTGTTGTGGCTGTTGCCCAGTCATTGGGAGAAGTTTGTGGTTTTATTTGAATATATGAAGATTTAAAGGTAAGATTGAGGTGATTTGTAGTGTTTTAGAAACTAGAGACATATTCCTATAACTTTTTAAGGGCATATTTGCTAAAAAATGATGTTTAACATGTCAAAATTAGCTTATAATCAGAGATAGGAAATTTGTCGTTAGGCAGAATAGGCCTCACAGTTACTAGGTTTTTGATAGTAACCGTAAGGTAGTCAAATTTTCAGTCCAAAATTGAAAACAACCCTATCTCACGGTTATTAGGGTATTGGTAGTAACTGTGACCCCTTCTCATAACTTTAAGTCACGTTTATCATCCTAGGATTAGTAACCGTGAGGTAGTTAGCCTTTAGTCCACAACCAAAGTGCAACCTATGTTACAGTTACTATGATTTAGGTAGTAACCGTGACCTTTATTGCATGACCTTGGTCACAGTTACCATGATTTGATAGTAACCTTGACCTTCCCTTGAATTTTAAGACTAGAAGTTTTAAGACTCCATAAAAGGCCTAAGCCTTGTAAAGCATCTTAAACTTAAAATATATAATAATATACCCCTTTAATCATAAGAATTACATAAGGAATAGAAGGTCAAGGTTCATTACTTAATGTATGTATGTGCACTTTAATATAAATGCATGAATGCACTATAATGACTACTTACTGATGACTGATGTTATATTATGTAGTTGGAAACTATATTCAATTATAGTATTTCGAATTAATCTATGTTATAGTGGAATGTATTAGTATAAACTAATGACTTATGAGATATGATTTGTTTTGCCTGCATATAAAACTTAGTGGTGGATAGATAGGCATGCCTATAGTGTTATAGTCGCAGCTGCTATAGTCTGATCCATTTGGGTCCACAGTATGTCCCTAAATGGGACCATAGTTCTGACCCCGATTGGATCCACAAATTTAATACCTTCGAATATTTATATGTTTTATAACTTCGGGTATCCACAACACCTATTATCCACATCCACGGAATTTAAGCAGGTAGATCATAGCATAAATAATATGTAAATATAGTGATGTTAAAGAATGAATGAGTTCGAATTCTTTTATTATTCTTAAATGATACAGTTGTTGCTGTTATAATTGATTTCAATAATAAACTTAGTATTGATTATTGTTGAGATGAATCCATTTTCTTTGGCATTTATTGTTGCATGCTTGGTGATAACTACTGTGAGTAGTTATCCGCTTATTGTTTTGTTCCCCACTAAGTTATATAGCTTAGCATTGGTGTTTATTCATGTAGGTTCGCAAGCTAAACCTTTTCTTTAGGGACAAAGCCAACAACTTCAAAAGACAACATCAAATTAGAAAGAACAATTTTGATGTATAAGTTGCATTTTTTTTATCTTTTTGGTTAGATCAAATGTATCTTTTGTTGTAGTAATGTGATTATCAAATTTTGTAATTAATAACCTAGAGCATGATTTTAATGTAACAGACTTAAATCTATATGACTTGTATGATATATATGTATATATATACATCCTCAATAGATGACTCACATATTATGATACATGATAGCTGAATAGATTACTATTATTCCTTGGATTATGGATTAATGAGATGAAATAAGTAATAAGAACCCAATTAATCTAGTGCAGTCTTTACATAACAAGTCCTATGATTTCTATAATGGAATTTTATCCTAAAACCACTTTTACATTCTTTCAACTTATATTAGCGACGGGATTCAACTTATATTAGTCGCTAAAAGGCCAGTCGCAAATATATTAGAGACGAAATTCAAAATCAGTTGCTAATTTAGCGACTAAAAATTTCATCGTTAATTTTGTTTTTCCGTCGCTAATTTATATTCCTAATTAGTAGTTGAATAATAATAATAGTATTTAGCGACTACATTTTTCGTCGCTAATTAAAAATTTACTGTAAAAGTTAGCGACAAAATATTTGTCACTAATTATTTCTTAAATTCTAACGTTTGCCCAGTAGCGATAGTTGTTATTGCGAATCTGTCGCTAAATTATTGCATAATTTAATTTTTTCTTTTATTGTATTTTTAAATTTTCATCCTATACACAATATAAATAATAATATTATATTATAAAATTCATATATAATAGATACAAATATAAATAACAATCTTATATTTTCATATATGTATAATTTGTAATGAATTCATTACAAATATAGAATCAACATAAAAAAACAATATATAAAATGAAGTGCAGTTTAATCAAGCTATCTCTTTTTTTTAAACTAATTTCTAACAAAAATGGAGCATGACAACATCCTTGCAACAACAAGAATTGTTTTAACTGCAATCTCAGCCAAGCTACGCTTGTATCGATTCACACTGCAAAATAAAGAAAGAAGAAAAATCAACTCAAGACGCAAATTGAAAAACATACGATAGCCAAACCATTTTTGAAAGTCAGTATATTTCCTCAAATATTTAAAAGTATACAGATATATCATACCACATTTGAAAATGACTATTAAAATACAATTAAAAAAAGGCTCTATAGAGATTTACAGGTAACATAGCATGCAGTAAAATAACAATGCAGATAAGAAGTGTCACATGCTACATTGCAAACTGATGGCTGTAAGAAACAGCATACTGCTGAAAATACAAATCATCTCATTTGACAAACTACTGCAAGAATATGTCATATCCCAAGGCTCTGTACTTCATTAACCCCACAAATATGTCATATATAATAAGTTACACTTGTTTTGAATTAACATGAATTTTTTGTTTTTTAATGATAAGAATTCCACCAAATAACATAAACCAGATCTTGATTCGAACAAGAAAGAAATAAAAAGGTCTAAAAATAATTTCATTCATTGAGCAATACATCAAAAGATATAACTATACACATGAACAAATACATACATCGACAAAATCAGTAATACTATGTATTAACTAAAAAATAAGAGATTGTCAAGGTAAAGCGGGAGATTGAAAACCTGAACATCTTCAAAGGTCCGACGATTAAATAGCTTCACTTAGTTGTAATGCTAAGTAGGTGAAGGCTCAATGTTCACTGGCTGCGCCACTTCAGTGGCCATTACTTGCCTGCCCAAATAAATGCATTATTTAAGGAAAATAAATAAATCTTGAGAAATTACTTAAAAAATATATTCCTGTATTCCACAAAAAAGGTAAATCATTCACAAGGAAAGCATAGCAAAAACAAACGGGGCTAAAAATTGCTTAGCGGGAAGTCTTAGGCATTTTTGTTATGAAAGCATAACAACTTCAAGCTGTAATCATCTTTCTACAAGAGAGAAGCTTTTCACACTGGAGATGACAATCACAGGTGATGCACATGAATTTCTAAATAGCAAAAAAAAAAAAGAAAATCAAAATATAAACTACAATCATTAGAAGTCAATAACAATAATGTACCTTCCACGGGTCCAAAAGATATACTAGTATCATCAAAGTCTGACCAAGTCAAACAGACATTATAATAAATATTAATGTCATGCAAAATGTTCATATAAGCTGCAATAATCGAGAACAGACATCTTCATGGCAGTTAAAACCAGTTGGTTATGATATGAAATTATCATAAGAAAGCAATTAAAAAAAAGAAGAAAGCAGAAATTTATAAGATAGCAAGCAAACAACAAAGACAATGTTCAATCACTAAAAGCATCAACTTTGGGAACACTCAAATGAAATGATTCAAGGGTATACCACAGTGAAGTGTTGTCAAAAATTTTATAAATCACATCTTAGGAAAGCTAAATATACAAATGTCCCCCATGGAATACCAACTCCACTAAAAAAATAGATTAACTACTACATTTATATGTGTATCTGTCAAAAGGGAGGGGGATGCTGAGTGCTACTAGAGCTGCAAAGTATGAAGCACAAGAAGACACCATTACAGTTTTAGAAATAATAAAACCCTTGCAGCTCATGGGATATTTATACTAAAATCCCAAAGATCTAGCTTCCTCTCACTTTATGGAGTCCAGACTTCACCTAAATCATGGTATGAGCTCTACAAATAACAATTCATGAATCAGTATCCAAAAATCTTGGTCAAACCCAAAGACATTTATGAAACTTTCCATTCATATATTAATCAAAAATGTTTCTCAACTAACTGACTTTTTAAATTATTAACAAGAACCTGCTACCATACAAGAAACTTATCCATTAAATTTGAAGCAAATAATGCCCGATGCACATTATGGCATTAATTATTATGCATATATTTACTCTAGGCTCAACATCATAGGTCTCAAATTATTATAACATATAACAAATAACCAAATCCTCAACCCTGTAGAATGAAAAAAATGTGGTTAAGAAAAGGAAAAATAAAGAAAGTCAAGAAGTTTGTATTGGTATCTTGAAAATCAACAATGAGGGCTTGGCCATGTTAGAGAGTATGCCCTAAAGCCCATGTAATAGGGATGTTTTTCATATGTATGAAATTTATATTCTTAATAAAAGGCATCATTCATTTATTAATGCTATGTTCGAATACATGAGTTTGTAAATCTTAAATTAATAAATGAAGTCCTAGATATTATAAACACAGTGCAAAGGCAATCATGAAGGTGTTCATGATGTGGGATGTCTATTTCATGCAAATGTCTTAATATCTAAATATCCCTAGTCATAGAATTAACAAGATAGGACATTGTTAATTCGGACAGACTAGCACATGATATGCTTCTTGAATGGTTCAAGCAGTGGTTCTCATAACTGTGATTATGGAAGATAATCAAAGCTAACATATGGATGCTTGTTAGAAGAACAAGTTCATTGGAGACCTGCATAAAGAATCCTCACATGGATATTAAATCTATGTCAGTGAGGAATCTCTTCATAGCGGTTGTGCAAGTATCCTTAGACTTGAGATCACCAAAGTTATCTTAAGTAGCAAGTGGTATATTTTGACTCCATAACTGATTACTTCCAACTGGGAGTGAACATAGTTAGGAGATTGGGTATATCATGACCTACTTGAAGATAGTTGAGTGATTGACAAAGGATTCACCATCCCAGATTTAACAAGGGAAGTTATCTCGCATGATTCTATAATTGCCTTGTTCAGAGAATCTCTGGCCAGAGTAATATGCCGAGATGGATGGAGATCCATGAAAGGCATTTTAGGAACAATGGTTAAATTAATAGAACATACATAATTAGATTTATATGAGTTGACAGAAATCCATACTCAGAATCTAATTGAGATAAGAGTGGTGAAAGGAGTAATTGCACGGTAACTGTTTCTATGGAAGGGTACAGTCAAACCACATGACTTTCCTGACATTTGGGTAGTCATGATGCCTAGCTAGAGGCCAATCATGACTTGTATAATGATGTATCAAAATATCAATACAGATTGATAAAATGATTTAAAGGAGTTTAAATCATGTGAGTTTTGAATAGAACTCACAATTACATATTATACTGCCAACATGGACAGGAACCCAATAGGTCACACACATATAGAGAAAAGGGTAAAATGGTAAAATAACAAGGATAATAATATTTTATATTATTATGAAGGTAGAGAAGTGAATAAGATAATAATTAATTAAAGAGTTTAATTAATTATGATCAAATAAAATTGTCCGCGGAACTTTTGAGAAATGTTCTGCAAAATTGGACCTAATTGAAATAATGTATTTTATGATTAATTATTATTATCTTATAAGTGTTATAAGACTACTATAAGTGTTATAGGACTGATATAATAATTAATAGGTCCATTGGACCAAAGGAATGAAGAAGTTGGAGGAAGCCCTCCAGAAGAGGGCCACACACCAACTCCATACAGAAGGGCTTAGAGGGCTTTTTCTTGGACTAGATTAATTTATATATGTTACATAAGTGTTATGGAACTCACATATTTAATTTGGTTGGATTTGGAATCCATTTGGGTATTTAAATTCAATTAGATGCACAAAGAGCCTAGTTTGTGGATTTTGTGCATAGACTTTTATGAAAAGGATTAAATTGGATTTAATTAAGCCCAAATGATTATAATTAATTCTAGAGGCCCAATTAATAATTCTCCAGCAATTTTAAAGAGCTCAATCTCATTAAGGAGTTGGAATTTTAACCTAACTATAAAAGGCCAACTAATGAGAATTAGGGTTAAGTGATTAAAAAAAAAAGAAAGTCTTTTTCTCTAATCTCTCTCTCTCTCCCTTTTGCGCCAACTCCTAAGATAGCTCTTGGGAATTTTGGCCAGCCCTAGTTAAACACCAATTTGTTGGTTCAATTTACCCCTCTCTAGTGTGGATTACTCATTTGAGGTGTTCGATTTTGGACCTGTGGTTTGCGACAACCCGGTGCGAAGTAAAATCAACTGTTCAACAAAAATCAAAGGTGATTTTTCTTATTCTCATATAGTTATATTGTGTATTCATGGCAAGTTCAGATCTAATGGTTAAAAAAATTTAAAATTCCGCTCATGTATGTGATGCATGTAACCGTTAAATTCCAACAGGCCATGATTGTAGAATGAACATATAGCATAGTTGATTCAAAACTCTCAATTTTGAAAGTCTAAATAAACTGGAGTCATTCAAACTGGCTCTTAGGAACTGTTCCCAATCCTGAGAAAGCAATTTGAATTCAGCTTTCATTTGTTAGATAAGTTATATTGAAAGGCCAAAACCCCTAAAAATTTGAAAACCTTTCTCACCATCAAATGGCAAAAAATTTCAAATCCTACTAGTCCTTTCTACCAAAAATCTTGAGAGTTACCAACAAGAGTTTCAATACCTTTTCCAGGTCTCTTCAAAATATACTCTATAATTCCACTCTACCGTCACAACTTCAAAACCCAAAAAATCTTATAACCCATAGCCTACCATTACAGCTAAATGACACTTTTTAAGGTTTAACAGAAATTGCATTAGTATAAATACTCTAATCGGGCCCAAAAATAGAAAATCAGAAAAAAAAAATTCAGCCTCTAACATACATTGGCAAACAGAAATTCTCATAATCAAAACTAAAGTAGTTAATTTTCTAACTTTTATTTCAACACTCAAGTCAAATCCACATCCAATAAACAAAAATTTAAGCAACCCATTTAAAGTTCACCAAAATCAATAATAATAAAATCTAACACCAATTGAACACTGGAAGACACACAAAGAAGAAATCCCTAACTTAACTTTGTCAGCCGTACCGATGATCGAGGCTCCGTAGAAGCTTCACCAACACTATCGCCATGGACGTTAGAACCCCGACTTCCCCTTTTCGGTGGTCACATGCCTAACAAACCCCATTCGCGGCGTAGATCTACACTAGGAGTTACGGATGCCTTTGTCACCGATATGCCTGCTGCTGATGGATGACGATCGGAGAGAGGTGGCGCTGGACTCACCAAATTGGTAGAAACTCATCGGTGTCAGTAGTGTGGTGGTAGACCATTGACGATTGTCATAGAGGAAGAAGGAGACGATCGGTGAGGAGGGAAACTAGGGAAGGAAGAAGGCAACAGTGGCAGACTGACGGCGGGAAGGATGTCGACGGTAATCGTAGCGAAGGCGATCGAAGCTTCACCGGCAGTAGCTCCCTTCCTTGCATTTTGATTCTCCGATTCCCTCTTTTCTCTCCTTTCATCTTTTCTCTTCTTCTTCACTTCTTTTTTTTATTCATTTCCTTTCTCTTAAATGTGGTGGCCACACTTACGTGTATATTGTTTCAGATTTATAAATTCAAGAGCCCAATATTCTTATGATTTTTTTAAATACTTATGTAGTTATAAATTAAAAATTAAATATTTTTATATGATATGATATTAAATTTGTCAAAATTTAATCCAATTTATATTCAAATTCAACATGTAAAAATTTTAAAATAAATTGATTCGTATGATTTTAAAAAATTATTTTTTTAATTAAAACTATTTTTTCAAATTAAATTAAAACTTTATTCAAATTAAAACTATTTTTGTGATTTTTTAAAATACTTATGTAGTTATAAATTAAAAATTAAATATTTTTATATGATATGATATTAAATTTGTCAAAATTTAATCCAATTTATATTTAAATTCAACATGTAAAAATTTTAAAATAAATTAATTCGTATGATTTTAAAAAATTGGATTAAATTAGAAAATTTATTCATTTTGACTTGTATGAGTTTAAGTCTTGGATTGATTTTTATTGTCTATCAATGTCTTTAGGGATGTACAAAATCTGGCTCTATCCAAATAAATCGAATAATTTGATCCGAATTAGATATTTAGAAAGAGTTATTATGATTATTTGGGTGGGGTAGAGTTTCATATACTTAGTGATCGATGCTGGGGGTGGAACGACGACACAACGCGTGAGAGAGAACGGCAAGAGAAATTGCTGATGAGCTGTGCCAGTGACTGGTGATGGGGAGAGCAGCGCCCCCTCCTTTCCTTCACGTTCTTGCTCCACTCTCTCTCTATTTAGGTCCCTTTTCGGTTCTTTTCTTTTCAGTTGTTATTATTATTATTAATTATTTTAATAATTATTATACATTTATTTATTTTAAATCATTTGTCATTAGTTCTTAAATTTTTACTTTAAATTCAAATCATCACTACAAAATTTTGAAATTATGCAAATAAATCAATCTTAGAACCAGTATCAAAATATTGTACACCCGTATTAAAAGTATTCTCGCACGATTTCAAATTTTTGGGACATTACAATTAAGTTTGAATAAAAATAATTTAATTATAGAACTAGATATTTCAATTATTAAAAACTGAAGTTAATTCAATTAATTAATTCTTATTCAATTAAATAATAAATTAAGCTTAAAATCATATACTTATTAAATTGAAACAGTGGAGAGAGGTGAGGGGAGAGAAAATGTTATTTTAATATGTAGGGTAAATTTTTGAAATTACTAAAATGCCCCTACCAAATTTCATCATTTTATCCTTGTATTCAAGGATAATTTTGTAAATATATATAACTAAAATTTTTCAATAATTTAAAATTTGTTCAAAATTTTAACAAAATAAAAATAAATTATAAATTTTCCATAATCATTTTAAATGAAATAATAAACTTTATATTATTATTATTATATAAATATTTATATTTATTATTTTTCATAATATGACTATATAATAATTATAACAATTACTTTATTATTATTATTATTAAAATGTATTTTTTTAAATAAATAAGTTTATATTTGGGGATAATTGATAAAAAATCAATAGAATTCCTAATAATTTAATATTTAATTTAAATTTTATAAAATAAAAAAATAATTACAAATTTTTTTATTATTATTTTAAATGAAATAATAAATTTTATATTACTATTTTATAAATATTTATTTTTATTAATCTTAAACACACAAATATATAATAATAGTAACAATTAGTTTATTATTACTATTAAAAATGTAAATTTTCTAAATAAATAACTTTAGATTTTGGTATAATTGATAAAAAATTATTATCAACTTATAAAATAATTTATAATTTTCTGTTACAAAATAAAATATTCATTTCATATAGTCTATATTAAAATTACGTGAAACTATACATAAATCATGTGAGTGAAATTTTAAAAATTTATTTACGACGGATTAACGACTAAATTATTTCGTCGCTAATTGTATTACTGTAACAAATTACTATTAGTGATAGACCAATTTTCATCGCAAAAAAGGCGCTATATTTTCCCTCCAAAATTAGCGACTAAAATGTTCATCACTAAATTTTTGGAATTAATTTCATGAATAAAAAATTATAAAATTTAGCGATGAAAATATTCGTCGCTAATTCTGTCGCAAAACATGGCGCGTTTACTTTTTTCCAATAATTAGCTACTGTTTATTCATTCCGTTGCTATTTCGTCACAAAAATAGAAAATATCCTCCCCACGATGGAATTGTAAAACAATCGCAAATCCGTTGTAAAATTTACGACGAAAATAAGGCCGTCGCTAATTGGCACTTTTTTTGTAGTGATAGCACTAATTTACCATTAACTCCTATTAAACATATGTATAACGAATTTAGGGTGCTTATATTGTATTTAAAGCTTCGTTCATGAACTTCTTGCTTATAATCCCTACTTAAGCTCTTGTTTTGCTTTTCCCCTAATTTATCTCATCATAAAAAACATTTCATGGTTATTTTATTATCAAATACTCAAACTAAGGTTTATACTAAAAGAAGTTAAAAGGGAAGGATTAACTCTTTCCTCTTAATATTTGTTTTACGTTATAAATTACACTAGACCTTGCTAGTTTTCATAGAAGTCATTAGTATGCAAAGGATATAGAGAGAACTAAGAAATAAAAATATGAATTCTTACTCAACCAAAAGTGGCCAGCTATGTGAGGCCCCAATTTATACCTTATTTATAATCGGATATGTCTAGGATGTATAACAGAGATAATGTAAAGAAATAAGTGTTAGAAGCATAGGAAGGAGTCAAATGGAATTAATTTAAAAGGGTAAGGGAAAATGGTAAATTAAAGTGTGTATAGTTAGAGAGGTGTGAAATGAGGATTGAATTGAAATTTGAATCATAAGTCTTAGGTTAAATGTGAGAATTAAAGTAATTTAGTGGGACTAAAGGAATTAATGGATAAATGAGGGAGTAAAAGGAAATTCTTTTAAAGCCAACAAATGGACCAATGGCCTTAAGAATGTTTTTCTCTAGAAATCTCATAATAAATGGAGAAAGGTCAAAGTTTTTAGGAGGCGAAGTGGATGGCCAACTAAGGAGCAAAAACTCAAAAAATCTTCATTGAAAACACTCTCTATTTCCTACACAAAAATCACTTATTCAATTGCAAATTGGAGAGGAGAGAAAGTTGATGTTTAGGTGTTTTAAGGTAAGATTTCTCCTTTTTATTTCTCTTCTCTTTCTTATTTTTCATATGGAGAATTACAATGGATATAAAGATTAAATAGCAAGAAGAAGGAATAGGTGGTCGAAAGAAGCATAAAAGGACAAATAAGGTACTAGAACCCTGAGCCATGCTTATGTGTGTGCTTGCTCTTATTTATTCACTCAAATAGTGTTTTGGAGATGTTATCAAGGTAGAAATATGACTATGATAGTTAAATGGATGAGAAAATCAAAGTAGGAAAGGTTGCCTTCGAAATAGGGAAAACCTATTATAGGTTTCACTGACTTAGTAATTTTTTTATTCATAAAATGAGATATAGACTTTGAAACGTCATGATTCAAGTTGGGTTGGAAATTATATTTATATATCTATATTTTATATGAATAAGTCAGTCTAATTTCCCCTAAAAAATGATTAAAATAAAATTTAACTTTGACCATGTCTGTTGCCCTGCCATTGGGAGCAGTCTAGATTATTTAGTACATATCTGAATATTTACAAGTCTAAATAAAATGATTTATGATGTTTTAGAAACTACAAATGTATGGGAAAAACTTTGTGTAAGAAAACTTTGCTTAAAAAGGTCGTTTAGGATGTCTAAATTAAGTTACAAGTTAAGTTACTTAACCAGTTTCCAGGATTCTAGGAACATGGAAAGTTTCGTATGGCCACTCACTTACTTCCACAAGCATGATAGAAAGAATTTATCCCCTATAATTGCTTTTTCTTCCCCTGTTACATTATATCAGGCTGCCCCCATGTGTTGCGCTCATAACCGAACGTAATAGACCTTAAATCACAAGCGTACGAGACTTATATATATATATATGAACTTGTATCAAAGCTTGTCCAAAACCTTTTCCAACCATTCTTTAAGCATTTTAAACATAAAAATTAAGGGTAATTTGTAGCATTAAACATGTGAGAGCGGGATTGATTGAACCTTTTACTTTGACTATTTGCCTAGATATTTCAATCAATGGTATGAAAATGGGCTCTAGAAGATTTGTTAACATCCTAAGAGCCTTGAAGGCTTGCAAAGTAATCAAGTTTATTAAACTTTTTATATCTGCTAGAATTCGTTCATTAGGCCGGATACGATGCATGCCGAACCCTACTCATTTACGGCTTTGCTCTTAGAAGCCCTTTTTAGGGTCCAAAACTGGATAAGGTTCATAAAGTTCACAGATTGGCCACTTCACAATAGGAAAGGATTTTGGCTCAATTCTATTATTGATAATCAACCTATGATTGTATCTAAGTGGGGCCAAAAGCTAGGTATCATGGAGTCACCACCCAACAGAACTTTGTGGCCCCAATGGTGACCATAGTAGAAATATGTATAATTTAATGGTATTATAGCTAATTAATGATTAATTAATTATTAAAGTGATAATTAGGGTCTAAAGGAGTAATTTGTAATTGTGTAATGTAAGTTATATCGAAATGGTTGAATTATAATTATGTATAGGGATGTAATTGAAGTGAAATAGGTGTTAGGGTTAAGTTTCAATAAAATAGTAATTAGTGGAGGCTGAGGTGAAAAAGGGTAGGTTTTAAAAGGAGTAATAAGAATTTAACTCCACTATTTCTACTCTAAAAGCTTCACGTGGATGAAAGACAAATGGAAAGTGAGTGGGAAAGGAGGTGAAGGTTGGAAAATAGAAAAGGAAAAGGGAAAAGGAAATTACATATGTTAATTCTCTATTTTCTCTCAAAGTAATCGACTCCTAATTTCATGTATGTGTAATTGTAATTGGAGATTTCATGATTAGGTTTTATTCCAGGTAACCTCTTTTTCTTCTCCTTTTACATTCCTTCTTCCTTACTCTATCCATCTTTGATTCATTAAGTGGAATAAGAGTTTAAAGGAGGTAAAATCGATTACTTGTTATACACAGGGAGAAAGCAAACTAAGATACCGGTATGGAGTAAAAGTGGTTGAACTTCGGGTGGCATACCAGGTTTGGGAACCTCATTTCTTCGTATGTGGTTGATTTTTGTAATAGATGTGCTAGATAAAAGTATAATTGTGAAATTATAAGTATGAGAATTATGATTAATATTTTCATGTCTTTATTTCGATAAAAATTAAGATGTAAGAAATATGGGAATAAGAAAAATAGTTCATAAATCTTTGCATGTGTTCATTTTAAGGTTTATTGGATTATTATATATAGATTTCTCCAAAATAGAGGTTTGACCACTATTGTGGTGATTTTAATTAATAAGAGATTAAAATCTCTCAGTTAATATTCTTAAACTAAATTTTTGACCTTTATGAAAGGGGAGAAACCAAGTTCAGTTTACAGTATTGATATTTTCTTCCTATTAGAGCATGAGGCTCTATTTTATAGAGATTCTTGGAGTTAGATGAATTAATAAGAATGATTAGAAATTAAAAGGTATTTTAAGTAAGAAATTATTAAGTTTGAAGACATGGTTTTAAAGATAAGTTAATAGAATAATAATTTGCCAGCGAGAAGAAATTATGAGTTGGTTAAAGGAGGTGTAGATCTCGGCTTCCCTTTCAGCAATGATAGGTACCTCGGCCAAGTGGAAGGCTCCCTCACCTGAGGTGAGCACTCCCTCAAACTAGTAAAAAAGGCCTCACCTTAGTTCGACAACCCTCAACCTAGCTCTTATGTGCTATTGAATAAATAACTAAGAATTGGTTTTGACATAATTAATGATTTGCATGTTCTTGGGTTAACTCTTTAATGTTTATGCATGATTATTATCCGAAATATGAAATGATTATGTATTAATTTTATTGGTTAATACTAAGAGAGGAAGAACTAAGAATGGGTGAAAGTTAAATCTCTTGAGAAAGGCTTTAATAGACATCTAGGAGGATTAATTCAGACTTTTATGCCAAGTGTTGAATTGTTCTGAATAAGGGAGTTTAATGCTTGGAATGATAATCTTGAATAAAGTTATCTGGTTTTATTTATCTGAATTCTTCATAATCACTGGTATTATTCTTTGAATTTAAGTCATTACAATGAAAGTTAAGGTAGATAGTTTCTTTAGCAAGAGAATTTCAGTTATTGTTTTGTTTTTAATTTATGTTTTAGCTTTTGTTTTGTTTAATTATTTCTTTTATTTAATTTTTGCTTTTGAATCAAAAACATTTGGGAAACAATCTCGGATTAATTTAATTCATACATAGGTATTATTCTTAGCAATCCATGTTCCCTTGGGTACGATATTTGGGGTCTTAATCTATATTTCCCTATATTACTAGCCGATCTAGTACACTTGCTAGACACCGGTCAAGTTTTTGGCGCCGTTGCCGGGGAACAGCGGTGTTGTTTGTTTAATATCTTTGATTGAGTTAATTTGAGATTTTTTTTTATTTTGTTTTAATTTGGTGATTGTTCTTTGCAGGCAAAATTCTAAACATCTTTCAAGATGATGCAAGATGAGGTCCAAGATTATGAAGTGTTTCTCTTAAAACAACGAATGAATAATCTACTAAGACAAAGAGAGGAGATAGAACGGTTGCGTGCACAATCACAAAATCCTTATTCATCACCATCCATTGCTGAAGATTCTTATTCTCTTTTAACTTTGAGATTACAATTGGAAGAATTGAGAAGAGAGAATCAACAACTTCGATACTCAAAAGAAGCCTGTATCTCCGAGAATCAACGTCTTCATAACCAGCTTATATGTAAGAACGAGCAATTTTGGGCTGAAAAAGAGACGTGGGAGGCTACATCAAGGGCTCAAGAGGAAAAGTTTAGAATTCAAGAAGAAAAGATAAGGGCTCAAGAGGAGACAATTAGAAGTCAGAAAAATTTATTAAGGGATAAAGAGCATGGAATTGAAAAGTTGGAATCTAAGCTAGAACTTTTGAGCACTCAAGTTGATGGTGGTAAGGAAAAGGAACCAAATCATTCATTCGTGGAGGATAAGGAACAAGAGAAACAATTCATATTTGAGGATACGTCATGTATTAATTTAGAGGATGTTGGATCTCTAGTGGAGAATTTATCACCAAAGGAGCAAGAAAGGAAAGATTCTCAAGTGGAGATACAGGATTCAGTCCGCTTGGAGAGTTTATTTAGGCTAGAAGAGCCGGTAGAGTTCGTGATAAATGAGCCAACGGATGAGTCATATTTTATTGAAGATATGGAGTTTCCAGCTTTGATAAACTATGAAAAATTTCTTCTACTAATGGGAGAAAATGAGGAGCAAAGTCCGGAAAGACCTACATTTGGATCACAAGCTCGACCTCCCGAGAGTAACAAGAGTCAAGCTGGGACTCAATAAACCAGAACTTCTTCTCTAACTCTTCTCTTTAAATTGTCATCTATTTTCTTTTTTTTATGTTTTGCATGTTATTGTTTTTTTTAGTTTAAGGTTTAATGCATGTTTGTGAGTTGTTTGCGTCTTTTAATTCATGAGTTTAAGATATGGGTTTGAACAAAAAGCTACTTCTAATGATTTTTATGCTTCATGATTAAATTTGGATTAGTAAGTGCTTTTAAAGGAATTAAAGAGCTAATGTGATTCTTGAGGTAAGTAAAATTGAACTTGTCAAAGATTTATGAGTTGGTTAGATGTGAGTTTGATTTTAAGCTTCATGAATTTGGCATATGTTGAGTTAAGAGTGGACTACAATTGGAGTTTAATTAATTGATAGATGTGCATATTGTTGGCATAATTCAATTGTAGCTTGAAAAGAAGGAAATGCATAATTAAGTGAGTATGAGCTGTAATTGGTTTATATGGTTAAAAAATCAAATTTGATAGAATTTTAACAAACCTTGATTAAATTCTTGATTTACATGAGTGAAAGATTAATATTATTAATGGGATTGAATTTAAATTGGTTGAAAGAAATTAAGGTGAAAGAAAGTAAATTTTGTGCTTTAATGTGCAGGAAAAGAAAGCTCGTGAATATAGAAGGAAGACCCTCGCGTGCCCACGACCTCCCTCTCCAATTCCTATGCGTGGCCATGGGTTGCTTCCTTTCTCAGTCACGCGTGGCCACGCGAAATCTTCCAAAGGCTCCTGCGTGCCCACGTGTTTGAGTGTTGCCTGGCAGAAATTTCATACGTGCCCACGTGAAGGAATCAAGCCAATCAATGCGTGACCACGTGGGAAGGTGCTGAAGATGGAATTTTACTAAAACACAACCAAACCAGCAAGCTGCTTCAAGGTATAATTTCACCCATACCCACGTGTTCATACGGATATATCAACCCGTGCCCACGCATGTAAATCCTGCCTTTCCCACGATGCCACACACGGCCACGTGACTCCCTCACCAGAAAGATGCGTGGCCACGCACAAGGCAACTTCTTCGCCCCATTAAAAATCGCGTGCCCACGTAATAATCATGCAAAGGATCTTGCGTGCCCATGTGAATGAATGTCTGCCTGGCCATAGTTCTTTGCGTGCCCACGTGTGAATCCACCTACAACCATGCGTGACCACGTGTAAGGGCGCTGCCAAATGATCATGGTTTTGTTTTCTTTCTTCCATTACACTTGCATTTTCTTTGCTCTTACCACTCTCCTCACTCATGCATCAACCACCACACCTTCACACACTCATATTACTACACTCACTTAATCAAAGCACTACCTCACACACTCACTTACTCATACACTCAAGCACACACTTTCCATAAAGGGATCCAAGTTTAATTATACTTATGCATTAGTTCATCCCTTACTGCTTCATAATAAGGTTTTGTGCAGAAATTTTTTCATGAGTTCCTCGTTGCTTCAAAGCTTCGAGGAGCGTCGCCCCTTAACCCTGCCCGCTAACCGGCAAGCGGACCGCCGTGTTATCTAATCCTAGCGCCTTAACTTTTATTCAAGTTATTATCTGCAATTTTGATACATCAATGTTTATATATACATTTAGTTGAGCATATTATGGATGACTTGATTTTCATTAATATCTTTATGATGCATGGCATGGCTAGTTGAGACTTTTATGATGAAGCATGTTACAGTTCAAGCACACACTTTTTCCATAAGGCACACACACTTAGTTTTTCATTTGCATGATGTACTTAATTCACATAAATTGGCATTGGTTTCATTAGTGTTGAATATAAGTATGCTTAGAGATTGATTTTCAGTTATGCATTATATTTACTCTTAGCTACTTATTGTTTAACATTAAACTTCATTGTGGCTTCATATAGGTTGAGTTTGTATTTGAATTGGCTTATTTTCTTTTGTGCTTACCATGACCAATTAACATCTCTCTTCCTAGTATTTAAGCCTAACCATCACCAATTATCTTTCTACTTGAGATTATGCATTCATACATTGTCCACCTTGTCACCTATGGATAGTATGCATTGAGCACTTAAGCAAGTTTGGCCTAGTTACATTTATTCACTTAGTTACCATGTTTATTAAGTCTTGTTCATTGCACTTTATTGGTTTTAGAGGCATATAGGCTTGTTAACTTTCCATTGACCTCTTGCCTTCTTTTTGACTTGATTATAGTTCTAAGTATGGTGAGCTTACATTTTTGGTCACTAACTTGTTTCTCAAAAGTGATGAAGTGTGCTGAAATTCTCCATACTTTGCTGAGGACAGCAAGATTTTAAAGAAGGGGATAGAGCTCAGCTGAGCTAAAAATTGAAAGTCCAACTAAGGGAGTTTTTCTTACCTTGCTCATTTTCTTACTCATGAATTATGTTGTTTTAATTGGTTTGTTTTAGTTGTTTAGTTTGGTTTTTTAGTTTGCATGTTTAGTTTTTAATTTGCATTTTAGTTTGGTTAATTCATTTATCATTTATGTTACATTTAGCTTAATTCGCCCTAGTTTTTTCTAAAAAATTGAACACTTTGAACTTGAATTTAGAATGTGCAATGTTTAAAATTCTTGTTTAGCATTAGAACAAGCATGTTGTTTAATGAATTTTTAGTTAGTTTAACATTCAATTTGACTTATATTTGTTAGTTTCTACATTTTTGAGCACTTAAGACCAGTTTTTATACTTTAAAGAAAAACAATGCATTGAAATAGTTGAGTGATGAATTTTAGAACACTAGAACCTTCCTCATCACCCTTCAAAGCATACAAATAACTCAAAATAACTTGGAAAGTGATCTAGGCAATGTTTTTCTTGTTAAGCCATATCTTAACTTATTTCCTACCTTATATGCATATTTATTCTTTGTTAGCCATTTTGAGCCTAATGAGGTATGCTGAATGCGTGCCATATTTATTTTTTTTCTTGTTACACTCATTTATTTTACCATATAGCCTAAAAAGATTTTAGCTTCCCTTCTAGAATTGGCCACTCTAGGATTGGATGGTGTGATAAGAATTGGGTATTTTGATGGGTGTGATAAGATGTTGATTTTATTGTTAATGGCTATTGTTGAAGTCAAATGAATAGTGACTTTGTGATTACCCATGTTATTATTGTATTGTCAACATCAAAGCTAGTGAAGAGAAAAAAAAAAGAGAAAAAGTGAAAGAAAAAGAAAGAAATTCACAAATAAAGCTAGCATGAATGGCAAAATCTTAAGTGTGGGATAGTTACAAGGAAAAAATGGTTATGACTTCTTCAAAAAGGGTATGAATTATGAATGAAAAAGAGTTTCAATTATTATTTCTTGTTCATAAAAGAGCTTTGAATTGTGAAGGGTTGAGAAAGTTTGGCTAAATTCTGTATTGATTAAGTTAATGGGATGAAATTTGTGAATTATTAGTCTATTTTATCTTAGAGTGGCTATTCTTATTATTGATCTTTTATCCATTCTTTGATAACCAATACCTAAGCCTCATTACAACCTTTAAAAGACCCAAGTGATTCTAAGTTTTGTTTTTGAGTTGTTTAGCGGAGATGACCTTCGGGTTCCGGTGCTAAAGGAGAGGCCTATGGTGTTTCTAAAGTTTCAAGCGCGAAACCTTGAGTATACTTATGTGTACATTCATTCTAACCTTGACTATGAATTTGCATTGGTGTTTTGGATTTTGAAAATACTTAAATTATTTTGGTCTTGCACACACACACAAGGAAACTAACTTATATTGTCTTGATTGAATTTATTCTAGTTGAAAGTTTTATTAAGTGCTCTTGTTAATTGTTAAACTTGGTTTTGAAATGTATGATTCTTTATTTAAGTTTGATTATTTTGAGAAGTTGGTTTGTTCTAATTTGCTCGAGGGCGAGCAAAGTCTAAGTGTGGGGTATTAAACTCCCTTATTCAGAACAATTCAACACTTGGCATAAAAGTCTGAATTAATCCTCCTAGATGTCTATTAAAGCCTTTTTCAAGAGATTTAACTTTCACCCATTCTTAGTTCTTCCTCTCTTAGTATTAACCAATAAAATTAACACATAATCATTTCATATTTCGGATAATAATCATGCATAAACATTAAAGAGTTAACCCAAGAACATGCAAATCATTAATTATGTCAAAACCAATTCTTAGTTATTTATTCAATAAACCAACAACCAATCTCAACACAATCAAGGATAAGAATATGCTTAAAACCAAGAAATAATCAACCAATATTGAAATTAAGCTCAAAACAAAGTCATAACAATGAAAATGTAAGATTTCAAGAATCCATTAGCAAAAGAAGAAAAACTACTTCCTAAACATCATTAAAAACTAAAGACAAAATTGAAATATTAAAACAAAGTTGAAAATAAAAACAAAAACAGAAAAAATAGGAAAACGAATAAAACTAAAACTAAGACAATTAATCCCTAATTTACTAATTTGATCTTCATTCTCTCCTATTGATCTCCTTTCTTTGGTGTTTCAGCTTGCTATTTATAGGCAAAATCATGGTAGATTTCTTCCTAAACTGCAGAAACCAAATAGGAAGTGAATTTTGCCCAAAATAGGAAGTTCGCCAATCCTTTCCGAAATTGGAGAATCAAGTCACATGGCCACGCATCAAATTCTTGTTGTTGAACACGTGGTCACGTGTCCATATAGTCTTCCTCACACGTGGCCACGTGTTAATTTGGCCTTGAACACACGTGGTCACGTGTACTATTTCTTTCCTTCTTTGATTTTTCACGCTCTTTAACTCAATTTTCTTCATTTCTTCTTCACATGGCCACGTTCATTCACAAATACTCCTTCACGTGGTCACGTGTAAAATTCTTCAAAGCTCGCACGTGGCCACGGCTCCAAGCTTTGAACTGGAAGCTCGTTTTCTTGATCAATTTCTTCAAATTTAAGCTTTTGGCCCAAAACTTTGCACTTTTTACAATTAAGCCCTTTTTTCTTGCAAAATAATCCTGAAAACACCAAATTTTACAATTAACTCCAAAAACACAAAACTAACAAATTAAACTCAAATTAAACCTAATTAACACAAAATTAACTTAATTAAATACCTAAAAACACACTAAAAAATATCATATAAATGACTATTATCATATGCCTCAAATGAGTTATTTATGCCTCAACCAAACTACCAAGGCCTCACATGAGTTACAAATCCCTCTCCTGAGTTGTAAAGCCTTCTATTGAGGTATGTGAGCCTTCACCCAAGGTACAACCACATGTTTTGACAAATTAAAGCCTTCCATTGACAATAAAATTTCATCCTTAGTATTCTAATGGTAAATTGTTTAAAACAGCTCCTTATTTTTCCTTTAAAGTACACCTTGTCAATTAAATGGAATTGAAATACTTATCATATGATTGTTTAATTCTTAAGTAAATTAGTAGTATAGAATAATTGGATATGAAAATTATCAAAACAAAACTATTTAAACCGTGTACGAGTTTTCAATATATTATTTTAAACATGGTTTTCTTTGCTAATCATTATTGAAATGTTTTAACACATTATTGTGTGACTTTAGAGTAATTCTTTAACAATGGAATTCGTGATGCCATCTTATATAATTTACAAGAAAGAGTATTTAAAGTCATATTGATAAATCATCTATGAACTTAACTACTATGTTTATTGTAAAGTATATAACTAGAAATCTTTATGATTCTAATAGACTATAAAAGTGAAACTAAAGGTTATAGACTAATCTAACAATGAAGAGTTGGTTTACAATATGGTACATGTAATGGCCTGAATGCCGAGTCAGCCATGAATAGTATTTTTTATGGTGCCTACAAGTATTTTAGAGTGCCTAAAGTTTATTTATGTGGTCATTTTGAGCTTTTGAGATAAAAAAAATTAGGATTCTAATGAAAGGGGAATTTGGCCATGGTAGGTTCACAAGGAGAGGGATAAACTTTTAAGGCCAAAAGAAAGAAAAAGGAAGTCTAGGCAAGCTTAAGCCAAGGAAAAAAGGCTAATGAATAATAAATCCTCCTATTCCCTTAATTTTGCATGATTTTCCTTTATCTAACTTAGGGAAAATTTAGAAAAATGTGTATAATTGAAATTGACAATAGAATATTGAAATTAGACCTTGAATAAGCTTATTAAAATGCTTAAATTAAATTGAATGATTGTGTAAGGTAGATAACCTTACTTGGCCGAATAGTTCCCTAATGGAAATTAATGTTTATTTTGTGTATTTTGATGGAATTAAGCCATAAAATGATTGTAGATATGATATAATGTGTCCATGAACTTTTGTAGAATTTATGAAAATTAATTGAATATTTTTGAAAGGAATTTTGATTATGTTCTAAGTGAAAACGTTGAATTAATGTGAATTAATTCATAATTTGATGAGAAAATGGTGAATTATTAAGAAATAATTCACAAACTGTATAAAAGTATTGAAAATTATGAATGACTGTACTTTTTGGACTGAAAAAGTAATTAAAACTGTGAAAAATCTAAAAAGTGAAATGAAGTTTAAAGAAATATTGTCTTTAGTAATAGTCAGGCGGTTAAAATCTGGCTTAGGATATGATTGGCTAGCCATAGGAACATTTATACTGCGGTTGCTATGGTAGGATCACTGATCTTCCATAGTATTTATCTGTTCTGTTATCTACTTGTGAAAATGGTCCTTTGGGATCATTTCTTAGTTTGTGTTGTGGCCTTATGGGTTCCACATCCCATATATTCGGTCTGAGAATTTTCTTTTAGGATTGTATTAGGGCATTGTTATAAGAATAAGTTAAAAGTATAAAAAGAAAGCTAAATGTTAAGTTTAAAGTGAAAAATACCTAATTGAAAAAGAAAAAAAGTTTAGGGATAAAATGGTAATTTACCCAAAAATTGTACATAATGAGTAAAAGTGATTAGGAAATGATTAAACATGGTAAAATGATAATTTAATGACCAAACAGTCCAAAAATGAACTTTTGTAAAGTACATGGACTAAAATATAATTTTACATAAAAAGTTAAAATAAGAACCGATTAATTTTTTATATGCCAAAAGTTAATTGAAAAGTGAAAACAAGAAAATTAATGGCAATTTTGTAATTAAAGTATAAAAAGGGTATTTTTGTAATAAAGTTTAAAAATAAAGGACAAAATTGAAAAGTTACCAAAGTTTTAGTATTGAATTAGAAAAACTATTAAAAATATTGAAAAGTGCTTTTTGATAAGAAAAATTGGTAATTTTGCATAATTAGTATAATTATGCATGTTGAAAAATGCTATGATTTTTAATCACCACTCGACATATTTAATGCTCAGCACGTAGGATTTATTGCGTATAGGTATAGAAGATGAGTTGGAGCAATAGTACACTTGGGTGAAGAATTTTGAAGGAATAGAAGTTATTTATAATGTATTGGCATGTATAATTTTGTGATAGTTGAAGTAAAAGAATTTATCTGTATTGATACAAATATTGTATATATGTAAATATGTGGTTGGCTAGTGTGGATGGTCTGTGTATGATTGAAATGGAATTAAGTATGTGGATGAGATGTATATATTATTTTTAAACTGTTGTGCCCCTGTGGAGTTGTGAAAATTATCTATATTTCAGGAGGCTAGTTAAGTTTATAGCCGTTATATTATCAAATTTTTATAAAGTGAATAGTAAAATTTGACAGTTATAGGTAAGCGGCAAGGCAGACTTATAACATAAATAATGGATAAGCATTAATAAGTAAGGATTTATATGGTTAAGAATATGATGTTTAAGTTAAGAAAGGAAAAAAATTTCCGGCCAATCGTTTAAATCAGTAAAACCGTTATAGTAATGGTGTTGCAGTACAAGTGCATAGAAAAATGAAATACCTTAATGTAAATCTAGTTATGAAGTTCAAGGAAACTCGTGTGTATGTATGTATATATATATATATATATATATATATATATATATATATATATATATATATATATATATATATATATATATACACACACACAATCACACATTTGAATAATCATAATGAATATTACTTATTGGAAATAGTATAGTTATGATTGTATGTTTATACCCTTATATCATCATGAAAGAACCTATAGTTATGGTGATGCGGAACCCCAGCCTATATGCCAAACTAGAACGCCAACATACCATGAATATTGAACATAAATAAGATAATAAACCCCCAATCTAAAGAACCCCCAAACAAGATTGATTGGAAACGCTTATGATAGATTGATTTAGAAAACAAGAAGAAGAAGAATCAAGCATACATTAATCATGCAAATAGCCTGAGTCTAATTCTTCATGCAATAGCAAGAATGAATAATAAATTAACTCTCACAAATTCGGCCAAGCCAAAGAAAATTCTCATTAATCAAAATTCAAGTCCCCTACAAATGAAGAATTCAGCCCTTTATATAGGCTAGGCAGCCACCCCTCCCTAGATGAATTAAAATCAAACACTAACTCTAAGAGATAAATAATAAAATAAATAACAAAGATAATTCCTAACCTTTATCTACATGTATTTGGCCATAATATGGACTAAGTACATGAAGAAATAAAGATAAATACAATTTGAGATTAATCCTAACAGAAAGTGATAAATATGCTTATTATCCTAAGAAAATGAATGAATGAATGTAGACTTAATGTTGGCTACAAGTGAATTTTGGCCAGCCCTTTAAAGATATGGTCAAGCTATTATTTCTCCCTCAAACTCTACTTAATAATATCCCAAAATAATAAGTATTTATCAAGGAAAATCCATTCCTAAAATTTAGGGCCCTAAGTTCACCAGTGTAGGCCTAAACCTAAATCTGACCCAAACCCATTAAAATTCAATTCTCCCATGTAAAATTTGGCCCCCTTAGGTATTCTAAGCCTCAAATAGTTATTTTGGCACAACTCTTTAGAAGAGATAAACCCAACTTTAGCCTACCCACTTAAACTACCCAAAACAGTAAAATAAGCCCAAAATAAAGCAAACCTATTCTAATAAAGCCCAATTCGTTTTCCTAGGTTCTAGGCTGCCCAAATATACTTAATTAAATGTTACATAAAGAATAGAAACTAAATAAAGTAGATTGAAGGCCCATTGCAACATTCGGCCTAAATTGTCTTCATAGTCCAATTTAGCTTCTTTCTCTTCTTGAACTTGCATCTTCTCCACATAAGGTTTCATGAATGCTTGTAGGACTTCTTTAAGCTTCTTTGACCTTGCTCTTGTTATTGGTCCTTGAGGAAATGCTAGTTCATCTTTCTTGTTGTCGGCGTGCTTGGTCGTGCTCATATCATATGGTATTATGCCTTTACACGTATTTGAATATGTATGTGGGTATTTAATATTGTATATTTATATCTGTAATTATGGCATTGAATATATATGCATGTATAGACATAGAAAAAATAGGGAATGGTAAGTATGAGTGTTAATCTTAAATTGTAAATAATTTTACTAATTGTAATATGATGGTCATATGTGTTTAGAATCTACATCGAATATGAATGCGTGACGATGTAATTTAGTACAAAGATACATGAGAGATGGACACGGTGAATTGTAAAGGTATGTTCTTCTAAAATGAGACATGCATAAGTGATGTTCCATGCACTTATAGTTTATATGACTACATTCTGATAAGTACAATATTTTAGTGCTAGAGCAAGCATGATTAATATAAGCACAATCAACATGTAGCTTTAAAATCATATCATATGTCTTGTAATAACATATAAAGTAGATGATAATGCATGCACTATTTGAATTAAGAAATTCAAAAGAACATGTTGATTAGTGTCACATTATGTGCACATGATAAGACACATGCATTTACATGAGCTATATGTATATAGTGCTTATACTTAAGCACATATTTGTGTGTGTATGTGTGTGTATATATATACGAATATGGTATCATGATCCCAGAAAGCTTTTACATGAATAAGTATTATATGGTACTCTACTTATCATTATACATTAGTGTATCAATGATTGGAAAGTAAAATAAAGTACAAAAAAATAATGGAAAGAGGTTAATTTCCTGCATCTATGTCTAGGTTATGGATAGATAGACATACCTATAAGGGCAATTTACAACTGCGATCGTATAGAGATGGTCCCATTTGGATCGTAAACGACCCTATTTGGGTTATAGCCAACCTTATTTGGGTTTGCTAACCGATCAAGAGTATCATTTAACCCTGTTTGGGTCCATCGTATAATACCTTCAGGTATCTTATTTGTAACTTCGGGTATTATCACTATAGTTTATACTTTTGGATGCTATCGTATAACCCATTATCCATTTCTTTATGAAAGTGTAGACTACATGTACATTCTAGGTCTATGAATTCCATATATGAACTTATACATTCCAGATACATTATCCATAATTATACTATTAAATGCATGCTCTCTACAACCACAAACTATTTACTTTACTTGATAGGCATATTAAACTGTTATGAAATAATGTATAGTATACAGAATAGCATGTCACTAGGTGACATTATAAAGATATCATGCAAATATATCATTTTAATACTACATGAGCATAATTATTGCTTTGTTTTCAAGATATATGTATTTGTAATTGTGTATAGTGATCTATCTCTATCCCCTTTTGGCTTACCCCATATCCTAATATTTTACTTAAGGTAACCCTATATATGCACTTCTTTGGGTTAAGGCAAAGGTTATACTTATCAATCCTCTAAAATAACTTCTCCAATGCCTCAAAGTGGCATTCTCAGGTAGCTGACTTGATCATCATGTCATCCATATAGAATTCCACCTCCTTATAAATCAAGTCATCTAAAATCCTAGTGGCCACCCTCTAATAGGTAGTGTCTGCATTCTTAAGTTCAAATGGCATAATCTAATAGGCATAAGTACCCCACTCAGTGATGAAACCTATCTTGATCCTATCTATAATCTTGTTCAAAATTCGATTGTACCTAGCGTACCCATCCACAAAACTGTACATAGCATAAGCTGCAGAACTATTCACTAAGACATCTATACGAGGTAAAGGAAATTCATCCTTAGGATAAACTTTGTTTAAATACCATAGTCCACACAAACTCTAACCCTTCCATCTTTCTTTTCTACTATGACTACATTTACTAACCAAGTTGGGTACTAAACCTTTACTAGGAACTTGGCTTCTATTTTCTTTTTTACCTCTTCTTTGACCTTTTTAACCCACTCTGGTCTAAGTTTTCTAAGTTTCTATTCGATTAGCTTATAACCTGGGCAAGTAGGAATGGCATGTTCAGCTATCTCTCGGTCAATTTTTGGTATGTCCTCATAGGTCTAGGCAAAGACTTTTTAAAGATTTTCTCAAATTTTATCCTATTTTTAGGAGTTATCTCTAATACTAGTAAGATTTCTTATGGGTATTTTTCATACCGAGATTAAATGAACATGAATTAGTTGAGATAATATCAAATATGAATGATTCATACTCATAATGTATATATTGAAATAAGAAGAAATATCACAAAAGTAAGAAAAAGTATTCATCATATTAATATAATCATAAGAAAAATCATTGTTCTTGATAAAAAAGTTTAGAAGTATAAACTATGTCTATATAAGCATAATTATCTTTAGTCTTCGATACAACTATAGATGTCTCTCCAGCTTCTTCTTTCGATTCAGGCGATGCCTTAGCTCCCACTTTTTCTTTTCCTTTACTATGAATGGCAAGCAATTTTTCAATCACAATTTCTTCTAGCACTTTTTAGTCCCAGGCTAAGTGGTGTAACAGGATCTCCTTATCCCAAAAGATCTCTAATGGCCTGATAATACCTTGTTCCTAATCAAACACACCGTTGAATAGCTCAAAACCAGGAACAATCATATCCCCTACCAACTAAGTTTTATTCTCTCCACAATAGAGGTAGACTTCTAAAGATGGCATAAAATTTTTACAGATATGAGAGACTTCACCTACTATCTTTTTTTAGAACTAGTATAGCCTAGGCCCTTTCTGTCTTTCTGGCCCCTATTGGTAACAATATCTTGAGGCCCTTGAGATTTCTTACCCAAACTAACTCCAAGTAAGTTAATATTTTTTAGCATATTAATCACCTGAGGACTATTAGTTGAGCTCCCTTCATCATTCTCATCATTAATTATGGACATATAAAACCCACTGAAAAGCTGCTTAGTGATTTCTAGCACAAACATTTGGTTTTCCCTAGCTGCCTTAATGGTGACCATTTGACCATCATACGGTATCTTGATCGTTTGGTGCAAAGTGGAGGGCACTCCTCCCAACTTGTGAAACCATGGTCTCTCTAATAGCATTGAAAAATAAGGAGACTTAGCCTCAGTCTCAACTGACTATATCTTTATTATAACTTTGAAGGTACCTACAACCTATCTTTTTGAATTGTTGATAACTCCAATTTTTATGTTTATTTTTAGTCTGGATTTAGTGTCTTTTTTTAGTTTATTGTTTTGTTTTTTATTGTTTTCAATGATTATTGCCAAATTTAGCTAATTTTATCTTTTATACACTTTTGTATAGATTTTAATGGTATTTTATGATGCATTGCAGGATTTTCAGGTACCTCACGGTTAGTACCAAATGGTAATGACCGTGACCTAGTAATTTTTCTATCAAAATGCAGAGTTTCAATTACCTCATGATCAATATAAAGTGGTGTTGATCGTGATATAGTCATCTTTAGTACAAAATCAAGATGAGAGCACCTCATGATCAACAGGATTTGGTGGCCATCATGAGGTATCCATCTTCAATATAGAATGTAATTAAAGAGGTGATAACTCAATTTCAGTATTTAGTTTTAGTTTAATTTGAGTCTATTTTCCTTGATCTTTTAGCATCTTTTGCTTTGTTTTTACTTGCATTTAATAATTTATCCGATTTCAGTTAATTCTAGTTTTTGTGTGATTTTTAAGAGTTTTTGACAGATTTTGTGATTTTTAGGTACCTCACGGTTACCAGGAATTTCCTAGTAACCGTGACCCATGCATTCTGTCAAAACGCACCGTTTTGAAGCTTGTCACGGTCAGCATGGCAATTGTACTTGATGGGCTGGTAACCGTGACCTATGGAGTTTTTAATACAGAAGCAAGAAGAGAAGTATCTCACGGTTACTAAGGATTTCCTAGTAACCGTGAGGAAGGCAACTTTTTAGTCCAGAATGAAGATGAGAACTATCTCACGGTTACCAGGAATTTCATGGTAACCGTGACCCAATCTTGAATTCAGCTCCGAGTAGTCTCACGGTTACTAAGAGTTTAGTAGTAACCGTGACCCATTTTAATCAAAAGAGGGTTTTTTATTAGAGGTCACGGTTACCACGAATTTCGTAGTAACCATGACCCATGCTGACCTTTATAAAGCAGAGTTTTCTGAAGATCGAGAGTTTTGGAGTTTTTTGGGTAAAATTTCAGTTTTTAAGGTTTCTTTCTTCTCTCTTTAAGCTCTTAGTTTAGTTTTACACACAAAAATACATAGAAATACTTGAAAATAGTGGGATTTACACAAAAACACTTAGATTAAACATAGATATATAGTTTACAAGTATAGATCTACACATTTGGAAGCTCATTTTTCCTGCAAGCTTTGGAGAAAGAGATTGAAGAGCTTGGATTCAGCTGGGTTTTCTTCACCATGGACTTCAGGGGTTATTCTATCTTTTTCTCTTTTCATTTTATTATGGACTGTGAGTAGTCTTTTTGTTGCTTGGGGATCTTTGAATCCCCTACTCATAATGTGAATATTGAACTCAAATTTATTTTTACATGAATGGATGGTCTATTTCACAAGTACTTATTTGTTTATCATTGATTTTACGATCTATTAAGTTATTTTGTATCCGTGGATGAATGGTGTTTATCATATGTCTTGACGGGTATTGAGCCTAATAGATTGGAGTTTATGAATGATTTAGCTCAGTTTTTCTATCACGAATATTGTCTATTTTGGATGGCTCCGGAATGGGACTCTAGATGTGTGGTGTTTGTGATTCTGAAACTAGAGTAGGGAGTGAAATAGATGGGTTTTGGGTTACCTGGCTCCGAAATGGGACGGTAGACCGAACTTAGGATTTTAGACCCGGGTTTAGGCTAGTTGTTGGGCTGGCTCCGGAATGGAACGTTTAGCAACTAGAATAGCTGGCTCCGGAATGGGACGCTTGGGTTAAGAAGGGTTATCCCGAGTTCATTCATGTATACTTTTATGTAAAAATTTATTCACATTTGGGTATGGGGTGGATAAGTGAACCCGAGTAACGCTTTATTTCTATAGATATTTACATTTGCTAATTTTTCAGAATTTAATACATTGAATTTAAATTTCTTTACTTTACATACTTAAGCTTTAAAGTTACATTTTATAAATCAAACAACTCATACACACAAACAATTGGGAATTCTTTAGTATACAATCAATCTTCACAGTCTTCACACACACATTTTCCTTGGGTTCGATATTGAGGGTCTTAACTATACCCCACTTTATTACTTGTCGATCTAGTGCACTTGCTAGGGTCGCAACAAGTTTTTGGCGCCGTTGCCGGGGAAATTGGCGTTGTTAGTAAGATGTGATTATTGTTTGTATGTGTTTTCTTTTCCTTATTTTATTTTTCTTGATTCTTTTCAGGTGAAATTGGTGCATGAATAGAACAAGACAAGAGCAATTACTACCTTTTGATCCTGAAATCGAGAGGACTCTACTCCAAAGAATGAGGGATAATAGAGATAACGAGATGGAGCACGATTCTCCTCTTGATGAGTTTCCTCCCGAGAATGAACAAGTGCCGAGGGCACATGAACAAATGCCAGGGGCAAGAAGAGAAGAAATGCCTAGGCAAAGGACTATAAGAGACTACGCTGTGCCAATGTGGAATAAAGTTCACCGAACAATTGTATTACCGAGAGGAGTATAATTTGAGCTCAAGCCAGCCACTATTACCATGGTACAGAGGAATCAGTTCTCTGGTTCAGAAGTAGAGGATCCAGCTCAGCATATCGACATATTTCTGGAAGTGAGTGACACTGTTCAAATTATGGGTGTTAGTATGGATGCAGTGAGGTTGAAGCTATTTCCATTCACATTGATTGGCAAGGTAAGAGAGTGGTTGCAAATGTTACCACGTCAGTGAATATGGACATGGGATCAAATGCAAGAAAGGTTTTTAATGAGATTTTTTCCTCCAACAAAGACTGCAAGCATCCGAAATAGCATCATGAGTTTCCATCAAATGAATGAAGAGCCTTTTCACGAGGCATGGGAGAGGTTTAGAAGATTATTGAGAAGCTGTCCACATCATGAAATAGCTATCTACCAATTGATGACCATCTTTTATGCGGGAGTTACACCTCAAACAAGGTCATTATTGGATGCAGCATCGGCAGGATCTTTCTTGAACAAGCTGCCTGAGGACGTTTTTCAGTTGTTGGATGAGATGGCAGCAAATGACTCACAATGGACTGCCCCTAGATCAGTCCCTAGGAGACAAGGTTTACACAATGTGGATGAGGTAGCACTGTTAAAAGCACAGCTAGAATTGGTAAAAAAGGAGTTGAGTGGTTTGAAAGTTCAAAATGTGGCTGCAGTAAATCAAGGGAGTGGACCGTGTGAAAGTGAGCAAGTTATCCAAGAAGGAGGAGTGGTAGGTGATGTAAATGCATTAGGTGATTTTAGAAGGAATGATCTCTACAGCAATTCATATAATCTGGGATAGAGGAATCACCCTAATTTTTCATGGAAGGATGGGAATTAACAAGCTTCATCTTCTCAACCACAACCAAGAGCACCTTACCACTCAAATGTCTATCATAGTCAAGCTCAGCCCCACCAACCACAAGCCACCAATCACTACCAAGTCCCCTATCCACCAAATCACCATCAAGGGCAAAACTCTAATCAACATCAACCATACCATCCACCGGGATTTCAATCACGACCACCCATTCAAGAAAAGAAGCCAAATTTAGAAGACATGTTTGCTAGTTTCATGAATAGCCAACAACAATTTATGGCGGGTCAAGATTCAAGGTGGAAATCTCAAGAGCAATGGAACCGAAATCAAGATGCTTCGATGAGAAATTTGGAGACTCAATTGGGTCAACTTGCAACTTCAATTTCAAACAGACAACCGAGGACATTTCCTTCGAATGTGGACCGCAATCCCAAAGAGGAGGCCAAAGCAATCACTTTGAGAAGTGGCAAAGAAGCAGCACGGAAGGAAGAAAGAGATAGATCACCAACTTCATCAACTGACTTGGAGGAACCGACACAGAAGGTAAGTAGTTCTAACTCTAGAGTAGAGGTAGATACGGATGCTCCAAGGAATGACAAGGGAAAAAGTATTGCAAATCCAAACATAGAGGATCTTGATATCAATAGGTTGCCATTTCCTGCTATAGCTAGGAAGGAGAAGAAGAATGAGCAATTGGCTAGGTTTCTCGAAATGTTTAAGAAATTGCATATTAATTTGCCTTTTGCTGAAGCCCTAGCACACATGCCCAACTATGCTAAGTTTATGAAAGAACTTTGTTCTAATAAAAAGAAATTAGAAGGGTATGGAACTGTGCAACTCACTGAGAACTGTAGTGCAATTATAATGAACAAGATCCCGGAGAAATTGGAAGATCCAGGTAACTTTACTCTACCTTGCGAAATTGGTGAAACTTTTGTTGGAAACGCTCTATGTGATCTAGGAGCCAGCATTAATTTAATGCCTTATTCTATGTGCAGGAAACTCAATTTAGGCGATCTCAAGGAAACAGGAATGCGACTTCAACTTGCAGATAGATCGATGAGAAGGCCTAAGGGAGTTATTGAGGACTTGCTGGTAAGAGTAGAAAAATTCATTTTTCCCGTGGATTTTGTAGTCATGGAAATGGAGGAAGACAGGAAAGTACCCCTTATCGTGGGAAGACCATTTTTGAACACTGCAAAGGCTTTGATTGATGTTCATAGGCAAAAGGTTACTCTTCGATTCAACAACGAAGAACTGGTGGTGGATATGAACAAGTCTCAGAAATATCCATCAAGTGACCTAGAAGAGTCAGTCTACTTCATGGATAAAATCAACGAATGTGTAGAGGAAGTGCAAGAAAAAGTACTACTAAATGATCCAATAAATTCAAGTTTGATTCATTCCTTGGAAAATGAAGAATTAGAGGGAGTAAAAAAAGAACTGATAGCAGCTGTGGTGAAAGACTGCGAGGAGGAAAATTCAAAGCAAGAGAAAATCACCCTACAAGAGGGAGAATTGAAATATGAACTAAAACCTCTTCCTTCTCATTTAAAGTATGTATTTTTGGAAAGAGAAGAAAAACCAGTGATTATTTCTTCTTTGTTGACCGGTGCTGAAGAAGAGACGCTGCTCAAGGTGTTGAAAAAACACAAAGAAGCAATAGGATGGGAGACAGCGGACTTGAAGGGTATTAATCCGAGTTACTGCACACACTGAATTCTTATGGAGGAGGATTGCAAACCGGTCGCTCAACCCCAAAGACGGCTTAATCCTGCTATGTAAGAGGTTGTGAAGAAAGAGGTACTTAAACTGCTTGATTCAGGTATAATCTATCCGATCTCTGATAGTAAATGGGTTAGCCCAGTGCAATGCGTTCCTAAGAAAGGGGGAATGACAGTAGTAAAAAATGAATTAGATGAACTAAACCCCACTAGGACGGTCACGGGTTGGAGGGTGTGCATAGACTATAGGAGATTGAATCATGCTACCAGAAAAGATCATTTTCCATTGCCATTTATTGATCAGATGTTAGAAAGGTTAGCAGGTAATAGGTTCTATTGTTTTTTAGACGGGTATTTGGGATATCTGCAAGTCCCCATAGCCCCTGAAGATCAGGAGAAAATCACCTTTACCTGCCCTTATGGCACTTTTGCCTATAAGAGGATACCTTTTGGCTTGTGCAATGCGCCGGCTACGTTTCAGCGGTGCATGATGGCAATTTTCCATGATTTTATAGAGAAATTTATGGAGGTATTTATGGATGACTTCACCATATACGGGCTTGACTTTGAGAGTTGTTTAGAGCATCTCGACTTAGTGTTAAGTAGGTGTAAGAAGACCAACTTAGTGCTAAATTGGGAAAAATGCCACTTTATGGTGAGGGAAGGGATAGTTTTAGGGCATAAGATTTCTCAGAAGGGGATTGAGGTGGACAAGGCAAAAATAGAGGTTATAGAGAAGCTCCCACCACCGACCAATGTTAAAGGAGTAAGGAGTTTTCTAGGGCATGCAGGTTTCTATAGAAGGTTTATAAAGGATTTTTCAAAAATTACGAAACCTTTGTCAAATTTGTTAATGAAAGATGCTCCTTTTGATTTTGATGATGAATGTTTATTGGCCTTTGAATTATTGAAGCAAAAGCTTATTTCAGCTCCGATGATTATATCTCCGGATTGGAATTCGCCTTTTGAACTAATGTGTGATGCGAACGATTTTGCAGTTGGAGCAGTGCTCGGTCAAAGGCAAGAGAAAGTCTTTTTTGCTATTTATTATGCAAGCCACACTCTAACAGGAGCTCAAGTCAATTATACCACAGCTGAGAAAGAGCTTCTTGCCATTGTATTTGCATTTGAGAAATTTCGACCATATCTATTGGGAGCAAAGATTGTGGTGTGGTCTGATCATGCAGCACTAAGGCATCTCTTTGCCAAAAAGGAATCCAAGCCAAGACTGATAAGATGGGTACTCCTATTGCAAGAGTTCGATTTAGAGATTAAAGACAAGAAGGGGGCAGAAAACCATGTAGCAGATCATCTGTCTAGAATGGAGCATGATCATATTGAAAAAGGGGAGATTTCGTATTTATTCCCTGATGAACGAATTTGTGCATTATTTGTTTGTGAAGTTTCTTTACCTTGGTTCGCTGATGTTGCAAATTTTCTTGCAGGAGGTTATATACCAAGAGACTTCACATGGCAGCAAAGGAAGAAGCTTAAAGCTGATGCGAAGCACTACATCTGGGATGATCCCTACCTCTTCCGTCTTTGTGCTGATCAAGTTCTCAGAAGGTGGATTCCCAATGAGGAGCAAGTAGAAATCATGCAAGCCTGTCACAGTGGGGAAGCTGGTGGACATCATGGCCCTAACAGAACGGTATCGAAAATTCTTTCTTCTGGGTTTTATTGGCCCACTTTATTTCATGATGTTAAAATGTTCATTCAAACCTATGATCGATGTCAAAGGGTGGGAAATATAACCATGAGAGATGAGATGCCATTGACTAACATGCTTGAGGTTGAATTGTTTGACTTATAAGGAATAGATTTCATGGGGCCTTTTCCAATTTCTTACGGGTTTGAATATATCTTAGTGGCAGTCGATTATGTTAGTAAATGGGTAGAAGCTATAGCCACTAGGACTTGTGATGCAAATGTTGTTTTAGAATTCTTAAGGAAGAATATATTCACCCGCTATGGGGCCCCGAGAGCAATTATTAGTGATGGTGGAAAACATTTTGTCAACCACCAATTCAAAGCCTTATTGAAAAGATTCGGAGTGAGGCATAAAATAACCACCCCATATCATGCCCAAGCTAATGGGCAAGTTGGGGTTTCTAACCGAGAGTTGAAGGCAATCTTGGAGAAAACGGTCAATGCATCTAGGAAGGATTGGTACCTTAAGTTAGATGAGGCTTTGTGGGCTTATAGGACAGCTTTTAAAACGCCAATAGGAATGTCACCTTTTAGGTTGGTGTTTGGAAAATCCTATCACTTACCGATGGAATTAGAGCACAAGGCTTATTGGGCTACTAAATTTTTAAATCTTAACCTTGAGAATGCAGGAAAGTGCAGGTCTCTGCAGTTGAACGAGTTGGAAGAGCTCCGATTCTAGGCTTATGAACATGCCAAGAAATACAAAGACAACACAAAGAAGTGGCATGATCGAAGAATAGCCAAGAAGGAACTTATACCAGGAATGAAAGTGCTGCTTTATGATAGTAGATTGAGATTATTTCTGGGAAAATTGAAATCGAGGTGGAAAGGGCCCTATGTGCTAGTGAGAGCAGATAAATTTGGGGTGGTGACTCTCAAACACCCAAGAGATGAGAAAGAATTCAAGGTAAACAGACATCGCGTGAAGCCCTATTTCGAGTTAGCATTTGAAGGTGCTTCGGTGATTGTCACTCTTCATGACCCTTGACGGTATTTGAAAGTCTAGCTACGGACTTGATAAATGCAAAACTACCTCTAACTCATACTTTTGAACAATGTTTTGTGTTAGTTTCTTTTTAGTAGTTATGTTAAGGGTAGTGGTTCAAAGATTATGAGTTTCATTCAATTTGTGTGTGTTTTCTGGAAATTTAGTGGAGAAGAAAGTTTTGTTTAAGTGTTAGGAGAGATTGAGAAAAATAAAATTTTTTTCAGTAATTTTAGGGGCTCACGGTTACTAAGTTTATCTTGGTAACCGTGAGGTGCCTTCGATTTAGTCCAGAACTGGAATCCGTTTTATCTCACGGTTACCATGATTTTCATAGTGACCGTGAGATATCTTCGTTTTAGTCCAGTAGCAAATTTCATTTTATCTCACGGTTACTATTAAATTTATAGTAACCGAGACACCGGTCAGTTTTTAGTCCAGAAACCTTTGTTGGGTTACCTCACGGTTACTATGATTTTAATAGTAACCGTGTTGGTTTAAAAAAAATTTTGAAAACGAAACCCTAATTTTAAGAAACCCTTTCTCATTATTTTTTTTATTTCCTTTCATTTCGTTTTTTTTCTCTCTCTCTCTCTCATTTTCTCTCTTCTTCTTCCTCTCTTCTTCTCCTCCGCCGTTCTCCACCATTCTCAGCCATCTTCTCCGGTAAGTCTCTCTTTGTTCTCTCTTTTGTTTATTTTTCTTTCTTCTTGTTTAGATCTAAGAGTTTAATCATAGTTTTTCTAGTTTTTCTTAGTTTTTCTTCTTATTTCTCTTTTTCTTCTTCGTTCTTCATTCTTCTTCGTTTTCTTCATTTTCGTTTTCTTCGTCTTCGTCTTCTTCTTCTTCTTCTTTTCCGTTTTTCTGGTTCTTTTTCTTGTTCTTCTTTTTTGTTCTTCTTTTTCTTCTTTCTTTTTCTTTTTCTTCTTTGTTTTTTTTTCTTTTTCTTTTCTTTTTATTTTTGTTGCTTTTTCTAACATATTGTTTTGCTTGTGAATGTTTTAGTTCCTTTATTTTCTTCATCATCATCATCCACCAAGTAAGTTTGCTTTCCTCTTTAATTTTATTTTATTTTATTTTATTTTTAATTTTTTTTCTATTTTTGCATATTTTCGGAAGTTTCTGTGTGTGTTTTCTTTTTGTTTAAATTTCTGTCTAGTAGATTTTGTCTATGTTTTGTCTTCCATTTCTTTCTGTGTTGTCTCACGATTACTATGATACCTTTGGTCTATTGTGGATTGATTTTGTACGTATGATGTAAAGCCCACAGGTATAGTCTCTTAACCCCTTTATTTTCTTTTGTTATTTCTTTTATTTTTCTGCATTGGGTTTATTAAATGAGAGGAATTAATGGATTTTCTTGGTCATGTCTATGTAGTTTGTTTTCTTGTGTTGGTTTAACCAGTTTTATTTTTAATTTTTCTTGCTATAATCTTCGCAATTGAGCCCTGTTTATTTCCCTTTAATGCCCTGCATTTTTCCTGTTTGCTGAATATGATGAGTGCAATGGTTGAATGCTTGCTTGAATGCATACACCGATACATCGATATTGTCATGCATACAGATTTATTAATTGTTGTTAAACGCATTGCTTTACCATGAATTGTTGACATTGCACCCCCAATCACCAGTTTTGATTTGGAACTGTTGCACGAATGCACACTTGGTTATTCATTCATTCATCAAGCATATTTTAGGCTCAAATAAGCATGCCAAATCAATATTCTTTTGCCTAAGTTAACAATTGTATTTACATGCTTGTGTGTACCATTTCTGTCCTGGAGGTATATAGGCTGAAACGATTCGACCTGCGGGCTACTGGTTTCCAAAGGATGACTCGGTCATTGTGGTTGAGTGCCACGTACCTCTAAGGAACTTGTGTGTGACATAAATTTCTTTATGCATTCTCATCTATTCCTGCTATAATTGTGTTTATTTTCCTTTCCAACGTTGTAAACTTTCAATTTTGTTGTTTTTGGGCAGTGGCATCTAAAAAAGTTCATGCTTCCAGTTCTTCACAAGCACAGGACATCATCCCACTTGCCAGGCAACCCTCCCCTTCTGAAGAGCCTGCTGGAGCTAGTCAACAACCACAGCCAACCCTTGTGCAACAGAAACCACAAAAGAAGAAGGGACCAAGAATTCCAAGCTGGGTTCCTGAAAGGATGCGGACCAACTATGTTATCTTCTCCAACTGCGAGTACTTACCTTCTGTTTATCTCAATCTGAGTTTGCTGGAGCAGCTGGGGATCAAGGGGGAGATTGAAAGCCACATTGAAGCCATCGGTTGGGGCAAATTCTTCAACTGCAGGGAACTGGTTTATCCAGATTTAACCAGGGACTTCATTTTTATAGTGCAATTCCATTTTGGGCAGGGTAACAGTCCCAACAAGGTGACCTTTTTCTTGGAAGGCAGATTCTATGATGTGCCTTTGGCTGAAGTCACTGAAGCTCTAGGATTTGCCTCAGATGGGATCTATGCTTATGAAGAGCATTCAAAGGATAGAGCTTGGAAAGACATAAGAAACCCGCTGATTGGAGGCCCTTATGTGGCCGGCACCACCAAGTCTCATTTACTACGGGATCATGCTTTCAGAATTTTACATCTGTTCTTTTCTATGTCTTTTATGTCTCATGTGCAGAGTGCAGGGCAGATCAATCTTCCAAAAGCTCTCATTCTTTCTTGCATGGTGCGACATTGCCGCATCGATGGAGCATATCATTGGTGGAATAAGGTCGAGGAGATGCAACAAAAATCGACTAAAGTGAAGAAGATCTCCTTTGGTGGATGGGTGACCATGATTGCCAGACATTTTGGGCATCCACTGGACATTGACAAAAGCCTCCCTGCAGCTGCCTACATTGATTCCAAGATGCTCAAGAACATGAAGATACTGGTTGATGATGTGACTACGGAGCATGGGTTCAGGTTAACCAGCAGAGAGGAATACTTGCATAAGATGGAGCACAGCCTGTGCCATCCTCCACCTACCCCGGATCATGATGCAGTCACTTTGTCCTCCGCTCAGTACACTGCTTTGATAGATCGTATGGACATTTTGGCTGCTAACCAGGAGTATTTCAAGCAGCAACAACAGCAAATCATTGAGGCATTGGCTGCCCTGAACTCCCGGCTTGATTCCCAAGTGCCTCCGCACCTATGAACAGGAAGTCCTTTCCCCCTATCTCCTTTGAACTTATCTTATTGTTTGCCTCATGCTGAGGACAGCATGTTTTAAAGTGTGGGGTATATATATATTTTCCCTTTATTGACATTATTATAAGTGGAAATTTGAACAATTGTTGGATGTTAATTTTGTTGCGAACAGATTACTTTGTGCAGATTATCTATTCAAAAGAACAATCTGGGATTCAAATGGCGGAAATTGTGAAAATCTTGAACCATAACTCCTTTTAATTTTGTTTAAGTTGTTTAGTCTTTCTTTATAAATTTTTTTTGCATTGTGAAGGTTGATTTGTGTATGGAGTTTGTGTTGCTTCAAGTGAATTTATTTTATGTTCTGCATTTCCTTATGATTTTAAGTAGATGGTTTTGTTCAAAAATCCTTAATTTAAGTTAGAATAAATTTTTTTCCATTGAGTTATTAATCACCTTACCTTTAGCTTGAGCTGCCAGTTAATCTTGAATTGAATTAGCTTAGACTCGTTTTGAACTGATAAGTTGAAAAGACTGGATAGCCGGAGAGCAGTGGCTTGTTCAGTAAAGAGTTTCTTCTTTAAATTGATCTCAGTTAATTATATATCATTCAATTTTCTTATTTAATGAGCACATTAGGCTAAATAAAAATTTTTAACAATAAATAAAAATCCAGTGAGTGAAAGCAGTTAAGTGAAGGAATTTTGGAATAGGTAGAACCTTCCTCATCACCCTTCGAAACAAATATTCAATTTAGGCAGGTTTAGGATATGACCCAGGCAGCCTTCTTTGGTAACCAACTTTTAAATGACTTTTGACCTACTCTTAGTAAATTTTACCATTGTTAGCCCCTTTGAGCTTAATCGGTATGCTAAAAGCATACTACATTTTTTTTGCACTAATACTTAACCATATAGCCTAAATGCTTTTGTCTTTCCCATTTTGGAATTGGCCACTCTAGGTTGGGTAACGAAATTTGCATGTCGGGTTTGATGAATTTATGATTGTCAGTTAGAAAGGGGGAAGTTGAATAAATTTTTAGAAATTGTTGAGCTTTAACGTGTTAAATATTCTGGGACATGGATGATAAACAATTAGTGCTTTTGGTATCCACACAAGTAAAAAAAAAAAGAAAAAATCAGTTGTAATGCTGCAGAAATTTTAATTGATTCACGATTGCAGAAAATAAGTGTGGGGTACCTAGCATTTATAGGAAGTGTCATTTATCTTACTTCCTACAATTTTGAGAATCCAACTAATGTCCTAAGATCAAATTTTCATTCTTATGATGATAGGGTATGGATTTTGAAGAAGTTCCTTGAGAAAGTTAGGTGAGTTTTGTTTTTGGATAGTGTGGCTAATTCTGTATTGCTAACCTTTAAAATCATTAGAACCTTTGCCTTATCCCCATTACAACTTAAAGTAAGCCCTGGTGATCCTATTTTGCTCTAAATTGTCTAGTGGAGATGACCCTTGTGGTTCAGGTGCTAAAGGAGAGGCTTATGACTATTCTACGTTGCAAACACAAAAATTGTCATAATACTATGTTTGCTTGATTGCTAGAATTCACTGGTAGTTTTGGTTTTGAAGGAAAATAAATCTGTTTTAGCCTCACACACACATAAGAAATTGTTTGATATAGATCAATTTGCGTCTTTTTGATGTTCTTCTTCTGAGTGACTTCTGCTAAGTGTTGTTCTGGCACTTCTGATTTTTCCTGTTCTGAATTGTTGTTTTCAGCTTTTCAAGATTGTGGATAATTCATTTGCTTGAGAGCAAGCAAAGTCTAAGTGTGGGGTATTTTGATAACTCAATTTCAGTATTTAGTTTTAGTTTAATTTGAGTCTATTTTCCTTGATCTTTTAGCATCTTTTGCTTTGTTTTTACTAGCATTTAATAATTTATCCGATTCTCAATTAATTCTAGTTTTTGTGTGATTTTTGAGAGTTTTTTACAGATTTTATGATTTTTAGGTACCTCACGGTTACCAGGAATTTCCTAGTAACCGTGACCCATGCATTCTGTCAAAACGCACAATTTTGAAGCTTGTCACGGTCAGCATGGCAATTGTACTTGATGGGCTGGTAACCGTGACCTATGGAGTTTTTAATACAGAAGCAAGAAGAGAAGTATCTCACGGTTACTAAGGATTTCCTAGTAACCGTGAGGAAGGCAACTTTTTAGTCCAGAATGAAGATGAGAACTATCTCACGGTTACCAGGAATTTCATGGTAACCGTGACCCAATCTTGAATTCAACTCCGAGTAGTCTCACGGTTACTAAGAATTTAGTAGTAACCGTGACCCATTTTAATCAAAAGAGGGTTTTTTATTAGAGATCACGGTTACCACGAATTTCGTAGTAACCGTGACCCACGCTGACCTTTATAAAGCAGAGTTTTCTAAAGATCGAGAGTTTTGGAGTTTTTTGGGTAAAATTTCAGTTTTTAAGGTTTCTTTCTTCTCTCTTTAAGCTCTTAGTTTAGTTTTACACACAAAAATACATAGAAATACTTGAAAATAGTGGGATTTACACAAAAACACTTAGATTAAACATAGATATATAGTTTACAAGTATAGATCTACACATTTGGAAGCTCATTTTTCCTGCAAGCTTTGGAGAAAGAGATTGAAGAGCTTGGATTCAGCTGGGTTTTCTTCACCATGAACTTCAGGGGTTATTCTATCTTTTTCTCTTTTCATTTTATTATGGACTGTGAGTAGTCTTTTTGTTGCTTGGGGATCTTTGAATCCCCTACTCATAATGTGAATATTGAACTCAAATTTATTTTTACATGAATGGATGGTCTATTTCACAAGTACTTATTTGTTTATCATTGATTTTTCGATCTATTAAGTTATTTTGTATCCGTGGATGAATGGTGTTTATCATATGTCTTGACGGGTATTGAGCCTAATAGATTGGAGTTTATGAATGATTTAGCTCAGTTTTTCTATCACGAATATTGTCTATTTTGGATGGCTCCGGAATTGGACTCTAGATGTGTGGTGTTTGTGATTCTGAAACTAGAGTAGGGAGTGAAATAGATGGGTTTTGGGTTACCTGGCTCCGGAATGGGACGGTAGACCGAACTTAGGATTTTAGACCCGGGTTTAGGCTAGTTGTTGGGTTGGCTCCAGAATGGGATGCTTGGGTTAAGAAGGGTTATCTCGAGTTCATTCATATATACTTTTATGTAAAAATTTATTCACATTTGGGTATGGGGTGGATAAGTGAACCCAAGTAACGCTTTATTTCTATAGATATTTACATTTGCTAATTTTTCAGAATTTAATACACTGAATTTAAATTTCTTTACTTTACATACTTAAGCTTTAAAGTTACATTTTATAAATCAAACAACTCATACACACAAACAATTGGGAATTCTTTAGTATACAATCAATCTTCACAGTCTTCACACACACATTTTCCTTGGGTTCGATATTGAGGTCCTAACTATACCCCACTTTATTACTTGTCGATCTAGTGCACTTGCTAGGGTCGCAACAAGAGGTGTCACGATCAATAAGTATTTTGTAATGACCATAACCCATGTTAGTCTAGAAACAAATTTTCAAGCATGTCATGGTCAGTAAGAAATTGGTGTTGATTGTGACCCCTTCAGGATTATATAATGCAAAATTACTATTTGTCAAGAAAAGATGGGATTTCCAATTCTAGTTTCTTTCTCTTTCATTTGTTCTTCAATTTTTAGGAACTTATTTGAATATATTTATAAATTGATGGTTCATTTTATTAGTTCTTGAATATTGCTTCATGGGTTTTTGATGTTTTAATCATATTATCTTGTTTAGATGATTGATTTTAATATTTGAATGCCATGAATGTATTTTGCTCTATTTTTCTATCATGATTGTTGTAACTTTAAGATTGCTCCAGGATGGGACTCGATGAGTTGCAGCTTTTATGGTATTAAAACTAGAGTTGGAGTAAAATAGATGGGCTTTTAGTTTGTTTGGCTCCAGGATGGGAAAGCAAATCAAACCTAGGATGTTAGACTTGTGCATAAGCTAATCATGAGACTTGCTCATAAATGGGACATTTTGTGATTAGAATAGGTTGCTCCGGGATGGGATGTTTAAGTATAGAGGGTTATCCCAATTTAATTTATATAATTTTAGATTAATTAAATTCACATTTAGGGTATGAGAAGGATGAGTGAACCTAAGCAATGATTTTAATTAATGTCTTAGTCTTTAATGTCATTAGTTTTAGTTATTTATTTTCTTATTTAGATTATTTTATTATTTAGATTTAGAGTTTTCTTCAATCTAAAATTAGGGAGTTATCTCATATTATTTCACTCAACCATAGATATTTAGCATAATAGCCTTTTATCCCTTGGGTACGATATTCTGGGGTCTCAAGTATATTCCCCTATATTACTTAGTATATCTAATGTAGTTGCTAGCATCCGATCAATTGTCATAGGTAGAAATAGTTAGATTAGACTTATTCAACATGGATTCATTCAACCAATAGTCGTTAGTGGGTACACATTAATTGAGGACCCATCATTTACCCTCATACAAGTAGTGTGCTTACCATTCACCTAAGCCTTTATGTAAAGAGCGGGGTTATGGTTCCTACCCTCATCTAGCAATTATGTATTTGAATCCACTACATTCTCTCTAATTCACCCCTTTACTAAATCCAACAGTTCTGGTGGTGAGATAATAGTGACCATGGTAGACTCACACAGAGCCTCAACTAGTTTTTACCTATGTGATAAATACTGCCTTAACAAATCCTTAATAAAAATCTGAGCTTGCATCTTCTTCGATTGCTTAATTATCTGGTTCTCTTCAGCTTCCTTTTCTATAGGCACAGCAACTGGAGCTGGCTTCTTCTCAACTTCAAGTACCACCTTTCTACTCCTAGTGACTTCCTTTACCCTCTTCTATACTTTCTCTTCTTCATTATCAGTTTCAAAACTCCATATATCAATGGGCACTATTACCCTTTGATCCTTACTTACATTGGCAGAATTCCAACAATTAATTATAGAAACTGGTTGATTTTCTTCACTTTGCTTTGTTACTTTAGGGATGGAATAAGTAATAACCACATACTCATTTCCAAATAGATCCTTTATAACATACCATTTTGATAGGTTAGACACAATCATAAATACAGGAGGTGGCACGGCATTATACCCTCATTTCTTTTTCTTTTCTCTCCTCTTAGGATTTGAAATCTATTTGCTATTGATTAGATCCTAAATCTTATTCCTCAAGGTGCGGTAATAAATTGTGAGGTGCCCCATAAGTTGATGGTAGGCACCGTATTGATCTTCTTTGTGATGGGGCATCCCTTGACTTTTAGGAGACCTTAATAGTAATGGCTGCAACTTCCCTTCTTCACTCAGCCAGTCCAACACCCATGATAAACATTTTCCTATTTTAGAGTAGTACCTGTAGTTAGCCTCTATAGTAGATACTTCAGCCATATTTCCACTCCTCTTGCCTCCACTATTACTCCCAATGGACTTGTTGGTGCCAAAACTCCTTCTTGCACCTTTGTTATTGGCCTTCTTATCCAAATAATCACCATTTGCTTCTATAGTAATGCTTTAAGAGACTCTGAATCTTTCAACCCCTTTCATATTCAAACCATCTCTTAGGTAAAGACTTGCATTCCTAATGAAAAAGCCTGGTTTGGTCAACAGTATCAGGTTTTCTCTTCATCTGTATAACTATATTCCTCCACCTCGTCAAGTACTCATGGAAGGACTCATCATGCTTTTGCTGAAGCAATTTGATGTTTTTCAAAGTGACCTCCATTCTGGTGCTATAATTGTATTATTTTAGGAATTCCTTTATCAGCAAGTCCTAATCATCCTTAATGTGCCTGTCCAACTCATGCTACCTGTCTATCATTGGACCTACCAAACTCAAGTAGAAGTACTCCACCTTTTATTTCTTAGTCAATGAGGTACTCTTCATAATCAAGGTGTACTACTTCACATATGAAGAAGGGTTAGAATTACCATTAAATTTGGGCAAGTTCAACATCTTGAACCTCTGAGGCAATGACTTATTTCCATCTAGATGCCTATCTGTAGGGTTCATTCCCTTTCTAGTTGACAGCAATTGGGCCATAGCCTCAATATTTTCCTCCATCTTCTTAAAGGTAGCATCTTCAGCATTAGGTCCTCTATTCCTCACAATAACCATAAGAGGGTCTTCCTTTTCTTCCTCCTTAATATAATCGTTCTCAAGATCATGCCTTCTTTCTTTCCTTTGATCTACTGGTGTGACTTGAGGCTCTATAACGGTTGTTGTAAGAGCATCCCCAACAAAAGTTGGCTATACTAGCCCCCAAGTAAATGCTTGAGGCTAAGTTTTGGGAAGAGGTTTTGAAGAAGCCACCAACCCACCAATCAAGGTCAGCATTCTCTCCTTAAACAATTAAAATCTTCTATCTAGCCTTTTATCAAATTTATCCTGCAGAACTAGAGGCACTGAGGCAGAAGCTAGTACATCTCTTAAGGACATCCTTCTTCCAAACTCTTTTTCTCCTCTTTCTATCTCTGTTTACAGCATCTCATCATCCATCCCTACTTTTTATGTGGTTTTTTTATGGCTTTCAAAAAATTTGTTGAAACCAAACTCTAAACTAATCTCAAACCCAGATTTTGAACCCAACCTTGATCTCAATTCTGGTTGCTCAATCATAAACCTTCAAATGAGGTGACTGCATGACCCTTAAGACCACCTAAATAAATCTATGATGACTACAAAGGTCAAAGATCAGGAATGATGCATGATGATAATGTATGGATATGTCATATATATGATACATGAATTATAAATGTTGTTAGGCATCAATCATAAGCTCACACAAGTAAGACAAAGCCTTCCAACCTTGTTACTCCTATACAAGAGGTCATATGGCTTCTTTCTTAGGTAGGATTAGCCCATGGGTTAACAAAGAACCCAATAAACATGTATGGTGCAAAAGGAAAATCAACTGTATAACCTTTCTTAATTGAAAGCACAAGCATAAGTGTTTTGGCCATTATTTATTTAAATAATTCAAATAAATTGAATTGGACCCATCGAGGCATGCTAGCCTTTGATTAGCACCCTTCTAATTTATTTGAACTTGTTTAATACATAAAGGTCCATATAGCAAGCAAGAGTTGTTATGGTTATACAACTTAGGGGAAGTAGTTATTATCATTACATGGGCTTGTAGTTAAGTGGGGAAACTTTAAGGCTACCTAAGTAAGGTCCCTACCAATAGGTTTAGTTCATCACAAGTATAACGATTGATGGGTCACCATTTTATATACCAATTAGTACTAGATTTGGGCTCGTGGTTCACCTTGACACATCCTTACATTGAGCGAATGTAAGGCATGCTTCAGGATAGCATCGAGGCAAAAATAGGAATATCTAACTTAATTCTAAAAATCTAAAATGTATGCAAGGAATGTAATTTTGAAAGGAGATAGGATTAATAATAAAAACCCAATTATAAATAACTTAACTGAGATATTTTAGGAGCAAGATCTCTTAGTCCCTAGTGGAGTTACAATTGTGACATACGTTGAATCCCGCTTAATTTTAATTCAATTATTGGAGACCCACTTTTGGGATTGAAGACTGGATAAGGCTCACAAAACTCATAAATTGGTTACTTCATAAAAAAAGGGTTTAGGCCTAAATTTATTATTGATGGTTAACCCATGAAGGCCCAAATTTATTGATAATGGTCAACCTATAAATTAAATAAACTAAATAAATCACCATATAGATAAACTATTCATAAAATGCAATAATAAAATAAAAGGGGAGGAAGAAGAACCTTTGAAAGGATAGCCTTTAAAATATGCAAGTCTCCTAAAATAAACTCCAAAAGACATGGGAAATAACTGGTCAAAGAAACACATAAGGAAAGCAAAATAATTAGTACATAAAAAGCATAGTAAATCAAATAATAAAATTAAAATAATATAGAAAGAATTATGGAACAAAATATCAAATGAATAGGTTGTCAATCGTGTGAAAACAAGAGGAAAAAAGACATCAAAATATGATTAAACATACAAATAAATCATATATGCAAACTAACACAAGAACAAACCTAAAATACTAAAGAAAAGGGGACTTACGGCCTAAAAATTAGGACCGACGGCCTAAAAATAAAGAAAGATAGGATGGAAGGAAGGCACCGAGATGTCCTATCAATCATTGTGATCAATGGGCATCTATAGCATTTTCTTCTCATTTGTCACTCGAAACACAGGTAGTAAATGGAGAAAACAAGCAGAAAAGGGAAATCATACATATTCTAACCCTAAGAAAACATGCAAAAACTAAAGATAACACAGAAAGTAATCTAAATTAGGTTATACTAGTAGGAAATCATGTAAATACAAAAACTAAATCAGGATATCCTTCATACGTTAATGGAAGAAAGAAAAGCCTAACATGCCATTCTAGTGTTTTGAACAAGTTTAGATTTCTCTTGGCAATCATGGTAGTAAAAAATAAAAGAATTTATTAAATGGCATAATAACATGGAATCATAACTAACAAATAGATTAATTTAACATATGATCATGGCATGAAATACTGAAGAGAGAATGAGGCTAAAGTCTATAATATTGCCCTCAGGAATCTTTATCATGTAACTTTAGAAAGTGTAATCCAAGCCTCGATACTTGATTCTCACATTTTATAAAATGATAAATATGATTTTTATGTGAAAGAATATTTGCTTAAGGCTGTAGATTTCCAAGAATAAAGAATTGTATTTTCTCTCCCCCAAATATTCACCCCTTTCTTTCTCAATTGAGAATCCCTATTTGAAAAATCCTAAATTTGGTTTAAATACTTAGGGAAGAGTTTGAGGTTAACTCTAATTCTGATCCTTTTAAATTTCGAGGTTGAAATCCCTCAAATTCGTTTAGGATCTTATCCTTTGGATCTGATCCTTATCTTTAGTTTTAAATGTTGGAAAATGTGGAAACCCCCAAAAATCAGCATCTGTAACTGACATATGGCCACCACTCAAATACACTTTTAAAAATTATAAAAATGCCCTTCAATCTAACTTGGACATTTGTGTCTATAACTTAATAACAGATGGCCATCTGTCACCTAGCCATGAGTAGTCCTAGATAGTCTGGACATGCCATCTTCCAGGAGATGCCCCAAAAGGAAATAGCCACAAACGACCATCTATCACAAAAATTATCAAAATTCAAAGTTTTATTTAACTCTTTTCAAAACACTAAAAAATGATGTTAAAACCCACAAAAATATCTTATAAATATATGGAAACTAAGGACGAAACTTGAGATTTTCACTTTCTATCAGAAATATGAGTGGTTTTTTCATCATCGAGTAATCCTAATTTAGGCTGCCTTGAGTCACTGTGTCCACCAATATGCTTGATGTGTTCATTTATTTATCCATAGTATGCATCATGTAAGAAGAGAGATTCACTTAATACTAAAAACTCATTTATAAACAACACCTATAAGTAATAGTGATGTCTCAAAACCCTCTATGGTATGGGCATTAAAGGTTAGATTCATTTTCCAATGTTCTTGTAACACCCTAATATAATAATCCATTCTATAAATATATTTAAGTCAGTAATCATGATTAAACTCCAGTGAAAATCTTCAATAACTATTAATAAGAAACGTAAACATCCATTCTATTGTTCACAATTCCCTTATCACATTTAAATATACAGATGCATCATAATTACAAAAACTATCAGACACAAAATTTTCGAACACACACAAATTATACTAGCTTTTCCAGGTCTTGTATTGACCAACCCACTGCAAATGACAACTTTGAATAGGAGTTTAACCTTGCAAACCTACATGGATAAAAACCCATGCTAGGCTACAAAGCTTAGTGAGGAACAACAAGTATATACATATAGACGTATCATTAAGCATATAAGTATAAAAACTTATTATTAAACCATAGCAAATTGATCCTAACATTTCTAATTACTATTAAAAATCTATATTATTGTCTAACTATTTTGTTTTACTAAACATTCTTGAACACCTGTTAAAGCCAATTAAGGTTATTGGAATATTCACCTATAAAACACATGACTTTAAATTAATAAATTGAGCCTCTATGCTTTACTACTATTGAGCAAAGCTCACACTATTTAAATATGTTTTATAATCCATGTATCAAGGCATATATTAACAAACTTAACATGTTGTTTTTCTTATACAGCTATTTCATTCTTTCCTTGGTTTGAATTTCTAAAACATTGGATTAATATTATATTTCTAACTCAAGTTTCATATCACAGTAAGTTTACCAACTATAAATTCACAATTTACTCATATTAACATGTAAGGTGTTACACTTAACATCTCTTAAAATAAAGTAAAGGAACAAATAGTTGTATAGAGAACATATAAGCCAAAGAAATTTTAAAAAGACATTACTATACACAATTGATAAGGAGCTCAGAGGATTCGTAGCTAAATTGATTTAAATTTGTGAGACAATCTTTAAGGTTTTTAGGAAGGACCAGCCAGTAGTGTGGAATAAGGATTGTCAGAAGGCATTCAACATGATTAGGGAATAACTTTTACGTTCACTAGTGCTGAGACCATCACAATTATTGTAAATCTTTGATTTTATACCTAGCCATATAGGACAGCTCAATAGGAGCTATGATAGCTTAGAAGGATGGCTTTGGGATAGAGTATGCAGTATACTACCTCAGTAAGAAGTTTTTTTCCATATGAGGCTAAGTATGTAGAGTTGGAAAAGATTTGTTTGGCAATCATCTAGGCTTTAAAGAAGTTAAGAAATTACATTCATTCCTATAGAGTGCAAGCAGTGGCTAAGCGAAACCCTTTCAGATACCTACAGGAAGCACCTTCACTCTTAAGAAAGATAGGTAGGTGGTTAATCCTCTTACAAGAATTTAACATTGACTATACCATAAGGAAAACCATTAAAGGATTAGTTGTTGTAGAGTTCTTAGCTGATCAACCACTAGAGGGGAATAAGGTTGTTTATGAGTTTTCTGATGAGGACATTGCAATTAGAATGGTGCAGGGTTGGCAAATGTACTTTGATAGAGTTGTGAACAATAAAGGGACTGGAGTAGGATTAATCCTAGTAACTCCTGAAGGTGGGAAGTTACCCTTATCTAAGAAAGGAGGTACAAATCTATAAATAATCAAGTTGAGTAAGGCATTTTTGGATTAGAAGCCTGATTAGCTATGAGGGCAAAGATAGTAGAAGTCCTTGGTGATTCATCCTTAGTATTTTATAAAGTTTGAGGGGAATGGTCAATGAAGGAATAATGGTTGTTACCTTATATCCAGTGTTTAAAGGCTATAAGCAGTTAGTTTGAGGTTTGAACTTTTAGGTACATGCATAAAGATGAGAATCAACTCACCAATGCTTTAGCTACTTTGGTATCAATATGGAATAACCCAAAGGGAGTGAGCATGAAGCCTATGTTGACCTCTAGTTTTAACAAGCCGTATTTTGAAGCTATGTAAGTAATAGATATTGAGGTGGATGATAGGGAGTACATGTTGTTGTGTGTGAAGCTCAAATGAATGGCTTAACTTTAGCAAAGAAGATTATGCACCAAGTGTTCTTTTGGCTTTCGATCGATATAAATTCTCCTCCCTTTCTCCTCCTTGCCTTTCTCTTTTCCTATGATTTTCTCTTTTGGCCGAAAATGTGAGGAAGGAATTAGTGAGTTTTAGCTATGAATTTAAACACCTAATTACTACTAAATAATCATACTCAAGATGCTTTACAGCTTTATAACAAATTCCCTAATTAAATCCAATAAAACATAAAAAATTTACCTTTTCAGGGTTATTTTCTCTCACTAAAAATTCTCCATTTGCAAGCTTCTTCATACTACATACTAATTTCCATGTTGAAGAGTAGGGTTTCTACTATATATGGATGAAATTTGGGCTTAAGAATTGGTGGGAAGAAGAAGGAATGAAGAAAAAATGGTGGAATGCTCACCAAAAAGGGTGGTTCGATTTGACTAAGAAAAGGGAGGAATATGGCAGATTTTTAGGTATAATTACAGATGATTCTAGACCCCTCTAGTCTGCCCTTAAGTCTACCAAATCTAAAGCTAAGATTCCTCCATTTACTATTTGATCCAAAGGCTTATTTTTGAGCCACTTGTCACCATTTCATGGATCCCTACATCTCTTTAGGCTATGCTGCTGCATGTAGATGATTATGCCTCATTTGTAATGACATTTTTGTCAGTAGGTATTTTAAATATGGCTATTAAGCCCTTTAATTAATTTAATCTCAGTGTCACTGTTTTTTGCCTTTTTTTTAGAAATCAATGTTCCGCTTATTAGAGTTCCCTAAAATTTTTCTCTACATGCAATAGCATATACAAAATCACATGTTTAAAATTTTAACTCATTCGGACCTCGTTTCGGTATACTTCCGGCTCTAAAAGCAAATTCAGCCGGTCCAAAACCAAAAATTTTGAAATTGTTAGAAAATAATTTTTCACTTCCAATGGCTCCTTTATGCCATTTCTAATGGGTTTATGTGATTAAAATAAATTTTAAAGGTCTTTATGAGATTTTAAGGCTCGATCAAACTTTTGGTTAACCTTTTCTAAAGTATCGAGTAAAATCTCCGTTATCTGATTTAAGGGCCCATTGAGCTCAATTTTATTTCAAATTATACCATCGAAATCCATTTAATACCCATTTTCTTATTCAAATATTAAATCAAATTGCTCGTTAGGCCACCCATCATTGGATTTCCCTAGCCTAAGCACGTTTAACACTTATGCACTTTTAAATTTCTTTATACTGTACTATTGTGATTACTCCAAAAACTACCCTAGGATTACTATTGCCATGGCCATTCACTACGTGAGGAATAGATATTATGGGAATGATCCATTCGATAGCATCAAACGGACTCAGATTTATTATGGTGCCATTGACTACTTCTCAAAGTGGGTAGAGACATAATCTTTCAAGAAGTTGGGTGCAAGAGAAATGGCTAGGTTATTGAGAATAATCTAATATGCATATATGGAATTTCATACCATATAGTGTCAAATAATAGGTCAAAATTTTTGGTTGAAACAAAATAAATGCTCAAGATGTATGGGATTCAGCATCATAAGTCTTCACCTTATCGACCTCAGGCGAATGGGGCAATCGAAGCAGCTAACAAGAATGTCAAAAGGATTTTAGCTAAGATAGTTTGAACTTACATAGACTAGGCGGAGAAGCTACCTTTTACATTTATAGGGTTATAGGACTACCGCTTAGACTTTGACAGGAGCCACTCCGTTCTCTTTGGTTTACTGGATAAAAGTTGTGTTGCCTATGGAGATTGAACATCAGTCTTTGAGGGTAGTTTTGGATGCTAAGTTATTTGAAATAGAATGGGCATGATAAAGGCTATTATAGCTTAACTTGCTAGATGGAGATAGAATGCAAGCCTATTATCATAATCAGATCTATCAGAAGAAGCTAGCTCGCTTATTTGGAAAGAAGGTTAGGAAGCATCTTTTAAAAGAAGGGGATTTAGTGTTCAAATAGATGAGGCCAGGAGTTCCTGACATCAAGGCAAGTTCATACCCATATAGGGAGGACCTCTTGTGCTAGAGAAGTTATTGTTTAAAAGAGTAGTGATCTTGACTGACAGTGATGGCAATGAGTTCAAGGAGCTGATCAACATTGATAGACTGAAGAGGTTTTATGGATATGCTTAAAGAGAAAAAAAAGAATCATGAGTCAAAAATGGAAAAATGGTGGCCTTGCAAAAATTGGGCACCCCTTATCAAGGTAAAAGCCAAAAAATGGCATCCTAAAAAAAATTAGGGGTTGATAGAAAGTAATCAATCATGAAAACCTAAGAAGGGTGATTGATAACAAAAGTTAAAATGCTTTTAAGAGTTCATTCCGAGATTAGATAGCTTGTATTTTTGAGCTTGATGTTAAATAGTGATCATGTGTAATGAAATCAAGCAGAAATGTCACATTTGTATTTAAATGATCATTAATATATTTAAAGTTGTTCTTTTGCATTTTGAAATTTCAAAGTTCTAATAAATGCAAAAACACAATCTTTGTTGCATCTAATATACTATCTATGCTTAACTGCTCTCACCCTCCAAATATCTCAACTGATGTGTCCTGTTATCAACCGTCAAACTAATGATCTATTTCTTCTACTTGACCATAGTGGTGAAATCAAAAGCACTAGTCCTCAGAAGAAGTTAAGCCCAAAGCTGATGATAACCTAATATGAAGCCTATGGAGAGAATGCCACCATGAAAAGCCAGAGGGCATTTAATAATATCCTGGCACTCCTCAAACTAGCGAGCACTGTAAAAATGTAAAAAGTGGCTCAATACAACCCAAGCAAAGGGATGCATCCAGAAGGTCCACCTCTAATAACAAAATATATAGGCGCCTATAGGCATCGAAAACTGATATCCTTATCCGCCATAATAGCCATCCAGATAGCCCCCTTATGAGGTGAGTAGAAGTTGTATGTCCTCTATCAGGGTACATTAAGCCTTAGAGAATAAGTACTAATCACTTTAGGGAGAGACTTTGTCAACAATCTTAGCTTCTCTTACAATAAGACCTGAAAAAAGAAAAGCCATTGGGTGAGTTGGATTCATCTTAAGCAAAAATAAGGTAAGAAATGTGTGAAAATCCAAAAGGAAAAAATTTCCAATAAGAAAAGCTAGTATGAAAACCTATAAGGGGTACACTACCTTAAAAATAATGATGTACCTAGAGTAATAAGGGGCTACCAATAAGACTAGCAGTGGGTTCATCATAGACAACATCTAAGCCGAGAATGGCCTCCACCAAAATCAGTAGAAATGGGGCCAGCCCATAATGTACACCCTCATGATGCTAAACAAGCCACAATCTCTAGTTGAGCTATCTAAAGTCATGGTCAGGTATCGACCGAAGCAACATAATAGGATGACACCGATCTGATTTGTAGGAATGTTAGAAAAATCATCCAAAGCACCAACTAAAACATACAGTGAAAAGGCCTCTCCTTATGATACTAGCCCAATGACAGTAGAAGAAAGAATGCCTAAAGCCTATGCTACCTCTCTCAGGTAGTTAAGCAACCATAAGGCATGTAAAGAAGAGTGTCGGAGGAAATCTTGAGCCAAAGATATTGGCAAACTCCTCGGCCAAGGGGCATAGTTCCTAGTGCATGAATTGGAAAACATAAAACCTCAAGTGACAATGGTGAGACATGAAAAGAATCATGTGTTATTTAGCCTCACTTGACCTAGAAATCTTAGGTCAGCACACGAGATCAAAATAGGGTTTTCCCATATTCTGGTTTCATTTAATAATTGGTACATTTTGTGTACAGTGGAATTCGACATGGTAGGAATGTCTAAGAAGTCTATATGTAGAAAATATAAAAATAATAAAATAAAATGGTTGCAAATAAAATGGAAATAAAAAGAAAAGAAAGAAAGGAGAAAGAGGAGATACCTAGAAAGAAGGTTGACTAGGAAAATAGAGAGTTAAGGCATAAAAATCAAGGAAAAAAATCAAGTTTTTATATATTTTCCTTGACAAACGACCGTCTGATGTAAGCACAAGTCATCATGGAAAGATCAATGAACATTGGAGCTTAATATGCATAGAATTATGGAAGATATGGACATTCAAGAGAGATTAGAGCCGAATTATGCAATATCCAACCAAATAAGGCCGAATTCATGAAGAAGTCAAGTTGACATGTGCAAGTCATGTGATGCTTGACATGTGCCGATCATGTGACACTTGACATACGTCGGACATGTGACCATGACATGTGCCAAGCATGTGCCTTGACATGTGCCATGTGCACATGCACATCTTGCGAGCTAAGGCATGTGCGTTGCATGTGCTAATTATTGGATTAATAGGCTGAATTGTTTCCTTACTAATACAGTGATACAGATTTAAGCGATTAAGCCAAAAAAAAAAATTTTTTTCTTATCTTAACAATCATACACTTAACCAAATAATTCATAAATTATCAATTCTTATCCATTATTCAAGTTACAAATCCAACTTGTCGGTGATCTATAACTGTCCAATTTTACTATTCATTTTACAAATATTTAGCAAAATAATAGCTATAAACTGGACTAGCCCCTTGAAATACAAACAATTCCACAGCCCCTCAAGGGCACAACAGTTCATAAACAATATATTCTTTTCATCCATACATTCTCAATTTCATTTCAACATACCCAATCAATTCCACTACCTGCCAATCACACATTTATATATATACAAATATTGTACGATTACAGAATAATTCTTCTAGTTCAACAAATAGAATTATATACATGCCAATACAAAAAAAAAAAGATAATTCCTAACTATCTCCTGCTCCTGTAAAATTGGCTTCTTTATGTACTATTGCTCCAACTATTCTTGGAAACCTACACGCAGTAACAACTACATGTTGAGCATTAAATATACTCAGTGGTGACTATAAATCAAGGTATTTCCCATACAAGGATAATTACATTAATTATACGAAAATCATCAATTTTTCTTATCAAAACACAATTTCCAATTTTTTTAACAATCATTTCAATTTAATACTAGTAATTTGGTAAACTTTTCGATTAAGTCCTTAATTTTTGATTTTATTACAAAACTGCCCCTTTTACACTTTAATTACAAAATTGCCATTAGTTCACTTATTTTCACTTTACTTTCAATTTTGACATAAAAAATTACCAATTGGTCCTTATTTTAACTTTTTCATGTAAAATTATATTTTAGTCTTTTTAATTCTTAAAAGTTCAATTTTGGACTTTTTGATCACTAAATTACCATTTTACCCTTTTTATTAATTTCATTATCACTTTTACCCATTACATATGGTATTTGGGAAAATTATAATTTTGCCCCTAAACTTTTTATTTCTTTTCAATTAGGTCCTTTTTCATTCTAAACTTCACTTTTAGATATCTTTTTGCATTTTTAACTTATTCTCATCATTATGCCCCTAGTATAATCCCAGCAGAAATTCTTGGACCGGATATACGAGATATGAATCCCACAGGGCTATAATACAAACTGAGAAATGACCCTTAAGAACCATTTCTCACAAAATAGAGTACAGAATAGATCATATACTATAGGAGATCGATAATCCTACCATAGTAAAGCAAGTCGCCATGACTTACATCATAGTGTGGGTGTCCCTATGGCTAGCCAATCATATCCTAAACTAGATTTTAATTGCCTGACCACTAATAAGGGCAAAATTCTATACTTGTTATAGAATTTCCTTTCACATTTTGACATTTTCATTTGCTTTTCAATTTTAGTGCAATTTTCACTCAATTCTCTTATCACTTTACACATATTTACATTTTCAGTAGCTTTTTCCTTTCGGTACATCAATCATTTTACTTTTTCCAACACTTTTATACAGATTATGAATTATCACACAATAATTCATCATTTCCACTTTACACAATATACTTTTCATTAGCTTTTCATTTAAATACATTAGATAGTCAATTCTATCATTACTTTTGTACAGTTTATGAATTATATCACTATAATTCATTATTTTCCACTCAAATTATGAATTAATTCTTAACAATTCAACAAGTTCACTATATACATAAATTAATTTTCTTTATAAAAATATTGAAATAATTTTCATAAATTCTACAAAAATTCATGAATACATTAATTAATTTCTAGGTTCATTTTACGGATTAATTTATCAAAAATACACATAATATACTTTGGTTTTCTTTAGGAAACCATTTGGCCAAGTAAGGTAATCTACCTTACACATACATTTAATTCAATTTAAGTACTCTAATAGTCATATTCAAGGTTTTAAGTCATTAATCTAAGCTCAATTTCAATTGTATATGTATTTTCCCTAATTTTCCCAAAGTTACATAAAGGAAAATCATGCCAATTCAAGGAAAATAAATGGATTTAATAGCCACTAACCTTTCTCACTTGTTTTATCTTCCTTAGGCTTCTTTTTTCTTACCTTTAGGCTTAAAAACTTATCCACCAACTTAAAAATCTACAAGGGGAAAAATTCTTCATCAATAGAAAAACTATGATTTCAATCTTTTTAGCTTAAATTGACAACATAAATGGACTCTAGGCACCTAAAAGCACTTGTAGGCATCTTTAAACCAATTTAAAACCTTGAATTTCACTTACTTCAATTTCACCTCTTTCACTTTCACTATTGATTTCTTCCATTTTTCTCCCTCTAATCAAAAAGTAAAGGCCTTGATAGCCTTTTAGGGAGATTAAACTACACTTATGATGCTTGGATTTGGTAAGGAAGAGAGAGAAACCTTAAAAAATTTGAAAGAAAGAGAAAAAATGGTGTTCGGCCAAAGGAAGAAGAGGAGGAGGGCTGAGGAGATAAGGTTGACTACCCAAACTATCTCCTCCTATCTGCCTTTCATAATGGCTAAATGGGTTGGGCTTTGGTTCAACCTAAAGCTCACTTATTCAAGCCCAAAAGCCCTAATTAGGCCCCGTTATACTATTTTTCTATAATTCTCTCACTTTTTAAATCCAAATCAACCCAATTTTGATTCCATCATTCTTATCATATTTAAAATAAGTTGTACACAAAATTTTAGCCCAGTCGGAGTTAGTTATTAGTTCAATTCAATCAGATCAATTCAATTCAACAATTACGAGTGTCACCGAAAAATTAACTTTTTACAGCCAAAATATTCTAAAAATCATTTTAGGCATATATGCAACATTTGGCAATTTTTTGACTTCATTGACTATTTTTAAAGGCTCGATCAAACCTAAATCAATCTAGTTTCTATTAAAATCAAATCGCTTTGTTTTTTATGTTTTTTACTTTTTGAGGCCTATCTGACCTCAATTTTACTTCAAATTTCAACCCCAGACTAACCATAATTAATATTTTTTGATGGTCAAATAAAATATTTTTCACCTTCGGGTGTACTTTTCAGCCCCGAATACACTGTTCACTATCAAAAAATACTATTTATGGCTAACCCGACGTTCACACCATTACAATTCTCCCCTACTTAAGGAAATATCATCCTCAAAATTACTATATCGAAGAGTAAAGCGTATTGTTGTCTCATAGTAGCTTATGGCTCCCACGTAGCTTTTTCCACATTGTGATGGTGCTATAAAACGTTCACTAGTGAAACCTATTTATTTCTGAGTTGTTTGATTTCCCCAGCTAGGATCTGAACTGGTCTTTCTTCATAGGTCATATCGACCTGCATATAGATTTCTACTGGTATGATCACATGGCTATATCAAATTTGTACCTTTAGAGCATGGACACGTGGAACACATCATACATCTTCTCTAACTCTAATGGTAGCTTCAACCGATAAGCTATAGGACACACTTACTACAGTATCTCATAAGGGCTAATGAACCTTGGACTGAGCTTGCCCTTCTTGCCAAATCTCAAAACCTTTTTCCACGGAGATACTTCAAAAAAAACTTTATATTCAATCTGGAACTCTATATCTTTTCTCTTCATATCTTCATAGGATTTTTAGCAATCCACTGCTTCTTTCAATCTACCTTTGATGATTCAATTTTTTTCTTTTGAGTCATAGATCAAGTTAGACCCCATTAGCTTCTTTTCATTTAGTTTGTCTAACATAAAGGAGTTCTACATTTTCTTCCATATAAAGCTTCAAAAGGAGCCATCATTATGCTGGATTGGTAGTTGTTGTTGTAAGCAAACTATGCTAAAGACAAGTACTTTTCCCAACTACTACCAAACTCTGATACATAGCATCGCAACATATCTTTTAATATTTGAATCACCCGTTTGGACTGACCAACTGTCTGAGGGTGAAATGTTGTGCTGAAGTGGAGCCTCATACCCAAAGCTTTTTGTAGACTTTTCCAAAAATAGGAAGTAAATCTAGGATCCTTGTCATAAATGATGGATGATGGCACTCCATGCAATCTCACTATCTCATTAATGTAGATTTCTACTAACTTGGCCAAAGAATAATCCATTCGTATTGGCAAAAAATGAGCAGATTTGGTGATTTTATCAATGATCACCGATATAGCATCATGTTTCCTTTGAATGATAGGCAATCTAGTTACAAAATCCATAGTTACCCTATCCTATTTCCACTCTAGTATCAAAATGTGATGAGCAATCCCGAGGGAACCTGGTGCTATGCTTTTACTTGTTGACATATCAGATATTTGCTTACAAATTTTGTCACCTCTCGCTTCATACCTGGCCACCAATAATGAGATTTTAAGTCCTGGTACATCTTGTTACCTTCAGGATGTATGGCATAGCTATTATGGTGAGCTTTTCTAAGGATGATTTTCTTCAGTTCCTCTTGATTCGGAACACAAAGTCTTTTCTTATAGCAGAGGCTTCCATCATCACTCAAGGAGTAGTCTCCTTCACTACTATCTTTTAGCTTGTTCATAATAGCCATTAATCAGTCATCTTCATTCTAGGCTACTTTCACCTGATGCACAAAGTCATGCTTCACTTACTTTTCAGCTAATAATGCTTAATCTGGTGCTAAACTCAAATTGACATTCATAGCCAGAAGAGCTGCAAACACTATCATCAGTCAATAACACTTATCAATCACTTATACATATTCATTTGAAAATATTCACAATACCTGACATGAATTTCCTACTAAGTGCATCATCCACTACATTAGCTTTTCCTAGACGGTAGTCGATAAAGTAATTGTTAGGAATTAATTGGTTACATACATCATATGTATAAGCGAAAATTAAAAATTTTAACCAATATATCTAATCTTTCCATTAATATAAAATATATATATTAATGAGAATAAGAAAAATCACCTATGATTTTTGTTGAACAACTATTTTTCCTTCTCATCGGGTTGTCGTAAACCACAGTGTCCAAAATTGAACACCTCAAATTAGTAATCCACACTAGAGAAGGATCAAATGAACCAAGAAGAGAGAATTTCTTTTCTTGTGAAACTCACTTAACCCTAAATCCCCTTTTCTTAGATTTTCTAGCTAGGTTAAAAAATCCAACTTCATAATGGAATTGGGCTCTTTAAAATTGCTGGAGAAATATTAATTAGGCTTCTAGAAATATTATTAATTCATTTGGACTCAATTAAATCCAATTTAAGTCCTTTCATAAAGGATCCTGCACATAACCTATAAACTAAGCCCTTTTATGCATATACTTGGATTTAATCACCCAAATTAATTCTAAATCCATCCAAATTAAATATATAGGCTTCATAACACTTATGAAATATATTTAATTTATTTTAGTCCAAGAATTAGGCCTCTAAGGTCTTCTAAATTGATTTTGTGTGGAACCCATCCTCTAGTGGGTTTCTGGGCAAAAACCAAATCTTCGGGCCTCTAATACTTCTCCAATGGACCTATTAATTATTATATCAGTCCTATAAAATTTATAGTCAAATAATAATTGACTATAAAAAATAATATTTCAATTAGGTCCATTTTGCAGAACATTTCTAAAAAGTTCTGTGAACATTTCCACTTGAGCATAATTAATTCAACTCTTTAATTAATTATTCTCTTATTTATTTCTCTTCTCCCATAATAATATTAAATATTGTTATCCTTGTCATTTTACCATTTTATCCTTTACTCTATATGTGTGTGACCTATTGGGTTCCTGTCCATATTAGCAGTATAATATGTAATTATGAGTTCTATTCAAAACTCATATGATTTAAACTTATTTAAATCATTTTATCAATCCCTTATTGATATTTATGATACATTATTATACAAGTCATGAGCAGCCTCTAGCTAAGCATCGTGACTACCCAAATATTAGGAAAGTCAAGTTGTTCTGACTATACCCTTCCACAGAAATAGGTACCGTTCAATTACTCCTTTCACCACTCTTATCTCAATTAGATTCTGAGTATGGATTTATGTCAACTCATATAAATCTAATTATGTATGTTCTATTAATTTAACCATTGTTTCCAAAATGCCCTTTTATGGATCCCTATCCATCTTGGCATATTACTCTGGCCAGAGATTCTCTGAACAAGGCAATTATAGAATCATACGATATAAATTCCCTTAATAAATTTAGGATGGTAAATCCTTTATCGATTATATAACTATTTTTATGTAGGTCATGATATACCCAACCTCCTAACTATGTTCACCCTCGGTTGGAAGTAATCAGTTATGGAGTCAAAGTATATCACCTACTACTTAAGATAACCTTGAACCGCTATGAAGAGATTCCTCACTAACTAGATTTAATATCTATGTGGGGATTCTCTTTGCAGGTCTCTAATGAACTTGTTCTTCTAACAAGCATCCACATGTTAGCTTTGATTATATCCTATAATCACAGTTATGAGAACTACTGCTTGAACTATTCAAGAAGCATAACATGTGCTAGTCTATCAGATTAACAATGTCCTATCTTGTTAATTCTATAACTATGGGTATTTAGATATTATCATATTTGCATGCAATAGGCATCTCATATCATGAACACTTTCATGATTGCCTTTGCAGTGTGTTTATAATACTAGGACTTCATTTATTAATTTAAGATATAAAAACACATATATTTAAACATAGCATTAATAAATGAATGATGCCTTTCATTAACAACATAAATTTATATATATATGAAATTCATCCCTTTTACATGAACTTTAGGGCATACTCTCTAACAATCTCCCACCTTCACTAGAGCCAATCACTCATATGTCTTAAACCCATGTTATTTATATGGTGATCGTGCTTAATCTGGGAAAGTGGCTTAATGAGGGGATCTGCCACATTATCATCTGTGGGGACCCTTTCTATCTTCACATCATTTCTAGCTACTATTTCCCTTATGAGATGGTAGCGTCTGAGGATATGTTTGGATCGCTGATGAGACCATGGTTCCTTTGCTTGTGCAATGGCTCTATTATTGTCACAATATAAAGGAATCGAATCAACAATGCTAGGCACCACTTCTAGTCAGATATAAACTTTTTGATCCATACTGCTTCTTTGGCTGCCTCCGAAGTAGCAATGTACTCAGCTTTTGTAGTGGAATCAACAGTTGTTTCTTATTTGGAACTTTTCCAACTAACTGCTCCTCCTCCCATTATGAACACAAGACCAGACTGTGATTTACAGTCATCTTTGTTAGATTAAAAGCTGGCATCAGTATATCCATTTACTTCCAAACTACCCTCTCCATATAGCAAGAATATATCCTTAGTCCTTCTCAAGTACTTAAGGATATTCTTGATAGCTGCCCAGTATTCCTCTTCAAAATTGGATTGGAATCTTCTTATGACACTCAAAGCAAATGCTACATCTGGACGTGTACATAACATAGCATACATGATAGAACCAATTACAGATGCATATGGTGTTCTATTCATGCTCTCTCTATCCTCTAGTGTCTGTAGACATATAGTCTTAGAAAGGTGTTTTCCATGCACCATGGGTATAAACCGTTTCTTTGAAAGATCCATATTGAACCTCTTCAATACTTATCTATATATGTACTTTGAGAAAGACCTAGTAACCTATTGGATCTATCTCTATAGGTCCTTATTCCAAGAATATAGTATGCTTCTCCAAAATATTTCATGGAGAATTGCTTGGATAACTATATTTTAACAGAATGGAGAAGAAAAATGTCATTTTCCATGATCAATATGTCATCCACATATAAAACCAAAAAGACAATTGCACACCCACTTACCCTTTTGTACACACAAGGTTCATTTTCTTTCTGTGAGAAACCAAACTCTTTGATTGTCTCATTGAATTGTATGTTTCATCTCCTAGAGGCTTGCTTTAATCCATAAATGAATCTTTAAAGCTTGCACACCTTTTCACCATATTCTAATGTGAATCCTTTTAGTTGTGTCATATACACATCCTCAGCCAGATTTTCATTTAGAAAAATTGTCTTCACATCCATTTGCCAAATCTCATAATCATAATGAGTTGTAATGGCTAAAAGTATTCTTATAAACTTAAGCATCGCTAAAGGAGAAAATGTTTCATCATAGTCAATTCCTTCTCTTTGACGATAGCCTTTTGCTACTAAGTGAGCTTTATAGGTAACTATATTACCTTCCATGTCGGTCTTCTTTTTGAAGACCCATTTGCACCCTATGGGTTTTATCCCTTCAGGTGGTTAAGCTAAAGTCCATACTTTGTTATCATACATAGAGTCCATTTCAAACTACATAACCTTAAGCAATAAATCACGTTTTGAACTATTCAAAACTTCTTGAAAGCTTGTAGGCTCATTGTCCTCTAATATAGTTATAACTCTATCTGGATCAATGTGAAATCCATATCTCACATAGATAGCATGCATCTTAGTAGATCTTCTAGGATTTGTAATCTCATCATTATGAGACTCATTTTTGGGTTCAATCAGTTGATCTACTTCTATTTGTGGATCTTTAACTTCACCAAGTTCAATTTTACTCCCAATGTCCTCTCGTAGGAGGAAACTCTTGTTCTAAGAAGACAACATGCCTTGAAACCAACACCTTTTATTCTAAGGAATGGTAGAAATAATATCCAAATGTTTCTTTTGGATATCCCACTGATGCAAAACCCCAGCCTATATGCCAAACTAGAACGCCAACATACCATGAATATTGAACATAAATAAGATAATAAACCCCCAATCTAAAGAACCCCCAAACAAGATTGATTGGAAACGCTTATGATAGATTGATTTAGAAAACAAGAAGAAGAAGAATCAAGCATACATTAATCATGCAAATAGCCTAAGTCTAATTCTTCATGCAATAGCAAGAATCAATAATAAATTAACTCTCACAAATTCGGCCAAGCCAAAGAAAATTCTCATTAATCAAAATTCAAGTCTCTTACAAATGAAGAATTCAGCCCTTTATATAGGCTAGGCAGCCACCCCTCCCTAGATGAATTAAAATCAAACACTAACTCTAAGAGATAAATAATGAAATAAATAACAAAGATAATTCCTAACCTTTATCTACATGTATTTGGCCATAATATGGACTAAGTACATGAAGAAATAAAGACAAATACAATCTGAAAATAATCCTAAAAGGTGGTGATAAATATGCATGATTATCCTAAGAAAATGAAGGAATGAATGTAGACTTAATCTTTGCTAAAAGTGGATTTCGGCCAGCCCTTTAAAGATATGGTCAAGCTATTATTTCTCCCTCAAACTCTACTTAATAATATCCCAAAATAATAAGTATTTATTAAGGAAAATTCATTCCTAAAATTTAGGACCCTAAGTTCACCAATGTAGGCCTAAACCTAAATCTGACCCAATTAAAATTCAATTCTCCCATGTAAAATTCGGCCCCCTTAGGTATTCTAAGCCTCAAATAGTTATTTTGGCCCAACTCTTTAGAAGAGATAAGCCCAACTTTAGCCTACCCACTTAAACTACCCAAAACAGTAAAATAAGTCCAAAATAAAAACAAACCTATTCTAATAAAGCCCAATTCCTTTTTCTAGATTCTAGGCTGCCTAAATATACTTTATTAAATGTTACATAAAGAATAGAAACTAAATAAAGTAGCTTGAAGGCCCATTGCACCATTCGGCCTAAACTTGTCTTCATAGTCCAATTTAGCTTCTTTCTCTTCTTGAACTTGCATCTTCTCCACATAAGGTTTCATGAATGCTTGTATGACTTCTTTAAGCTTTTTTGACCTCGTTCTTGTTATTGGTCCTTGAGGAAATGCTAGTTCATCTTTCTTGTTGCCATTGTGCTTGGTCGTGCTCATATCACCCACAAATAAACATTTTTCGGACTTAAAATCTAGTTTGTCTAACATTGTCCTCTTTACATAAGCAGGACTACCCCATACCTTCATATGAGAAAGTGTGGGTTTCCTGTTATTCCATATCTCATATGGAGTAACATCAACCAATTTACTAGGAACTCTATTTAACATATTAACAATAGTTTCTAATACATATCCCCAAAAAAACTTCAGCAAGTCTGCTCAGCTTATCATGGATCGAACCATATCTAATAGTGTTCAATTTCTCCTCTCAGATACACCATTATGTTATGGTGTATATAGTGGAGTCCATTGAGATAAAATTCCATTATCTCTAAGATAATCTTGAAATTCTTGACTTAAGTATTCTCCACCTCGATCCGATCTAAGTGTCTTGATACTCTTGCCAAGTTGCTTCTTTACTACATTTTTGAATTCTTTGAACTTTTCAAATGCTTCTGATTTATATTTCATTAGATAGATATTTCTAAACCTGGAGTAATCATCTATGAAAGTAATGAAGTAGGAGTAAACCCTCTGGTATACGTAGTCATTGGACCACATACACCTGAATGTATTAAGTCCAAAATCATTTTAGTTCGTTCTCCTTTACCAATAAAGGGAGCTTTTGTCATTTTTCCTAATAAACAAGATTCACATGTATCAAATGATTCATAATCAAATGATCCCAAATCACCTGACTTGTGTAATTTGGTCATGTGTTTCTCATTTATATGGCCTAAATGATAATGCATAAATATAAGGTATTTAGATTATCTTGTTTCATTCTCTTGGTATCCACATTATGCGCTTCTTTAATTAAATCAAGAATAAATATACCATTCTCAATGATAGCTTGAGCATAAAATATATTGTTCTTAAAAAAAGTAACAACATTTATCCTTCAAAGAAATATCATAATCATTTAATAAACAACTGAAAGAAATAATACTTTTAGATAACGCTGGAACATAATAATAATTATTTAACTCCAGGATTAATCCACTTGAAAGAGGCAAATGATAAGTCCCTACAACTATTGTAGAGATGTTTTGTCCAATAGCTGACTGTAGTCATATTTTTGCCTTTCTAACTCTTCTACTATTTTTAAGCCCCTGTAGATCATTTCACAAATGAGATCCATATCCGGTATCTAATACCCAAGATTGTTTTCAAGCAATAGAATAAGTATTTATTTCAATCATATGAATACCTAAAGTAAAAGCATTAGCTTGCTTCTTCTCCTTAAGAGAATTTAGATAGGCCTTGCAGCTACGCTTCCAATGACCATCTTTCCCACAGTGGAAGCAAGTTTCTTTGGGATTCTCCTTCTCGGCAACCTTCTTCTTGGAAACCCCACCATGCTTTAGCTATGCCTTGGTCATCTTCTTCTTGTTTTGCTTCTTGCCTTTAGCAAAAGTGACAACCATGACATTTTTTGAATACTTCTTGAAGGATCCATTAGCTATTTTGAGCATATTGATTAACTCGAAAATTGTTACTTGGATCTTTTTCATGTTGAAGTTAAGCACGAAAGGTGCAAAACTTGGAGCCAACGAGTACAAGATTAAATCTATGTATAGATCATTATCCATTAAATAGCCAAGTCTACTAAAATGCTGAATGTACCCATACATCTTTAATGCATGAGTAGTAGCCAAAGTGTCTTCCACCATTTTGAAGCTAAACAGAGCCCAAGCAATCTCATATTGCTCAGTTTTAGCTTAAGAAGAATAAAGCTCCTCTAGATGCAACATGATAGTTCTAGCATCCATCATCTCATGTTGCTTTTGAAGGTATGAGGACATAGCACCCAGCATTAGAAATGTCGCTGCTTCACTATCCTCCATGTATTTATGATAAATGCCCTTGATCTCATCAATGGCATCATCTGATGGAATTGGTGGTGGATCTTTATCCAAGACATAATGGATCTTTTTAGCTATGATAAAAATTCTCACTTTTCTGATCCAATCAAAATAATTGCTGCCAACTAGCTTGTTATCCAAGATTGATCGTAGGTTTATGTTTGATGTCCTCATGATGATGACCTAGATGTGAAAAAGATAAATATATGAGTATTTTCATATATAATTATGCATTAATTAGGTCTTTAATTAATCCATTTACTCCCACTATTTTATTTCGAATCAATAGCCCTCACTATATAATTCGAGAAAACTCTATGGTTTTCTTAGTGTGCATATCCAATCCTTGATATGAAATTCGACCTTGACTATGGTCAACAAGTCAACCTCCATACCTTTGAAAGGTAGGTATCTATATACCAATTGTGTCTTTACACAACTATTAGATCATTAGGTTATCAACTCTTGAAACATGCATATCATATATGCATTCCCTAATCTTGCCTTTAGAACCATTAGCCTTGACTGTGGTCAATAAGCTAATGGTGATGCGGAAACCCAGCTATATGCCAAACTAGAACGCCAACATACCATGAATATTGAACATAAATAAGATAATAAACCCCCAATCTAAAGAACCCCCAAACAAGATTAATTGGAAACGCTTATGATAGATTGATTTAGAAAACAAGAAGAAGAAGAAGAATCAAGCATACATTAATCATGCAAATAGCCTAAGTCTAATTCTTCATGCAATAGCAAGAATCAATAATAAATTAACTCTCACAAATTCGGCCAAGCCAAAGAAAATTCTCATTAATCAAAATTCAAGTCCCTTACAAATGAAGAATTCAGCCCTTTATATAGGCTAGGCAGCCACCCCTCCCTAGATGAATTAAAATCAAACACTAACTTTAAGAGATAAATAATAAAATAAATAACAAAGATAATTCCTAACCTTTATCTACATGTATTTGGCCATAATATGGACTAAGTACATGAAGAAATAAAGATAAATACAATTTGAGAATAATCCTAACAGCTAGTGATAAATATGTTTATTATCCTAAGAAAATGAATGAATGAATGTAGACTTAATGTTGGCTAAAAGTGAATTTCGGCCAGCCCTTTAAAGATATAGTCAAGCTATTATTTCTCCCTCAAACGCTACTTAATAATATCCCAAAATAATAAGTATTTATCAAGGAAAATCCATTCCTAAAATTTAGGACCCTAAGTTCACCAATGTAGGCCTAAACCTAAATCTGACCCAAACCCATTAAAATTTAATTCTCCCATGTAAAATTCGGCCCCCTTAGGTATTCTAAGCCTCAAATAGTTATTTTGGCCCAACTCTTTAGAAGAGATAAGCCCAACTTTAGCCTACCCACTTAAACTACCCAAAACAGTAAAATAAGCCCAAAATAAAGCAAACCTATTCTAACAAAGCCCAATTCGTTTTCCTAGGTTCTAGGCTGCTCAAATATACTTAATTAAATGTTACATAAAGAATAGAAACTAAATAAAGTAGCTTGAAGGCCCATTGCACCATTAAGCCTACACTTGTCTTCATAGTCCAATTTAGCTTCTTTCTCTTCTTGAACTTGCATCTTCTCCACATAAGGTTTCATGAATGCTTGTAGGACTTCTTTAAGCTTCTTTGACCTTGCTCTTGTTATTGGTCCTTGAGGAAATGCTAGTTCATCTTTCTTGTTGCCATTGTGCTTGTTCGTGCTCATATCAGTCCCCTCCCCCTTCGAAAGGATTCGTCCTCGAATCTGAATCACAGTCAAATGGAGATAAGTCAGAAATATTAAAAGTTGCACTTACACCATACTCACCTGGCAAATCAATCTTGTATGCATTGTCATTGATCCGTTTCAGCACTTGAAATGGTCCATCTCCTCTTGCATCAAGTTTAGACTTCCTTTGATTAGGAAACCTCTCTTTACGCATATGGATCCAAACCCAATCTCCTGGTTCGAATATCACTTGCTTACGGCCCTTGTTAGCCTGCTTTGCATACATTCTGTTCTTCTTCTCAATATGCTCACGTGCTTTCGTGTGTATTGTCTTAACCAAATCAGCCTTAGCCTTACCATCTAAGTTAGAAAGTTCATTCAAAGGTAAAGGCGTCAAATCCAAAACAGTCAATGAATTAAAACCATACACAATTTCAAAAGGTGAAAAACCTGTAGAAGTATGAATTGCACGATTATAAGCGAACTCAACAAATGGTAAACATTCTTCCCAAGTTTTAATATTCTTACCAATTATAGCATGCAACATAGTTCCTAAAGTTCTATTAACAACTTCGGTTTGGCCATCTGTTTGTGGATGACAAGTAGTGGAAAACACAAGTTTAGTACCAAGTTTACCCCACAGAACACGCCAAAAGTGACTTAGGAACTTAGAATCCCGATCTGAGACAATAGTCCTAGGTATACCATGCAATCGAACTACTTCCCTAAAAAATAAATCAGCTATGTTTGTTGCATCATCAGTTTTTTGACAGGCAATAAAATGTGCCGTTTTACTAAATCGGTCCACTACAACAAACACATTATCCCTTCCCCTTTTTGTCCTAGGTAAACCTACAATGAAGTCCATAGAAATGTCAGTCCAAGGTTCAGTAGGAACAGGCAAAGGAGTATACAAACCTTGATTTAAGGACTTAGACTTAGCCTGTTTACATGCAAAACATTGAGCACACACTTTTTCAACACTTTTTCGCATAATAGGCCAATAAAAATGTTCATTAAGCATGCCTAAAGTCTTTTTCATGCCAAAGTGTCCCATTAATCCCCCACTATGCGATTCCTTCACAAGCAACTCTCTAAGAGAACATGCAGGTATACATAGTTGTTTTCCTCTAAAAAGAAACCCATCATGTCTATAGAACTTATTAAATGCATAATGTACACATGCCTTGTACACTTCACCAAAATCAGAATCTTGATCATACATTTCTTTCAAATGCTCAAAACCTAACAATTTAGAACTAAGCATAGAAATCAATGCATATCTCCTAGAAAGTGCATCGGCAACAACATTATCTTTACCTTGCTTGTACTTAATTACATATGGAAAAGTATCAAGGTACTCTACCCACTTACCATGCCTTCTATTCAACTTACCTTGTCCCTTCAGATATTTGAGAGACTGGTGATCTGTGTGTATCACAAATTCTTTAGGCAAAAGGTAGTGTTCCCAAACCTCAAGAGCTCTCACCAATGTATAGAACTCTTTATCATAGGTAGAGTGATTCAGCTGTGGTCCACTCAACTTCTCACTAAAGTATGCTATTGGGCGATTTTCCTGTATCAAAACAGCACCTATACCAATCCCAGAAGCATCACATTCAACCTCAAAAGTCTTAGAAAAATCAGGTAATTTCAAAACAGGAGCAGTACACAATTTATCTTTCAAAACATTAAAAGCATCTTCCTGCTCTTTACCCCATTTAAAACCAACAGACTTTTTAATGATTTCATTTAGAGGTGCAGCAATAGTAGAAAAATCCTTAACAAATCTCCTATAGAAACTTGCTAAACCATGAAAGCTCCTCACCTCACTTGCATTCTCAGGTGTTGGCCATTCTTGGATAGCCTTAACCTTTTCATTATCTACCTCAACACCACGTGCACTAACAACAAATCCTAAGAAAACAACACTATCAACACAAAATGTGCATTTCTTCAAATTAGCATACAATTGTTGTTCTCTCAAAACAGCTAACACAAGTTCAACATGCATTAAATGCTCTTTTAGGTTTTTGCTGTAAATCAAGATATCATCAAAATACACAACAAATTTACCTAAGAATTCACGCAAAACATGGTTCATGAGTCTCATAAATGTGCTAGGCGCATTAGTTAAGCCAAAAGGCATAACCAACCATTCATACAAACCATATTTTGTTTTAAAGGCAGTTTTCCATTCATCACCTAATTTCATCCTAATTTGATGATAACCACTTTTCAAGTCAATTTTAGTGAATATTATAGCACCATTTAACTCTTCAAGCATATCATCTAACCTAGGAATGGGATGGTGATACTTTACAGTGATTTTGTTAACTGCTCGACAATCAACACACATGAGCATGGTTCCATCCTTTTTAGGTACCAAAAGAACAGGTACAGCACAAGGACTTAGGCTTTCTCTCACGTGTCCTTTTGCTAAAAGTTCCTCCACTTGTCTTTGCAACTCCTTTGTTTCCTCTGGATTGCTTCGATAAGCTGGACGATTTGGAATTTGTGCACCAGGAACAAAGTCGATTTGATGTTCAATCCCTCTAATTGGTGGCAACCCAGGTGGTATCTCCTCGGGGAAGACATCTTTATAATCCTGCAATAACTTAGAAAAAAAACTAGGCAAATTTGGGTCAAGGTTAGTTTCAGAGAAATAATTGTCCTTAAACCTCAAAAGTACTAAAGCTCTCATGCCTAAGTATGCATTCCTTAACTCTCTTTCTTTTGCATAAAAGGAGTATTTGCTAAATTTTTCACTCGGCTCACTCTGCTCTCCTTTTACCTCAGCACACATTAACTTCTTCTCTCCTGCACTTCTCTCTTTCTTTTTCTCACTAGTGCATTCTCTCACAGTTGGGCCTTTACTTTTATTATTTTCACTACTGGCCTCTTTTCTCTCATTTTTCTTTTCTTTCTCACTTCCCTTTACCTCTTTTGCAGATTGATGTATCTTTACTTGATCTGCATATACCTCTTTAGGTGCCAATGGGGCAAGTGTGTGTTTACATCCTTTAAATGCAAAAGTGTACCTATTTCTAAATCCATCATGTAATACACGCCTATCAAATTGCCAAGGCCTTTCTAGCAAAATATGACTAGCATGCATAGGTACAACATCACAAATGACTTTATCTTCATATTTACCGATGGAAAATAATACAGTTACACGTTTGGTCACCTTTACTTCCCCACTATCATTCAACCACTGAAGTCTGTATGGGTTAGGGTGTTTCTCAGTTTTAAGTCCTAATTTATCAACTAAGACTGTACTAGCAACATTAACACAACTACCCCCATCAATTATCATACTACAGACTTTTCCACCTATTAAACACCTAGTATGAAAGATGTTTTCCCTCTGTTCTAGTCCTTCTTCTTTCACATTTACATTCAATGCACGCAATACAACTAAGGACTCCCCTTGAACAGGATATTCTACATTTTCATCTGGATCAGAACAATCCTCCAAAGGTGGCATATCATCACAATTCTCATCAGATTCAGAATCAGAAATAATTTCATCCCCCCTTATTATCATTGTCTTTTTATTCCCACATTCATTAGCATAATGACCACGACCCTTGCATTTGAAACATTGAATGTCCCTATGTCTATTAGTTTTAAGGGTTGTTTCAGAAGTACCTTTTTGTGCAGTGACCATTTTCTCTTTGGAATTGGACTGGTACTTGGTAGTGGATTCCTTCTTTGAGTCTCCCTTGTTCCACTTTGAATTCCATTTGTTGTTATTGGAATTTTAATAGGACTTGGATGTCCCATGTCTACTTCGTTGTCTCTCCACTTTAATTGCGATGTTCACCAAATCATCCATATCCACATAATGCTGTAATTCAACAATATCAGCAAGTTCTCTATTCATACCTCCCAAAAAGCGTGACATCGTTTGATATTCATCCTCCACAATGCTTGCTTTAATCATGAGCATCTCCATTTCTTTGTAGTAATCCTCCACAGAACTAGATCCTTGTGTAAGTCTTTGTAATTGATTGTGGAGTTCCCTATGATAGTAACTAGGCACATACTTCTTTCTCATGATTCTTTTCATTTCCTCCCAAAAAGTGATAGGGAGTTCCCCATTTCTCCTCCTATTTTTCAATAACTCATCCCACCAAATTAGTGCATAATCAGAAAATTCAATGGCTGCAAGTTTTACCTTTTTCTCATCCGAATAGTGGTGACATGAAAAGATCATCTCCACCTTCCTTTCCCAATCAAGGTAGGCATCCACATCATTTTTACCTTTGAATGGTGGAATCTTCATCTTGATAGCACTCAAATTGTTGTCTTGGCTCTCCATTCGGTTGTCATACCTCCTTGCTCTTCTTGGAAAAGAATGAGCCTCCTCTTCCTCATCATCGTTGTACAACTGGTCTACCTCTTCCTCCCTTGTAGACTTAGCCTTGGAACCTTTAAGGCTATCTTCCAGACTGTCTATCCTGAGATTTAGCTTTTGCAAACTATCCATCAAAGCTTTGTACATAAACTTATTATCAGGCACAATCTCGGTTTCCTCTTTACTATTGATTCCGGACATCTTTAAACTTTAAATAAACAAATAAAGGAAAGAATTCACTCAACCTCACGTGTTTGTCTCTCAACTCACAAATTGATATCTCACAATTGCACTTCAGAAACAAACTCAAACAAATATGCACAATTAAGTAATTTGATAAAGGGAACAATGAAAAACCTAACAAGAACAGCAAAGATACTAATTCTAGAGGCAAATTGACCTATTTGAACAAAAATCAGAAATTAGTACACAAGAAGAAGATTTCGTGCACTATAATAAATATAGATGTTCAACAACGGGCAATATGTCAAACTAGTGTAATTGGAACCAAAAATAGCTTAGACACACAAATTGAAAACTTAGAATGAAGAAAATGGACACGACGGATGCACTTAAATGCGATGTTTAACTAAACCTAATGATTAGTTTAAACAGATTTGATGTAAGACTCAACAAAAAAAAATCAAAGAAAGCATGCAATAAACACAACCCAAATCCAAAATTAGGAGTACTAACCTGGTCTTGAAGAAATCAAACCAATTGTGAAAGTTCTAACTCCAATTCTTGCTTGATTGATCAAAACTTACTCCAAGTGGTGCAAGGCACTTTGTAGATCAAAATTATATCCAAACCAAGTTCAACCACTCAAAGATTGCAAATTATATGAAATGGAAAATTCGAATTCAACAAGAACACAAGATTCATCAATGGATCAAATATGAACTTAACAAGATAGTAAATCCGAATTGATAACAAGGCTGTTTCTAATTGATTTTTTTTCTTTTTTTTTTGTAACTTTAATCAAACTAATGATCAAATACTTAAAGGATAGGTAATTAACACAATAGAGCAAGAACCAAATAAGGAACTAGATGCAAGATCCTATTCGGCTAAAATAGAAAATTGAAGTTTAAAAGCAAAATTAAAGGATAGTTAAGAATTTACCCCTTAGCCTATGCTCTGATACCAATTGATGCGGAACCCCAGCTATATGCCAAACTAGAACGCCAACATACCATGAATATTGAACATAAATAAGATAATAAACCCCCAATCTAAAGAACCCCCAAACAAGATTAATTGGAAACGCTTATGATAGATTGATTTAGAAAACAAGAAGAAGAAGAAGAATCAAGCATACATTAATCATGCAAATAGCCTAAGTCTAATTCTTCATGCAATAGCAAGAATCAATAATAAATTAACTCTCACAAATTCGGCCAAGCCAAAGAAAATTCTCATTAATCAAAATTCAAGTCCCTTACAAATGAAGAATTCAACCCTTTATATAGGCTAGGCAGCCACCCCTCCCTAGATGAATTAAAATCAAACACTAACTTTAAGAGATAAATAATAAAATAAATAACAAAGATAATTCCTAACCTTTATCTACATGTATTTGGCCATAATATGGACTAAGTACATGAAGAAATAAAGATAAATACAATTTGAGAATAATCCTAACAGCTAGTGATAAATATGTTTATTATCCTAAGAAAATGAATGAATGAATGTAGACTTAATGTTGGCTAAAAGTGAATTTCGGCCAGCCCTTTAAAGATATAGTCAAGCTATTATTTCTCCCTCAAACGCTACTTAATAATATCCCAAAATAATAAGTATTTATCAAGGAAAATCCATTCCTAAAATTTAGGACCCTAAGTTCACCAATGTAGGCCTAAACCTAAATCTGACCCAAACCCATTAAAATTTAATTCTCCCATGTAAAATTCGGCCCCCTTAGGTATTCTAAGCCTCAAATAGTTATTTTGGCCCAACTCTTTAGAAGAGATAAGCCCAACTTTAGCCTACCCACTTAAACTACCCAAAACAGTAAAATAAGCCCAAAATAAAGCAAACCTATTCTAACAAAGCCCAATTCGTTTTCCTAGGTTCTAGGCTGCTCAAATATACTTAATTAAATGTTACATAAAGAATAGAAACTAAATAAAGTAGCTTGAAGGCCCATTGCACCATTAAGCCTACACTTGTCTTCATAGTCCAATTTAGCTTCTTTCTCTTCTTGAACTTGCATCTTCTCCACATAAGGTTTCATGAATGCTTGTAGGACTTCTTTAAGCTTCTTTGACCTTGCTCTTGTTATTGGTCCTTGAGGAAATGCTAGTTCATCTTTCTTGTTGCCATTGTGCTTGTTCGTGCTCATATCAAATGGGCTAGCTAAGATGATCCATTTAATTAGATTTGAACATATTTAATATAATGTGAGCTTGACTGTGGTCAACAACCCATACTATAAAGAACTCTGGTTCTCCTCCAATTAATGGAAGGCTTATATATCTTAGTATTAGTTTGAGGGATTTTAGTTAATTAAGTCTCATCATACAAGGTTGGTATACATTGGTATGCATCCTATATCTATCGTATAAATATAAGCATACGAATATGGCATAGTTATGGACTTTACTATATTGACCTCCTCGAGCCAAAAAGGAAATCAAAAGGTCAAACCTAGATAATATGCATGATTCAAACAAATATAAATAATTACGTGAAAGTGTGTATATAGGCAGTGGGATGGGGCGTGGCCATGTGAGGTTCATGGGAAGAACCACACGTGGTCATGTGTGCCTTTGTTCTTTGGGCAATGCATGGCCACGTGATGGTTCTCCTTTGAACTTCACGTGGCCACGTGATTTTTTCCTTTGTAAAACACGTGGTCACATGTAATATAGGGACCTTGGGTAGTGTATTAACCTGTGGTCACGTGATGGCAAAGGGAAAGCCACATGTGGTCACGTGTTCATGTATTTTTCTGCCTCTCTTCTTTGAAACATACACGCACAATTAAACTTCCTTAAATGCAATTTTTCCATTTCAAGCTTTGAAAACACCAAATCTTTTCCAGGAAAAACATGTCTTCATTTTAAAACCTTGTTAATGTACTTTTTCCATGAATCAAAACACACAAACACACAAATATGCAAAAAACACAAATTTTGACTGAAAACATAAAAGAGATAGAAAGTTGAAGTTCTGAGTTTTTAAAGTCTCCAGCTAGACTTTCCAAACTAGTTTTTAAGTATCTTAAAGAACTATGGTTGCTTCAGCAACCTTTTGCTGTCCGATTTGGTTTGGTTTAAGCCATTTTGATTTCAGCTTTCGTTTGGTCTTTTCTTTGTAAAATGTTGTATTGTCATATAACCATTGTTGAATTTTATCAAGTTCATTGAACCTTCATTGAGGTTGTACTACCGGCTTAAAATTATCCTCCATGGGTATACGATAATAGCTGGGACTAACCCCTTTCAAATCGGATATTGCCCAATCAACTTTTCCTTTGTGCTTCTTGAAGATTTTAGTGAGCTTTTCTTCGTCCAACCCTATCAATAAAGATGAAATAATTACTGGCTTAGCATTATCATTTAAAGATACATATTTCAAATGTATTTGAAGTTCAGAATCTCCCTTAGGAGGGGATGGTTCATCCTCCATTTCATTAAGTTCACTGTGCTCTTTGTCCAGATCTTGTATCAACTTAATCTCCCTTACTTCCAACTCTTCCATTTCCTTGGGATGCATTAAACAACTTTGAAGCTATCATTAAGAATGATTTCCTCTTGTTTTGCGTTGACACATTCTTGAATTTCATCGATAAAACAAATGGATTCTTCAAAATCATACGAGGGATGTTTTAAAATTTTATTGACATTAAAACTCATTTTCTCCTCGTTGAATCTTAAAGTGACCATTTGTCCATGAACATCAATTAATGCTCGTGCTGTGTTCAAGAATGGTCTCCCCACAATTAATGGTACCTTTCTATCTTCTTTCATGTCCATCACCATAAAATCAACCGGAAAGATAAAATTTTTGACTTTTACCAATAAGTCCTCAATGATTCCTTTTGGCCTCTTTACCAATCTATCTGCCAATTGAAGTGTCATTCGGGTTTCCTTTAAATCACCTAGATTCAATTTCCTGCAAATTGAATAAGGCATCAAATTAATACTAGCACCCAAATCACATAAAGCATTCCCAACAAAATTTCCTCCTAGTTCACAAGGCAATGTAAAACAACCTGGATCTTCTAATTTTTCAAAAATTTTATTGGTTAATATGGCACTACAATTATCGGATAATTGAATCGTTCCTATGCCTTCTAATTTTTTCTTATTAGAGCACAATTCTTTCATAAATTTAGCATATTTAGGCATGTGTAGCAAAGCTTTAGCAAATGGTAAATTTATATGTAGCTTCTTAAACATGTCTAAAAATCTACTAATTGTTCATTTTGTTTCTCTTTTCTAGCTAGAACAAGAAATGGTAATTGAGATTCATCAAGAATGGTAGAAACAAGTTTGTCCTTACCTTTACCCTTCTCAACTGTAGGAGGTACTTTTTCAGTATTTTTTGAGTTAGGATTACTTACCTCCATTGTCAGTTCCACCCTTGAGGAAGAATTCTTACCAATTTCAGTCTTATCTAACTCTTTCTCACTCCTTAAGGTGATTGCTTTGGCTTCCTCCTTTGAATTTTGGTCTACATTGGATAGAAATGTCCCTTGAGTACGGTTTGATAAGGAACTAGCAAGTTGTCCCATTTGGTTCTCTAAGTTCCTAATTGATGCCTCTTGGTTCCTCATCCAAATATCTTGTGATTTCCATCTAGCATTTTGGCTAGATAAATTTGAATTTTGGGAGGCCATGAAATTTGCAATCATTTCTTTAATGTTGGATTTCTTTTCTTGAGGAGGGGGAAGTTGAGATTTTTGAAAACTGGGTGGTTGGTGGTATGATTGTGATGGGTATTGGTTTGGATAATGTGGTGGAGCTTGGTTTTGGTATGGAAGTTGATTATTGGGAGGTTGATTATGATTAAATTGGGGTCTAAGATTAAGGTTAGAAAAGGAACCTTGATTACCTTCCCTCCATTAAAAATTTGGATGGCTTCTCCATCCCGCATTGTAAGTGTTGCTATATGGGTTCAAGGCATTTACTTCTTCCATCATTCCTTCATTATTCTTCATTCCCAAAGGTCCTTGAATTCTTGCATAAGAATCAACTTCATTAGATAACATAGAAATATTTTTAGCTTTAAGCTCATTTATTTCTTTTAAATGTCTTTTTTCCATTAATTCTAATTGAGCTTTTAGCATGGCTATTTCATCAATATTATGAACTCCCTATTTCTTTTGAGTTGCTCTAGAGGTTGCCCATTAAGCATCATTGGTGGCCATCTCATCAAGAACCAAAAATGCATCTTCGGGGATTTGGTTCATGAAACTACCATTTGAGGCTGCAAAGATCTTGTTGATGGATGGGCACCTGCATAGAAGATATGCATTAGTTGAAAAATAGGAACTTCATAATGTGGACAACTTTTTAAAAGTCTCCTAAATCTTTCCCATGCTTCATGGAATGGCTCCTCATAAAATTGCTGGAAGTCACTAATTTGTTTCCTAATGAGGGCAGTCTTAGTAGGTGAGAAGAACTTGAAAAGAAATTTTTCTTGCATTTGTTGCCAAGAATGGATGGATTGATTTGGTAGCATTTGTAGCCAATCCCTAGCTTTTCCTATTAGGGTAAATGGAAAGAGTTTCAACCTAATTGCATCAGTCGATACATTAGGAATTTGCATAGTGTCACTCACTTCTAAGAACATATCCAAATGTTGTGCAGGATCCTCTATGTCCGAACCCGAAAATTCTTTCTTTGTACCATAGTGATGGTAGCAGGTTTAATCTCAAAAGGTTGGTGGTGAGGAATCCTAATAGTTCTATGTTCTTCATTCCACCTAGGGATAGCATAATCCCTAATGGTTTTAGGTCTATACCCATTCCCGGAAGCTTGGTGTGGTATGTGTTGCTCTTCGATCCTAGGTGGTGGATCATTCACAGGTTGTTCTATTTCTGGGTCATTCATGTTGCCTCTTAACCTTCTAATCCTATGGAATGTCCTTTCAATTTCAGGGTCTAATGGTAGGATGGTGTTGTCTCTCATCATAAACCACTAGTTACCCAAAAAAAATAAGAAAATAGATGAAGAAGAGAAGAAAAACACACAAAAATAACTTTAAAATCAAAATAAATAAACAAATGCCAAAAATTTGACCGGTGTCTAGCAAGTATACTAGATCGGCTAGTAATATAGGGAAATAAGGTTATGACCCAAAATATCAAACCCAAGGGAAACTTGTGCTTGAATGTGTTATTTTAATTTCAAAACCAATTTTTTTTATGTGTAAAAGAAAGAAGAGAAATCCCAAGTTTGTGATGATTGAAGAATTAAAACTAAAAACAATAATTTAAATTCAAACTAAAACAATTGAAAGAACTAAAGTAAAGAAAAGATCTATTGAAAGCAAGTAAATTGAATGAGGTGAAAATCAATATTAAAAACAACTTTCACTAAAGGACTATCCACCTTAACAAGTATTGCTATGACTTAAATAAAAGAAAACATACAAGTGATTATGGAAAATTCAGTTTAATAAAAACAGATAACTTTATTCAAGATTATCATTCCAAGTATCAAATTTTCTTATTCAGATAAACTTAACACTTAGCATAAGGAACTGAATTAAGTCTCCTAGATGTCTATTAAAGCATTTCTCAAGAGATTTAACTTCAACCTATTCTTGGTTACACTTTTCTTAATCTTAACTTACTCAAATCAACACACAATTATAGCTTATTCAGATTATAATCATGAATTAATCCAACTAAATTCACCTAAGAGCATGCAAGTCATTAATCAACTTAAACCAATCAATTAACCAATGCTTAATCAAGTTAATAATCAACTTAAAATTGAGAAAAGACAAGACTAGATTTAAGAACCAAGAAATAATCAACTTGTATTTGAATTGAAGAACAACTTAAGTCATAACAATACAAGTTTAAGGATTTAAGTATCCTTTAACAAAAGTTAAAGAAACTACTCACAAACCATTCTTAAAAAATAAAAACAAAGTTTTGAAGAAAGCAATAAAAACAAAGAACGTAAAATAACTAAGTAAAAGTAAAGCTTAATTCTAAGAATCGATCCCCTTCTTCTGTGTTTTGAACTACTATTTATAGGCAAAATTGTAGTAGACTCCTTGTTAAACTCCAGTCACAGAATAGGAATCAAATTCTGCTAAAACAAGAAGCTCGAAAATCCTTCGCAAAATGGGAAAACTGGATCATGTGGCCACGCCCTTAAATATGCCTTCTTTACATGTGGTCACGTGTATATATGCTCTTCCTCCACACGTGGCCACGTGTGGTCCTTTATTGTAATCCACGTGGTCACATGTCTTCAATTGGTCTTCTTCAGTTAGTCTTTCACATGGCCACGGTTCTTCAATATCAAACCTTCACGTGACTACGGGTAGAATTCTTCAATGACTTCATGTGGTCACATCTCAAGGCTCTGGACTGGATGCTCGTTTTCTTGCCTAAATTATTCATATTTGCACTTATGGCCCTAATCTTTGCACTTCTTACAATTTAAGCCCTTTTATATCAATTTTAACCTGAAAATCAAACAAAACACAGAATTAACCTAAAAAACATAAACATTAACAAATTAACTCTAATTTAACCTAAATAAAACCAAAACAACTAAATAACACAACTAAAAATATATCAAAAACTATATATAATCCACGCTTATCAGATATTAATGAGAATAAGAAAAATCACCTTTGATTTTTGTTGAACAGTTGTTTTTCCTTCTCAGCCAGATGTCGCAAACCATAGTGTCCAAAATTAAACAACTCCAATCGTAATCCACACTAGAGAAGGATCAAATAAAACAAAAAATATTAGAATTACAAGGTGGCTGAATTGTCCTTGATGTTAGCAAGGAGAGAGTGGCAGGTAGGGTTTTTAAAGAAGAGAGAATTTCTTTTCTTATGAAACTCACTTAACCCTAAATCCCTTTATCATGGATTTTATAGCTATGTTAAAAAATGCAACTTCATAATGGGATTGGGCTCTTTAAAATTGCTGGAGAAATATTAATTGGGCTTCTGGAAATATTATTAATTCATTTAGGCTCATTTAAATCCAATTTAAGTCCTTTCATGAAGGACCCTGCACATAACCCATAATGTTGGGAATTATCGGTTACATATATCACATGTATAAGCGGAAGTTAAAATTTTTTACCAATAGATCTGATCTTGCCATGAATTTACAATAAACATTAATGAGAATAAGAAAAATCACCTTTGATTTTTGTTTAATAGTTGATTTTCCTTCTCATCGGGTTGTCGCAAATCACAGTGTTCAAAATTGAACACCTCCAATTAGTAATCCACACTAGAGAATGATCAAATGAACCAAGATTGATGGAGTTACAAGGCTGGTCAAAATTCCTTGATACTAGCAAGGAATGAGGGTGGTGGCTAGGGTTAGAGAATGAAAGAGAATTTTTTTCTCTTAATGTTCACTTAACCCTAAAATCCCCTTCACTTGGATTTTTATAGCTAGGTTAAAAAAATCCAACTTCATAATGGGATTGTGCTCTTTAAAATTGCTGGAGAAATATTAAATGGGTTTCTTGAATTATTAATAATTTATTTGGGCTTAATTAAATCCAATTTAAGTCCTTTCATAAAGGACTATGTACAAAACCCATAAAGTAGGCCCTTTGTGCATACACTTGGATTTAATCACCTAAATTAATTCCAAATCCATCAAAATTAAATATATAGGCTCCATAATACTTATGAAATATATTTAATTTTTTTTGGTCCAAGAATTAGGCCTCTAAGGCCTTCTACATGGTTTTGGCATGAAACCCTTCTTCTGGTGGCTTTTTACACCAAAACCAATTCTCTAGGCCTTTTTAATTTCTCCAATGGATCTATTAATTATTATATCAGCCCTATAACACTTATATTCCAATAATAATTAATTATGAAATACAATATTTCAATTATGTCTATTTTGCAGAACAGTTTTACTTGATCATAATTAATTAAACTCTTTAATTAATTATTCTCTTATTCATTTCTCTTCTCCCATAATAATATCAAATATTATTATCCTTGTCATTTTACTATTTTATCCTTTACTCTATATGAGTGTGACCTATTGGTTTCCTATCCATATTGGTAGTATAATATGTAATTATGAGTTCTATTCAAAACTCATATGATTTAAACTTCTTGAAATCATTTTATCAATCCCTTATTGATATTTATGATACACTATTTTACAAATCATTAGCGGCCTCTAACTTGGCATCATGACTACCCAAATGTCAGAAAAGTCAAGTGGTTTGAATGTACCCTTCCATAGAAACAGTTAGCGTGCAATTACTCATTTCACCACTCTTATGTCAATTAGATTCTGAGTATGGATTTCTGTTAACTCATATAAATCTAATTATGTATCTTCTATTAATTTAACCATTATTCCCAAAATGTCTTTTATGGATCCTTATCCATCTTGGCATATTACTCTGGCCAAAGATTCTCTGAGCAAGGCAATTATAGAATCATGCGAGATAAATTTCCTTAATAAATCTGGGATGGTGAATCCTTTATCGATTACTCAACTATCATTAAGTAGGTCATGATATACCCAACCTCCTAACTATGTTCACCCCCAGTTGGAAGTAACCAGTTATGGAGTCAAAGTATATCACTTGTTACTTAAGATAATCTTGGCGATCTCAAGTCTAAGGATACTTGCACAACCACTATGAAGAGGGTCCTCACTGACATAGATTTAATATCCATGTGAGGATTCTCTTTGAAGGTCTGCAATGAACTTGTTCTTCTAACAAGCATCCACATGTTAGCTTTGATCATCTTTCATAATCACGGTTATGAGAACCACTACTTAAACTATTCAAGAAGCATAACATGTGCTAGTTTGTCTGAATTAACAATGTCCTATCTTGTTAATTCTATGACTAGGCATATTTAGATATTATCACATTTGCATGCAATAGACATCTCATATCATGAACACTTTCATGATTGCTTTTGCATTGTGTTTATAATATCTAGGACTTCATTTATTAATTTAAGATATACAAAATCATGTATTTAAACATAGCATTAATAAATGAATGAAGCCTTTTATTAAGAATATGAATTCATACATATGAAATACATCCCTTTTACATGGGCTCTAGAGCATACTCTCTAATACATAAACTAGGCCCTTTATGCATATACTTAGACTTAATCACCCATATTAATCTAAATCCATCCAAATTAAATATATAAGCTCCATAACACTTATGAAATATATTTAATTTATTTTAGTCCAAGAATTAGACCTTTAACGCCTTCTATATGGAATTTGTGTGGAACCCATCCTCTGGTGGGTTTCAGCATAAAAACCAAATCTCTGGGCCTTTAATATTTCTCCAATGGACTTATTAATTATTACATCAGCCCTATAACATTTATAGTTCAATAATAATTAACTATGAAATGTAATATTTCAATTACGTTTATTTTGTAGAACATTTCTAAAAAGTTCTGCGAACGTTTTTACTTGAGCATCTTTAATTAAACTCTTTAATTAATTACTTTTATTTATTTCTCTTCTCCCATAATAATATCAAATATTTTTATCCTTGTCATTTTATCATTTTATCCTTTACTCTATATGTGTGTGACCTATTGGGTTCCTATCCATATTGGCAGTATAATATGTAATTATAAGTTATATTCAAAACTCATATGATTTAAACTTCTTTAAATCATTTTATCAATCCCTTATTGATATTTATGATACACTATTATACAAGTCATAAGTGGCCTCTAGCTAATCATCATGACTACCCAAATGTCAGGAAAGTTAAGTGGTTCTGACTATACCCTTCCATAGAAACAGCTATCGTACAATTATTCCTTTCACCACTCTTATCTCAATTAGAGTCTGAGTATGGATTTGTGTCAACTCATATAAATCTAATTATGTATAATCTATTAATTTAACCATTGTTTTCAAAATGCCCTTTATGGATTCCTATCCATCTTGGCATGTTACTCTGGCCAGAGATTATCTAAACAAGGCAATTATAGAATCATGCGAGATAACTTCCCTTAATAAATTTGAGATGGTGAATCCTTTATTGATTACTCAACTATCTTCAAGTAGGTCATGATATATCTAACCTCCTAACTATGTTCACCCTCAGTTTAAAGTAATCAATTATAGAGTCAAAGTATATCACTTACTACTTAAGATAACCTTGGTGATCACAAGTCTACGGATACTTGCATAACCACTACGAAAAGATTCCTCATTGACATAGATTTAATATCCATGTGAGGATTCTCTTTGCAGGTCTCCAATGAACTTGTTCTTCTAACAAGCATCCACATGTTAACTTTGATCATCTTCCATAATCATAGTTATGAGAACTACTACTTGAACTATTCAAGAAGCATAACATGTGCTAGTCTATCCGGATTAACAATGTCCTATCTTGTTAATTCTATGACTAGAGATATTTAGATATTATCACATTTGCATGCAATAGACATCTCATATCATAAACACTTTCATGATTTGCCTTTGCACTGTGTTTATAATATCTAGGACTTCATTTATTAATTTAAGATATACAAATACATGTATTTAAATATAACATTAATAAATGAATGATGCCTTTCCTTAACAACATGAATATATATATATATATATATATATATATATATATATATATATATATATATATATATATATAATTCATCACTTTTACATGGGCTTTAGGACATACTCTCTAACAGCAATCATAATCTTTAATCAACTCCAACCAGTGTCTCTATAAAAGGTTGAGTTCCCTTTAAGTAAGCAGGTATTTCAAGCTCTTATGATCTGAATAAATGTAGCATCTTTCTCCATATAAATAGTACCTTAAAATCTTTAAACCAAAAATAATGGATGCTAGCTCTAGATCATAAGTAGGATAGTTCTTCTTATGAGTCTTAAGCTGTTGGGAGGCATAAGCAATCACCTTACCTTGTTGCATCAGTACATAGCCTAAACCATTTATGGTGGAATCACTGTAGATCACAAAATCCTTGCCTAACTCGGGTTGAGTAAGGATAGAAGCTTATGCCAGCATACCTTTAAGCTTTTCAAAACATTCTTGGCATCTGTCAGTCAATATAAACTTAGTATGCTTTTGTAATAGTCGAGTCAAAGGAACTGCAATAGTGGAATAGCCCTTTATAAATCTCCTGTAATACCAGGAAAAACTCAAGAAACTCCTTACTTTAGTAACATTTTTAAGTGATTTCCACTGAAGAATTGCTTCAATCTTTGAAGGATCCACCTTTATACCTTCAGAAGATACTACATGACCTAAAAAGGATACTTCATTCGGCCAAAAATCACATTTGTTGAACTTGGCATACAATTGCTTTTCCCTCAATATCTGCAGGAAAATCCGCAGATGCTTGTCATGTTCGTCTAGTGTCTTAGAATACACCGAAATATCATCAATGAAGACCACCAAAAATTGATCCAAATAAGGGTGGAAGACCCTGCTCATCAAATCCATGAAGGCAGCTGGTGCATTTTTAAGCCCAAATGGCATGACCAAGAACTCATAATGGCCATATCTAGTATGAAAAGCAGTCTTAGGCATATCTACTTCTTTCACTACGATATGGTAATAGCCTGATCTCAAGTCAATCTTTGAGAATACACCCACTCCTTTCAACTGATCAAACAAGTCTTCAAAGCGAGAAAGGGAATATTTGTTCTTAATAGTCACCTTATTTAACTATCTATAGTCAATGCACAACCGGAGTGTCCTATCCTTCTTCTTCACAAACAGGGCTGGTGCTTCCCATGGAGAAACACTAGGTCAAATAAACTCCTTATCAAGTAATTTTTATAGTTAAATCTTTAATTCTTTCAATTCTGCAGGTGTCATTCTGTAAGGAGCAATGGAGATAGGAGTAGTGCCTAGAGCAACATCAATGGATAATTCCACTTCCCTGTGAGGTGATAAGCCTAGTAACTCATCAGGGAACACATTAAGGAACTCTCTGACAATAGGCACTTCTGACACCTTTAGACTATCTCTTTTTTCCTCCACTGCATAACACAAGTAAGCTATGCACCCTTTTCTAATCAATCTTATAGCAGTTGTAACAGATGTCACATCAAATAAGAAGTCGATTCTCATACCTACAACTATGATTTCCTACCGTCTTTAAGCTTCAAAGTGACCTTTTTTCTTTTGCAATAAACTATAGCTTGGTGGACAGATAACCAATCCATCCCCAAAATCACATCAAACTCATGAAATGGCAGTTCAATCAAAGTTTCCAGGTATACATGACCCTAGAAACTAATAGGACACTGCCTGTACACTTTGTTCACCACTACACTATGCCCCAGAGGATTACTCATCAAAATATCATAGTCTAAGCATGCATCTTTCATCCTTTTACCCCATGCTAAATTAGTACTAATGTAGGAATTTTTAGAACAGGGATCTATCAAAGCATATACTGAATCAAATAATAAAAGAAATTTACCTACGATCACATCTACAGCATCCTCATCCTTTCTGGCCCTGACAGTATAAGTTTGACCTATAGCTTATCTCTGACCCTGAGATGACTGCCCAACTAGTTTAGAGGTTGAAGTTGATGGAATATCACATGAAATATACATAAAGATCACGCAGCAGAAAAATAAAATATTGATCATTCATGCCACACATATATACGACAAAGAATCAAAATATGCAATTTTAGAGTTTTAAAACTTACAAGCTTAGATGCTCTTCAAAACTTGATTTTGCAATGGCAAATGTATAAAGTAGCCTTATACACATCAGATCTGGAACACAAATGCCAAAGGAGCAGCCTTTACGCCACACCACTCTATGCTCACACACACTTGCAAAGATAGCTTAAAATCAAGAGTGCTAGCTCTATGATTGTGTATTCGGCAATGGAAATGGTTTGAAGTCACAAAATCTAATCTTGTTCTTCCTTTAGGTTGCTATTAGTACCCAAGAACACAAGAGATTAAGAAAGAATTCTTTCTCTTAAGAGTGGCAACACTAGAGAGAAATTCTCACCTAGAGAGAAATATAATTAATCAATTTATATCATCAATTTATAAAAGATAGGTAATGCCAAAATCCCTTAGAATTAGGAATATTTTCAGCCTCCATCACTTTCTAATTAAGTGATTTAAATTAATTCAAACTCTATTAGGTTTTAAATTCAAATTAATTTAAAATGGCATAAGACATTTAATTAAAACAAACTTATTTAGGGTAATTGGTTGTTGAATTCAACTAGGATTACTAGCTTGAATTTCGGCCACATTAATTCCCTCTCAAGTATTATATTTTGATTAAATACAATTTAGGATTTAATAATCAATTAACTTAATTATACATATATAATTAATTAATTAAAATTAAACCTAGCACATGCCAATAAATTTCTCTCGTGGACCAACTGTTAACAAATTTGCCATAAATAGCTAGCTATTTAAGGCAAAATAATAGTTTAACAGATTTGCCTTCAACAGCTAGTTGTTTAAGGTAAAAAACCTGTTCAGCAGATTTGCCTTAAACAACTAGCTATTTAAGGCAAAAAACTTGTTTAATAGATTTGCCTTAAATAGCTAGCTGTTTAAGGTAAAAAAAACTATTTACCCATTACATACATTAATTTGACTTTAAATACAAGCCCAAATTAATGCCCAATACACTATTTAAATATTTTAAGCCCAATGCTTTGTGTACGATCCTATAGGTCCATTTAATATTGGCAATGAATTAATAAATAATTCAAAGGCTATATATATTCTCTAGCAAGATATTATAGCATTCCAAATTAAATGAAAAGGCAAATGGCATTTAGTGACCTAATACAATTTTGTATAATCCCTTACCCTTAAATATCAGAATTAATATAAGGCATGGAACCATTCATCCTTATATATACTAATTCCCTTCTTGATATTCCAATGACACTGAACTTTCAGATAAATAATGATTACTCATTATTTTATCTCGGTATGTCCATACACTTCTCGGTTCACTAATCAAGTGGCCAATGATATTTTCTCATTATTTTATCTCCCTTTACTTTTCTCATGCTCTCTAACATGGATCAGTGCATACCCAAGCATACCCATACTTGTCACTCTGTCTTGAGCACGTTAGGTGTATGTCAAAGTACACAGTAATTCATAAAGAGTTTCATAGAGATTTTAGGTTTAAGAACTCTGATGCAAAACTTGCACATAAAAAGCACTTATGACTTGTACCATGTAGTGTTTGCATGAATGGATCGAATCCAAATACCATGTTCTAAACATGTATCTAGGATCTCTGATTGACACTCCAGTCCTTATGATCCGTAAGACAAAACTCAAATTATCAGAGAGAGCATACTAGTCTTAATTCATTTTTTATTCCCATAACAATGACTGACTAGGGATATTTAGAATGAAGTCTCATTTGTTTCAAGGTCTTACAACCATGTGCCTCACACATGATAACTTAAACTAAAACAACATTCTTGGATGGTTCTATCAATTGATATGCACATGAATACAATAGATAAAACAAATGCCTCATTTATTAACTTAAGTGTTTTATAACAATGCATTGGGGCTAGGGTTTACACTAACAATCTCCCACTAGCACTAGCCCCAATTGGGCATAGCCCTAATACCGAACGCTCTCAAATGAGCTTCGTGCAGATTTGGACGCAACTGTTTCATCAAAGGATCTGCTACATTGTTTCACTTGCTATCTTGCTAATCTTGACGTGCCCACGATCAATAATCTCTCTAATCAGGTGGTACCTCCTGAGTATGTGTTTTGGATTTCTGGTGTGACCGGGGCTCTTTCGCCTGTGCGATGGCCCCGTTATTGTCACAACAAAATTCTAATAGATCTATGATCCTTGGGACCATTCCTAATCTAGAAATTAAATTTCTAATCCAAATAGCCTCCTTTGCAGCCTCACTTGCTATACTCAGATTTTGTGGTTGAGTCGGCAATGGTCTCTTGCTTTGAGCTTCTCCAGCTGACAGCACCACCGTTCAAAACAAAAACAAATCCAAATTGCGATCTTGAGTCCTGAGTGCTGGTTTGAAAAGCAGCATTGGCATAACCTTGTATGACGAGCTCTTCTTGACCACCATACACCAAGAAGTGATCCTTAGTCCTTCGCAGGTACTTTAGAATCCCTTTTACAACAGACCAGTGCTTTTCACTAGGGTCTTACTGAAACCTACTAGTTATACTCAGTGCATGAGCAACATCCAACCTAGTACATAACATAACGTACATAATAGATCCAATAGCAGATGCATATGGGATTCTACTCATGTTGTCCCTCTCCTCTTTAGTTTTAGGACATTGTTCTTTAGTCAAAGGAACTCCCAAAGCCAAAGGTATGTACCATTTCTTTGAGTCTCCCATACTAAAATGCTTTAGTACTTTGTCTATGTACTTTTCTTGACTTAGTCCCAAAAGCCGATTCGATCTATCTCTATAGATCCAAATACCAAGGTATTGTCTCGGCTTCAACTAAGTCTTTCATTGAGAAACAGTTCCATAACCATTGCTTAACCTTTTGCAATGTTGAAATGTCATTCCTAATGAGAAGGATGTCATCCACATATAGGACCAGAAATACTATTATGCTCCCACTAACCTTCTTATACACACAAGGCTCATCTTCATTTTTGATGAAGTCAAATTCTTTAACTGTTTCATCAAAATAGAGATTCCAACTTCGGAATGCTTGCTTTAATCCATAAATGGATTTTTGAAGCTTGTAAACCTTCTTAGGATGCTTGGGATTGACAAAACCCTCAGGCTGTGTCATATACACATCCTCAAGTAGATTTCCATTGAGGAAAGCAGTTTTGACATCCATTTGCCATATCTCATAGTCATGATATGTAGCTATGGCAAGCAAGATCCTAATGGACTTCAGCATGACTATAGGCAAAAAGGTCTCATCATAGTCTACACCATGAGTTTGTCGAAAATCTTTTGCTACTAGTCTACCTTTGTACGACTTATCAGCTTTGAGTTTAAATAGCCACTTGCATTCAATTACCTTAGCACCTTCTGGTGGATCAACCAAGGTCCAAACCTGGTTATCGTACATTGATTGCATCTCGAATTTCATAGCTCCAAGCCAATTTTTTGAGTCAAGGCTCTCAATAGCTTCTTGGTAGGTAGTTGGATCCTCACGATCCACTAACTCAATAGTGTCACTATTGGTGATTCAAAAATCGTATCTACATTGATATGTATTGGTTCCAATAAGTCACTAGTCCTCTTACCTTTCTTGTTAAAAGGATTCTTTGTCATCTTTCCATGCAAACATGGCTCGCATGTGTCATAAGATTCCAAATCAAATGACCCAAGCACTCCAGATTTATGGAGTCTTGAAATGTGTTTTTCATTTGCATGCCCTAAACGACAATGCCAGAAGTAAGTACGGTTCAATTCATTTGATTTAGCCCTCTTTGTATTGATATTGTATATGGACTCTTTGTTTTGTAGATCAAGGATTAAAAGTCCATTTTGTAACATGGCATTGCCATATAAAATGCCTTGGCAACGAATATGAATATTTCCATTATCAATAACAAAATCAAATCCATCCATATCCAAACAAGAAACTGAAATAATGTTTCTACTCATAACAGGCACATAATAACAATTTTTCAAATCTAAACAAAGTCCAGAAGGTAAAGTGAGTTGATAGTCGCCTATCTCCATGGAAGCAACTCGTGCTCCATTCCCCACACAAAGGTCCACTTCATTCTTCCCAAGTAACCGCCTATTTCTTAACCCTTGCACATTTGAACAAATGTGAGAACCACAACCGGTATCCAATACCTAAGTGGTAGAAATAGAAAGATTAATTTTAACAACAAAAATACCAGAATTGGATGCCTTGGCTCCATTCTTCTTTTGTTCTTCCTTGAAGAAAGCACAATTCTTCCTCCAATGCCCAAACTTGTTGCAATGGAAGCATGTGTTCTCGCTCTCCTTGAGCTTTTGTGCCTTGGGCTTAGGTTGGGCCTAAGGTGCATTCCCACTAGACTTAGGCCGTGCCAAGTCATTCTTGGCTTTTGCCTTGCCCTTTCCCTTTCCCTTAGCGGGTCCTTCTTAATGCCCCCTTGAACCATGAGTATAAGATTAGTCTTTCGAATGTTCTCTTCAGCATTCTTAAGCATCCCATGAAGCTCGGTAACTATCTTGTTCATTGCATGCATGTTATAATTCATAACAAATGGATTATAATCATCAGTCAATGAACCTAAGATCAAGTCAGTGGCCAATTCTTTTAGCACTTGTACCTCAAACTTCTCAAGAGTATCAAAATACCCTTTTATCTTGAGTACATGGGTACTAACAGGATGACCCGCAACCATCTTACAAGAAATTAAGGCCTTTATTGTCACGAACCTCTCGTGATGAGCTTGTTCTTGGAACATCTCCTTAAGGTGCACCATGATCGCATAGGCCTCTTGGTCTATAAATTACTTTTGCAAATCAGGCACCATAGTGGCTAGCATCAGATAGGTCACATCATGGAGTCACTTTTCTTAGTCTCAAAAGTTTCCTTTTGAACTGCAGAGGCATTACTAGTAGGTTCCTCAGGCAAGAGTGCATCCAAAACATACGACTTCTTCTCTTGCTTGAGAACAATTCTCAAGTTTTGAGACCAATCTATGAAATTAGTGCCATTCAATTTGTCCTTTTCTAGGACCGATTCCAACGAAAAGTTGTTGTTTAAAGATGCCATTTTTCAATCTACAATAAAACTTAGCAAGATTAAATGAGGTCTTATAACGATCCCACAAACCAAATTAATATCCCTTTAAATAATTTGCATTGGTGATTTAATGTGAGCTAAGATCCACTTTTAACAGCAACTTATTAGTCAAGCTGAGCTTGTACACCTAACAAGTTAAGTTACTTAGGTAGGAAAACTCCAATCATGTCTCATACATGACTATTGGATCAAATGGGCTAACATCTTAAGATGTTATAGCACAAACCCATTTATTAGTTGCCTAGGTCCGGGCATCCCTTTCCATGTTAAGTCCAACCTACATTCACAATCCATGCCTCACAAAGATAATCGAGCGCATCTAGGACTCCTAGTCTACGTGACCGATGATCGATGCCTTGACATGTTTCGAATTAGGAAGGCAATGACTTGCTATTTTAGGGATTCATTTTATTACGGCTTACATGGCATACACTTTGTCATCCATTCATAGCATGCATATATATATATAATTACATAAAGTAAAGCATGACAAACATGGGCCCAAAAACCTATAACTAACATTCTATACTATCTTCGAGTTGGGCTTGTCCACTCCGGTGGGCTTTATCTTGATTTACAAAGTCTTTAAATCAATTCTATACTAAGAAATAAATGAAAATTTTACAATAATCCATAATGGCACGCATGCCATATTTAATTACAAAAACCCAAGGCCCATGAATGCACCATGTATATCCATTCATTACATAAAACAAGCAAATAAATATACATAACATTCATGGATAAAACAAAGTCCAATTTTAATTAATTTAGCCAAGCCCATTAATGAAAATTGTGTACTTGCACTTTTAAGAGAAGATCCCATGATGGGCCTGGGATGAAGCCCAATGGACTAAATTCCATTACTGAATAAGTTCTCTTAAAAGCCCAAAACACAAACTAGTTAGATTTGTGCTATAAATCAACTCTAGTATAATTTCCAATTTTGCCATTTTTAATATTATGTCATACAACCTATAACTATTAAAAATACATATAATATGAACCAACATGAATTAAACATAAAAATTCATGAAGAACATATGTCATATACGGCATATATACTAAAACAAACAAACAAAAATGAAACTAGTTGCTTAATGCTCATATAATGCCACAAACAATGCACAAACACTTAAAACGATTTTATGAGCCATTTAATAATTTAAATAAGGTCATAAACATTGAGTTAAGGTTCTATTCAGATCTGATCTAAATGTTTTTTTCTATTTTAATCAAAACAAAACAAACATTGTTGATTAAACATGCAACAAACACAAACTAGTCATAGTTTTAAGTGATTTTAAAATTTATCAATTAAATTGTCATGGACAAGAATTAAAACAAATTTTAAAACATGTTCAGGCCTGTTATTCATCTTTAAAAATCACTTACAAACATGCCAAACATGTTTTTACATTTAATTTTGAAAACTAGTTGTTAAACAAACACATATCATGCAAACTAGCACCTAGTTTCAAGATTAACATGTACGGTCAGGTATACATAATTAAATCTTACCATTAACAGCTCTAAGAACATCTTAGGATAGTATATTAACATTTCATAATAATTATAATACCTAAATAATCATATAAAATCATTTTTACACTAAAACAATGCAAAAAACTCAAAACAGAAAATTTCAGCATTGCGGTTTTATGCAAAAACGATTTTGAATCAAGATTTAATGCATCCAGAGCACTAAAATAAGCATGATTAGGCTCAGATACCACTGAAGGAATATCACATGGCATATACATGAAGATCATGCAGCGGAAAAATAAAATATTGATCATTCATGCCACGCAATATATAATAAAGAATCAAAACATGCAATTTTAGAGTTTTAAAACTTACAAGCTTGGATGCTCTTCAAAACTTGATTTTGCAATGGAAAATGTATAAGGTAGACTTATACACTTCAGATCTGGAACACCAAGGCCAAAGGAGCAGCCTTTATACCATACCACTCTATGCTCACACACACACACTTGTAAAGACAGCTTAAAATCAAGAGTGCTAACTCTATGATTCTTTATTCAGCAATGGGAATGGTTTGAAGTCACAAGATCCAATCTTGTTCTTCCATTAGGTTGCTATTACTGCCCAAGAACACAAGAGATTAAGAAAGAATTCTTTCTCTTGAGAGTGGCAGCACTAGAGAGAAATTCTCACCTAGGTCAAAATAGAATTAATCAATTTATATCATTAATTTAGGAAAGTTAGGTAATGCTGAAATCCCTTAGAATTAGGAATATTTTCAGTCTCCATCACTTCCTCATTAAGTGATTTAAATTAATTCAAACTCTATTAGATTTTAAATTAAAATTAATTTAAAATGGCATAAGACATTTAATCAAAACAAACTTATTTAGGGTAATTGGTTGCCGAATTCAACTAGGATTCCTAGCTTGAATTTCGGCCACATTAATTCCCTCTCAAGTATTATATTTTGATTAAATATAATTTAGGATTTAATACTCAATTAACTTAATTATACATAGATAATTAATTAATTGAAATTAAACCTAGCACATGCCAATAAATGTCTCTCGTGGACCAACTGTTAACAGATTTGCCATAAATAGCTAGCTGTTTAAGGAAAAATAATAGTTTAACATATTTGCCTTAAACAGCTAGTTGTTTAAGGCAAAAAACCTATTCAGCAGATTTGCCTTAAACAACTAGCTGTTTAAGGCAAAAAACTTGTTTAACAGCAAAAAAATTATTTGCTCATTACACACATTAATTTGACTTTAAATACAAGCCCAAATTAATGCCCAATACACTATTTAAATATTTTAAGCCCAATGCTTTGTGTGCGATCCTATAGGTCCATTTAATATTGGCAATTAATTAATAAATAATCCAAGGGCTATATATATTCTCTAGCAAGATATTATAGCATTCCAAATTAAATGAAAATACAAATGGCATTTAGTGACCTAATGCAATTTTGCATAGTCCCTTACCCTTACATATCAAAATTAATATAAGGCATGGAACCAGTTATCCTTATATATACTAATTCCTTTTTTGATATTTCAGTGACATTGAACTTTCAAATAAATAATGATTACTCATTATTTCATCTCGGTATGACCATACACTTCACAGTTCACTGATCAAATGGCCGATGATATTTTCTCTCTTATCGAGAGGGGTAATCCCTTTACTTCTCACATGCACTCTAACATGGATCGGTGCATACCCAAGCATACCCATACTTATCACTCTATTTTAAGCACGTTAGGCGTATGTCAAAGTACACAGTAATTCATAAAGAGTTTCATAGAGATTTTAGGTCTAAGAACTCTGATGCAAAACTTGCACATGAGAAGCACTTATGACTTGTACCATGTAGTGCTCGCATGAACAGAGCTAATCCAGATACCATGTTCTAAACATGTATCAATGATCTCTGATTGATACTTTAGTCCTCATGATCCGTAAGACAGAACTCAAATTATCAAAGAGAGCATACTAGTCTTAATTCATTTGTTATTCCCATAACAATGACTGACTAGGGATATTTAGAATGAAGTCTCATTTGTTTCAAGGTCCTACAACCATGTGCATCACATATGATAACTTAAACTGAAACAATGTTCTTGGATAGTTCTATCAATTGATATGCACAGGAATACAATAGATAAAACAAATGCCTCATTTATTAACTTAAGTGTTTTATAACAATGCATTGAGGCTAGGGCTTACACTAACAGAAGTGATGGGGGCAGCACCCCTATATGACCTTTCGATGTAGAAGCCAAATACCTATCACCGGTGAGGTGGCTTAAGCAGCCTGCATTACAAGATAATATCTAATCTAATGATCTCTAGGCCCATACTTGAAGTATGCTCCAGTCAAATATCTGAACTCATCTAGATGAACCTTGCTGTAGTCATCATAGGCTACAACTATCCCACTGTCTTTGTCTCGGGGTGTGCTGGCTACTGAAGAAACTGGTCCCCTGCCACGGGATGAACTACCATGCCCTAAAGCAGCTGGTGAACAACCCTAAGGTGCTGGAGATTCCTTTAATTTCTTACCCTATCCTCTTTTACCACTGGACTGTCACTGCTTCCTCTTCTGCTAAAACTTGGACTTTCTGTCAGCTGCTTCTATCTTGATGGCTTCTAATTTAATAGCAGGCTCAACCATAGCCCTCAAATTAGGGTATTTTTGGGTCCTAATGATCTGCCTGAGTTCAGTGTGTAGTCCCTTTTCAAATCTTTGACATAACTTTTCTTCTGTAGACAGGCTCTCATCCAGATAGTAGTTAACTCGTGCTCATATTCTACCATCAATTTGTTCCCCTATTTAAGCCTCTAGAAGGCATCATGTATTGCTACCTTATACTCTGATCTAATGTATTACTTTTCAAACTAAGACATAAAGAATCCCAAAGTCAGCTGATCCACTAGGGTGTGCCTCCTAACTAAGTCCCACCAGATGATAACTGGCACCTAAAGCAAAGCCACAATGCCCTCAAAGTTCTCTTCTATTGAACTATTTGTGATCTTAAATAATCTTTTTATTCTAAATAACCATTCCTCTGCCTGGGATGGTGTCAGTGGGTCACTCCCATGAAAATCTTCAGCTTCTAACCTTTTTAACTACTCCATAATAGGTTTTCTTCTAGGTGGAGCTGGTTAAACCTGTATTATTTCCTGAGAAGGCTATGCCTGACCTGCCTGCAGCCTCTACTAAATATAATCTGCCATCAAATTAAGAAAATCCAGTTGCAGGGGTGGAGGTGGCACTGCTAGTGAAGAATCTTGCTACTGTGGGGCCTTTTACTACCCAGTGCCTATGGAAGCGCCACTCTCACCATCCCCCACCTATCTATCTCGATCACAGGATATCTTTTCACTATAAAACGAAAAAGTAACAAATAAACATTAGATTCCATAACACCTTTTCACTGAAAATTGGCATGTATATACAGACAAATCAATCACTTAATTTCACTCCGATCTTAGAAAAGCTTAAACCATTACTCTGATACCATAAAATGTAATATCCTTACTAATACAGTCCTATGGATTTAAGCGATTAAGCCGGAATTTTTTTTCTTTTCTTATCTTAACAATCATACACTTAACCAAATAATTCATAAATTGCCAATTCTTATCCATTATTCAAGTTACAAATCCAATTTGTCGCTGACCTATAACTGTTCAATTTTACTATTTATTTTACAAAAATCCGGCAATATAACAGCTATAAACTAGACTAGTCCCTTGAAATACAAACAATTCCATAGCCCCTTAGGGGCACAACAGTTCATAAATAATATATTCTTTTCATCCATACATTCCAATTTCATTTCAACATACCCAATCAATCCACTACCTTCCAATCACACATTTATATATATACAAATATTGTACCATTACAGACCTTCTTTTACTTCAATAATTACAATTATATACATGACAATACATAAAAAGATAATTCATAACTATTTTCTGCTCTTACAAAATTGACTTCTTTGTTTACTATTGCACTAGCTATTCTTCGAAACCTGCACGTAGTAACAACTATGTGCTCAGCATTAAATATGCTCAGTAGTGACTATAAATCAAAGTATTTCCCACACAAGCATAATTACATTAATTATGCAAAAATCATCAATTTTTCTTATCAAAACACAATTTTCAATATTTTTAACAGTCATTTCAATTCAATATAAATACTTTGGTAAACTTTTCAATTAAGTCCTTAATTTTTCTTTTATTACAAAATTGCCTTTTTTACACTTTAATTACAAAATTGCCATTAGTTCACCTATTTTTACTTCACATTTAATTATTGGTTTACAAAATTACCAATTAGTCCTTATTTTAACTTTTTCTTGTAAAAGTATATTTTAGTCCTTTTACTTCTTAAAAGTTTAATTTTGGATTGTTCAATCACTAAATTACCATTTTATCCTTTTTATTAATTTCATTATCACTTTTACCCATTACATACAGTATTTGGGAAAATTATTATTTTGCCCCTAAACTTTTTATTTCTTTTTAATTAGGTCCTTTTTCATTCTAAACTTCACTTTTAGATATTTTTTATGCATTTTTAACTTATTCTTATCATTATGCCCTTAGTATAATCACGGTAAAAATTCTCAGACCAGATATACAGTATGTGGACCCCATAGGGCCACAATATAGATTGAGAAATGACCCCTAAGGATTATTTCTCACATAATAGAGTAGATACTATGTAAGATCGATGATCCTACAATAGCAAAGCAATTCGCCATGACTTGCATCATGGTATAGGTATCCCTATGGCTAACCAATCATATTATAAACTAGATTTTAACTGCCCGACCACTACTAAAAGCAAAATTCCTTGCTTGTTACAGAATTTCCTTTCAAATTTTGATATTTTCATTTGCTTTTCAATTTCAGTACAATTTTCACTCAATTCTCTTGTCACTCTACACATATTTATATTTTCAGTAGCTTTTTCCTTCCAGTACATCAATCATTTCACTTTTTCCAACACTTTTATACAGATTATGAATTATCTCACAGTAATTCATTATTTTCACTTTACACATTATACTTTTCATTGGCTTTTCATTTAAATACATTAGTTAGTCAATTTTGTCATTACTTTTGTACAGTTTACGAATTATATCACTATAATTCATTATTTTCCACATAAATTATGATTTAATTATTCTCAACAATTCAACAAGTTCACTTTATACATAAAATAATTTTATGCTAAAAATATTCAAATAATATTCATAAATTATACAAAAAATCATGAATACATTAATTAATTTCTAGGTTCATTTTATGGCTTAATTCATCAAAAATACACATAATATACTTTTGTTTTCTTTAGGAAACCATTCGGCCAAGTAAGGTAATCTACCTTACACATACATTTAATTCATTTTAAGTACTCTGATAGTAATATTCAAGGTTTGAAGTCATTAATCTAAGCTCAATTTCAATTGTACATGTATTTTCCCTAAATTTCCCTAAGTTATATAAAGGAAAATCATGTCAATTCAAGGGAAATAAATGGATTTAATAGCTACTAACCTTTCTCACTTGCTTTATCTTCATTAGGCTTCCTTTTCCTTACCTTTAGGCTTAAAAACTTATCCACCACCTTAAAAATCTACAAGGGGCCAAATTCTTCATCAATAGAAACATTATGATTTTAATCTCTTTAGCTCAAATTGATAACATAAATGGACTTTAGGCACCCTAAAACCAATTTAAAACCTTAAATTTCACTCACCTCAATTTCACCTCTTTCATTTTCACACTTGATTTCTTCCATTTTTCTACCTCTAATCAAAGAGTAGAGGCCTTGAGATCTTATAGGGAGATTAAACTACACTTATGATGCTTGGATTTGGTAAGAAAAAGAAAGAAAGCTTGAAGAAATTTAAGAGAAAAAAAAAAGAAAATGGTGTTCGGCCAAAGGAAGAAGAAGAGAAAGGCTGAAGAGATAAAGTTGACTGCCCAAAATATCTCCTTCTATCTGCCTTTTATAGTGGTTAAATGGGTTAGGCTTTGGTTCAACCTAAAGCTTACTCATTCAAGCCCAAAAGCCCTAATTATGCCTATTATGCCATTTTTCTATAATTTTGTCAGTTTTCAAATTCAAATCAACCCAAATTTGATTTCGTCATTCTTATCATATTTAAAATAGGCTATATGTAAAGTTTCATCCCAATCGGATTTAGTTACTAGTTCGATTTAATCAAATTTTTCTTATTCAACAATTATCGACGTTACCGAAAAATTAACTTTTTACCGCCAAAATATTCTACACATCATTTTACGCATATATGCAAATTCTGGCAATTTTTAGACTTCCTTTACTACTTTTAAAGTTCGATCAAACCTAGGTCAACCTAGTTATTATTTAAACCAAACCACTTCATTTATTGTATTTTGACTTTTAGAGACTTATTTGATCTCAATTTTACTTCAAATTTCAACCCTGGACTAACCGTGATCAATATTTTTTTATGGTTAAATAAAATATTTTTCACCTTCTGGTGTACTTTTCAGCCCTGGATGCACTTTTTACAATCAAAAAATATTATTCACGGTTAACCCGGTATTCAGGCCATTACATGAATTTTTTGGGCTTTAATTAAGACTTTCACTTATTATTTTTATTTGGATTATTTGTAATAAGTTAGGCTTGTGGGCTGAATTTTAGTGTTATTTATTTTGGGCTTAGTTATTTATTTGGTGGAAGGCCCATGTTTAGAAGGCCTTTTCAATTATTTAAGGTTACATACCTTTTGGGGGCTATAAATACCTCATTATAACTTGTAAAAAGATAGATTTTGATTGATTATTAAACTTGAAGAATTTCTTCATTGGCTTGACCGAATTCTCTCTGGAGAAGATTAGTGAGTTTACTTGCTTTCTTTTTCTATTGCATTAAGAATTTGAATTACTTATAAATTATTTGAATTATGGCATTTTTCATATTCTTATTTACCCAATTATTTGCATTTCCAATCACATATTGTTTGGTGGTGCAATAGGGAGGGTGTTTATCTATTTTAGCTTTGCCATCATATTATATGTTTAAGGGGTTTCGGATTTTCTAGCCTTGGGGTTCCATATCATTTGGGATCTGAGCCAAAATTAAGGTAAATTCCTATGTATCTTAGTATTAAGTTTGATTTTTCTTTCCTTTGAATTCGTTATATTCATGCCAAATCAAGTAGTAGAAAGTTTTTAATTTCTGTGCCTTTTATGTGTTAATTTAGCCTTTTTCTTTTCTTAACTTTTTGTCTTGAATTCTTAAATTACCTTGAACCGAACCTTTGAATATCTTTAGCTTAAATCCAAATCCTAGTAGAAGAAGTTTGTTGATTAAAAAAATGTAGGTACTATTCACGTTATTATTTATAAAAAAAGAAAAGAAAAGAGAAAAATGAAAAAAGAAGAAGAAAATATAGAAGAAGAGCATAAGAGACCAATTTGGCAATGAGAGATTATATAGCAAAATAAAAGAGTCCAAATCCTTTAATAGGTGGGAAAGTTAATCCTAATTGCTTGAGGATTAAGGGTAGCAATTAATCCTAATCTAAACACAAGTCGGAATCCTTTAAGAAGTAGGAAAAATTAATCCTAATTATTTGTATCCTTCAGGTAGATCAACCAGTTTCTAAACATGGTACAATCTCATGGAAGCCATTACTTCTTCCATTGTCTTAATCTATTTATCTTTTGTTAGGCATTCTTGTGGGATAATTAAAAAATCATCGACATGGAACACTTTTCCTTTTAGATTTTTTGTAATTCCAATTCTTGATAAACATGTCTCATATATTCATCATAGTTTGGAATGCTCCCACTGAAATTAAGCTTCACGCTCCCACTCAAATAAAGATCTTGAATATCCATACTCCTATTGGAATTAGGCATGCTCATCCTCCCACTAGAGAACATATCCCAAACATCCGAACCGTTGAGAAGAGAGTCTTGACCTTCTTCTGTAATTTTCCTCCCACTTGGATGGAGAGATTCAGTTAGTTCATCTTTTTGAGTTTCAAAAAAGTAAAGTCTTAACTTACTTTGCCCAACTTAGGAAACTTATTTTCCAAAAATATGATGTCTCGTGATTCAGATTTTGTTACTGAGCCATTTATTTGTTCACCCATAAACATGTATCCTTATGATACATCAAAATATCACACAAAAATACTCTTTTTAACCTCATGGTCCGCATTTACCAAATTTATTTGAGGTATTATGGATATAAGAAATACAACCCTAAGGTCATCAATGTCTCGGGTCGAATTATCGACCAATCTATAACTCATAAAAAAATGGAAGCAATAAACTTGGAGGGCACACATTTTATAACACTATTTTGTTATGGAGTTCGAGGAATAGACAACTGATGTCCACTCCCTTTTTTATCACATAAAACTTTAAATTTATCATAAAGATATCCTCGACCACTGTCGGTTCTTAAGGCTTTAATTTTCTTGTCTAATTGATTCTCAACAAGACTTATACGAGTTTTAAAACAACTAAATGCTTTAGACTTATGAGAAATCAAATGGACATGACCATACCTAATATAGTCATCTATATTAGTGATGAATAATAATAGGCCCATGCCTTGCTGTAAAATTCATTAAATCACAAACATCCGAATGGATCAATTGCAATGGATTTTTGGTTCTAGTTCCCTTTTTCTGAACGGTTTCCTCACTAGTTTTCTTTTCGGGCAATGCTCATAGGTAGGTAATTCAAGCTTATTCAAATCACCGATTAATCATACTTTGGCTAACTAACTCATTCAGTTTTAGCTAATGTGGTATTATCTAGCATGCCATAATTTCTCATTATGCCCATAACAATGTGAAATAGAAGAAGAAATTAACGAAAAACTAGTAGTATTTTAATAATCAAGATCAATATCCATGATAATGAAAATGTTCAAAACAAAACCAGAACCACATTAAACATCATCTAAACATAAGCGTGCATTGTTATCCTTAAAATGTAAATGAAACCTAGTTTCATTAAAGCAAAAATAGAAACTAACCAAACAAAAGAATCTTGATCATTTTTTTCGCAAGGTCCATTACTTTTGGATTTATTACCCACAAAGGATGAAATTTAGTAAAAAGACATAACTAGATACACAGATTTTACTCACTCATGAGTCAAGATGGTGTACCTATTGGGACACATTGAAGTCTCTTACACAGTGATCATTTTATTGGCAGTTGAAGAAATATTTCACTCTTGAAATATTTATCCTTTTATTACCTTTGGACCTTATGTGATTCTATTTTATCTTTTGTCTTTTAGACTATCGGGCCTTTCCTTTACCCTTACCACTAAAGCTTATATTCTTGTTCTGGTTAGAACTTATTCAACTAGAATAGAACTATGCCACGTGCACTATGGCATTGATTTTAATCACCGCCATACAGTCCCTTTCAAGCTCAAAATGACAAGTGACATTCCTAAATGTCTTAATCTTGTCCATATGAGTTATTTGCATCTTCATATGCTCCCAACTTTAGGGTAAAGAATGGATAATAACCTGGACCTATTGCTCATTGATTATTTTATTATCAAATTCACTAAGCTCACATATCATTTTATCCATCTCTTAGATGTTCCCGCATTATATGATCAGACTCTTCTGATTAGTATCAAAATTTGATCACTAATGATCGAAACTAAGTCAGAAATGTATCCCCGAATTTTTCTGCAAAGCGATCTATAGATCCATTGCATTTTGACACTTGCAAAATTTTCTTAGCAATATCATCATCCATTTGCACTTAGCAATATGGTACGAGCAGTGGAACATCTCTTTTCCATGCCACATAGGCATCTCAATCCTACTTATTCTAGACTATGGTGCCATGCTTAGATTTAATCATAATCAAACTTAAGGTTTCTAAACCCTCTTGCTCTTCAAGCACATATTGGATGTACATATTTCATTTGGATCCTCTGATCACTAATGGAGTAATTTTTGCACAATATTAAGGAGATCAAGCAATACATGTTATTTACTATGCATCTGAAAAATTAACCTTATAAAGCTATCTATTAGGCCCAAATTCGAAAAGGTTACTTAAAATTTTCAATTACCCTCTAAGTCCTAATGTCTAACCTTATCGGATTAAAATTTTATGCATAGTAAATGTTGATAGTTGGGCATTAAGTTCTTAAACTTAATTCGGGATATTATATATAAGCTAATCTAAGTCTTAACTCAATTATCATGCAATCATTTTACTTATAAAATATTGCTAAGCAATTAACAATAAAATAAACACATTTATAATAAATGTTAAATGCCAATATAATATCCAAAAGATAAATAAACTCATTTATTTAATCAATCATTAAATATCCAACAATCTCAAAAAAAAGGAAACATTTAAAATAAGATAAAAACACACTTGTCTTTAATCTAGTAATAGGAAACATAAATTCTAACCACAAATTTGTTAACCATTAATAACTTGACACTCATGTCAATAACTCAGGGAATCTAGAATGTGACAAAACTAGTCTCGTCACTAGAAATGATTTCTCGACCCTTTGGAACAAACCGAGAGGTATGCCATAAAATCGATGATAAAGCCATGAATGATACACACAATATCCGTTTCTGAGCACCATCTTAGATTTAATGTTGCTTCTCAACACTCTTCTTTTGGTCACTAAATACAAAAACTAGATAATGGTTTTCTTATAAATTCCATTTTCCTTGATCCAGGCATCAACCAACCAGTTTCTCATATCTGGATGGCAATCAAAAGAGTCTTTCATCACTTTAAACAAGGTTCTGTCAACACCTCCTCGGTTCAAGCCATCAGTTCAAATGCACTCTTGCATCTTTTCATACATACACAGAATATGATGCACTATTACATCAATGTCATCAGCTCGAACCTTCTTATGCATCCTTATTTTGCAAACCATTTGCACTTTTGCTTCGATTTCTACAATTCCTTGAGAAATTTGTGAACATCTAGGAGTCCTTATCTTCACCATTTCAGTCACACATAACAGAAAATTAAATAGTAAGTATACTTATGCACAAACATGTATGATTGAAACTCATTTCAATCGAAAAGATAAAGACAAATTGTTACTCATAACAGAATATAAATAGTCAATACACTCATGTACAAATACACATATGATTGAAACTCATTTCAATCAATAAAAAAAGCGATATCCACAAAATATAATTTTCAAACAAATTTGAAAATTTAAGAAGGCAGGAAAAATAATTTTCTCAATTTTTATCAATTTTAAAATAATTTTTATAGGAATAAAATTCAAAAAATATTTTTTGATCCTCAAAAAAATTCAAAAAATGACCAAAAATCAGAAAAATTGAGAAAATTAGATTAAAAAAATTGAGCTGATTTGGAGGTCGGAGGAGGCCACACGTACCATCACGCACCGGCAAGGGTGGACCTCATGCGCCACACACACAACAAACGCACCACATGCCAGCTAAGGCACTTTGTCATATGGCGCTTCCTGACTGGGCCATATGGCGCTGACTGGCATGACCCCCCCCCCACTGCCACGTGGCAGTTACTGACTAGACCACGTGGATCCTATGTGGCGCCAACTGGACTGAAAAATTGACACATGGCATGACCATGGTTTGCCACGTGTCAGCCAGTCATTAGGCCACGTGTCATGACTCAACAAGCAATGTGTCAGCACCAACAAGCCACGTGTCAGCACCGCAGGCTGCCACATGGATGCTAGGTGCCATGACACGTCATGCCACGTGGCAGAACCCCCATACACCTGTCAGCCCCACAGGCTGCCATGTGGTGACATGTGTCATCACGTGGTTGGTCCATGTGGTGCCACGTGGCATCACATGGACCCCATTGACACGTCAGCTGACACATGGCGCTTCACCATAACGTCACATGTCGCTTTTCCATTGGGCCACGTGGTCGAGTGACATTTCACTCAGCACATGTGGCCAGGCACATGCTGGAGAGACGCCCTCTGGCACGCACCCAGCACACTAGTGGCGTGTGCAAGCCACCCGATGCCTTTTCTGGTGGTTTCAGGCCGTCGAATTTTTTCTAAGGTGGGGTTTTCGAGATCCCTGAATCCAATGGTGTGGTCAAAAATAAAAAATTTTCTCTCGAAATTTTTAATTACGAATTTATTTAAATAATTATTTAATTTCGGTGTCCAAAAATCACAAAAAAAAATTCCAAACCAAAATTAAAAAAAATACATATAGAACATATCTAATATGCATATCGATTCAGCCTATAAACATATCTGAATTTTCACAAAAAATTAGATCTACATTATACACATGCCAGAACGTAAAAATATGGCTCTGATACCAATGTAAAAAAATTATATATATCACGATATATTGCGAGAAGTAGATATAAATACCTCTCGAACGCAGATCATTGAAGCGGAAGCAGAAATCGATTGTTTTACGTTACCGGCAAAGTCTATCACCCACGTGTCACAAACTAAGGGATGAAAGCATAGATCCATGAACTAAAAGCCCCTTAGACAAAGAGAATATGCGATGAGATAAATCGACAGAGTTTCGATATCTCTAAATTTTCTTCTCTTCTTCAAATGAAAAAACTAAGCTCTTATATAGGGCTCTAATTAAGGAATACTTAATTTCCTTAATAATGATAAATTAAATTAACAGTTACAATATTAATAAGGAAATAATAAATATGGCATTTACGATATGTAACTGTCCATATTAATGCACACATAAATGGTAGATTCCCTAATTAAGGAAAAAGCCAATATGAAACTAATTTCATATAAATTATTTCTTGTTCTGATATTATTTCTATTATATCGGGATCAATTTATCATCTTGTGAGTGATAGGCGTATTCCAAACTCCTTCATATTCTTTTATAAACTTTATATAATATTTTGAACTAAATTTATATTAAGTCATTTTCTTTAATTCTATAGTAATATATTTATGTAATAACTAATTAACTTTTATATATGTTATTTTTTTATCATATATATAATAGCATTTAATTATATTTTCTTATATTTTAGAATTTATGTTTTAACATTTAATATTATCCAAAATTTTATTTGATTTAGAATTAAACATGTTAATTTTCAATAAATATTAAATCTATTTTATAATATTAGCTATAATTTGTTAAATATGAATTTTGGCTAGTAAATTATATTTATTTTGTAATTTTTATTTTAAATTACTTTATACATTTAAAATTGAATTAAATTTTACCTAATTTTTTATAATTTTATGTTATAAATTTTAATAATTAATTAAAAAATATTAGTTAACTAAATCAAAAATCGAAATCGATTGACTGATTAATAAAATATAATGAATCAGTTAATAATTAATGATTTTTAAAAATTAATATTAATAAACTAATTAATTTTTTTATCCATGAACGATTTATATTCACTCTTAGGTATATCTGTCCATTTTGCATACTTGAAGGTATTTTTGGTCCTTTTGCCTTTGGTATTACAACTTGGAAGAAGGAAAATTAATTAAAAAAGAGAGGGGGCTGGGGGGTTGCAAGTTTTTCATTCGCTGGGCCTAAGAGCATAAAAAATGAAAAAAATAATTTACACCTCTTAACAGTGTTAAAAATATGGCAGAAATACCCTCTTTTTACCCCATCAACTTCCGGTGAACACTCAATTCTAGGGGTAAGAAAAAAACAATGAAATTTGAATTAACTAAAAAATCAAACCAATTTTTAAATTAATTAAATTAAAAATTTATATTTATGATTTTACTTTTAAAAATCGATGGTTAACCGAATCGATTTAAAATCTATCTATATATAAATTTTATAAATTATATTTTAAATTTTACACTTATATTTTTTAATATTTTTTAATATTTATATAATTTATAAATATTATGATATATAATTTTCTAAAATATTATTAATATATATTTTTTAGTAAATAAATATTAAATTGATATCCTCCTCCTCCTCCTTATTATTATTATTATTATTATTATTATATGTGCATAATTAACATTCTGTCATTAATTTCATATTAAATATATTTAATTTTTATAATTAATTATGAAAATTTTACTTTCATTTTGATTCTTTTAATGAATATTATATTTAATTTATATTTTTTATTTTTAAATCATTTTTAATTATTAAAAATAATATTAAAAATTGTATAAATTATCAAATTTATATATTAAATTTTTTTAGTGGTTAATCTATAAATTTATTCAAAAAATCAATTAAAAATTAAAATTAATAAATTAATTTAATAAAATTATTAACCGATCGTTACCCGCCCTACTCAATCCCGCTACCCCAAAAAGCTTCCTTACACTCCCTTACCCCAAACCAACATTGCCTAAGCCCTAAGGTGAAACTGAGTTGCTCCCCCTCTTCCTGGCGGTTTAAGTGGTTAATCCCTCGTTTTCACATTTCAATGCTCCTAATTTCATCGATCTCGTAATTTTCATTCCTCTTCAATCCCACGTATCGGGTTTTGATTTGAGACTTAAATCCCTAAGCTTCTTTCGCTACTCCTTTTTCTTTAATATTCATAATCAGAAACTAGGGTGAATTGCCGGTGCGGATATTATGTTGGGCGGCTTATACGGAGACCTACCGCCGCCTTCCTCCGCGGAAGAGGAAAAATCTACTTCCACTGCTTCCACGGTATGGTCTAGCAGTACGTTAATGGCACCCCCGACTCTTCGTAAACCTTCCACAGTAGCTGCGTCGCCGCATACTATTCTAAAATCCCAAAACAAAGCCAAAGCTCAGAACTTTGCATCCAAAATTCTTACTTCCCCAGCGCCGTTGCCTGTTCCGGAGGTCGTACCTGAAGAGCCGCCACAACCTGCCCTCGTCGGGGTCACTTCTGTGGTGATTGAGGAGTACGATCCGGCGAGGCCCAACGACTACGAAGAGTACAGGAGAGAGAAAAAGAGGAAAGCTTTGGAGGCGGAGAGAATGAGGGAGCTCGAGAAGAGAAGGCAAGAGGAGGAGGAGAGAGAAAGGAGAGAGAGAGAAGAAAGGGAGAGGGAAAGAGAAAGTGACAGGAATATTTCAGGAGAAGAGGCATGGAGGAGAAGGGCTGCAATGAGTGGTGCTGTGCCAAGATCCCCTTCGCCACCGAATAACGGGGATGGATTTACAATTGGGAAGTCTGAAATTAGTGGTTTGGGCCTTGGTGCTGGTGGACAAATGACTGCTGCCCAAAGGATGATGGCAAAGATGGGTTGGAAGGAGGGACAAGGGCTAGGGAAGCAGGAGCAGGGTATTACAACGCCATTAATGGCCAAGAAGACGGATCGTAGAGCTGGGGTTATTGTGAATGCTAGTGAGACAAAGCAAGAGAAGAAGGTGAAAAGTGTCAGCTTTAATGGACCTCCTACTCGGGTTTTGCTTCTCAGGAACATGGTATTTATGCATTCAGCTTTCTATGTACAAGTTTTGCTTGTAATCATTTGTTATTCTATTGTTTGATTGCAATGTTGCGCATGTAGGATAGATTCAGCTATATGTGCAAATTGGTAATTCAAGAAACCATGCCTATGGTAATATTGAAATTAGACTTTGGTGTTACTGCAGTAGTAAGCTCTTAATGACCCATTATCAAGGAAAACGTGGTTGTTGGATTGGAAATGTTCGTTATATTTGTTCACTATTGTGCACAGGAAGAGAAAAATATCACTTCTTTTAGAATGGGAAATTGGAACTTACAGATTTTTGGTTTTTAGATAGTCTGTCCCATCGGCTCTCTTGTTTTACAGATCATCAATCTCTCCTTGTATTTAGGCAATCTCTGATTGTTTTAGAGTTGCTTCAGTTTGCTTATTTGTCCCTTTCCTTCATCATTTGATTGTTCTTGCTCATGTGCATTGCCTTTGAAGGTTGCTATGTTTGAGCTGGTTAAAAAATGCTTTACACATCCAAATTCCTACTTGATTTTTTTGCAGGAACACAAGTGAATGTAGCTTTTGGGAATTTCATAAACTGTAATTAGCAGTAGATTTTAATCATTCATTTTAGCAGTAAAGGAAGTTTAGTTGAGTTATATATATATAAAAATAAATGAATAGAATTCTTTTTAGAAGTAGAGGTTTTCTCTCATTCAAATTGTTGGAGTGAATTGTTAAGTTTTCATTTGTTTTGTTTTCTTGGACGTTAGTATTCAGGGTTCGTGTATTATTGACTTGTAGGTGGATGATGTAGGATTTATGTTGTTTCTCTTAAGGAATACTGTAGGTAATAATGATGACGTACTGACAAGAGCAGTTAAGGGGTGGATGATTGAAAAGTATAATGGATTGCGTTCAGATGAATTTTAGGTTATGCATCAAAATAAGAAGGGGTACTGCAGTGCACAACTATTTACAAGGGGTTGGAGATGATGTGATATGTTATGCATTAAATGTTGGTATGAATGACATGTATTTGCATCAAGGCTTCAACTGCTGTGACCTTCAGGAGTGAATAGTTTGTAATCCTATTTTCACGAGCTTTTACTGAATGAGACTCCCCAGGATTGGGAGAGGTTTCTGTTCTGGATTTGGTTCATAACTTAGCCTTTCTTCTTTTTCTTTTTTTTTTTTCCATTTTTTATTGATTAGAAATTTTCTCCTATGGACTGTTTGCTGTTGTGTCATGGGCAGGGCATGGTTGTTCTGGATGGGTGTTGCACAAAAAAGTGAAGGGAAATAGATAAATAAATAAGTAAATCCTATGGGCTGTTTGCTGTTGTGTCATGGGCAGGGCATGGTTGTTCTGGATGGGTGTTGCACAAAAAAGTGAAGGGAAATAGAGAAATAAATAAGTAAAACAGTCACGTGAAATTGCTTTCTTAAGAATCTAAGAACACAAACAGCAATCAACTATTTTTCCTTACTGACAAGTTTCAATCCAGCTATCAGTTAGAACACAAAAGGTTCCTCTTCTTCCTCTGCAGCTCTTCTTTTTTATTTCCATCCAGATTCATCCCACAACAATGAGAAATTTCTTTTTTCCTTGTAGAGGAGTATGTCTTCTCTGATCTTATTGATCACTTTTAGCTATCCTCACAGCTGAGTAAGCATGCTCCCACTCTGTGCTAGTGTATAAGTAATACAGAATGAGCCAATTCAGCTGTACTTTGACAGAGTAATCACCATTGACTGAGTTTTTTCTTACCTGATTGTGGGTGGTGAGAATTTTCTCTAAAGATGTAATGTATAATTCAGAGAAAAATTCCTAGTAAATAAAGAATCCATCGAGGTTTCTTCTAGAAAAACTTGGGGAAAAGATTCCATCTCAAATCAGATTCTTGTGGATAGTCTCCATCCAGCGTGAATCTGTTAAATGATTACTGACTAGTTGGAGAGCATTTTTTTCCAATTCCTCGAGGCTACTTCATTAATTCTAGTAAAAAATTCGGTCCTTGCATTACATACAGTGATCTTTCTGAAAATCTGTGGCAAACTTTTCCTCAACTTGAAAACTTTTAGAGTCCAATATATTGGAGAGAGATGTATAAATCCAAATGCGAAGAAAGCTCATATTGTAATTTTGTTGTTTTAGGTAGACATGGAATTAAGGATTGTAAAATTAGTGGCTAATTTAGAATTCATTTTGTTTCTCATGTACCATTGAGAGCCCTCTCTGATAATTATTGCTTTTTCTTAGAAAAAGAAAATGGAATGTATGAAATGTTAAATGAGGTTTCATGTAGTTGGATAAGATGTGATCAAAAGCTTGAAACAATGTGAAAAGATACATTTTTGGTAGGAGTTAGATAGTTTGCTGTCTGATTATGTTATTTATGTGAATGTACTACTTATGGCAATCATAATTTGTGGGAGAATTGTTCTAAATTGGGCATGTCATCTTGCATTGCTGTGGCCATTAGAACTGCAATCTTATATGTTTTGCTTAGCTCTAGTGGAGGTGGTGGTTAGTTTGATAATCTGTCAATTTCCATAAATTGTAAAGCTCCTATCTACAATGAGACATCAGTAAAGTTGTTATGTGAGTAGGGCACTGAAATCTTTTTGTTATTGTTATGTAAGTAGGACACTGAAATATATTTGTTCCCTTTGACTGCAGGTTTGATTGATCTTGTTTTTCTGCTGTCTGAGATGAGTTATTTGATGCATCTGCTAAAGCAGATGGTGTCTTGATCAAAATTTGAAGCTAATTGATTGTACTTGCATAATTTTAGACAAATTAATTTATGCTGAAATTAGTTCTCTCTCTTCACCTGCTTAGTTAAGATTTAGAGCATAACTTTACTGCATGACTAGCAGGTTAGTTTTTTTTCCTTCAGTGTGACGGTTTGCAGAACAATTAATCTGCTAGTCATAAAATCTGTTACTGCTGTGTATGCTATGCCCTCCAACCTCATGAATTTCTTCTTTTGTGGTAACTGAGTTATATTTTGTCTTATATAGTTGGCATTTGACACTTCCTTGTTCCTCCAGTTTGTTTCTTTCAAGAATAGCTATGCATAAAACTGCTAGGTGTATAATTGTCTTAAAATGAAACAAACGTTCTCTCTATGCTAAGCGCACACTAAGAAATGGGAAGTCTGAATAATTGTTAATATTCGCTTTCTCTGGCAGGTGGGTCCTGGTGAGGTAGATGATGAGCTGGAAGATGAGGTTGGATCTGAGTGTGCAAAGTATGGCACGGTTACTCGTGTTCTCATATTTGAGATAACGGAAACCAACTTCCCCCGGGAGGAGGCAGTCAGAATTTTTGTACAATTTGAGAGGTCGGAAGAAACAACAAAAGCATTAATAGATCTTGACGGTCGGTACTTTGGAGGTAATATAGTGCGTGGAACATTCTATGATGAGGAGAAATTCAATAAGAACGAGTTGGCTCCTTTGCCTGGTGAAATCCCTGGTTTTTGACATATGTTCGAAAATCTTGCCAATTTCTGTTCGTTAAGGATAATGAATGAAAAACTTCTGATGGACATTGAGTTCCCAATTCACCAATATGGTGGATTGAGCTTGGTGAATGGAGCTGTGTTGTAAGTAGATTCAAGTTAGGACGTAATAACCAGTAGTTGCAATGAGTAAAGTTTTATGGACGAGAAACATTTTAGCCACTTTTGGCCATAATCTTTTGGGCGGTGGCAATTTAAAGATAGAATCAAGTTACAAGTAGATTGTTTTTGTTTGCAACTCAGAAGAGAAGCTGCCAAGTCTCTTTCTTGTAGACGATGTAGGTTAACAATTGGCATCCTTTTTTCTTTAGGTGGAAACTATGCACATGCGGTTTCTTAATCACAGAAGCAAATTGTTTACGAATCAAAATATAAAATGAAAGTCAAGGTTTCTCTTTGCACCTTGAGTCGGACTAATCCTAATTCCTAAAGCTGCAACTACATATTTTATTAAAGAAGAATGAATAACTAGCTGGTATAACAATTGGTTTATATTGAAAGAACTGGTTAACTGATTAGTAGCTAGAGCAGTGTGATTCAAAGTCAAATGGCATTATCCTCCGCTCCTCGCAAAAATAAGGTTACTTGATAAAGATTGAAAAAGAAAAAACTACAGATGATCCTAATTTTTTCTGCTTCAAAGAATTAGTAAAATTTGAAAGATCTAGATCAGTACTAGAAGGCACATTTGGAATTCAAACTGTCCAAGATGCTAGGTGGTGGGGTGCAGAGGAGCCTCTTGCATGTATGTGAGCTGCTGCCGATAACCTGGAATAGCTGCCGCCGATACTGAGGTGGTGGACGGGTGGTTGAGTCCTCTGTACATGTAGAATGCAAGAGGGATCTCCATGTCAGCACCACCACAGATGTAGGTGGCAGTGTCAGCCTCACTATTGTAATTGTGGTTGCTGCTAGTGGTGGTGTTTGGCATCACAGTGGGATCCATGCAACGACCAGGCGATGTGGTCGTTGAGCACTCTCCACCACCGCCAGCTCCTACTACTGCTCCGCCCCCGGCAATGACGGTGCTGCTGGTGGTTGGTGTTGTTGCGGTGCTTGCACTATTTGGCAGAGCTCCACATGTTGGGCAGCGGTTCACAAGCTTCATCAGAAAAGAGAATATACATAAGAAACAGAATAAACTCAGATCAAAATCAAAACTTGAAGCAAAATCGAGATTAAAAATCACGTCTTTTCTAGAAATTGAGGGCCAACCCATAAAGGTTCCATAGAAAAAGGACAGACCTTGTGGCGGTAGGTGGTGCCATCAGGGTCAACAATCCAGCCAGCCTCCTTAGCAAGTTCCCTGAGGACTTCATTAATATCAGCACGAGGAGAGAGATGGTAACCACCATGTCTTCTTAAGCCACTGAAGATTTTGGTAGTGATAGCCCTTCTCTGCCTCTCTCTAAGCTTTGTTTTCTCTTTCTCACTCTCACTTCTTGTTGATGAACCCCCCACCATTCTTGCTCTCTCTCTCTCTCTCTCTCAACTCCTTTTCTTTTATAAAAGAGGGAGTACAGTACAGGTATGTTTATATATGTCTTCTGCATGATAAAGAAGGAAAATTGCATGAGAGAGAGAGAGAGGAGCATGGAAAGTGGTGTGAGAGAGAGGAGTTTAACAAGGACAGGGAGGATGCAAATAATAATAAGAAGCAGAGGTTATTACCATTTACCTTACACCTCACAGCTCTTTCCTTCACTTTCTCTCTCATTGTCATTCTCAGATTTCTTTAAGAAAATGGAAGTATGAGACCCTATCAATCCATTTTTATATACTTTGTACTTGCACTTTTAAGGTAGAGTGGCCTTTTTTAGCCCTTCATAAACACTCGATCGAAATGATCGAGGGCTAAAAATCCCACTTTAGGCCCTCCCACATGATAACTATATTACTTCAGTCTTGGAGAAATCCTCTACTTTTTAACATTAATTACGATTGTTTATTCATTATATTATATTTGTATAATAAACACTTTATTGTTAATTTCATGTGAAATATATTCAATTTTTACAATTGATAATGAAAATTCTATTTTTTATTTTTTTAACAGATATTATTTTTTATTTGTATTATTTATTTTTGAAGCATTCATAACCACTAAAAAAATATTATAAATTATTTGTAACTAATTGGAACCTAAGCAGTTGTAGGAATCACCATTTTGCTTTTCCTGAATTGATATTTAATAAACATCAGTAAAAGAAATGCTCAATTAGCAACTGATAGCTTGTCACCTGCATTCTTCTCATCTACATTTTGGCCACTTGTAAACCAAATTTTATATATGCCCACCTATCAGCTCCTTAAAGCTTTCTGCATTAGGCCAAAACCCTATAGCGTTTGCTACAACGGCGGAAACCTAGACAATAATGGCAAGGTGACAACTATAGACACCCTATGTGGATCAGTTGAAGCTGTGCCCATCTACAGTTTGTAATACACAGAAAGCTGAATCTGATCACTAGCTCCGAAAATCTTCCTCCAAACACGGGTATATGTAACAAGAAACACCAAAAGCAAAGGTGCTAAAATCAATAACCAATGGTTTTGCTCGTAAATGTTATCGGCAATTTATGATTTAAATATCATCTATGACATGTGTATACATCCAATGCCCATCAAAATTCCTTGCTTATGGTCTAATCCGCATTAAAAGTTTCTTCCTTGGTTCCAATCTCACATTGCCCCTGCCAAGAGATCCAGTGCAGCCTGCAAAAACTATACTTTGCATTCTAACATTTTAATTTTGGTTTCTTGTGAACAACAATATTGCCCAGATTACTAAATTCCACACAACCATGTGTTCCTCAGCTACAGCCTGTAACTCAGTTGTTTCCAGAAGAATCATGAAAAACAAAGAGGGGGAATGGGAACCTGATACAAACTTTAAAGGAAGTTATAGTAGCACAATCAGATGTGCAACTTAGACCATATCGTTTTTTGTTAGTGGAAATAAGGGCTCAAATACACTGATTAAATCTTTTCTTATTTCATACCATAAAAAAATTGAAGGACCTTGAATTTATCATCCTGGACACAATTTGATTCCAAAACATGAAAGCACAACTTTCACCATAATCAATCCACTTTACTGGTTGGTTGAATTTGTCGAAATTGCAAATCAAGTAACCACACAATCTCTGATGTATATATATACACACGCGCGCGCTCACTCACATATACAGTTGTTTCACCTTGCAACGGGAAAAATTCTATAGTGGGTAGCACATGCTTCTCTTTTCTCATTTTCCACAATTATTTTTAATGGAAGAAACCATCACGCAAGCAACGAATCTCAGTTGCAGAAACAAAGCATGCCAAATTGCCTACAATCAATCATCCACCTTCCAACCACAGGAAGCCCGCATTAAACCACCAAAAAATAAAACTCCTGAATTACTCTAGTGTGTTGCTCTGAAATCTTCCATTGCTAAGGGTTCCAAAAACGTACAAAGAAACACTGAATGCTACTGAGGCATTTCAAGGTCAGGTCTTGTGTCGAGTACTTCTTGAGTGGATTCATCCGGAAATGCATCAGGATACGTAGCCAAAATTTTGGCCTTCATGCTCCTAAAAAGAGAAACACAACAAAGAGGAACAAGGATCATACTTAAGTTTGGACTCAAAGGACACAAAACATGCACAGAATGAGCGGAAGTCAACAACCATATATTGAAAGAACAACTTGATGGAATAATCAGGCGTACAACCTCTAAATTGTCTCCACTCACTACCAATCTTGGGGCCTGCACATTTTAGATTATGAAGAAGAAATTTCCATTCTTAGCCTAGCCACATCCATTGAATGAGAAAATTGGTGAAAGTCTCACTGTATAATCAATATTTTCATGTAGATAGGGGGTCCCTGCTCGGGCTTAAGCAGACATTTAGTGCAACAGATTTGAGCAACCACTGGAATGTGAATCGAATTCATGATTTTGTCATGCATGGACATCATAACCAGAATCACCAATGCTTTTCAGATAATCTTTACTAATTGATGCACCAAGCACGCAAATTCAGAAGCTTTTTTACATACGATTGCTTCCCCTTATATTTTCTGGACTAGGCAAGTGACTGCATGCCTACATGAGGCTTTTACAATTTATTTTCTGTAGAGACAAGCTTCTGTAATTCAATAAAACTGACTAGTAGTCTCCTAGAATTTCTAAGAATATTGATTATATTATAGATAATTTTTAAAGCAACTTTATATTTAAAAGTCCAAATCATGCAAAAGAAAGAAGAATTAGACATCTCCAAACATAAATTCTAGTCATTTTCTTTTGACTTTCGGATGTTTGTTTTACTTTACGAGTGAAGAGTTAAGCACGATTCCTTTTCTTCTTCCTGTTCATATATTTTGTTTCTCTGTAACTTATTTACTAAACAAGCAGCACCTCTGACCAATGAGGAAGAGAGAAATAGCCTTTGCATGCATAAGTTTTTAAAAATGAAGCATAATTGACAACAACGGTCGAATATAATACCATTAATTGTGCTGAGGGCCATTTGAGTTGTATTAGCTTTCTCATTGTTTAGGACCTGCCCTTGTTTCGTGGATTCATCATAAATCCAAAACAAGAGGCAAAGTATAAGATCCCAGATTAGATAGCCAACAGCTTAATCTATATCAGTATTGAAAGTTCTCATAAAGGCTTGCTGATAGATGAGTTATTGGTAGACCACACAAAGGAATTTTTGGACAATTAATTTCCCAAAGTTATACCATACGAGAAATATTAATAATAAAAACGCCAAGTGCAATAACTAACAAAAATGAAGTAAGACAAGAAAGATTACCTTAGCTTCTGAAAAATGTAATCAAGATCAGACTTCATAGATTTCAACAAACGAGTATTTCGTGAAAAATCACCAGAAACTTCCGCAAAGCAGTGCTCTGAATACTCATTAAAATGAGTCAACACTGCATTGCTATCCTGAAACCTTCCTAATCTGCCATTTAAGGACGATGATCCACCATCAACAGATCAGCTAATACATTAGACCAATAACAAAGATTATCTATGAACATCTTAAACACTGAATAGAATCAAAACAAATGGAACTCGGTAAGAGATTCAATTACACCACTTTAATGCAAAGCCTGGATACTACTAAGCATTGAATTCAAGAGAAGAAACAAATATTTAAAAAGAGAAGAAAGAGAGAGATTGGAAATACATAAGGTGCTGCAATTGCTTGAGGGAATCCAAATCTTGGTCATTGATTAGGGTTTTGAACTCCTTAGATACCTCTTCCGATGCATCTCTTATGGATTGCTTCTCCAATTGCTCCATCTCCGCTCAATCACAACACCACTCAATTCAATGTTTTCAACTACACAGAGAGCTAGTGGAAGAAAATGTAAGCATTTGTTCTTGCATAACATTGTTGGGCTTCTTAATTTTTTATGGATCCATCTTGGGCTCTGGAGGCCCAAACTTGAAATTCAGAACCCCAAGAACTTCTACTTTGTTTTGGGCCTTAACCCAAAAAGCCTTTTTTTTGTTCTTTTGAAATATTGTTTAGTTCATCAATAATTTCAAGGAGGGGGTGTTGGAATTTTAAAATTGAATCCGGGTAAAAGTGAATCAAAAAAAAAAACATTTCAAACACACCGAATCCAATGTTATGAAACAATGGTTACCGCATCAGGAAACAACCACAACATCACTACAACGAAAACATTGCTTTCACATATGGATAACAATAGAACAACAAGCTCCAAAGTTCATAAATTATAACTCTTAATATCTTTAGAATTGAAATATTTTTGTTGGTTTATAACTCTCCGTATTCTGTCCTGACTTTTTTAAATTTATAAAAATTACTAATTTGAAATGTATTACCATCCAACCCATGAACAAATTCTAAAGTTCATAAATTATAACTCTCAGCGTTTTGTCCCCTTTTTTTTAAATTTATAAAAATAATTAATTTAAAATCTATTACCTTCGAACTTATAATTAAAAATAATTTTTTTAGCAACTGTATAGATTACGTGATATAACTAAAAGTAGTTTTTCTAACAAAATATGCTTTACATGCGGATAAACATAGGCTGATGTGACAATAGGCTATCCGTTTCTTTGCACTGAAAGCCTCGTTTCCCAATTGAACATCATAACAGAATTTGTGATGGAAAAGCTCCCCTTTCATTCAATAAAATCTCAGAATATATACAAGAGATTGTAGACCAAAAAAGGAAAGATCAACAAAGGAAACTAACAAATATTAGCCTAAATGTAAGCCTAGAAATCATCTAAACTATACAAGGAAATAAGCTAAACTATATAAGGAATACATATATACACTGATATCCCCCCTCAAATTGATGCTGGGCGATCCAGAAGCATCAATTTGTTAATAAGAAACTGATGTCGACCGCTAGAAAGAGCCTTAGTAAACACATCTGCAGTCTGATGCTCCGTAGTGATATGTGGTAGAGAAATGACATGGGAATCATATGCCTCACGAATAGAGTGACAATCCACTTCAATATGCTTTGTACGCTCATGAAAAACTGGATTAGCTGTAATCTGAATAGCACTAGTATTATCAGCATGGAGAGGTGTAGGATTAGCTTGACAAAAGCCAAGCTCAGCCAAAAGTCCTCGAAGCCAAAGGATTTCTGAACAAGCAGAGGACATAGCTCGATATTCAGACTCAGTGGAGGACTTAGATACACGATCTTGCTTCTTGCTTTTCCAAGAAATCAGTGATGAACCAAGAAACATGCACCAACCAGTAATGGATCGTCGAGTATCCGAGCACCCAGCCCAATCAGCATCACTATAAGCAACAAGACGGATTGGAGAGTCAACTGGGAAAAACAAATCTCGTGTAGAAGTACCATGCAAATAACGGATGATGCGACGGACAGCAGCTAGATGAAGATGCCTGGGTGCTTGCATAAATTGACTAACCTGTTGAACAGCAAAAGAAATGTCTGGACGAGTAATAGTCAGATAGTTTAGGCTGCCAACGAGACGCCTATACAAAGAAGGATCAGAAAGAAAATCACCCTCATCACGACAATATTTAACATTCACTTCCAAAGGAGTATGAACAGGACGACCATCCTGAAGACCAGCCAAAGAAATCAGCTCTTGAGTATACTTATGTTGATGCAAAAAAATACCAGCCTTGGTAGAACACACTTCAAGGCCCAAAAAATAGTGTAAAGGACCCAAATCTTTCATATGAAAGGCACCTTGAAGACGCTCCTGAAGCTGTGAAATCAAGTCAGAATCATCCCCAGTAATAACAATGTCATCAACATATACCAAAAGCAAGACAATTCCCTTAGAAGATTTGCACAGGAACAAGGAAGAATCATACTGACTCTGAACAAAAGAGAAACTAAGAAGAGCAGCACGAAATTTATTAAACCATGCCCGAGGAGCCTGTTTCAAACCATATAGTGACCTCTTTAACTTACAGACATCTGAAGAGGGAGTAGAAAATAATCCAGAGGGTGGCGTCATGTATACATCTTCCTGAAGATCTCCATGCAAAAAAGCATTTTTCACATCCATCTGTCGTAAGGGCCATCCCTTTGAAGCAGAAATAGCAAGAATGAGTCGCACAGTTGTCATCTTGGCAACAGGAGCAAATGTCTCCTCATAGTCTAGTCCATACTCTTGCCTATTACCGAGAGCGACCAACCTTGCTTTATAGCGGTCAAGTGAGCCATCAGATCTTAGTTTAATTGAGTATACCCATTTACAACCAATGGGCTTAATTCCAGCAGGACAAGGAATAAGATCCCATGTATGATTCTCCTGAAGAGCCTGGAGTTCTTCTTGCATGGCTTTGACCCAACATGCTTGTTTAGCTGCCTGAGAATAAGAAGTAGGAACTATAGCATGAGATAACGTGGCAGAGAAACCATACCTATCTGGAGGCCGACGAACACGAGTGCTTCTTCTAGTGGTCACTGAAGATGGCAACGGATCAGGGTCGGGAAGATCATGTGATGATGGAGGGGGCTGACGTCGCTGATAGACCATTCCCGGCTGAAAACGTTCAATGGGGCGAGAGATGCCATCAAAGTGAGGTAGAAGAACACATTCCGAAGGAGAAACATGTTGTTGAAAATAGTACTCATGTTCAAAGAAAATCACATTTCTAGAAATACGCATGCGATTAGCTACAGCATCATAGCATAGAAATCCCTTGTGAGCAGTACTATAGCCCATAAAAGCACACCGAACAGATTGAGCTAGAAGCTTGTGACGCTCATGAGAAGGCAAGTGAACAAAACAAACACAACCAAATGTGCGCAACGTATGATAATCAGGGTGCATACGAAATAGACGATAATAAGGAGAATCAAAATTCAACTGCTGAGAAGGAAGACGATTAATTAAATAGACTGCAGTAGCCAAAGCTTCCACCCAAAATTTAGATGGAGCTGAAGACTGCAGAAGCAATGTGCGAACCATATCTAACAAGTGACGGTTCTTTCGCTCAGCCAATCCATTCTGTTGAGGAGTATAAGGACATGATCGCTGAGATATAATACCTTTTTGTTGCAAGAAACCCTGAAATTCATGTGATATATATTCCCCACCATTATCTGATCGTAAAACTCTTATGCAGGTAAAAAATTGCGTCTCAACATAAGCCACAAAAGCGCGAAATGCAGTTAGCACCTCAGCTTTGGAATGCAAAAAATATATCCAAGTGAAACGGCTGTAGTCATCAATGAACGTAACAAAATACTTATGCTGCCCATGTGAAATTACAGGAGTAATACCCCAAACATCACTATGTATAACTGCAAAACAAGTATCAGCACGACTACCACAAGCTGGAAAAGGCAATGTTTTACTTTTTCCCAATTTACAAGTAGAACAATCAAGAGATAATATATGATCAGAAGACTGAACTTTATTCCCAAGAAAACCACGTTCCATTAACTTATTCAAAAAAACATTGTTCGGATGGCCTAACCGTTTATGCCAAACTTCAACCTTATTGTTAACAACATTAGAAACTAAAGACAAAGTACTAGGAACAGTAAACTGCAATGGAAACAATCTGCCCACTTTAGGCCCCCTCGCGATCACCTTCCCCGACACCTGATCCTGCACAAGACAACCACCACGAGAGAAGTTTACATTACAGTTATTTTCCACCATTTGACCAACCGAAATCAAATTAGTAGACAATTCAGGAGAAACAAACACATTACGAAAAGAAGGTCCAATATCACCAATGGCAGTAATGGAAAGGTCATTTCCATTAGCAATCTGAATATTTTGTGTGCCAGTATATTTTCGAAGATTTTGTAACAGATGAGAAGACCCAGTCATATGATTAGATGCACCAGAATCAACAAGCCAAGGAGAAGAAACATTTTTACCTTGCCCCTGAAGATTAAAAGCAGAGAATGCTGATAAAATCATCTGTTGTACCATTTCTGGAGTAACAGTAGACTGATTCATGGTAGGTATAGCATTGGGAGATGGAGTAGTTGGTGGAAAATCGCAGCTACTGGCTGAAACTGCAGCTTGTAAACCTCGAATTCGACGATTTTCTGGACGAGTAGGACAATTCTTTATAATGTGTCCAGTCTGCTTACAATAATTGCAGAATTTCTTACTGCAATTACGAGCAATATGCCCATACTCCTTGCAACTAAAGCACTGCACCTGTCCTTTTCCACGGTTCTTTCCTTGAGCAGTATAAGCAACATTGACAATTTCAGATGACTCCATAGATGCACCAATAACAGCCTGTGTAGCCAACCTCTGCTCCTCACGCAATAATTCCCCAAAACACACATCCAATGATGGAACCGGATTTCTATTCAGCAATCCAGCTCGAGTAACTTCAAATTCTGGCCTTAATTTCATCAAGAACTGATCACGCCGACTGTCTTCATGAATTGCTTTAAGACTGGTTAAAACCTCTCTAGGAACCTTTGCATAAATAATGCCAGAATACTCGCTCCATAAATTCAGAAATCCAGAATAATACTGCTCAATAGAAAGATTACCTTGACTGAAGTTGCTAAGCTCAAGTTCTAATTGAAATCGACGTGCTGTATTATCTTGATGATATATTCTCCTAAGATAATCCCACATCTCTTTGGCAGTAGTAAAAGAACGCAAATTATTCACCATATGAGCTTCAATAGAACCAATGATCCAAGAAGCAACCCTAGCATCTTTTGTCTCCCAATCATTTCGTCCTGTCCCATCTGCTGGAGCAGGTGAAGACCCGTCAATGTGTCCCCAAAGCTCCTTTTCCTTCAAGAACATTCTGAACTGAAACTCCCATGCAGCATAATTCTTTCCTGTGAATCTAATACCCAAAATCTCGGAAGAAGACATATTGTGAAAGCAAAATAAAATGACTGACCCAAGAAAAATTTCAAGTTAACTAACCAAAACCAGAAGCAGCAACCAAAATAAGTGAACGAACCAAAATCAGAAACAGGAACCCTAACCAAAACCAGAAGCAAATGCACTGTCCACCCTCCTAACAAGATCAGACGGCCAAATCAACACCGTAGAACCACCGGAAAGAGGGTTGCGACGCTGGAGGTGAAATCGGAGGACCACCGGACGCTGGACGCTCCTCCACGCGCCGGCGCGTGAAGACGGAGCGGATTCTTGTGGTGGCGCGTGAGGGCCACTCGCCGGCCTGATGGTCGCCGGATTTTGTGGAGAGGCCGGAAAAGTCCCTGCGCTTCCTTCCTGATGGGCGGTGAGATCCCGGCAGTCACAAAAAACAGTGACCCAAAGAAAACCAAAATCCAGAATTTACCGCTCAAAACAGGCAAACCAGCTCTGATACCATAACAGAATTTGTGATGGAAAAGCTCCCCTTTCATTCAATAAAATCTCAGAATATATACAAGAGATTGTAGACCAAAAAAGGAAAGATCAACAAAGGAAACTAACAAATATTAGCCTAAATGTAAGCCTAGAAATCATCTAAACTATACAAGGAAATAAGCTAAACTATATAAGGAATACATATATACACTGATACATCAAAACATTTAATTTCAATCTTTAATAGAACATTCGGTTATATGGCAAAGTATTTTGGGACGCTACTGTACTGGTCATAATAAATAGAAAAAAGAAAAAATGTATATGGATTGGGATTTGAACCCGACGTGAATCGAACAGGCAACCTTTTGATCTGAGCCAGACACGCTACCATTGCACCACGGATCCATGTTTGCCTTGTATGTAATATAATAATATCAAAATATTATATTATTGGATGCCTTTTAAACCGGGACAATTATTTAAATAATTAATTATTAAATTGGGATTGATGGGAAAAAATTTACCAAAATGGAGTGGTTGGGAGATGCGGAGGGGACAGATTTCTGCCAAACCTGAAACCGCTGGTCAGACCACCCTATTTGTCCCCTTCGCGTCTCCCAACCACCCCATTTTGATAAAATTTTTCCCATCAACCCCATTTTTGTAAATAATTTTTAATAAAACCCCATTTTAAAAAATGTCCCTCAGAAAACAAGGAAATTAAATTTAATTAATTAAAAATGCCAGTCAAAAGCGACAACTGCTATCTTTAATAAAACAGCCATACTTAACAGATCATCATACCCTATCTGCTACACACTTTCCTTCCGAAAACATCGTTCTTTATATTTATTACCCATCTCTTCAAAACCTAACCTCAAACCGGATTATCATCCCTTTTATATAATTCATTATATATATATTCAAAATTTATTTATCTAATTAATTTGGATTTTTAAACATTAAAAATGCTTTATATCTAAAACTCGAACTTCATTCAATCATCCTTTAGGTAAATAGGTGTGTATCTTTACTAATTTAATTAATAATGATTAAAAATTAACTTCTCGTATTTAAAAATGAAATATATTTTCAAAGCTCTAAGATTTTATCATTAACGAGAAAAACATGAATTTACATAGATTTACTTAAAATTATAATCTTACAATCCAATCCAAAATTTGGCATTTACCCAATCAGGTAACGTAGAAAAATACAAGAGACCCAGTTAGGGATGAGCATGGACAGATTAATCGATCCATTAGCAAAAAAATTAACCAGCCTATATATATCGATTTTTTTAAATGACTAACCATTAACCAGTCCATATATATCGCTTTTTTCAAATGACTAACCATTAACCAATTCATTGCAATCAGTTAACCAGTCCATCGGTTTCGATTTTTTGGACTGTTTAACAAATTTTTTCGGTTAACCACTACAATTATAAAATACAATTAAAAATTTAAATTATCAAAATACTTAAAAATAAAAATTGAATAACATACTTAATTCAACATATTGTTCAAACAACTTGTTCAATTAAGTATACTTTATTCAAATTTTTCAAATTGTATTCATTTATGTATTTGTATTTTAAATAGTAATCACCCATTAGCATTTATGAACCAAATTAGGAATTAAGTAGATACAAAATATTATACTATTGGATAAAAAAATTGTAGAAAAATGATTACTGATTGTATTATTATTTACCTGATACATGAAAAACTCTAAATCTATATAAAAATTTTCCTATCAATATTTTTATTTTTTTATCTTTATTTTTGGTATAATTATTGTTCCTTAAACTTATTTATATATTATATTTTTTTAAATAAGCTTTTAAGTTAAATTAGTGATCCCAGCTAAAAAAAAGTTAAATTAATGATATAATTGATAAAACTATATCACGAATTTGCCGGTACAATTAATGAGAAAGTTGTGATGGCCTATATCATTTTGTTATTGTAATGGCCCAAATACCAGGCTAGTCGAAAATAGTACTTTCTGACAGTGAATAGTGACCCAGGGTGAATAGTACCTCCTCGAGTCGAAAAATATTTTATTGGACCATTGGAAAGAGCAAGTTAGCTGGAGTGCAAAGATATAATTTGAACTGAAAATAAGGTCAAATGAACCATTAAAAGTCAAAAATAAGAAAAAATTCACGGTTCCAGTTAAAAGGATATTCGGGTTAATCGAGAGCTTATCTCGGATTTTAAAAATAACAAATGATCTTTAAAAATTATCATATTTTTCAAATCTACATTAAATTTGATGTAGAATGATATGGTAATAAAAAAATTAAGGTTACGGTAACTTTGAAAATTGGAATATCGGACTGATAAAAATTAATCAGATCGAAAAATAGTCTCTGAATGACTCAAAAATATTCATGAAATCTAATGAATATATTTTGAGAATTTTAAAAGTATTTTTAAGGATATTTGACCTCAAGAAGTAAGAGAAAACAATGATTTCGGTTTATATAGTAATCGGTCAACTATAATTTGACCAGGGTTTTAAAAATAGCAAATGATCTTCAAAAATTTAAGAAATTTCCAGTTAATACATTTATAAGATGTAAAATCATTTGATAAAAAAAAATTAATTTTTCGGTAATATCGAAAATTTATTAATCGGACTGGTTGGACTGAACCGGACTGAAAACGGACTTTGATTGAGCCGAAATTTTTCATGGAGGCTCAATATATTATTTTAAGAATTATGAAATTAATTTTGAGTGAAATTGTGTTTTGGAAGTGAGAGAACTAATTTTTGGAGGTTTATTGGGCATAAAAAAAAGGGAATTGGGCTTGAGTTAGGCCCAACCAACTTGGTTGGACCAGGCCCAGCCCAATTACGCACTATATAAAGCTTAAAGACCTTCAATTTTCCAGAATCCTCTTCATCCTCCACGATTCTTCTGCTCCTCTCTTTGGCCGAATGGCTTTCCATTATTTTCCTCTTGATTTTCTTCTTTCTTTGCTAATTTCCCACCAAATCAAGCCTTCTCAAGTCAATTTCAGCCTCTTAATTAACTTATGAAGGCCTCAAGAGATAAAATAAGCTGTTGGAAGTGCAAAAAATTAAGAGAGAAAGTTGGTGTCTCAAAAGTGAGGTAGGTGAAATTGGAAGTTTTAATTTAATTTAAAGATTCTAAAAGTTTAATTAGGATATGTATGTTAGGATTATGTGGTTTATTTGAATTTAGGAAGTAAGAATTGATGAATTTTTGGCCTTGGGAATTTTGGCCATAATAGGAAAAATTTGAAGGAAAATATGTAAGATGTGAAGACCAAGGTGTGAAGGATGTGAAATTGAGGTTAGTGGATACTCTATCCCTTAATTTCCATAAATTGTGCATGAGAATTTATGTATGTAAGTATTTGATTTTATGTGATTATGTATGATTAATTGAAAATGATGATATATATTTGTTGTTTAGAGTTTAAATTGATGAATGAAATATTTTTAGATGAAAAAAAAAATTAGTTGGAAGGCAAGAATCCATGTTGGCCGAATTTTTATATGTGTGTATGTGAAGTTATCTTGGTTAAATGGTGAAGAAAATATTGCAAATTGGAAGTAGGAATAATTTTCATGCTAAATTAATTTAATAGGAATTTTTAGAATAAGTTAAATTTTATATTATGTATAGTAAAAATATTGAGTTTTAATGAGAAAAATTGAATTTATGGCATAAACAATCTTAAGATAGTCCAATTAAATAATTGAAATAAAAAGAAAATAAAAAGGAATGGAAAATAAAATAATAAAGTGGAAAAAGGACTTGAATTAAAAGGATTATAAGTTTAGGGGCAAAAGTAAAATATTGTCAAATATTGAAGAACAAATGAGTTTAAATGAATTAAAATTTAATTGAAAAAGAAAATGATAATTGAAATAAGAAATTAGGTATGAAAATAAGTTTAGGGATCAAATTGGAACTTTTCAATAAAGAGGGAATTAGTAGTGTAAAATTTATGAGTAGTGTCAATTTTGTAAATAAAATAAAATAAAAGAATATTTTTGTAATTTACGAGAAATTGAATGACTAAACAGTAAATTAGTCATTTTAAGGACTAAATGATAATTTATCAAGTTTAGGAATTAAATGGTAATTTTACAAGTAAATATTGAATTAATGATAATTAGATACATAATGATATCTTGGTAAATAAATTGATAGAAAAAGGCGTAATCGTAATTTAATAAAAATTGTAAGACTAAATGATAATTTAGTTAATTTAAGAATTAATATGTAAAATAATTAGTAATAAGCAAAATGAAAATAATTATTGAAAATAAATAAGTTTAATAATTAAATATATTTATAAAATTATGCGTATATGTATACGTGTATGTACGTATATGTATAGATGTATGTAGACAAATATGTACGTATATGATATTATAAATGTAAGTAAATATATATGTATATATATGAATGTATGAGCAAGTATGTACTAAATATGATAATAATGAACTAAATGTGTACGTACAAAATATACATGATTATGCTAATAAATTATATGTAGAGGACAAATATAAGAACCATAGTAATGTTAATTAAATACTTAAGGAAATGCAAATTTCAAGGGTAAATAATATAAATGTATATATGGCATAAGTTATAGGGAATAAGACAAATTGGTATACATGAAAACATGAAAGACTTGAATTAAAATAAATTTACATGTAATTAGCGTGGTATTTAATTATGCATAAAGTGATTTGAGTAAGTTATAGTGATTAAATGAATTAAAGAAACTAATGAGTGATAAATAATAAATGAATTAAAACGTGAATAATTAATAATAACATTAAAATTAATATAGAAATAATGTGATAGATTTGGTAAAATGAGCATTTGGGATTATGATTTATATAATACAAGTTAGTAAATTATAGATGAGAAGCATATAAGCAAATAAAACTATAAATAATGATATTACACGAAAGATAGTATTAAATGAAATTAGTGTACAATATAATATATGTTTAATAATGTGTGTATTATGTATGAATATGGTGAACTTTTAGTTATGGCCGAATCAAAGGTAAGAGGAAACTATGAAATCTTTAGTTATTCTAATGTAATTAAGCTTTAAAATGATAATACAAATGAGTATTGATGTCCATAAATTTTTATAGAATTTATGAAAATTAAACGAATATTTTTGGAATAAATTTTAGTTAAGTATTAATTGAAAAATATGAAATTATGATGAACTACTGCATAATTTATTGATTAAAAGGTGAATTATTGCGAAATAATTCACAAACTGTGTAAAGAAGATAGACTGCAAATGTAATGTACTGATACATAAATGACAAGTATTAAAAAGTATTGTAAAAAATGAATAATTGAATAATCAAACAAAAATTTAGTATATGTATGCCCTTAGAAAGAGTCAGGCAGTAAAACCTAGTTCGGGATATAATTGGCTGGCCATAGGGATATATGTACCGCGATGCAAGTCATGACGACTTGCTATGCTATGGATTGGATCTCTGATCACCATGGCTACTCTGTCTCTATTCTCTGCTCTGTGAAAATTGGGCCTCTAGGGGTCATTTCTCTATCTCTGTTGTGGCCCTGTAGGGTCCACATTCCGTGTATCCGGTTTGGAGTTTTCTGCCGGGTCTGTACTAGGGGCATAATGATAAAAAAATATTAAAAGTGTAAAAGAAAATTAAAATTGAAGTTTAAGATGAAAAAGGGCTAAAATGAAAAGAGTTAAAAAGTTTAGGGGTAAAAAGATAATTTTTCTAAAAGATGAATTTAATAAGTAAAAGTGAGATGGAAATAATTAATAAGTGTAAAATGGTAATTTGACCAACTAACTGTGTAAAAAATCAACTTTATAAAGTTAAAGGATTAAAAATGTAATTTTACATGAAAAGTCAAAATAAGGATTAATTGGTAATTTATAAGCCAATTAATAGATTAAAATGAGATAATAAGAGATTAAAGGGCATTTTGGTAATTAAAGGTATAAAAGGGTAAATTTGGAATAAATAGAAAGTTAAAGGACTAAACTGAAAAATTAAGTAAAGTTTTAAATTAAATTGAAAAACATATTTTTTTAATAGTATATTATGCTTATTAAGACTTTTAAATGAATTTAAAATAAATGTTATGGTGTAGTTAAATATGTAAGGGAATATGTATGATATATATATATATGCATGTATATGTATGAATATATATGCATATATGTGCATATATGATATGTATATGTATGCAGGTATGATATGCTATGTATGCATGTACGGTATGTATATGTATGTAAAGTATGTGAATGTATGTATGTATAGGTAGATGAACATATGTATATGCTATTTATGCATGCACATCGAATGAATGTACGTATGAGTAAATTCATACAAGTGTGTATGTGTGTTTCTGTGATTTATTATGGAAAGTTTGGGATACGTATCCACCACTAAGCATTTCGATGCTCAGCGTGTAGTTTGTTGACTTCGCGCAGGTTATGAAGACAATAGGATTTCATGGCTGGTATTGCAGGAGTAGTCAAGTTTAAAAAAAAGAATAAGATAGGAATTAGTTTTGGCATGTATATGTAGGTACGAAAAAAATATAGTTACTATGCAAGTATATGTTTATAGTATAAGAAATTTATTTGTTAATTATTGAGACGCAGATATGCGGTTAATGATTATATATTAAGTATCTATGTACAAGTATGTTTATCGGTATTGTTAGAAAAAAAATTTCACTGTTTCATGTATGGTTTGACATCCGATTACCGTGTACACTGTACGACAATATAAGGGTGTTACAGTTATTTATATAGTTAAGCAACAATCGTATATCTATGGAATGAGGTAATCAAGACAGTAGTTTTTGCAAAGAAAATCATAGATGTTATAACGCCCCAAATATGAGTCGACTGAAAATATTTTCTAACTCATTAATAATATTTTAATTTAGGCGAGCAATGGATAAATTATCCAATAGTAATTATAAAAATATACTGTTTTTTATAATAGCTCAAGTAATTTTCACCTCAACAAATAGTTTTTTGAATGAAATTAGATTTAAATTCATTTTTTACACTGCATCATAGTCACTAGTTTTATAATATTAGACTATTAGCATACTATTAGCATATATTTGATCTTGTAGATACGAGAGATATATGTTAAGTTTCTTTAATTATAAATTAATTATTAAGATTCAAGCCAAAAAATTAATTATTAAGATTGAAATAAATTTAATTATATTTTCTTTACACTATTTATGCATTTTTTGAAATGAGAATGATCAATTTTGTGTATTGTTAGGCTAAGATATACTTAGGACTAGAAATTGATTAGAAATTTTATTAAAATAAATGTAATTATTTGTAACGAGGTGAAAATTGGTAGGTATTTAGTGATATATAATTTCAATTTGACATAACTATATCAAGCAACCAAATGAATGATAATCAATTTGGAAAAGACTTTGCCTAATTTAGAGAAAGATCATTTGGGTATTGCATTACAATTTTTCTTGCTTTTTTTTATTTTATTGTGGTTGTACTGCTAGAGGCGGAACTAGATTTAGCAATTAAAATTAACTAAAGTGTATAATATATACCCTTACTCTATTAATTAATTGAAGATATTGGAGCAAGGGTATATAATTTATAATATTTCTTTTAATTATTTGTTATTGAATTTTTTAATAATAAAAAATTATAAATCATATAATTTTTTTTCAATGTAAACTAGTATAACAGTAATACATTTTCTTGAAGAGTCGCAAGTACTCTTAGAAATATGAATTTTTACCTAAACTTGTTGCAATATATATGTAACGCCCCAAAAACTCAGATCAATTAAATTTGGTAAATAGTACATTTTGGTACTAGTTTGCAAGGGTTAATTATTAAGAATCTTATATAAGTTAGTATTGTTTTTGGATTTTAATTTAATAATTGTTAACATATATTATGAAAATTAATATAAATAGATAATAATAATAATAATAATAATAATAATAAAAGGTGAGATTTAAAATGGAATGTGTGGTTAAAATTTAAAAAGAAAGAAAAAAATTAAAAAAAGAGAGGAATCATAGGAGCAGAATCGGGAAGGGGAGGCGGTGCTGCCCGTCATCTAGTCTGGCTGCCGCTGCTCATGACGTCGGCGAGGAGGCGTAGATCGTCGTCGCCGCCACCTACTTCCAGTCCTCCGCTAACGTCATCATCTTCCGGTGGTTCCCTTCCTTTTGATTCGTTCACCACCACCGTAGCTCAAGTTCTCCTCTTTTCCCCTTCCTTCCAGCGATCTTGACGGCGATTGAGGAGACTGACGGCACCGATGGGATCACGAGGCTGAGGCGACTTCTCTGATTGCTATCGTTCCTCCCTACTCGTCGGAAGTAAGGAGATCGGCAATGGTGAGGGAGGGATGTTTAGGATCCGATTTCATTGAACGGCGGCAATCTTTGGGCGCGTGAGCATCGCCTGGAAGTTACTGGTGGCTTGATCTACCAGTAGACGGCTTCGGTACAATTTTGGCAAGTCTCCGACGAAGCTCCGGCGATCGGTCCGACAAGCCTAAAGATGACAAAATGTAGAAAATTACGGAGATAGATGCTAACGGGTATGTGGATATAAACTACACTTTATTTCATTTAAATTGTGAATTTTGACATGAAATTTATATTATACAATTAAGTTAATATAAGGAATAGTATGACATAAATGAGATAATATGATAAGATGATAAATGAACATGAATTAATCATATAATTAAGAAGACATTGCTAAATAAGAGAAGTATGGAGTGGGGACCAAAATTTATCTATTGAAGAATAAATGATTAAGTGACGTTTCTCGTAATTAGCTCAAAATATGTTATATTAAGTAGGGGAACATAATTAAAATAAAGTGAGTATGAATAAATGTACAAAGATGGAATATAACATGAATGTGTAATAATATACTATATTAAAGGAATATGTATAATGTAGTGAAAATTAGAAATGGATTAAAAATAACTCAACAGAATAATGAATTGATATAAAATAACCTTAGGATTAGTAAGAAATGGAAGATTAAGTAAGGAAAAGGGTGAGGCCGAATTATGGATCTTAGCTTATTTTAGTCAAATTTAGTGCTCAATAAGCTATTTAAGTATAATTATGTAATTCCAGCAATGTACTAATAATTTGATAGCTTGAGATGAATTAGACACAAAAATAATGAATACATGTGAAAGTGAATATGAAACATGATGGTTTGTAAAGGATTAAATGTTATGGTAACATCATAAAGATAAATAAATGTATTATAGTGTGATTGAATTAAAAATAATATATGGGTATGGAATATTGAATGAAAAATAAGATTATTCATATAGGAAATTAGTTGATATTAAGGTAAATGAAGAATTAATTAGGGTATATTTATATAAATTACTATTACAAAACATAAGTAGCAATTTAAAAATAAGAAGAAATTTATACTGAAAAATTTAGTATGTGGACCGAATTATATAGTGAGATGTAAGGCTTGAAATAATGTTAAGTATTAGTTGATAGAATATATTATATAATTTCAAAGAACAAAATTTATATAATCTGAGTTTGAATAAACCTTGAATATAATAATTCTTATGGAAACATTAATGCCATAATAGTGTGGAATTAGATATATAATTAAGTAGAGTCTTGAAATAAGTGGGCATAATCTAATAAAATGATGAGTAATAGTAATATGAATTTGGATTGTATAAGAAACAAAATGATAATGGTAGAATAAGGTTAGACCGAATTACGTATATTAGATGGAATTATGGACAATTTGATGATAATTAGTAAATTTTTTTAAATTGATTAATAATTCAAGAAATAAGTATACTATAGTTGAGTGGTGTTTTAATTGTTATTCAAATTTAATGATTTGTCTCAAAATTATATTATGTAACTATACTAAATTATGTGTATTAGTGTAATATATATTAAGTTACATATTATGATGCCAAGTTAAAACACTGGAAACTCAAATGAGTGAAAAACATTAAAATAAAAAGAGAAAGAAACCAAAGTAATTGAATTGGGTATCTTAATGTATTTGGATATTTAATTAGGTATTTATTGGTAAATAGATAAATTTTTATTATAAAGATGACAATAATGTTAATTGAAATGAAACATAGTGAGATGCATCTAATGATGAAATAGTTACATAATGGCAAAAAGAAGAACTTGTGGAACTTAGTAATTTTCATGTGAAATTGGTATATATATATATATATATATATATACGATATGAAATTGGGGAGTGAAATATTTTAAAAGTGTGATATTGTTTAAAGGATAACGGTATATGGATGACGAATGCTCTTGAGAGTGCAATGTGATTAAATATGGTAACAAAAAATGTTATGGGATATGAAATCTTGATAATGCCCTTAGTATATAGCGGATAACCAGGACTTTAGGATAATATGGCTAGCCATTGGGGCAATTATCCCACGAATTTCTGATTCTGTTATTGTTTCTGATATGGATATTGCAACTGTAACATTATGGGACTGATATGAGCCGACACATTCTAATATGATACTGGAGTATAATATCATACCTTAGTGGTATGGTCCCTCCAGCGTATGGAATATTATGTTCCGTTTATCCAGTCTGTTAGTATTCCATTGTTATTTACTAGGGGCAAGGTTATAAATTAGATATGTGAACACAAGGAAAATAATTATCATATTTAAAAGAAATTATAAATGTTCGTAAACAAGAAATAAAGTGAACATAATGAAATTAATAAGGTAACAGGGGAAAAATGATAATCATGGAGGAAACTAGAAATTTGGAATGTGAATTAATAGATGAGAATATCATAATATTAATTGGATCAATAATTAATGAAAAATATAATAGATTGTTAACACAAAAAAAAGGTAATTGTATCACTGATATAGTGGTTAAAGAAATTAAATTGAACCAGTAAGTGAAAAATGTGGTTAGAATAGTGTAGAAGAATAAAATTGTAATTGTGCAAGTAATCAAGGGTAAAAGGGACAAGCAATATGAAGAAAATAGGATACAAAGGAGTAAAACAATTATTTTAACCAATAGGGTAATGCTGTAATTAAAGTAAAGTTTGGGGATTAAATCATAAATTATCGCCCCAAGAGAAATTTATAGGGACTAAAATATAACTTAAGTGAATAAGGTAAGCATAAGTCAACTAGACAAAAATTAAGATTTATTAAGTTAAATTAAGGAAAAGTCAAAATAAGTCAATTCAGTCAATTTAGGAAAAAGTTTAATTTATGAATTAAATTGGAATTTTCCATATAAATGTGAAAATGTCAAAATTTAGTAGGGAAAATAAATACTATGATAAAAAAATTAATTAAATTAAGATAAAAGTTAGTGCAAATAAAAGAAAAATGAATTGGTATTAAGAATAATGGAATATAAAGAAAAACAAACAAATTAAGTGAGAAATAAATATAATTTAAATATGAAAATATAAATTGGCCACAAAGGAGATGATAAAACCTAAACAAGGAGGAAGATAGAAAGAGAAAATCTGAATAAACATAATTAAGTAATGAACGGAATCATAATGTTGTTAAATAAGAAGCATAAAAAGGCTAACTGGTAGATTTGGTCAAGAGAATAAAATTATGGTCTAATGAAAAGGATGATCAATAAGTTTCATAAAAAAAATTTTTAAACGGATGCAATGGTAGTTAAACTAGAAATTATAGGGAAATAGTTAGCCCAACTTTGATTTAATTAGAAGAACGAGGAGCTCAAAAATATTAGCAGAATGCAATAAAATAAATTATCGATTAATTTTCATGAAAAGAAATTGTAAATAATGAAGAACTAAAGTTTGAGTGATAAGCATTCTGCAACTTAATTAATTTGAGATAATCTATGGTAATGACAATAGATAATTATGATTTAATAATTCTATGAAAGTAATCGGTCATATTAAGAGGTAATTAAGAACTAAGGCAATTACGGGAAATACACAAGCGAAAGTATAAAGTTACATGGAAGATTAGAATTTAAAGTTAATCAATATAAATAGCATTTTTCAAAATATATAAGAGAAGAAAATTGGAAATTATACTAATAAAAATAATATAAGATAAAATATGTGCTAATGAAATTTATTGTAGTTGCATCCACCACTAGGCAACATTGTTGCTTAGCGTGCGGTTTGTTGACTGCACGCAGGAACAGGAGAAATCGGGATATGAAGATGATAGATATGAGGGCATGTACATAAAGTCATTGGGATCGCGTAAACCGTGAAGGTGATGTTAGAATTAATGTCCGGTACTCTATATTTTCAATTATTATTGTATTAGTAAATAATTTGGACTATTATACTTGTGTATATCTTACTAGTATCTCTATATAGTGTAAGGATATATGGTTAAGAGTAGGGTGTTAAAATTAATGGTATCAGAGCTCGGTTTAGGCGATCCTAAGATCGGAGTATGTATGTAAGCGAAGAAATTAGTACAAGTAATTTATGTACATGCCATATGGAATGAGTGAATTCGAAAGGGCAAGTTTGTTGTTATCTGTTTCCTCAGGTAATTTGGATATAAATAAGTAAGTTGGTGATTGAGGACCTGAGTTAGATTCTTAGTTACCTCGATAGTTATGAGATAACTCTTCTGGGTGATTACATTAACCCAGCTAGTATACACTGCCACTAATATTTTGCATCAGTCATCCATGTGTACATTTGTGTTTTTGTCCATGCATAGACATACGATATACATACATACGGTTTAGTCATGTGGCCACATGCTTCATAGTCTACATATGCATTTGTTATTGCATAGTCATACAATTATGTGCTTCGTATTCGGTTTTGTTAGCGGCAATTTTGTTATACTAGTAAAGGGTTATAGTTGAAACCCAGTATAGATATCGTCAGTTACGTTGAATAAAGGTCTCATTGAGATAAAATAGATGTTTGATTTCTATTAGTTATTAAATCATTCAAGAATAGACAGTAAATATGGATCGTTTGTTAATAAGGAGTCTATGTACGAAAATCAAATATCATAGTTGAACAATGAAGATCAGGATAACCAAGTGTTTAAAGGAGCCATGTGGTTAAGTGATAAAGGGGTTGAAAAGGAGTTATAAAAGATCAGTTATCATTAGACAGAAGACCTGTTAATTGATGAAAAATTGCTTATATTTCGAGTCGATGAAATAATCAATTAAGGAACGAAAATATGCTCTATTATAGTGTTTTGAACATATCATGACGTGGGGAAATATGAGTAGTAGTAACTACAATTTTGCTATTCAGATAAATTTCGAGGATGAAATTTTATTTAGTAGGGGAGAACTGTAATGCCCCAAAAACTCGGATCGATTAAATTTGGTAAATAGTACCTTTTGGTACTAGTTTGCAAGGGTTAATTATTAAGAATCTGATATAAGTTAGTATTGCTTTTGGGTTTTAATTTAATAATTGTTAACATATATTATGAAAATCAATATAAATATATAATAATAATAATAATAATAATATTAATATTAATATTAATAAAAGGTGAGATTTAAAAAGGAATGTGTGGTTAAAATTTAAAAAGAAAGAAAGAAATTAAAAAAAAAGAGAGAGGAATTGTTAGAGCAGAATCGGGAAGGGGAGACGGTGCTGCCCGTCGTCTGGTATGGCCGCCGCTGCTCACGATGCCGATGAGGACGCATAGATCATCACCGTCGCCACCGTTTTCCAGTCCTTCGCTAACGTCATTGTCTTCCGATGGTTCCCTTCCTTCCAATTCATTCACCACCACCGTAGCTCAAGCTCTCCTCTTTTCCCCTTCCCTCCAACGATCTTGATGGCGATTGAGGAGACTGATGGCACCGGGGGGATCACAAGGCTGAGGCAACTTCTCCAGTTGCTACCACTCCTCCACTCCTGCCGGAAGTAAGGAGATCGACGAAGGTGAGGGAGGGATGTTTAGGCTGCGATTTCTTTGAACGGCGACAGTCTTTGGGCACGTGAGCATCGCCTGGAAGTTACCGATGGATTGATCTACCAGAAGATTGCTTCGGTGAAATTCCGACGAGTCTCCGGTGAAGCTCCGATGACCGGTCCGGCGAGCCCAAGGATGACAAAATGTAGAAAAATGCAAAGATCGATGCTAACGGGCATGTGGATACAAACTACACCTTATTTAATTTAAATTGTGAATTTTGACATGAAATTTATATTATACAATTAAGTTAATATAAGGAATAGTATGACATAAATAAGATTATATGATAAGATGATGAATGAACATGAATTAATCATATAATTAAGAAGACATTGCTAAATAAGAGAAGTATGGAGAGGGGATCGAAATTTATCTATTGAAGAATAAATGATTAAGTGATGTTGCTCGTAATTAGCTCAAAATATGTTATATTAAGTAGGGGAACATAATTAAAATAAAGTGAGTATGAATAAATGTACAAAGATGGAAATTAACATGAATGTGTAATAATATACTATATTAAAGGAATATGTATAATGTAGTGAAAATTAGAAATGGATTAAAAATAACTCAATAGAATAATGAATTGATATAAAATAACCTTAGGGTTAGTAAGAAATGGAAGATTAAGTAAGGAAAAGGGTGAGGCCGAATTATGGATCTTAGTTTATTTTAATCAAATTTAGTGCTCAATAAGCTATTTAAGTATAATTATGTAATTCCAGCAATGTGGTAATAATTTGAGAGCTTGAGATGAATTAGACACAAAAATAATGAGTACATGTGAAAGTGAATATGAAACATGATGGTTTTGATATTAAGGTAAATTAAGAATTAATTAGGGTATATTTATATAAATTAATATTACAAAACATAAGTAGCAATTTAAAAATAAGAAGAAATTTATACTGAAAAATTTAGTATGTGAGCCGAATTATATAGTGAGATGTAAGACTTGAAATAATGTTAAGTATTAGTTGATAGAATATATTATATAATTTCAAAGAACAAAGTTTATATAATCTGAGATTGAATAAACCTTGAATATAATAATTCTTATGGAAATATTAATGCCATAATAGTGTGAAATTAGATAAATAATTAAGGAGAGTCTTGAAATAAGTTGGCATAATCTAATAAAATGATGAATAATAGTAATATGAATTTGGATTGTATAAGAAACAAAGCGATAATGGTAGAATAAGGTTAGACGGAATTACGTATATTAGATGGAATTATAGACAATTTGATGATAATTAGTAAATTCTTTTAAATTGATTAATAATTCAAGAAATAAGTATACTATAGTTGAGTGGTGTTTTAATTGTTATTCAAATTTAATTGATTTGTCTGAAAATTATATTATGTAACTATACTAAATTATGTGTATTAGTGTAATATATATTAAGTTACATATTATGATGCCAAGTTAAAACACTGGAAACTCAAATGAGTGAAAAACATTAAAATAAAAAGAGAAAGAAACCAAAGTAACTGAATTGGGTATCTTAATGTATTTGGATATTTAATTAAGTATTTATTGGTAAATAGATAAATTTTTAATATAAAGATGACAATAATGTTAATTCGAATGAAACATAGTGAGATGACTCTAACGATGAAATAGTTACATAATGGCAAAAAGAAGAACTTGTAGAACTTAGTAATTTTCATGTGAAATTGGTGTGTGTATATATATATATATATATATACAGATACGATATGAAATTGGGGAGTGAAATATTTTGAAAGTGTGATATTATTTAATGGCTAACAGTATATGGATAACGAATGCTCTTGAGAGTGCAATGTGATTAAATATGGTAACAAAAAATGTTATGGGATATGAAATCTTGATAATGCCCTTAGTATATAGCGGGTAACCAGGACTTTAGGATAGTATGGCTAGCCATAGGGGCAATTACCCCACGAATTTCTGATTCTGTTATTGTTTCTGATATGGGTATTGCAACTGTAACATTATGGGACTGATATGAGCCGACACATTCTAATATGATACTGGAGTATAATATCATACCTTAGTGGTATGTTCCCTCCAGCGTATGAAATATTCTGTTTCGTTTATCCAGTCTGTTAGTATTCCATTATTATTTACTAGGGGCAAGGTTATAAATTAGATATGTGAACACAAGGAAAATAATTATCATATTTAAAAGAAATTATAAATGTTCGTAAACAAGAAATAAAGTGAACATAATGAAATTAATAAGGTAATGGGGGCAAAATGATAATCATGGAGGAAACGAGAAATTTGGAATGTGAATTAAGAGATGAGAATATCATAATATTAATTGGATCAATAATTAATGAAAAATATAATAGATTGTTAACACGACAAAAAGGTAATTGTATCACTGATATAGTGGTTAAAGAAATTAAATTGAACCAGTAAGTGAAAAATGTGGTTAGAATAGTGTAGAAGAATAAAATTGTAATTGTGCAAGTAATCAAGGGTAAAAGGGACAAGCGATATGAAGAAAATAGGATACAAAGGAGTAAAATAATTATTTTAACCAATAGGGTAATGTTGTAATTAAATTAAAGTTTGGGGATTAAATCATAAATTATCGCCCCAAGAGAAATTTATAGGGACTAAAATATAACTTAAGTGAATAAGGTAAGCATAAGTCAACTAGACAAAAATTAAGATTTATTAAGTTAAATTAAGGAAAAGTCAAAATAAGTCAATTCAGTCAATTTAGGAAAAAGTTTAATTTATGAATTAAATTGGAATTTTCCATATAAATGTGAAAATGTCAAAATTTAGTAGGGAAAATAAATACTATGATAAAAAAAATTAATTAAATTAAGATAAAAGTTAGTGCAAATAAAAGAAAAATGAATTGGTATTAAGAATAATGGAATATAAAGAAAAACAAACAAATTAAGTGAGAAATAAATATAATTTAAATATGAAAATATAAATTGGCCACAAAGGAGATGATAAAACCTAAACAAGGAGGAAGATAGAAAGAGAAAATCTGAATAAACATAATTAAGTAATGAACGGAATCATAATGTTGTTAAATAAGAAGCATAAAAAGGCTAACTGGTAGATTTGGTCAAGAGAATAAAATTATGGTCTAATGAAAAGGATGATCAATAAGTTTCATAAAAAAATTTTTAAACGGATGCAATGGTAGTTAAACTAGAAATTATAGGGAAATAGTTAGCCCAACTTTGATTTAATTAGAAGAACGAGGAGCTCAAAAATATTAGCAGAATGCAATAAAATAAATTATCGATTAATTTTCATGAAAAGAAATTGTAAATAATGAAGAACTAAAGTTTGAGTGATAAGCATTCTGCAACTTAATTAATTTGAGATAAGCTATGATAATGACAATAGATAATTATGATTTAATAATTCTATGAAAGTAATCGATCAAATTAAGAGGTAATTAAGAACTAAGGCAATTACGGGAAATACACAAGCGAAAGTATAAAGTTACATGGAAGATTAGAATTTAAAGTTAATCAATATAAATAGCATTTTTCAAAATATATAAGAGAATAAAATTGGAAATTATACTAATAAAAATAATATAAGATAAAATATGTGCTAATGAAATTTATTGTAGTTGCATCCACCACTAGGCAACATTGTTGCTTAGCGTGCGGTTTGTTGACTGCATGCAGGAACAGGAGAAATCGGGATATGAAGATGATAGATATGAGGGCATGTACATAAAGTCATTGGGATCGCATAAACCGTGAAGGTGATGTTAGAATTAATGTCCGGTACTCTATATTTTCAATTATTATTGTATTAGTAAATAATTTTGGACTATTATACTTGTGTATATCTTACTAGTATCTCTATATGGTGTAAGGATATATGGTTAAGAGTAGGGTGTTACAATTAATGGTATCAGAGCTCGGTTTAGGCGATCCTAAGATCGATGTATGTATGTAAGCGAAGAAATTAGTATAAGTAATTTATGTACATGCCATATGGAATGAGTGAATTCGAAAGGGCAAGTTTGTTGTTATCTGTTTCCTCAGGTAATTTGGGTATAAATAAGTAAGTTGGTGATTGAGGACCAGAGTTAGATTCTTAGTTACCTCAATAGTTATGAGATAACTCTTCTGGGTGATTACATTAACCCAGCTAGTATACACTATCACTAATATTTTGCATCAGTCATCCATGTGTACATTTGTGTTTTTGTCCATGCATAGACATATGATATACATACATACGGTTTAGTCATGTGGCCACATGCTTCATAGTCTACATATGCATTTGTTATTGCATAGTCATACAATTACGTGCTTCGTATTCAGTTTTGTTAGCGGCAGTTTTGTTATACTAGTAAAAGGTTATAGTTAAAACCCAACATAGATATCGTCAGTTACGTTGAATAAAGGTCTCATTGAGATAAAAGAGATGTTTGATTTCTATTAGTCATTGAGATAAACATGGATCTTTTGTTAATAAGGAGTCTATGCACGGAAATCAAATATCAGAGTTGAACAACGGAGATCAGGATAACTAAGAGTTTAGAGGAGCTATGTGGTTAAGTGATAAAGGGGTTGAAAAGGAGTCATAAAAGATCAATTATCATTAGACAGAACACCTGTTAATTGATAAAAAATTGTTTATATTTCGAGCCGATTAAATAATCAATTAAGGAACGAAAATATGCTCTATTATAGTGTTTTGAACATATCATGACGTGGGAAAATATGAGTAGTAGTAACTACAATTTTGCTATTCAGATAATATTCGAGGATGAAATTTTATTTAATGGGGGAGAACTGTAATGCCCCAAAAACTCGGATCGATTAAATTTGGTAAATAGTACCTTTTGGTACTAGTTTGCAAGGGTTAATTATTAACAATCTGATATAATATTGCTTTCGGGTTTTAATTTAATAATTGTTAACATATATTATGAAAATTAATATAAATAGATAATAATAATAATAATAATAATAATAATAATAATAATAATAATAAAAGGTGAGATTTAAAAAGGAATGCGTGGTTAAAATTTAAAAAGAAAGAAAGAAATTAAAAAAAAGAGAGAGGAATCGTTGGAACAGAATCGGGAAGGGGAGGCGGTGCTACCCGTTGTCTGGTCTGGGCGTCGCTGCTCACGACACCGGCGAGGAGGTGTAGATCGTCGCCACCGCCATCATCTTCCAGTCCTCCGCTAACGTCGTCATCTTCCAGTGGTTCCCTTCCTTCCAATTCATTCACCACCACCGTAGCTCAAGCTCTCCTCTTTTCCCTTTTCTTCTGGTGATCTTGACTGCAATTGAGGAGACTGACGGCACCGGTGGAATCGCGAGGCTGAGGCAACTTCTCCGATTGCTACCGCTCCTCCCCACTCGTCGGAAGTAAAGAGATCGATGATGGTGATGGAGAGATGTTTAGGCTCCAATTTCGTTGAACGGTGGCAGTCTTTGGGCATGTGAGCATCGCTTGGAAGTTACCGGTGGCTTGATCTACCAGTAGACGGCTTCGATGCAATTTCGACGAGTCTCCAGCGAAGCTCTGGTAATCGGTCCGGTGAGCCCAAGGATGACAAAATGTAAAAAAATGTGGAGATTGATGCCAACGGGTATGTGGATACAAATTACACCTTATTTCATTTAAATTGTGAATTTTGACGTGAAATTTATATTATACAATTAAGTTAATATAAGGAATAGTATGACATAAATAAGATTATATGATAAGATGATGAATGAACATGAAATAATCATATAATTAAGAAGACATTGCAAAATAAGAGAAGTATGGAGTAGGGACCGAAATTTATCTATTGAAGAATAAATGATTAAATGATGTTGCTCGTAATTAGCTCAAAATATGTTATATTAAGTAGGGGAACATAATTAAAATAAAGTGAGTATGAATAAATGTACAAAGATTGAAATTAACATGAATGTGTAATAATATACTATATTAAAGGAATATGTATAATGTAGTGAAAATTAGAAATGGATTAAAAATAACTCAATAGAATAATGAATTGATATAAAATAACCTTAGGGTTAGTAAGAAATGGAAGATTAAGTAAGGAATAGGGTGAGGCCGAATTATGGATCTTAGTTTATTTTAGTCAAATTTAGTGCTCAATAAGCTATTTAAGTATAATTAAGTAATTCCACCAATGTGGTAATAATTTGATAGCTTGAGATGAATTAGACACAAAAATAATGAATACATGTGAAAGTGAATATGAAACATGATGGTTTGTAAAGGATTAAATGTTATGGTAACATCATAGAGATAAATAAATGTACTATGGTGTGATTGAATTAAAAATAATATATGGGTATGGAATATTGAATGAAAAATAAGATTATTCATATAGGAAATTAGTTGATATTAAGGTAAATGAAGAATTAATTAGGGTATATTTATATAAATTAATATTACAAAACATAATTTGCAATTTAAAAATAAGAAGAAATTTATATTGAAAAATTTAGTATGTGGGCCGAATTATATAGTGAGATGTAAGGCTTGAAATAATGTTAAGTATTAGTTGATAGAATATATTATATAATTTCAAAGAACAAAATTTATATAATCTGAGTTTGAATAAACCTTGAATATAATAATTCTTGTGGAAACATTAATGCCATAATAGTGTGGAATTAGATATATAATTAAGGCGAGTCTTGAAATAAGTTGGCATAATCTAATAAAATGATGAATAATAGTAATATAAATTTGGATTGTATAAGAAACAAAGCGATAATGGTAGAATAAGGTTAGACCGAATTACGTATATTAGATGGAATTATGGACAATTTGATGATAATTAGTAAATTCTTTTAAAGTGATTAATAATTCAAGAAATAAGTATACTATAGTTGAGTGGTGTTTTAATTGTTATTCAAATTTAATGATTTGTCTCAAAATTATATTATGTAACTATACTAAATTATGTGTATTAGTGTAATATATATTAAGTTACATATTATGATGCCAAGTTAAAACACTGGAAACTCAAATGAGTGAAAAACATTAAAATAAAAAGAGAAAGAAACCAAAGTAACCAAATTGGGTATCTTAATGTATTTGGATATTTAATTAGGTATTTATTGATAAATAGATAAATTTTTAATATAAAGATGACAATAATGTTAATTCCAATGAAACATAGTGAGATGCATCTAACGATGAAATAGTTACATAATGGCAAAAAGAAGAACTTGTGGAACTTAGTAATTTTCATGTGAAATTGGTATATATACATATACGATATGAAATTGGGGAGTGAAATATTTTAAAAGTGTGATATTATTTAATGGCTAACGGTATATGGATAACGAATGCTCTTAAGAGTGCAATGTGATTAAATATGGTAACAAAAAATGTTATGGGATATGAAATCTTGATAATGTCCTTAGTATATAGCAGGTAACCGGGATTTTAGGATAGTATGGCTAGCCATATGGGCAATTACCCCACGGATTTCTGATTCTGTTATTGTTTCTGATATGGGTATTGCAACTGTAACTGTATGGGACCGATATTATGGGACTGATATAAGCCGGCACATTCTAATATGATACTGGAGTATAATATCATACCTTAGTGGTACGGTCCCTCTAGCGTATGGGATATTCTGTTTCGTTTATCCAGTCTATTGGTATTCCATTGTTATTTACTAGGGACAAGGTTATAAATTATATATGTGAACAGAAGGAAAATAATTATCATATTTAAAAGAAATTATAAATGTTCGTAAACTAGAAATAAAGTGAACATAATGAAATTAATAAGGTAACGGGGGCAAAATGATAATCATGGAGGAAATGAGAAATTTGGAATGTGAATTAAGAGATGAGAATATCATAATATTAATTGGATCAATAAGTAATGAAAAATATAATAGATTGTTAACACGGGTTAAAGAAATTAAATTGAACCAGTAAGAGAAAAATGTGGTTGGAATTGTATAGAAGAATAAAATTGTAATTGTGCAAGTAATCAAGGGTAAAAGGGACAAGTGATATGAAGAAAATAGGATACAAAGGAGTAAAACAATTATTTTAACCAATAGGGTAATACTGTAATTAAAGTAAAGTTTGGGGATTAAATCATAAATTACCGCCCCAAGAGAAATTTATAGGGACTAAAATATAACTTAAGTGAATAAGGTAAGCATAAGTCAACTAGACAAAAATTAAGATTTATTAAGTTAAATTAAGGAAAAGTCAAAATAAGTCAATTCAGTCAATTTAGGAAAAAGTTTAATTTGGAAATTAAATTGGAATTTTCCATGTAAATGTGGAAATGTCAAAATTTAGTAGGGAAAATAAATACCGTGATAAAAAAAATTAATTAAATTAAGATAAAAGTTAGTGCAAATAAAAGAAAAATAAATTGGTATTAAGAATAAAGGAATATAAAGAAAAACAAACAAATTAAGTGAGAAATAAATATAATTTAAATACGAAAATATAAATTGGCCACAAAGGAGATGATAAAACCTAAACAAGGAGGAAGATAGAAAGAGAAAATCTGAATAAACATAATTAAGTAATGAACGGAATCATAATGCGGTTAAAGAAGAAGCATAAAAAGGCGAACTGGTAGATTTGGTTAAGAGAATAAAATTATGGTCTAATGGAAAGGAAGATCAATAAGTTTCATAACAAAATTTTTATAAGGATTCAATGGTAGTTAAACTAGAAATTATAGGGAAATAGTTAGCCCAACATTGATTCAATTAGAAGAACGAGGAGCTCAAAAATATTAGCAGAATGCAATAAAATAAATTATCGATTAATTTTCGTGAAAAGATATTGTAAATAATGAAGAACTAAAGTTTGAGTGATAAGCGTTCTGCAACTTAATTAATTTGAGATAAGCTATGATAATGACAATAGATAATTATGATTTAATAATTTTATGAAAGTAATCGATCAAATTAAGAGGTAATTAAGAACTAAGGCAATTACAGGAAATACACAGGTGAAAGTATAAAGTTACATGGATGATTAGAATTTAAAGTTAATCAATATAAATAGCATTTTTCAAAATATATAAGAGAAGAAAAATGGAAATTATACTAATAAAAATAATATAAGATAAAATATGTGCTAATGAAATTTTGTGTAGTTGTATCAACCACTAGGCAACATTGTTGCTTAGCGTGCGGTTTGTTGACTGCGCGCAGGAATAGGAGAAATCGTGATATGAAGAAGATAGATCTGAGGGCATGTACATAAAATCATTGGGATCTCATAAACCGTGATGGTGATGTTAGAATTAATGTTTGGTATTCTATATTTTCAGTTATTATTGTATTAGTAAATAATTTTCGACTATTATACTTGTGTATATCTTACTACTATCTCTGTATAGTGTACGGATATATGGTTAAGAGTAGGGTGTTACAATATAGAAGGAAAAATTCACAAAATTTATACACTATCTTATAATTTTCTGTTAATTGCTAAATAACAAAATTATCACAAATTTTTTAATAGGAGAATTTCTATATTATATTTATTATTTTTTATTGGTTAATTAACAATCATATTCCAATTATTCGTTTTTCGTAAAACCTACATGCAATATAATTATATTCTTTTATATACCATTCGTGCAACAATAATGATCCTTATGTAATTTACAGATTGTTTGAATTTTTCTAACAAATTGAAAGAAAAAAGTATTAAAGAGATGAATTTTATTTTTATTATATTAATTATATTTGACGTAATTAATTACACAACTTAATATTATTTTAATTGATGGATATATAGATGCATCAAATTTTGATATCTATACTAGTTTGACTAGTTGTTAACATGGTTTGGTTAAACATAAACTCATTTTTCACATAAGAATTAAAATTAACAGAAACGGAGTTGGATTTAGCCATTAAACTTAACTAATGTTTACAATGTATACCCTTACTCCATTAATTAGTTGAATATATTGGAGCAAGGGTATCTAATGTATACTATTACTTTTAATTATTTGTTATTGAATTTAAAAAACGTGGAAAAAAATCTATTGACTCTTGACCATAATTATTATAAAATTAAAAGCATAAATCATAATATCTTTTATACAAATTAAGTATTTATTTCATTTTTAATAGTAGGGAAGAAATAATAATAATAATAATAATAATAATAATAATAATAATAATAATAATAATAATAATAATAATGATGATGATTATGATAATAATAATAATAATAATAATAATAATAATAATAATAATAATGATGATGATGATGATGATATTATTATTATTATTATTATTATTATTATTTTAGATTTTCAAATTGAAGTGGAGAAGAAATTAAATTCATTATATTTATTTTTTATACAAACTGAATAAATTGTATCTGCATTCAATTTAACATTCAGTTCTAATAATTGTATTTACTTTGTCCAAAAATAATACATTGCATTCACTTTTATCCACATTTAATTTGATATTCACCGAATATATGAAGGAAAAAGGCAAAAAGAGAATAACAATGATGACTTAATTACCTTTTTATAAGCTCAATATGGCTTGAGGTTAAAATGGCTTAGATTTGAATTAAATAGCTTCAAATATCTTACTTTTATAAAAGTTAATTTTGTCTTAAAAAATAGTAAAAAATATACATTTACATTATTATCCCCATTTGAATGACTCAATTTGAGCTACTTATCTTTTCGTATCTACTTTATGTATAATATCAAATTAAAAGTGAATATAATTTATTAAATTGGGACAAAAGGTAAATATAATATGCTATATACAATCTATCCAGTTTGGATAAATTAAAAGTGAATATAATTTATTAAATTGGGTACAGTCTATTCAATTTTTCGTATTGTAAATAGAGTTGGAATTAATTTATTTATTAAAAGTAGAATGAATAAATAGAGTTGGTCTTTCAATATCTACAACTCAACCTGCAACTTCTTACCATATGTACTTTTGGGACACTGACTACTCCTTCGCTACTATGTCATGATGTCTACAATGACTTGTGACCAATGAGAGAGTTTGAGAAATGGCTGATATATATATATTAAAAAATAAATTAAACCGATCGATTAACCGAAATCGATGATTTTTTAAAATCATGGACCGAAATCGAACTGAAAATCGAAAATTCATATTTTTAAAAATCTTAATCATTTTTTCGGTTCGATTAACCTTAAAAATCGATTCGATTTCAGATTGAATTTTTAGTTAACCATTTTTTCGATTTTTTTTCTCATTCCTAGACCTAGCCAAGTCATCAAAAGTATGTAAAAACTAAAACGCATGCTTCTATGTATCTCGAGCCTGATAAAGTGTAAAGCTCTTTTTTTTTTCTAGAGGGAGAGAGAGAGTGAGTAAGTTTAAGCATGAGATGATATTACAATCCAATCCAGAAAAAGTAGAAAATCAAAATAAAGTTAACCAAAAGTAGAGAGTAAAATAGAGATGGAGCGGGGATTCTCTTCCACCCGACCAACTGTTTTTTATTTATTTTTCCTCAATCTATCCGTTTTATTTTATTTTTTTTAATTTAAAATTATAAACAACTAGTCAAATGAGTATGTAAAAAATTATTTTATTTACTAATACAATAATTTAATTAATAAATAAAAATATTATTAATTTATGGAGCGTCATTTGATGTTTTCATACACGGTAAACATATACAATATCTAATTAAAAAAAAACAAACAAACGTGAGGCTCGAAAAATGCAATGGTGGCGTCGGCACCTTTAATAAGGCAAAAAATAATCCTTCAAAAATTTTATTTTTTCTGTTCTTTTTTATCTGTTATTTTTGAGTAAAATTCAAATTTTATTTATCTGTCACTTTTAAATTTTTAATGTAATTTAATTTACTTTTTCAATTTATTTTTCTTTTTCAATAAAGTTGAACCAATCAGATTTGATAATTTAATTTTAATTACGTAATTTAATATTAAATTTAAATTTATTTATTATTTTTTAATTCTAATGAAAATAATAAAAATAACTAATAAAAAAATAGGGGGAGTACATTTTCTATGGATGTATATGCTATGAGTATGAGGTCCCATTTATTATCATCATAGTTTTCTATGGATGTATATGCTATGAGGTCCCATTTATTATCACCATTGTCATGTCGCGTACATATGTTACGTATGTATGTATCCACTATTAAATCCTTGTCATACATGACGGACAAAATACATTCTTACATCCTTTAACTTTTACATTATTAACTATTGAGTCTGCAAACTAATTTTTCTTTATTGATTTTTTTTTAAATTTATTTTTCATTCACATTTAATTTAAGTCATCCATTAACAATCTGAATTAATAAAAAAATAGAAAAATAATATATAAATTCTCTTTTTAAACTATTAACATATTTATTTTCATAAATTAATTAAGCGCCACAATACACTGCACAAACTTGTTAAAATTATAAGTTATATTTTTTATATTATTTAAAATTATACGAATACCCTTTTAAAATTATTAAAAATATCCTTAATTTTTATTTTTATTTACGTACCTTTTATAATGTGATAAGTATCTTTAAATACCATATATATGTGACTTCCTAATTTAATGTTATAAAATAATATTATTTTCGAAGCTCAAGGGAGTTTCACTTCTAAAACAGATAAAATGAAAGTAATTATTAGGAAAGTGTGGAATATTTCGCATTGGACTCTATTTAATTACACTTTTTTGTTTCTCATTTTAATTACACTTAGAATTGCAACTATATATTGCGATTTCAAGAATGAAAGTCGAGTTGAAGAAAAGTACTTGCACATTTGATACGACAAGCACATTATATTTATGATTTGTGTTGAAATCAATAAAAATAAAATTTTTACTTAAAATTAACTTGTAATTAGTGATTAACAGAATCAAATCCACATAAATTGATCGAGTTTTAATTCTTTGAATAACTAAAAAATTAACAAAATAAAAATAAATGATGGAAATTTTGTAAACTAAAAAATAAATTAATTAATTAAATTAAATAATAAAATAAAAATACAGAAAATAAATAAAGATAAAATCAATGGATGAAAAATTCAGTTAAAGACATTTGCAATACATTATTCAATCAACTGATTATTGATGAAAAAATAATTTTTAAAATCAAACAATGGGCCAATTATAATCATCGGCTTCGCGCTCTCAATCTAATCTTTCTGTATTAATGAATTAACCAAATAAAATTGTAATTAATTACTAGCCAATAAAAAACCTTTTAACAAATGAAAGAATTTAATTTATTGGTAGCATTACAAATTAAAAACATTCGATCTAAGCCAACCAATACAAATGAGACTGATTTAGATCAGACGGTCAGAAAGGAATGTCCTACATGAAAAGGAAATGGACTTGTGTTTTTTATTGGTCAGAAAGTTGTTGGCTTTTTTCAATGACAAGAATACATTTGTATTCTTCTGATTTTTATTTTTTTTACACGATTAATTAGGATTTTTTTAATAATATATTTAAAAAATATATTAGACTAATGGGATGTGTCAGGTTTATAGAAGGGATGAAATTATTTTTGAAAATCGTAACTTTTTGCTAAGTTATAGGGTTGAGAATCGTGTCTAACATGTGGGCCTCGAACGTTGCTTTCCTTCACGTGCTACAATATTTGTTGTTTTTCATTTTAACATGAATTTTATAACGCAATTCAACAAAAGTTGATTTATTTTTAAGTCTTAATCTCCTTGTGATGACATTCAGTGCAGATATATTATATTCAAAGCTTGCCACTCCATAACTTATTCCCGCCCCCCTCCCTCTACGTGCAAATAAAATTCAATATATGATGATATCTTCTAACTACCTATAAGTCAAAAAATTATAAAAAAATTTTTCGAAATTATATTGTTGATATCTAACATTAAAATTCACAAATATTAATTTAAAAATTTAATATAAATTTTACGATTTTTTTACTTTAAATAATACCAAAATATTTAAATAATACATTCATATTTAAACTACACTAATAAACAAATATATTTACTAATAAACTTTATTGTTACAATAAATTTATTAATAAATATATTATTGATATATTATAGCAATAATAAATATTCTTTTAAATTTATCATATATTATGTTAATATATATGACGAGAAAAAATACACCAAAATTAAAAAAATACATGTATTTGGTTACTATAATAGCTACGATCTTGTTACTGCCGATCTCACAGTTCAATGCTATTTACAAATAAATTAATTAAAATATATATTAATGACAATATAGTACAATCGACTAAACAAATACTCGTTCCAGCCGTCGATCTTAAAAATATAATAATATTATAACAAAAAATTTTATTATGCGTGAATCAAATTTTCAATACTCAGCAATTAAAGAATTGCTTCGGATGATACAACTTCATGCTGAATAACACAACAATTATTTTGGAATGCAAATAAACTCATCATCGGAGTTTATATAGGTGAGGCATATGGGTGAGCAAATTTTGGTTCAAACCGAATCAATCAATTTTTTTTATTTGGTTTGATTTTTGGTTCGATTTCGTTTTAAACTTTAGAAAAATTCATTTTTTAAAGAAAAAATCGCAGAAAAACCAAATCAAAATTCTATATATATTTTTTATTTTTTAATTGAATAATTATTTTATACATGTAAATTATCTTATTTTGAATTGTAAATTATATGAGTACATTTATCAATTATTAATATCTATTTTTAGGTGAAAATTTAGAGTTTTGATGATTAAATGAAAAAAATTTATTTAACGGTTTTGTTGTATTATTTATTATATATTTTGAGATTGTATCTTTAAATTGAACTTTTATTTTGTATAATTTATATGTTTTTACTTTAGTATATTATGATTTATAATTTTTAGACATAATTTTTTTATTTTTTTTAAAAATATTTTTAATTTTTGGTTAACTGAACCAAACCGATCAAAAAATTTTATTTAGTTTGAATTCGATTATTCTATAAGTTTGATTCGGTTCGATTGATAAAATATTTAAAGTTTAATTTTTTGCTATTGAACCGAATCGACTGTTGTACAGGACTAGCGAGGCGTTTCAACGTGGGGAGCAAAAAATACTGTAGTGCGTGAGCTAACCACGCAGCCTGTCATTGCATCTTCAACCAGCGCACATGTGGAGGAGAGTGGGAGGGCAGGCTGATAATGCAGCCAGTCGCTGTATCTTCAATGGGAGCACGCCACGTGGAGGAGAGTAGCATACGGAGCCCACATATCAGACACTTCCAACCCTATAACATAGTAAAACATTACATTTTTCAAAAATAACCTCATCGCTTTTAAATAAAATCTGATATATTCTATTAATCTAATATATTTTTAAAAATACATTATTTAAAAAAAATCCCCTAACATTTAGCTGTTAATATATAGTTAATGGCAATTATAATGCATCTTTAATTACCATTGACAATTCTATATTTTTATTCCGTTAATTATCTTTTTTTTTTTTCATACATGAAGATAAAATAATAAGATATATATTTAATTTTTTTTAAATTTCAAAATTATTATTTTGAATCGAAGAAAAAAAAACTCTAAAAAATTGTTACTTAAAGTGTAACGGCGACAATATATACAAATAATTAAGACGAAAGAATTGTTGAGGCCATACCGTTAAGTAGGAGTGAGCAAAAACCGAACAAAATTGAAAAACCGAACCGAACCAACCGAATTTTTTAATTTGGTTCGGTTTTTGGTTTTTAATTTTGAGAAATTTCGGTTTTCGGTTTGGTTCGGTTTTTAAAGGAGAAAACCGCATAAAAACCGAACCGAAATTTATATAATTATATATTTTTTTTTGATTTTTTATTAAATAATTATTTTATACATATAAATTATTTTATTTTTAGTTGTAAATTATATGAGTACATTTATCAATTATTAATATATATTTTTTAGGTGATAATTTAAAATTTTGACGATTAAATTGAAAATTGATTAAATAAAAAAAATTTTTTAATGGTTTTTTTGTATTATTTATTATATATTTTGAGATTATTTCTTTAATTTGAACTTTTATTTGTACAATTTAGATGTTTTTACTTTAGTATATTATAATTTATAATTTTTAAACACAATATTTTTTATTTTTTAAAAAATAATTTTAAATTTTGGTTTTTTGGTTAACCGAACTAAACCGACCGAAAATTTCGGTTCGATTTAAATTCGGTTATTCTAAAATTTCGGTTCGGTTCGGTTGATAAAAATAAAAAAACTTCGATTTTCGGTTATTTCGGTTCGGTTCGGTTATTGAACCGAACCGACCGTTGCTCACCCCTACCGTTAAGGCCTCTTTTGTTTTTAGCAAGAAAAAGTGACAATTCATATTAATGGGATGCTTAAATGAGTGAAGTATCTCTCTGAAAAAGTAATTTCGACAGTGAACTGTCAATCTTTGAATCATTAATTTTCTAACTCAGATTCGTTCGGACATCTTTTTTTCTTTTACAGTTTCATTATCGTGAGAACTCAATAGCGTTGACATGGTGTAAACTGTAACGCGCAGATACGGGGGAAATTTTTTTTTAATTAATTCAAATATGAAAGATGAATTAATCGATTTTAAATTAATTAAATTAAAAATTAAAATTATAATTTTTATTTTTAAAAATTGATGATTAAGAATAATTATTATATATATATATATATATATATATATATATAATTAGTATTCTATTATTAATTTCATATTAAATATATTAAATTTTTATAATTAATATGAAAATTTTGTATTATTTTTATGTTTTTAATTGATATTACTTCATTCGTTCTTTTTTATGTGTCACTTTTGAATAAAATTTAAATTATATTTATCTGTCACTTTTAAATTTTTAATGTAATTTAATTTATTTTCATTTTTCAATAAAGTTAAAATCAATCAGATTTGATAATTTAATTTTAATTATGAAATTTGATATTAAATTTAATTATATTTATTATTTCTTACTCCTAGTAAAAATAACAAAAGTGATAGATAAAAAATAACGAATTGAGTATATATATATTTTTTTAAGCATCCTTATTTATTGAAAATAACATTACATATTGTATAATTTATTAAATTTATCTATTAAAATTTCTTAATGATTAATTAATAAATTGATCTAAAAAATTAATTAAAAATCACAATGAATATAACAGTTAATCAAAATCAATAAATTAATTAAAATTTAATTGGTTAATCGATTTATATTTATCCCTATATACTGTTATTTCAATTTGTTGAATTTGAAAAATATTTTAATTTTAATGTGACGGTATCATGTACACTCACGCATCAAATTATAGCCGGAAATTCAAACATCATCCATTATTCTTAATTTATGACCTCACCTGTGTCCAGAAGGTTTAGTTATCGAAGCACATAAAACTAATTAATAACCTTTTGTTTTAAGAAAAAAAATCTCGTGAATTTCTCAAAGTAACAAATATTTTAAGAAAAAAAATAAAAAAAAGTATGTATTATGAGACGGAGATAGTATACTCGTTTTGTCTTGTTAAAATAAGATGATGGATTATCTGATTTATCTTGTAATTAAAATTTTAATCAATAATGTTAATTATTGGAGATTGAATTATCGTATGCGTTATTATTGTATTATTATACAAAGGTGTCTATTCTCTTTACATTTCCAATTTAATGATTAGATATGGAAAATAATACTGAAAATAAGTAGGCTTTATTAAAATAAATGTCAAATTTTTTGGAAAAATAAAATATGAATACACACAAGCATTATAATTATGATTATACTCATAGATTGACATGCTAGATTAATAATTACAAATTTTATAAACAGTAATACACTTCATGATGCGTATAATTATAAAGTTAATACAATTATGACCTATGAAGAATTAAAAGATTTATATCTAATGGAATTATTATACCAACTATTATACATGTTCATATTCTAGTCTTCAAAGTAAAAAAGGAAAGAAATTAAATAGTGAAAAGGGTTTTGAAATTTGAATGATTGCTGTTAGAATAACAATTTTAAAAAAATGCAACTAAATATTTTAGGGACTCAATTGCAATATAATAAATTTTTTTTGGTTCAATGTACAATATAATAAAAGTTAAAACACTTAATAGAAGAAAACATTATAATTTAGGAGCTAAAAATATTTTTTCTGAAAATTTTGAAAGTAACTACAGTGAGTGCTAATCAGCTTCCAGCTACAAATGAATTATATTGTTTGGAATGCCAACATTCAAAAGATGTAATTGAATTAAATTTCATGTTTTGTTGGATAAATTTAAAAATAGAATTCAATTCTCATTATTCTCTAAAGTTTTCTTAATATTATAATACTATAAAAATCAATAAAATTATGATTTTACACTTTTCAAATTAAACAAATATTTCAATAAAATTTTACAAATCCAACAACCACCGCTAAAATAAACACGAAAAAGATGATCACGAGGGTGGTTATTCTTATTAAAAAAAATTATGTAACTATTTTGTTAGAATTTTAGATGATTATTTTTAATTTTATGAAGTGAAATTTTTGTTTTAAAATTTAAAATGATTGTTATAAAATTTGGTGAAATTCTTTGTTATATACATTTTCTTAATAGAAAAAAAAGTAATTTATTATATATCAAATAGTACTTTATTTTTAAAAAATTCAATAAAATTGGACCGAATATATAATGAAGGATTAATTATAAAAAATATCTCAACTATATAGTAGTTTTCAATATTAGACCTCATTTTTAAAATCTTATAGTATCAACTTCCAATTTCAAATAGTGACAAAAAATCTTTTGTTGGAATAGCGACGAAAATTACCGTCACTAATTTGCTGGAAAAGAAGAAGATGATGTGGCAGCTTAATTGATATGCGGGATCCATTTATTTAGCTGAGTCAGCAAATTTTGTTAGTATTTAACGGAATTATTAACAGAGTACTTTAATTGAAAGAGAACTCTAAATTTGGGGTTAACATTGTAAGATTTTAAAAATTAGATCTGACATTAAAAACTATCTTATAGTTGAGAATTTTTTTAATTAATCCTACAATAAAATATAAATTTTAGGGTTAATTATAAAAAGGTGTCTAACTATAGGGTACCTTATAATATTGAATTCTATTTTCAAAATTTTACAATATCAACTTTCAACTTCGACTCTTTTTTTAATTGGGGGATTTCGTCGTTATTTCGCTATTCCATCATTTCCTTTTCAATAGTGGTGAAATAACAACGAAGTTCCTTAATTGAAAGGGAAGTCGAAGTTGAGAGTTGCCACTGTAAGATTTGGAAGATTGAATCCAATATTGTAAGGTACCTTATAATTTGAGTCTTAATTTGTAATTAACCTTAAATTTTAATAACACAACCTAATTTACCAAATGTAATAAAATTGTAAAACTTAAAAAAAAAAAAAGCTAAAGGTGCAAATCGGTTTCTAAAATTTGGTAAAAAATACAATTTAAACCTTAAATTTTTATTTGATGCAATATCACTACTAATATTTTTAAATTGGAATAATTTAACCTTTAAAATGACGGATGACATTCAAAAATTTAACACATATTACTCAAAAATTGGATACATATTATTCTAGGGATAAAATTATTTCGATTTTTAAATTTCATAATAACGTTATATTAAATGAAATTTTAGAATTTAAATTATATTTTTTTTTGCCAAATATTAAAGGGGGATTTGCATAGGGATGCTCACGAAGCGGGGTGGGGCTGGGGATTATATCCCCACTCACTGTCCTGTGCGGGGTCAAGGATTCCCCGTCCCCGCCCCCAACTCTAGAAAGGGGAGAAAATCCCCTCCGTCCCCCAAATATATTTTTTTAATTTTAAAATATAATATTTTATAAATAATTAAAATTAAAATATAACATTTAATAGATAAAAAATTTAAAATAAATCATAATTTAAATTAATATAAATTTTAGCCATTCATAAATTTAAAATTAAGTATAATTTAAAATTTAATAGTTATAAAATTAAGTTGTATTTTAATTTTAATTATTTATAAAATATTATATTTTAAAATTTAAAAAAAAATTGCGGGGCGGAGATTTTTGCAGGGCAGATATCCCATTTCCCGCTCCCGAATTCATAACGGGGATTTTTTTTCCGTTCCCGTCTCCGCAGGAGGAAAACTCAAGAATTACGTGCCCCGAACGAGGCGGGTCCCCGTCGAGGCTGGAGAATCTCCTTCCCGTGATCATCCCTAAATTTGCATCTTGTCAAAAAAGCTTTGCAGCCTATGAACTAAAAGAAACTAAGAATGCTTTTTGGAAAAAAATGATGATAGCTAATAAATATTTTTTTCGTTTCAAAATACTTGACGTTATAGGATAATACATAATTATTAAAAATAGTAATTACTTTATAATTAAAAAAATTTATTACTCTTATATTAATTATGCAGTATAATTAATATAGATTGAAAATTATTTTTATAAAAACAATTTAAATAAGGATATATTTAATAAAAATTAATTAATATATTTTAATTATATCAAAATATTATATATTATAAAATAAAATATTTTTTTAAGCGATGTATATTTTGTAAGAGAGAAAGTAATAAGTAATCATCAGCTTTACGACACAGTGGTACAATCAATAAATACAACCCTAGGATTTCTTTTATTGAATTTTTAAATTTCTTTTATTGCTTTATAAAGTGAGTTTATGTTAATGCATACTCATTGCTTATGATGTACTGGTGCATTCAATATGCACGTGCTCCTCCTACCATATTTTTATTGAATGTTATATATATATATATATATATATATATATATATATATATATATATATATATATATATATATATATATATATATATATATATATATATATATATATATATATATATAAGAGATAAAAAAAACATTCAATAAAAAATGCTAGTAGGAGCACGTGCATATTGAATGTACAGTACATCATAAGCAATGAGTATATATATAATATATAAAGAGAACTCAACATTACATAATACACTTAATTTTTATATACAATAATTAATTATTTAATCTTTTTATTTAATATTCATTATTATCAAAAAAATAGAATATTGCCTTGTACTTTTTCATATATATATCTAATAGATATATTGATAAATTAGTAACAATATAAAGAAATTATAAATTTCTAAACAATTAATAGTATCTTTTAAATTTTTGTAAAAAAAAAAAGTGTAATTGATAATGCACATAAAAACACAAGATAAAGGCTCAGTAAAATTCAAAGGCACGAAACTAAAAGCTCATGAAACAAATTCAAATATGAGAATCGAGATTGTTCGATCGGATTAGGGAAGAGCAACGATTGGTTCGGTTCTATAACCAAATCGAATTGAAATAACCAAAAATTGAAGTTTCATTATTTTTATCAACCGAATCGAACCGAAGTTTTAGAATAACCGAATTTAAACCGAATCGAAATTATTGGTCGGTTTGGTTCGATTAACCAAAAAATCAAAATTTAAAATTATTTTTTTAAAAAATAAAAAATATTGTGTCTAAAAATTATAAATCATAATATACTAAAGTAAAAACATCTAAATTGTACAAATAAAAATTCAAATTAAAGAAATAATCCCAAAATATATAATAAATAAAAAAATTATAAATCATAATATACTAAAGTAAAAACATCTAAATTGTACAAATAAAAATTCAAATTAAAGAAATAATCCCAAAATATATAATAAATAATACAACAAAACCATTAAATAAATTTTTTTATTTAATCGATTTTCAATTTAATCGTCAAAATTCTAAATTATCACTTAAAAAATAGATATTAATAATTGATAAATGTACTCATATAATTTACAACTAAAAATAAAATAATTTACATGTATAAAATAATTATTCAATAAAAAATAAAAAAATTATATAATTATATAAATTTCATTTCGGTTTCTATACGATTTTATCCTTCAAAACCGAACCAAAAAATCGAAGTTTCTTAAAACTAAAAACCAAAATCGAACCGAAAAACCAAACCAAATTAAAAAATGGTTGGTTCGATTTGGTTCGATTTTTGCTCACCCTTAGATTGGATAAGATCTCTCCCTAATAGGCGATAGCTTTCTAACACATGTCACCATCAAATCGCCGTAGCTTACAAGAATAGGTCATACTTGTCACAGAGTAGATCATCCATTTATGAGTACTGCTCTAGCTTTTTCAACTCTATAAATAGCAAGTTCAATTTCGAGAGATACGACTCTCTTTCTCTCTCCAAATAATGCCAATATTCTCTAAAAGAGCTAAACACCCTTTGCTAACTTAAGCATCAGATTGTCTAAATCCGATATAGCCGGATAAGCTCCTTTTTTTTTGTAGTTCCACCCCCTTCAATCCAATCAGATCCTGCCTCTAAGCCATCAAGCCTCTCATTCCTTTACATACGAAGACACCCCATCTCCTTATAAAATTTTGAGATTTATCATTTGGTACTTTCATTGAGAGCGATGGTTGAGCTAGAGCACCCAGCTCCCACTCTCCATTGAGAAACACGGGTTCATGGCCATGGAGAATAAAGCAAAATACATGACTTTCATGAAAGTTTCCAAAACTACACGAAGTGTTGTCTAGAAAAAATAAAGCACCACAAAGGGAAAGATGAAATACACAAACTCCGTGAAACTCCCTGAGATTGCATGAGAAATTGTAAGGGGAAAATAAAATACCCCGAAGAGGAGATGCCAAAAATGCTTGAGTTCCATAAAAGTCTTAGAGACTACACGAGAAGCTCAGGTAAATAAAGGCAAAACTCCAAGACTGAATGGAAGCGAAATATCCCCCTTTCGGTCCTTTAAGTAGATGGTGCAGGAGACCTCTAGACCCCTCCCTATCTCCAAAAAGGGTCATCCCGAATAACATCTCTCCTAGAAGCAGCGATGTCGACCAAGCAGATCAAAAGGTCTCCCCCTCCTCAATGTCACACAGGAGGAAGTTGGATTGGAGAAGAAGACACTGAAAAAGAATGGCATCTCGTTGATGAAGACAACTAGAGAGACGTGAGAAGAGGAGGGAGAATGGGGATAAAGATACCCCTTAAATATATTTCAATCAAAAGATCGATGAAAATGTATCCCAATCAAAAGTCGATGAAATTGTTTTGAAAAATGGAAACATTGCCAATTTCGATCAAAAGATTGATAAATAGACTTATTGCTTAGTCAAAACAGTCTTGAGTCAATTTTATATGTTGATACACATTACAAATACAAGATAATAAAAGTAAAAAGGTTACTGAAAACACTGCATGTAGAATATACAATCCTTATATCTATTTGGGGCCACCTTTATTACTCCAAATGTTGAAAGCATCCCCACTCACGACGTGAAAAGATAAGCCACACTTGGTATCTATCTCCCTAACATGGCAATATTGAAAGGAAATAAGAGACAATGAATCACCTTTCGAGGGAAAATAAGGCACTCAAATGCACGTTTATTTCTTTACGATAACCCAAAACATAGCAGATTCGGGGCTCATACCCAATTGAGCCAGGCAAAAGCCCTTGGTGGGTACTAATTGAATAATTGGATCACACAGCAATTAGCTCACTTCCAAGTCTTGACAAATCCGACCTTATCAATTCAAAACCCATTATCGAAAAACAACCCCAGAAGGAGCGGATCACTATAGTGTAATTTGGTGCAAACAGTGTGGCTCACAAAAAGATAAATGCCATTAATGAAATCATCAGATGGTATGCCTCATTAATGACAGATCACGAATCAAGGCATCAAAAAGGAAACAACCGTTACCATAAAAGTGCAAAAAATGAAGCATCAGCCGTTGAGAAAAGATGCTCAACTGACCCCCATAAAAAGATAATGCGCGGGCAAATCAAAAGCTTGGACTAAGTAAAAGCTGATGCAAATACAAAATCATATCGTGAGCGATGTATATACCAATCAGTTAGGAGATAACCCATAAATAATTGTCAAGAAAAAGAATGGACAACAAATGCCATCAGGCATAAAAGCTATAAGATCAAGTCGCCATTCCAAAATCAATTACTTCTCCTAAAAGAGGGATAACTTTGTGGCAAAGCCATATGAACGTTGTTTACCTTGCAAAACACCCTTACGAGCAAAGAAAGATCACTCGCCTCAGATTGGTTTGTATAGACACAAATTGATCGGCGATAACATAAGGGACACGATAAAAACTGCCCCTTTGAAGTAAGCAGGTCAAATTAGGCGTGCTGAAACCATACAAGGGGAAATGGCAATTCATGGAGATACAACCTATCCTTGAGCAACAAACTCAGAAAATGTGGTCAAAGTGAGCAAGGCAAACAACAAAATAGCCAGGTAACCTTACTTTTTACCTAATTATTAAACTGCTCCTTTGCAAAAATTGCAAATACAGCAGACAAAAATGGCCAGAAAAGCCATAACCTTCGATATTCATAAAATTGAGCAAGCCCTCAAAGAGGGATAACCGGATAAAAAGGGAACGAACAGGGCTAGTAACAATAAGCAATGCCTCACACCCTCAGGAAACCCCGCATTACAATTCCAAACTTTTAGAAACTAAAATAGGACAACAGAGTATTGGAACCCCGAATCTAGGAATTGGGGTGCGATTTTGAAGAATCTCCCAAGTTGCAAAAAGTGTTAAGGACTCGTCCAAACAAGTTAGAAAAAAAAAACTCTAACCTATGACCATAGAAATAAAAGTAAAAGTTATTTGCAGGACAAAGTTCCAAAAAAATTCCAACTGACGGTACATCCTGGTTAATGTATTTATCCCAGCCAAAGGCTAATGATTCTTTAATTCTGACTGATGTTATATCCCGATCGATATATTTATCCCAGCCAAAGGTTGATGATTCTTTAATTTCAACTAATGGTACATCCTGATCGATGTATTTATTACAGCCAAAGGTTGATGATTCTTTAATTTCGATCAATGGTACATCCCAATTGACATATTTATCCCAATCAAAGGCTGTTGATTCTTTAATTTCTACCGACAATACATCCCAATCAATGTATTTATCCCAGTAAAAAATTGATGATTCTTTAATTTCGACCGACAGTACACGTCCATCAATGTATTTATCCCAGTCAAAGGCTAACGATTATTTAATTTCGATCAATGGTACATCCCGATTGATGTATTTATCCTAGCCAAAGGCTGATGATTCTTTAATTCTGATCGATGATACATTTCGATCAACGTATCTATCCAGTCGAAAGACTGATGGCTTATTTTGGCTGATGATACATCCCAAATGATATATTTATCCTAGTCAAGAGATTGGTAATTCTTTAAAATACATCCATCCTAGTCAACCTATCCATACCGGTCAAAAGACTGATGACTTATTTCGATTGACGATTCATTTTGATCGATGTAATTACCCCAACTTTTTAAAGGTTGATGATTTATTAATTTTAATCTCTCCAACGATGATATATTGAGCTCAATCATCTTTATCAAGGCAGTCTAAAGACATTAATACCTGACAAAGGGGCCTTTTCATTAGTCACGACATGGCTATCAAGATCTATCAAAATGGGCAACTTTGATTTTTTCAATCGAACTGATCGATGGGGGACAAATGATAATACACCGAAAAAATAAGATAAAGGCCCAATAAAGCCCAAAGGCATAAAGCTAAAAGCTCATGAAATAAACTTAAATACGTGAACCGAGGTTATCCGATCGAATAAGATATCTTCTTAACAGGTGATAGCTTTCTGACACACGCCATCATCAAATAGTCGTAGCCTACAAGAATAGGCCATACCTACCACAGAGTAAGCCATCTATTTATAAGTACTACTCTAACTTCTCTAACTCTATAAATAACAGGTTCATTTTTTAGAAATACAACTCTTTTTCTCTCTCCAAATAATGCCAATATTCTCTGAAAGAGCCAAATACCCTTTGCTAACTTAAGTATTGGAGTGTCTAAATCCAGCACAGCTAAATAAGCTTCTTTCTTTTACAGGTCCACCCGCTTCAATCCAATCGGATCCTGCCTTCTAAGCCATCAAATCTCTCCTTCCTTCACCTACGAAGACACCCTATCTCCATGTGAAATTTTGAGTTCTATTAGTAATGCATAGACAGATAAGTATAATATTTAATTTCCAATTTTAAATTTTTTTACTATTTTCTAAAGGAAAGAGAATAAATTAGTTTTGATATCTGTTAATTTATCAATAGTTGTCTAATTGGACGATCCATACCAATTCAAAAAGCTATGCCAATAGAATTCAAGGATATCCATATATTAAAATATAATTTTTACTTACCATATAGTGGTATAGTCAATAATAAAAGGCCGTATTAGGATTTTTTTACATTATAAATAGAGTTTCTAAATATTTTATATTTATATATCAATCTAAACAATAAATATATATTTAATAAAAAAATAACAGTTCATGAACTTAAATTAATAATACCATTTTTTATTTACATTTATCATTAATCAAATTAGATAAATAATTCAATGCATTATAATTAAGAAAAAGCCCTTATGGAAGAAAATATTATTAATTTAGGAATTGAAATCGCTTTTTTGCTAAAATAAATTTAATGTGGCATAGGCATAAATACAATGATCACGCAGTGAAAAAACAAACACTTTTGATAATACAAGCCATGCAATAATGACATTGAATCGAAAACATGCAATTTTAGGGTTTCGATTGAACTTACTTCTTTGAATGCACTTTAAAACTTGATTTTTGCAATGACCAGTATATAAGATGAACCTATATACCGTTGAACTCAATCACAATGCCAAAGGTGTTACCTTTCATGCACACCACTCTATGTTCACACACACTTGCAAAGTTGGCCTAAAACGAGAGTGCTAGCTCTAGGTTTGAGTATTTGGCAATGGGTATATTCTAAAGACACAAGATTTGATCTTGTTCTTCTTAGGGTTTGCAATGGCTGCCCAAAACACAAGAGAAGAAGAAAGAATTCTTTTCCTTGTGAAAAATGGCAATAAGAGACAAAAATCTCAAAGTGGCAAATTTATTTAAGCAATATATATAACTTAGCTAGGGTTTCTTTTGGATGCCGAAATCTACTAGGTTTTAGGTAGTAATTTTAGCCTCCATCTCTTCCTAATCAAGTTGTGTATCTTGATTCAAATTCAAATAGGATTTAAACTTAATTAACTTAATTATCTAAAGATAAATAAGTAATTAATTATCTAAAGATAAATAAATAATTAATTATTATCCATGTCTTGCCATTTTTTTCACTCTTTCATGGACTAAAGTCTATTTAGAAATTTAATTACCCATTAACCTTATAAATTTGACTTTAATTAAAAGCCCAAATTAATGCCGAATACTTTATATAATATTTTAGGCCCGGTGCTTTGTGTGCGATCCTATAGGTTTATTTAATATTGGCAATGGATTAATAAATAATCTAAAGGCTATATATATTCTCTAGCAAGATATTATAGAATTCCAAATTAAATGAAAATGCAAATGGCATTTAGTGACCTAATGCAATTTTGCATAGTCCCTTATCCATAAATATCAGAATTAATATAAGGTATGTAACTAGTCATCCTTATATATACTAATTCCTTTCTTGATATTTCAGTGATACTGAACTCTCAAATAAATAATGATTACTCATTATTTCATCTCGGTATGGCTATACACTTCTCAGTTCACTGATCAAGTGGCTGGTGATATTTTCTCTCTTATCGAAAGGGATAATCCCTTTACTTCTCTCATGCTCTCTAACATGAATTAGTGCATGCCTAAGCATACCCATACTAGTCACCCTATTACGAGTGCGTTAGGTGTATGTCAAAGTACACAGTAATTCATAAAGAGTTTCATAGAGATTTAGGTCTAAGAACTCCGATGCAAAATTTGCAATTGAGAAACACTTATGACTTGTACCATGTAGTGTTCTCATGAGCGGATCGAATCCAGATACCATGTTCTAAACATGTATCTATGATATCTGATTGACACTCTAGTCCTTATGATCTTTAAGACAAAACTCAACTTATCATAGAGAGCATACTAGTCTTAATTCATTTGTTATTCCCATAACAATGACTGACTAAGGATATTTAGAATGAAGTCTCAAATATTTCAAGGTCTTATAACCATGTGGCTCACACATGATAACATAAACTAAAATAAGATTCTTGGATAGTTCTATCACTTGATATGCATAGGAATATAATAGATATAACAAATACCTCATTTATTAACTTAAGTATTTTATAACAATACATTAAAGCTAGGGCTTACACTAATAATCTCCCACTAGCACTAGTCCCAATTGTGCATAACCCTAAGATCGAACGCTCTCAAATGAGCTTCGTGCAGATTTGGACGTAACTGTTTCGTCAATCGAGCTGCTAAATTGTCTTCACTCGCTATCTTGTTAATCTTGACATCCCCACGGTCAATGATCTCTCTTATCAGGTGGTACCTCCTGAGTATGTATTTGGATTTCTGGTGTGACTAGGGCTCCTTTGCCTGTGCGATGGCCCCATTATTGTCCCATAAAATTTCTAATGAATCTAGGATGCTTGGGACATCTCCTAATCCAGAAACAAAATTTCTAATCCAAATAGCCTCCTTTGCAGTCTCACACGCTGCAATATACTCAGATTCTATAGTTGAGTTGGCAATGGTCTCTTGCTTCGAATTTCTCCAGTTGACAACACTACCATTCAATACAAAAACAAAACCAGATTGTGATCTTGAGTCCTGAGTGTTGGACTGAAAAGCAACATTGGCATAACCTTGTATGACTAGCTCTTCTTGACCATCACATACCAAGTAGTGATTCTTAGTCATTCGCAAGTACTTTAAAATCCCCTTTATAGCAGACCAGTGCTTCTCACCAGGGTCTTGCTGAAACCTACTAGTTATACTCAGTGCATGAGCAACATCCAACCTAGTACACAACATAGCGTACATGATTGATCCAATGGTAGATGCATATGGGATTCTACTCATGCTGTCCCTTTCCTCTTTGGTTTTAGGATATTGTTCTTTAGTCAAAGGAACTCCCAAAGCCAAAGGTATGTACCTTTTTTTTTGAGTCTCCCATACTAAAATGCTTTAGTACTTTATCTATGTACTTTTCTTGACTTAGTCCCAAGAGCCAACACGATCTATAAGTATTGTCTCAGCTTCACCTAAGTCTTTCATTGAGAAAACTTCCCCAACCATTGCTTAACATTTTGCAATATTGGGATGTCATTCCCAATGAGAAGGATGTCATCCATATATAGAACTAGAAACACTACTATGCTCCTACTAACCTTCTTGTACACACAAGCCTCATCTTTATTTTTGATGAAGTTAAACTCTTTGATTGCTTCATCAAAATGGAGATTCCAACTCCGGAATGCTTGCTTCAATCCATAAATAGATTTATGAAGCTTGCAAACCTTCTTAGGATGCTTGGGATTGACAAAACCCTTAGGCTATGTCATATACATAACCTCGAGGAGATTTCTATTAAGGAAAGCTATTTTGACATCCATTTGCCACATTTCATAGTCATGATATACAGCTATGGCAAGCAATATCCTAATGGACTTGAGTATGACTATAGGCGAAAAGGTCTCATCATAGTCTACACCACGAGTTTGTTGAAAACCTTTAGCTACTAGTCTACCTTTGTAGGTTTTATCAGCTTTGAGTTTAAATAGCCACTTGCATTCAATTACCTCAGCACCTTTCGATGGATTAACCAAGGTCCAAACCTTGTTATCGTACATTGATTGCATCTCGAATTTCATGGCTCTAAGCCAATTTTTCGAGTTAGGGCTCTCTAAAGCTTCTCGGTAGGTAGTTGGATCCTCACGATCCACTAACTCAATAGTGTCACTATCGGTGATTAGAAATCCGTATCTCTCAATCTCCAGTTGTACCCTACCAGACCTTCTAAGTTCTTATGCAATAGGTTTTTATTCCACAATTGGTTGTGAACTTGATCCCATTCCCAACTCATCCTCTACAAGAGTTTGTGGCACTTGAATTTCTTCAAGTTCTACTTTGCTCCCACTGTCTTTCTTGAGAAGGAATTCCTTTTCCAAGAAAACAGTTTTGTGAGCAACAAACACTTTATTCTCGGCTTATGAGTAAAAGTAGTATCCTTTTGTTTCTTTAGGATACCCCACAAACAAGCAGATAGTAGATTTGGACTCTATTTTTTCAGATGTTAATTTCTTAACATGTACTCCACAGCCCCAAATCCTGAGAAATGACATATTTGGCTCTTTTCCAGTCCATACCTCGTATGGTGTCTTCTCAACAGCTTTAGTTGGAGTACGGTTTAGTAGAAACGCAGCAATTTCTAATGCATAACCCTAAAAAGAGACAGGAAGATTAGCTTGACTCATCATTGATCGAACAATGTCCAACATAGTTTGATTCTTCTTTTTGAACACACCATTCCATTATTGTGTTCCAGGAGGAGTGAGCTGTGAAATAATTCCACACTCCTTCAGATGACTGTCAAATCTTGGCTTAAGTATTCGCCACCTGGATTTGATCGAATGGCTTTTATACTTTTGCCAAGTTGGTTTTCTATTTCGTTCTTAAACTCTTTGAATTTTTCAAAAGTTTCAGACTTGTGCTTCATTAGATAGACGTAGCCATATCTACTGAAGTCGTCTGTGAATGTTACGAAGTAACTAAAACCACCTCTAGCCTGTGTACTTAATGGTTCATATACATAGGTGTGTATTAATCCCAATAAGTCACTAGTCCTCTCACCTTTCTTGTTAAAAGGACCTTTGTCATCTTTCCATGCAAACATGGCTCGCATGTGTCGTAAGATTCTAAATCGAATGACCCAAGCACTCCAGATTTGTGGAGTCTTGAAATACATTTTTCATTTACATGTCCTAAACGACAATGCCAGAAGTAAGTAGAGTTTAATTCGTTTGATTTAACCCTCTTTGTATTAATGTTATATATGGACTCTTTGTTTTGTAGATCAATGATATAAAGGCCATTTTGTAACATAGCAGTGCCATATAAAATGCCTTGGCGACGAAAATGAATATTGCCATTATTAATAACAAAGTCAAATCCATCAATATCCAAACATGAAACTGAAATAATATTTCTGCTCATAGCAGGCATAAAATAACAATTCATTAAATCTAAACATAATCCAAAAGGTAAAGTGAGTCGATAGTCTCCTATCTCCATGGCCACAACTCGTGCTCCATTCCCCACGCGGAGGTCCACTTCACTTTTCTTTAGTAACCGCCTATTTCTTAGCCCCTGCACATTTGAACAAATGTGAGAACCACAACCGGTATCCAATGCCTAAGTGGTAGAAATAGAAAGGTTAATTTCAACAACAAAAATACCAGAACCAGATGCCTTGGCTCTATTCTTCTTTTGTTCTTCCTTTAAGAGAGCACAATTCTTCCTCCAATGTCCTAACTTGTTGCAATGGAAGCACGTGCTTTTACTCTCCTTGAGCTTTTGTGCCTTAGGCTTGGGTTGGGCCTGAGGCACACTCCCACTTAACTTAGGTCGTGCCTTGTCATTCTTAGGTTTTGCCTTACCTTTCCCTTTTCCCTTTGTAGGTCCCTTTTTAATGCCCCCTTGAACCATAAGTACGGGATTGATCTTTTGAATGTTCTATTCAGCATTCTTAAGTATCTCGTGAAGCTCGGTGACTGTCTTATTCATTGCATCCATGTTTTATTTCATAATAAATGGATTATAATCATCAGACAATGACCCTAAGATCAAATCAGTGGCCAACTCTCTTGGGATTTGTACCTCAAGCTTCTCAAGAGTATCAAGATACCCTTTCATCTTGAGTACATGGGTACTAACAGGAGTACCCGCAGTCATCTTACAAGAAATCAAGGCTTTTGTTGTCATGAATCTCTCGTGACGAGCTTGTTCTTGGAACATCTCCTTGAGGTGCACCATGATCGTATAGGCCTCTTAGTCCATGAATTGCTTTTACAAATCGGGCACCATAGTGGCTAGAATCAGATAGGTCACATCATTGGAGTCACTGTTCTTAGTCTCAAAGGTTTCCCTTTGAACTGCAGAGGTGTTCCTAGCAGGTTCGGTGGGCAAGGGTTCATCCAAAACATACGACTTCTTTTCTTGCTTAAGAATAATTCTCAAGTTTCGAGACCAGTCTATGAAATTGGTGCCATTTAGTTTGTCTTTTTCTAGGGCTGATCGCAATGAAAAATTGTTGTTTGAAGAAGCCATTTTTCAATCTACAAAAATTCATAAACTTAGTAAGATTAAATGAGGTCTTTAAATAATTCGTGTTATTGATTTAATATGGGCCAAGATCCACTTTTCACAACAACTCATTAGTAAAGCTGAGCTTGTACACCTAAAGAGTTAAGTTACTTAGGTAGAAAAACTCCAATCATGTCTCGTACATGACTCTTGGATCAAATGGGCTAACATCTTAAAATGTTATAGTACAAACACATTTATTTGTTGCCTAGGTCTTGGCATCCCTTTCCATGTCAAGTCCAACCTACATTCACAACCCATGCCTCACAAAGATAACCGGGTACATCTAGGACTCCTAGTCTACATGATCGATGATCGATGCCTTGACATGTTTCGAATTAGGAAGGCAACTTCGGGACTTACTATTTTAGGGATTCATTTTATTACGGCTTTCATGGCATACACTTTATCATCCATTCATAGCATGTATATGTATAAGTGCATAAAGTAAAACGTGACAAACATGGGCCCAAAAACCTACAACTAAGATTCTATACTATTACATATGAATCTTTAAGTTTGGCCCCTCCATTCCGGTGGGCTTCGTCTTGATTTACAAAGTCTTCAAATAAATACTATACTAAGAAATAAATGAAACTTTTATAATAATCATTAATGGCATGCATGCAATATTTAATTACATAACCTAGAGCCCATGAATGCACCATGTATATTCATTCATCACACAAAACAAACAGATATACATAACATTCATGGATAAAACAAAGTCTAATTTTAATTAACCATTAATGGAAATTGTGTGGTTGTAATTTTAAGAGAAGACCCCATGATGGGCCTGGGCCGAAGCCCAATGGACTAAATCCACTTATTGAATAAGCTCTCCTAAAATCCCAAAACACAAACTAGTTAGATTTGTGCCATAAATCAACTCTAGTGTAAATTTTAATTTTTTTTATTTTTAATATTATGTCATATAGCTCATAAACATTAAAAATACAAATAATATAAACCAACATGAATCAAAACATAAAAATTCATGAAGAATACATAACACATTCGGCATTGATAACAAAACAAACAAACGAACAACGTGAAACTAGTTGTTTAATGCTCATATAATGCCACAACTGATGCACAAACACTTAAAACGATTTTATAAGCCATTTAATAACTTAAATAAGGTCATAAACATTGAATTAAGGTTTTTTTTCAGATATGATCTAAATGTATTTTTGCCATTTTAATCAAAACAAAACAAACAATGTTGATTATACATACAACAAACACAAACTAGTCATTGTTTTAAGCGATTTGTAAATTAACCAATTAAATTATCATAGACCAGAATTAAAACCATTTTTAAAACATGTACAGACCTGTTATTAATATTCTAAAATCACTTACAAACATGCCCAACACGTTTTTACATTTTATAGAGAGAAACTAGCTAGTAACAAACGCATATCATGTAAACAAGCACCTAGTTTCATGATTAACGTGTTCAATTAGGTATATATATTTAAAATAGACCATGAATAGGTCTAAAAACATCTTAGGATAGTATATTAACATGTCATGATACCCAATTAACCATTTAAAATCGTTTTTACACTCAACAAATGCAAAAAACTTAACAGAAAATTTCAGCATCACGTTTTATGCAACAAATGATTTTTAATCAAGTTGTAACGCATCCAAATGACTAAAACAAATACGATTAGGCTCTAATACCACTGATGGGATATCGTATGGCATAAATACAATGATCACGTAGTGGAAAAATAAAAACTTTTGATCATACAAGCCATGCAATAACGACATAGAATCGAAAACATGCAATTTTAGGGTTTTGATTGAACTTACTTCTTTGAATGCACTTCAAAACTTGATTTTTGCAATGACCAATATATAAGATGAACCTATATACCCTTGAACTCAATCACCAATGCCAAATGTACTGTCTTTCATGCCACACCACTCTATGTTCACACACACACTTGCAAAGTTGGCCTAAAACGAGAGTGTTAGCTCTAGGTTTGAGTATTTGGCAATGGGTATATTCTAAAGACACAAGATTTGATCTTGTTCTTCTTAGGGTTTGGAATGGTTGCTCAAAACACAAGATAAGAAGAAAGAATTCTTTCCCTTGTGAAAAACAACAATGAGAGAGAAAAAAACTCAAAGTGGCAAATTTATTTAATCAATATATATCACTTAGCTAGGGTTTCTTTTGGATGCCGAAATCTACAAGGTTTTAGGTAGTAATTTCAGCCTCCATCTCTTCCTAATCAAGTGGTGTATCTTAATTCAAATTCAAATAGGATTTAAACTTAATTAACTTAATTATCTAAAGATAAATAAGTAATTAATTATCTAAATATAAATAAATAATTAATTATTATCCATGTATTGCCATTTGTTTACTCTTTCATGGACTAAAGTCCCTTTAGCAATTTAATTACCCATTAACCTTATTAATTTGACTTTAATTAAAAGCCCAAATTAATGCCCAATACTCTATATAATATTTTAGGCCCAATGCTTTGTGTGCGATCCTATAGGTCCATTTAATATTGGCAATGGATTAATAAATAATCCAAAGGCTATATATATATTCTCTAGCAAGATATTATAACATTCCAAATTAAATGAAAATGCAAATGGCATTTAGTGATCTAATGCAATTTTGCATAGTCCCTTACCCATAAATATCAGAATTAATATAAGGCATGGAACTAGTCATCCTTATATATACTAATTCCTTTCTTGATATTCTAGTAACACCGAACTCTCAGATAAATAATGATTACTCATTATTTCATCTCGGTATGGCCATACACTTCTCAGTTCACTGATCAAGTGATCGGTGATATTTTCTCTCTTATCGAGAGGGGTAATCCCTTTACTTCTCTCATGCTCTCTAACATAAATTAGTGAATACCCAAGCATACCCATACTAGTCACCCTGTTATGAGTACGTTAGGTGTATGTCAAAATACACAGTAATTCATAAAGAGTTTCATAGATATTTTAGGTCTAAGAACTCCGATACAAAACTTGTAATTGAGAAACACTTATAACTTATACCATGTAGTGTTCTCATAAGCAGATCAAATCTAGATACCATGTTCTAAACATGTATCTATGATCTCTGATTGACACTCTAGTCCTTATGATTCGTAAGATAGAACTCAACTTATAAGAGAGAGCATACTAGTCTTAATTTATTTGTTATTCCCATAACAATGACTGACTGGGGATATTTAGGATGAAGTCTCAAATGTTTCAAGGTCTTACAACTATGTGCCTCACACATGATAACTTAAACTAAAACAACATTCTTGGATAGTTCTATCACTTGATATGCACATGAATATAATAGATAAAACAAATGCCTCATTTATTAACTTGAGTGTTTTATAACAATGCATTGGGGCTAGGGCTTACACTAACACCTTGATGGCATCACCTACCCTTAACTTAATAAGATGGACATTCCTGACTTGGCATGATATGGGTTGGAGATTCTCGTGGGCCCCAGGTAAAAAGTCTGATGATATTTAGTTATTTACAATACAATAACGATCCCTTCTTATGTTGTTTGTGGTCCCGTTATGACTTGTCATTTATGCATCATTAGCTATTTCATATTTGTTTATAATAAAAGGTCAAAGATACAATTTTTACCTCTCATGTTTGGTCAAAAGTGTAATCTTCCCCTAATATTTCGGTTGGGAGATTTGTACCCTTCATGTAATAAAAATGGAAGAAAATTACCCCTGCCGTCCACCCCTGACATGAAAATTTTTGCCACATGTCAACATGTCATTGGCCATGTCAGTGCACACATGGAAGGCATATGATTTACATATGATGGGTAAAAAATACTTCTTCTTCTTCTCTTATTTTTTGATTCTATCTTTTCAAAATTATTCCACATATGCACAGTATACCAAAGGACTGTTGTTAATGCCTTGAAATTCCATATTCACCAGCCACAAATACAAAAACTTGATTGAATTTCAGAGCTAAAAAAGCATGGTTGAGGTAGTAAACGATGTTTTTCTGTTCCTCTCTACCTACTCCACAAGCTCTTTCCCTGTTCTCAAAATCCAAGCCTATCATCGGAGATAACAAATCGGTGACCATCTCTTTGAGCTCTCGCTTTAGAGCTTTTACCGATGTTCCTAATTTTCTCTCCACTGATTGGTATGTTAATAATATCTAATTGCTTCTAATTTGATCGCATCCTTTTTCCCCTATTCAAATTTTTTATATTTGGTGAATTTCATACGCAATTGCTATTTAAGCTTGTAATTGGATACCAATTTTGATTAAAAAAAGTAATCTTTTTATTTGATTGGCAACTGAGATAGGATAATTTAAAAGGACTTAAGTTAGTTGCTATTATAACCTCTATTTTTCTTCTTCGTATTTCTTTGTATTGTAGGCTTGAATCTCATAGGAAGAGGCCTTTTGGTCCAAGGCTAAATGTAAATTTATGATAATGTAAATTAACACTAAAAGTCACTATTTTTTCTTCTTATCGTCTGTTAACTATTTTAAACTCTTGTTGTAGTTTAGTGCAGAAGAAGCTGTGATCAACCACGTTAAGATTATGGAATTAAAGTTATATATAGGGTAATTCTAATCCTAACTCACCACCCTTTCATTTTCCTTTTGTTGCTTTGATTTTACTATAAATTCTTGGGAAGCATAGATAAGTTGCTTTTGAAAAGATAGGAAAGATAGAATTGGGAAAGAAGAGAGGAAGAAAAATATTTTTTTACCCATCACGTGTAAATCACGTGCCTTCTACGTGTGCACTGACGTGGCCAATGACACGTTGACACGTGGTAAAAATTTACATGTCAATTATTGACTAACGACACTTTGATCGAATTTAACGGGGATGGACATTAGGGGTAATTGTCTTTCATTTTCATTACATGAGGGGCATAAATCTTTCAACAAAAATATTAAGGGCAAGGTTGCACTTTTGGCCAAATATGAGGGAAAAAATGCACTTTTGGCCATAATAAAATTTTTAGCGATAATTTAAATAAATAAATTAAAACGTTTAAGCTAATTTTACATTCAAAACCTTTAAAATTCAATAATATATGAGACACTCCAACCATATTATCTTTTGAAACTAAAAGAAAATTTAATATTTTATTCAAAAAATATTGTTTTCAATTTTTTAAATATTTAATATAAGTTAAAATTAACATATTCCAATTATTTTTAATAATTAAACTGAGTCAATTTCTTTAAATTTATCTAACTGAAAATAAAATAATAGTTAATAAATGTTGAATTCAAATATTTGCCGTAAAAATATAAAATTATTTTAGAATATGTTTAAATATTTTGTACAAACTCATTCATATCATATTGCACTAATTTGTATCCCATATTATATTATTTTCTAAAAATTTTACCTTATTTTAAAATCTATTATTTTTATATTTTTAAAATCTATTATTTTTATATTGAACCTTTAAATTTGATATTTTTCAATTACAATATCATTTTAATGATTTAAAATAAAAATTGAATATTTAATTTTTTTATTTAAAAATAAAAATTATTTTAGAAAAAGTCAAAATTACCCTTAGAAAATTAAAAAATTTGAATATTTACCATTGAAATATTTTTTAAATTAAATTTGCTCTTAAAATATTGAAAATAATATGTATTTACATATTAAATATGTTTTTAGGCCAAAATTGCCTTTGCAAGTATGTATTTGGTTCGATTTTGACACTAAAAATAATGAAATTTTAGATAAATAAACATAATAGGCTAATTTAAATCATATAAATTTATCACCTATGTACTATAAATTGACAATACTCTAAGTAAGTAAATAGAAATTGTTTGTGTAAACACCATTATCTGAGTCAATGTAGATCAAGGTTATTCGATGATGAGAATATGATGTATTACCGATAGTTGTTTCAGATCTCAAAGCTCATATCATGAATTTCTCACTCTTTCTCAAAGATATTTCATGATTTATTAAGTATTTTCAAATATTTCCAAGTGTTTTAACAAAATGTGCATAAAAGCCTCGATTTAGGTCTTCAATGGTGATAGTGGCTGCCTGTCACTTAAGGGGTGTCCGTCTGTGGGTACCTCTCTCCTGTGTGATCAATCTGGGGGGCCTTTTTGGTCAAATCTAGGATTTCATGATGAGGGATGATCTTCCCTCACTCGAAACCTGAGATTTCTCACGATTTTCTAGTATTTTGAAAATGAAGTTGGAGGATAATGATATGATTCTGGATTTAGGGGAATATATCTCCAAATTTGAGGTCCAAAAGTTGGAATTTAACTCAAATTCTTAATTTGGTATAAAACCTTTTATTTTTAGGGTATCAAGAGAAGGAAGAATGATTTTTTTTTCTGAAGAGCCACCATTGGAGAAGAAGAAGAGTTTCTTTCTCTCTCTAACCTTGATCAAAAGTGTCTTCGCAGGTTGCCATGGCCACGGCTGGGACAGTTTGTCTCAGCCGTGACCTTTAATGAAACAGTGCACTTTGACTCCTGGATTGGGCATGGCTAGGACAATTTGTCTTAGCCGTGGCCATCGGTGAAATGATGAGTTTTTCCATCTGCATTGGACACGACTGGGACAAACTATTTCAGCTGTGCCTTAGCAAAATTTACTGCAAAATGTGAAATTTAATACCATTAATCACCTAAAAACTTTAAATTAATCAAAATAACTAAAATAAATATAAGAAACACTAATATAGCCTTAAAACCCTAAAAGCATGCAAGATGAGACTAAAACGCACAAAATTATCCAGAAAATAAACACTAAAAACAAGATTGTTAACAACCCCACACTTAGCTTTTTGCTTGCCCTCGAGCAAATGAATCATCCACAATCTTGAAAATTCAAACTCCACAAAGGAACAAGCAAATTTAGAGAGATTCTAGCAACACTTAGTAGAAGACACTCAGATGAAGAATTCAATTAAAAATACTCAAACTGATCTATACCATACAATTTCTTGTGTGTGTGTGCGAGGCTAAAACAGATTTAATTTCTTTCAAAAACCAAAACTACCAGTAAATTTCAGCAATCAAGCAAATAGAGAATTACACAATTTGGCGCTTGCAAATCATAACATTCATAAGCCTCTCCTTTAGCACCTGAACCACAAGGGTCATCTCCACTAAACAACTCAAAACAAAACAGGATCACTTACATTAAAGTTGTAATGGGGATAGAGCAAAGGTTCTAAAAATTTTTTTTTTGATAAGGTTAGCAAAACAGAATTAGCCACACTATCCAAAAAATACAACTCACCTAACTTTCTCAAGAGAATAACCCTTTCAAAAATTCATGCTCTATCATTGTAAGAAGGGAAACTAATCTCAGGACATTAGTTGGATTCTCAAAATTGTAGGAAGCAAGACAAATGACACTTCCTATAAATGCTAGGTACCCCACACTTATTTTCTGCAGCAATATAACTGAATTTTTTTTATCAGTGAAACTTTCATTCACTTACTAAGAAGGGGACCAAAAACATTAATTTTTTATCAACCTTTTTCCAAGATATTTAGAACATTTAAGCTTAATAATCCCTAAAAAAAATTTCAACTTCCCTTTTCTTCTCAACTGATAATCAAAAATTTATCAAACCTAACATGCAAATTTCATTTCCCAACCTAGAGTGGCCAATTCCAAAATGAGACAAAGGCATTTTAGGCTGCATGGTTTAGCATAAGTGTAATCAAGAAAAAATAAATAGTACGCTTTTAGCATACCAATTAAGCTCAAAGGGGCTAACAATGGTAAAATTTACTAAGGGTAGGTCAAAAGTCATTTTTAAAAATTGGTTACCAAAGAAGGCTGCCTGGGTCATATGCTAATCTTATCTGAGTTGAATATTTGTTTCGAAGGGTGATGAGGAAGGTTCTAACTATTCCAGAATTTTCACTCGAATGCTTTTACTCACTGTTTTTAATTTCATAAACTTAGCCTACTGTGCTCATTAAGTTAGAAATTGAATGTTATATAATTAATCGAGATCAATTCAAAAGAAGAACTTCCTTGAACAATACTACTACTCTTTGGTTACTCAAACCTCCTAAATAAGCAGTTCAAATTGATTCAAAACAAGATTAACTGGCAAGCTCAGGCTAATTGCAAGAGTAATTAACAACCTAAGAAATTAAACTAAATCGACACTATAGGAATGCAGAATGTAATGCAACTATCAAACACAAAAGAAAAGAACTAAAACCAAAATCAAACAATCAAAAACATAAAAGAAATTCGATTAGCAAACTACAGTCAAAACACAACAGCAAAAACTAAAAAGAAACAACATCCCACAATTAGAAAGAAATAACAACAAAAACAACAATTAGAAAGAAACAACAACAGGAAAAACTAAGTCAAAAAGTCTTCATCCTCAAACCCTCAACCCACACTTAAAACTTTTGCTATCCCCAGCAAAAGACCAAAAGAGTATAAACAACAAGGGAGTGATGAGTGGAGGAAAAATCCCTGAAATCATGGCGAGGAAGGTAGCGGTGGAGGCGGGAACTGGCTGTCAAATCGGGATTGTAGCATCCTAAGAGCTGTAATAATGTTGTCCATCCACTGCATAATGGATTGGAACCCGGAGTCCACCCTCTGAGAAATGTTGTCAAGTCGGGTATTAAGAGCAGTGTACTACTTAGAGGATAAGGCAGATGCTTCAGCTTCAAGTCGCTCCAATTCTGTGGCTCTCTTTTGCACAACTGCTCGATATAAAGTCGTCTCTGAAACTACCAAATGTCCTTGCCCTAGAAAGCGAGGGTCGTCAATTAATACAGCCATATTTCGTAGCATTTTTCAATCAATGAGCATTGGCTTGTCAGCTGCAGCACTCAACCTTGTATGGTTAAGAAAATAGGCCAAAGTGGTTACAAACCCCCCATTGCTAGCTTCGAATCCCTCTTTGCGAATGAGCACAAATCCAAGACCTTATAGGCAATGAAAGCAGCCCCATTTAACCGAATCCCATTATGCATCGTATACAAAATGGTGGCCTCGCTGGCATTAACATTTTCGAGCCCACCAAGATGGCTAAAGAAGGCCAGGGCTAAATACCGATGCATAATTCTTAATAAATGATCCCTCAGGTGATGCACCTTGGTATTCTTGGGGTTAAAATATGTAGGAACCTCGGGATCACAAATTCCCATCCAAATTTCATGTTTGTTTAGATGAGTAATGTCTCGGGGAGCATGTTGATCTAAACCCAAGACTTCAAAAAAGGCATTAAAGGTCATCTGGTATGGACTGCCGTTGAGCCAAAAACTCACATAGCCTGGATCATCATAACTATCCAGTCCCATTCTGATATTGACTGTGCTAAAAAAATCACGGACCAAATGAGGATATACTTTTTCATTCCGCTCGTAGAAGACTTTCCAGCCAACACCATTAAACAATCTGTCCAATTCATTCTAGAAGCCCAACTCCGCCATAACTTCCATATTGAGGTGAGGGGTGGCTAGATACTCCTGCTTGCAAAAGATGGCCCACCACTTTGTAAATTCTGAGGGAACCCATGCTGGAACCTTAACTTTTGAGGATCCTTGAGGGTCAGATGATTAAACACCAGCATCGGGATGGGATCTTTTCGATGCCATTTCGCCTGCAACACAACAACACAACAAATAAGCCTTAAAGACAAAACAAAGCACTTGAACAGTTAAATAAAACAATTAGCCTGTCTAAAACATAAACAACAAACATAAACAAACACAAGTGGACTACTCACAAGAATATCGGAACCAAAACACTCAACAAACATGGCCCGAATACAAATAATTGCTTAACTCCTATATTAATCTTCTCTATTATTCATGAAGCATAAAAAATGGCAAATATTTCTTGAGCATGAGTGTGAGGCAAACAAGGGCAAGCAACAAAGCAACTAAAGCGTAGATGGGCACGGCTGAGATAATTAATCCCAGCCGTGGCCTTCTCCGTGCCATATTTTTGTTGGAGTCTAGAAAATAGGCACGACTGAGACAAATTGTCCTAGCCGTGCCAAAAAAAAAATTAAAATTTTAAAAATTTTAAAAATCTACTTATTTAAAATAAATTTAATATATATAAAAAAATCAAGCGGGGACACAGCTGAGACAAGTAGTCCCAGCCGTGCCTTTTAATTCGTTTTAAATCCAGTAGGGTGGCATAGCCGAGACAAATTGTCTCAGCCGTGCCTGTCATTTTATCAAAATGGGGAGTTTTGATTTTAAGCTGGGCACGGCTGAGACAAATCGTCCCAACCATGCCTATTTGAATATCTGTCGATCTTGTTTCGTTTTTAACCCGATTTCTGCCCTCTTTCTTATTTCTCCTCCTCTTCTCTGCATTTTTCTTCCCCACTCCGGCCTTCTCTCCCCATTCTTGCTTCCACTCTCTCTCTCTCTCTCTCTGAGAGAAACAGGTACATCTCTCTCCTTTCCTCTCTTTAATTTTTGTTTACTTTTTGTCATTTTATTGGAGTTTTGTTGTTTTTGTTCTCTTTTGTTAATTCTAAAATTTTGTGTTCACATCCCCATGTTCTTGATTTTTTTTCATTGTAATTCTTGGTTGTGTTGTTTGTGTGTTGTTTTTGGTTCATTTTTATACATCTTTGGGTTTATTTTGTTGCAAAATGCATTCGCCCACCACGTGTTCGATGAAATGCCAAAGAGAAGTAAGTACATTTTTGTTCTCTTTAATTGTCACGAATTCTTGCTTCTTTTCTTTGAAATTGTGGATGATTATGAATGTTGGCATGTGCTTGATTAGTTTTATGCATTCTTGTGTGTATTTTGTTGTCAAACAAACTTTGCCTGCCACTTATTCGATAAATTGCCTAAGAGAAGCATGAAGAATTTTTTTGCTTTAGTTGCTTTGTTGCTTGCCCTTATTTGCCTCACACTCATGCTCAAGAAATATTGGCCATTTTTTTATGCTTCACGAATAATAGAGAAGATTAATATAGGAGTTAGGCAATTATTTGTATTCGGGACATGTTTGTTGAGTGTTTTGGTTCCGGTATTCTTGTGAGTAGTCCACTTGTGTTTGTTTATGTTTGTTGTTTATGTTTTAGATAGGTTAATTGTTTTATTTTACTGTTCAAGTGCTTTGTTTTGTCTTTAAGGCTTATTTATTGTGTTGTTGTGTTGCAGGCGAAATGGCACCCAAAAGATCTCGTCCCGATGCTGGTGCTTCATCATCTGCCCCTCAAGGATCCTTAAAGGTTAAGGTTCCAGCATGGGTTCCCTCAGAATTTACAAAGTGGTGGGCCATCTTTTTCAAGCAGGAGTATCTAGCCACCCCTCGCCTCAATATGGAAGTTATGGCGGAGTTGGGCTTTTAGAATGAATTGGACAGATTGTTTAATGGTGTTGGCTCGAAAGTCTTCTACGAGTGAAATGAAAAAGTATATCCTCATTTGGTCCATGATTTTTTGAGCACAGTCAATATTAGAATGGGACTGATAGTTATGATGATCCGGGCCATGTGAGTTTTTGGCTCGATTGCAGTCCATACCAGATGACCTTCAATGCCTTTTCTGAAGTCTTGGGTTTCGATCAACATGCTCCCGGGGACATTACTCATCTAAACAAACAGGAAATTTGGATGCGAATTTGTGATCCCGAGGATCCTACATATTTTAACCCCAAGAATACCAAGGCGCATCACTTGAGGGATCATTCATTGAGAATTATGCATCGGTATTTACCCCTGGCCTTCTTTAGCAATTTGGTGGGCTCGAAAATGTTAATGCTAGCGAGGCCACCATTTTGTATGCGATGCATAATGGGATTGGGTTAAATGGGGCTACTTTCATTGCCCAGAAGGTCTTGGATTTGTGCTCATTCTCAAAGAGGGATTCAAAGCTAGCAATGGGAGGGTTTGTAACCACTTTGGCCCATTTTCTTAACCATACAAGGTTGGGTGCTGCAGCTAACAAACCCCTCAGTGATCGAAAAATGTTACGAAATATGACTGTACTGATTGACGACCCTCGCTTTCCAGGGCAAGGACATTTGGTAGTTTCAGAGAGGGCTTTATATCGAGCAGTTGTGCACAAAGGAGCCACAAAATTGGAGCGACCTGAAGTTGAAGCATCTGCCTTATCCTTTGAGCAGTACACTGCTCTTAATACCCAACTTGATAGCCTTTCTCAGAGGGTGGACTTCGGGTTCCAATCCATTACGCAGTGGATGGACAACATTGTTACAGCTCTTGGGATGCTACAATCTCGATTTTACAGCCTGTTCCTGCCTCCACCGCCACCTTCCTCGCTATGATTTTAGGGATTTTTCCTCCACTCATCACTCCCTTGTTGTTTATACTCTTTTGGTCTTTTGCTGGGCACAGCAAAAGTTTTAAGTGTGGGGTGAGGGTTTGAGGATGAAGACTTTTTGACTTAGTTTTTCTTGTTGTTGTTTCTTTCTAATTGTTGTTTTTGTTGTTATTTCTTTCTAATTGTGGGATGTTGTTTCTTTTTAGTTTTTGCTATTGTGTTTTGACTGTAGTTTGCTAATCAAATTTCTTTTATGTTTTTGATTGTTTGATTTTGGTTTTAGTTCTTTTCTTTTATGTTTGATAGTTGCATTACATTCTGCATTCCTTTAGTGTCGATTTAGTTTAATTTCTTAGGTTGTTAATTACTCTTGGAATTAGCTTGAGCTTGCCAGTTAATCTTGTTTTGAATCAATTTGAACTGCTTATTTAGGAGGTTTGAGTAGCCAGAGAGTAGTAGTATTGTTTAGGGAAGTTGTTCTTTTGAATTGATCTCAATTAATTATATACCATTCAATTTCTAACTTAATGAGCACAGTAGGCTAAGTTTTATGAAATTAAAACCAGTGAGTAAAAGCATTCGAGTGAAGAAATTTTGGAATAGTTAGATCCTTCCTTATCACCCTTCGAAACAAATATTCAACTCAGATAAGATTAGGATATGACCTAGGCAGCCTTCTTTGGTAACCAATTTTTAAAAATGACTTTTGACCTGCCCTTAGTAAATTTTACCATTATTAGCCTGTTTGAGCTTAATTGGTATGCTAAAAGCGTACTATTTATTTTTTCTTGATTACACTTATGCAAAACCATGCAGCCTAAAATGCCTTTGTCTGTCCCATTTTGGAATTGGCCACTCTAGGTTGGGAAATGAAATTTGCATGTTAGGTTTGATAAACTTTTGATTATCAGTTGAGAAAAAAAGGGAAGTTGAAATTTTTTTTAGGGATTATTGAGCTTAAACATTCTAAATATCTTGGGACAAGGTTGATAAATAATTAATGTTTTTGGTGCCCTTCTTAGTAAGTGAATGAAAGTTTCACTGATAAAAAAAAATTCAGTATATTGCTGCAGAAAATAAGTGTGGGGTACCTAGCATTTATAGGAAGTGTCATTTATCTTGCTTCCTACAATTTTGAGAATCCAACTAATGTCCTGAAATTAGTTTCCCTTCTTACAATGATAGAGCATGAATTTTTGAAGGGGTTATTCTCTTGAGAAAGTTAGGTGAGTTGTATTTTTGGATAGTGTGGCTAATTCTGTTTTGTTAACCTTATCAAAATTTTTTTAGAACCTTTGCTCTATCCCCATTACATCCTTAATGTAAGCCCTGGTGATCCTGTTTTGTTTTGAGTTGTTTAGTGGAGATGACCCTTATGGTTCAGGTGCTAAAGGAAAGGCTTATGACTGTTCTAATTTGCAAGCACCAAATTGTGTAATTTTCTGTTTGCTTGATTGCTGAAATTTACTGGTAGTTTTGGTTTTTGAAAGAAATTAAATCTGTTTTAGCCTCGCACACACACACAAGAAATTGTATGGTATAGATCAGTTTGAGTCTTTTTAATTGAATTCTTCATCTGAGTGTCTTCTACTAAGTGTTGCTAGAATCACTCTGAATTTGCTTGTTCTTTTATGGAGTTTGAATTTTCAAGATTGTGGATGATTCATTTGCTCGAGGGGAAGCAAAAAGCTAAGTGTGGGGTAGTTGATAATCTTGTTTTTAGTGTTTATTTTCTGGATAATTTTGTGCGTTTTAGTGTCTCATCTTGCATGCTTTTAGGGTTTTAAGGCTATATTAGTGTTTCTTATATTTATTTTAGTTATTTTGATTAATTTAAAGTTTTTAGGTGATTAATGGTCTTAAATTTCACGTTTTGCAGGAAATTTTGCTAAGGCACGGCTGAGACAGTTTGTCCCAGCCGTGTCCAATGCAGATGGAAAAACTTACCGTTTCACCAATGGCCACAGCTGAGACAAATTGTCCCAGCCGTGCCCAATCCAGGAGTCAAAGCGCACTGTTTCATTAAAGGTCGCAGCTGAGACAAAGTGTCCCAACCGTGGCCATTGCAGATTTTAAAACACGCCGTTTCATTAAAGGTCGCGGCTGAGACAAACTGTCCCAGCTTTGGCCATGGCAGCCTGCGAAGACACTTTTGATCCAAAAGCTTGCCACGGCTGAGACAAACTATCTCAGCCGTGCCCTTTCCTTCTGTCAGACCCTCAATATCAAACCCAAGGGAACCGTGTGTGTGAGAATTGTGAAAATTAATTGTATGCTAAAGAATTCCCAATTTGGTGTGTATGAGTTGTTTAATTTGTATAATGTAAACTTTAAAAACTAAAATATGCAATGAAAGGAAATTTAATTCTAATAATAGTAAATATAGCATGTGTTTAATTCAGAAAAATCAACAAGTTTGTCTCAGCCGTGACAAGCTTTTGGATCAAAAGTGTCTTCGCAGGTTGCCATGGCCATGGCTGGGACAGTTTGTCTCAGCCATGACCTTTAATGAAATGGCGCGTTTTGAAATCTGCAATGGCCATGGCTGGGACACTTTGTCTCAGCCGCGACCTTTAATGAAACGGTGCACTTTGACTCCTGGATTGGGCACAGCTGGGACTATTTATCTCAGCTGTGGCCATTAGTGAAATGGTGAGTTTTGCCATCTGCTTTGGACATAGCTGGGACAAACTGTCTCAGCCGTGCCTTAGCAAAATTTCCTGCAAAAAGTGAAATTTAAGACCATTAATCACCTAAAAACTTTAAATTAATCAAAATAACTAAAATAAATATAAGAAACACTAATATAGCCTTAAAACCCTAAAAGCATGCAAGATGAGACACTAAAACACACAAAATTATCCAAAAAATAAACACTAAAAACAAGATTATCAATTTGCTTATGTAATAATTTAAGTAGGACTTTATTTCATATATTTATTCATTGCTTCTGTCTGATTGAAATGTTTACTTTGATTTTATCGCTTGCATTGTGTGAGAGAGGAGAGTGGATTAATTCCTAAAACCTAATTATAATGCCTAACCATGATGTTTAATAAGAGTGATGTCCTGAACACCAGCCTCTATCTGGACATCAAAAGGTTGAGACAAACTTCCTGATGTTATGTTGGGTGGTAACTCCATGACATCTACCTTTTTAAGCCCACTAGTACATGCCTTCATAGGTTGAGCACCAGCTATAAACTGGGCTTGATCCCTCTTTATGGCAAAGTGGCCAATTTATGAATTATGCAAGCCTATTTCGATCTCGAACCTTAAAAACGAGCCTTCAAGAACCAAACTAAAAATAAAATACGGCTTCGACATGCATCACAGTGGTAACTTCACTGGGGACCAAAAAGACCTTACTCCAAAAAACATTTTGATTAAGTTCTTTATAATTAGGTTTTGTTATTAATCCTATCTCCTTTCTAAATTACATTCTTTACATTCATTTTAGAGCCTTAGAATTAAGTTAGACATCCTTTTTTAGCCCCGATGTTATCTTGAATCATGCCCTACGTTCACTCAATGAAGGAAGGTGTCAAGGAGACCTACCGACCCAAGTTTAGTACCAAATAGTATATAAAATGGTGATCTATCGATCGTTTCGCTTATGATGAGTTAGACCTAGAGGCAGGGATTATACTTGGGTAGAATTAAAGTTTCATCACCCTTAATTCAAGCCCATGTAATGATAATAGCAACTTCCCCTAGGTTGTATAGCCATAATAATCTTTTGCTTGCTATGTGAAAATTTATATATTGATCAAGTTTAAATAAATTAGAAGGGTACCTATCCAAGGTTGCCATATCCCGATGGGCCTAACCTGATCTGTATAAGTTAGTCAAAATACACAATAGTTAAAACCTATTTGCCTGCACTTTCAATTAGAGAGGGTATACTATCGGTTTCCCATCGTGCACCATATGTGTCCATGGTGAAGCCCCAATTTATACCCTAGTTGTAATCGAGTATGTCTAAGATGTATAATGGAGATAATATAAAGAGGTAAGCATGGGGAGTGTGAGTTGGGAGCCGAATGGAATTTATTCAAAAGCTAAGGGTAATTTGATCATTTTAAATTAAGTTGTATATGTGACAAGTTAGAAGGAAAATGTGATTAAGGGCTTAAATGAAATAGAAGAGATAAATATTAGGGGTGTAAAAAGGAATTAAAGAAAGAAGGAGTGGAGTGCAATTAAAATTAGTTAAATTAGGAACCAATGGAATGAAGGCATATGGCCTTTCTAGAAATCTTACAAAATTGGAAGAGATTTCAAGAGAATTGATAAGGAGATAGGTAGCCAAAAATTCTAAGGGTCCAAAACATAGAAATTTCTGCTCCTTCTCATCAATTTCCTCCTTAGAAAATTATGTGCTTAAGGTTGCTTAAAGGGTGTGGAGAGAGAATTTAGGGTTTAGCTATTCTAAGGTAATAATTCTTTCTCTCTCTTTTACTTCTTTTTGCTTCATATGTTAGGAATTGAAATTGATGAGTTATATAAATGTTTCTATGTTTTATTTGTTGTATGATGAAGGAGAAAATAGCAAAAAGGAGGAAAAAATGGTAGAGAGTAGTTAAAAAAGTATTTTCAGGTATGGGAACTTTAATTACTTGCATATGTGTGTGGTTGTGTATAAGACATGTGATATGTTATAATTGAGGTTAAAATGAAGTGTTGATATGGAAATGAAGTTTAAATTTGCATGAGAACCGAAATAGCAAGGTAATTCTTGGAAATCCAAAATTTGCCCTAAGAATCAAGTGACCCTTTAGGACTATTTTGGATATAACTTGAGATAGAGTGATTAAAATTTGTACGAGAACATAAATAGCAAGGTAATTCTTGGAAATTTAAAATCTGCCCTAAGAATCAAGTGACCCTTTAGGACTGTTTTGGCTATGACTTGAGCTAGAATGATTCAAATTTAGTAATTATAGTTGATAAATAAACTATAATTATAGTTCTTGATTTCATATGAAGAAGTCAAAAATTGAATCCTTTTGTATAATGGTGGAAATTTTGCTTGAATTATGGCTATGAACCCTTATCATCGGGAGCATTCTATGGTTTTATTTTATTATCGAGAGATTTACAGTCCTTATTGTGGCAATTTTTGATGTTTTGGAAATAAAAAACATAAGGAAACAACTTTATAGAAGGACACTTTGGCTAAACATTACTTTTTATAGGTCTAAAAGGGCATATAATTCGAGATTGGAAATCTACCTCTGGGCAAAATGGACCTCACGATAGGGGTAAGCAAAAACCGAACAAAACCGAACCGAACCAACCGAATTTTTTAATTTGGTTCGGTTTTTCGGTTCGGTTTTCGGTTTTTAATTTTGAGAAATTTTGGTTTTTCGGTTTGGTTCGGTTTTTAAAGGAGAAAACCGCATAAAAACCGAACCGAACCGAAATTTATATAATTATATATATATTTTTTGATTTTTTATTAAATAATTATTTTATACATATAAATTATTTTATTTTTAGTTGTAAATTATATGAGTACATTTATCAATTATTAATATATATTTTTTAGGTGATAATTTAAAATTTTGACGATTAAATTGAAAATCGATTAAATAAAAAAAATTTTTTTAATGGTTTTTTTGTATTATTTATTATATATTTTGAGATTATTTCTTTAATTTGAACTTTTATTTGTACAATTTAGATGTTTTTACTTTAGTATATTATAATTTATAATTTTTAAACACAATATTTTTTATTTTTTAAAAAATAATTTTAAATTTTGGTTTTTCGGTTAACCGAACCAAACCTACCGAAAATTTCGGTTCGGTTTAAATTCGGTTATTCTAAAATTTCGGTTCGGTTCGGTTGATAAAAATAAGAAAACTTCGGTTTTCGGTTATTTCGGTTCGGTTCGATTATTGAACCAAACCGACCGTTGCTCACCCCTACCTCACGATCAGTGGGCATGACCTACTGACCGTGACATAGTTCAAATTCAATCCAAAATCAAAATAAAGCCTATGTCATGATCAGCAGGTATGAGCTACTAACCGTGACTCCTCGTAAACCTAGGTCACGATCAGCATCTTTTTGATACTAACTGTGAGGTAGTCCAGAATTAGTATATAACCGACATGTCACCTATGTCAAAGTTAGTAGGTATAAGCTACTGACTGTAACCCTCCCCTGTTAAGTCCTAAAGTTTATTTTCGGTCCCAAATTATTATCAAAGTTAGTCCAAACCCTACTAAACTTATTTAGAGCATTCTAACCATAAAAATAAAGGTAATTTGGGATCTTAAATATGTGAACAATTTAATACTATATATATGAAAAAGTAAAAATTATTGTACATGTAAATTATGAATGATAACATAGGAGCATTGAACATATATCGATAAGTTCTAAATATTGTTAGAGCTTTATATGTATAAACTAAAGATAATTTGTGACACTAAACATGTAAAAAGAATATTTAAATATACGAATAAAGTTATAGAATGAATACTAATATTAGGAGATATAAAGCGGTTAAGTTGTGTATGAACATACTTAAAGGCACCAATTAATACATATAAATTATGGTATTTCAATGAGATAATGCATATGTGTATAAATGTACATGTGTGTGTGTGTTTATACTATTGAAGTAGTATAAAGATAAGTATGTTATATTATTATAATTATTTCATGAATAAGAATATATATGTTAATGTATTAGAATACAAGAATTGAATGATAACATATGAATGAATATGCATATGATTCTTTATTCTTAGTTTTGTTTATGCATATAAGTTACAAATAACTAAGACATGAAAGGGAAAAGTAAAGAATTATAGTTTTTTGCATTTATGTCTAGGTCATAGATAGATAGGTATGCCTATATATGTATATCACAGCTACTACATGGTTGACTCGTTTGGGTCTATAGTATAGTTTGACACCATTTGGGCCCTTATGATTTGACCCCGTTTAGATCCCATTGACCAATCTATAATACAGTTGGCCCATTTGGGTCTATAGTTGATACCTTCGAGTATCCTTTTGTACCTTCGGGTACTATAGTATCACCCATATCCACACCCTCAAGAAAGATGCATGCCTAATACAAGATATAAGTAAAATGGTATAAATAACAACATGATCGTATGATATTATATGAATATGTGTTTGGTGTTGAAACACTCTAATGCTTTCTTCACCTAAAGATATAAAATATATATATGAAAATGTACGATTTCTTAATGTTTTATCAGTGGTTATGTTTTGAATGCATATATTCTTAAAGTGACATGTTGCTTATCAAATATGGAATAATCGATTTGCGAATCAGGTTTAATATAAGATTTAAATAATCATGGTAAGGATAGACCTTTTTAAAAAAGTGCTTATAATTTATATATATATATATATATATATATATAGAGAGAGAGAGAGAGAGAGAGAGAGTTAATTTAAGAATTAGATATATACTACTATACTAATGCATTAATAAGATAGAAGGAAAAAATGAAATACAAGATTTACTTAATAATGATAAACAAACTAAGACTATCAACCAATGCATATAATATATACCAGATAGCAATAGCCAAGTAACATGAAAATTCGTGAGTTATGGAATCATATTAGTTTAATAGATGCTTGAAAAACAAACTAATTAAGTTAATCATTTAAGAACTACTATTAGGATTCAATTGCAGATTTAGCTTATGTATATATACACAAATAAAAATCACATATGTCATCAAAGCTAACTCAGAATAATAAATATGAACCCTATGAATTTGATAAATGTATGTGCTATGCTTTTAAGGTTACATGAATACAACAAGGGGAACAAGAACTAAACTGTATAAATACATTAGTAATGAATGCCATAGTGTAACTTATAAGACCTTATATAATAAATAAGTACTTGAATAAGTAATGAATGAGACAGGCATGTGATAAACCAAATTAATTAAAGATTTTTATGAGGTGTAATAACTGAGTATGATAAAATGTGTCGCATAATGTTTTACAATATTAAGTCCATATAAACTATTGTGGATATTCAGTTGTTATATGTTTGATTACATGCCCATATGTGTGTAAGCTATCAACTTGCATGTCCATATGTGTGTAAGCCATCAACGACTTCTGTGAGAGATCATCTTCATGATTTATATTCCCCACTAAGCTTTAAGCTTAGCATGAGTGTTTATCTGTGTAGGTACAAGAAGTTAGGATATATTTTGAAGGGATAAGATCTGTTGTCGCCAGGCCAACACGAGAGATAGGTATAGTCAAAGAATGAAGTTATATTTTGCTTTTGTCCTTGTAATCTTTATATTGTGCTAAGGAAAATATAATATAAGGAACAATGTAAGGATTATGTAATGTATTTAAGAGCATTATTTATATAGTTCTCACTTTATATTGATGTATGTATATGAATAAACAACATGAACTAAAATGATAATTGCACCAACAGTTTGATCATGGGTAAAATAGTATATAAAATGATAGGTAATAGGAGGATCTAGAGTAGTCCTTACATTTTAGTATCAGAGCAAAGGTTTAGGTGGTTCTAGCCAATAAAAGTCTAGAAGTAAGTAGTTATAGGAGATGTTTATTTATGTGTGTTGGCCTAATGTAGATTGTCCTTGTCCTATTTTGTTTGAAAAAAACCTTGGAAGATGATTAAAGGAATCAGTAACTTTAGGACTCCGAATCTAGTTGACTTCAATCCTTTTATAGTACCTTAAGATGAGACATCGACTGTAGTAATAGAGGGCTTAATAAAAATGAATGGGAACTTAACTTAGATTTTACGAGAATTAATCGAACGTAGAACACCAAGAGATGATAAAGAGAAAGATGTAATTGAGAGAAAAGAAATCAAAAGTACAGAAAGGGTGGAGATGAGTAAAAGAAAATAAACATTAGAAAGGGATTCTATTTGCTCCATATCATGAAAGAGAGTTCCTATTACATGATCGACATCAATTCCAAATGCATCATTATTTATACAGATATTAATTAAGCCAGATAAAAGAACTCAAGCTCCTAGATGCTCTATTATTCTAAAAATTATTGAAGCATGTGTAGAGTTCAAAAGGGGCTTGTTTTAGATGCGAGCACATAGGTCATTTTGTGGTAAATTATCCACGACTCTGAAAGCAACACAATACACCTCTATTGAGTGAAAGGAAGTTTAATATTCCAATTGAACCATAGAAAGAGGTCATCTATAATAAAGGAAAATAAACTATGGAAATGATTATCTCAATATGGACCAACAGAACTGGAACTCTAATAGAGCCAGATGATATCAAAGACACTTTTGGTACTTTATTTTTCATATCCTCTGATATGTATATGTATATATATGTGGGTACGTATGTGTATAGATTGATTTGGACAATGCAAATGTATGTGTATTTATTTATTTGGAATGTTAGACAAAGTGGGAGTTCGATAATTGACAGGTACAAAATGAGAAGTTAGGTTTCCTATTCTTATACATATAAATATGAAAGGGTAGAGTGCCTAGTGAAACATCATCTTTAATTCTGATAGAGTATGATATGAATGTAACAAATGATCAAGTTATAATATTGTATTAGAAGAGAGTATAGGAAGGTTACATCTAAATGATGTATGAAAAAGAATTTGTGAGAATATGATAAGGTTACTTTTATGTGATGATGGTAAGATGTTAGGCCTAGATTGACTAGGGTGTTCTACATTTTTGTCGGTGATTCCTTAACATTATGGGTCATTGATTATACATTTAATAGCATGAGTTGGGGTAAATTTATACATTGCATAAGAAAATGCATTTGCATTTTATTTCATATAAGAAAATATCATTTTCCATAGCATCACATTAGCATTGTTCAACAAGACATGAAAAGTACCACATCATATGCACAGGCCCCAACTGAAAAGGGAATTGATAAGATATGTAAGAAGTGTGGTAATGACCTGATAATACGAAGAGGGTATCCTTATAAGAAGATAGTATTGTATAAAGATTACTTATGATAAAGACAGAGTCAAAGAAATGTAGATGATAAGATGTGATCTAACAAACATCATAGGTATGAATTTCGAGGATGAAATTCTTTAAGAGGAAGAGAAATGTGAAGTCCCAATTTATACCTTAGTTGTATTTGGGTATGTCTAAGTGATGGGATATCATATGGCATATACATGATGATTATGCAGCGGAAAAATTAAAAATTTGGATCATACATGCCACGCAATATACAACAAAAAATCAAAACATTCAATTTTAGGGTTTTTGAAAACTTACAAGTTTAGATATGCACTTCAAAACTTGTTTTTGAAGATGACCAGCAAATAAGTTGGACTTATATGCCTTAGATCTTGATCACCAATGCCAAAAGAGCTACCTTTACGCCACTCCTCTCTATGCTCACACACACACTAGCAAGGATGGCTTAAAACCTAGAGTGCTAGTGATGTCATGTAAAATGTCTACCTTTTTATGTGTGTTTTTCTTATTTATGTAGCTAAGTATGTAATATTATATGTATTTTTATGTGTTTATGTTCAATTTATGTGTTTATGTTTGTTTTTAGGTTAAAATTGGTGAAGTATGAAGGAAATGAAAAAGATGGTGAAATTTCGAAGAAGAAGATCACGAGTAGTGAAGTGGTTCACGACTCGGATAGCTTTGTGTGACTAGTGAAGAGCCTCACGAGTGGAGAAGGAGTGGAGAAGAAAGAGTAGTAAAATTCACGACTCGAGCAAGCAATTCACGAGTCCCAACAGTAGTTCACTAGTCGTGAAGGTAGTCACGACTCAGTAAGGAAAGTAGCACAAATCATGACTAAAGTAAGCAATCACGAGTGAAGTAGAAGGCTCACGACTCGTGAAGGAATTCATGAGTCGGACAAGCATCTGTTTCCAAACCGTTGTGTCTTTTGCACCTGATCTTTCAGCCATACATCATGTTTTTTCAGAAGCAACCTTTTGTGATTTCTTAAGGGACATATCTGTAGAGTCAAGCTCTATATATAGGAGAATCAATCAATGTTTTAGTTGGAAGAAATATAGTTATTATTTTGGATAAACATTTTTACTTAGTTTTTTTTAGTAGATGATTACAAAGGGAAAAGCCAAAGGAACATGAGATAGTTTTCTTTCTCTTGTTTGTCTTTAATTCAATTATATACTTCGGCTAGTTTCCTTTGTACATTATAAATATGCACTAGTATTTGTTTAAGACATGTTTATTCTTATTATGCATGAATTATGATTTACATCCATTTGTGTGCTTTGATTTGCTATGTATGATTGGCCACCATATTTGGCATGATAGTCAATTTGTTCGCAACGAGAGTTGGAATTCTTTGATGGAAAAATAAATGAATGTACTTGAAGTATTGAATTCCTTTAATTTGACTTAAGGAATTCACTTTGAGGGGTTAAAGAATTGGCATAGAGCTTCATAATTTTTGTTTATCTCTATAATGACATGAGAGTGCTTATAGACTCTAAATGAAAACATCTTTACTGACAATGAGAGTTGCTTTAAAGAATCTTGGCTAAATTCTCCAGTCACTTTATTTATATAATTATCTAGAACTTGTTCTTAAATGAATTACTATTTCATATTTCTAATGTATGTTCATACCATCATTTAAGTCATCTTTAATCCAAATTAATTTAATCTATGCAAAGTAGTTTAGATATTTAATTAAATACATAATTTCCATTTTATTCGTTGCCTATCCATCTACTGTTTGTTATTTCAATACAAAATTTACCCCGTTCCCTTTGGAACGATACCCTACTCATCCTATACACAGTCTAGTGAGACTAAGGGTTCAAATAAATCCCCATCAGCTAGCTCTAATCTTTGTGTATTTGGCAATTGGTATTAAACTAAAGAAACAAGACCTGTCTTGTTCCTTCTAAGGTTCACCAATGGCTGGCCAAAATCCAAGAGAAGAAGGAAGAGTCCTTTTCCCTTGAAAATGGCGGCTTAGAGAGAGAAAAAACCTAATTGGCAAAGTTACTTCTTATCTATATATATCACTTAGCTTAGGGTTTTGTGTGTGCCGAAATTCACTAGCATTTAGGTAGTAATTTTAGCCTCCATCACTTCCTAATTAAGTGGTATATCTTGATTCAAAGACATATAGGAATTTAAATTTAATTAACTTAATTATCTAAAGATAAATAATCAAATATCTAATGATAAATAAATAATCAATTTACCATTATTTTTTCCCGTGTTTTTCACTCTTCATGAGCCAAAGTCCATTTAGCAATTTTAATACCCATTATCCATATTAATTTGACTTTAAATAAAAGCCCAAATTAATGTCCAATACACTATTTAAATATTTTAAGCCTAATGCTTTGTGTGCGATCCTATAGGTCCATTTAATATTGGCAATGAATTATTAAATTAATTACAAGGCTATATATATTATCTAGCAAGATATTATAGCATTCCAAATTAAATGAAAATGAAAATGGCATTTAGTGACCTAATGCAATTTTGCATAGTCCCTTACCCATAAATATCAGAATTAATATAAGGCATAGAACTAGTCATCCTTATATATACTAATTCCTTTCTTGATATTCCAGTTATACTGAACTCTCAGATAAATAATGATTTCTCATTATTTCATCTCAGTATGGCCATACACTTCTCAATTCACTGATCAAGTGGCCGATGATATTTTCTCTCTTATCGAGAGGGGTAATCCCTCCACTTCTCTCATGCTCTCTAACATGAATTAGTGCATACCCAAGCATACCCATACTTGTCACCCTGTTACGAGTACTTTAGGTGTATGTCGAAGTACACAGTAATTCATAAAGAGTTTCATAGAGATTTTAGGTCTAAGAACTCTGATGCAAAACTTGTACATGAGAAATACTTATGACTTGTATAATGTAATGTTCTCATTAATGGATCGAATCTAGATACCATGTTCTAAACATGTATCTATGATCTCTGATTGACACTCTAGTCCTTATGATCCATAAGATAGAACTCAACTTATCAGAGAGAGCATACTAGTCTTAATTCATTTGGTATTCCCATAACTATGACTGAGTAGGGATATTTAGAATGAAGTCTCAATTATTTAATGGTCTTACAACCATGTGCCTCACACATGATAACTTAAACTGAAACAACATTCTTGCATAGTTTTATCAATTGATATACATAGGAATACAATAGATAAACAAATGTCTCATTTATTAACTTAAGTGTTTTATAACAATGCATTGGGGCTAGGGCTTACACTAACAATCTCCTACTAGCACTAGTCCCAATTAAGCATAGCCCTAATACCGAATGCTCTCAAATGAGCTTTGTGTAGATTTGGACGCAATTGCTTCATCAAAGGATCTGCTACATTGTTTTCACTTGCTATCTTGCTAATCTTGACGTCCCCACGATCAATGATCTCTTTGATTAGGTGGTATCTCCTGAGTATGTGTTTGGATTTCTGGTGTGATCGGGGCTCCTTTGCATGTGCAATGGCCCTGTTATTGTCACAGAAAATTTCTAATGGATCTAGGATGCTTGGGACCACCTCTAATCCATAAATGAAATTTCTAATCCAAACAGCCTCATTTGCAGCCTCACTCGCTACAATATACTCAAATTCTATAGTTGAGTCAGCAACGATCTCTTGCTTTGAGCTTCTTCAGCTGACAGAACCACCATTTAAAACAAAAACAAAACCAGATTGCGATCTTGAGTCCTAAGTGCTGGTCTGAAAAGCAGCATCGGTATAACCTTGTATGACGAGCTCTTCTTGACCACCATACGCCAAAAAGTGTTCTTTAGTCCTTCATAGTTACTTAAGAATCCCCTTTATAGTAGACCAATGCTTCTCACCAGGGTCTTGCTGAAACCTACTGGTTATATTCAGTGCATGAGCAACATCCAACCTAGTACATAACATAGCGTACATGATAGATTCAATAGTAGATGCATATTAGATTCTACTCATGTTATCCCTCTCCTCTTTGGTTTTAGGACACCGTTCTTTAGTCAAAGGAACTCCCAAAGCCAAAGGTATGTACCCTTTCTTTGAGTCTCCCATACTAAAATGCTTTAGTACTTTATCTATGTACTTTTCTTGACTTAGTCCCAAAAGCCGATTCGATCTATCTCTATAGATCCGAATACCAAGTATTGTCTTGGTTTCACCTAAGTCTTTCATTGAGAAACATTTCCCCAACCATTGCTTAACCTTTTGCAATGTTGGAATGTCATTCCTAATGAGAAGGATGCCGTCCACATATAGGATCAGAAATACTATTATGCTCCCACTAACCTTTTTGCACACTTAAGGCTCATCTTCGTTCTTGATGAAGTCAAATTCTTTGACTACTTTATCAAAATGGAGATTCCAACTCCAGGATGCTTGCTTTAATCCATAAATGGATTTTTAAAGCTTGCAAACCTTCTTAAGATGTTTGGGATTGACAAAACCCTCAGGCTGTGTCATATACACATCCTCAAGGAGATTTTCATTAAGGAAAGCAGCTTTGACATCCATTTGCCATATCTCATAGTCATGATATGTAGCTATGGAAAGCAAGATCCTAATGGACTTGAGCATGACTACAGGCGAAAAGGTCTCATCATAGTCTACACCATGAGTTTGCCGAAAATCTTTTTCTACTAGTCTAACTTTATAGATCTCATCAGCTTTGAGTTTAAATAGCCAATTGCATTCAATTACCTTAGCACCTTTCGATGGATCAACCAAGGTCGAAACCTGGTTATCATACATTGATTGCATCTCAAATTTTATGGCTCTAAGCCAATTTTTTGAGTCAGGGCTCTCAATAGCTTCTCGGTAGGTAGTTGGATCCTTACGATCCACTAACTCAATAGTGTCACTGTCGGTGATTAGAAATCCGTATCTCTCAATCTCCCGACGCACCCTACCAGACCTTTTAGGTTATTGTGTAATGGGTTCTTGTTCCACAACTGGTTGTGAACTTGATCCTATTTCTAACTCATCCTCTATACGAGTTTATGGCACTTGAATTTCTCTTAGTTCTAATTTACTCTCACTGTCTTTCTTGAGAAGGAATTCCTTTTCCAAGAAAATAGCCTTGCGAGCAACAAATACTTTATTCTTGGCTTGTGAGTAAATGTAGTACCCCTTTGTTTCTTTGGGATAACCCACAAATAAGCAGACAGTAGATTTGGTCTCTAGTTTGTCAGATGTTAATTTCTTAACACGTGCTTCATAGCCCCAAATCAAGAGAAAAGACATATTGGGTTCTTTCCCAGTCCATACCTCATATGGTGTCTCCTCAACTACTTTAGTTGGAGTACGGTTCAAAAGAAATGCAGCAGTTTCTAATGCATAACCCTAAAAAGAGATAGGAAGATTTGCTTAACTCATCATCGATCGAACCATGTCTAATAGAGTTCGATTTCTCATTTCAGACACACCATTCCATTGTGGTGCTATAAGAGGAGTGAGCTGTGAAATAATTCCACACTCCTTCAATGACCATCAAACTCTTGGCTTAAGTATTTGCCACCTCGATCTGATCGAATGGCTTTTATACTTTTGCCAAGTTGGTTTTCTACTTCGTTCTTAAACTCTTTGAATTTTGCAAAAGTTTCAGACTTGTGCTTTATTAGATAGACATAGCCTGAAGTCATCTGTGAATTTTATGAAGTAGCTAAAACCACCTCTACCTTGTGTACTTAATGGTCCACATACATCGGTGTGTATTAATTCCAGTAAGTCACTAGTCCTTTCACCTTTCTTGTTAAAAGGACTCTTTGTCATCTTTCCATGCAAACATGGCTCGCATGTGTTATAAGATTCTAAATCTAATGACCCAAGCACTCCAGATTTGTGGAGTCTTGAAATGCATTTTTCATTTGCATGTCCTAAACGACAATGCCAGAAGTTAGTAGGGTTCAATTCATTTGATTTAACCTTTTTTGTATTAATGTTGTATATGGACTCTTTGTTTTGTAGATCAAGGATATAAAGGCCATTTTGTAACATGGCATTGCCATATGAAATGCCTTGGTGACGAATATGAATATTACCATTATTAATAACAAAATCAAATCCATCCATATCCAAACAAGAAACTGAAATAATGTTTCTGCTATGTGCCTACTATGAGCAGAAACATTATTTCAGTTTCTTGTTTGGATATGGATGGATTTGATTTTGTTATTAATAATGGCAATATTCATATTCGTCGCTAAGGCATTTCATATGGCAATGCCATGTTACAAAATGGCCTTTATATCCTTGATTTACAAAATAAAGAGACCATATACAACATTAATACAAAGAGGGTTAAATCAAATGAATTAAACCCTACTTACTTCTGGCATTGTCATTTAGGACATGCAAACGAAAAATCCATTTCAAGACTCCATGCAAACATGGCTTGCATGTGTCATAAGATTCTAAACCAAATGACCCAAGCACTCCAGATTTGTGGAGTCTTGAAATACATTTTTTGTTTGCATGTCCTAAACGACAATGCCAGAAGTAAGTAGGGTTCAATTCATTTGATTTAACCCTCTTTATATTAATGTTTTATATGGACTCTTTGTTTTGTAGATCAAGGATATAAAGGCCATTTTGTAACATGGCATTGCCATATGAAATGCCTTGGCGATGAATATATATATTGCCATTATTAATAACAAAATGAAATCCATCCATATCCAAACAAGAAACTGAAATAATGTTTCTGCTCATAGCAGGCACATAATAACAATTTTTCAAATCTAAACAAAGTCCGAAAGGTAAAGTGAGTTGATGGTCGCCTATCTCCATGGCAACAACTCATGCTCCATTCCCCATATAAAGGTCCACTTTATTCTTCCCAAGTAACCGCCTATTTCTTAACCCCTGCACATTTGAACAAATATGAGAACCACAACTGGTATCCAATACCCAAGTGGTAGAAATAGAAAGGTTAATTTCAACAACAAAAATACCAGAACTGGACGCCTTGGCTCCATTCTTCTTTTGTTCTTCCTTGAAGAGAGCGCAATTCTTCCTCCAATGCCCTAACTTGTTACAATGGAAGCATGTGCTCTCACTCTCCTTGAGCTTTTGCACCTTGGGCTTGGGTTGGGCCTGAGGTGTACTCCCACTAGACTTAGGCCGAGCTAGGTCATACCTGGGTTTTGCCTTTTCCTTCCCTTTTCCCTTAGCGGGTCCCTTCTTAATGTCCCTTTAAACCAAAAGTACAGGATTAGTCTTTCGAATGTTCTCTTCAGCATTCTTAAGCATCCCATGAAGCTCGGTGATTGTCTCGTTCATTGTATGCATGTTATAATTCATGACAAATGGATCATAATCATCAGTCAATGAACCCAAGATCAAGTCAGTGGCCAATTCTTTTGGCACTTATACCCCAAGTTTCTTAAGAGTATCAAGATACCCTTTCATCTTGAGTACATAAGTACTAATGGGAGTACCCTCAAACATCTTACAAGAAATCAAGGCCTTTGTTGTCACGAACCTCTCATGACGAGCTTGCTCTTGGAACATCTCCTTGAGGTGCACTATGATCGCATAAGCCTCTTGGTCCATGAATTGCTTTTGCAAATCAGGCACCATAGTGGCCAACATCAGATAGGTCACATCATTGGAGTCGCTCTTCTTAGTCTCAAAAGTTTCCTTTTGAATTGCAGAGGCATTCCTATTAGGTTCTTCGAGCAAGGGTGCATTCAAAACATACAACTTCTTCTCTAGCTTGAGAACTATTCTCAAATTTCGAGACCAGTCTATGAAATTGGTGCCATTCAATTTGTCATTTTCTAGGATCGATCGCAATGAAAAGTTATTGTTTGAAGATGCCATTTTTCAATCTACAATAATAAAACTTACCAAGATTAAATGAGGTCTTATTATAATCCCACAAACTGAATTAATATTCCTTTAAATAATTCGCGTTAGTGATTTAATGTGGGCCAAAATCCACTTTTCACAACAACTTATTAGTCAAGCTGAGCTTGTACACATAACAAGTTAAGTTACTTAGGTAGGAAAACTCCAATCATGTCTCGTACATGACTCTTGGATCAAATGGGCTAACATCTTAAGATGTTATAGCACAAACCCATTTATTAGTTTCCTAGGTCCGGGCATCCCTTTCCATGTTAAGTCCAACCTACATCCACACTTAAAACGATTTTATAAGCTATTTAATAATTTAAATAAGGTCATAACCATTGAGTTAAGGTTCTATTTTGGATCTGATCCAAATGTGTTTTTTCCATTTTAATCAAAACATAACAAACAATGTTGATTAAACATGCAACAAACACAAACTAGTCATAGTTTTAAGTGATTTTAAAATTAATCAATTAAATTGTCATGGACCTGAATTAAAACTATTTTTAAAACATGTCCAGTCCTATTATTAATATTTAAAAATCACTTACAAACATGCCAAACATGGTTTTACATTTAATTTTGAGAAACTAGTTGTTTACAAACACAAAACATGCAAACTAGCACGTAGTTTCAAGATTAACATGTACAATCAGGTATTTATAATTAAAACCAACCATGAACAGCTCTAAGAACATCTTAGGACAGTATATTAACATGTCATAATAATTTAATATCTAACTAATTATTTAAAATCGTTTTTCCACTAAAACAATGCAAAAAACTCAAAATAGAAAATTTCAGCATTGTGGTTTTATGCAATAACGATTTTTGAATCAATATTTAATGCATCTAAAGCACTAAAATAAGCATGTTAGGAACTGATACCACTGATGGGATATCACATGGCATATACATGATGATCACGCAGGGGAAAAATTAAAATGTTGGATCATACATGCCACGCAATATACAACAAAAAATCAAAACATGCAATTTTAGGATTTTTGAAAACTTACAAGTTTAGATGCACCTCAAAACTTATTTTTGAAGATGACTAGCAAATAAGTTGGACTTATATGCCCTAGATCTTGATCTCTAATGCCAAAAGAGCTGCCTTTACTCCACTCCTCTCTATGCTCACACACACACTAGCAAGGATGGCTTAAAACTTAGAGTGTTAGCTCTAATCTTTGTGTATTTGGCAATGGGTATTAAACTAAAGAAACAAGACCTGATCTTGTTCTTTCTAAGGTTCACCAATGGCTGCCCAAAATCCAAAAGAAGAAGAAAGAGTCATTTCCCCTTGAGAATGGCGGCTTAGAGCGAGAAAAAAACCTAATTGGCAAAGTTACTTCTTATCTATATATATCACTTAGCTAAGGGTTTTGTGTGTGCCGAAATTCACTAGCATTTAGGTAGTAATTTCAGTCTCCATCACTTCCTAATTAAGAGGTATATCTTGATTCAAAGACATATAGGAATTTAAATTTAATTAACTTAATTATCTAAAGATAAATAATCAAATATCTAAAGATAAATAAATAATAAATTTACCATTCCTTTTTGCCATGTTTTTCACTCTTCATGAGCCAAAGTCCATTTAGCAATTTTAATACCCATTATCCACATTAATTTGACTTTAAATAAGCCCAAATTAATGCCCAATACGCTATTTAAATATTTTAAGTCCAATGCTTTGTGTGCAATCCTATAGGTCCATTTAATATTGGCAATGAATTAATAAATTAATTTAAAGGCTATATATATTCTTTAGCAAGATATTATAGCATTCCAAATTAAATGAAAATGTAAATGGCATTTAGTGACCTAATGTAATTTTGCATAGTCCCTTACCCATAAATATTAGAATTAATTTAAGGCATGGAACTAATCATCCTTATATATACTAATTCCTTTCTTGATATTCCAGTGACATTGAACTTTCAGATAAATAATGATTTCTCATTATTTCATCTCGATATGGCCATACACTTCTCAGTTCATTAATCAAGTGGCCGATGATATTTTCTCTCGTATCGAGAGGGGTAATCCCTTCACTTCTCTCATGCTCTCTAACATGAATTAGTGCATACCCAAGCATACCCATAGTTCTCACCTTGTTACGAGTACGTTAGATGTATGTCACACTACAAAAAAATCAATTTTACCGACGGATACATATTCCATCGGTAAAATTAAGATATTACCGATGGATTACCGACCAAATTGATAATGCAAAGGTAAAAAAATTAATTTTACAAATGATGACATTTTTACTGATGAAATTAATAATTTGTCGGTATATTTGACGGAAAATGTTGGCACCAATTGTTAGCGACCATTTTATCGACGGTTACGTCCTTCAATAACTAATTTTATCATTTTATTGATGTATCGACGGATTTCCATCAGTAATATAAGTAACTTAGCAGATTTACCGATAGATATTGCGACGAAGTTTCATTCCGTCGGTAAATAAATGAGGAAAATTTTTAGGACTGGTCTATAGTTATTGCTACAGTTTCTTTTCATCGATAATCCATTGGTAATGTTTTAATAAAATATTTTATATTTAATATAAATAAAATATTTTAGTTCTAAAAATCCCCTAATCTATAATCCTTTATTCAAATGAGCCCTTTATATATTTCTCTCAAGCCGTTCCAACATCCCTCCTTGCCATCTCGATGGCGAGGCTACCCCACTGGTGTTTCACCACCACCGCATCTCATAGGAGTTATCTCGTGACCCACTGGAGCCCTAATCCGACCCCTCACCCACTTATCGCTATCCACCACCGGAAGCCTTCCTCACCCACTTGCTGCTGCCCACCACTAGTACGTTGGCTCTATCTCTCTCCAAAACCCTTGAAGTAGCATTCTCTGCAATCTTAGTTTAGAAGTATAGATCAGTGGTTAGATTCTAGATCTATTTCATTTTGTTGTGTTTACAAACTTTTGCTTATGAAATCCAAGATATTGGTTCGAATTTTTTGCCTACTCTCTGAACTTTGACATCTAAGAGTACTATTTTTGTCTCTTTCTATTTTTCCTTCACACTCTCCCCTATCTAATCCTTCTTTTTTTTTTCTTGTCTTTTTGGAATAATGTAGGAGAGAGAATAGTCCGCCACTCCCCTAATGGGTTTTTGCGTTGATCCAAATGAGGGTCTATTTTTGATGTACAAGTATGTCTTTGGTGGGAGCTTAGAGCGGCATTTGCATGGTATATTTTCTTTTTCTTTAATTACTAGCTTTAAATTTGAAATAACTTTTGATGATTTTTGGTAATTTAAGCTGCTACCCATTTGCAGAAAAGAAAAGAGGGGTTAAGGGTGGTTATGGACTTCATTGGTCAGTAAGGTATAAAGTGGCACTAGGAATTTCAGTGCACAATGGAACTGAAAGATGTGTTGTTCATAGAGATATTAAACCTTCAAATATCCTCTTTTTTTTCGAGAAAACACCCATGGTAAGTGATTTTATAGTTACGAGTTATATTTATTAGAAGTCATGGATTAAAAAGAATGAATTAACTAATTTATTAATGTTATTGTGATTGAGCTAATAGTGATATAGCTCCGAAGTTTGTTAAGAAAAGCTCTGTTCTTTGCTTTGTTTTTCCCCTTTATCTCAATAAAATTCAACTGCTTGTAAAAAAATGGAACATTTGGGTAAGATTTGATGGAACTTATAATAAACCAAAATTTTTTGATTTTTAGTTGTTTAGCTATGATCTTTATTCCTTATGTTTGTTAATGTGAAACTAAATCTGCAGTTATTTGGCTCCTGACAAAATGGCATGCTATTAGTTGGTTATAGCTTAGGGGATTTTCCAAAGGCACTAGAAATATATTAATTTTTGAGCAAATGCAGGCTGAGTTGTTCATTCTTAGATTATCTCACAACAGTGGCGTGCTTGGCCTTGCTGGCATGGCATTTATTTCTCAAATGTTCTCCTCAAGCTCACACTATGGTGAATTCTCAAAGAATGAAGGCATATTTGTTTTGCATACACTCCTTCATTTTTATAAGGAAGATATGTATAAGGTTAGCATTAAAAAAGATAAAGCCGTACTTTGATAGTTTCTCTTGTACTTTTATTATTTTAGAAGTGATAATTAATTGCCATCTTTGTCTATTTATTTTAGGTTTGTCAAGCAAGTGGCCTTGAATGGGTCAAATATCCAACAAATCAAAGCCCATTGTATGTTCGTAATAGGATTCGAATGTCGTTAAAAGAGCTGTCATCATGTTGGTAAATGTGATATAACAATAGTTAGAGTTCTCTTTATTATTTTTCAAAATGTGTATCTAATTTTATTTTTTAATGGTTTCTCTTAAAGAATGCATTGGCTTGAAGTTATTTATTCTAGCTAAATTCATCATGATGGCATGTGCATTGGTCCTGATACAGGGGCTTCCATCTCAAATTTCTTCAGTGCAAGCGCCAAAAAGACCATCTTATTTAACTGTTCTTATTTTCTAGGTACTTTCAAGTCTGAACTGCAAGCAATAATTTCTTCCTGTCAAAGAACACGTTCTTTTATTGAGCAAATTTGTTGGAACTTGATAGATCAAACTGTGACCTTGAAGCATGTATGCATGCTAAATTGCTGGATGCTTATCTTTGCTATCCAGTTTTATTTCCATTTTTCATTGATAATTCTGATACAATATCTTATGGTGGTTATAACTTCTTTAACAATTTTTGCTCCTCTTCATTTTTTATGCTATTGGGTGGCAGCAATAATTGCTTCAGCAGCAGGGGTATGCCATCATTGATTTAGAGATTTTTTATCCATAAAAAATAATGGATATATGTCTGGCAAAGTTTATTGCCTTGGTCTTGCATGTAGTACAAAACTTTCTAGGTCTTCTAACACATTTGGTTACTTTCTTGTTTGACAATCAGATTTGTTCTGAAGCACTTTATAAAACTATTTTCTGTTAGTTTATTTCTCAAAACGCACTGCCCAGTGAGGGGTAATACTTCAAAATTGTTGTTGGACTACATCCGTAGATTCCCATGCAGGGTACTTCTATTTTATTCATGCTTGTGCTTGCATGGCCACATGAAATTTATTAAATTTATTGAATGTTTTTGTACTTTATGATGAATGAGTTCTTCATTTTGTATGGTTTTCATTCCATTGTTTTCAGACTTCATTTCAGTTTTTGCCTCCAATTTGTTATATTCTATTCTTTTGAACTATCCAATTTAATTAATGTTTGATTTATTAGTCATTTAACTTTAAATTTAGTTCTAAAATATATTGTTGAGCTGCTATAGATTTTAGCCTAGGATTGAATTTCCACTATGTACTTTTTTTAACCATTGTTAACATCAATGAATATATGCAGTGGTTCTTGTCTTTCATGCGGTGATTCAGTTCGAGTAGCCATGTCTTCATCGACAAAGACATTGAATCCATTTTCCAAAACTTTTCAAATTTTCTGAGAATGGTATTTTGATGAACTAATGCATTGTCCCATTATGTTTGGTATTAAGGTGTGGATATAAAGATTAAGGTGAGATATTATACTTTTTAAAGCTATGGATTACTAGTTAATTTAGAAATGTTTGGAGAGTATGGAAATGAACACAAGCCATTGTGTTTGTCCTATTTTGTTATATTCTTTTGGAAGAATGCATTTTCCAGCATTTGAATTTATCAAAATTGTTGTATCTGAGTTTTTTTAACTAAATCTTCCTTTTGTTTAGCCATCTAACTTTCGATTTTGATTCACGGCATTTGAATTATCAAAATGAATTTTCTTTGTAAAGCCATTTAACCTTCAATTTTGATTCTTTTTTGCACTTAGTTTTTGAGCAAAGTTTTTTAAATTTGTTGAATTGAGTCTTATAAAATTCTTTTAATTTTGCTTTGGCAAGTTTCTAAAACTATGCAATTTTTTTTGGGAATCCACACAATAGTAATGTTTTTCATCAAGTAGTACTCAATAAAATAAAAATTAGAAGTTGATAAAAAGTTTGAGGTAAAAATATTTAGCATTTATTATACATTTAAACAACAATATTTGTTTGATTATTGTGTCATACCCTGATCATCTTATGAAAACATGATTTTTTGTTTTTTTTATTATAAAGAATGAGAAATTGAATTCAAGATATTTTACATTTTTACCTTTTTTTAATTAAGGACTAATCTTTGAATAACAATATGATATTTTTTTAGTGAAAAGGAGATATTGCTGGGTTAAATGTTGGTGGTACAAAAGAGAGAGTTGGGCAATTGTATTAAAGAAATAAGATGAGAAGTGAGAACCACATAAAGTTTGTGTTATGTGTAGTGTGATAATGATGGATTTAAAAAGTAATATAAAACTGGCAGCCCCACCAATCCAATATATATACAGCTAATAAATCGTTAGGTTTTTCCCTATTTTTAGATTCTCTCATTTCCTTGCCACTTGCTTTCCTATTACTTGTTTATACTCATTATTCTTTTTTATTTTTTCAACAACTACCACTTTTTTCTGTTTGTACCAATACCACATCAATTTATATATTTACTTACCAATTTTTATACTTTTACTTTATTTTTTAGAAAATAAAAATCTACCTCTGCACATTAATATTCACATTAAAATTAAACAGATTGCATATGTCTGTTTGAAAAATGAATCAAGTTTATTAAAAACTTCAGTGGATTGACCAAGATTTACTTTGTTGATGACAGGGAGCTGATGCATTCTCTCAAATCGGTCTCTAGTCCAAATTCATTTAATTAGAAAAAAATTGTGTAATCGACAAACTTGATTTCATCAATGAATATCTAAGAAAATTCATTTAATTAGAGGATATGTAAGCATAATCCTTTAAGACTTCAGTAAGCAGTAATCTAACACAAACTTCAATTATAGGGAGTTCTTTTAGGACTATCCAACACTACAGGAGTGCTTGTTGGTGTCTTCGGTACTGCAGTTACTTAAAATTTGTTTTAATTTTGTGGTTTGATTTTAAAAATCTATTCATGCAGGTTCTTGAGATGATGTATTTAAGTTTTGGTACCATGCATCTGGCCATGGGGTCTTAAGCTTTTCTATCTCTCTCTGTTTATGCCTCCTTTAACTTATTTATAGTTCCTTAGTTCTGTTAGAACTGTAATGGTTTAATGAGGAATTATGCTTTTACTTTACTACCTTTCTTTGATTGGTAATGCTGGCATCTGTTTACAATTTGGTTATAGGTTATCTTACTTTCTAATTTTCTTTGGATGTATACAATTTGTATATTTTGGTTTTGGTGGTGAAGTAGTTTGTTTTGGATATCACACTTGTAGGATAAGAGAAATTGGTTCAGTGACAAGCATCTAGTAAGTTCTTTTATTTTTCCATTCACTTTTCTCTTGATGTTTTCATCGTTCTTTTGATTTCAAAGGAAAAAGAATACTTCTACTTAGAAAATCTCACCATCATTTTTAATTTTCTGACAATTATAGATTAGTTTTAACATGGACAAATGGAATTGTTGCTTATGACCCTTTTTTCTTGAAATCATGGATATAACATGGATGAAAACTTATCTGAAAGAACAACTAGTTAGAATATTATATACAAAGCCTTTATTTGTTTATAAACTCAAGTTTTGTACAGAGATGCCATTCCTACCTAAGGTATTCAGATATTTTGTTTGAGATTTTCAGTATTCTATGACCTAGTTAGCAATAATCACATCGAAAAGGTTCAGCAGCACATCATTCAAATTTTTCCATGCATGACATGTAGGGAATGGGTAACCGAAATTGGATATAGTTTATGAAAGTTCTGCAGCTCCCATAGAAATAAGCAACTAAAATAAATAAAGGCCATTAGTTTTTGAGTTACTGGACTTGTATTTGGGTCATTATAACCTACAATGGTCAAATTTTGTGTCCTTGGTGTAATGGCTATCACTCAATTGTTTTTGCATATATATTGTGCTCAGAGGTGTGGAATCTTCTATTCAGAGTTATTCTAACCAAGCTATTATCATACCAATCTTCTTTCCCTATTTTTTGCTTTCAGATATGTTCTTTTTTTTCAATTGATTTACAGTAATCAATTTCAAGTTCAATCTTTATTGATTCTACTGCTATTTAAGGTTCTTAGTTTTTATGTTCTTATAATCTAGGCATTATGATTGTTGGAATAGCTTCTGGCATGCGTCAGTTTAGATTTTGGTCCTAATTTTCTGAAATATGATCTTAGATGCCAAAGCTTTTAATCTTTATGAAATTTTTCCTCCATTGCTCTCCATCATCTGTGCTTCACTTTTTAAAGTAGGCTGTGTACTTGTGTCAATAGCTGTGTCCCTTTCTGATTTCTTTCCTTCATCATCTTTATAAGAAGTTTCATCACATAAAGCAAAAGAAGAGCATATTTCCATTACTTCTGTGTAATTTTTCATTTTAAGAATTTTGTTTAACAAAACTTTTACTCTCTACAGGAGCAATTACTAGATGAGCAACTCGAGCATTCAAGAGTACAGGTAATTGAACTCTAATTGTTGCATTTTCCCTTAGCTGAATATAGGTTTTCATTTTTAGGACAATGCTCACCACGAGTTGAAAGTAATTTGTACCATTTGGGGTAGTCTTGATTTTGTTTTATCTTATTTCTTCTCTTGTGTTTATGTGCTTGCTTGAGCACCCTGGATGCCCAGTTTAGAATTAGATCTCTTAGCAAGCCTTTTCTGATTTGCACATATTCAATTACTTTCTAGAAAACTTAATTACTGTCAGTTTTTTTTTGCAAGTGCAATAGGGTATTTGTTTGTTAGCCTAAATTCAGATAACTTGTGGAGAACAATAAGTGTCAACTGACCTTTAGTTGTCCATCCTGGGCAGATTAACTTGGGCAAGATTAACCTAAGCAAGGTATACTAAAACTTGAAGCAGATTAACTTTGACAAGATATTCTGCAGTTGATTATCATTCCAGTTTCAAATTTTACGTTAAAGGTTGATTAATGCAGTGGTTGCACGCTTAGGATAGGTTTAATAATTTAAAAATTTCATTATTTTTAAGAATGTTCTAAGAGTATTTAGTATTGAGTTTTATGTTTTTGGCATTGTAATTTACACAATATTTGTACAAGTTTTGGACAACTTTTTGTATAAATTGTTTTTGTTAGATATTAAAATTATTAATTAATATATCTTTAATTTAGATTTTATACTTTTATATTGACTTTATTGTGTTTAATTATTGGATTTTATATTTCCTAATACAATAAATTTATAGTATGTTATCGATAAATTACCGACGGAAAAATCCGTCACTTCCATTTCAATAACTTTGATATTATACTAAATATATTTACCGATAAAATAATCAGTTGCTATTTATAATAAAATAAATTAATAATTTATTCATTAAATTTTACCGACGGTTTAGCAATAAAATTTTCCACCAGTAACGGTCAACGCGATGAAACATACGACGAATTTTAAATAAAACTACCAATGGAATGTTTTATATAAATTTGTCGGTAAATCTTACGGACGAAATTTTTCGCCGATAATTTGGTACCTACGAGCGTTTTACCGACAGATGAATTCCGTCGGTAAAATAATAAAAAACCGTTGGTAAGGTCTTTTTTCGTCTGTAAAATCACAATTTCGTCGATAAAAATCCGTTGGTAAAATGCATTTTTTGTAGTGTCAAAGTACACAGTAATTCATAAAGAGTTTCATAGAGATTTTAGGTCTAAGAATTCCGATGCAAAACTTGCACATGAGAAACAATTATGACTTGTACCATGTAATGTTCTCATTAATGGATCGAATCCATATACCATGTTCTAAACATGTATCTATGATCTCTGATTGACACTCTAGTCCTTATGATCCATAAGATAGAACTCAACTTATCAGAGAGAGCTTAATAGTTTTAATTCATTTGTTATTCCCATAACTATGACTGACTAGGGATATTTAGAATGAAGTCTCAATTGTTTCAAGGTCTTACAACCATGTGCCTCACACATGATAACTTAAACTGAAACAACATTTTTGGATAGTTCTATCAATTGATATGCACAAAAATACAATAGATAAAATAAATGCCTCATTTATTAACTTAAGTGTTTTATAACAATGCATTGGGGCTAGGGCTTACACTAACACTAAGATGTATAATGGAGATAATATAAAGAAGTAAGCATGGGGAGTGTGAGTTGGGACCCGAATGGAATTTATTCAAAAGCCAAGGGCAATATGGTCATTTTAAATTAAATTGTATATGTGCCAAGTTAGAAGGAAAATGTGATTAAGAGCTTAATTGAAATAGAAGAGAGAAAGATTATGAGTGTAAATAGGAATTAAAGGAAGAATAAGGAGTGGAGTGCAATTAAAATTAGTTAAATTAAGAACCATTAGAATGAAGACATGTGGCCTTTTTAGAAATATCATGAAATTGGAAGAGATTTCAAGAGAATTGATAAGGAGATAGGCTTTCGGCCATTATAAGGGTCCAAAACAAAGAAATTTCTACTCCTTCTCATCAATTTCCTCTTTAAAAAATTGTGTGCTCAAGGTTGTTTAAAAGGTGTGAAGAGAGAATTTAGGGTTTAGCTATTCTAAGGTAATAATCCTTTCTCTATATTTTACTTCTTTTTGATTCATATGTTAGGAAATGAAATTGATGGGTTATATAAATGTTTCTATGTTTGATTTGTTGTATGATGAAGGAGAAAATAGCAAGAAGGAGGAAAAAATGGTAGAGGAGTTAAAGAAGTATTTTGAGGTATGGGATCTTTAATTACTTGCATATGTGCATGGTTTTGAATAAGGCATGTAGTATGTTATAATTGAGGTTATAATGAAGTGTTGATATGGAAATGAAGTTTAAATTTGCATGAGAACCGAAATAGCAAGGTAATTCTTGGAAATCCAAAATCTGCCTTAAGAATCAAGTGACCATTTAGGACTATTTTGGATATAACTTGAGATAGAATGATTAAAATTCTATAATTTTAGTTGCTACAGAAACTAGACGTATAGACCTTGATTTCATATGAAGAAGTCTGAAATTGAATCCTTTTGTATAATGGTGGAACTTTAGCTTGAAGTATGGCTATGGCTGCTGCCTTATTATTGGGAGCACTCTATGGTTTTATTTGATTATCTAGAGATTTATAGTTCTGATTGGGGTGATTTTTGATATTTTGGAAACTAGAGACATAGGGGAACAACTTTGTAGAATTTTACATTGGCTAAAATGACTTTTTATAGGTTTAAAAGGGTATACAAATTGAGATTGGAAATCTATCTTTGTGCAAAATGGACCTCATGATTAGCAGGTATGACCTACTGACTGTGACATAGTCCAAATTTAGTCCAGAACTGAAATGAAACCTATGTCACGGTTAGAAGGTATGAGCTACTGACCGTAAGCCCTCCTCATGGTCAGTATCTTTTTGATACTGATCGTGAGGTAGTCCAGAATTAGTATAGAATTAGCACGTCACCTATGTCACGATCAACAAGTATAAGCTACTGACTGTGACCCTCCCCTGTTCATTCCTAAAGTTTATTTTAGGTCCCAAATTATTGTGAAAGTTAGTCCAAACCCTACTAAACTTATTTAGAGCATTCTAACCATAAAAATAAAGGTAATTTGGGACTTTAAATATGTGAACAATATAGTGCTATATATATGAAAAAGTAAAGTATATTGTATATGTAAGTTATGAATGATAACATAGGAGCATTGAATATGTATTGATAAGTTCTAAATATTGTTAGAGCTTTATATGTATAAAACTAAAGATGAATTGTGATACTAAACATGTAAAAAGAATATTTAAATATATGAATAAAGTTATGGAATGAAAAACTAATACCAGGAGATATGAAGCCTTTTAAGTTATGTATGAACATACATAAAGGTACCAATGAATAAGTATAAATTATGGTATTTCAATAAGATAATGCATATGTGTGTGTGTGTGTGTGTATATATGTGTGTGTGTGTGTGTGTGTGTGTGTATTTATACTATTGAAGTAGTATGAAGATAAGTATGTTATATTATTATAATTATTTTATGAATAAGAATATATATGTTAATGTACCAAAATACAATAATTGAATGATAACATATGGATGAATATGCATATGATTCTTTTTTCCTAGTTATGTTTATGCATATGAGTTACAGATAAACAAGACATGAAAGGGAAAAGTAAAGAATTATAGTTGCCTACGTCTATGTCTAGATCATGGATAGATAAGCATGCCTATATGGGTATATCGTAGCTACTACATGGTTAACCCATTTGGATCTATAGTACAGTTCAACCCCATATGGGTGGCTTCCTATGATTTGACCCCATTTGGGTCACTTGCCCATCCCGTTTGGATCCGGTTGATTGATCTATCGTACAATTGGCCTATTTGGGTCTATAGTTGATATCTTCGGGTATCTTTTCATATCTGCAGATACTATAGTATTGCCTATATCCAGACCTTCAGGAAAGGTGCAGGCCTAATACAAGATATAAGTAAAATGATATAAAAAAAATAACATGATAGTATGATATTATAAGAATATGTATTTGTATTGAAACTCTCTAATGCTTTCTTCACCTAAAGCTATAAATTATATATATGAATATGTACGATTTCTTAATCGTTTATCACTGGTTATATTCTGAATGCATATATTCTTAGTGACATGTTACTTATCCAATATGGAATAATCGATTTGCCAATTAGGTTTAATATAAGATTTAAATTATCATGGTAAGGATGGACCTTTTAAAAAAAAGAGCTTATAATTTACGTGTATATATATATATATATATATATATATATATATATATATATATATATATATATATATATATATATAGTTAATTTAAGAATTAGATATAGACTACTATACTAATGCATTAATAAGATAGATGTGAAAAATGGAATACAAGATTTACTTAATAATGATAAACAAACTAAAACTATCAACCAATGCATATAATATATACAAGATAGCAATAGCCAAGTAACGCGAATATTCATGAGTTATGGAATCATTTTAGTTTAATAGATGCTTGAAAAACTAACTATTTAAGTCAATTATTTAAGAACTACTATTAGGATTCAATTGCAGATTTAGCTTATATATGTACACAAATAGAAATCACATGTGTAATCAAAGCTAACTCAAAATAATAAATGTGAACCCTATGAATTTGATAAATGTATATGCTATGGTTTTAAGGTTATATGAATACTTCAAGGGGAACATGAACTAAAATATATAAGCACTTTAGTAATGAATGTCATAGTGTAACTTATAGGACCTTATATAATAAATAAGTACTTGAATAAGTAATGAATGAGATAGGCATGTGATAGACCAAATTGATTAAAGATTTTTATGAGGTGTAATAACTAAGTATGATAAAATGTGTTGTATAATGTTTTACAATATTAAGTCCATATAAGCTGTTGTGGATATTCGGTTGTTATATGTTTGATTGCATGCCCATGTATGTGTTACCTATCGATGACTTCTACTAGAGATCATCTTCATGATTTATATTCCCCACTAAGCTATAAGCTTAGCATGGGTGTTTATCCATATAGGTACAAGAAGTTAGGATTTGTTTTGAAGGGATAAGATCTGATGTCGCCAGGCCAACACAAGAGATAAGAGTAGTCAAAGTATTAACTGATACGAATCCAAGAGGGCTATCTTATGCCATTGAAGAGGGGCAACCTTATAACTTTCAAATGGGTCTAAATGGAGTTTAAACACATAAATATAAGATCCAAATGTCATCGGAGCTGTTGGAAATTATCGGTTACATGCATCTCATACATAAGTGGAATTTAAAATTTTTTTAACCAATAGATCTGATCTTGCCATGAATTTACAATATACATATTAATGAGAATTAGAAAAATCACCTTTGATTTTTGTTGAATAGTTGATTTTCCTTCTCACCAGGTTGTCGCAAACCACAATGTCCAAAATTGAACACCTCCAATTAGTAATCCATACTAATGAAGGATTGAATGAACCAACAATGGAGGAATACAAGGCTGGCTGAAATCCCTTGATGCCTAGCAAGGGGGAAGTGGCGGCTAGGTTTAGAGAATGTGAGAAAATCTTTTTCTCTTAATTGTTCACTTAACCCTAAAATCCCATCACTTGGATATTTATAGTTAGGTTAAAAATTCAACTTCATAATAGGATTATGTAACACCCTTATCCCCTACATAGTTGTAAACACTATATCATGTATCATTAAGCATGCTTGCCAGGTTTAATGCTCGAAATATTTTTTTTTTGTCAAACTCCAAACATAAATCCGACATATAAACTACACTATTAACACTTTACTGCATACTTAAGAGTATTATTAAACAATACAATATTTACATCTATTAATCATCTATACATCACATCTTTGTCAAAGTAAATAAGAATCTTGTAATCAAAATACATTCAACAGTAGACTATACTTTCAATCTCTTTCTTTTGTGTTGGCCATCTCGCTGTAGATATCATCCCAGGGAAAAATCCTGACTTGCAACCTACACGGATGAAACACCCTTGCTAAGCTATAAAGTTTAGTGGGGAATAAAAACATGTGGACGACCCTTTTTAAAGGTCGTCAAGATGAAAACCCATATATACACATCTTAAAGCAAATAAACCAATCATTATAAACAAGATTCACAATAATCTTCCATAATTATATTCTCTTTTGCTATACTTATAACCAATATCAATACCTATTGATATTTCCTTTGCTTATCAATTTATTACCTTTATCATTATTCATTCATTACTTTAAATCCTATACATCAAGCTTACTTTTTGGATTTCTATATGTTACTCTTGACCAATTACTTTGAATTATTTGTTGTCAAACATTGATGACTATATTATTCATGTATTAATATCAATTGCCAAACATTTTAATAACTATGCCATATTTCTATCACTTATTTACAAATATTTATATATACTTCATCTATACTTTATGAGTTCCCACATTTTGATTTTAGTGATCACTTTGATATACTTAACTATCTTAGAAATATGGTACCGTATTCAGATAAATTATATTCCTTATACATATGTATAATATATTCCATGTATAAGATGCATTCTCATTCATTTGAATACTTACTATTTTTATTAAACTTATTATATCTTTACCTTGTATATTTTTCAAATTTTAAAGCATTTCGATATTACCATTGCTTCATCAGTAATCACACTCAGCACACTATATATATATATATATATATTTATTTATTTATTTAATATGTAATCAATGGATTAGAAAATCTTGACAAATCTAACAACTTCACGTAGTAAACAATAAAAGAATTTGAAAAGCTTAACAGTTAACTTAGCATGCTTGTATTGTATATTGACTGAGAATTCTTCATGCATTTAACTCATTTAAGCAATTTCAAACATTTGGAACCAACTATAAATAACATACATATCATGTGTTACTTGGTAACCTCTATTTATTTAAACTTATGAAACAATACAATCAAATCATGTCAGACATGTAATCAAGCAATATCCTTAAATCTTATATGATGCTTTCTTTGTACTTTATACTTTAATGTCTGTACTGTACTTATAATTTAGCCTGCATAAGTTCGAAAGGTGGAAACGGGATCGGTGGATACTCGAGGGTATCAAAATGGTGAATATCCGAAAATAGCAAAACTATAGACCTAAACAGGGTCGATTGTATGGTGGACCGATCAAATAAACCCAAACGGGGTCAACTAACAATCCAAATAGGATTGTGCATGATCCAATAGGATCAACTGTACTTTAGACCTAAAAAGGTCAATGGTGGCAGCTGCAACATCCCTATAGACGCCTGCCTATCTATCCACAATTGAACTCTAATTGCAGGTAATACTCTATTTAATTTTCTTTTCATATATCATGCTTGCACTCAACTAGTCAATTTGCACATGTATAACCATAAAATAGACATATTATTGCCATGGCATAATTATGTATGTAAGATTCCTATAATGCTTCACGTACTTTATCAATCATGCTATCATCAGATTTCACATATTAATATGATCATACTATGACAATCATGTAATGTGTCATACCTGTTCAAGTGCTCATCATAAAACATGCCTTGTTATAAGAACTTTGCACTATAGCACATCATATGGATGTGATCATGTAAAAAGATTCACACACACACACACACACACACACGTATTCATATAACAAGACAAGTACTTACTATTAAGCATACGTCATCACATTATGTACTTTAACATGTTATCAATAAGGCACTATATGTGAACATGATCATACTAATGTATTTCTTTATTTCATAGTATAAGCGCATGTTGAAATACACATTTACTCTTTATAGGAATACATACATATAAATAATTTTTCATATAACAAGCAAGTATTTAATTTCAATCACATATGTATATTTGACATAATTGTCAGCAATCTTTACTTAAATACATATGTGAACATGTATATATGTATATATATTTAGGGACTTTTATCAATAATCATATCACATGCTATATCCAATCCAATATGTTATCATATAAACACATATTTAACATAACTATATTTAAAGCAAATATAGAAAATAAATTAAAATTCTGCCTACACAAATCTGCATAGGGGCAGCATTCTGGGCCCAATTTATGAGCCACTTATGATTTTGAAAACATCATTTTTAGGCTAAATGACCTTCTATAATCTTATTCTCCTTTGTGTTTAGTTTCCAAAGCATCAAAATTTACCTTAATATCTTATTTATAGCTTGAGATATATGAGAAAAACTATAGGCTGTTCATAGAACCAAAATAGTGTTTGTTACCACTTATAAAAATTCATAGAATAAAATTAAGAAGGAATTAGACCAATATTTCTTCATAAAAGTTATACTTAAATGTCACTAGTTTTACCAAAATTTTACTTTGTAGCATTTTAACAACTCTACCAAAAGTTATGCCCAATTTACTAAGGTCTGTTCCCTAATAGTACATCTAGTCCCTACGAATTTCAAGTCAACATTTGACATGCTTGCGTACGATTTTAATTCATACTTCCTACATACAAAATGTGCATTTAGGAGTCTATTATGCATAGGAATTAATCTAATAGCATTTTGACCATTATACACAGAGATATCTCATTTTTACCACAAACTATTCCATAATTAGCTTGTATGGATGTTTCTTTAATAGGCACTTGCAATTACATTAAATTTAAGTTGTAGATAAACTCATGGTATAATAGGAGTTAGCACACAATTACTTTTATTCCAACCCTAGTCATAGTATGGCAACAATATTCAGGTGAGGTAGCTATAGAGGCTTCAATATCGATAAAATACAATTACAAAATAAATTGCTTTCAATATTATCAAAGTTAATACACTATGACTATGGCTATTATCTTTTCTTTTTATGAAGGCAATTATATTGTTTCTACTTTTTCACATAACTCTAAGCCAATGAAAAACATAATCTATTATTAATATCAACTTATCTTATATATACCTTATCATCTCTCTTTATTATGAAATCAATTTTACTACATTGCACTCCTAAACACTGTATATTATTTATGCTATCTATATTTTCTATACTTTGTCAAGCAATTTAAACTCTAAAACATTTAATGGCACTTATCTGTATATACTTAATGCTATGACATTAGACTCTAATTTAATACATAAATACATCAGCATATAATTACTCTAATATAATGACAAGCTATTAATAATCATTAAGCTCAATTATATACTTTCATTTATGTACATATCTATGCCATACTATAGATTAAATTATTAAGTTAAATTAATCTATAAAAACCCTTAGTTCCTACTTTATAGATATTGTAATTATCCATTAACATGCTCATCCTAGTAAGCTTGTTGATTGATAACTTGTTAATTGAGTCCTTAAGTGATTAACAATATATTTGTAATTGTCCCTTCATGCTAAACATACTCACTCTCTACTGCTCACTGTCCGATATTTTGCATAATATTTTTCACATGGAAAATGAAATTTTTCAGGAAGCTTTTATCTTAACAATTGATACTTAAGATCTTAACTATATACAATAAAAATTTCAAGTCATTTTGATGTATATCCCAGGCGTTATAGCATAAGAAACACCTACTTCTCTAATGACCCGCCAAATGCAAAAAGGTTACTATTTTGGGCATTTTTGAGGACCTTGGAAGCAAAATTTCATTATTGTTATTTCTATAACATTTGTAGACACAGAAGTCCCGATTCTATAACAACTAGAATCATTAAATTCGGAGTTTAAAAGCTTAACTTATGATCAAAATAGTCATTGGAGGTCAATCTGAATTTCTGGACAACACTTTCACATTAATGCCTAATATCTTAATTCAAGTCAATATACTTTTAAAATCCATAATCAACACAAGTATTAATGCATGCAAGAAATAATAGTTCCCAAACCTGAAATTCACGTTAACTTCTGTAACAAATCTTCTCTTCTACTCTTGTAATCTTCTTCTTCTTAATGATTTACACCACTTTGTTCTTGAATGACCAACATGTAATGGAATTTCTTCAAGAATACTTAGAGAGATTGTAGAATAATGAAATAAATGAGAGAAATTCTAAAATTTCTCGAGCAATTTTTGTCTCTCTCTCTATCCACTCTAATATTTCTCTTTCTTTCAACCAAACTCAGCTTTTATAATAGAATGAAAATTCTCTTTTTGGTCGTTCAAAATTTTGCATGTCACACTAAGTTCCCTCCTTTATTTGCAAGTTACACAATGTTCCACTCATTTTTTTCTTTTCTTAAATCAACCTCTCCTTTATTTCCCTTTTTTCATAATTTACCCATCAAGTTCCATATTAACAAATTGACCCCTAAATTTTCATCCTCTTTTAATTTAGCCTTCAAACTATATTATTATTACTTGACTATTGTATCCTCTATCACAGACAATTTGTTTTTTGATTTTGACTTATAAGTAAATTTTAACATTACAAAAAGTGTTTTTAACAAAAGTGGACTTCTACAACCTTATTATACTATATTTCTAGTTTCTAAAACATCAAGAATCATCTCAATATAATTTGTAGATTTTAAGATATTTACAAAATACTAAGGTCTGTTCCTAGTGACTAGGCTGTAGATTGTTCCAGATTTTATGCTTAAATATAGCCTAGTTAAAGACATATTTTGAACTTGGTTTCTTCATATGAAATCTAAGTATGAATGTATATTTTCAAACCCAATTCGAATCATCTAATTTGGTGCTCCATGACTCGAGATATAGTCAAAAGAGTACCAAAAGGTCAAACAAAACATAATAATTCATCCTATAATGTTTAATTATACTTTAATAATGTATAATTGCCCTTAAATTCTACTAGGGCCTATTTAGGGTCCTTATAGATTGGGCTCTTTAAAATTGCTGGAGAAATATTAATTGGGCTTCTGAAATTATTAATAATTTATTTGGGCTCAATTAAATCCAATTTAAGTCCTTTTCACAAAAGACTATGCACAAAACCCACAAACTAGACCCTTTGTGCATATACTTGGATTTAATCACTCAAATGAATTCCAAATCCTTACAAATTAAATATGTAGGCTCCATAACACTTATAAAATATATTTAATTTATTTTGGTCCAAGAATTAGGCCTCTAAGGCCTTCTATCAGAAGGTGGCATGAAACCCTTTCTCTTGAGGGTTTCTGCGCCAACCTCAATTCTTTGGGCCACTTTTAATTTCTCCAATGGATCTATTAATTATTATATCAGCCCTATAACACTTATAGTCCAATGATAATTAATTATTAAATACATTATTTCAATTAGGTCCATTTTACAGAATATTTCTAAAAAGTTATGCCAACAATTTTACTTGATCATAATTAATTAAACTCTTTAATTAATTATTCTCTTATTCACTTATCTATTCCCATAATAATATCAAATATTATTATCCTTGTCATTTTACCATTTTATCCTTTTCTCTATATGTGTGACCTATTGGGTTCCTGTTCATATTGGCAGTGTAATATGTAATTGTGAGTTCTATTCAAAACTCACATGATTTAAACTTCTTTAAATAATTTTATCAATCCCTATTGATATTTATGATACACTAATACAAGTCATGATTGGCCTCTATCTAGGAATCGTGACTATCCAAATGTCAAGAAAGTCAAGTGGTTTGACTATACCCTTCCGTAGAAACAGTTACCGTGCAATTGCTCCTTTCACCACTATTATCTCAATTAGATTCTGAGTATGGATTTCTGTCAACTGATATAAATCTAATTATGTATGTTCTATTAATTTAACCATTGTTCCCAAAATGTCCTTCATGGATCCCTATCCATCTTGGCATATTACTCTAGCCAGAGATTCTCTGAACAAGGCAATTATAGAATCATGCGAGATAACTTCCCTTAATAAATCTTGGATGGTAAATCCTTTGTTAATCACTCAACTATCTTCAAGTAGGTCATGATATACCCAACCTCCTAACTATGTTCACCCCCAGTTGGAAGTAACCAGTTATGGAGTCAAAGTATACCACTTGCTACTTAAGATAACTTTAGTGATCTCAAGTCTAAGGATACTTGCACAACCGCTATGAAGAGATTCCTCACTAACATAGATTTAATATTCATGTGAGGATTCTTTTTGCAAGTCTCCAATGAACTTGTTCTTCTAACAAGCATCCACACGTTAGCTTTGATTATCTTCCATAATCACAGTTATAAGAACCACTGCTTGAACCATTCAAAAAGCATAACATGTGCTAAATATCCTATCTTGTTAATTCTATGACTAGGGATATTTAGATATAAACACATTTGCATGCAATAGACATCTCATATCATGAACACTTTCATGATTGCCTTTGCACTGTATTTATAATATCTAGGAATTCATTTATTAATTTAAGATTTATAAATTCATGTAGTTAAACATAGCATTAATAAATGAATGATGCCTTTTATTAAGAATATGAGTTCATACATATGAAAAACATCCTTATTATATGGGCTCTAGGGCATACTCTCTAACAATCTCCCACTTGCACTAGAGCCAATCACTCCTATGTCTTAGACCCATGCCATTTATATGCTGATTGTGCTTAATCTGGGAAAGTGCTTTAGTGAGGGGATCCACCATATTATCATCTGTGGGGACCCTTTTTATTTTCACATCATTTCTAGCTACTATTTCCCTTATGAGATGGTAGCGTCTTAGGACATGCTTGGATCGCTGATGAGACCGTGATTCCTTTGCTTGCACAATGGCTCCATTGTTGTCACAATATAAAAGAATCGGATCAATAATGCTAGGCACCACTCTTTGTTCAGATATGAACTTTTTGGTCCATTAAGTTCTTGAGTAACAAAGCCTTGAACATAAGATGACATGGCCATCTTTAGCTTCTTTGCACGTCCTCTTGTAATTGGACCACTAGGCATCTTTAAAGGATCATTGGTTGATGGTGGTGGATCCGTATCATGCTCTCTCTATCCTCCAATGTCTGTAGACACATAGACTTAAAAAGGTGTTTCCCATGCACCATGGGTATAAACCCTTTCTTAGAGAGATCCATATTGAACCTCTTCAATACTTTATCTATATATGTACTTTGAGAAAGACCTAGCAACCTATTGGATCTATCTCTATAGATCCTTATTCCCAGAATATAGGATGATTCTCCAAGGTCTTTCATGGAGAATTGCTTGGATAACCATATTTTAACAGATTGGAGAAGAGAAATGTCATTTTCCATGATCAATATGTCATCCATATATAGAACTAGGAAGACAATTACACTTCCACTGGCCCTTTTATACACACAAGGTTCATATTAATTCTGTAAGAAACCAAACTCTTTTATTGTCTCATTGAATCGTATTTTCCAGCTCCTAAAGGTTTGCTTCAATCTATAAATGGATCTTTGAAGCTTACATACCTTTTCGCCATTTCTTGATGTGAACCCTTCTGTGTCATATACACATCCTTAGTCAGATTTCCATTTAGGAAAGCTATCTTCACATCCATTTGCCAAATCTCATAATCATAATGAGCTGCAATGGCTAAAAGTATTCTTATAGACTTAAGCATCGCCATAAGAAAAAAGGTTTCATCATAGTCAATACCTTCTTTTTGATGATAGCTTTTTGCTACTAAGTGAGCTTTACAGGTAACTATATTACCTTCCATGTCGGTCTTCTTTTTGAAGATCCATTTGCACCCTATGGGTTTTATCCCTTCAGGTGGTTGAGTTAAAGTCCATACTTTATTCTCATACATAGAGTCCATTTTAGACTGCATAGCCTTAAGCCATAAATCACGTTCTGAACTGTTCAAAACTTTTTGATAGCTTGTAGGTTCATTGTCCTCTACTACAGTTATGCCTCTATTTGAATCAATGTGAAATCTATATCTCATAGGGATAGAACACATCCTAGTAGATCTTCTAGGATTTTGTGTATAATCAGGTTCAACTGTAATCTCATCATTATGAAATTCAGTCTCGGGTTCAATCGGTTGATCTACTTTTATTTGTAGGTCTTGAACTTCACCAAGTTCAATTTTACTCCCACTATCCTCTCATAGGAGAAATTTTATTTTCAAGAAGACAACATTCCTTGAAACAAACACCTTTTGTTCTAAGGGATTATAAAAATAATATCTAAACATTTCTTTTGGATATCCCACAAATAAACATTTGTCAGATTTAACATCTAGTTTGTCTGACATTGACCTCTTCACATAAGCAGGACAACCCCATACTTTTATATGAGAACGTATGGGTTTCTTGTTATTCCACATCTCACATAGAGTAACTTCAATCGATTTACTAGGAACTCTATTTAACATATAAACAACAATTTCTAGTGCATATCCCCAAAAGGACTTAGGCAAGTCTTCTCGGCTCATCATGGATCAAACCATATCTAATAGTGTTCGATTTCTCCTCTTAGATATGTGTTGTGGTGTATATAGTGGAGTTTATTGAGATGAAATCCCATTATCTCTGATCTGAGTGTTTTAATACTCTTGCCAAGTTGCTTCTCTACTTGATTCCTGAATTCTTTGAACTTTTCAAATGCTTCTAATTTATATTTCATTAGATAGATATATCCAAACCTAGAATAATCATCTATGAAAGTAATGAAGTAGGAGTAGCCTCCTCTAGCATGTGTAGTCATTGGACCACATACATCTAAATGTATTAAGTCCAAAACCATTTTAGCTCGTTCTCCTTTACCAATAAAGGGATCTTTTGTCATTTTTCCCAATAAACAAGATTCACATGTATCAAATAATTAATAATAAAATGATCCTAAATCACCTAACTTGTGTAATTTGGTCATACGTTTCTCATTTATATGGCTTAAACAACAATGCTATAAATATGAGCTATATAGATTATCTTGTTTCATTCTCTTGGTATCCATATTATGCATTTTTTAATTAAATCAAGAACAAATATACCATTCATAATGATAGCTTTTGCATAAAACATATTGTTCTTAAAAATGTAATAACATTTGTCCTTTAAAGAAATGTCATAATCGTTCAATAAACAACTGAAAGAAATAATACTTTTGGATAAAGCTATAACATAATAAAAATTATTTAATTCCAGTATTAATCAACTTGGAAGAGGCAAATGGTAAGTCCCCACAACCGTTGTAGAGATGTTTTGTCCAGTAGCTGACTATAGACATATTTCTGCCAATCCAACTCTTCTAATGCTTTTAAGCCCGTGTAGATCATTACAGAAATGAGATCCATATTCGGTATCTAATATCCAAGATTGTTTTGAAGTAATAGAATAAGTATTAAATTCAATCATATGAATACCTGAAGTAGAAGCATCAGCTTGCTTCTTCTCTTTGAGAGAATCTAGATAGTCCTTGTAGTTACGCTTCCAATGACCATCTTTTCCACAATGAAAGCAAGTTCCTTTGGGATTCTCTTTCTTGGCAACCTTCTTCTTGGAGATCCCACCATTCTTTGGTTGTGCCTTGGTTATCTTCTTCTGCTGCTTCTTGCCTTTAGCAGAAGTGACAACCATGAAACTTTTTGGCTCCTTCTTGAAGGATCCATCAGCTATTTTGAGCATGTTGATTAACTCAGGAATGGTCACTTGGATCTTATTCATGTTGAAGTTAAGCACGAAAGGTGCAAAACTTGGTGCCAATGAGTACAAGATTAAATCTATGTATAGATCATTATCCATTACATAGCCAAGTCTACTCAAATGCTCAATATACCCATACATCTTCAATGCATGAGTAGCAGCCGAAGTGCCTTCCACCATTTTGTAGCTAAATAGAGCTCGAGCAATCTAATATTGCTCAATTCTAGCCTGAGAAGAATAAAGCTCCTCTAGATGCAAAATGATGGTTCTAGCATCCATCATCTCATGTTGCTTCTAAAGCTCTGAGGACATAGCACCTAGCATCAGACATGCTACTGCTTCACTATCCTCGATGTATTTTCGATAAGTGCCCTTGATCTCATCAATGGCATCATCTTATGAAAGTGGTGGTGGATCTTTATCCAAGACATAATGGATCTTGTTAGCTCTAAGAATAATTCTCACTTGCCTGATCCAGTCAGAATAGTTGTTGCCAACTAGTTTGTTATCTAAGATTGATCGTATATTAATGTTTGATGTGCTCATGATGATGACTTAGATGTGAAAAAGAAAACATATGAGAGTATTGCAATGGATCTATTAATTATTATATCAGCTCTATAGCACTTATAGTCCAATAATAATTAATTATGAAATACATTATTTCAATTAGGTCAATTTTACATAACATTTCTAAAAAGTTCTGCGAACAATTTTACTTGATCATAATTAATTAAACTCTTTAATTAATTATTCTCTTATTCACTTCTCTATTTCCATAATAATATCAAATATTATTATCCTTGTCATTTTACCATTTTATCCTTTTCTCTATATGTGTGTGACCTATTGGGTTCCTGTCCATATTGGCAGTATAATATGTAATTGTGAGTTCTATTCAAAACTCGCATGATTTAAACTTCTTTAAATCATTTTATCAATTCCTATTGATATTTATGATACACTATTATACAAGTCATGATTGGCCTCTACCATGACTATCCAAATGTCAGGAAAGTCAAGTGGTTTGACTATACCCTTCAATAAAAACAGTTACCGTGCAATTGCTCCTTTCATCACTCTTATCTCAATTAGATTTTGAGTATAGATTTTTGTCAACTCATATAAATCTAATTATGTATTTTCTATTAATTTAACCATTGTTCCCAAAATGCCCTTCATGGATCCCTATCCATCTTGGCATATTACTCTGGCCAGAGATTCTCTGAATAAGACAATTATAGAATCATGCAAGATAACTTCCCTTAATAAATCTGGGATGGTGAATCCTTTGTTAATCACTCAACTATCTTCAAGTAGGTCATGATATATCCTACCTCCTAACTATGTTCACGCCTAGTTGGAAGTAATCAATTATGGAGTCAAAGTATATCACTTGCTACTTAAGATAACTTTGGTGATCTCAAGTCTAAGGATACTTGAACAATTGCTATGAAGAGATTCCTCACTGACATAGATTTAATATCCATGTGAGCATTCTCTTTGCAGGTCTCCAATGAACTTGTTCTTCTAACAAACATCCATATGTTAGCTTTGATTATCTTCCATAATCACAGTTATAAGAACCACTACTTGAATCATTTAAGAAGCATAATATGTGCTAGTCTGTCCGAATTAATAATGTCCTATATTGTTAATTCTATGACTAGAAATTTTTAGATATTAACACATTTGCAAGCAATAGACATCTTATATCATGAACACTTTCATGATTGCCTTTGCACTATGTTTATAATATCTAGGACTTCATTTATTAATGTAAGATGTACACACTCATGTATTTAAACATAGCATTAATAAATGAATGATGCCTTTTTTTAAGAATATGAGTTCATACATATGAAATACATCCCTATTACATGGGGCTCTAGGGCACACTCTCTAATAGGGGCATGCTCCAATTTATAGGAGGCAGATTTTGTGCTTTACTATCAATTATGGGCTTAAAGTATGTAGTCAAGCGTTTGGGTTAATGCCCCATAAAAAGGAAGCCTAAAGTGAAGATAAAGGAAGCCTTGTGGGTTTAAAATAGCCTAGATAAAGACTTAAGCCTTGGAAGAACATGTGCAAGTCATGTGCGACATGTGCAAATCATATGTGGGGCATGTGCAAGTGGAAGACATATGCATAGCATGTGATATTTATGTAGTAGGGCTTTTGTATTCATAGTTAATTAGTTTGGGCCTATTTAACAAAATTGGGCTTCTATTTAAGTGAGACATGTAACTTCATTAAAAGTCATGTGATTTAAGTAGCTTAATTATGGCTTATTTTCTTAAGTAAGATACTTGGACCTTTCTAAACTAAGCCTAATTCGTCACTTTACCTTAATAGGGTTTTAAGTAGTTATTTTAGCATATTTTAGGTAGAATTTAGTGTTTTAAACCTATTGGACTTATGTATATCCATTTCCTTAGGGTTTGAAGGCTATAAATAGGTTATTATAACTTGTAAAAAATAGATTAGAATCATATTATAAACTTTTGAGAGTTTTCTCTTAGCTTAGCCGAAATTCTTTAGAGAGATTATGAGATTGCTTGCTTTCTTTTCTATTGCCTCAAGAATTAGGATTACTTATCAATCATTTTATTGTGGCATTTTCTTATTCTTCTTATCCCGATTATTTGTGTTTCCATTCATGTGTTGTTTGGGGGTTCAATAGGGAGGGTGTTTGTCTTCTTTGTGTTTTGAGATCAAAGTGTATGTTGAAGGGGTTTTAGGTTCTTTAGCCTTGGGGTTCCACATCATGAAGTTATATTTTTTTCCTTGTAATCTTCGTATTGTGCTAAGGAAAATATAATATAAAGAACAGTGTAAGGGTTATATATTATTTTCAAGAGCATTGTTTAAATGTAGCTCTCACTTTATATTGATATATGTATATGTATAAACAACATGAACTAAAATGATAATTACACCAACAATTTGATCATGGGTAAAATATTATATAAGATGACAGGTAATAGAAGGATCTAGAGTAGTCCTTGCATCCATTAGGTACCCTATTGACTTATAGGCTAAGCCCACCTAAGAAAGAGATTGCATGACCTCCTGTGTGGGAGTAATAAGTTTGGAAGGCTATTGTTATTCTTGTGTGTGAGTGTGACTGATTCCTAACCAAACCATACATTGCATTCATGCATAATGTATATGCCATACTCATGCATCACTCCTAACATTTGACCTTTTCAACCATCATAGACTTATCTAGGTGGTCCAGAGGGTTAGATGGGTGCTTGGTTTGAAGATCCATATCCAGATTGTCAAGACCAGACTCAAGTTCAGATTTGGGTTCGGTGGTCAGTTTCGAGTGGGATTCAAGCCAGTTATCAAAAAATAGTTAGGAAATCAACTTAGAAATGGAAAATGGGAGGGTGAATGAGATTAAAAGAGGGAATAAGACAAGGAGAGTAATCGATAACACTATTATAAGATTTCCATTCTTGAGGGAAAGATTGAATGTTACCCCTATCGGGCCTTCGACGATAAGGGATTACTCTGACTAGAGGTTGGATAGGTGCCTGCAGGAGTTTAAGGAGAGGATATTGCCTATGATTGGTAGGAAGGTGGCTTCCATAGCACCTAATGTTAGAACTTAGCCTGTAGCACCCATCTATGAGACAGTGGAGCCAACTCATATTGGGACTACTGCCATAGTCGATGCTGTTATGCTTCTAGACCCATCTAGGAGGAAAATGAAGCATGACCCTGAGGGTGATTTTATAAAGGGGGAGGATAAAGATTATATTCCTCTAGTGATGAACATAAGGATAAGGGGACCTAATGTTGAGGATTACACTTTTAAAAAGATGGAGGAAAAAATTGAAACCATGTCTAAGTTGTTGTTTGCTGGTTGGAGGATGAACCTTGAAGATAGGGATTTAGGTATGGATGAGCCACTTCCTCAAAGGTTCAAGATGCCTGATCTGCTAAGGTTTGATGGCACCTCAGATCCTTCAGCACATATCAAGCAGTACACTTTGATCATGAAGGGGACTACTCTATCTAAGAAATAGAAGGTTGAGTACTTTTACTTGAGTTTGATCGGGCCTACCATAAACTGGTTTCATGGATTGGATAGATGAACTAAAAAGGACTAGGATCTATTGATGGAAGAATTTTTAAAGCAGTGTGATTGTAGTATAAGGATAGAAGTCACCTTGAAAGATCTTAAATTATTTTGGCAGAAGCATGATGAGTCTTTCCATAAATGCCCCACCAGGTGGAGAGATAGAGTGATGGAAATGAAAAGGAAGCCTAACACAGCTGACCAAATTGGGCTATTTATCCAGAATGCAAGCCCATGCCTAAGAGATGGATTGAAAATGAAGGGCCTGAAAGACTGGAAGTCTTTGAAAGATGTAACCATAGAAGCTGAAGGAGAATATATAGCCAGAGGGAAACTAGTGAGAATACAAGAAGGAACTCCAGTAATAATAAGACTATTGGGAACAGTAGTGGGCAGAATAGAGTGGAGAAGACTGCAAAGGTGTCTACCATAGAGTTTAACTAATGGTACTATTTCAATCTAGGGAAATCACTATCTTAGGTTTTAAATGGGTTGGTTAAAGAGGGGAAGCTCCAGCCTTTGCCACCAAGGCTTACGAAGAGTCAAAGATTACCCTATTACAGGGAGGCCCAATACTATGTATACCATCAGCACACTAAGCACTCGATCAATTATTGCCACACTCTGAGGAATAAGATTCAAAAGCTGATTAACATCAAACAAATCTTGGATCCAAAAAAAGGGATAAAAAGAAGAAAGGTGGTTACAATGCTGTGCCCCTTACAATGTACATGATAGAGTCAAATCTACCTGAATGGTATATGATTAAGGATTTATATAGGAATGAGTACTTGGTCGTTACCTGTTCCACCCTAAAAGCAACAAAGCCAGTCAAAGTAAATCAATTAGTTTCCATGATTAACTATTGGGATACTCCCCTAAAGAGTGGGGATAAAGGGAATTTTATGCCTATTAATATCTGAAGTTCAACTAGTAAGCATGTGGAAGGGATAAAGGAAGAAAAAGAAGTGAAGGCAGTCATAAGGAGTGGGAAATTGGCTTCCAAGGTCGAATGGTAACTGGTTCTTGCTACAGTGCCTATGAAGAAAAAAGTCAAGGATGATCAGATAATCAAATATTTGAAAAAAATACAAGCTCAAATAGGCATTTAGGATTTATTGAAGCAATCTTCCTCTCACAGATAGAAGTCAGTGAAGGCTTTGAATGAGGCTACTATGGCTACTATTATATCGCCTTTTGAACTACTGGATTTAGTTAGAGCGAAATTGGTGAAATTATGGTGTACTCGAATATTGACTTGCCTGCATAAGGAAGGAATCATAATCGCCCCCTCTATATCAAGGTCGGTTAATGGTAAACACATGGCTTATGTAATGATTAATGATGGTTCCTCCATTAATGTCTACCCCCTCATGGCAATCCCAACCTTTGGATTGAATGATAGCATGCTTAGTAAGTCTAATCTGACTATTTTTGCTTATGATAACTCTAAAAGATAGGTGGTTGGGACATTTAAGGCTATGATGAAGATAAGGCCTATTGAGATTGAAGCTGAGTTTGTAGTTTTACCCATTCCAGCAAATTTCTCTATGCTCCATAGAAGGCCATAGTTTCATAAGCTAGGAGGAATTCCATCTACATTACATCAGATGATAAAGATCCCTTACAATGGGCAAGTGGTTGCTATTAAAGTATCAAGGAAAAATCAGGTATCTATACTCGAAATATCAAAGTAGCCATTCAACGAGTTTCATGTAGTACTTTTCAATGATGAGGAAAATGAGGATGGTTTCCCTGGTTGCCCCTAAGTAGTCAATATGCTCAAAAAGATAAGTTTCCTACCTAGTGTTGCTTTAGGCGAGAAATCTCAAGGACCTCAAACCGTTATAGCCGCCAAAGGTCAGAAGGATAAGAAGGAATTAGGCATTGAAGGTTCTAATAAGAAAGGGATGGAGAAGGAAGTAGCAAAGGGGATTTTCCATATTTCTCAGAGCTTTATGGTGGCTTTAGGTCTTTAATTGTATTACTAAGAAAATGAGCCTTAAATGATAGGAGGTGAGCTAATGCTAGGATTTGAGCTGTTCAATGATGTTTTCAATTGGGAACAGGGAATCATCAAGCTAGTTGAGGGTTTTTAGGATGAAGAGATCCTATTGCACCACTCAACCTGAGATAAAGGAGCACCAGAGGAAGTCCCAATAGAGAAACTTCTTGCTACTCATTTGAAAGGCAGAGGGAAGATGAAAGTTGATGAATCACCTAAAGCTGACCCAAAGATAGGAGAGACACTTGATGTCGACAAGATTGATGAAGACACTTTTATTGATGTTGTTTATGTTTCTGAACTTTTTGATGAGAACAATGTTTGTTCTTTTGATTATTTCAATATGCATGATCATGATTATAAATCATTTATATTTGACATTAACTCAACAAACACATATTCATTCAATCTTAAAACTAAGAAAAATCCAAAAGAAATTTTATTGGCATCAAACATAACTTCTAAAGGGAGAAAAACGTGAGAGAATATTAAAAAAACATGAAAAAGTCATTGCCTGGACCTACGAGGACATGTTAGGGATATATCGCGAAGTTGATAAATATGCCATTCTAACATATTCAGGGTACAAGCTGATTAAGCAAAAGCTTAGAAAACTTAGGCTAAAGTGGGCTAAAAAAGTTAAGGATGAAGTCAAAAGATAGAGGCTAAGTTTTTAGTGGAAGTCCAATACCTCATATGGCTAGTAAATGTGATCCCTATAGCGAATAAAGATGGAAGAGTCAGGGTTTATATAGATTATAAAGATCTAAACAAGGTATGTCCCAAGGATAATTTTCCCTTACCTCATATAGATATTCTGGTTGATAGTGCAACTACTTGTGCCATGTATAGTTTCGTGGATGGGTATACAGGGTATAACTAGATGTTGAATAAAATAGTAGATAGGATCAAAATAACTTTCATAACCGAGTGGATGATGTTTGGTTATCGATTTATATCTTTTGGGCTTAAGAATGTAGGTGTTACCTATCAAAGGATGGCCACTAAGATCCTAGATGACTTGATTCATAAAGAAGTAGAGGTATATGTAGATGATATGATGATCAAGATGATCACCCACGAAGGTCATTTTGAGGTATTAGAGAAGTTTTTCTAGATGATCAGTAAGTACAACCTCTACCTCAACCCTAAAAAGTGCATCTTAAGAGTTATCTCCGGTAAGCGTTTGGATCATATGGTGACTCAGAGAGGTATAAAAGTAGTTCCTGACAAGGTAAAGGCAATAGGGAAACTCTAGTACCCTAGAAAGAGAAAAAAGCCAGAGGGTTCTTGGATAAAATCCAGTATATAATTAGGTTCATTGCCAAATTAACCTCAATCTATGACTCATTATTCAACCTACTTAGGATGGACCAACCCGTGATTTGGAACGAGGATTGTCAAAAACCCTTTGATACCATCCGTGATTATTTGCTATATTTACCAATGTTAAGACTGTCCCAAGTAGGCAAACCATTAATTTTGTATTTGGCAATAGAGGATAGTTCAATAAGGGCTATGATAGCATAAGAAGTTGACTTTGGGATTAAATATGAAGGATACTACCTCAGCAAAAATATTTCTCTCTTATGAGGCAAAGTATGTGGAAGTTAAAAAGATTTATCTAGCAATCATATAGACATCAAAGAAATTGAGGCACTATTTCCATTCTTACAGGATCCAAGCTATGACCAAGCAAAATTCTCTTAGATACTTACAAGAGATCCCTATGTTATTAAGAAAGATGGAAAGGTGGTTAATTCTCTTATAGGAGTTCGATATAGAGTATTTCACTAGGAAAACTATTAAATGGAGGGTAGTGGCAGAGTTCTTAGCTGACCAACCTTTGGAAGGAGAAGAGGTGACTTACGAATTCCCCAATGAACACGTCCTAACCATAATAATGCAGGAATGGCAGATGTATTTTGATGGAGCTGTAAACAATAAAGGAGTAGAAGTAGGAATAATCTTGATTACTTTGGAAGGAGAAAAGTTACCATTAGCTAAGAAGTTAATGTACAAAGCCACAAACAATGAAGCAGAGTATGAAGCTTGCATTTTTGCATTAGAAGCCTTACTGGCTATAGGGGTAAAGTCTGTAGAAATATTTAGAGACTCATCTTTAGTGGTTTACCAAGTAAGGGGAGAGTGGTTATTTGATATGACCATAGAGAGGGCAAGTCATGATGATTTCATCAATCAAAATCACAAGTTCAAAGTGCTTAGCCTTTTGGAAGCAAATGAAGAATTGGGCCAACTTGAGTTATAAAGGGCTTATGCAACTTTAGGATTCAATTGTACAAGTCATGTGCTTCATTTAAAAGTCACATGACTCATTTTAAGTTGTATCTTAATGGGTTTAAGGGGCTATTTTGTTTAGTTTTTAGTTAGGGCTTTTAATTCATTAAGTTTAGTTGGATTATTGAATAAGTAAAGCCTTATTTAAGTGGGCTACATGCCACTTTCACTAAGGTCCATCATTTTTGTTTTGTTTTAATTCATTAAGTAGGAGAATGAGCTTGTTTTGTCTTGTAAATCCCAATAAAATTCGGCCACACCTAGTTTACGGCCTTTTTAGGGGTTGTTTTAGCTTCTAAAGGTGATCTATTACTTCTTAAAGAGGTTATTAGACTTGTTTAGGAAGTAAAGTGTCTTTAGAGTTCCTAAAGAGGTTATTTGGCTTGTTTAGGAAGTAAAATATTTAGGGTTTTAGTATAAATAGCTTATTATGATTTGTAACAAAAAATATATTTGGAATCAAATTATAAACTTTGAGAATTTTTTTCTCTTGGCTTAGCCGAAATTCTTTAGAGAGATTGTGAGATTACTTGCTTTCTTTTCTATGGCATCAAGAATTAGGATTGCTTATCAATCATTTGATTGTGCCATTTTCTTATTCTTCTTATCCCGATTATTTGCGTTTCCATTCACGTGTTGTTTAGGGGTTCAATAGGGAGGGTGTTTGTCTTCTTTGCATTTTGAGATCAAAGTGTATGTTCAGGGGGTTTCGGGTTCTTTAACCTTAGGGTTCCGCATCATTTGGTATCGAGTCAAAAGTAAGGTAAATTCCTATTTATCTTAGTATTAGGTTTGTGTTTCTTTCTTTGATTTTCTTTATATGCATGCCGAAATTAGTATTAGTAACATTCTGATTTTTGTGTTCTTTGTGTGTTAAATTTAGCCTTGTTCTTTCATTACCCTTTGTTTTGATTCTTAAAAAAAATTTGTGTTACTGTTCATCAATACTGTTCACGTACTATTTATTATTACTGTTCACATACTATTCATTATTACTACTCATAAAAAAAAGAAAAAGAAAGAAGGGAGAAAAACGTGAAAGAGAAGAAAAATAGAATAAGAAAAAAATTAAGGAGCAATTGAGCAAGGGTAGTTTATATTGTTAGTGTAAGCCTTAGCCCCTATGCATTGTAATAAAACACTTTAATTAATAAAATGAGGCATTTGTTTTATCCATTGTATTCCTGTGCATATCAATTGATAGAACTAGCCAAGAATGTTGTTTCGGTTTAAGTTATCATGTGTGAGGCACATGGTTGTAAGACCTTGAAACAGATAAGACATAATTCTAAATATCCCTAGTCAGTCATTGTTATGGGAATAACAATGAATTAAGACTAGTATGCTCTCTCTAATATTATGAGTTCTGTCTTACGGATCATTAGGACAAGAGTGTTAATCAGAGATCATAGATACATGTTAAAGAACATGGCATCTGGATTCGATCCGCTCATGAGAACACTACATGGTACAAGTCATAAGTGTTTCTCATATGCTAGTTTTGTATCGGAGTTCTTAGACCTAAAATCTCTATGAAACTCTTTATGAATTAATGTGTGCTTTAACATACACCTAATGTGCTCGTAACAGAGTGACAAGTACGGGTATGATTGGGTATGCATTGATTCATGTTAGAGAGCATGAGAGAAGTGAAGGGATTACCCCTCTCGATAAGAGAGAAAATATCACCGGCCACTTGATCAGTGAACTGAGAAGTGTATGGCCATACCGAGATGAAATAATGAGTAATTATTATTTATCTGAGAGTTCAGTGTCATTGGAATATCAAGAAAGGAATTAAAATATATAAGGATGACTAGTTCCATGCCTTATATTAATTCTGATATTTATGGGTAAGGGACTATACAAAATTGCATTAGGTCACTAAATGCCATATGCATTTTCATTTAATTTGGAATGCTATAATATCTTGCTAGAGAATATATATAGCCTTTGAATTAATTTATTAGTTCATTGCCAACATTAAATGGACCTATAAGATCGCACACAAAGCATTGGGCTTAAAATATTTAAATAAAGTATTGGGCATTAATTTGGGCTTTTAATTAAAGTCAAATTAATGTATGTAATGGGCATCATAAATGCTATTGGACCTTGGCCCATGAGAGAGAAAAATTCAGCCCATAAGGTTTAATTTCAATTAATTAATTATCTTGTATTAATTAAGTTAATTGAGTATTAAAGCCTAAAAGAATTTGATGCGGAACCCCAGCCTATATGCCAAACTAGAACGCCAACATACCATGAATATTGAACATAAATAAGATAATAAACCCCCAATCTAAAGAACCCCCAAACAAGATTGATTGGAAACGCTTATGATAGATTGATTTAGAAAACAAGAAGAAGAAGAATCAAGCATACATTAATCATGCAAATAGCCTAAGTCTAATTCTTCATGCAATAGCAAGAATCAATAATAAATTAACTCTCACAAATTCGGCCAAGCCAAAGAAAATTCTCATTAATCAAAATTCAAGTCCAATTTAGCTTCTTTCTCTTCTTGAACTTGGATCTTCTCCACATAAGGTCTCATGAATGTTTGTAGGACTTCTTTAAGCTTCTTTAACCTTGCTCTTATTATTGGTCGTTGAGAAAGTGCTAGTTCATCTCTCTTGTTGTCGGCGTGCTTGGTCGTGCTCATATCACTAGATCTTATTAAGCATGATCATTCAATTCTTTAATGCATGTCTATATGTTTTAATTATTTTATTTGAATGATATGCATGCTTTATAGAGGTATGTTTTATTTTTGGATCGTTTAATTTGCTAGAGGCATGTTAGGTTCTTTGAGATTCCTCCAATGTGAAATATGTAAAGCTTGTTCTTTATGTTCTAAATTATATATTTTTATGATGTTAATGCAGTTAATGAATGGATATGTATTTCTAGAATGATTTAATATGTTATATAGTCTAAATATTGCATGTGTAGAGTTAAGTATGATTTTTTATTCATTTTTAGCTATTTCCTGCATTTCTGGTTTTGTCTGGAGGTGATGGATGGGAAGAAGGATTGAGCAATGGCCGTCCCTCATCCTAGGGATGGGATCTCTTAGTCCTTTCTCCTTGTCCCATCCTTCATTCTTTTTATGGCCATCCCTCACCTTTTTTGGGCTTCTGAGGGCATCTTTTGGGGTATTTTTAATATGGTTTTGCAGATTTATGTGATTTCTTATGACATTATTTATTTTTTGTAACTTTATACATCATTTTGGATGACTACATTGTTGTATAATGTGATTCTATAATTTAATTCATGGCATTCATTTTGTAATTATTTTAATGATGTTATTTTGAGTATACTAATTTGTATATTTTTGTTGGATTTTCTTCGATTGCTTAATACCTCTCATGTCGGGGGTCTTTTGTGGTTTTCCATAGGAAGTCATGCTCCCAAGTTTGACACCATCTTTGTCATACCTTAGTCCACAAGACAAGCAAAATCATCAATACCAACATAAACCTAGTAAAGATTAGACAGTAATAATAATAATAATAATAATAATAATAATAATAATAATAATAATAATAATAATAATAATAATAATAATAATAATAATAATAATAATAATACAGGCCTTAATTACATGCCATAACATAACCACTGCAAAATAAGGGGACAAAACATAAATGGCCTTCAATACATTATGAAAATCGCAAGGATAACTGCAAACTGCCAGATCTTCTCTTCAATATGGGTCGAGTCACTACAACTATTGATCCAAAGTGGAGCTTATCCTGAGGCCTACACGGATAAAGAAACTCGTGCTAAGCTATAAAGCTTAATGGTGAAACACAAATGGTATGGATAACTCTTTAAAGACATCATCAAATCATGGCAATTCTCATAACTAACAAAAACATGAGTCCTCAACTTTAACAGAAAATACCATTCTTACAATAATCTATCACCTTAGGTGAATTCATTGAGTTCCTGTAGACTTTTCAAATCACTTGCATTATTAAACCCCCTTTCTTATTAAACTAGTATAATTCATGCCCCTCATAATGCATTAATTATGAATCTAGACATCATGATTATTGATAGTACAAAACTTCAAATTAATGCATTTAATCACATTGGTTACATAAGATATGCATTCAATATTCAATCAAAGCATAAGGGAGTTCATATGTCATAGAACATCTATACCTATAAACCATTAACCTTAGCAGTGGTCCATCAGAGATAACATCTATAAGAGATACGGTTATGCATAATTACCTCACCTATATTACACAATCTTAAGTATAGAATACATTCATAGTTCACATAGTGTAAAATGCCTTGCATGACACCGTAGTTAGTTAAAAGCTTTATGTGTGAGCACATAAATCTATAACACTCTATTTTAAGGTGATGATGTATGTAATCTTTAAATTCTTAGGTGCATTTTTTTTTATTTTTTGCTATTACACAAAGCGCAAGTATATCAAATTTAAAATTGGTTGGCGGCCTAAATGGCCTATAGGTTATTGTGTGTTGTTTAAATGTATTCCTTGTGTAAGAAGGTAGTGTAATTTCTAGTTAAAATGTTGTTGAATTTCTATCTTATTTTAGTGTTCTCATGAAATGTGAAGTATTGATAATTGTGTTGTTTGGAAGCCCTGAGGGCCTGTGATTTATTGTATGCTTTTAAATAGGTCTTTTAGTGCAGGGGGTAGTTGCATTCTTAGTAGAAATGCTGCCAAATTTTTATCAAATTCTTTTAAAAAGCGTGAAATCTAATTAGCATTTATAATAGCCTATGTATTATTTAGATGCATTTTTTATGCAGGGGCAGTGTCATTTCTAATCGTAATGCTGCTAGAATTTTGTTTAATTTCTCGTAAAATGTGCATAACATTTTAATCTCATTTTTATGTATGATTGTTAAATTATGTATGCACTTCTTGTATAAATCTGATAGTTTGCCTTGCTTCTAATTGGAGTCAAATACGAACTAACATATAATACTTTTTGTAGAATGCCTCACAGGATAGCACGTTCCCAGCCATCCTAGCCATTATCGACTTATATAATGCCTAAAGAGGCTACCAAGTATCGAGCTTTATGCTAGGTTTAGTACAGAACAAGTTGATTCATGTCCAGATAGTTTTTAAAGGACTTCGAGCTGCTAAAGGAGGCCAATAGATTTTTAACTGGGGCAGGTTGGATAGAATATTTCAACCTAGCCTTTTATACTTGTCCAGACATCACCCGATAAGTACTCACCACTATAGAGTATGGGGGGTATCAGTGGTCGGACACTTAAGGGGGTAGTACATTTTAGGGCCTTAGGGATTCCATTTAGCATTACTTGTCATAGATTCGTAGAGGCTATAGGATTTCCCATTGGTCCAGGCATAATGACACCATTGCAAATGATGGATAAGGATAGGTGGAGAGCTGTGACTTTACTAGGAGCAGTATACGACTTGGATAAGGTAGAGAGCATGATGTTGGCTCTTTAAATATACAGATACCTATAGAGAGTGCTATCTACCATGTACTTAGGATGCACAAAGAGTTTGGGTAATGTCACCTTGGCAAATGTTACTAGTTTATAGGGGATGCAGGAGGGTCACCACATAGACATCACCTACGATATCATCTCTATACTGAGCAGGGTAAGCACTATGCTAGGGATGCAGGTGTACGTAGGTAGCTTTATTACCATGTTGTTGATTTCATTAGGATTAAAGAAAGATCATTTTGGAGATCCTATTCGGGAAAATTACCATCAATTTTGGGCTTATACAACTTTGGGCTTATACAACTTTGGGCTTTAATTATACAAGTCATGTGCCTCATTTAAAAGTCACATGACTCATTTAAGCTATAAATGTGGGCTTAGGCATGTGGGCTTCCTTTTAAAGGGATTATTTAGTTATTTGGGTTATTAGTTAGTCTTTTATTTTGGGCTTGAAATTCGTCATTTTACTTTAGTTGGGTTTTAAGTAGTTGTTTTTAGCCTATTTTAGGTAGGATTTTGTGTTTTAAACCTATTGGACTTATGTATACACGTTCCCTTAGGGTTTGGAGGCTATAAATAGGTTATTATAGGTTGTAAACTCGATATTATTGAATCAAATTATAAACTTTTGAGAGTTTTCTCTTGGCTTAGCCGAAATTCTTTAGAGATATTGTGAGATTGCTTGCTTTCTTTTCTATTGCATCAAGAATTAGGATTACTTTTCAATCATTTGATTGTGGTGTTTTCTTAATTCTTCTTATCCCGATTATTTGTGTTTCCATTCATGTGTTGTTTAGGAGTTCAATAGGGAGGGTGTTTGTCTTCTTTGTCTTTTGAAATCAAAGCATATGTTTAAGGGGTTTTGGGTTCTTTAATCTTGGGGTTCCGCATCATTTGGTATCAGAGCCAAAAGAAAGGTAAATTCCTATTTATCTTAGTGTTAGGTTGGTGTTTTCTTTTCTCTGATTTCTTTATGTTTATGCCGAATTAGGTAGTGATAAGTTTTGATTTGTGTGTTAAATTTAGCCTTTTCTTTTCCATACCTTGTGTTTTGATTCATTAAAAGCCTTAGAAACCGAACTTGAACTTTGAATCTTTGGCATTAAAAAAACAAATTCTAGTAGTAGTAGCCTTTAAATTGGTGTGTTGAATTAAAAAAAAGAAAAAAAATCGCGGTACTGTTCACGACACTGTTTACAATACTATTTATTGCACTGTTCTGGTACTGTTCATCAAAAAAAAAGAAAGAAGAGACAAAAAAGTGAAGGAGAAGAAAAATAGAAGAAAAAAAAGTAAGGAGCAATTGAGTAAGCGTAGTTTATATAGCCTAAAGAAATCCTAATCCTTTCATAAGTGGGAAAAACTAATCCTTTTTCCTTTAGGATTGGAAGGGGCAGCATTTACACTTTTTCTAAACACCTTTGGGAATCCTTTAAAGGGTAGGAAATACAATCCTTATTGCTATGGGCTTAGCTTTTCAAAATCCAATCCATACTTGATTTGGAATTACAATCCTAGTCCTATTTAACCAAGGATTTGCTTTGCAATTATTGAACCACCATTTATGCTATCCATTTTTGCCACCATTTGTGCTATCCATTTGTGCCACCATTTTATATCATTTGTTATCCATTTGTGCCACCATTTGTTATCCATCTGTTCCATCATTTTTTGAACCCTAAGGTTAAAGAAGACAAACACCCTCCCTATTGAACCCCCAAACAACACGTGAATGGAAATGCAAATAATTGGGATAAGAAGAATTAAGAAAACGCCACAATCAAATGATTGATAAGTAATCCTAATTCTTGATGCAATATAAAAGAAAGCAAGCAATCTCACAATCTCTCTAAAGAATTTCGGCTAAGCCAAGAGAAAACTCTCAAAAGTTTATAATTTGATTCAATAATATCGAGTTTACAACCTATAATAACCTATTTATAGCCTCCAAACCCTAAGGGAATGGGTATACATAAGTCCAATAGGTTTAAAACACAAAATCCTACCTAAAATAGGCTAAAAACAACTACTTAAAACCCAACTAAAGTAAAATGACGAATTTCAAGCCAAAATAAAAGACTAACTAATAACCCAAATAACTAAATAATCCCTTTAAAAGGAAGCCCACATGCTTAAGCCCACATTTATAGCTTAAATGAGTCATGTGACTTTTAAATGAGGCACATGACTTGTATAATTAAAGCCCAAAGTTGTATATGCCCAAAATTGATGGTAAAGCACCAAATCTGCCTCCTATAAATTGGAGCACGCCCCAATGACATTTGGATCTAATATTTATGTATTTGAACTCCATTTAGACCCATTTGAAAGTCATAAGGTTGCCCCTCTTCAATGGCATAAGATAGCCCTCTTGGATCCGTATCATCAGCACTTCAAGCTATGGCATCGGCTCGACCACCTAGGTCGCTAGCTTCTAGACCGTTGTCAAGGCCAACATATCGCATAACACATGGATCAGGGCCCCTAAACCAAGTGATTTGTTTATTTTGTATTCAGGGAGTACTTATCAAAATTTTGATGTATCATTTTTATTTCATGGATTATTTTATTTATGCTTTTCATGCCAAAAAGAATGTCATAAGACTAATGAGTTGATTCATAAATAATTACAACTTGATGGGACAAAATAAAAGAAAGAGTAATAATGAGGAAAATAACAACTAATAAATGGTAGTGACAAAAAAATGAGAAGGATAAAAATATAATATAATAAGCAATAATGAAAGAAAGCCCTCAAAGGTTAAACTCAACAAACAAAACACTAATACTTAACATTTTTTCACCATAGGAATAGAGAACCTCCACTAGGGAACATACGACTATCCTTTCAAGAAGAATGCATGAATTGTTCTACCTTGCAAGGAATTGCCTGAACAGGTAGGAAAAAAACACACAACGAGAAGAATTGAAGATATACACTTGTCAAAGACATCCCTGGTGGAATGTTACCAATTATACACCGTAGAAATAATAACCAACATTCAAATACAACAAGTCATTTTGATAATGCATGCATCAAGCATTGATCAAATTCGATCTCGGTATTCTAATTCTGCATGCCCCAAGCACTAACCAAATATATTCGAGTACTATTGATTCTGCATGCCCCAGGTGCTAATTAGTACTCATAAAGTCATCTTGATTTTGCATAACCCAGGCACTAATCAGATGCATTCAAGTAACCTGATTCTAATGTTCCAGGTGCTAATTAGGTGAAATTTTCTTTTTTATCTGAAGTTTACATGCCTCAGGCATTAAGTGGACAAGTGGAGACTCACCGCCTTCAATGGAGTTAGTGTAGAGCCTCGATTCTGTGTGCCCCGGGTGCAAATTAGGCAAAACCCTTCGTTGTTCTAATTTTGCATGCCCCAAGTGCTAATTAGGCAACCAGAGACTCATTGCCTTCAATGGAGTTAGTCTCAAAACCCTAATTCTGCATGCCTCAATGCTAATTAGGGAATTCAAATGATAAATCAACCAAAAGATTCACTGCCTCAAGTACGCATCTTTTTCCTTTCACTTTAAATTTTTGCTCACTTTGGCACCAGTACACTAGCTCCCAAAAATTGGAGGTAGCTGTAAATGTAGTAACCTAAGGTAACCTAGATTAGGCTACCCGATGATGAGAATATGATGTATTACTGATAACAGTTTCGAATCCTAAAGCTCCGATCATGAATTTCTCACTCTTTATCAAAGCTTTTTCATAGTATTTCCAAATATTTCCAAATGTTATAAAAAAAATGCATAAAAGCCTTGATTTGGGTCTTCAGTGGTGATAGACGGCTGCTTGTCACCTAAAGGGTGCTCGTCTGTGGGTACCTCTCTCCTATGTGATCTATCTGGGGGGCTTTTTGGTCAAATCCAGGATTTAGTGATGAGGGACAACCGTCCCTCACTGGAAACCCGAGATTTCCCATGATTTTTTGGTATTTTAAAAAGGAAGTTGGAGGATAATGATATGATTCCGAATTTGGGGGAATATATCTCCAAATTTGAGGTCTTAAAATTGGAATTCAACTCAAATTCTCAATTTGGTATAAAAGTTTGAATTTTTAGGGTTTCAAAAGAAGGAAGAATGTTTTTTTCTAGAGAGCCACCATTAGAGAAGAAGAGTTTCTTTCTCTCTCTAACCTTCATGCTCTATATAATTCTTGTAAGAACACACCGAATAACAAATTTTAGATTTTATTTTTTAGAACAAGATCACAAATTGGAGTAGAGATCTGGACTACACTCGCCATAAAAGTCAGAATATTTTCTAAGGATAATATTCTAGGCTCTTTCTTTATTCTCTATCTCTATAATTTAATTAACATGATTACGCGATTCTTTGATATTATTGGCGTTCTTTATTTGTCACTATGTTCGAACAATATGTTTGTTAATTTGAGACATTTTAGATAGCGAATTTGGACTATATTAGTATGTTGATGGTGTGTTGAACATGATTTCCTCCATTGTTGTAAATGTAAAGCTTTATAGTTGGTTTCTTTGGTCAGGTAAATGTACATCTCCTATATATTGCATGTATGATTTGTTGTTATAACATGTTTCAGCATGATTTAGGTCATATAAATGCATATTTAGGGCTATAAACATTCTTTGTATAATTTTTTGCATGTTCTGCCATAAAGCAACAATTTTGGTTCTGTCTATAGGTGATAGATGGGAAGAAAGGTTGAAGGACGACATTTCTTCATGCAAGGGATGAGACATCTTAGCTCCTTCTCCCTGTCCATCCCTCACTCCTTCTTGTGTCCGTCCCTCATCTCCTATTACCGCTCCTAAGTGTTTTCAAGCCATCTTTGATGTATTTCATGCATATTTGTGTATGTTTATAATTTTCCATCACATTTTGTATTATTATATGTAATTTCATGATGTACAATTTATTTCTGTATTATTTTCATGTTGTATTATCCAATGTTTTAATTATTTTTTAATTATTGTGTACTGATTTTTTTATCCTATTTTTGGTATTTTTATGAGTATTTTTTTAGGAGTTTGGAAGGTTACTTTAAATTTTTACATAGGAAGTCATGCTCCTAGAAGTGATCCACTACTCGTGCCCATATCTTGTTCTTTTTAGTTTCAATTTTTTATGGTTTTGTTTAATTAATCATTTATTTTACATTTATGGATTTATTTTCCTTTTTGATGCATAATTTTTTGGGAATGTAATAATTAGTAAAAAAGGATTTTTGTGTACAATAAGATAAAAGGATACTAAAATATTTTTTATTAAATCAATTAAGGTTTTCTTCCAAAATATGGACCAATGTCCGATTTTTGACCCAAAAATTCACATAATATAATATATCTTTTTTTGTAAATATGTATGAGGGAACCAACCTTTCTGAATTAATCAGTACCCCATTTTATATATGACTTTTTTCCTCTTTTGTAAATTATTCTTTTTCTATCGGATGATTTGCTTATGTAATAATTTAAGTAGGACATTATTTGACATATTTATTTACTACTTTCTATTTGATTGGCATGTTTACTTTAATTATATCGCTTGCATCGTGTGAGAGAGGAAGGTGGATTAATTTCTAAAACCTAATTATAGCACCTAACCAAGATGCCTAAAAAAAGTGATGTCCTAGACACCAACCTCCATCTGGGCATCAAATGGTCAAGACAAACTTCTCGATGTTTTGTTGGATGGTGACTTTATGGCACCTATCTTTTTGGACACACTAGTAGATACCTTCATAGGTTGACCACCAATCATAAACTAGGCTTGATCCCTCTTTATAGCAAAGTGGCCAATTTATGAATTAAGTGAGCCTCTTTCGATCTAGAATCCTAAAACTGAGCCTCCAAGAACCAAACCAAAAGTGAAATGCAGCTCCAACGTGCGTCACAATCTAATGATAAGAAATTTTGACAATTTTTTGAGAGTTATAATGGAATATCAGTGCATGTGTAGCAAGTTTATGTGACTTCAATCACCTATTATGTGTGTTTCTATTGACTTAAATGTAATATCGTTAATTTTAGTGGCAAATTTGAACCAATTATACAATAAGAGGTGATGTTGCCTAAAAATATATTTTAAGGACAAATATGTATCATTTTTAATACTAGGACAAATTTAACCCAAAATATTACTAAATATACACTCTTTTTAATATTTAGTTGAGCAAATTTAATCTGATCTCTCTTTCATTTTATTTGAGATTACGAGCAGTGATTATGGCTTAGAAGTTTGTCTTCTCGTAAACATGGAATCATTGCTAAAAACATTTCCCTTTAAAAACAAAAATAAGTTAATATTTTTCAATCTTACAAAAAGGAATGTAAGTCTTTGAAGGGATGATTGATATAGAAATTGAAGAGGAAGTTATGGAGATGGACCATAAATCTTTTAGGCCAAAGAAGCTATAGGTTTCCACATACAGGAAGAAGCGCAAAGTAGAGGCAAAGGAGAAAACCTGAAAATCTGTTATTGAGCTGGAATTCTATTGGTAGAGTTAGTTAAGCCTAGTCCTAGGAAGACATTACGAGAAAAATGGTTTTGCCTTTAGAGAATGCTTTTTTATTATATTTTTGGGAGAGATAAGGGCATCTTTTAGGAATGGAATTGTAATCACTGCTTCTCAATAAGGCTCTTTTATTGGAGAGGGTGGTTTATCTTCCTAAGGGGATTGCATCAGTCCTTTGTTCTATCGTTAAAATCAATCCATTCCTTCTCTCAATATTCTTTTAATTCATTTTCTTATTTAGATATGCTAAAGTAAAAATCTTTATTCTAACATTTGGTGCCATCTATGGGAAACATCTCCAGACTAAAAAAATGGAATGAACCACCCAAAACACATTTGCAAACCAAGATCGATTTACATGATAAAGTCGATGCCCACAATGAAACTCTAGGTGCAATACAGCAGTCCATCATCACATTCCAAAAATATTAGAAGAATAGTTTGAGCACATGGATACCAAGATTCAGAAAAAAAACTTGAAAAACAACCCCTAGCATCAAAATTTGATATGAGCATGACCAAGTGCAATGGTAATAAGAGAGATGAACTAGCACTTCCTTAACAAGAGCAAGGTCAAAAAATCTTAAAGAAGTCCTACAAACATTCATAAGACCTTATATGGAGAAGATGCAAGTTCAAGAAAAGAAAGAAGTTCAATTGGACTGTGGAGACAAGTTTAGGCCAAATGGTACAATGGGCCTTCAAGCTACTTTATTTAGTTTCTATTCTTTATTTAAAATGTAATTAAATGTATTTGGGTAGCCTGGAACCTAAGAAAATGAATTGGGATAGTTTTAGTTAGGTTTGTTTTATTTTGGGCTTCTTATACTATTTTGGATAGTTTAAGTGGGTAGGCTAAAGTTGGACTTATCTCTTTTAAAAAGTTGGGCAAAAATAACTATTTAAGGCTTAGAATATCTAAGAATGATGAATTTTACATGGGAGAGTTGAATTTTAATGAGCTTGGGTTAGATTTAGGTTTAGGCCTCCATTGGTTGAACTTAGGGTCCTAAATTTTAGGGATGGATTTTCCTTGATAAATACTTATTATTTTGGAATATTATTAAGTAGAATTTAAGGGAAAAATAATAGCTCTTTAAAGGGCTGGCTGAAATCAACTTTTAGCCAAGATTGTGTCTACATTCATTCTTTCATTTTCTTAGGATAATTATACATATTTATCACTAGCTTTTAGGATTATTTTTTAGATTGTATTTATCTTTATTTCTTCATGTACTTAGTCCATATTGTGGCCAAATACATATAGATAAAGGTTAGGAATTATCTTTGTTATTTATGTCATTATTTATCTCTTAGAGTTAGTGTTTAATCGTAACTCCTCTAAGAAGGGGAGATTGCCTAGACTATTTAAATGGTTGAATTCTTCATTTGTAAAACACTTAATTTTTTTTATTAATGAGAGTTTATTTTGGCTTGGCCAGATTTTTGATAGCTAATTTATTATCAATTCTTGCTATTGCATGAAGAATTAGACTTAGGCTATTTATATGATAATGTATATTTGATTCTTCTTTTTATTTTCTAAATCAGTCTATTATAAGCATTTCTAATTAATCTTATTTAGCCATTATTTAGATTGGGGATTTATTATCTTGTTTTTGTTTAATATTTTTGGTATGTTGGCATTCTAGTTTTCATATAAGCTGGAGTTTTGCATCAGTTGGTATCAGAGCATTGGCTAAAGGGTAAATTCTTAACTATCCTTTAATTTTGCTTTTAAACTTTAATTTTCTATTTTGGCCGAATAGGATTTTGCATCTAGTTCCTTATTTGGTTCTTGCTCTATTATGTTAATTACCTATCTTTAAGTATTTGATCATTAATTTTTTTTATTAAAGTTATAAAAAAGAAAAAAAAAATCAATTAGAAATAGCCTTATTATCAATTCGGGTTTGCTATCTTGTTGAGTTCATATTTTGATTAATTGGTGAATCTTTTTGTTCTTGTTGAATTCGAATTTTCCATTGAATATATCAAGCATATAATTTGCAATCTTTGAGTGGTTTGATATCAATTTGGATATAATTCTAATCCACAAAGTGCCCTACACCACTTGGAGTAAGTTTTGATCAATCAAACAAGAATTGGAGTTAAAACTTCCACAATTGGTTTGATTTCTTCAAGACCAAGTTAGTGCTCCTAATTTTGGATTTAAGTTGTGTTTATTACATGCTTTCTTTGATTTCTATTTGTTAAGTCTACATCAAGTATGTTTAAACTAATCAATAGGTTTAGTTAAACACCACATTTAAGTGCATTCGCCTTGTCTATTTTCTTCATTCGAAGTTATCAATTTGTGTGTCTAATCTATGTTTGGTTCTAATTATAGTAGTTTAACATATTGTACATTGTTGAACATCTATATAAACTATAATGCACGAACTTTACCTCTTGTGTGCTAATTTCTACCTTTGTTCAAATTGGTTAATTTGGCTCTAGAATTAGTACCTTTACTGTTCTTGTTAGGATTTTCATTATTCCCTTAATTAAATTACTTAATTGTGCATATTTATTTGAGTTTTTTTTTGAAGTGCAATTGTGAGATATTAATTTGTGAGTTAAGAGACAAACATATGAGATTGAGTGGATTCTTTCCTTTATTTATTTATTTATTTAAAATTTAAAGATATCTGGAATTAATAGTAAAGAGGAAATTAAGATTGTGCTTGATAATAAGTTTATGTATAAAGCTTTTATGGATAGTTTACAAAAGCTAAATCTCAAGATAGATAGTCTAGAAGATAGCCTTAAAGGTTCCAAGGTTAATTCTACAAGGGAGGAAGAGGTAAACCGGTTATACAATGATGATAAAGAAAAAGAGGCTCATTTTTTTCCAATGGGAGCAAGAAGTTATGACAACCAAATGGAGAGTAAAGACAACAATTTGAGTGCTATCAAGATGAAGATTCCACCATTCAAAGGCAAAAATGATGTGGATGCTTATCTCGATTGGGAAAGAAAGGTGAAGATGATCTTTTCATACCACCACTATTCGGATGAGAAAAAGGTAAAACTTGCAGCCATTGAGTTTTCTGATTATGCATTAATTTGGTAGGATGAGTTATTGAAAAGTAGGAGGAGAAATGGGGAACTCTCTATCACTTCTTGGGAGGAGATGAAAAGAATCATGAGAAAGAAGTATGTGCCTAGTTACTATCATAAGGAACTCCACAATCAATTTCAAAGACTTACACAAGGATCTAGTTCTATGGAGGATTACTATAAGGAGATGGAGATGCTCATGATTAAAGCAAGCATTATGGATGATGAATATCAAACGATGTTGTTCTTTTTGGGAGGTATGAATAGAGAATTTGCTAATATTGTTGAATCACAACATTATGTGGATATGGATGATTTGGTGAACATTGCAATTAAAGTGGAGAGATAAAGAAGTAGACGTGGGACATCCAAGTCCTATTCAAATTCCAATAACAACAAATGGAATTCAAAGTGGAACAAAGGTGACTCAAAGAAAGAATCCACTTCCAAGTACCAGTCAAATTCAAATGAGAAAATGGTCACTACATAAAAAGTTACTTTTGAAACAACGCATAAAACTAATCGACATAGGAACATTCAATGTTTCAAATGTAAGGATCATGGTCATTATGCTAGTGAATGTGGGAATAAAAAAACCATGATAATAAGGAGGGATAAAATTGTTTTTGATTCTAAATCTTATGATAATTTTGATGATATGCCTCATTTGAAGGATTATTTTGATATAGATGAAAAAATAGATATCCTGTTCAAGGGGAGTCCTTAGTTGTATTGCATGCATTGAATGTAAATATGAAAGAAGAAGGACTAGAACAGAGGGAAAATATCTTTTATACTAGGTGTTTAATAGGTGGGAAAGTTTGAAGTATGATAATTGATGGGGGCAGTTGTGTTAATATTGCTAGTACATTCTTAGTTGATAAATTAAGACTTAAAACTGAGAAACACCCTAACCCATATAGACTTCAGTGGTTGAATGATAGTGGGGAAGTTAAGATGACCAAACGTGTAACTATATTATTTTCCATTGGTAAATATTAAGATAAAGTCACTTATGATGTTATACCTATGCATGTTGGTTATATTTTCCTAAAAAGGCCTTGGCAATTTGCTAGGCATGTATTACATGATGGAATTAGAAATAGGTACACTTTTAATTTTAAAGGACACACACTTGCCCCTTTGGTACCTAAAGAGGTATATGCAGATCAAGTGAAGATACATCAATCTGCAAAAGAGGTAAATGGAAGTGAGAAAGAAAAAGAAAAATGAGAGAAAAGAGGCCAGTAGTGAAAAGAATAAAAGTAAAAGCCCAATGGTGAGTGATTGCACTAGTGAGAAAAAGAAAGAGAAAAAGTTAATGTATGCTGAGGTAAAAGGAGAGCAGAGTGAGCCAAGTGAAAAATTTAGCAAACATTCATTTTATGCAAAAGAAAGAGAGTTAAGGAATGCATACTTAGGCATGAGAGTTTAAGTACTTTTGAGGTTTAAGGATAATTATTTCTCTGAAAATAACCTTGACCAAAATTTGCCTTGTTCTTTTTCTAAGTTGTTGCAGGATTATAAAGATGACTTCCTTGAGGAGATACCACCTGGGTTGCCACCAATTAGAGGGATTAAAAATCAAATTGATTTTGTTCCTGGTACACAAATTCCAAATCGTCCAGCTTATCGAAGCAATCCGGAGGAAACAAAGGAGTTGCAAAGACAAGTGGAGGAACTTTTAGCAAAAGGACAAGTGAGAGAAAGCCTAAGTCCTTGTGCTGTACCTGTTCTTTTGGTACCTGAAAAGGATGGAACCATGCGCATGTGTGTTGATTTTCGAGCAGTTAATAAAATTACTATAAAGTATTGCCATCCCATTCCTAGGTTAGATCCTATGCTTGAAGAGTTGTATGCTAATTAGAAAAAATGCACATTTTGTGTTGATAGTGTTGTTTTCTTAGGATTTGTTGTCAGTGTACGTGGTGTTGAGGTAGATAATTAAAAGGTTAAGGTTATCCAAGAATGGACAACACCTAAGAATGCAAGTGAGGTGAGGAGTTTTCATGATTTAGCAAGTTTCTATAGGAGATTTGTTAAGGATTTTTCTAAGGAAGATGCTTTTAATGTTTTGAAAGATAAATTTTGTATGGCTCCTGTTTTGAAATTACCTAATTGTTCTAAGACTTTTGAGGTTGAATGTAATGCTTCTAGGATTGGTATAGGTTCTATTTTGATGCAGGAAAATCACCCAATAGCATACTTTAGTGAGAAGTTAAGTAGAGCACAATTGAATTACTCTACCTAGGACAAAGAGTTCTATGCGTTGGTGAGAACTCTTGAGGTAAAGAATTCATGATAGACACAGATCATCAGTCTCTTAAATATCTGAAGGGATAAGGTAAGCTGAATAGAAGGCATGGTAAGTGGGTACAGTACCTTGATACTTTTCAATATGTGATTAAGTGCAAGCAAGGTAAAGAGAATGTTATTGCTGATGCACTTTCTAGGAGATATACCTTGATTTCTATGCCTAGTTCTAAATTGTTAGGTTTAGAGCATTTGAAATAAATGTATGATCATGATTCTGATTTTGGTGAATTTTATAAGGCATGTGTACATTATGCATTTTATTAGTTCTATAGACAAGATGGTTTTCTTTTTAGAGGAAAATAATAGTTTATACCTGCATGTTTGATGCGGAACCCCAAGGTTAAAGAACCCGAAACCCCTTAAACATACGCTTTGATTTCAAAAAGACAAAGAAGACAAACACCCTCCCTATTGAACCCCCAAACAACACGTGAATGGAAACGCAAATAATCGAGATAATAAGAATAGGAACACGCCACAATCAAATGATTTTGATAAGTAATCCTAATTCTTGATGCAATAGAAAAGAAAGCAAGTAATCTCACAATCTCTCTAAAGAATTTCGGCTAAAGCCAAGATGATGTGGAACCCCAGCCTATATGCCAAACTAGAACGCCAACATACCATGAATATTGAACATAAATAAGATAATAAACCCCCAATCTAAAGAACCCCCAAACAAGATTGATTGGAAACGCTTATGATAGATTGATTTAGAAAACAAGAAGAAGAAGAATCAAGCATACATTAATCATGCAAATAGCCTAAGTCTAATTCTTCATGCAATAGCAAGAATCAATAATAAATTAACTCTCACAAATTCGGCCAAGCCAAAGAAAATTCTCATTAATCAAAATTCAAGTCCCTTACAAATGAAGAATTCAGCCCTTTATATAGGCTAGGCAGCCACCCCTCCCTAGATGAATTAAAATCAAACACTAACTCTAAGAGATAAATAATAAAATAAATAACAAATATATAGGCTAGGCAGCCACCCCTCCCTACATGTATTTGACCATAATATGGACTAAGTAAATGAAGAAATAAAGATAAATACAATTTGAGATTAATCCTAACAGAAAGTGATAAATATGCTTATTATCCTAAGAAAATGAATGAATGAATGTAGACTTAATGTTGGCTACAAGTGAATTTCGGCCAGCCCTTTAAAGATATGGTCAAGCTATTATTTCTCCCTCAAACTCTACTTAATAGTATCCCAAAATAATAAGTATTTATCAAGGAAAATCCATTCCTAAAATTTAGGACCCTAAGTTCACCAATGTAGGCCTAAACCTAAATCTGACCCAAACCCATTAAAATTCAATTCTCCCATGTAAAATTCGGCCCCCTTAGGTATTCTAAGCCTCAAATAGTTATTTTGGCCCAACTCTTTAGAAGAGATAAGCCCAACTTTAGCCTACCCACTTAAACTACCCAAAACAGTAAAATAAGCCCAAAATAAAGCAAACCTATTCTAATAAAGCCCAATTCGTTTTCCTTGGTCCTAGGCTGCTCAAATATACTTAATTAAATGTTACATAAAAAATGGACACTAAATAAAGTAGATTGAAGGCCCATTGCAACATTCGGCCTAAACTTGTCTTCATAGTCCAATTTAGCTTCTTTCTCTTCTTGAACTTCATCTTCTCCACATAAGGTCTCATGAATGCTTGTAGGACTTCTTTATGCTTCTTTAACCTTGCTCTTATTATTGGTCCTTGAGAAAGTGCTAGTTCATCTCTCTTGTTGTCGGCGTGCTTGGTCGTGCTCATATCATCCCCTCCCTCTTCGGAAAAGATTCGTCCTCGAATCCTCGTCTTGTTCAAGTTGGGAATTGAAACTTGAGGAATAAATTCATTTTCATAAATGATCTTTGGGATAGGTGGAAATAATATGAACGCTTCTTCAGCAAAAAACTCATCATGTTCCTGCAATTTGACAAAGAAACTAGGCAAAATATGGTTAGACATTGTTACATCTTTCCGAATGTGATTATTATTTCCTTCGTTTCCCATGTGCAATTCCTCCACCTTAAGCAATAGAGGAGCAATTGTAACTTGTTGATCTTCCATCTTAACTAAACAAACTTCTTCATTCTCATTCAAACAATCAACAACATCTTTTCTTTCAATTATTTCTTCATCACTCACAACATCACTATCAAAGAAAACTATATCTATAGTGTCCCCTTCAGCTTCACAAATTATTTCTTCTAGGATAACTTCCTCTTCCTTTCTCTTTTCTTTGCTCTTTTCCAATCTACTTAGTTGTTTGAACCATTGTTTAAATTGCAATTCTATATCATTAAGGTCTTGCCATAACAACTTCACACTCTCCTTTATGCCATTCATTCTTGTTTATCTCTCAACTCACAAATGATGTCTCACAATTGCATTTCAGAAATAAACTCAAACAACATGCACAATTAAGTAAATTGACTAAGAGAAATAATGAATACCTAGCAAGAATAATGAGGTACCAACTCTAGAGGCAAATTGATCAAATTGAACAAAAATCAGAAATTAGTACACAAGAAGAAGATTTCGTGCACTTTGTAGATCAAAATTATATCCAAACCAAGTTCAACCACTCAAAGATTGCAAATTATATGCTTGATATATTCAATGGCAAATTCAGATTCAACAAGAACACAAGATTCATCAATTGATCAAATATGAAACTTAACAAGATAGTAAATCCGAATTGATAACAAGGCTGTTTCTAATTGATTTTTTTTTCTTTTTTTTTTTAAAACTTTAACCAAACTAATGATCAAATACTTAAGGACAGGTAATTAACACAATAGAGCAAGAACCAAATAAGGAACTAGATGCAAGATCCTATTCGGCTAAAATAGAAAATTGAAGTTTAAAAGCAAAATTAAAGGATAGTTAAGAATTTACCCCTTAGCCTATGCTTTGATACCAATTGATGTGGAACCCCAGCCTATATGCCAAACTAGAACGCCAACATACCATGAATATTGAACATAAATAAGATAATAAACCCCCAATCTAAAGAACCCCCAAACAAGATTGATTGGAAACGCTTATGATAGATTGATTTAAAAAACAAGAAGAAGAAGAATCAAGCATACATTAATCATGCAAATAGCCTAAGTCTAATTCTTCATGCAATAGCAAGAATCAATAATAAATTAACTCTCACAAATTCGGCCAAGCCAAAGAAAATTCTCATTAATCAAAATTCAAGTCCCTTACAAATGAAGAATTCAGCCCTTTATATAGGCTAGGCAGCCACCCCTCCCTAGATGAATTAAAATCAAACACTAACTCTAAGAGATAAATAATAAAATAAATAACAAAGATAATTCCTAACCTTTATCTACATGTATTTGACCATAATATGGACTAAGTACATGAAGAAATAAAGATAAATACAATTTGAGATTAATCCTAACAGAAAGTGATAAATATGCTTATTATCCTAAGAAAATGAATGAATGAATGTAGACTTAATGTTGGCTACAAGTGAATTTCGGCCAGCCCTTTAAAGATATGGTCAAGCTATTATTTCTCCCTCAAACTCTACTTAATAGTATCCCAAAATAATAAGTATTTATCAAGGAAAATCCATTCCTAAAATTTAGGACCCTAAGTTCACCAATGTAGGCCTAAACCTAAATCTGACCCAAACCCATTAAAATTCAATTCTCCCATGTAAAATTCGGCCCCCTTAGGTATTCTAAGCCTCAAATAGTTATTTTGGCCCAACTCTTTAGAAGAGATAAGCCCAACTTTAGCCTACCACTTAAACTACCCAAAACAGTAAAATAAGCCCAAAATAAAGCAAACCTATTCTAATAAAGCCCAATTCGTTTTCCTAGGTCCTAGGCTGCTCAAATATACTTAATTAAATGTTACATAAAGAATGGACACTAAATAAAGTAGATTGAAGGCCCATTGCAACATTCGGCCTAAACTTGTCTTCATAGTCCAATTTAGCTTCTTTCTCTTCTTGAACTTCATCTTCTCCACATAAGGTCTCATGAATGCTTGTAGGACTTCTTTATGCTTCTTTAATCTTGCTCTTATTATTGGTCCTTGAGAAAGTGCTAGTTCATCTCTCTTGTTGTCGGCGTGCTTGGTCGTGCTCATATCACAAGAGAAAACTCTCAAAAGTTTATAATTTGATTCAATGATTATTCCCCTGTTACAACTCATAACAAGCTATTTATACTAAAACCCTAACACTTTACTTCTTAAACAAGCCAAATAACCTCTTTAGGAATTCTAAAGACTCTTTACTTCTTAAACAAGTCTAATAACCTCTTTAAGAAGTAATAAATCACCCTTAGAAGCTAAAACAACCCCTAAAAAGGCCTTAAACAAGGTGTGGCCGAATTTCATAAGACAAAACAAGCCCATTCTCCTACTTAAAGAATTAAAACAAAACTAAAATGATGGGCCTTAATGAAGGTGGCGTGTAGCCCACTTAAATAAGGCCTTATTTGTTCAATAAACCAACTAAACATAATGAATTAAAAGCCCTAACTAAAAACTAAACAAATCAGCCCCTTAAACCCATTAAGATACAACTTTAAATGAGTCATGTGAATTATAAATAAAGCACATGACTTGTACAATTAAAGCCCAAAGTTGCATAAGCCCTTTATGACTCAAGTTGGCCCAATTCTTCATTTGCTTCCAAAAGGATGAGTACTTTATGCTTGTGATGCTGATTGACGAAATCATCATGACTTGCCCTCTCCATGGTCGTATCAATGTTTTATTAGAGAGTTTCTTTTGAAAAAATCACATAGTAGGGGATTGATGGGACGTCTTGCTATACAAAAGACTTTAGAAATGCTTAATGAACATTTTTATTGGCCTAATATGCGAAAATATATTGAAAAAGTGTGTGCTCAATGTTTTACCTCTAAACAGGCTAAGTTTAAATCTTTAAATCAAGGTTTGTATACTCTTTTACCTGTTCCTACTGAACCTTGGACTGACATTTCTATGGACTTTATTTTAGGTTTACCTAGGACAAAAAGAGGGAGGGATAGTGCATTTATTGTAGTAGACCGATTTACTAAAATTGTAACTTTTATTGCTTGTCATAAAACTGATGATGCAACAAACATAGCCGATTTATTTTTCTGGGAAGTAGTTCAATTGCATGGTATACCTAGGAATATTATCTCTAATAGGGATTCTAAGTTCCTAAGTGACTTTTTGCATGTTCTATGGGGTAAACTCGGTACTAAACTTGTATTTTTCACTACTTGTCATCCACAAACATATATGGCCAAACTGAAGTTGTTAATAGAACTTTAGGAACTATGTTGTGTGCTATAATTGGTAAGAATATTAAAAATTGGGAAGGATGTTTACCATTTGTTGAGTTCACTTATAATCGTGCAATTCATACTTCTACAGGTTTTTCATCTTTTGAAATTGTGTATGGTTTTAATCCATTGAATGTTTTGGATTTAATGCCTATACCTTTAAATGAACTTTCTAATTTAAACGGTATGGCTAAGGTTATTTTGTTAGTGTAAGCCCTAGCCCTAATATATTGTTGTAAAATATTCAGGTTAATAAATGATGCATTTTTTTTATCTATTGTATTCCTGTGCATATAAAGTGATAGAACTATCCAAGAATGTTGTTTCAGTTTAAGTTAACATGTGTGAGGCATATGATTGTAAGACCTTGAAACATTTGAGAATTCATTTTAAATATCCACAGTCAGTCATTGTTATGGGAATAACAAATGAATTAAGACTAGTATGCTCTTTCTGATAAGTTGAGTTATGTCTCACAGATCATAAGGACCGGAGTGTCAATCAGAGATCATAAATGCATGTTTAGAAAATGGCATCTGGATTCGATCCGTACATGAGAACACTACATGGTACAAGTCATAAGTGTTTCTCAATTGCAAGTTTTGCATCGGAGTTCTTAGACCTAAAATCTCTATGAAACTCTTTATGAATTACTATGTACTTTGACTTACACCTAACGTCCTCGTAATAGGATGACTAGTATAGGTATGCTTGGGCATGCACTAATTCATGTTAGAGAGCATAAGAGAGAAAATATCATTGGCCATTTGATTAGTGAATTGAAAAGTGTATGGTCATACCGAGATGAATTAATGAGTAATCATTATTTATCTGAGAGTTCAGTCTTACTGGAATATCAAGAAAGGAATTAGTATATATAAGGATGACTAGTTCCATGCCTTATATTAATTCTAATATTTATGGGTAAGGGACTATGCAAAATTACATTAGGTCACTAAATGCCATTTGCATTTTCATTTAATTTGGCATGCTATAATATCTTGCTAGAGAATATATATAGCCTTTGGATTATTTATTAATTCATTGCCAATATTAAATGGACCTATAGGATCACACACAAAACATTGGGCCTAAAATATTATATAGAGTATTGGGCATTAATTTGGGCTTTTAATTAAAATCAAATTAATAAGGTTAATGGGTAATTAAATTTCTAAATGGACTTTAGTCCATGAGAGAGTGAAAAAATGGCAAGACATGGTTAATAATTAATTATGTATTTATCTTTGGATAATTAATTATTTATCTTTAGATAATTAAGTTAATTAAGTTTAAAATCCTATATGTATTTGAATCAAATTATGCCACTTAATTAGGAAGAGATGGAGGCTAAAATTACTACCTAAAAGCTAGTAGATTTCAGCATCCACATAAAAACCTAGCTAAGTGATATATATTGATTAAAATGTCTCTCTCATTGCCGTAATTTTCACAAGGGAAAGAATTATTTCTTCCTCTCTTGTATTTTGGGTAGCCATTGCAATCCTTAGGAAGAACAAGATCAAATCTTGTGCCTTTATACCATACCCATTGCCGAATATAAATCATAGAGCACTCTTCGTGTTAGGTTGACTTTGCAAGTGTGTGTGTGAACATAGAGTGGTGTGGCATAAAAGGCAGCACTTTTGGCATTGGTGGTTGATTTCACGGGTATATACATCTTATATACTGGTCACTGAAAACTTCAAGTTTTGAAGTGCATTCAAAGAAGTAAGTTCAATCGAAACCCTAAAATTGCATGTTTTTGATTCTTTGTCATTATTGCATGGCTTGTATGATCAAAAGTTTTTGTTTTTCCGCTGCATGATCATTGTATTTATGCCATGTGATATCCCATCAGTGGGATCAGAGCCTAATCATGTTTGTTTTAGTGCTTTGGATGCGTTACAACTTGATTAAAAAATCATTTGTTGCATAAAACGTGATGCTAAAATTTTTTGTTTTTGAGTTTTTTTTATATTGGTTGAGTGTAAAAGCGATTTTAAATGGTTAATTGGGTATTATGACATGTTAATATACTGTCCTAAGATGTTTTTAGACCTGTTCATGGTCTGTTTTAAATATATATACTTGATTGAACATGTTAATCATGAAACTAGGTGTTTGTTTGCATGATATGCGTTTGTTGGGCATGTTTGTAAGTGATTTTAGAATATTAATAATAGGACATGTTTTAAAAATTGTTTTAATTCTATTCTATGACAATTTAATTGGATAATTTACAAATCACTTAAAATAATGACTAGTTTGTGTTTGTTGCATGTTTAATCAACATTGTTTGTTTTCTTTTGATTAAAATGGCAAAAACACATTTAGATCAGATCTGAACAAAAAATTAATTCAATGTTTATGACTTTATTTAAGCTATTAAATGGCTCATAAAATCATTTTAAGTGTTTGTGCATCGTTTGTGGCATTATATGAGCATTAAACAACTAATTTCATGTTGTTTGTTTGTTTTGTTACTAATGCCGAATGTTTTATGTGTTCTTCATGAATTTTTATTTTTTAATTCATGTTGGTTTATATTATTTGTAGTTTTAATGTTTATGAGTTGTATGACATAATATTAAAAATGGCAAAATTGGAAATTACACTAAAGTTGATTTATGGCACAAATCTAACTAGTTTGTGTTGTGGGTTTTTAAGAGAGCTTATTCAATAAATGGATTTAGTCCATTGGGCTTCGGCCTAAGCTCGTCATGGGGTCTTCTCTTAAAAATACAAGTACACAATTTCCATTAATGGGCTGGGCTTAATTAATTAAAATTGGACTTTGTTTTATCCATGAATGTTATATATATTTGTTTGCTTGTTTTGTGTGATGAATGAATATGCATGGTGCATTCATGGGCCTTGGGTTATGTAATTAAATATGGCCTACATGCCACTAATGATTATTATAAAAGTTTCATTTATTTCTTAGTATAGTATTTATTTGAAGACTTTGTAAATCAAGACGAATCCCACTGGAGTGGAGAGCCCTAACTTGAAGATTTATATGTAATAGTATAGAATCTTAGTTATAGGTTTTTAGGCCCATGTTTGTCATGCTTTACTTTATGCACTTATAGATATACATGCTATGAATGGATGACAAAGCGCATGCCATGATAGCCGTAATAAAATGAATCCCTAAAATAGTAAGTCACAAAGTTGCCTTCCTAATTCAAAACATGTCAAGGCATCGATCATCGGTCACGTTGACTAGGAGTCCTAGATGGGCCCGATTATCTTTGTGAGGCATAAGTTGTGAATGTAGGTTGAACTTAACATGGAAAGGGATGCCTGGACCTAGGCAACGAATAAATGGGTTTGTGTTATAACATCTTAAGATGTTAGCACATTTGATCCAAGAGTCATGTACAAGACATGATGGGAGTTTTCGTACCTAAGTAAATTAACTCTTTAGGTGTACAAGCTCAACTTGACTAATGAGTTGTTGTGAAAAGTGGATCTTGGCCCATATTAAATCACTAACACGAATTATTTAAAGGGATATTAATTCGGTTTGTAGGATTATATTAAGACCTCATTTAATCTTGATAAGTTTATAGATTGAAAAAATGGCTTCTTCAAACAATAACTTTTCATTGCGATCGGTCCTAGAAAAGGACAAACTGAATGGCACCAATTTCATAGACTGGTCTTGAAACTTGAGAATTATTCTTAAGCAAGAGAAGAAGTCATATGTTTTGGATGCACCCTTGCCCGACGAACCTGCTAGGAACACCTCTGCAGTTCAAAGGGAAACCTTTAAGACTAAGAAGAGTGACTCCAATGATGTGACCTATCTGATATTAAGTACTATAGTGCCCAATTTGCAAAAACAATTCATAGACCAAGAGGCCTATGCAATCATGGTGCACCTCAAGGAGATGTTCCAAGAATAAGCTCGTCATGAGAGGTTTGTGACAACAAAGGCCTTAATTTCTTGTAAGTTGAATGCAGGTACTCTTGTTGGTACCTATGTACTCAAGATGAAAGGGTATCTTGATACTCTTGAGAAGCTTGAGGTATAATCCCAAAAGATTTGGCCACTGATTTGATCTTAGGGTCACTGCCTGATGATTATGATCCATTTGTTATAAATTATGTGCATGCAATGAACAAGACAGTCACTGAGCTTCATGGGATGCTTAAGAATGGTGAAGAGAACATTTGAAAGACCAATCCCGTACTTATGGTTTAAGGGAGCATTATAAAGGGAACTGCGAAGGGAAAGGGGAAATGTAAGGCAAAACCCAAGAATGACCAAACACAACCTAAGTCCAGTGAGAGTGCACCCAAAGCCCAAGGCGCAAAAGCTCAAAGAGAGTGAGAGCACGTGCTTCCATTATAATAAGTTAGGGCATTGGAGGAAGAACTATGCTCTCTTTAAGGAATAACAAAACCAAGGCATCCAGTTCTGGTATTTTTGTTGTTGAAATTAACCTTTATATTTCTACCACTTGGATATTGGATACCGGTTGTGGTTATCACATTTGTTGAAATGTGCAGGGGCTAAAAAATAGGCGGTTACTAGGGAAGAGTGAAGTGGACCTTAGTGTGGGGAATGGAGCACGAGTTACGGCCATAAAGATAAGCAACTATCAACTCACTTTACCTCTTGGATTATGTCTAGATTTAATGAATTGTTATTTTTTGCCTGCTATAAGCAGAAACATTATTTCAGTTTCATGTTTGGATATAGATGGATTTGACTTTGTTATTAATAATGGCAATATTCATTTTCGTCGCCAAGGCATTTTATATGGCACTGCTATGTTACAAAATGGCCTTTATATCCTTTATCTACAAAACAGAGAATCCATATAAAATATTAATACAAAGAGGGTTAAATCAAATGAATTGAACCCCATTTACTTCTGGCATTATCATTTAGGACATGCAAATGAAAAATGTATTTCAAGACTCCATAAATCTGGAGTGCTTGGGTCATTCGATTTGGAATCTTATGACACATACGAGCCATATTTGCATGGAAAGATGACAAAGAGTCCTTTTAACAAGAAAGGTGAGAGGACTAGTGACTTATTGGGATTAATACACACCGATGTATGTGGACCATTAAGTACACAGGCTAAAGGTGGTTTTAGTTACTTCATAATGTTCACAGACGACTTTAGTAGATATGTCTACGTCTATCTAATGAAGCACAAGTCTGAAACTTTTAAAAAATTCAAAGAGTTTAAAAACAAAGTAGAAAACCAACTTGGAAAAAGTATAAAGGCCATTCGATCAAATCGAGGTGGCGAATACTTAAGCCAAGACTTTGTCAGTCATTTGAAGGAGTGTGGAATTATTTCACAACTCACTCCTCCTGGAACACCATAATGGAATGGTGTGTCCAAAAGGAGGAATCAAACTCTGTTGGACATGGTTATTCAATGATGAATCAAACTAATCTTTCTGTCGCTTTTTAGGGTTATGCATTCGAAACTGCTGCGTTTCTACTGAACCATACTCCAACTAAAGCAGTTGAGAAGACACCATATGAGGTATGGACTGGAAAAGATCCAAATATGTCATTTCTCAGGATTTGGGGCTGTAAAGCACATATTAAGAAATTAACATCTGACAAACTAGAGTCCAAATGAGTAATCTACTTGTTTGTGGGTTACCCCAAAGAAACAAAGGGATACTACTTTTACTCATAAGCCGAGAATAAAGTGTTTGTTGCTCACAAAGCTGTTTTCTTGGAAAAGGAATTCCTTCTCAAGAAAGATAGTGGGAGCAAAGTAGAACTTGGAGAAATTCAAGTGCCACAAACTTCTATAGAGGATGAGTTGGAAATGGGATCATATTCACGATCAGTTGTAGAACAAGAACCTATTACACAAGAACCTAGAAGGTCCAGTAAGGTACAATAGGAGATTGAGAGATATGGATTTCTAATCACCAACAGTGACACTATTGAGTTAGTGGATTGTGAGGATCCAACTACCTATCGAGAAGCTATAGAGAGCCTTGACTTGGAAAATTGGCTTAGAGCCATGAAATTCGAGATGCAATCAATGTACGATAACCAGGTTTGGACCTTGGTTGATCCATCGGAAGGTGCTAAGGTAATTGAATGCAAGTGGCTATTTAAACTCAAAGCTTATAAGACCTACAAAGGTAGACTAGTAGCTAAAGGTTTTCGGCAAACTCATGGTGTAGACTATGATGAGACCTTTTTTCCTGTAGTCATGCTCAAGTCCATTAAGATCTTGCTTACCATAGCTGCATATCATGACTATGAGATATGGCAAATGGATGTCAAAATAGCTTTCCTTAATGGAAATCTCCTCGAGGATGTGTATATGACACAACCTGAGGGTTTTGTCAATCGCAAGCATCCTAAGAAGGTTTACAAGCATCAAAAATCCATTTATGGATTGAAGCAAGCATCCTGAAGTTGGAATCTCCATTTTGATAAAGTTGTCAAAGAGTTTGACTTCATCAAAAATGAAGATAAGCCTTGTGTGTACAAGAAGGTTAGTGGGAGCATAGTAGTGTTTCTGGTCTATATGTAGATGACGTTCTTCTCATTGGGAATGACATCCCAACATTGCAAAATGTTAAGTAATGGTTGAGGAAGTCAGCTCTTAAGACTAAGTCAAGAAAAGTACATAGACAAAGTACTAAAGCATTTTAGTATGGGAGACTCAAAAAAAGGGTACATACCTTTGGCTTTGGGAGTTCCTTTGACTATAGAATAGTGTCCTAAAACCAAAGAGGAGAGGGATAACATGAGTAGAATCCCATATGCATCTGCTATTGGATCTATCATGTATGCTATGTTGTGTACTGGGTTAGATGTTGCTCATGCACTGAGTATAACCAGTAGGTTTCAGCAAGACCCTAGTGAGAAGCACTGGTCTGCTATAAAGAGGATTCTAAAGTACATGCGAAGGACTAAGGATCACTACTTCATATATTGTGGTCAAGAATAGCTTGTCATACAAGGTTATACCGATGCTGCTTTTCAGACCAACACTCAAGACCCAAGATTGCAATCTAGTTTTGTTTTTGTTTTGAACAGTGGTGCTATCAGCTGGAAAAACTCGAAGCAAGACACCGTTGCTGACTTAACTACAGAATCTGAGTATATTGCAGCGAGTGAGGCTGCAAAGGAGGCTGTTTGGATTAAAAATTTCATTTTTGGATTAGGAGTGGTCCCAAGCATCCTGGATTTATTAGAAATTTTTTGTGACAATAACAGGGCCATCGCACAGGCAAAGGAGGCCCGGTCACACCAGAAATCCAAACATATACTCAGGAGGTACCACCTGAATAGAGAGATCATTAACCATGGGGACATCAAGATTAGCAAGATAGCGAGTGAAGACAATGTAGCAGATCCATTGATGAAATGTTACGTCCAAATCTACTTGAAGCTCATTTGAGAGCGTTCGGTCTTAGGGCTATGCCCAATTGGGACTAGTGCTAGTGGGAGATTGTTAGTGTAAGCCCTAGCCCTAATACATTGTTATAAAACATTCAGGTTAATAAATGAGGCATTTGTTTTATCTATCGTGTTCTTATGCATAACAAGTGATAGAACTATCCAAGAATGTTGTTTCAGTTTAAGTTATCATCTGTGAGGCACTTGGTTGTAAGACCTTGAAACATTTGAGATGTCATTCTAAATATCCCTAGTTAGTCATTGTTATGGGAATAACAAATGAATTAAGACTAGTATGCTCTCTCTGATAAGTTAAGTTTTGTCTTACGGATCATAAGGACTGGAGGGTCAATTAGAGATCATAGATGCACATTTAAAACATGGCATTTGGATTCGATCCGCACATGAGAACACTATATGGTACAAGTCATAAGTGTTTCTCAATTGCAAGTTTTGCATTGGAGTTCTTAGACCTAAAATCTCTATGAAACTCTTTATGAATTATTATATACTTTGACATACACCTAACGTACACGTAATAGGGTGACTAGTATGGGTATTCTTGGGCATGCACTAATTCATGTTAGAGAGCATGAGAGAAGTAAAGGGATTACCCCTCTTGATAAGAGAGAAAATATCACCGACCACTTGATTAGTGAGCTGAGAAGTGTATGGCCATACCGAGATGAATTAATGAGTAATCATTAGTTATCTAAGAGTTCATTGTCACTGGAATATCAAGAAAAGAATTAGTATATATAAGGATGACTAGTTCCATGCCTTGTATAAATTCTGATATTTATGGGTAAAGGACTATACAAAATTGCATTAGGTCACTAAATGCCATTTGCATTTTCATTTAATTTGGAATGCTATAATATCTTGCTAGAGAATATATAGCCTTTGAATTATTTATTAATTCATTGCCAATATTAAATGGACCTATAGGATCACACACAAAGCATTGGGCCTAAAATATTATATAAAGTATTGGGCATTAATTTGGGCTTTTAATTAAAGTCAAATTAATAAGGTTAATGGGTAATTAAATTGCAAAATGGACTTTAGTCCATAAGGGTGTGAAAAAAATGGCAAGACATGGATAATAATTAATTATTTATTTATCTTTGGATAATTAATTATTTATCTTTAGATAATTAAGTTAATTAAGTTTAAAATTCTATATGTATTTGAATCAAATTATATCACTTAATTAGGAAGAGATGGAGGCTAAAATTACTACCTAAAAGCTAGTAGATTTTAGCATCCACATAAAACCCTAGCTAAGTGATATATATTGATTAAAATAACTTTGCCAATTTAGATTTTTCTCTCTCTCATTGCCGCAATTTTCACAAGGGAAAGAATTATTTCTTCCTCTCTTGTATTTTAGCTAGCCATTGCAATCCCTAGGAAGAACAAGATCAAATCTTGTGTCTTTAATCCATATACATTGCCGAATACAAAACCTAGAGCTAGCATTCTTTGTTTTAGGTCGACTTTGCAAGTGTGTGTGTGAACATAGAATGGTGTGGCGTAAAAGGCAGCACTTTTAGCATTGGTGGTTGATTTCAAGGGTACATAGGTTTATCTTATATACTGGTCATTGCAAAAATCAATTTTTGAAGTGCATTCAAAGATGTGAATTCAATCGAAACCCTAAAATTGCATGTTTTCAATTCTATGTCATTATTGCATGGCTTGTATGATCAAAAGTTTTTATTTTTCCGCTGCATGATCATTGTATTTATGCCATATAATATCCCATCATTTTTTGGTTAAGACAATACATATGAAAGCACGTGAGCACATTGAGAAGAAGAATAAGATGTATGCAAAGTAGGCTAACAGGGGCCATAGGCAAGTGATATTCGAACCAGAAGATTGGGTTTGGATCTATATACGTAAAGAGAGGTTTCCTAACCAAAGGAAGTCTAAACTTGATGCAAGAGGAGATGGACCATTTCAAATGCTAGAACAGATCAATGACAATGTATACAAGATTGATTTTCCAGGTAAGTATGGTGTAAGTGCAACTTTTAATGTTTTGGACTTATCTTTATTTGACTGTGATTCAGATTCGAGGACAAATCCTTTCAAAAGGGAAGGGGATGATACGAGTATGACCAAGCATAATGGCAACAAGAGAGATGAAATAGCACTTCCTCAAGGACTAATAACAAGAGCAAGGTTAAAGAAACTTAATGAAGTCCTACAAGAATTCATGAGACCTTATGTGGAGAAGATGCAAGTTCAAGAAGAGAAAGAAGCTAAATTGGATTGTAGAGACAAGTTTAGGTCAAATGATGCAATGGGTCTTTAAGCTACTTTATTTAGTTTATATACTTAATGTGAAGGAGTCTGAAGCCAATCTGAAGTGACACAACTTCCTTGCTGATCATTTGCCCACTTATCCCCAAAGAGGTGGGTCAACCCGACCCAAGAATTAAAACTAAAATGCCAGGCCAATTTAACTCAAGCCAAAACTCAATTGAAGCTCCACAACCACGAACACTCCCCCCTCCCTACTGAATTCAACAAACATAGCAAAATAGGGGTCTACATCACTTATAGCTGAAGGAGATCGACAAGCGTCATCGGTTGGGTCTATTTTTCAAGTGTGCCTAACCTTACAACCCACAACATCATTGTAGTACGAAATAGTTGAGGATCACAATTTTGGAGAACAAATTGTTATTAGCTTTGGATGAATAGAAGGATGAAATAGCAGTGGAAGATAGATATGGAGAAGATGAAGGAGCGGGAGGAGAATGTACCGCTATGGAAATTTTTTTTAGAGCAGGGGAAGATATTCAGGGTCCCAAAACTCTAAAATTGAAAGTGTACATACATGGAATACCAATAATTTTTCTAGTCAACTCTAGAGCAATCCATAATTTCCTTTCCTATAAATTGGAAAGGTCTCTGAGCCTTCCTACTACCTCCATTCTTCCTATGAATATCAAATTAGGGGATGGGTATCATGTCTTGGTCCGACAAAAATTTAAGAATATTCCTTTGGATTTGGGAACCCTTAATTGGAAATTGGAAGCCTTGGTGTTTGATTTAGGACCAATTGATTTTGTATTAGGGATGGAATGGTTGAAGACATTGGGCAACGTTCTGCAAAATTGGGAACAAAGATGGATGAGGTTTGAATACAAAGGCAAGTAGGTTGAATGGACTGGTATAGAAGGAACCCTTTCAAATATGGGTGCCCTAAAGGTGTTGTTGGGGGGAAAAAGTTAAAGCAGATGCAATGGCACCTTCCCCAGCTAACATCAGCCCCCATGTCAGGTCTATCCAAAGAGCAAAAGATGAATATTGAGGCTCTTATGAACTAGTTCTCAACAGTTTTCCAACCTTTGGCTGGGCTCCGACCTCGGCGACTTCACAATCATGCCATCCAGCTTATCCCGAGCCACAAAGCAGTAAGTGTACATCCCTATAGATACCTGCACCTACAGAAGATTGAATTTCAAAAGTGGGTAAGAGAAATGCTATAGCAAGGAATTATCCGACCAAGTCAGAGTTCTTATTCTAGCCCGATCCGTTTGGTGAAAAAGTAAGATGAAACACGACATTTATACATCGACTACAGGGCACTCAACAAGGTAATGGTGGTCGATAAATATCCAATACCAATGTTCGATGAGTTATTGGATAAATTGAATGGGCTAATAATTTTTACAAAGTTAAACCTAAAGTTAGGTTTTTTCCATATTCGAATGCGTGAAGGGGATGAGCATAAAATAGCATTTCGCACACATGACGGCCACTACGAATTTCTAATGATGCCATTTCGGCTTACTAACACTTCTTTTACTTTTCAATGTGTGATGAATGATATTTTTTGACCATGGTTGCGGTGCATGGTCCTTGTTTTTTTGACATTTTGATTTATAGCAAGAGTTGGGAGGAACACCTATAGCACTTAACCATTATTATGCAGGTATTACTGGATAACCAATTCAAGGTCAATCCCAAGAAGTGTTCAATTGGCCAAACTTCCATTGATTATCTTAGCCATTGTATATCTAAAGAGGAAGTTACTGTTGACCCTTCCAAGGTTATTGCAGTTCAAAATTTGCCGATTTCAAAGAACATCAAGGGAATTCGGTGATTCTTGGGGATGACTGAATACTACAGGAAATTTGTAAAAGATTATGGGAAGATTGCCAAGCCGTTGATGGAATTGAGTAAGAAAAATGGTTTTCATTAGAATGAGCAGGCTCATACCGCATTTGAAACTTTAGAAAGAAAACTTATAAGTGCTCCACTGTTGGCATTGCCCGACTTCAGCAAACCCTATTATGTGGAGTGTGACGGTTTGGTCTTGAAATTGGGGCTATCCTCATGTAAGAAGGCAAGTTAATAGCTTAATACAACAAAGCTTTGGTTAACCGTAACCTAACCAAATTAGTCTATGAGAAAAAAACTGATGGCATTAGCTTTGGCAATACAACATTGGAGGCCATACTTGCTCGGTAAGAAGTTTACTATCTGTACTGACCAAAAGAGCTAATACCACTTACTCCAACAGTGCATCACCACCCAGGACCAACAACATTAGCTCTCTAAATTGAAGTCCTATATTTTTGAGGTCTAATACAAGTCGGGAAGGATGAATACAGCAACCATCGATCTATCAAGATAATAAAACTATACAGAATTTACTTCTTTTGAATTCTCTCCTACGTGGGCTAATAGGGGTCAGTTGCTGGAAAAAGTGGAGCAAGATCCTTATTTATTGAACATTAAAAAAGTAATATAAGCCAACCCAACCTCCAACCTGAAGTTCAAGCTGAAAGGGGCACCATAATTGAAACAAAAATCTAGTAATCACATCTGCATCCAAGTCGATCCTTGCCATATTGGAAGAATTCCACAATTCTATTATAGGGGGTCATTCAAGAAACTAAAGGACTTATAGAAGAATAGTAGCAATTTTTTTATTAAAAGGGAATGTTACAGTAGATCAAGGATTATGTAAAAAAATTTTTGATTTGCTAATGATTTAAGGATTCCACACTCTCCAACAGGGTTGATATAGCCTTTCCCTCTCCTACAGGCTGTTTAGGAGGATATTTCAATGGATTTTATTACAGGGCTGCTAAAATCCAAGGGATTTATTACCATAATGGTAGTGGTTGATAGGTTATCCAAATATAACCATTTCATAGCTCTCAAATGGCCATATACGGCTCAGGTAATCACTTAAATGTTTGTTAAAGATCGTATGCCTCTATGGGTTTTCAAAGTCGATTATAAATTATCGTAATTCGGTGTTTATGAGCTGCTTTTGTTAAGAGCTATTTTGATTGCATGAGACTCAACTTAAATTTAGTTCCTCTTATCACCCTGAGATAGATGGACAAACTAAGGTTATCAACCACTGCCTTGAGTCATACTTATAATGTTTTATTACTAACCAGCCCCGCTCAGTAAGCCAATGGCTTCCTTAGGTAGAGCTTTGGTACAATACCACCTTCCATGTGAGTACAGGTGCTACACCCTTTGAGGTAGTGTGTGAGATCCACCCTCCTACAATTATCCAGTATATTCTAGGAGAGGTTCAAATAGAGGCAGTAGGTCATGATCTCATGGACAAAGATGAAGCTCTAAAGCAACTCAAGCAGCAGCTATTGTGCTCACAACAATAGATGAAAACTTTGACAGACCAACACCAGCAGGATGTCTTTTTTAAGGTGGCCGATTGGGTGTACTTGAAGCTGAAACCCATAGGCAATAGTCCATTAGCAGGAGGATTTATCTCAAGTTATTAGCTTGCTACTTCGGGCCATATTAGGTGGCTGCTAAGGTGGGACCAGTTGCCTACTACCTACTTCTTCCCTTTACTTCTAAGGTATAACTAGTTTCATATTTCTTTGCTTAAGAAAGCTATGAAGATGAAGCCTACCTCTAGTGGAAGCAAAATAAAAGGAAATTATTTTGGATGATGAGCTTCAAGAGTGTTTAATACATCCAAAGAAAGAGGAGAAAATGGAAGAAAGAAAATAAGAGATGATATGTGATTTAGAGAAAGAACATAATGAAGAAGGAAATATGAAGGATAAAATATCCCCTCCTAAAAGAGATAATAATTTTGAACTTAAAACTCTTCCTTATCATTTAAAATATGTAATTTTAGAGGATAATACAAAACCAGTAATCATTTCATCTTTATTAATAGGTTTGGAAGAAAAAAAGCTTATAGAAATACTAAAAAAGCATAAAAAAGCAATTGGTTAGGCAACATCAGATTTGAGAGGAATTAGCCCCAGCTATTGTATACACCAAATGCCTATGGAGAACAATTTCAAACCGATGGTACAACCCTAAAGGAGACTAAACCCAACAATTAAATAAAAAAAAGGTACTTAAACTCCTCGATGTAGGTATTATCTACCCAATTTCTGATAGTAGTTTGGTTAGTCTGATCCAATGTATACCTAAAAAGGGGGGATGACTATCATAACCAATGGAAATAATGAACTTATTCCAACACACACAATGATAGGATAGAGAGTGTGTATAGACTATGGGAGATTAAATAATGTCACTAGAAAAAACCATTTTCTTTTACCTTTTATTGACCAAATGTTAGAAAGATTGGCAGAAAATAGATTTTACTATTTTTTAGATGGATATTCAGGATATATGTAAATACCTATAGCCCTGAAAGACCAAGAAAAGACCATATTCACATGCCCTTATGACACATTTGCATATAGGAGGATGTCTTTCGATCTTTGTAATGCCCCTATCATACGATGGCCATATTTCATTATTTTCTCAAAAAATTCATGGATGATTTTACCTTACATGGTCGAAATTTTGAGTTTTGCTTAAATAATCTTGCATTGGTCTTAAAAAGGTGTGAAGAGACTAATCTTGTTCTTAATTGGAAAAAATGTCATTTCATGGTAAGAGAATGGATTGTTTTAGGGCATAAGATCTCTGAGAAATGAATTAAGGTAGATAGAGCAAATGTAGATATCATTGATAAATTACCTCCCCCAACTAGTGTTAAAGGTATCAAGAGTTTTCTTGGTCATGCCGGTTTCTATCGTCAGTTTATTAAGAATTTTTTTAAAATAACTAAACCACTATCTAATTTATTGCTTAAAAATGCTACATTTAACTTTGATGATAAGTGTTTGCAGGCTTTTAACTTTTTAAATCAAAAGCTAATCACTACACCAGTCATAGCATCGCCGAGTTAAAATTTACCATTTGAAATTATGTGTGATGCTAGTGACTATGCAGTGGAAGCAATTTTAGGATAGATGAGGGAGAAAGTGATATGAGCACGACCAAGCACGCCGACAACAAGAGAGATGAACTGGCACTTTCTCAAAGACCAATAACAAGAGCAGGGTCAAAGAAGCTTAAAGAAGTCCTACAAGCATTCATGAAACCTTATGTGGAGAAGATGCAAGTTCAAGAAGAGAAAGAAGCTAAATTGGACTATGAAGACAAGTTTGGACCGAATGGTGCAATGGGCCTTCAAGCTACTTTATTTAGTTTCTATTCTTTATGTAACATTTAATTAAGTATATTTGGGCAGCCTAGAACCTAGAAAAACGAATTGGGCTTTATTAGAATAGGTTTGTTTTATTTTGGGCTTATTTTACTGTTTTGGGTAGTTTAAGTGGGTAGGCTAAAGTTGGGCTTATCTCTTCTAAAGAGTTGGGCCAAAATAACTATTTGAGGCTTAGAATACCTAAGGGGGCCGAATTTTACATGGGAGAATTGAATTTTAATGGGTTTGGGTCAGATTTAGGTTTAGGCCTACATTGGTGAACTTAGGGTCCTAAATTTTAGGAAAGGATTTTCCTTGATAAATACTTATTATTTTGGGATATTATTAAGTAGAGTTTGAGGGAGAAATAATAGCTTGACAATATCTTTAAAGGGCTGGCCGAAATTCACTTGTAGCCAACATTAAGTCTACATTCATTCATTCATTCATTCATTCATTTTCTTAGGATAATAAGCATATTTATCACTTTCTGTTAGGATTAATCTCAAATTGTATTTATCTTTATTTCTTCATGTACTTAGTCCATATTATGGCCAAATACATGTAGATAAAGGTTAGGAATTATCTTTGTTATTTATTTTATTATTTATCTCTTAGAGTTAGTGTTTGATTTTAATTCATCTAGGGAGGGGTGGCTGCCTAGCCTATATAAAGGGCTGAATTCTTCATTTGTAAGACACTTGAATTTTGATTAATGAGAATTTTCTTTGGCTTGGCCGAATTTGTGAGAGTTAATTTATTATTGATTCTTGCTATTGCATGAAGAATTAGACTTAGGCTATTTGCATGATTAATGTATGCTTGATTCTTCTTCTTCTTGTTTTCTAAATCAATCTATCATAAGCGTTTCCAATCAATCTTGTTTGGGGGTTCTTTAGATTGGGAGTTTATTATCTTATTTATGTTCAATATTCATGGTATGTTGGCGTTCTAGTTTGGCATATAGGCTGGGGTTCCGCATCAATTGGTATCAGAGCATAGGCTAAGGGGTAAATTCTTAACTATCCTTTAATTTTGCTTTTAAACTTCAATTTTCTATTTTAGCCAAATAGGATCTTGCATCTAGTTCTTTATTTGGTTCTTGCTCTATTGTGTTAATTACCTATATTTAAGTATTTGATCATTAGTTTGATTAAAGTTACAAAAAAAAAGAGAAAAAAAAATCAATTAGAAACAGCCTTGTTATCAATTCGGATTTACTATCTTGTAAGTTCATATTGGATCAATTGATGAATCTTTTGTTCTTGTTGAATCCGAATTTCTCATTGAATATATCAAGCATATAATTTGCAATCTTTGAGTGGTTGAACTTGGTTTGGATATAATTTTGATCTACAAAGTGCACCTTGTTATTCTTGCTAGGTATTCATTGTTTCTCTTAGTCAATTTACTTAATTGTGCATGTTGTTTGAGTTTATTTCTGAAATGCAATTGTGAGACATCATTTGTGAGTTGAGAGATAAACAAGAATGAATGGCATAAAGGAGAGTGTGAAGTTGTTAAGGCAAGACCTTAATGATATAGAATTGCAATTTAAACAATGGTTCAAACAACTAAGTAGATTGGAAAAGAGCAAAGAAAAGATAAAGGAAGAGGAAGTTATCCTAGAAGAAATAATTTGTGAAGCTGAAGGGGACACTATAGATATAGTTTTCTTTGATAGTGATGTTGTGAGTGATGAAGAAATAATTGAAAGAAAAGATGTTGTTGATTGTTTGAATGAGAATGAAGAAGTTTGTTTAGTTAGGATGGAAGATCAACAAGTTACAATTGCTCCTTTATTGCTTAAGGTGGAGGAATTGCACATGGGAAACGAAGGAAATAATAATCACATTCGCAAAGATGTAACAATAACAATGACTAACCATGTTTTGCCTAGTTTCTTTGTCAAATTGCAGGAACATGATGAGTTTTTTGCTGATGAAGCGTTCATATTATTTCCACCTATCCCAAAGATCATTTATGAAGATGAATTTATTCCTCAAGTTTCAATTCCCAACTTGAACAAGACGAAGATTCGAGGACGAATCTTTTCCGAAGAGGGAGGGGATGATATGAGCACGACCAAGCACGCCGACAACAAGAGAGATGAACTGGCACTTTCTCAAAGACCAATAACAAGAGCAGGGTCAAAGAAGCTTAAAGAAGTCCTACAAGCATTCATGAAACCTTATGTGGAGAAGATGCAAGTTCAAGAAGAGAAAGAAGCTAAATTGGACTATGAAGACAAGTTTGGGCCGAATGGTGCAATGGGCCTTCAAGCTACTTTATTTAGTTTCTATTCTTTATGTAACATTTAATTAAGTATATTTGGGCAGCCTAGAACCTAGAAAAACGAATTGGGCTTTATTAGAATAGGTTTGTTTTATTTTGGGCTTATTTTACTGTTTTGGGTAGTTTAAGTGGGTAGGCTAAAGTTGGGCTTATCTCTTCTAAAGAGTTGGGCCAAAATAACTATTTGAGGCTTAGAATACCTAAGGGGGCCGAATTTTACATGGGAGAATTGAATTTTAATGGGTTTGGGTCAGATTTAGGTTTAGGCCTACATTGGTGAACTTAGGGTCCTAAATTTTAGGAATGGATTTTCCTTGATAAATACTTATTATTTTGGGATATTATTAAGTAGAGTTTGAGGGAGAAATAATAGCTTGACCATATCTTTAAAGGGCTGGCCGAAATTCACTTGTAGCCAACATTAAGTCTACATTCATTCATTCATTCATTCATTCATTCATTTTCTTAGGATAATAAGCATATTTATCACTTTCTGTTAGGATTAATCTCAAATTGTATTTATCTTTATTTCTTCATGTACTTAGTCCATATTATGGCCAAATACATGTAGATAAAGGTTAGGAATTATCTTTGTTATTTATTTTATTATTTATCTCTTAGAGTTAGTGTTTGATTTTAATTCATCTAGGGAGGGGTGGCTGCCTAGCCTATATAAAGGGCTGAATTCTTCATTTGTAAGACACTTGAATTTTGATTAATGAGAATTTTCTTTGGCTTGGCCGAATTTGTGAGAGTTAATTTATTATTGATTCTTGCTATTGCATGAAGAATTAGACTTAGGCTATTTGCATGATTAATGTATGCTTGATTCTTCTTCTTCTTGTTTTCTAAATCAATCTATCATAAGCGTTTCCAATCAATCTTGTTTGGGGGTTCTTTAGATTGGGGGTTTATTATCTTATTTATGTTCAATATTCATGGTATGTTGGCGTTCTAGTTTGGCATATAGGCTGGGGTTCCGCATCAAGTGGTATCAGAGCCAGGTTGTGTGGGCCACATCGGAGACAGGTACCAAATGAGGTAGTCTCCGGGGCAGGTACCGAATGAGGTAGCCCTGGTGCGTCCTTAGGCGCAGGTGCGCCTGTGTTTTAAGGAGGGGAGTATGATGCAGGGAGCATGTGTTGCAAGGCATCTTCTGAGTCCCCAGTCCCACATCGAAAGATCAAGGTGTTGGTTGAGCAGTATATAGGCGGCGGGTTACCTTCGCTTGGCATGACGCATTTTAAAGCCGTGAGGGCTGACGTGGTGATGCCCAAAGCGGACAGTTTCATGCCAATCGTGCCCGTCCAACCTGCACTGCGTCAGAAAGTCTTCTACACTATCTACTATGCAAGTCATACACTCACCAGAGCTCAAGTAAATTACAATACCACAGAGAAAGAGTTATTGGCAATTGTGTTTTCCTTTGAAAAATTCAGGCCTTAACTTCTTGGTTCTAAAGTCACGGTGTGATCTAATCATACTGCATTAAGGCACCTTTTTGCTAAGAAGGATTCCAAACCAAGGCTTATCTAATGGATTTTGCTATCACAAGAATTTAATGTAGAGATCAAAGATAAGAAAGAAGCTAAAAATTTTATAGTTGACCATCTATCTAGATTGGATCATGCTAATATTGAAAAGGGAGAAATTTTTTATTTATTTCCCAATGAACATATTTGTGCTCTTTATGCTTGTGAAAATTCAATTCATTGGTATACTAATATAGTTAATTTCCTTGCAGGAGGCGATGCGGAACCCCAAGGTTAAAGAACCCAAAATCCCTTGAACATACATTTTGATCTCAAAACACCCTCCCTATTGAACCCCCAAACAACACGTGAATGGAAACACAAATAATCGGGATAAGAAGAATAAGAAAATGCCACAATCAAATGATTGATAAGTAATCCTAATTCTTGATGCAATAGAAAAGAAAGCAAGCAATCTCACAATCTCTCTAAAGAATTTTGGCAAGCCAAGAGAAAAACTTTCAAAGTTTATAATTTGATTCAAAATATCTTATTTTTTGTTTACAACTCATAACAAGCTATTTATACTAAAACCCTAAACACTTTACTTCCTAAACAAGCCAAATAACCTCTTTAGGAACTCTAAAGATACTTTACTTCCTAAACAAGTATAATAACCTCTTTAAGAAGAAATATATCACCCTTAAAAGCTAAAACAAACCCTAAAAAGGCATTAAACAAGGTGTGGCCGAATTTCATTGGACTTTACAAGATAAAACAACCCCATTCTCCTACTTAAAGAATTAAAAAAAAATTATGGGCCTTAGTGAAGGTGGCGTGTAGCCCACTTAAATAAGGCCTTACTTATTCAATAATCCAACTAAACTTAATGAATTAAAAGCCCTAACTAAAAACTAAATAAAACAGCCCTTTAAACCCATTAAGATACAACTTTAAATAAGTCATGTAACTTTTAAATGAAGCACATGACTTGTACAATTAAAGCCCAAAGTTGCATAAGCCCTTTATGACTTAAGTTGGCCCAATTCTTCATTTGTTTCCAAAAGGATGAGTACTTTATGCTTGTGATGTTGATTGATGAAATCATCATGACTTACCCCCTCTATGGTCATATCAGGAAGATACCTTCCAAAAGACTTACTTGGCAACAAAAGAAAAAGCTTCAAGCAGATGTTAGGCATTACCTTAAGGATGATCCATATTTGATTAAAATTTGTTCGGATTATGCAATAAATGCCAATATATAGGCAATATCTCTAAAAATAATGAAATGCCTATGAATACCATGCTAAAAGTGGAAATATTTAATGTTTGGGGTATTAATTTTATGGGACCATTTCCAAACTCATTTAGGTTTGAATACATTTTAGTAGCTGTGGACTATGTCATTAAATGGGTGGAAGCAATAGCTGCTAGAACTTGTGATTCCAAATTTATGCTTAAATACATTGGGAGAAATATTTTTACTAGGTTTGGAGCACAAAGGGCCATTATATACTATGGAGGCACATTTTGTCGACCATCAGTTTTGAACCTTGCTTAGGAAATTTGATGTCAAGCACAAGATAACAACCTCTTACCACCCTCAAGCTAATGGACAAGTAGAGGTGTCTAATAGGGAATTGAAATCAATCTTAGAAAAGACAGTCAATAGCTCTAGAAAAGATTAGTCTCAGAGGTTAGATGAGGCTCTTTGGGCCTATAGAACTACATTTAAAACCCCTATAGGCATGTCTCCCTTCAAGATAGACTTTGGAAAAGGATGTCATCTACCAATCAAATTAGAACATAAAGCATATTGGGCGGGCCACAAAATAACTTAACTTTGATATGAGAAGTGCAGGAGAAAAAAGAAAATTATAGCTCAATAAACTTGATGAAATTCGACAATGCAGCCATGTACAAGGAGAAAACAAAGTGTTGGAATGATAAGTGATTAAAGGTAAAAGATTTTGCTCTAGGTATGTCGATTTTATTATATAACATTTGGTTGAGATTATTTCTAGGAAAATTGAAAGAAAAATGGCTTAGACCGTATCAAGTATTATCGAGCAATAATTTTGGAGTAGTGACTATTAAAATTCCAAGAGATGGACGTGAATATAAAGTGAATGATCACAGGCTTAAACTGTATCAAGTTGAGTAATAGGAGGTTGCTGAGGCAACCATGGTGCTTTGGGACTATTAAGACAGTTAGTAAGTCTAGTTGAGGACTTTTTAAACTCAGAACTAAACTCTCTAACCTTTTGCTTTGAATTTTAGAGTGTGTAATTTTTATTTTGTGATTTTTTAGTGTTCATTTATTTATTTATTTGTATTTTTTAGATTTTTGCATTAAATGGAGGAGGATTTAAGATAATTAAATTTTGAGGGTATTTTGGCTAAGGGAATTTAAGTTTGCAGCAATTTTAGAAGGAGCAGGTATGAATTTCTTCATTATTGTGCTTATAATGGTTTAAATAAGCTGAAAAAATTGACATTAATTGAGAGGATTATAAATTAATTGGAGTAATGGAGTCAATTTTGAGAATAAAGCAATTTTTAGGAATTACTCAGGTGTGTTTGGCAATTAAATATGCAATCGATGTTTCTTTTAGCAAGAAACAATAGGTTTTTCGAGCAATAGGAAGGCCAAATTTTTTTCGGAGTCCAATGGCTAGTCGCTCGGTCATGCAGCCCTAGTGCACCTGCCCACTTGCCCGTATATACCCATCCCTGCTTGCCCACTAGCCCACGAGTAGCCCTAGCTCGCCTACCCACTCGCCCGCATACCCCCTTGCCCTCGACACATGGCTGCGTGCCCTCCTTTCTCTGCCCTTACTCCACCATGCACCCCCATTCTACCGCCCTTTTTCTTCTTTTTTTCCCCTCACCCTCTCACTCCCCTATGCACCCAACCCCTTTTCCCTTCGTGCTCCTCCGCATCCCACCTATCCCGCCCCTCTTCGCCCAACCACTCTACCCCACCTCCTTCCCTCCCTTCCTCACCATTCCACCCCATCCCCTCCCCTCACTTCCTTTCTTCTTTACTCCACTTTGCCCTCCACTCACCTTACACAACTACACTTCCTTACTCTCTTTAGCATAATTTTTATTTTTTCTTGCCTTTCTCTCGTGTTTCTTCAATTCAAATAAGTTACATCTCTTTCATGCTCTTTAATTTTCCATTTTAATTTAATGTTTGTGTTTTGAAATTTGCTTGTTGCTTTACAATTTTGAGGTATCTTTAATCTTATTTTTGAGCTTCATCGTTGATTAGTTTTCAAATTTGTTCATTGCACTTCTAATATGCTTGCTAATGATGCCTTGTGTAACTTTTGGTAGTCATTTTATGTCAATTTGCTCTTTATTTTTCCTTCACATGGTATGCACACCAAGTATTCGATGAAGTGCCTATGTGACCAAATTTATCATTTTTGCTTCAATTTTCTTCACACATGGCATACATTTTTCCTCTTATTTAGACTTTTCCAAGGCTACCTTTACTCCTAAATACATCTGTTGGATATTTTTTTATAACATTTTGTGGCTACATTTTATCTAAGGAACTTGCTAAACCATTCCTTTTAGGCATGTTTTTCTATCTACCACGCCTCTTATTTATTGATAATCAATTGCTCTTTTGTTACACTTTCTTGTTCTACTTATATTTTCTCTTGGCTCCCTACCATTTTGATGTGAACTAGGTCGCAAATGTGCCTTGATTTTACACACTTATTTGTCCCTTTTGTTTTGTAGTGGTACTTAAGAAAGTTAGGTGTGAAGAAGCCTCAATCTCTTCTAAACCAAACATCCCTGCTTATGTGGACAAGGCCAAGCATTCGAATGCGAAACCCTAGCCTATATAACAAACTAGAATGCCAACATACCATAGTATTTGAACATAAACAAGAAATTAACCCCTAATCTAAAGAACTCTCAAACAATGTATGAATGAAAATGCTTATAATATATTGATTAATCACAAGAAGAATTAGAATTCAGCACATAAAATCATGAAACCTACAAAAACTACTTCTTTATGCAACAACAAGAATCAATTAACAATTAACTCTTACAATGAAAAGTGACAAAACCATGGGAAAATCTCAATAATCAAAATAATTCAATAATCTATATTATGTTAAACAAAACATTACAATCATTTAAATATAAAAGAAAAAAACTCCTATTGAAATAGAACTTCCTAAACTGATAAAACTGGAAATAATCAAAGAATAATCGTAATCGTAACAAGACTCTTAAGCATTCGGGAGAGTGGTAATCCACTCCACCAAGTGGGCATTCTTCATATAGTCACTCGATGGAGTGAGATTTCACTCAATGGAGTGTGTGCTTGCTACCTTGCTTGCCTAAGTTTGTAGAGTGGAAACCACTCTATGAAGTGAGATTGCACTCCACTGAGTGGATGGCTCCTGGACTAAAAAAATCTTCACTTTGCTTCACCCGAACTCCATTCTTCTTCCTTTTTCCTCAATCACATGCTTCTCCAAGTAAACACATATTATATAGAGAATAAGCATTAAATTGATCTTTAAAGTTCAAGTCTGCCTCTTTAATATCTTGCATTTGCATTTTTTTTTCACAAAAAGGCTTCATAAAAACTTGTAGAGCTTCTTTAAACTTCTTTGTCCCAGATCTTGTAATTGGCCTTTAATAAATTGCCAAATCCTCCTTTTTTATTGCCATTGTACTTTATCAAACTAGTTGTGCTTATATCATCCCCTCCCTCTTTAGAAGGATTCATCCTCGAATTTGAATCAAAGTCAAAAGGGGATAAATCAGAAACATTGATAGTAGCACTAACATTATACTCACCTGCCAAATCAATCTTGTAGGCATTATCATTAATTCTTTCCAGCACTTGAAATGGTCCATCTCCTCTTGCATCAAGTTTAGATTTCCTTTGGTTAGAAAACCTCTCTTTATGCATATAGATCCAAACCCAATCTCCCAGTTTGAATATCACTTGTTTACGAGCCTTTTTAGCTTGCTTTGCCTACATCTTGTTCTTCTTCTCAATATGCTCACGTGTCCTATTATGTATTGATTTAACTAACTCAGCCTTAGCCTTTTCATCTAAATTAGAAATTCACCCAAAAGTAAAGGCATCAAATCCAAAAAGTTAGTGGATTAGAACCATACACAATTTCAAAAGGTGAAAAACCTATAGAAGTATGAATTACATGATTATGAGCAAACTCAATAAATGGCAAACATTCTTCCCAAGTTTTGAGATTCTTACCAATTATAGCATGCAACATAGTTCCTAGAGTTCTATTAACAACCTCAGTTTGGCCATCAGTTTGTGGGTGGCAAGTAGTAGAAAATACAAGTTTAGTACCAAGTTTACCCTATAAAACATGCCAAAAATAACTTAGGAACTTAGTTTCCCTACCAGAAATAATAGTCCTAGATATTCCATGCAATCGAACTATTTCTCTGAAAAATAAATCAGGTATGTTTATTGCATCATCAGTTTTATGACAAGCAATGAAATGTGTCATTTTATTAAATCAATCTACGACAACAAACACATTATCCCTACCTTTTTTTGTCCTAGGTAAACCTATTATGAAATTCTTAGAAATGTCAATCCAAGGTTCAGTAGGAATAGGCAACGGAGTATACAATCTTTGATTTAAAGACTTAAACTTAGTCCGTTTACATGTAAAACATTGGGCATGCACTTTTTCAACATATTTTCGCATATTAGGCAAATAAAAATGTTTGTTAAACACGTCTAAGGTCTTTTGCACACCAAAATATCCCATCAATCCCCCACTATACAATTCTCTCACAAGCAATAAGAGACAATGAATCACCTTTCGAGGGAAAATAAGGCACTCAAATGCACGTTTATTCCTTTACGATAACCCAAAACATAGCAGATTCGGGGCTTATACCCAATTGAGCCAGATAAAAGCCCTTGGTGGGTACTAATTGAATAATTGGATCACACAGCAATTAGCTCACTTCCTAGTCTTGACAAATTCGACCTTATCAATTCAAAAGCCATTATCAAAAAACAACCCCAGAAGGAGTGGATCACAATAGTGTAATTTGGTGCAAACAGTGTGGCTCACAAAAAGATAAGTGCCATTAATGAAATCATCAGATGGCATGCCTTATTAATGACAGATCACGAATCAAGGCTTCAAAAAGGAAACAACCGTTACCATAAAATTGCAGAAAATGAAGCATCAACCATTGAGAAAAGATGCTCAACTGACCCCCATTAAAAGATAATGCTCGGGCAAATCAAAAGCTTGGACCAAGTAAAAGCTGATGCAAATACAAAATCATATCGTGAACGATGCATATACCGATCAGTTGGGAGATAACCCATAAATAATTGTCAAGAAAAAGAATGGACAACAAACACCATCAGGCACAAAAGCTATAAGATCAAGTCGCCATTCCAAAATCAATTACTTCCCCTAAAAGAGGGATAACTTTGTGGCAAAGCCATATGAACGTTGTTTACCTTGAAAAACACCCTTACGAGCAAAGAAAGATCACTCGCCTCTGATTGGTCTGTATAGACACAAATTGATCGACGATAACATAAGGGACACGATAAAAACTGCCCCTTTGAAGTAAGCAGGTCAAATTAGGCGTGTTGAAACCATACAAGGGGAAATGACAATTCATGGAGATGCAACCTATCCTTGAGCAAAAAACTCAGAAAATGTGGTCAAAGTGAGCAAGGCAAACAATAAAATCGCCAGGTAACCTTACTTCTTACCTAATTATTAAACTGCTTTTTTGCAAATATTGCAAATATAGCAGACAAAAATGGCCAGAAAAGCCATAACCTTCGATATTCATAAAATTGAGCAAGCCCTCAAAGAGGGATAACCGGATAAAAAGGGAACGAACAGGGCTAGTAACAATAAGCAATGCCTCATACCCTCAGGAAACCCCGCATTACAATTCCAAACTCTTAAAAACTAAAATAGGACAACAAAGTATTGGAACCCTGAATCTAGGAATCGGGGTGTGATTTTGAAGAATCTCCCAAGTTGCAAAAAGTGTTAAGGACTCGTCCAAACAAGTTAGAAAAAAAACTCTAACTTGTGACCATAGAAATAAAAGTAAAAGTTATTTGCAGGACAAAGTTCCAAAAAAATTCCAACTGACGGTACATATTGGTTAATGTATTTATCCCAGCCAAAGGCTAATGATTCTTTAATTCTGACTGATGTTATATCCCGATCGATATATTTATCCCAGCCAAAGGTTGATGATTCTTTAATTTCAACTAATGGTACATCCTGATTGATGTATTTATTACAGCCAAAGGTTGATGATTCTTTAATTTCGATCAATGGTACATCCCAATTGACATATTTATCCCAATCAAAGGCTGATGATTCTTTAATTTTGACCGACAGTACATCCCAATCAATGTATTTATCCCAGTTAAAAATTGATGATTCTTTGATTTCGACCTACAGTACACCTCGATCAATGTATTTATCCTAGTCAAAGGCTAACAATTATTTAATTTCTATCAATGGTACATCCCGATTGATGTATTTATCCTAGCCAAAGGCTGATGATTCTTTAATTCTGATCGATCATACATTTCGATCAACGTATCTATCCAATCGAAAGACTGATGGCTTATTCTGGTTAATGATACATCCCGAATGATATATTTATCCTAGTCAAGAGATTGGTAATTCTTTAAAATACATCCATCCTAGTCAACCTATCCATACCAGTCAAAAGACTGATGACTTATTTCGATTGACGATTCATCTTGATCGATGTAGTTACCCCAGCTTTTTAAAGTTTGATGATTTATTAATTTTAATCTCTCCAACGATGATATATTGAGCTCAATCATCTTTATCAAGGCAGTCTAAGGACATTAATACCTGACAAAGGGGCCTTTTCATTAGTCACAACATGGCCAGATGGCTATCAAGATCTATCAAAATGGGCAACTTTGATTTTTTCAATCGAACTGATCGATGGGGGACAAATGATAATGCACCGAAAAAATAAGATAAAGGCCCAATAAAGCCATAAGGCATAAAGCTAAAAGCTCATGAAATAAACTTAAATACGTGAACCGAGGTTATCCGATCGAATAAGATCTCTTCTTAACAGGCGATAGCTTTCTGACACACGCCATCATCAAATTGTCGTAGCCTACAAGAATAGGCCATATCTACCACAGAGTAAGCCATATATTTATAAGTACTACTCTAACTTCTCCAACTCTATAAATAGCAGGTTCATTTTCGAGAAATACAACTCTTTTTCTCTCTCCAAATAATGCCAATATTCTTTAAAAGAGCCAAATACCCATTGCTAACTTAAGTATTGGAGTGTCTAAATCCAGCACAGCCAAATAAGCTTCTTTCTTGTACAGGTCCACCCGCTTCAATCCAATCGGATCCTACCTTCTAAGCCATCAAATCTCTCCTTCCTTCACCTATGAAGACACCCTATCTCCATGTGAAATTTTGAGTTCTATTAGTAATGCATAGACAGATAAGTATAATATTTAATTTCCAATTTTAATTTTTTTTACTATTTTCTAATGGAAAGAGAATAAATTAGTTTTGATATCTGTTAGTTTATCAATAGTTGTCTAATTGGACGATCCATACCGATTCAAAAAGCTATGCCAATAGAATTCAAGGATATCCATATATTAAAATATAATATTTACTTACCATATAGTGTTATAGTCAATAAATAAAAGGCCGTATTAGGAACTTTTTACATTATAAACAGAGTTTCTAAATATTTTATATTCATATATAATCAATCTAAACAATAAATATATATTTAATAAAAAATAACAGTTCATGAACTTAAATTAATAATACCATTTTTTATTTACATTTATCATTAATCAAATTAGATAAAAAATTCAATGCATTATAATTAAGAAAAAGCCCTTATGGAAGAAAATATTATTAATTTAGGAATTGAAATCGCTTTTTCGCTAAAATAAATTTAATATGGCATAAGCCTTGTGATGGGATATCACATGGCATAAATACAATGATCACGCAGCAGAAAAACAAAAACTTTTGATAATACAAGCCATGCAATAATGACATTGAATCGAAAACATGCAATTTTAGGGTTTCGATTGAACTTACTTCTTTGAATGCACTTCAAAACTTGATTTTTGCAATGACCAGTATATAAGATGAACCTATATACCATTGAACTCAATCACCAATGCCAAAAGGTGTTACCTTTCATGCCACACCACTCTATGTTCAACACACTTGCAAAGTTGGCCTAAAACGAGAGTGCTAGCTCTAGGTTTGAGTATTTGGCAATGGGTATATTCTAAAGACACAAGATTTGATCTTATTCTTCTTAGGGTTTACAATGGCTGCCCAAAACACAAGAGAAGAAGAAAGAATTATTTTCCTTATGAAAAATGAAAATGAGAGACAAAAATCTCAAAGTGGCAAATTTATTTAATCAATATATATAACTTAGCTAGGGTTTCTTTTGGATACCGAAATCTACTAGGTTTTAGGTAGTAATTTTAGCCTCCATCTCTTCCTAATCAAGTTGTGTATCTTGATTCAAATTCAAATAGGATTTAAACTTAATTAACTTAATTATCTAAAGATAAATAAGTAATTAATTATCTAAACATAAATAAATAATTAATTATTATCCATGTCTTGCCATTTTTTTCACTCTCTCATGGACTAAAGTCTATTTAGAAATTTAATTACCAATTAACCTTATAAATTTGACTTTAATTAAAAGCCCAAATTAATGCCGAATACTTTATATAATATTTTAGGCCCGGTGCTTTGTGTGCGATCCTATAGGTTTATTTAATATTGGCAATAGATTAATAAATAATCCAAAGGCAATATATATTCTCTAGCAAGATATTATAGAATTCCAAATTAAATTTAAATGCAAATGGCATTTAGTGACCTAATGCAATTTTGCATAGCCCCTTATCCACAAATATCAAAATTAATATAAGGCATGGAACTAGTCATCCTTATATATACTAATTCCTTTCTTGATATTTCAGTGACACTGAACTCTTAAATAAATAATGATTACTCATTATTTCATCTTGGTATGGCCATACACTTCTCAATTCACTGATCAAGTGGCCGGTGATATTTTCTCTCTTATCGAGAGGGATAATCCCTTTACTTCTCTCATGCTCTCTAACATGAATTAGTGCATCCCTAAGCATACCCATACTAGTCACCTTGTTACGAGTGCGTTAGGTGTATGTCAAAGTACACAGTAATTCATAAAGAGTTTCATAGAGATTTAGGTCTAAGAACTCCGATGCAAAATTTGCAATTGAGAAACACTTATGACTTGTACCATGTAGTGTTTTCATGAGCGGATCGAATCTAGATACCATGTTCTAAACATGTATCTATGATCTCTGATTGACACTCTAGTCCTTATGATCTGTAAGACAAAACTCATTTTATCATAGAGAGCATACTAGTCTTAATTCATTTGTTATTCCCATAACAATGACTGACTAGGGATATTTAGAATGAAGTCTCAAATATTTCAAGGTCTTATAACCATGTGGCTCACACATGATAACATAAACTAAAATAATATTCATGGATAGTTCTATCACTTGATATGCACAGGAATATAATAGATATAACAAATACCTCATTTATTAACTGAAGTATTTTATAACATTGCATTAGAGCTAGGGCTTACACTAACAATCTCCCACTAGCACTAGTCCCAATTGTGCATAACCCTAAGATCGAACTCTCTCAAATGAGCTTCGTGCAGATTTGGACGTAACTATTTCGTCAATCGAGCTGCTAGATTGTCTTCACTCACTATCTTGCTAATCTTGACGTCCCCACGGTCAATGATCTCTCTTATCAGGTGGTACCTCCTGAGTATGTGTTTGGATTTCTGGTGTGACTAGGGCTCCTTTGCCAGTGCGATGGCCCCATTATTGTCCCATAAAATTTCTAATGGATCTAGGATGCTTGGGACTACTCCTAATCCAGAAATAAAATTTCTAATCCAAATAGCCTCCTCTACAGTCTCACTCGCTACAATATACTCAAATTCTATAGTTGAGTCGGCAATGGTCTCTTGCTTCGTATTTCTCCAGCTGACAGCACTACCATTCAATACAAAAACAAAACCAGATTGTGATCTTGAGTCCTGAGTGTTGGACTGAAAAGCAGCATTGGCATAACCTTGTATGACTAGCTCTTCTTGACCATCACATACCAAGTAGTGATCCTTAGTCATTCGCAGGTACTTTAGAATCCCCTTTATAGCAGACCAGTGCTTCTCATGCTGTAGATGCATATGGGATTCTACTCATACTGTCCCTTTCCTCTTTGGTTTTAGGATATTGTTCTTTAGTCAAAGGAACTCCCAAAGCCAAAGGTATGTACCTTTTTTTGAGTCTCCCATACTAAAATGCTTTAGTACTTTGTCTACATACTTTTCTTGACTTAGTCCCAAGAGCCAACGCGATCTATAAGTATTGTCTCAGTTTCACCAAAGTCTTTCATTGAGAAACACTTCCCCAACCATTGCTTAACATTTTGCAATATTGGGATGTCATTCCCAATGAGAAGGATGTCGTCCATATATAGGACTAGAAATACTACTATGTTCCCACTAACCTTCTTGTACACACAAGGCTCATCTTTATTTTTGATAAAGTTAAACTCTTTCATTGCTTCATCAAAATGGAGATTCCAACTCCGAAATGCTTGCTTCAATCCATAAATAGATTTTTAAAGCTTGCAAACCTTCTTAGGATGCTTGGGATTGACAAAACCCCCAGGCTATGTCATATACATAACCTCGAGGAGATTTCCATTAAGGAAAGCTATTTTGACATCCATTTGCCACATTTCATAGTCATGATATGTAGCTATGGCAAGCAATATCCTAATGGACTTGAGTATGACTATAGGAGAAAAGGTCTCATCATAGTCTACACCACGAGTTTGCCGAAAACCTTTAGCTACTAGTCTACCTTTGTAGGTCTTATCAGCTTTAAGTTTAAATAGCCACTTGCATTCAATTACCTTAGCTCCTTTCAGTGGATCAACCAAGGTCCAAACCTAGTTATCGTACATTGATTGCATCTCGAATTTCATAGCTCTAAGCCAATTTTTCGAGTTAGGGCTCTCTAAAGCTTATCGGTAGGTAGTTGGATCCTCACGATCCACTAACTCAATAGTGTCACTGTCAGTGATTAGAAATCCGTATCTCTCAATCTCCAGTTGTACCCTACCATACCTTCTAAGTTCTTGTGCAATAGGTTTTTATTCCACAATTGGTTGTGAATTTGATCCCATTCCCAACTCATCCTCTATAAGAGTTTGTGGCATTTGAATTTCTCCAAGTTCTACTTTGCTCCCACTGTCTTTCTTGAGAAGGAATTCCTTTTCTAAGAAAACAGTTTTGTGAGCAACAAACACTTTATTCTCGGCTTATGAGTAAAAGTAGTATCCTTTTGTTTCTTTAGGATACCCCACAAACAAGCAGATAGTAGATTTAGACTCTATTTTTTCAGATGTTAATTTCTTAACATGTGCTCCACAGCCCCAAATCCTGAGAAATGATATATTTGGCTCTTTTCCAGTTCATACCTCGTATGGTGTCTTCTCAACAGCTTTAGTTGGAGTATGGTTCTGTAGAAACGCAGTAATTTTTAATGCATAACCCTAAAAAGAGACAAGAAGATTAGCTTGACTCATTATTGATCGAATCATGTCCAATATAGTTTGATTCCTCTATTTGGACACACCATTCCATTATGGTGTTCCAGAAGGAGTGAGCTGTGAAATAATTCCACACTCCTTTAGATGACTGTCAAATCTTGGCTTAAGTATTCGCCACCTCGATTTGATCGAATGGCTTTTATACTTTTGCCAAGTTGGTTTTCTACTTCGTTCATAAACTCTTTGAATTTTTCAAAAGTTTCAGACTTATGCTTCATTAGATAGACGTAGCCATATCTACTGAAGTCGTCTGTGAATGTTACGAAGTAACTAAAACCACCTCTAGACTGTGTACTTAATAGTCCACATACATAGGTGTGTATTAATCCCAATAAGTCACTAGTCCTCTCACCTTTCTTGTTAAAAGGACTCTTTGTCATCTTTCCATGCAAACATGGCTCGCATGTGTCGTAAGATTCTAAATCGAATGACCCAAGCACTCCAGATTTATGGAGTCTTGAAATACATTTTTCATTTGCATGTCCTAAATGACAATGCCAGAAGTAAGTAGAGTTCCATTCGTTTGATTTAACCCTCTTTGTATTAATGTCATATATGGACTCTCTGTTTTGTAGATCAATGATATAAAGGCCATTTTGTAACATAGTAGTTCCATATAAAATGCCTTGGCCACGAAAATGAATATTGCCATTATTAATAACAAAGTCAAATCCATCCATATCCAAACATGAAACTGAAATAATATTTCTGCTCATAGTAGGCACAAAATAACAATTCATTAAATCTAAACATAATCCAAAAGGTAAAGTGAGTCGATAGTCGCCTATCTCCATGGCCACAACTCGTGCTCCATTCCCCACGTGGAGGTCCACTTCACTCTTCTTTAGTAACCGCCTATTTCTTAGCCCCTGCACATTTGAACAAATGTGAGAACCACAACCGGTATCCAATGCCCAAGTGGTAGAAATAGAAAGGTTAATTTCAACAACAAAAATACCAGAACCAGATGCCTTGGCTCCATTCTTCTTTTGTTCTTCCTTAAAGAGAGCGTAATTCTTCCTCCAATGCCCTAACTTGTTGCAATTGAAGCAAATGCTCTTACTCTCCTTGAGCTTTTGTGCCTTAGGCTTGGGTTGGGCCTGAGGCACACTCCCACTTGACTTAGGTCATGCCTTATCATTCTTGGGTTTTGCCTTACCTTTCCCAAGGCCCTTTATAGGTCCCTTTTTAATGCCTCCTTGAACCATAAGTATGGGATTGATCTTTCGAATGTTCTATTCAGCATTCTTAAGTATCTCTTGAAGCTCAGTGACTGTCTTGTTCATTGCATCCATGTTTTATTTTATAATAAATGGATTATAATCATCAGATAATGACCCTAAGATCAAATCAGTGGCCAACTCTCTTGGGATTTGTACCTCAAGCTTCTCAAGAGTATCAAGATACCCTTTCATCTTGAGTACATGGGTACTGACCGGAGTACCTGCAGTCATCTTACAAGAAATCAAGGCTTTTGTTGTCATGAACCTCTTGTGACGAGCTTGTTCTTGGAACATCTCCTTGAGGTGCACAATGATCGTATAGGCCTCTTAGTCCATGAATTGCTTTTGCAAATCGAGCACCATAGTGGCTAGCATCAGATAGGTCACATCATTGGAGTCACTCTTCTTAGTCTCAAAGGTTTCCCTTTGAACTACAGAGGTGTTCCTAGCAGGTTCGGTGGGCAAGGGTTCATCCAAAACATACAAATTCTTTTCTTTCTTAAGAACAATTCTCAAGTTTCGAGACCATTCTATGAAATTGCTGCCATTTAGTTTGTCCTTTTCTAGGGCTGATCGCAATGAAAAATTATTGCTTGAAGAAGCCATTTTTCAATCTACAAAAATTTATAAACTTAGTAAGATTAAATGAGGTCTTTAAATAATTCGTGTTATTAATTTAATATGGGCTAAGATCCACTTTTCACAATAACTCATTAGTAAAGTTGAGCTTGTACACCTAAAGAGTTAAGTTACTTAGGTAGAAAAACTCCAATCATGTCTCGTACATGACTCTTGGATCAAATGGGCTAACATCTTAAAATGTTATAGCACAAACACATTTATTTGTTGCCTAGGTCTTGGCATCCCTTTCCATGTCAAGTCCAACCTACATTCACAACCCATGCCTCACAAAGATAACCAGGTGCATCTAGGACTCCTAGTCTACGTGACCCATGATCGATGCCTTGACATGTTTCAAATTAGGAAAGCAACTTCGTGACTTACTATTTTAGGGATTCATTTTATTACGGCTTTCATGGCATACACTTTATCATCCATTCATAGCATGTATATGTATAAGTGCATAAAGTAAAACGTGACAAACATGGGCCCAAAAACCTATAACTAAGATTCTATACTATTACATATGAATCTTCAAGTTTGGCCTCTCCATTCCGGTGGGCTTCATCTTAATTTACAAAGTCTTCAAATAAATACTATACTAAGAAATAATTTTATAATAATCATTAATGGCATACAGGCAATATTTAATTACATAACCTAGAGCCCATGAATGCACCATGTATATTCATTCATCACACAAAACAAACAAATATACATAACATTCATGGATAAAACAAAGTCTAATTTAATTAATTAAGCCCAACCCATTAATGGAAATTGTGTGGTTGTACTTTTAAGAGAAGACCCCATGATGGGCCTGGGCCGAAGCCCAATGGAGTAAATCCACTTATTGAATAATCTCTCCTAAAAGCCCAAAACACAAACTAGTTAGATTTGTGCCATAAATCAACTCTAGTGTAAATTTTAATTTTTTTATTTTTAATATTATGTCATACAGCTCATATACATTCGGCCATTTTGTAACATAGTAGTTCCATATAAAATGCCTTGGCCACGAAAATGAATATTGCCATTATTAATAACAAAGTCAAATCCATCCATATCCAAACATGAAACTGAAATAATATTTCTGCTCATAGTAGGCACAAAATAACAATTCATTAAATCTAAACATAATCCAAAAGGTAAAGTGAGTCGATAGTCGCCTATCTCCATGGCCACAACTCGTGCTCCATTCCCCACGTGGAGGTCCACTTCACTCTTCTTTAGTAACCGCCTATTTCTTAGCCCCTGCACATTTGAACAAATGTGAGAACCACAACCGGTATCCAATGCCCAAGTGGTAGAAATAGAAAGGTTAATTTCAACAACAAAAATACCAGAACCAGATGCCTTGGCTCCATTCTTCTTTTGTTCTTCCTTAAAGAGAGCGTAATTCTTCCTCCAATGCCCTAACTTGTTGCAATTGAAGCAAATGCTCTTACTCTCCTTGAGCTTTTGTACCTTAGGCTTGGGTTGGGCCTGAGGCACACTCCCACTTGACTTAGGTCATGCCTTATCATTCTTGGGTTTTGCCTTACCTTTCCCAAGGCCCTTTATAGGTCCCTTTTTAATGCCTCCTTGAACCATAAGTATGGGATTGATCTTTCGAATGTTCTATTCAGCATTCTTAAGTATCTCTTGAAGCTCAGTGACTGTCTTGTTCATTGCATCCATGTTTTATTTTATAATAAATGGATTATAATCATCAGATAATGACCCTAAGATCAAATCAGTGGCCAACTCTCTTGGGATTTGTACCTCAAGCTTCTCAAGAGTATCAAGATACCCTTTCATCTTGAGTACATGGGTACTGACCGGAGTACCTGCAGTCATCTTACAAGAAATCAAGGCTTTTGTTGTCATGAACCTCTTGTGACGAGCTTGTTCTTGGAACATCTCCTTGAGGTGCACAATGATCGTATAGGCCTCTTAGTCCATGAATTGCTTTTGCAAATCGAGCACCATAGTGGCTAGCATCAGATAGGTCACATCATTGGAGTCACTCTTCTTAGTCTCAAAGGTTTCCCTTTGAACTACAGAGGTGTTCCTAGCAGGTTCGGTGGGCAAGGGTTCATCCAAAACATACAAATTCTTTTCTTTCTTAAGAACAATTCTCAAGTTTCGAGACCATTCTATGAAATTGCTGCCATTTAGTTTGTCCTTTTCTAGGGCTGATCGTAATGAAAAATTATTGCTTGAAGAAGCCATTTTTCAATCTACAAAAATTTATAAACTTAGTAAGATTAAATGAGGTCTTTAAATAATTCGTGTTATTAATTTAATATGGGCTAAGATCCACTTTTCACAATAACTCATTAGTAAAGTTGAGCTTGTACACCTAAAGAGTTAAGTTACTTAGGTAGAAAAACTCCAATCATGTCTCGTACATGACTCTTGGATCAAATGGGCTAACATCTTAAAATGTTATAGCACAAACACATTTATTTGTTGCCTAGGTCTTGGCATCCCTTTCCATGTCAAGTCCAACCTACATTCACAACCCATGCCTCACAAAGATAACCAGGTGCATCTAGGACTCCTAGTCTACGTGACCCATGATCGATGCCTTGACATGTTTCAAATTAGGAAAGCAACTTCTTGACTTACTATTTTAGGGATTCATTTTATTACGGCTTTCATGGCATACACTTTATCATCCATTCATAGCATGTATATGTATAAGTGCATAAAGTAAAACGTGACAAACATGGGCCCAAAAACCTATAACTAAGATTCTATACTATTACATATGAATCTTCAAGTTTGGCCTCTCCATTCCGGTGGGCTTCATCTTAATATACAAAGTCTTCAAATAAATACTATACTAAGAAATAAATGAAACTTTTATAATAATCATTAATGGCATACAGGCAATATTTAATTACATAACCTAGAGCCCATGAATGCACCATGTATATTCATTCATCACACAAAACAAACAAATATACATAACATTCATGGATAAAACAAAGTCTAATTTTAATTAATTAAGCCCAACCCATTAATGGAAATTGTGTGGTTGTACTTTTAAGAGAAGACCCCATGATGGGCCTGGGCCGAAGCCCAATGGAGTAAATCCACTTATTGAATAATCTCTCCTAAAAGCCCAAAACACAAACTAGTTAGATTTGAGCCATAAATCAACTCTAGTGTAAATTTTAATTTTTTTATTTTTAATATTATGTCATACAGCTCATAAACATTAAAAATACACAAATAATATAAACCAACATGAATCAAAACATAAAAATTCATGAAGAATACAAAACACATTCGGCATTGATAACAAAACAAACAAACGAACAACGTGAAACTAGTTGTTTAATGCTCATATAATGCCACAATTGATGCACAGACACTTAAAACGATTTTATAAGCCATTTAATAACTTAAATAATGTCATAAACATTGAATTAAGGTTTTTTTTCAGCTCTGATCTAAATGTATTTTTGCCATTTTAATCAAAACAAAACAAACAATGTTGATTATACATACAACAAACACAAACTAGTCATTGTTTTAAGTGATTTGTAAATTAACCAATTAAATTATCATAGACCAGAATTAAAACCATTTTTAAAACATGTACAAACTTGTTATTAATATTCTAAAATCACTTACAAACATGCCCAACACATTTTTACATTTTATAGAGAGAAACTAGCTAGTAACAAACGCATATCATTCAAACAAGCACCTAGTTTCATGATTAACGTGTTCAATCAGGTATATATATTTAAAATAGACCATGAATAGGTCTAAAAACATTATGACAGTATATTAACATGTCATGATACCGAATTAACCATTTAAAATCATTTTTACACTCAACAAATGCAAAAAACTTAATAGAAAATTTTAGCATCACATTTTATGCAACAAACAATTTTTAATCAAGTTGTAACGCATCCAAATCACTAAAAAATATGATTAGGCTCTAATACAACTGATGGGATATCGTATGGCATAAATACAATGATCACGTAGCGGAAAAACAAAAACTTTTGATCATACAAGCCATGCAATAACGACATAGAATTGAAAACATGCAATTTTAGGGTTTCGATTGAACTTACTTCTTTGAATGCACTTCAAAACTTGATTTTTGCAATGACCAATATATAAGATGAACCTATATACCTTTGAACTCAATCACCAATGCGAAATGTGCTGCCTTTCATGCCACACCACTCTATGTTCACACACACACTTGCAAAGTTGGCCTAAAACGAGAGTGCTAGCTCTAGGTTTAAGTATTTGGCAACGGGCATATTCTAAAGACACAAGATTTGATCTTGTTCTTCTTAGGGTTTGCAATGGTTTCTCAAAACACAAGATAAGAATAAAGAATTCTTTCCCTTGTGAAAAACAACAATGAGAGAGAAAAAAACTCAAAGTGGCAAATTTATTTAATCAATATATATACTTAGCTAGGGATTCTTTTGGATGCCGAAATCTACTAGGTTTTAGGTAGTAATTTCAGCCTCCATCTCTTCCTAATCAAGTGGTGTATCTTAATTCAAATTCAAATAGGATTTAAACTTAATTAACTTAATTATCTAAAGATAAATAAGTAATTAATTATCTAAATATAAATAAATAATTAATTATTATCCATGTCTTGCCATTTTTTTACTCTCTCATGGACTAAAGTCCCTTTAGCAATTTAATTACCCATTAACCTTATTAATTTGACTTTAATTAAAAGCCCAAATTAATGCCCAATACTCTATATAATATTTTAGGCCCAATGCTTTGTATGCGATCCTATAGGTCCATTTAATATTGGCAATGGATTAATAAATAATCCAAAGGTTATATATATTCTCTAGCAAGATATTATAGCATTCCAAATTAAATGAAAATGCAAATGGCATTTAGTGATCTAATGCAATTTTACATAGTCCCTTATCCATAAATATCAGAATTAATATAAGGCATGGAACTAGTCATCCTTATATGTACTAATTCCTTTCTTGATATTCCAGTAACACCGAACTCTTAGATAAATAATGATTACTCATTATTTCATCTTGATATGGCCATACACTTCTCAGTTCACTGATCAAGTGGTCGGTGATATTTTCTCTCTTATCGAGAGGGGTAATCCCTTTACTTCTCTCATGCTCTCTAACATGAATTAGTGCATACCCAAGCATACCCATACTAGTCACCCTGTTACAAGTACGTTAGGTGTATGTCAAAATACACAGTAATTCATAAAGAGTTTCATAGATATTTTAGGTCTAAGAACTCCAATGCAAAACTTGCAATTGAGAAACACTTATGACTTGTACCATGTAGTGTTCTCATAAGCAGATCAAATCTAGATACCATGTTCTAAACATGTATCTATGATCTCTGATTGACACTCTAGTCCTTATGATCTGTAAGACAGAAGTCAACTTATAAGAGAGAGCATACTAGTCTTAATTTATTTGTTGTTCCCATAACAATGACTAACTAGGGATATTTAGGATGAAGTCTCAAATGTTTCAAGGTCTTACAACTATGTGCCTCACACATGATAACTTAAACTGAAACAACATTCTTGGATAGTTCTATCACTTGATATGCACAAGAATATAATAGATAAAACAAATGCCTCATTTATTAACTTGAGTGTTTTATAACAATGTATTAGGGTTAGGGCTTACGCTAACACCTTGATGGCATCACCTACCCTTAACTTAATAAGATGGACATTCCTGACTTGGCATGATATGGGTTGGAGATTCTCGTGGGCTCCAGGTAAAAAGTCTGATGATATTTAGTTATTTAAAATACAATAATGATCCCTTCTTATGTTGTTTGTGGTTCCATTATGACTTGTCATTTATGCATCATTAGCTATCTCATATTTTTTTATAATAAAAGGTCAAAGATACAATTTTTACCTCTCATGTTTAATCAAAAGTGTAATCTTCCCCTAATATTTCGGTTGGGAGATTTGTACCCCTCATGTAATAAAAATAAAAGAAAATTACCCCTGCCATCCACCCCTGTTAAATTTGGCCAAAATGCCATTAGTCAATAGCTGACATGAAAATTTTTGCCACATGTCAACATGTCATTGGCCATGTCAGTGCACACATGGAAGGCATATGATTTACATATGATGGGTAAAAAATACTTCTTCTTCTTCTCTTATTTTTTGATTCTATCTTTTCAAAATTATTCCACATATGCACAGTATACCAAAGGATTCTTGTTAATGCCTTGAAATTCCATATTCACCAGCCACAAATACAAAAACTTGATTGAATTTCAGTGCTAAAAAATCATGGTTGAGGTAGTAAACGATGTTTTTCTGTTCCTCTCTACCTACTCCACAAGCTCTTTCCCTGTTCTCAAAATCCAAGCCCATCATCGGAGATAAAAAATCGGTGACCATCACTTTGAGCTCTTGCTTTAGAGCTTCTACCGATGTTCCTAATTTTCTCTCCATTGATTGGTATGTTAATAATATCTAATTTGATCGCATCCTTTTTCCCCTATTTAAATTTTTATATTTGGTGAATTTCATACGCAATTGCTATTTAAGCTTGTAATTGGATACCAATTTTGATTATAAAAAGTAATCTTTTTATTTGATTGGCAACTGAGATAGGATAAATTTAAAAGGACTAACTTAACCTTTCTTCTTCTTCTTCTTCTTCGTATTTCTTTGTATTGCATGCTTGAATCTCATGGGAAGAGGCCTTTTGGTCCAAGGCTAAATGTAAATTTATGATCATGTAAATTAACACTAAAAGTCATCATTTTTTCTTCTTATCGTCTGTTAACTATTTTAAACTCTTGCTGTAGTTTAGTGCAGAAGAAGCTGTGATCAACCACGTTAAGATTATGGAATTAAAGTTATATATAGGGTAATTCTAATCCCTGATATGAGCACGACCAAGCACAATGGCAACAAGAAAGATGAACTAGCATTTCCTCAAGGACCAATAACAAGAGCAAGGTCAAAGAAGCTTAAAGAAGTCCTACAAGCATTCATGAAACCTTATGTGGAGAAGATGCAAGTTCAAGAAGAGAAAGAAGCTAAATTGGACTATGAAGACAAGTGTAGGCTGAATGGTGCAATGGGCCTTCAAGCTACTTTATTTAGTTTCTATTCTTTATGTAACATTTAATTAAGTATATTTGGGCAGCCTAGAACCTAGGAAAACGAATTGGGCTTTGTTAGAATAGGTTTGCTTTATTTTGGGCTTATTTTACTGTTTTGGGTAGTTTAAGTGGGTAGGCTAAAGTTGGGCTTATCTCTTCTAAAGAGTTGGGCCAAAATAACTATTTGAGGCTTAGAATACCTAAAGGGGCCGAATTTTACATGGGAGAATTGAATTTTAATGGGTTTGGGTTAGATTTAGGTTTAGGCCTACATTGGTGAACTTAGGGTCCTAAATTTTAGGAATGGATTTTCCTTGATAAATACTTATTATTTTGGGATATTATTAAGTAGAGTTTGAGGGAGAAATAATAGCTTGACCATATCTTTAAAGGGCTGGCCGAAATTCACTTGTAGCCAACATTAAGTCTACATTCATTCATTCATTTTCTTAGGATAATAAGCATATTTATCGCTTTCTGTTAGGATTAATCTCAAATTGTATTTATCTTTATTTCTTCATGTACTTAGTCCATATTATGGCCAAATACATGTAGATAAAGGTTAGGAATTATCTTTGTTATTTATTTTATTATTTATCTCTTAGAGTTAGTGTTTGATTTTAATTCATCTAGGGAGGGGTGGCTGCCTAGCCTATATAAAGGGCTGAATTCTTCATTTGTAAGGGACTTGAATTTTGATTAATGAGAATTTTCTTTGGCTTGGCCGAATTTGCGAGAGTTAATTTATTATTGATTCTTGCTATTGCATGAAGAATTAGACTTAGGCTATTTGCATGATTAATGTATGCTTGATTCTTCTTCTTCTTGTTTTCTAAATCAATCTATCATAAGCGTTTCCAATCAATCTTGTTTGGGGGTTCTTTAGATTGGGGGTTTATTATCTTATTTATGTTCAATATTCATGGTATGTTGGCGTTCTAGTTTGGCATATAGGCTGGGGTTCCGCATCAATTGGTATCAGAGCATAGGCTAAGGGGTAAATTCTTAACTATCCTTTAATTTTGCTTTTAAACTTCAATTTTCTATTTTAGCCGAATAGGATCTTGCATCTAGTTCCTTATTTGGTTCTTGCTCTATTGTGTTAATTACCTATCCTTAAGTATTTGATCATTAGTTTGGTTAAAGTTATAAAATAAAAAGAAAAAAAATCAATTAGAAACAGCCTTGTTATCAATTTGGATTTACTATCTTGTTAAGTTTCATATTTGATCAATTGATGAATCTTGTGTTCTTGTTGAATCCGAATTTGCCATTGAATATATATCAAGCATATAATTTGCAATCTTTGAGTGGTTGAACTTAGTTTGGATATAATTTTGATCTACAAAGTGCCTTGCACCACTTGGAGTAAGTTTTGATCAATCAAGCAAGAATTGGAGTTAGAACTTTCACAATTGGTTTGATTTCTTCAAGACCAGGTTAGTACTCCTAATTTTGGATTTGGGTTGTGTTTATTGCATTCTTTCTTTGATTTTTTTTTTGTTGAGTCTTACATCAAATCTGTTTAAACTAATCATTAGGTTTAGTTAAACATCGCGTTTAAGTGCATCCGTCGTGTCCATTTTCTTCATTCTAAGTTTTCAATTTGTGTGTCTAAGCTATTTTTGGTTCCAATTACACTAGTTTGACATATTGCACGTTGTTGAACATCTATATATATTATAGTGCACGAAATCTTCTTCTTGTGTACTAATTTCTGATTTTTGTTCAAATAGGTCAATTTGCCTCTAGAATTAGTATCTTTGCTGTTCTTGTTAGGTTTTTCATTGTTCCCTTTATCAAATTACTTAATTGTGCATATTTGTTTGAGTTTGTTTCTGAAGTGCAATTGTGAGATATCAATTTGTGAGTTGAGAGACAAACACGTGAGGTTGAGTGAATTCTTTCCTTTATTTGTTTATTTAAAGTTTAAAGATGTCCGGAATCAATAGTAAAGAGGAAACCGAGATTGTGCCTGATAATAAGTTTATGTACAAAGCTTTTATGGATAGTTTGCAAAAGCTAAATCTCAGGATAGACAGTCTGGAAGATAGCCTTAAAGGTTCCGAGGTTAAGTCTACAAGGGAGGAAGAGGTAGACCAGTTGTACAACGATGATGAGGAAGAGGAGGCTCATTCTTTTCCAAGAAGAGCAAGGAGGTATGACAACCAAATGGAGAGCCAAGACAACAATTTGAGTGCTATCAAGATGAAGATTCCACCATTTAAAGGTAAAAATGATGTGGATGCCTACCTTGATTGGGAAAGGAAGGTGGAGATGATCTTTTCATGCCACCACTATTCGGATGAGAAAAAGTTAAAACTTGCAGCCATTGAATTTTCTGATTATGCACTAATTTGGTGGGATGAGTTATTGAAAAATAGGAGGAGAAATGGGGAACTCCCTATCACTTCTTGGGAGGAAATGAAAAGAATCATGAGAAAGAAGTATGTGCCTAGTTACTATCATAGGGAACTCCACAATCAGTTACAAAGACTTACACAAGGATCTAGTTCTGTGGAGGATTACTACAAAGAAATGGAGATGCTCATGATTAAAGCAAGCATTGTGGAGGATGAATATCAAACGATGTCACGCTTTTTGGGAGGTATGAATAGAGAACTTGCTGATATTGTTGAATTACAGCATTATGTGGATATGGATGATTTGGTGAACATCGCAATTAAAGTGGAGAGACAACGAAGTAGACGTGGGACATCCAAGTCCTATTCAAATTCCAATAACAACAAATGGAATTCAAAGTGGAATAAGGGAGACTCAAAGAAGGAATCCACTACCAAGTACCAGTCCAATTCCAAAGAGAAAATGGTCACTGCACAAAAAGGTCCTTCTGAAACAACCCTTAAAACTAATAGACATAGGGACATTCAATGTTTCAAATGCAAGGGTCGTGGTCATTATGCTAATGAATGTGGGAATAAAAAGACCATGATAATAAGGGGGCATGGAATTATTTCTGATTCTGAATCTGATGAGAATTGTGATGATATGCCACCTTTGGAGGATTGTTCTAATCTAGATGAAAATGTAGAATATCCTATTCAAGGGGAGTCCTTAGTTGTATTGCGTGCATTGAATGTAAATGTGAAAGAAGAAGGACTAGAACAGAGGGAAAACATCTTTCATACTAGGTGTTTAATAGGTGAAAAAGTCTGTAGTATGATAATTGATGGGGGTAGTTGTGTTAATGTTGCTAGTACAGTCTTAGTTGATAAATTAGGACTTAAAACTGAGAAACACCCTAACCCATACAGACTTCAGTGGTTGAACGATAGTGGGGAAGTAAAGGTGACCAAACGTGTAACTGTATTATTTTCCATCGGTAAATATGAAGATAAAGTCATTTGTGATGTTGTACCTATGCATGCTAGTCATATTTTGCTAGGAAGGCCTTGGCAATTTGATAGGCGTGTATTACATGATGGATTTAGAAATAGGTACACTTTTGCATTTAAAGGATGTAAACACACACTTGCCCCATTGGCACCTAAAGAGGTATATGCAGATCAAGTAAAGATACATCAATCTGCAAAAGAGGTAAAGGGAAGTGAGAAAGAAAAGAAAAATGAGAGAAAAGAGGCCAGTAGTGAAAATAATAAAAGTAAAGGCCCAACTGTGAGAGACTGCGCTAGTGAGAAAAAGAAAGAGAGAAGTGCAGGAAAGAAGAAGTTAATGTGTGCTGAGGTAAAAGGAGAGCAGAGTGAGCCAAGTGAAAAATTTAGCAAATACTCCTTTTATGCAAAAGAAAGAGAGTTGAGGAATGCATACTTAGGCATGAGAGCTTTAGTACTTTTGAGGTTTAAGGACAATTATTTCTCTGAAACTAACCTTGACCCAAATTTGCCTAGTTCTTTTTCTAAGTTATTGCAGGATTATAAAGATGTCTTCCCCGAGGAGATACCACCTGGGTTGCCACCAATTAGAGGGATTGAACATCAAATCGACTTTGTTCCTGGTGCACAAATTCCAAATCGTCCAGCTTATCGAAGCAATCCAGAGGAAACAAAGGAGTTGCAAAGACAAGTGGAGGAACTTTTAGCAAAAGGACACGTGAGAGAAAGCCTAAGTCCTTGTGCTGTACCTGTTCTTTTGGTACCTAAAAAGGATGGAACCATGCGCATGTGTGTTGATTGTCGAGCAGTTAACAAAATCACTGTAAAGTATCGCCATCCCATTCCTAGGTTAGATGATATGCTTGAAGAGTTAAATGGTGCTATAATATTCACTAAAATTGACTTGAAAAGTGGTTATCATCAAATTAGGATGAAATTAGGTGATGAATGGAAAACTGCCTTTAAAACAAAATATGGTTTGTATGAATGGTTGGTTATGCCTTTTGGCTTAACTAATGCTCCTAGCACATTTATGAGACTCATGAACCATGTTTTGCGTGAATTCTTAGGTAAATTTGTTGTTGTGTATTTTGATGATATCTTGATTTACAGCAAAAACCTAAAAGAGCATTTAAGGCATGTTGAACTTGTGTTAGCTGTTTTGAGAGAACAACAATTGTATGCTAATTTGAAGAAATGCACATTTTGTGTTGATAGTGTTGTTTTCTTAGGATTTGTTGTTAGTGCACGTGGTGTTGAGGTAGATAATGAAAAGGTTAATGCTATCCAAAAATGGCCAACACCTGAGAATGCAAGTGAGGTGAGGAGCTTTCATGGTTTAGCAAGTTTCTATAGGAGATTTGTTAAGGATTTTTCTACTATTGCTGCACCTCTAAATGAAATCATTAAAAAGTCTGTTGGTTTTAAATGGGGTAAAGAGCAGGAAGATGCTTTTAATGTTTTGAAAGATAAATTGTGTACTGCTCCTGTTTTGAAATTACCTGACTTTTCTAAGACTTTTGAGGTTGAATGTGATGCTTCTGGGATTGGTATAGGTGCTGTTTTGATGCAGGAAAATCGCCCAATAGCATACTTTAGTGAGAAGTTGAGTGGACCATAGCTGAATTACTCTACCTATGATAAAGAGTTTTATGCATTGGTGAGAGTCTTGAGGTTTGGGAACACTACCTTTTGCCTAAAGAATTCGTGATACACACAGATCACCAGTCTCTCAAATATCTGAAGGGACAAGGTAAGTTGAATAGAAGGCATGGTAAGTGGGTAGAGTACCTTGATACTTTTCCATATGTAATTAAGTACAAGCAAGGTAAAGATAATGTTGTTGCCGATGCACTTTCTAGGAGATATGCATTGATTTCTATGCTTAGTTCTAAATTGTTAGGTTTTGAGCATTTGAAAGAAATGTATGATCATGATTCTGATTTTGGTGAAGTGTACAAGGCATGTGTACATTATGCATTTAATAAGTTCTATAGACATGATGGGTTTCTTTTTAGAGGAAAACAACTATGTATACCTGCATGTTCTCTTAGAGAGTTGCTTGTGAAGGAATCGCATAGTGGGGGATTAATGGGACACTTTGGCGTGAAAAAGACTTTAGACATGCTTAATGAACATTTTTATTGGCCTAATATGCGAAAAAGTGTTGAAAAAGTGTGTGCTCAATGTTTTGCATGTAAACAGGCTAAGTCTAAGTCCTTAAATCAAGGTTTGTATACTCCTTTGCCTGTTCCTACTGAACCTTGGACTGACATTTCTATGGACTTCATTGTAGGTTTACCTAGGACAAAAAGGGGAAGGGATAGTGTGTTTGTTGTAGTGGACCCCTAGCCTATATGCCAAACTAGAACGCCAACATACCATGAATATTGAACATAAATAAGATAATAAACCCCCAATCTAAAGAACCCCCAAACAAGATTGATTGGAAACGCTTATGATAGATTGATTTAGAAAACAAGAAGAAGAAGAATCAAGCATACATTAATCATGCAAATAGCCTAAGTCTAATTCTTCATGCAATAGCAAGAATCAATAATAAATTAACTCTCGCAAATTCGGCCAAGCCAAAGAAAATTCTCATTAATCAAAATTCAAGTCCCTTACAAATGAAGAATTCAGCCCTTTATATAGGCTAGGCAGCCACCCCTCCCTAGATGAATTAAAATCAAACACTAACTCTAAGAGATAAATAATAAAATAAATAACAAAGATAATTCCTAACCTTTATCTACATGTATTTGGCCATAATATGGACTAAGTACATGAAGAAATAAAGATAAATACAATTTGAGATTAATCCTAACAGAAAGTGATAAATATGCTTATTATCCTAAGAAAATGAATGAATGAATGAATGTAGACTTAATGTTGGCTACAAGTGAATTTCGGCCAGCCCTTTAAAGATATGGTCAAGCTATTATTTCTCCCTCAAACTCTACTTAATAATATCCCAAAATAATAAGTATTTATCAAGGAAAATCCATTCCTAAAATTTAGGACCCTAAGTTCACCAATGTAGGCCTAAACCTAAATCTGACCCAAACCCATTAAAATTCAATTCTCCCATGTAAAATTCGGCCCCCTTAGGTATTCTAAGCCTCAAATAGTTATTTTGGCCCAACTCTTTAGAAGAGATAAGCCCAACTTTAGCCTACCCACTTAAACTACCCAAAACAGTAAAATAAGCCCAAAATAAAGCAAACCTATTCTAACAAAGCCCAATTCGTTTTCCTAGGTTCTAGGCTGCCCAAATATACTTAATTAAATGTTACATAAAGAATAGAAACTAAATAAAGTAGCTTGAAGGCCCATTGCACCATTCAGCCTACACTTGTCTTCATAGTCCAATTTAGCTTCTTTCTCTTCTTGAACTTGCATCTTCTCCACATAAGGTTTCATGAATGCTTGTAGGACTTCTTTAAGCTTCTTTGACCTTGCTCTTGTTATTGGTCCTTGAGGAAATGCTAGTTCATCTTTCTTGTTGCCATTGTGCTTGGTCGTGCTCATATCAATCCCAACTCACGACCCCTTTATTTTCCTTTTGTTGCTTTGATTTTACTATAAATTCCTGGGAAGCATAGATAAGTTGCTTTTGAAAAGAGAGGAAAGATAGAATCAGGAAAGAAGAGAGGAAGAAAAAATATTTTTTTACCTATCACGTGTAAATCACGTGCCTTCCACGTGTGCACTGACGTGGCCAATGACACGTTGACATGTGGTAAAAATTTACATGTCAATTATTGACTAACGACACTTTGATCGAATTTAACGGGGATGGACATTAGGGGTAATTGTCTTTCATTTTCATTACATGAGGGGCATAAATCTTTCAACCAAAATATTAAGGGCAAGGTTGCACTTTTGGCCAAATATGAGGGAGAAAAATGCACTTTTGGCCATAATAAATTTTTTAGCGATAATTTAAATAAAAAATTAAAACGTTTAAGCTAATTTTACATTTAGAACCTTTAAAATTCAATAATATATGAGACACTCCAACCATATTATCTTTTGAAACTAAAAGAAAATTTAATATTTTATTCAAAAAATATTTTTTTGAATTTTTTAAATATTTAATATAAGTTAAAATTAACATATTCCAATTATTTTTAATAATTAAACTGAGTCAATTTCTTTAAATTTATCTAACTAAAAATAAAATAATAGTTAATAAATGTTGAATTCAAATATTTGCCTTAAAAATATAAAATTATTTGAGAATATGTTTAAATATTTTGTACAAACTCATTTATATCATATTGCACTAATTTTTATCCTATATTATATTATTTTCTAAAAATTTTACCTTATTTTAAAATCTATTATTTTTATATTTTTAAAATCTATTATTTTATATTGAACCTTTAAATTTGATATTTTTCAATAACAATTTCATTTTAATGATTTAAAATAAAAATTGAATATTTAATTTTTTATTTAAAAATAAAAATTATTTTAGAAAAAGTCAAAATTACCCTTAGAAAATTAAAAAATTTGAATATTTACCATTGAAATATATTTTAAATTAAATTTACTCTTACAATATTGAAAATAATATGTATTTACGTCTTAAATACGTTTTTAGGCCAAAATTGCCTTTACAAGTATGTATTTGGTTCGATTTTGACACTAAAAATAATGAAATTTTAGATAAATAAACATAAAAAATACATAATAGGCTAATATAAATCATATAAATTTATCACATATGTACTATAAATTGACAATACTCTAAGTAAGCAAATAGAAATTGTTTGTGTAAACACCTTCATCCGAGTCAATGTAGATCAAGGTTATTCGATAATGAGAATATGATGTATTACCAATAGTTGTTTCAGATCTCAAAGCTCTGATCATGAATTTCTCACTCTTTCTCAAAGATATTTCATGATTTTTTAAGTATTTTCAAATATTTCCAAGTGTTTTAACAAAATGTGCATAAAAAGCCTCGATTTAGGTCTTCAATGTTAACAGTGGCTGCCTGTCACTTAAGGGGTGTCCGTCTTAGGGTACCTCTCTCCTGTGTGATCAATCTGGGGGGGCTTTTTGGTCAAATCCAGGATTTAGTGATGAGGGACGATCTTCCCTCACTCGAAACCTAAGATTTCTCACGATTTTCTAGTATTTTAAAAAGGAAGTTGGAGGGTAATGATATGATTCTGGATTTAGGGGAATATATCTCCAAATTTGAGGTCCAAAAGTTGGAATTTAACTCAAATTCTTAATTTGGTATAAAACCTTTTAGTTTTAGGGTATCAAGAGAAGGAGGAATGATTTTTTTCTGAAGAGCCACAATTGGAGAAGAAGAAGAGTTTCTTTCTCTCTCTAACCTTGATCAAAAGTGTCTTCGCAGGTTGCCATGGCCATGGTTGGGACAGTTTGTCTTAGTCGCGACCTTTAATGAAATGGTGTGCTTTGAATCCTGGATTGGGCACAGTTGGGACAATTTGTCTCAGCCATGGCCATTGGTGCAACGGTGAGTTTTGCCATCTGAATTGGACACGGCTGGGACAAACTATCTCAGCCATGCCTTAGCAAAATTTCCTGCAAAAAGTGAAATTTAAGACCATTAATCACCTAAAAACTTTAAATTAATCAAAATAACTAAAATAAATATAAGAGACACTAATATAGCCTTAAAACCCTAAAAGCATGCAAGATGAGACACTAAAACGCACAAAATTATCCAGAAAATAAACACTAAAAACAAGATTATTAACTACCCCACACTTAGCTTTTTGCTTGCCCTCAAGCAAACGAATCATCCACAATCTTGAAAATTCAAACTCCATAAAAGAACAAGCAAATTCGGAGAGATTCTAGCAACACTTAGTAAAAGACACTCAGATGAAGAATTCAATTAAAAAGAGTCAAACTGATCTATACCATACAATTTCTTCTGTGTGTGTGTGCAAGGCTTTAAACAGATTTAATTTCTTTCAAAAACCAAAACTACCATTAAATTTCAGCAAAGCAAAATTTCCTGCAAAAAGTGAAATTTAAGACCATTAATCACCTAAAAACTTTAAATTAATAAAAATAACTAAAATAAATATAAGAAACACTAATATAGCCTTAAAACCCTAAAAGCATGCAAGATGAGACACTAAAATGCACAAAATTATCCAGAAATAAACACTAAAAATAAGATCATTAACTACCCCACACTTAGCTTTTTGCTTGCCCTCGAGCAAACGAATCATCCACAATCTTGAAAATTCAAACTCCACAAAAGAACAAGCAAATTCAGAGAGATTCTAGCAATACTTAGTAGAAGACACTCAGATGAAGAATTCAATTAAAAAGACTCAAACTTATCTATACCATACAATTTCTTCTCTGTGTGTGTGCGAGGCTAAAACAGATTTAATTTCTTTCAAAAACCAAAACTACCAGTAAATTTCAGCAATCAAGCAAACAGAGAATTACACAATTGGCGCTTGCAAATCAGAACAGTCATAAGCCTCTCCTTTAGCACTTGAACCACAAGGGTCATCTCCTCTAAATAACTCAAAACAAAACAGGATCACCAGGACTTACATTAAGGTTTTAATGGGGATAGAGCAAAGGTTCTAAAAAATTTTTTTTTGATAAGGTTAGCAAAACAGAATTAGCCACACTATCCAAAAATACAACTCACCTAACTTTCTCAAGAGAATAACCCCTTCAAAAATTCATGCTCTATCATTGTAAGAAGGGAAACTAATCTCAGGACATTAGTTGGATTCTCAAAATTGTAGGAAGCAAGACAAATGACACTTCCTATAAATGCTAGGTGCCCCACACTTATTTTCTGCAGTAATATAACTGAATTTTTTTTATCAGTGAAACTTTCATTCACTTACTAAGAAAGGTACCAAAAACATTAATTGTTTATCAACCTTGTTCCAAGATATTTAGAACGTTTAAGCTCAATAATCCCTAAAAAAAATTTCAACTTCCCTTTTCTTCTCAACTGATAATAAAAAATTTATCAAACCTAACATGCAAATTTCATTTCCCAACCTAGAGTGGCCAATTCCAAAATGAGACAGACAAAGGCATTTTAGGTTGCATGGTTTAGCATAAGTGTAATCAAGAAAAAATAAATAGTATGCTTTTAGCATACCAATTAAGCTCAAAGGGGCTAACAATGGTAAAATTTACTAAGGGTAGGTCAAAAGTCATTTTTAAAAATTGGTTACCAAAGAAGGCTACCTGGGTCATATGCTAATCTTATCTGAGTTGAATATTTGTTTCGAAGGGTGATAAGGAAGGTTCTAACTATTCCAGAATTTCTTCACTCGAATGCTTTTACTCACTGGTTTTAATTTTATAAAACTTAGCCTACTATGCTCATTAAGTTAGAAATTGAATGGTATATAATTAATCGAGATCAATTCAAAAGAAGAACTTCCCTGAACAATACTACCACTTTATGGCTACTCAAACCTCCTAAATAAACAGTTCAAATTTTAAGTTCAAATTGATTCAAAACAAGATTAACTGGCAAGCTCAGGCTAATTACAAGAGTAATTAACAACCTAAGAAATTAAACTAAATCAACACTAAAGGAATGCAGAATGTAATGCAACTATCAAACAAAAAAAGAAAAGAACTAAAACCAAAATCAAACAATCAAAAACATAAAAGAAATCAGTCAAAACACAACAGCAAAAACTAAAAAGAAACAACATCCCACAATTAGAAAGAAATAACAACAAAAACTACAATTAGAAAGAAACAACAACAGGAAAAACTAAGTCAAAAAGTCTTCATCATCAAACCCTCACCCCACACATAAAACTTTTGTTGTCCCCAGCAAAAACCCAAAAGAGTATAAACAACAAGGGAGTGATGAGTGGAGGAAAAATCCCTGAAATCATTGCGAGGAAGGCTGCGATGGAGGCGGGAACTGGCTATCAAATTGGGATTGTAGCATCCCAAGAGCTGTAACAATGTCGCCCATCCGCTGCATAATAGATTGGAACCCGGAGTCCACCCTCTGAGAAATGTTGTCAAGTTGGGTATTAAGAGCAGTGTACTACTCAGAGGATAAGGGAGATGCTTCAGCTTCAGGTCGCTCCAATTCCGTGGCTCCCTTTTGCACAACTGCTCGATATAAATCCCTCTCCGAAACTACCAAATGTCCTTGCCTTGGAAAGCGAGGGTCGTCAATCAGTACATCCATATTTTGCAGCATTTTTCGATCAATGAATGCTTATCAGCTGCAGCACCCAACCTTGTATGTTTAAGAAAACGGGCCAAAGTGGTTACAAACCCTCCCATTGCTAGCTCCGAATCCCTCTTTGGGAATGAGCGCAAATCCAAGACCTTCTAGGTAATGAAAGCAGCCCCATTTAACTGAATCCCATTATGCATCATATACAAAATGGTGGCTTTGCTAGCATTAACATTTTTGGGCCTACCAAGATGGCTAAAGAAGGCCAGGGCTAAATACCGATGCATAATTCTCAATGAATAATCCCTCAGGTGATGTGCCTTGGTATTCTTGGGGTTAAAATATGTAGGATCCTCGGGATCACAAATTACCATCCAAATTTCCTGTTTGTTTAGATGAGTAATGTCCCGGGGAGCATGTTGATCGAAACCCAAGACTTTAGAAAAGGCATTGAAGGTCATCTGGTATGGACTACCATCGAGCCAAAAACTCACATGGCCTGGATCATCATAACTATCCAGTCCCATTTTGATACTGACTGTGCTAAAAAAATCACGGACCAAATGAGGATATACTTTTTCATTCCACTCGTAGAAGACTTTCCAGCCAACACCATTAAACAATATGTCCAATTCATTCTAAAAGCCCAACTCCGCCATAACTTCCATATTAAGGCGAGGGGTGGCTAGATACTCCTGCTTGCAAAAGATGGCCCACCACATTGTAAATTCTAAGGGAACCCATGCTGGAACCTTAACCTTTGAGGATCCTTGAGGGGCAGATGATTAAGCACCAGCATCGGGACGAGATATTTTGGGTGCCATTTCGCCTGCAACACAACAAATAAGCCTTTAAGACAAAACAAAGCACTTAAACAGTAAAATAAAACAATTAACCTGTCTAAAACATAAACAACAAACATAAACAAACACAAGTGGACTACTCACAAGAATATCGAAACCAAAACACTCAACAAACATGGCCCGAATACAAATAATTGCCTAACTCCTATATTAATCTTCTTTATTATTCGTGAAGCATAGAAAAATGGCAAATATTTCTTGAGCATGAGTGTGAGGCAAACAAGGGCAAGCAACAAAGTAACTAAAGCCTAGATGGGCACGGTTGAGATAGTTAATCCCAACCGTGGCCTTCTTCATGCCATATTTTTGTTGGAGTCTAGAAGATAGGCACGACTGAGACAAATTGTCCCAACCATGCCAAAAAAAAAATTAAAATTTTAAAAAATTTAAAAATCTACTTATTTAAAATAAATTTAATATATATAAAAAAAATCCAGCAGGGACACAACTGAAATAAGTAGTCCCAGCTGTGCCTTTTAATTCGTTTTGAATCCAGTAGGGTGGCATGGCCAAGACAAATTATCTCAGTCATGCCTGTCATTTTATCAAAATGGGGAGTTTTGATTTTAAGCTGGGCACGGCTAAGACAAATCGTCCCAACCGTGCCTATTTGAATATCTGTCGATCTTGTTTCGTTTTTAACCCGATTTTTGCCCTTTTCTTATTTCTCCTCCTCTTCTTTGCATTTTTCTTCCCCACTCCGGCCTTCTCTCCCCATTCTTGCTTCCACTCTCTCTCTCTCTCTCTGCAAGAAACAGGTACATCTCTCTCCTCTCCTCTCTTTAATTTTGGTTTACTTTTTGTCGTTTTATTGGAGTTTTGTTGTTTTTGTTCTCTTTTGTTAATTTTAAAATTTTATGTTCACATCCCCATGTTCTTGATTTTTTTTCGTTGTAATTCTTGGTTGTGTTGTTTATGTGTTGTTTTTGGTTCGATTTTATACATCCTTGGGTCTATTTTGTTGCAAAATGCATTCGCCCACCACGTGTTCAATGAAATGCCAAAGACAAGTAAGTACATTTTTGTTCTCTTTAATTGTCACAAATTCTTGCTTATTTTCTTTGAAATTGTGGATGGTTATGAATGTTGGCATGTTCTTGATTAGTTTTATGCATTCTTGTGTGTATTTTGTTGTCAAACAAACTTTGCCTGCCACCTGTTCGATAAATTGCCTAAGAGAAGCATGAAGAATTTTTCTGCTTTAGTTGCTTTGTTGCTTTCCCTTGTTTGCTTCACACTCATGATCAAGAAATATTTGCCTTTTTTTATGCTTCACGAATAATAGAGAAGATTAATATAGGAGTTAGGCAATTATTTGTATTCGGGACATGTTTGTTGAGTGTTTTGGTTCTGGTATTCTTGTGTTTGTTTATGTTTTAGACAGGTTAATTGTTTTATTTTACTGTTCAAGTGCTTTGTTTTGTCTTTAAGGCTTATTTGTTGTGTTGTTGTGTTGCAAGCAAAATGGCACCCCAAAGATCTCGTCCCGATGCTGGTGCTTCATCATCTGCCCCTCAAGATCCTCAAAGGTTAAGGTTCTAGCATGGGTTCCCTCAGAATTTACAAAGTGGTGGGCCATCTTTTGCAAGCAGGAGTATCTAGCCACCCCTCGCCTCAATATGAAAGTTATGGCGGAGTTGGGCTTTCAGAATGAATTGGATAGATTGTTTAATGGTGTTGACTGGAAAGTCTTCTACGAGCAGTATGAAAAAGTATATCCTTATTTGGTCCATGATTTTTTTAACACAGTCAATATTATAATGGGACTAATAGTTATGATGATCCGAGCCATGTGAGTTTTTGGCTTGACGGCAATCCATACCAGATGATCCCGAGAATGCCTTTTTTGAAGTCTTGGGTTTCGATCAACATGCTCCTCGGGACATTACTCATCTAAACAAACAGGAAATTTGGATGGGAATTTATGATCTCGAGGATCCTACATATTTTAACCCCAAGAATACCAAGGCGCATCACCTAAGGGATTATTCATTGAGAATTATGCATCGGTGTTTAGCCCTAGCCTTCTTTAGCCATCTTAGTAGGCCCGAAAATGTTAATGCTAGCGAGGTCATCATTTTGTATGCGATGCATAATGGGATTCGGTTAAATGGGGCTGCTTTTATTGCCCAGAAGGTCTTGGATTTGCGCTCATTCCCAAAGAGGGATTCGAAGCTAGCAATGGGAGGGTTTGTAACCACTTTGGCCCATTTTCTTAACCATACAAGGTTGGGTGCTACAGCTGACAAGCCAATGCTCAGTGATCAAAAAATGCTGTGAAATATGGCTGTACTGATTGACGAACCTTGCTTTCCAAGGCAAGGACATTTGGTAGTTTCAGAGAGGGCTTTATATCGAGCAGCTGTGCACAAGGGAGCCACGAAATTGGAGCGACCTGAAGCTGAAGCATCTGCCTTATCCTCTGAGCAGTACACTGCTCTTAATACCCAACTTGACAGCATTTCTTAGAGGGTAGACTCCGGGTTCCAATCCATTACGTAGCAGATGGATGACATTGTTACAGCTCTTGGGATGCTACAATCTCGATTTGACAGCCAGTTCTCACCTCTACCGTCGCCTTCATCGCCATGATTTTAGGGATTTTTCCTCCACTCATCACTCCCTTGTTGTTTATACTCTTTTGGTCTTTTGCTAGGGACAGCAAAAGTTTTAAGTGTGGGGTGAGGGTTTGAGGATAAAGACTTTTTGACTTAGTTTTTCCTGTTGTTGTTTCTTTCTAATTGTTGTTTTTGTTGTTATTTCTTTCTAATTGTGGGATGTTGTTTCTTTTTAGTTTTTGCTATTGTGTTTTGATAGTAGTTTGCTAATCGAATTTCTTTTATGTTTTTGATTGATTGATTTTGGTTTTAGTTCTTTTCTTTTGTGTTTGATAGTTGCATTACATTCTGCATTCCTTTAGTGTCAATTTAGTTTAATTTCTTAGGTTGTTAATTACTCTTGCAATTTGCCTGAGCTTGCTAGTTAATCTTGTTTTGAATCAATTTGAACTGCTTATTTAGGAGGTTTGAGTAGCCAGAGAGTAGTAGTATTGTTCAGGGAAGTTCTTCTTTTGAATTGATCTCGATTAATTATATACCATTCATTTTCTAACTTAATGAGCACAGTAGGCTAAATTTTATGAAATTAAAACCAGTGAGTAAAAGCATTCGAGTGAAGAAATTCTGGAATAGTTAGAACCTTCCTTATCACCCTTCGAAACAAATATTCAACTCAGATAAGATTCCTAATATGACCCAGGCAGCCTTCTTTGGCAACCAATTTTTAAAAATGACTTTTGACCTATCCTTAGTAAATTTCACCATTGTTAGCCCCTTTGAGCTTAATTGGTATGCTAAAAGCGTACTATTTATTTTTTCTTGATTACACTTATGCTAAACCATGCAGCCTAAAATGCCTTTGTCTGTCCCATTTTGGAATTGGCCACTCTAGGTTGGGAAATGAAATTTGCATGTTAGGTTTGATAAATTTTCGATTATCAGTTGAGAAGAAAAGGGAAGTTGAAATTTTTTTTTGGGATTATTGAGCTTAAACATTCTAAATATCTTGGGACAAGATTGATAGACAATTAATGTTTTTGGTGCCCTTCTTAGTAAGTGAATGAAAGTTTCACTAATAAAAAAAAATTCAATATATTGCTACAGAAAATAAGTGTGGGGTACCTAGCATTTATAGGAAGTGTCATTTATCTTGCTTCCTACAATTTTGAGAATCCAACTAATGTCCTGAGATTAGTTTCCCTTCTTACAATGATAGAGCATGAATTTTTGAAGGGGTTATACTCTTGAGAAAGTTAGGTGAGTTGTATTTTTTGATAGTGTGGCTAATTCTGTTTTGCTAACCTTATCAAAAAAATTTTTTTTGGAAAATTTGCTCTATCCCCATTACAACCTTAATGTAAGTCCTGGTGATCCTATTTTGTTTTGAGTTGTTTAGTGGAGATGACCCTTGTGGTTCAGGTGCGAAAGGAGAGGCTTATGACTGTTCTAATTTGCAAGCACCAAATTGTGTAATTCTCTATTTGCTTGATTGCTGAAATTTACTGGTAGTTTTAGTTTTTGAAAGAAATTAAATCTATTTTAGCCTCGCACACAAACAAGAAATTGTATGGTATAGCTCATTTTGAGTCTTTTTAATTGAATTCTTTATCTGAGTGTCTTTTACTAAGTGTTGCTAGAATCACTTTGAATTTGCTTGTTCTTTTGTGGAGTTTGAATTTTCAAGATTGTGGATGATTTGTTTGCTCGAGGGCAAGCAAAAAGCTAAGTGTGGGGTAGTTGATAATCATGTTTTTAGTGTTTATTTTATGGATTATTTTGTGTGTTTTAGTGTCTCATCTTGCATGCTTTTAGGGTTTTAAGGCTATATTAGTGTTTCTTATATTTATTTTAGTTATTTTGATTAATTTAAAGTTTTTAGGTAATCAATGGTCTTAAATTTCACTTTTTGCACGGTTGAGACAGTTTGTCCCAGCCGTGTCCAATGCAAATGGCAAAATTCACCGTTTCACCAATGGCCATGGCTGAGACAAATCGTCCCAGCCATGCCTAATTGATACGGATCCAAGAGGGCTATCCTATGCCATTGAAGAGGGGCAACCTTATGACTTTCAAATGGGTTCAAATGGAGTCCAAACACATAAATATAAGATCCAAATGTTATTGGGGCGTGCTCCAATTTATAGGAGGCAGATTTGGTGCTTTAATATCAATTTTGGGCTTATACAACTTTGGGCTTTAATTGTACAAGTCATGTGCCTCATTTAAAAAGTCACATGACTCATTTAAGTTGTAAATGTGGGCTTAGGCATGTGGGCTTTCTTTTAAAGGGATTATTTAGTTATTTGGGTTATTAGTTAGTCTTTTATTTTGGGCTTCAAATTCGTCACTTTACCTTAGTAGGGTTTTAAGTAGTTGTTTTAGCTTATTTTAGGTTAAATTTAGTGTTTTAAACCTATTGGACTTATGTATACCCATTCCTTTAGGGTTTGGAGGCTATAAATAGGTTATTATAACTTGTAAAGGATAATCATTGAATCAAATTATAAACTTTTGAGAGTTTTCTCTTGGCTTTAGCCGAAATTCTTTAGAAAGATTGTGAGATTGCTTGCTTTCTTTTCTATTGCATCAAGAATTAGGATTACTTATCAATCATTTGATTGTGGCGTGTTCCTATTCTTATTATCCCGATTATTTGCGTTTCCATTCACGTGTTGTTTGGGGGTTCAATAGGGAGGGTGTTTGTCTTCTTTGTCTTTTGAAATCAAAGCGTATGTTTAAGGGGTTTCGGGTTCTTTAACCTTGGGGTTCCGCATCATTTGGTATCAGAGCCAAAAGAAAGGTAAATTCCTATTTATCTTAGTGTTAGGTTTGTGTTTTCTTTTCTTTGATTTCTTTATGTTTATGCCGAATTAGGTAGTGATAAGTTTTGATTTGTGTGCTTTTTGTGTGTTAAATTTAGCCTTTTTTTCCCTTACCTTGTGTTTTGATTCATTAAAAAGCCTTAGAAACCAAACTTGAACTTTGAATCTTTGTCATAAAAAAAAACAAAAACAAAAAAAATTCCAGTAGTAGTAGCCTAATTGGTGTGTTGAATTAAAAAAAAAAAATCGTGGTACTGTTCACGGCACTGTACATCGCACTGTTTACGGCACTGTTCATCGCACTGTTCTGGATCTGTTCATCAAAAAAAAAAAAAAGAAAGAAGAGAGAAAAACGTGAAAGAGAAGAAAAATAGAAGAAGAAAAAAATTAAAAAGCAATTGAGCAAGGATAGTTTATATAGAAAATCCTAATCCTTTCATAAGTGGGAAAACTAATCATTTTTGCTTTAGGATTGGGAGGAGCAGCATATACATTTTTTTCCAAACTCCTTTGGGAATCCTTTAAAGGGTAGGAAATACAATCCTTATTGCTTTGGATTTAGGCTTTCAAAAAAATCCTAGTCCATATCTGATTTGGAATTACAATCCTAGTCCTACTTAACCAAGGATTTACTTTGCAATTATTTCCACCATTTGTGCAATCATTTTTGGTAACTTTTCCATCATTTGTGCAACCATTTTTGGAAACTTTTTCCACCATTTATGTTATCATTTTTTGAAACTTTTGCCATCATTTTGCCATTACTTTGCCATCTTTTTGCCATCACTTTGCCACCATTTTGCACACAACTTGACACACTAATCAAGCTTGTTACATCATTCGGCATAGTGAATAAATTGGCTCTAAATTGATTTGTTTTGCATGTTTTATACTTTATTTAGTTTAATTTGGTATTCTTGTTGATCTCTTTCCTTTGTTGGGTAGAACAACTAGGTTCTAAATTTGGTTTACTTTGTAGTGAATCAAATTCATCCATTTTATTCATATTGTCATTTTCCTTGATTCTTGTTGCTTATTTCTTTGTTTTAAGCTAGTTTTTTGTTCCATTTACATTGTTAGGGTATCATTGCTTGTCCAATACCCTACTTTGATTATCATCAAGTGTTACACCACTCTTGTCCGTGTATCACCTCCATTGTGTCTAGAGTCTTCTTTTCTAGTTTTGAGCTGTCTTTTTGTTGTTAGTTATTATTTCCTTGCTTTCCTAAACGTGCTCAAGTTTTTGATTTGTGATTTAAATTCTGAAGTGCAATTTTGAAGTTGCAAGCTTGAGAGGTAAAAGGCAAGAGAGTGAGAGGACATTAAGAGGATAAAAGCCAAATTTTGAGTGAAACACGAGTGAATGTGAGGATGTCTAATCACAAGTCCAAACGACATTTACATCAAGATGAAAGGAATGCATTTAAGGAAGATATAAATTTGTTAAGGCAAGACCTTAATAATTTTGAATGGTTGGTTAGACAATATTTCGAACCATGAATTAGAATGGAGGAGAGCAAAGCGAAGAGAAAGAAGGAGAAAGTTATCATGGAAGAAATAATTTGTGAACCTGAAAAGGGTGATATAGATATAGGCTTTGATAGTGAAATTACTCAAGACCATGAAGAGGAGGTTGTTGATGAGCTTGATGAGGAAAAAGAGGTTTTGGGTGAAGTTGAAGATGTGGAGAACTTGGTAAATGAGGTTGTTTTAGAGGTGAAAGAGGATAATGATGTTGTGCATAATGGAAAAATATTTGAAAGTGAAGATGTTGATTGTTTGAGTGAGAATGAAGAAGCTGGTTTAGTGGAGATGGAAGATCTGCATGTTACAATTTCTCCTCTACCGCATAAGGAGGATGAGGTGCACATGGGAAGTGACGAAGGTCAAAATCATATCACTGTATTAAATACTAACCATGTTTTGCATAGATCTTTTGTTTATAACTTGCAGGATCATGATGAGTTCTTTAATGAAGAAGCATTCATACTATTTCCACCAATGCCGAAGATCATTTATGAAGATGAATGTATTCCTCAAGTGCCAATTCCCAACTATTGCAAGACGAAGATTCGAGGACGAATCTTTTCTAAAGAGGGAGGGAATGATACGGATCCAAGAGGGCTATCCTATGCCATTGAAGAGGGGCAACCTTATGACTTTCAAATGGGTTCAAATGGAGTCCAAACACATAAATATAAGATGCAAATGTTATTGGGGCGTGCTCCAATTTATAGGAGGCAGATTTGGTGCTTTAATATCAATTTTGGGCTTATACAACTTTGGGCTTTAATTGTACAAGTCATGTGCCTCATTTAAAAAGTCGCATGACTCATTTAAGTTGTAAATGTGGGCTTAGGCATGTGGGCTTTCTTTTAAAGGGATTATTTAGTTATTTGGGTTATTAGTTAGTCTTTTATTTTGGGCTTCAAATTCGTCACTTTACCTTAGTAGGGTTTTAAGTAGTTGTTTTAGCTTATTTTAGGTTAAATTTAGTGTTTTAAACCTATTGGACTTATGTATACCCATTCCTTTAGGGTTTGGAGGCTATAAATAGGTTATTATAACTTGTAAAGGATAATCATTGAATCAAATTATAAACTTTTGAGAGTTTTCTCTTGGCTATAGCCGAAATTCTTTAGAGAGATTGTGAGATTGCTTGCTTTCTTTTCTATTGCATCAAGAATTAGGATTACTTATATCATTTGATTGTGGCGTGTTCCTATTCTTATTATCCCGATTATTTGCGTTTCCATTCACGTGTTGTTTGGGGGTTCAATAGGGAGGGTGTTTGTCTTCTTTGTCTTTTGAAATCAAAGCGTATGTTTAAGGGGTTTCGGGTTCTTTAACCTTGGGGTTCCGCATCACTAATCCAGGAGTCAAAGCGCACTATTTCATTAAAGGTCGTAGCTAAGACAAAATGTCCTAGCCGTGGCCATTGCAGATTTCAAAACGCGCCATTTTATTAAAGGTCGCGACTGAGACAAACTGTTCTAGCTGTGGCCATGGCAACCTGCGAAGATACTTTTGATCCGGAAGCTTGCCACGGTTGAGACAAACTATCTCATCCATGCCCTTTCCTTCTGTTGGACCCTCAATATCGAACCCAAGGGAACCGTGTGTGTGAGAACTGTGAAAATTAATTGTATGCTAAAGAATTCCCAATTTAGTGTGTATGAGTTGTTTAATTTGTATAATGTAAACTTTAAAAACTAAAATATGCAATGAAAGGAAATTTAATTCTAATAATAGTAAATTTAGTATGTGTTTAATTCAGAAAAATCAACAAGTTTGTCTCAGCCGTGGCAAGCTTCTGGATCAAAAGTGTCTTCGCAGGTTGCCATGGCCACGGCTGGGACAGTTTGTCTCAGCCGCGACCTTTAATGAAACGGCACGTTTTGAAATCTGCAATGGCCATGGTTGGGACAATTTGTCTCAGCTATGACCTTTAATGAAACGGTGCACTTTGACTCCTGGATTAGGCACGGCCGGGACAATTTGTCTCAGTCGTGGCCATTGATGAAACGGTGAGTTTTGCCATCTGCATTGGACATAGCTAGGACAAACTGTCTCAGCCGTGCCTTAGCAAAATTTCCTGCAAAAAGTGAAATTTAAGACCATTAATCACCTAAAAACTTTAAATTAATCAAAATAACTAAAATAAATATAAGAAACACTAATATAGCCTTAAAACCCTAAAAGCATGCAAGATGAGACACTAAAACACACAAAATTATCCAGAAAATACACACTAAAAACAAGATTATCAATTTACTTATGTAATAATTTAAGTAGGGATTTATTTAATATATTTATTCATTGCTTTCTATCTGATTGAAATGTTTACTTTGATTTTATCGCTTGCATTGTGTGAAAGAGGAGAGTGGATTAATTCCTAAAACCCAATTATAATGCCTAACCACAATGTCTAATAAGAGTGATGTCCTGAACACCAGCCTCTGTCTGGACATCAAAAGGTTGAGACAAACTTCCTGATAGTTGGGTGGTAACTACATGACATCTACCTTTTTAAGCCCACTAGTAGATGCCTTCATAGGTTGACCACCAGCCATAAACTGGGCTTTATCCCTCTTCATGGCAAAGTGGCCAATTTATGAATTATGCAAGCCTCTTTCGATCTTGAACCTTAAAAGCAAGCCTTCAAGAACCAAACCAAAAATAAAATACAGCTTCGACATACATCACAGTGGTAACTTCACTGGGGACCAAAAAGACCTTACTCCAAAAAACATTTTGATTAAGTTCTTTATAATTAGGTTTTGTTATTAATCCTATCTCCTTTCTAAATTGCATTCTTTACATTCATTTTAGAGCCTTAGAATTAAGTTAGGCATCCTTTTTTAGCCCCGATGTTATCTTGAATCATGCCCTACGTTCACTCGATGAAGGGAGGTGTCAAGGAGACCTACTGACCCAAGTTTAGTACCAAATAGTATATAAAATGGTGATCCATCGATCGTTTCGCTTATGATGAGTTAGACCTAGAGGCAGGGATTATACTTGGGTAGACTTAAAGTTTCATCACCCTTAATTCAAGCCCATGTAATGATAATAGCAACTTCCCCTAGGTTATATAGCCATAATAATCTTTTGCTTGCTATGTGAAAATTTATATATTGATCAAGTTTAAATAAATTAGAAGGGTATTGCCATATCCCGATGGGCCTAACCTGATCTGTATAAGTTAGTCAAAATACACAACAGTTAAAACCTATATACCTGCACTTTCAATTAGAGAGGGTATACTATCAGTTTCCCATCGTGCACCATATGTGTCCATGGTGAAGCCCCAATTTATACCCTAGTTGTAATCGAGTATGTCTAAGATGTATAATAGAGATAATATAAAGAGGTAAGCATGGGGAGTGTGAGTTGGGACCCGAATGGAATTTATTCAAAAGCTAAGGGTAATTTGATCATTTTAAATTAAGTTTTATATGTGACAAGTTAGAAGCAAAATGTGATTAAGGGCTTAAATGAAATAGAAGAGATAAATATTAGGGGTGTAAAAAGGAATTAAAGAAAGAAGAAGGAGTGGAGTGCAATTAAAATTAGTTAAATTAGGAACCAATGGAATGAAGGCATATGGCCTTTCTAGAAATCTCATAAAATTAGAAGAGATTTCAAGAGAATTGATAAGGAGATAGGTGGCCAAAAATTCTAAAGGTCCAAAACATAGAAATTTCTGCTCCTTCTCATCAATTTCCTCCTTAGAAAATTATGTGCTTAAGGTTGCTCAAAGGGTGTGGAGAGAGAATTTATGGTTTAGCTATTCTAAGGTAATAATTCTTTCTCTCTCTTTTACTTCTTTTTGCTTCATATGTTAGGAATTGAAATTGATGAGTTATATAAATGTTTCTATGTTTTATTTGTTGTATAATGAAGGAGAAAATAGCAAAAAGGATGAAAAATGGTAGAGAGTAGTTAAAAAAGTATTTTCAGGTATGGGAACTTTAATTACTTGCATATGTGTGTGGTTGTGTATAAGACATGTGGTATGTTATAATTGAGGTTAAAATGAAGTGTTGATATGGAAATGAAGTTTAAATTTGCATGAGAACCGAAATAGCAAGGTAATTCTTGGAAATCCAAAATTTGCCCTAAGAATCAAGTGACCCTTTAGGACTATTTTGGATATAACTTGAGATAGAGTGATTAAAATTTGCACGAGAACATAAATAGCAAGGTAATTCTTGGAAATTTAAAATATGCCCTAAGAATCAAGTGACCCTTTAGGACTGTTTTGGCTATAACTTAAGCTAGAATGAGTCAAATTTAGTAATTATAGTTGATAAATAAACTATAATTATAGATCTTGATTTCATATGAAGAAGTCAAAAATTGAATCCTTTTGTATGATGGTGGAAATTTAGCTTGAATTATGGCTATGGACCCTTATCATCGGGAGCATTCTATGGTTTTATTTGATTATCTAGAGATTTACAGTCCTTATTGTGGCAATTTTTGATGTTTTGGAAATCAAAAACATAGGGGAACAACTTTGTAGAAGGACACTTTGGCTAAACATTACTTTTTACAGGTCTAAAAGGGCATATAATTCGAGATTGGAAATCTACCTCTGGGCAAAATTGACCTCACGATCAATAAGCATGACCTACTGATTGTGACATAGTTTAAATTCAATCTAGAATCAAAATAAAGCCTATGTCATGATCAGCAAGTATGAGCTACTAACCGTGACCCCTCCTCATAAACCTAGGTCACGATCAACATCTTTTTGATACTAACCGTGAGATAGTCCAGAATTAGTATATAACCGACATGTCACCTATGCCAAAGTTAGTAGGTATAAGCTACTGACTGTAACCCTCCCCTGTTAAGTCCTAAAGTTTATTTTAGGTCCCAAATTATTATCAAAGTTAGTCCAAACCCTACTAAACTTTTTTAGAGCATTCTAACCATAAAAATAAAGGTAATTTGGGATCTTAAATATGTGAACAATATAATACTATATATATGAAAAAGTAAAGTATATTGTACATGTAAATTATGAATGATAACATAGGAGCATTGAACATATATTGATAAGTTCTAAATATTGTTAGAGCTTTATATGTATAAAATAAAGATAAATTGTGACACAAACATGTAAAAAGAATATTTAAATATACAAATAAAGTTATGGAATGAATACTAATATGAGGAGATATAAAGCAGTTAAGTTGTGTATGAACATACTTAAAGGCACCAATGAATACATAAAAATTATGGTATTTCAATGAGATAATGCATATGTGTATAAATGTATGTGTGTGTGTGTGTGTGTGTGTGTTTATACTATTGAAGTAGTTTAAAGATAAGTATGTTATATTATTATAATTATTTCATGAATAAGAATATATATGTTAATGTATCATAATACAAGAATTGAATGATAACATATGAATGAATATGCATATGATTCTTTATTCCTAGTTTTGTTTATGCATATAAGTTACAAATAACTAAGACATGAAAGGGAAAAGTAAAGAATTATTGTTTTTTGCATTTATGTCTAGGTCATAGATAGATAGATATGCCTATATATGTATATCATAGCTACTACATGGTTGACTCGTTTGGGTCTATAGTATAATTTGACACCATTTGGGCCCTTATGATTTGACCCCGTTTAGATCCGATTAACCAATCTATAATACAGTTGGCCCATTTGGGTCTATAGTTGATACCTTCGAGTATCCTTTTGTACCTTCAGGTATTATAGTATCACCCATATCCACACCCTCAGAAAAGGTGCATGCCTAATACAAGATATAAGTAAAATAGTATAAATAACAACATGATAGTATGATATTATATGAATATGTGTTTGGTGTTGAAACATTCTAATGCTTTCTTCATCTAAAGATATAAATTATATATATGAAAATGTACGATTTCTTAATGTTTTATCAGTGGTTATGTTTTGAATGCATATATTCTTAAAGTGACATGTTGCTTATCGAATATGGAATAATCAATTTGCGAATGAGGTTTAATATAAGATTTAAATAATCATGGTAAGGATAGACCTTTTTAAAAAAAGTGCTTATAATTTATGTGTATATATATATATATATATATAGAGAGAGAGAGAGAGAGTGAGAGAGAGAGAGAGAGAGAGAGTTAATTTAAGAATTAGATATATACTACTATACTAATGCATTAATAAGATAGAAGGAAAAAATGAAATACGAGATTTACTTAATAATAATAAACAAACTAAGACTATCAACCAATGCATATAATATATACCAGATAGCAATAGCCAAGTAACATGAATATTCATGAGTTATGGAATCATATTAGTTTAATAGATGCTTGAAAAACTAACTAATTAAGTTAATCATTTAAGAACTACTATTAGGATTCAATTGCAAATTTAGCTTATGTATATATACACAAATAGAAATCACATATGTCATCAAAGCTAATTCAGAATAATAAATATGAACCCTATGAATTTGATAAATGTATGTGCTATGCTTTTAAGGTTACATGAATACATCAAGGGGAACAAGAACTAAACTGTATAAATACATTAGTAATGAATGTCATAATGTAACTTATAAGACCTTATATAATAAATAAGTAATGAACGAGACAGGCATGTGATAAACCAAATTGATTAAAGATTTTTATGAGGTGTAATAACTAAGTATGATAAAATGTGTCGCATAATGTTTTACAATATTAAGTCCATATAAACTATTGTGGATATTCGGTTGTTATATGTCTGATTGCATGCCCATATGTGTGTAAGCTATCAACTTGCATGTCTATATGTGTGTAAGCTATCAACGACTTCTGTGAGAGATCATCTTCATGATTTATATTCCCCACTAAGCTTTAAGCTTAGCATGAGTATTTATCTGTGTAGGTACAAGAAGTTAGGATCTATTTTGAAGGGACAAGATCTGTTGTCGCCAGGCCAACACGAGAGATAGGTGTAGTCAAAGTATGAAGCTATATTTTGCTTTTGTCCTTGTAATCTTTATATTGTGCTAAGGAAAATATAATATAAGGAACAATGTAAGGATTATGTAATGTATTTAAGAGCATTATTTATATAGTTCTCACTTTATATTGATGTATGTATATGAATAAACAACATGAACTAAAATGACAATTGCACCAACATTTTGATCATGGGTAAAATAGTATATATAATGATAGGTAACATGAGGATCTAGAGTAGTCCTTACATTTTAGTATCAGAGCAAAGGTTTAGGCAGTTTTGGCCAATAAAAGTCTAGAAGTAAGTAGTTATAGGAGATGTTTATTTATATGTGTTGGCCTAATGTAGATTCTGCTTGTCCTATTTCATTTGAAAAAAACCATGGAAGATGATTAAAGGAATCAGTAACTCTAGGACTCCGAATCTAGTTGACTCCGATCCTTTTATAGTACCTTAAGATGAGACATCGACTGTAGTAATAGAGGGCTTAATAGAAATGAATCGAAACTTAACTTAGATTTTACGAGAATTAATCGAACGTAGAACACCAAGAGATGATAAAGAGAAAGATGTAATTGAGAGAAAAGAAATCAAAAGTACAGAAAGGGTGGAGATGAGTAAAAGAAAATAAACATTAGAAAGGGATTCTATTTGCTCCATATCATGAAAGAGAGTTCCTATTACATGATCGACATCAATTCCAAATGCATCATTGTCTATACAAAGATTAATTAAGCCAGATAAAAGAATTCAAGCTCTTAGATGCCCGTATTATTCTAAAAATTATTGAAGTATGTGTAGAGTTCAAAAGGGGCTTGTTTTAGATGCGAGCACATAGGTCATTTTGTGGTAAATTATCCATCACTCAGAAAGCAACACAATACACCTCTATTGAGTGAAAGGAAGTTTAATATTCCAATTGAACCATAGAAAGAGGTCATCTATAATGAAGGAAAATAAACTATGGAAATGATTGTCTCAATATGAACCAACAGAACTGGAACTCTAATGGAGCTAGGTGATATCAAAGACACTTTTGGTACTTTATTTTTCATATCCTCTGATATATATATATGTATATATATATGGGTACGTATGTGTATAGATTGATTTGGACAATGCAAATGTATGTGTATTTATTTATTTGGAATGTTAGACAAAATGGGAGTTCGATAATTGACAGGTATAAAATGAGAAGTTAGGTTTCCTATTCTTATACATATAAATATGAAAGGGTAGAGTGCCTAGTGAAACATCATCTTTAATTCAGATAGAGTATGATATGAATGTAACAAATGATCAAGTTATAATATTGTATTAGAAGAGAGTATAGGAAGGTTACATATAAATGATGTATGAAAAAGAATTTGTGAGAATATGATAAGGTTACTTTTATGTGATGATGGTAAGATGTTAGGCCTAGATTGACTAGGGTGTTCTACATGATAGCATGAGTTGGGGTAAATTTATACATTGCATAAGAAAATGCATTTGCATTTTATTGCATATAAGAAAATATCATTTTCCATAGCGTCACATTAGCATTGTTCAACAAGACATGAAAAGTACCACATCATATGCACAGGCCCCAACTGAAAAGGGAACTTATAAGATATGTAAGAAGTGTGGTAATGATCTGATAATAAGAAGAGGGTATCCTTATAAGAAGATGGTACTTGATAAAACCCAAGTATGATAAAGTGAAGGACAAGAGAAATAAAGAAAGATAGTATTGTATAAAGATTACTTATGATAAAGACAGAGTCAAAGAAATGTAGATGATAAGATGTGATCTAACAAACATCATAGGTATGAATTTTGAGGATGAAATTCTTTAAGAGGAAGAGAAATGTGAAGTCCTAATTTATACCCTAGTTGTATTCGGGTATGTCTAAGTGATGGGATATCATATGGCATATACATGATGATCACGGAGCGGAAAAATTAAAAATTTGGATCATACATGCCACGCAATATACAACAAAAAATCAAAACATGCAATTTTAGGGTTTTTGAAAACTTACAAGTTTAGATGCACTTCAAAACTTGTTTTTGAAGATGACCAACAAATAAGTTGGACTTATATGCCTTAGATCTTGATCACCAATGCCAAAAGAGCTACCTTTACGCCACTCCTCTCTATGCTCATACACACATTAGCAAGGATGGCTTAAAACCTAGAGTGCTAGCTCTAATCTTTGTGTATTTGGCAATTGGTATTAAACTAAAGACACAAGACCTGATCTTGTTCTTTCTAAGGTTCACCAATGGCTGCCCAAAATCAAAAAGAAGAAGGAAGAGTCGTTTCCCCTTGAGAATGGCGGCTTAGAGAGAGAAAAAAACCTAATTGACAAAGTTACTTCTTATCTATATACATCACTTAGCTTAGGGTTTTGTGTGTGCCAAAATTCACTAGCATTTAGGTAGTAATTTCAGCCTCCATCACTTCCTAATTATGTGGTATATCTTGATTCAAAGACATATAGGAATTTAAATTTAATTAACTTAATTATCTAAAGATAAATAATCAAATATCTAAAGATAAATAAATAATCAATTTAGCATTCTTTTTTGCCGTGTTTTTCACTCTTCATGAGCCAAAGTCCATTTAGCAATTTTAATACCCATTATCCACATTAATTTGACTTTAAATAAAAGCCCAAATTAATACTCAATACACTATTTAAATATTTTAAGCCTAATGCTTTGTGTGCGATCCTATAGGTCCATTTAATATTGGCAATGAATTAATAAATTAATTCAAAGGCTATATATATTCTCTAGCAAGATATTATAGCATTCCAAATTAAATGAAAATGCAAATAACATTTAGTGACCTAATGCAATTTTGCATAGTTCCTTACCCATAAATATCAGAATTAATATAAGACATGGAACTAGTCATCCTTATATATACTAATTCCTTTCTTGATATTCCAGTGATACTGAACTCTTAGATAAATAATGATTTCTCATTATTTCATCTCAGTATGGCCATACACTTCTCAATTCACTGATCAAGTGGCCGATGATATTTTCTCTCTTATCGAGAGGGGTAATCCCTTCACTTCTCTCATGCTCTCTAACATGAATTAGTACATACCCAAGCATACCCATACTTGTCACCCTGTTACTAGTACTTTAGGTGTATGTCAAAGTACACGGTAATTCATAAAGAGTTTCATAGAGATTTTAGGTCTAAGAACTCCGATGCAAAACTTGCACATGAGAAACACTTATGACTTGTACCATGTAATGTTCTCATTAATGGATCGAATCTAGATACCATGTTCTAAACATGTATCTATGATCTCTGATTGACACTCTAGTCCTTATGATCCATAAGATAGAACTTAACTTATCAGAGAGAGCATACTAGTCTTAATTCATTTGTTATTCCCATAACTATGACTGACTAGGGATATTTAGAATGAAGTCTCAATTGTTTAATGGCCTTACAACCATGTGCCTCACACATGATAACTTAAACTGAAACAACATTCTTGGATAGTTTTATCAATTGATATGCACAGGAATACAATAGATAAACAAATGTCTCATTTATTAACTTAAGTGTTTTATAACAATGCATTAGGGCTAGGGCTTACACTAACAATCTCCCACTAGCACTAGTCCCAATTAGGCATAGCCCTAATGCCGAATGCTCTCAAATGAGCTTCGTGTAGATTTGGACGCAACTGCTTCATCAAAGGATCTGCTACATTGTTTTCACTTGCTATCTTGCTAATCTTAACGTCCCTACGATCAATGATCTCTTTGATCAGGTGGTATTTTCTGAGTATGTGTTTGGATTTATGGTGTGATCGGGGCTCCTTTGTATGTGCAATGGCCCCGTTATTGTTATAGAAAATTTCTAATGGATCTAGGATGCTTGGGACCACTTCTAATCCAGAAATGAAATTTCTAATCCAAACAGCCTCTTTTGCAGCCTCACTCGCTGCAATATACTCAGATTTTGTAGTTGTGTCGGCAACGATCTCTTGCTTTAAGCTTCTCCAGCTGATAGCACCACCATTCAAAACAAAAATAAAACCATATTGCGATCTTGAGTCCTAAGTGCTGGTCTGAAAAGCAGCATCGGGATAACCTTATATGACGAGCTCTTCTTGACCACCATACACCAAAAAGTGATCTTTAGTCCTTCATAGGTACTTAAGAATCCCCTTTATAGTAGACCAATGCTTCTCACCAGGGTCTTGCTGAAACCTACTGGTTATACTCAGTGCATGAGCAACATCCAACCTAGTACATAACATAGCGTACATGATAGATCCAATAGCAGATGCATATGGGATTCTACTCATGTTGGCCCTCTCCTCTTTGGTTTTAGGACACTGTTCTTTAGTCAAAGGAACTCCCAAAGCCAAAGGTATGTACCCTTTCTTTGAGTCTCCCATACTAAAATGCTTTAGTACTTTATCTATGTACTTTTCTTGACTTAGTCCCAAAAGCCGATTCGATCTATCTCTATAGATCCGAATACCAAGTATTGTCTCGGTTTCACCTAAGTCTTTCATTGAGAAACATTTCCCCAACCATTGCTTAACCTTTTGCAATGTTGGAATGTCATTCCACATATAAGACCAGAAATACTATTATGCTCCCACTAACCTTTTTGTACACATAAGGCTCATCTTCGTTCTTGATGAAGTTAAATTCTTTGACTACTTTATCAAAATGGAGATTCCAACTCCAGGATGCTTGCTTTAATCCATAAATGGATTTTTAAAGCTTGCAAACCTTCTTAAGATGTTTGGGATTGACAAAACCCTCAAGCTGTGTCATATACACATCCTCAAGGAGATTTTCACTAAGGAAAGCAGCTTTGACATCCATTTGCCATATCTCATAGTCATGATATGTAGCTATGGAAAGCAAGATCCTAATGGACTTGACCATGACTACAGGCGAAAAGGTCTCATCATAGTCTATACCATGAGTTTGCTGAAAACCTTTTGCTACTAATCTACCTTTATAGATCTCATCAGCTTTGAGTTTAAATAGCCACTTGCATTCAATTACCTTAGCACCTTTCGATGGATCAACCAAGGTCGAAACCTAGTTATCGTACATTGATTGCATCTCGAATTTCATGGCTCTAAGCTAATTTTTCGAGTTAGGGCTCTCAATATCTTCTCGGTTGGTAGTTGGATCCTCATGATCCACTAACTCAATAGTGTCACTGTCAGTGATTAGAAATTCGTATCTCTCAATCTCCCGACACACCCTACCAGACCTTCTAGGTTATTGTGTAATGGGTTCTTGTTCCACAACTGGTTGTGAACTTGATCCCATTTCTAACTCATCCTCTATAAGAGTTTATGGCACTTGAATTTCTCTAAGTTCTACTTTACTCCCACTATCTTTCTTGAGAAGGAATTCCTTTTCCAAGAAAATAGCCTGGCGAGCAACAAATACTTTGTTCTTGGCTTGTGAGTAAATGTAGTACCCCTTTGTTTCTTTGGGATAACCCACAAATAAGCAGACAGGAGATTTGGTCTCTAGTTTGTCAGATGTTAATTTCTTAACATGTGCTTCATAGCCCCAAAACCTGAGAAAAGACATATTGGGCTTTTTCCCAGTCCACCTCATATGGTGTCTCCTCAACTACTTTAGTTGGAGTACGGTTCATAAGAAATGCAGTAGTTTCTAATGCATAACCCTAAAAAGAGACAGGAAGATGTGCTTAACTCATCATCGATCGAACCATGTCCAATAGAGTTCGATTTCTCCTTTCAGACACACCATTCCATTGTGGTGTTCCAAAAGGAGTGAGCTGTGAAATAATTCCACACTCCTTCAGATGACCATCAAACTCTTGGCTTAAGTATTTGCCACCTCGATATGATCGAATGCTTTTATACTTTTGCCAAGTTGGTTTTCTACTTCGTTCTTAAACTCTTTGAATTTTTCAAAAGTTTCAGACTTGTGCTTCATTAGATAGACATAGCCATATCTACTGAAGTCATATGTGAATTTTATGAAGTAGCTAAAGTCACCTCTACCTTGTGTACTTAATGGTCCACATACATCGGTGTGTATTAATTCCAGTAAGTCACTAGTCCTTTCATCTTTCTTGTTAAAAGGACTCTTTGTCATCTTTCCATGCAAACATGGCTCGCATGTGTCATAAGATTCTAAATCAAATAACCCGAGCACTCCAGATTTGTGGAGTCTTGAAATGCATTTTTCATTTGTATGTCCTAAACGACAATGCCAGAAGTAAGTAGGGTTCAATTCATTTGATTTAACCTTCTTTGTATTAATGTTGTATATGGACTCTTTGTTTTGTAGATCAAGGATATAAAGGCCATTTTGTAACATGGCATTGCCATATGAAATGCCTTGGCGACGAATATGAATATTACCATTATTAATAACAAAATCAAATCCATCCATATCCAAACAAGAAACTGAAATAATGTTTTTGCTCATAGCAGGCACATAATAACAATTTTTCAAATCTAAACAAAGTCCGAAAGGTATGATAGTCGTCTATCTCCATGGTAGCAACTCATGCTCCATTCCCCATATGGAGGTCCACTTTATTCTTCCCAAGTAATCACCTATTTCTTAACCCCTGCACATTTGAACAAATATGAAAACCACAACCGGTAACCAATACCCAAGTGGTAGAAATAGAAAGGTTAATTTCAACAACAAAAATACCAGAATTGGATGCCTTGGCTTCATTCTTCTTTTGTTCTTCCTTGAAGAGAGCGCAATTCTTCCTCCAATGCCCTAACTTGTTGCAATGGAAGCATGTGCTCTCACTCTCCTTGAGCTTTTACGCCTTGGGCTTGGGTTGGGCCTGAGGTGTACTCCCACTAGACTTAGGCCGAGCTAGGTCATACTTGGGTTTTGCCTTTCCCTTCCCTTTTCCCTTAGCAGGTCCTTTCTTAATGTCCCCTTGAACCAAAAGTACAGGATTAGTCTTTCGAATGTTCTCTTCAGCATTCTTAAGCATCTCATGAAGCTCGGTGATTGTCTCGTTCATTGCATGCATGTTATAATTCATGGCAAATGGATCATAATCATCAGTCAATGAACCTAAGATCAAGTCAGTGGCCAATTCTTTTAGCATTTATACCTCAAGTTTCTCAAGAATATCAAGATACCCTTTCATCTTAAGTACATGAGTACTAACGGGAGTACCCTTACAACCATCTTACAAGAAATCAAGGCCTTTGTTGTCACGAACCTCTCGTGATGAGCTTGCTCTTGGAACATCTCATTGAGGTGCACCATGATCGCATAAGCCTCTTGGTCCATGAATTGCTTTTGCAAATCAGGCACCATAGTGGCCAACATCAGACAAGTCACATCATTGGAGTCACTCTTCTTAGTCTCAAAAGTTTCCTTTTGAATTGCAGGCATTCCTAACAGGTTCTTCGAGCAAGGGTGCATCCAAAACATAGAACTTCTTCTCTAGCTTGAGAACTATTCTCAAGTTTCGAGACCAGTCTATGAAATTGGTGCCATTCAATTTGTCCTTTTCTAGGACCGATCGCAATGAAAAGTTATTGTTTGAAGATGCCATTTTTCAATCTACAATAATAAAACTTACCAAGATTAAATGAAGTCTTATTATAATCCCATAAACTGAATTAATATTCCTTTAAATAATTCGCGTTAGTGATTTAATTTGGGCCAAAATCCACTTTTCACAATAACTTATTAGTCAAGCTGAGCTTGTACACCTAACAAGTTAAGTTACTTAGGTAGGAAAACTCCAATCATGTCTCGTACATGACTCTTGGATCAAATGGGCTAACATCTTAAGATGTTATAGCACAAACCCATTTATTAGTTTCCTAGGTCTGGGTATCCCTTTCCATGTTAAGTCCAACCTACATCCACACTTAAAACCATTTTATAAGCTATTTAATAATTTAAATAAGGTCATAACCATTGAGTTAAGGTTCTATTTGGATCTGATCCAAATGTGTTTTTTCCACTTTAATCAAAACATAACAAACAATGTTGATTAAACATGCAACAAACACAAACTAGTCATAGTTTTAAGTGATTTTAAAATTAATCAATTAAATTATCATGGACCTGAATTAAAACTATTTTTAAAACATGTCCAGACCTGTTATTAATATTTAAAAATCAATTACAAACATGCCAAAAATGGTTTTACATTTAATTTTGGGAAACTAGTTGTTTACAAACACAAAACATGCAAACTAGCACCTAGTTTCAAGATTAACATGTACAATCAGGTATTTATAATTCAAACCGACCATGAACAGCTCTAAGAACATCTTAGGACAGTATATTAACATGTCATAATAATTATAATATCTAACTAATCATTTAAAATTGTTTTTCCACTAAAACAATGCAAAAAACTCAAAACAAAAAATTTCAGCATTGTGGTTTTATGAAATAACGATTTTTGAATCAATATTTAATGCATCTAAAGCACTAAAATAAGCATGTTAGGCTCTGATACCACTGATGGGATATGACATGGCATATACATGATGATCACGCAGCGGAAAAATTAAAAAGTTGGATCATACATGCCACGCAATATACAACAAAAAATCAAAACATGCAATTTTAGGATTTTTGAAAACTTACAAGTTTAGATGCACCTCAAAACTTGTTTTTGAAGATGACCAGCAAATAAGTTAGACTTATATGCCCTAGATCTTGTTCTCTAATGCCAAAAGAGCTGCCTTTACTCAACTCCTCTCTATGCTCACACACACACTAGCAAGGATGGCTTAAAACCTAGAGTGCTAGCTCTAATCTTTGTGTATTTGGCAATGGGTATTAAACTAAAGACACAAGACCTGATCTTGTTCTTTCTAAGGTTCACCAATGGCTGCCCAAAATCAAAAAGAAGAAGGAAGAGTCGTTTCCCCTTGAGAATGGCGGCTTAGAGAGAGAAAAAAACCTAATTGACAAAGTTACTTCTTATCTATATACATCACTTAGCTTAGGGTTTTGTGTGTGCCAAAATTCACTAGCATTTAGGTAGTAATTTCAGCCTCCATCACTTCCTAATTAAGTGGTATATCTTGATTCAAAGACATAAAGGAATTTAAATTTAATTAACTTAATTATCTAAAGATAAATAATCAAATATCTAAAGATAAATAAATAATCAATTTATCATTCCTTTTTGCCATGTTTTTCACTCTTCATGAGCCAAAGTCCATTTAGCAATTTTAATACCCATTATCCACATTAATTTGACTTTAAATAAGCCCAAATTAATGCCTAATATACTATTTAAATATTTTAAGTCCAATGCTTTGTGTGCGATCCTATAGGTCCATTTAATATTGGCATTAAATTAATAAATTCATTCAAAGGCTATATATATTCTCTAGCTTATAGCATTCCAAATTAAATGAAAATGCAAATGGCATTTAGTGACCTAATGTAATTTTGCATGGTCCCTTACCCATAAATATCAGAATTAATTTAAGGCATGGAACCAATCATCCTTATATATACTAATTCCTTTCTTGATATTCCAGTGACACTGAACTCTCAGATAAATAATGATTTCTCATTATTTCATCTCAATATGGCCATACACTTCTCAGTTCATTAATCAAGTGACCGATGATATTTTCTCTCTTATCGAGAGGGGTAATCCCTTCACTTCTCTCATGCTTTCTAACATGAAAGCATACCCATAGTTGTCACCCTGTTACGAGTACGTTAGGTGTATGTCACACTACAAAAAAATCAATTTTACCGACGGATACATATTCCGTCGGTCAAATTAAGATATTACCGATGTATAACCGACCAAATTGATAATGCAAAGGTAAAAAAATTAATTTGACAAACGATGACATTTTTACTGATGAAATTAATAATGTCGGTATATTTGGCGGGAAATGTTGGCGCCAATTGTTAGCGACCATTTTATCGACGGTTACGTCCGTCAGTAACTAATTTTATCATTTGAGGTAAAAATATGTAGCATTTATTATACATTTAAACAACAATATTTGTTTGATTATTGTGTCATACCCTGGTCATCTTATGAGAACATGATTTTTTATTTTTTTATTATAAAGAATGAGAAATTGAATTCAAGATATTTTACATTTTTACCTTTTTTTAATTGAGGACTGATCTTTGAATAACAATATGATATTTTTGAAGTTAAAAGGAGATATTGCTGGGTTAAATGTTGGTGGTACAAAAGAGAGAGTTGGGCAATTGTATTAAAGAAATAAGATGAGAAGTGTTACATAAAGTTTGTGTTATGTGTAGTGTGATAATGATGGATTTAAAAAGTAATATAAAACTGGCAGCCCCACCAATCCAATATATATGCAACTAATAAATCGTCAGGTTTTTCCCTATTTTTAGATTTTCTCATTTCCTTGCCACTTGCTTTCCTATTACTTGTTTATCTCATTATTCTTTTTATTTTTTCAATAACTACCACTTTTTTTTGTATGTACCAATACCACATCAATTTATATATTTACTTACCAATTTTTATACTTTTACTTTATTTTTTAGAAAATAAAAATCTACCTCTGCACATTAATATTCACATTAAAATTAAACAGATTGCATATGTCTGTTTGAAAAATGAATCAAGTTTATTAAAAACTTCAGTGGATTGACCAAGATTTACTTTGTTGATGACAGGGAGCGGATGCATTCTCTCAAATCGGTCTCTAGTCCAAATTCATTTAATTAGAAAATAATTTTGTAATCGACAAACTTGATTTCATCAATGAATATCTAAGAAAATTCATTTAATTAGAGGATATGTAAGCATAATCCTTTAAGACTTCAGTAAACAGTAAGCTAACACAAACTTCAATTATAGGGAGTTCTTTTAGGACTATCCAACACTACAGAAGTGCTTGTTGGTGTCTTCGGTACTGCAGTTACTTAAAATTTGTTTTAATTTTGTGGTTTGATTTTAAAAATCTGTTCATGCAGGTTCTTGAGATGATGTATTTAAGTTTTGGTACCATGCATCTGGTCATGGGGTCTTAAGCTTTTCTATCTCTCTCTGCTTATGCCTCATTTAACTTATTTATAGTTCCTTAGTTTTGTTAGAACTGTAATGCTTTAATGAGGAATTATGCTTTTACTTTACTACCTTTCTTTGATTGGTAATGCTGGTATCTGTTTACAATTTGGTTGTAGGTTATCTTACTTTCTAATTTTCTTTGGATGTATACAATTTGTATATTTTAGTTTTGGTGGTGAAGTAGTTTGTTTTGGATATCAAACTTGTAGGATAAGAAAAATTGGTTCACTGACAAGCATCTAGTAAGTTCTTTTATTTTTCCATTCACTTTTCTCTTGATGTTTTCATCATTCTTTTGATTTCAAAGGAAAAATAATACTTCTACTTGGAAAATCTCACCATCATTTTTAATTTTCTGACAATTATATATTAGTTTTAACATGGACAAATGGAATTGTTGCTTATGACCCTTTTGTCTTGAAATCATGGATATTACATGGATGAAAACTTATCTAAAAGCACAACTAGTCAGAATATTATATACAAAGCCTTTATTTGTTTATAAACTCAAGTTTCGTATAGAGATGCCATTCCTACCTAAGGTATTCAAATATTTTGTTTGAGATTTTCAGTGTTCTATGACCTAGTTAGCAATAATCACATCGGAAAGGTTCAGCAGCACATCATTCAAATTTTTGCATGCATGACATGTAGGGAATAGGTAACCGAAATTGGATATAGTTTATGAAAGTTCTGCAGCTCCCATAGAAATAAGCAACTAAAATAAATAAAGGCCATTAGTTTTTGAGTTACTGGACTTGTATTTGGGTCATTATAACCTACAATGGTCAAATTTTGTGTCCTTGGTGTAATGGCTATCACTTAATTGTTTTTGCATATATATTGTGCTCAGAGGTGTGGAATCTTCTATTTAGAGTTATTCTAACCAAGCTATTATCATACCAATCTTCTTTCCCTATTTTTTTGCTTTCATATATGTTCTTTTTTTTTCAATTGATTTACAGTAATCAATTTCAAGTTCAATCTGTATTGATTCTACTGCTATTTAAGGTTGTTAGTTTTTATGTTCTTATAATCTAGGCATTATGATTGTTGGAATAGCTTCTGGCATGCGTCAGTTTAGATTTTTGGTCCTAATTTTCCAAAGTATGATCTCAGATGCCAAAGCTTTTAATCTTTATGAAATTTTTTCTCCATTGCTCTCCATCATCTGTGCTTCACTTTTTAAAGTAAGCTGTGTACTTGTGTCAATAGCTATGTCCCTTTCTGATTTCTTTCCTTCATCATCTTTATGAGAAGTTTCATCGCATGAAGCCAAAGAGGAGCATATTTCCATTACTCTTGTGTAATTTTTCATTTCAAGAATTTTGTTTAACAAAACTTTTACTCTCTACAGGAGCAATTACTGGTAGAACAACTCGAGCATTCAAGAGTACAGGTAATTGAACTCTAATTGTTGCATTTTCCCTTAGCTGAATATAGGTTTTCATTTTTAGGACAATGCTCACCACGAGTTGAAAGTTATTTGTACCATTTGGGGTAGTCTTGATTTTGTTTTATCTTATTTCTTCTCTTGTGTTTATGTGCTTGCTTGAGCACCCTGGATGCCAAGTTTAGAATTAGATCTCGGAGCAAGCCTTTTCTGATTTGCACATATTCAATTACTTTCTAAAAAACTTTATTAATGTTAGTTTGTTTTTGCAAGTGCAATAGGATATTTGTTTGTTAGCCTAAATTCAGATAACTTGTGGAGTATAATAAGTGTCGTATCAACTGACCTTTAGTTGTCCATCCTGGGCTGATTAACTTAGGCAAGATTAACCTAGGCAAGATATACCAAAACTTGAAGCAGATTAACCTGGGCAAGATATTCTGCAGTTGATTATCATTCCAGTTGCAAATTTTACATTGAAGGTTGATTAACGCGGTGGTTGCACACTTAGGACAGGTTTAATAATTTAAAAATTTCATTATTTTTAAGAATGTTCTAAGAGCATTTAGTATTGAGTTTTATGTTTTTGGCATTGTAATTTACACAATATTTGTACAAGTTTTAGACAACTTTTTGTATAAATTGTTTTTGTTATATATTAAAATTATTAATTAATATATCTTTAATTTAGATTTTATACTTTTATATTGACTTTATTCTGCTTAATTATTGGATTTTATATTTCCTAATACAATAAATTTATAGTATGTTATCGATAAATTACCGACGAAAAAATCCGTCGCTTCCATTCCAATAATTTTGATATTATACAAAATATATTTACCGACAAAATAATCAGTCGCTATTTATAATAAAATAAATTAATAATTTATTCATTAAATTTTACCGACGGTTTAGCAATAAAATTTCCCACCAGTAACGGTCAACGCGATGAAACATACGACGAATTTTAAATAAAACTACCGATGGAATGTTTCATATAAATCTACTGGTAAATCTTACCGACGAAATTTTTCACCGGTAATTTGGTACCTACGAGCTTTTTACCGACAGATGCATTCCGTCGGTAAAATAATAAAAAACCGTCGGTAAGGTCTTTTTTCGTCTGTAAAATCACAATTTCGTCGATAAAAATCCGTTGGTAAAATGCATTTTTTTGTAGTGTCAAAGTACACAGTAATTCATAAAGAGTTTCATAGAGATTTTAGGTCTAAGAACTCCAATGCAAAACTTGCACATGAGAAACAATTATGACTTGTACTATGTAATGTTCTCATTAATGGATCGAATCCATATACCATGTTCTAAACATGTATCTATGATCTCTGATTGACACTCTAGTCCTTATGATCCATAAGATAGAACTCAACTTATCAGAGAGAGCTTAGTAGTTTTAATTCATTTGTTATTCCAATAACTATGACTGACTAGGGATATTTAGAATGAAGTCTCAATTGTTTCAAGGTCTTACAACCATGTGCCTCACACATGATAACTTAAACTGAAATAACATTTTTGGATAGTTCTATCAATTGATATGTAAAAGAATACAATAGATAAAACAAATGCCTCATTTATTAAATTAAGTGTTTTATAACAATGCATTAGGGCTAGGGCTTACACTAACACTATGATGTATAATGGAGATAATATAAAGAAGTAAGCATGGGGAGTGTGAGTTGGGACCCAAATGGAATGTATTCAAAAGCCAAGGGCAATATGGTCATTTTAAATTAAATTGTATATGTGCCAAGTTTGAAGGAAAATGTGATTAAGGGCTTAATTGAAATCGAAGAGAGAAAGATTATGGGTGTAAATAGGAATTAAAGGAAGAATAAGGAGTGGAGTGCAATTAAAATAAGTTAAATTAGGAACCATTGGAATGAAGACATGTGGCCTTTCTAGAAATCTCATGAAATTCGAAGAGATTTCAAGAGAATTGATAAGGAGATAGGTTTTTGGCCATTATAAGGGTCCAAAACAAAGAAATTTCTACTCCTTCTCATCAATTTCTTCCTTAAAAAATTGTGTGCTCAAGGTTGTTTAAAAGGTGTGGAGAGAATTTAGGGTTTAGCTATTCTAAAGTAATAATCCTTTCTCTATATTTTACTTCTTTTTGATTCATATGTTAGGAAATAAAATTGATGGGTTATATAAATGTTTCTATGTTTGATTTGTTGTATGATGAAGGACAAAATAGCAAGAAGGAGGAAAAATGGTAAAGGAGTTAAAGAAGTATTTTGAGGTATGGGATCTTTAATTACTTGCATATGTGCATGGTTTTGAATAAGGCATGTAGTATGTTATAATTGAGGTTATAATGAATTGTTGATATGGAAATGAAGTTTAAATTTGCATGAGAACCAAAATAGCAAGGTAATTCTTGGAAATCCAAAATCTGCCCTAAGAATCAAGTGACCCTTTAGGACTATTTTGGATATAACTTGAGATAGAATGATTAAAATTCTGTAAGTTTAGTTGCTACAGAAACTAGACTTATAGACCTTGATTTCATATGAAGAAGTCTAAAATTGAATCCTTTTGTATAATGGTGGAACTTTAGCTTGAAGTATGGCTATGGCTGCTACCTTATTATTGGGAGCAGTCTATGGTTTTATTTGATTATCTAGAGATTTATAGTTCTGATTGGGGGTGATTTTTGATATTTTGGAAACTAGAGACATAAGGGAACAACTTTGTAGAATTCCACATTGGCTAAAATGACTTTTTATAGGTTTAAAAGGGTATATAAATTGAGATTGGAAATCTATCTTTGGGCAAAATGGACCTCATGATCAGCAGGTATGACCTACTGACTGTGACATAGTCCAAATTTAGTCTAGAACTGAAATGAAACCTATGTCATGATCAGAAGGTATGAGCTACTGACCGTGAGCCCTCCTTATAAACCTAGGTCATGGTCAGTATCTTTTTGATACTGATCGTGAGGTAGTCCAGAATCAGTATAGAACCAGCACATCACCTATATCACGATCAACAAGTATAAGCTACTGACTGTGACCCTCCCCTGTTCATTCCTAAAGTGTATTTTAGGTCGCAAATTATTGTGAAAGTTAGTCCAAGCCCTACTAAACTTATTTAGAGCATTCTAACCATAAAAATAAAGGTAATTTGGGACTTTAAATATGTGAACAATATAGTGCTATATATATGAAAAAGTAAAGTATATTGTATATGTAAGTTATGAATGATAACATAGGAGCATTGAATATGTATTGATAAGTTCTAAATATTGTTAGAGCTTTATATGTATAAAACTAAAGATGAATTGTGATACTAAACAAGTAAAAAGAATATTTAAATATATGAATAAAGTTATGGAATGAACACTAATACCAGGAGATATGAAGCCTTTAAGTTATGTATGAACATACATAAAGGTACCAATGAATAAGTATAAATTATGGTATTTCAATAAGATAATGCACATGTGTGTGTGTGTATATATATGTGTGTGTGTGTGTGTGTGTTTATACTAGTGAAGTAGTATGAACATAAGTATGTTATATTATTATAATTATTTTATGAATAAGAATATATATGTTAATGTATCAAAATACAATAATTGAATGATAATATAGGAATGAATATGCATATGATTCTTTTTTCCTAGTTATGTTTATGCATATGAGTTACAGATAAACAAGACATGAAAGGGAAAAGTAAAGAATTATAGTTGCCTACGTCTATGTCTAGATCATGGATAGATAGGCATGCCTATATGGGTATATCGTAGCTACTACATGGTTAACCCGTTTGGATATATAGTACAGTTCAACCCCATATGGGTGGCTTCCTATGATTTGACCCCATTTGGGTCACTTGCCCATCCCGTTTGGATCCGGTTGATCGATCTATAGTACAGTTGGCCTATTTGGGTCTATAGTTGATATCTTTGGGTATCTTTTCATATCTTCGGATACTATAGTATTGCCTATATCTAGACCTTCAGGAAAGGTGCAGGCTTAATACAAGATATAAGTAAAATGATATAAAAAATAACATGATAGTATGATATTATATGAATATGTATTTGTTTTGAAACTCTCTAATGCTTTCTTCACCTAAAGCTATAAATTATATATATGAATATGTACGATTTCTTAATGGTTTATCACTAGTTATATTCTGAATGCATATATTCTTAAAGTGACATGTTACTTATCCAATATGGAATAATCGATTTGCGAATTAGGTTTAATATAAGATTTAAATTATCATGGTAAGGATGGACCTTTTTTTAAAAAAAGAGCTTATAATTTACGTGTATATATATATATATAGATATATATATAGTTAATTTAAGAATTAGATATAGACTACTATACTAATGCATTAACAAGATAGATGTTAAAAATGGAATACAAGATTTACTTAATAATGATAAACAAACTAAGACTATCAACCAATGCATATAATATATACAAGATAGCAATAGCCAAGTAACACGAATATTCATGAGTTATGGAATCATTTTAGTTTAATAGATGCTTGAAAAACTAACTATTTAAGTCAATTATTTAAGAACTACTATTAGGATTCAATTGCAGATTTAGCTTATATACGTACACAAATAGAAATCACATGTGTCATCAAAGCTAACTCAAAATAATAAATGTGAACCCTATGAATTTGATAAATGTATATGCTATGGTTTTAAGGTTATATGAATACTTCAAGGGGAACAAGAACTAAAATATATAAGCACTTTAGTAATGAATGTCATAGTGTAACTTATAGGACCTTATATAATAAATAAGTACTTGAATAAGTAATGAATGAGATAGGCATGTGATAGACCAAATTGATTAAAGATTTTTATGAGGTGTAATAACTAAGTATGATAAAATGTGTCATATAATGTTTTACAATATTAAGTCCATATAAGTTGTTGTGGATATTCAGTTGTTATATGTTTGATTGCATGCCCATATATGTGTTACCTATCGACGACTTCTACTAGAGATCATCTTCATGATTTATATTTCCCACTAAGCTTTAAGCTTAGCATGGATGTTTATCCATATAGGTACAAGAAGTTAGGATTTGTTTTAAAGGGATAAGATCTGACGTCACCAGGCCAACACAAGAGATAAGAGTAGTCAAAGTATGAAGTGATATGGATCCAAGAAGGCTATCTTATGCCATTGAAGAGGGGCAACCTTATAACTTTCAAATGGGTCTAAATGGAGTTTAAACACATAAATATAAGATCCAAATGTCATCGGGGCTGTTGGAAATTATCGGTTACATGCATCTCATACATAAGTGGAATTTAAAATTTTTTAACCAATAGATCTGATCTTGCCATGAATTTACAATATACATATTAATAAGAATTAGAAAAATTACCTTTGATTTTTGTTGAATAGTTGATTTTCCTTCTCACCGAGTTATCGCAAACCACAGTGTCCAAAATTGAACACCTCCAATTAGTAATCCACACTATAGAAGGATTGAATGAACCAACAATGGAGGAATACAAGGCTGGCCGAAATCCCTTGATGCTAGCAAGGGGGAAGTGGCGGCTAGGTTTAGAGAATGTGAGAAAATCTTTTTCTCTTAATTGTTCACTTAACCCTAAAATCCCATCACTTGGATATTTATAGTTAGGTTAAAAATTCAACATCATAATAGGATTATGTAACACCCTTATCCCCTATATAGTTGTAAACACTATATCATGTATCATTAAGCATGCTTGCCAGGTTTAATGCTCGAAATATTTTTTTTGTCAAACTCCAAACATAAATCCAACATATAAACTACACTATTAACACTTTATTGCATACTTAAGAGTATTATTAAACAATACAATATTTACATCTATTAATCATCTATACATCACATCCTTGTCAAAGTAAATAAGAATCTTGTAATCAAAATACATTCAATAGTAGACTATACTTTCAATCTTTTTCTTTCGTGTTGGCCATCCCGCTGTAGATATCATCCCAGGGAAAAATCCTTACTTGCAACCTACACGGATGAAACACCCTTGCTAAGCTATAAAGCTTAGTGGGGAATAAAAACATGTGGACGACCCTTTTTAAAGGTTGTCAAGATCAAAACCCATATATACACATCTTAAAGCAAATAAACCAATCATTGTAAACAATATTCACAATAATCTTCCATAATTATATTCTCTTTTGCTATACTTATAACCAATATCAATACCTATTGATATTTCCTTTGCTTATCAATTTATTACATTTATCATTATTCATTCATTACTTTGAATCCTATACATCAAGCTTACTTTTTGGATTTCTATATGTTACTCTTGACCAATTACTTTGAATTATTTGTTGTCAAACATTAATGACTATATTATTCATGTATTAATATCAATTGCCAAAAATTTTAATAACTATGCCATATTTCTATCACTTATTTACAAATATTTATATATACTTCATCTATACTTTATGAGTTCCCACATTTTGATTTTAGTGATCACTTTTGATATGAGCACGACCAAGCACGTCGACAACAAGAGAGATGAACTAGCACTTTCTCAAGGACCAATAATAAGAGCAAGGTCAAAGAAGCTTAAAGAAGTCCTAAAAGCATTCATGATACCTTATGTGGAGAAGATGTAAGTTCAAGAAGAGAAAGAAGCTAAATTGGACTATGAAGACAAGTTTAGGCCGAATGGTGCAATGGGCCTTCAAGCTACTTTATTTAGTTTCTATTCTTTATGTAATATTTAATAAAGTATATTTGGACAGCCTAGAACCTAGGAAAACGAATTGGGCTTTATTAGAATAGGTTTGCTTTATTTTGGGCTTATTTTTCTGTTTTGGGTAGTTTAAGTGGGTAGGCTAAAGTTGGGCTTATCTCTTCTAAAGAGTTGGGCCAAAATAACTATTTGAGGCTTATAATACCTAAGGGGGCCGAATTTTACATGGGAGAATTGAATTTTAATGGGTTTGGGTCAGATTTAGGTTTAGGCCTACATTGGTGAACTTAGGGTCCTAAATTTTAGGAATGGATTTTCCTTGATAAATACTTATTATTTTGGGATATTATTAAGTAGAGTTTGAGGGAGAAATAATAGCTTGACCATATCTTTAAAGGGCTGGCCGAAATTCACTTTTAGCCAACATTAAGTCTACATTCATTCATTCATTTTCTTAGGATAATAAGCATATTTATCACTTTCTGTTAGGATTAATCTCAAATTGTATTTATCTTTATTTCTTCATGTACTTAGTCCATATTATGGCCAAATACATGTAGATAAAAGGTTAGGAATTATCTTTGTTATTTATTTTATTATTTATCTCTTAGAGTTAGTGTTTGATTTTAATTCATCTAGGGAGGGGTGGCTGCCTAGCCTATATAAAGGGCTGAATTCTTCATTTGTAAGGGACTTGAATTTTGATTAATGAGAATTTTCTTTGGCTTGGCCGAATTTGTGAGAGTTAATTTATTATTGATTCTTGCTATTGCATGAAGAATTAGACTTAGGCTATTTGCATGATTAATGTATGCTTGATTCTTCTTCTTCTTGTTTTCTAAATCAATCTATCATAAGCGTTTCCAATCAATCTTGTTTGGGGGTTCTTTAGATTGGGGGTTTATTATCTTATTTATGTTCAATATTCATGGTATGTTGGCATTCTAGTTTGGCATATAGGCTGGGGTTCCGCATCAACTTTGATATACTTAACTATCTTAGAAACATGGTACTGTATTCAGATAAATTATATTCCTTATACATATGTATAATATATTCCATGTATAAGATGCATTCTCATTCATTTGAATACTTACTATTTTTATTAAACTTATTATATCTTTACCTTGTATATTTTTCAAATTTTAAAGCATTTCGATATTACCATTGCTTCATCAGTAATCACACTCAACACACTTATATATATATATATATATATATATATATATATATATATATATATATATATATATTTAACATGTAATCAATGGATTAGAAAATTTTGACAAATCTAACAACTTCACGTAGTAAATAATAAAAGCTTTTGAAAAGCTTAATAGTTAACTTAGCATGCTTGTATTGTATATTGACTGAGAATTCTTCATGCATTTAACTCATTTAAGCAATTTCAAACATTTGGAACCAACTATAAATAACATACATATCATGTGTTACTTGGTAACCTCTATTTATTTAAACTTATGAAACAATACAAGCAAATCATGTCAGACATGTAATCAAGCAATATCCTTAAATCTTATATGATGCTTTCTTTTTACTTTATACTTTAATGTATGTACTGTACTTATAATTTAGCCTGCGTAAGTTCGAAAGGTGGATAACGGGATTGGTGGATACTCGAGGGTATCAAAATGGTGGATATCAAAAAATATCAAAACTATAGACCCAAACGGGGTCGACTGTATGGTGGACCGATCAAATGAACCCAAACGGGGTCAACTAACAATCCAAATAGGGTTGTGCATGATCCAATAAGATCAATTGTACTTTAGACCTAAAAAGGTCAACGGTGGCAGCTGCAACATCCCTATAGACGCCTACCTATCTATCCATAATTGAACTCTAATTGCAGGCAATACTCTATTTAATTTTCTTTTCATATATCATGCTTGCACTCAACTAGTTAATTTGCACATGTATAACCATAAAATAGACATATTATTGCCATGGCATAATTATGTATGTAAGATTGCTATAATGCTTCACATACTTTATCAATCATGCTATCATCAGATTTCACATATTAATATGATCATACTATGACAATCATGTAATGTGTCATATTCTCCTTTGTGTCTAGTTTCCAAAGAATCAAAATTTACCTTAATATCTTATTTATAGCTCGAGATATATGAGAAAAACTATAGGCTGTTCATAGAACCAAAATAGTGTTTGTTACCACTTATAAAAATTCATAGAATAAAATTAAGAAGGAATTAGACCAATATTTCTCCATAAAATTTATACTTAAATGTCACTAGTTTTACCAAAATTTTACTTTGTAGCATTTTAACAACTCTACCAAAAGTTATGCCCAATTTACTAAGGTCTGTTCCCTAACAGTACATTTAGTCCCTACGAATTTCAAGTCAACATTTGACATGCTTGCATACGATTTTAATTCATACTTCCTACATACAAAATGTGCATTTAGGAGTCTATTATGCATAGGAATTAATCTAATAGCATTTTGACCATTATACACAAAGATATCTCATTTTTACCACAAATTGTTCCATAATTAGCTTGTATGAATGTTTCTTTAATAGGCACTTGCAATTACATTAAATTTAAGTTGTAGATAAACTCATGGTATAATAGGAGTTAAGCACACAATTACGTTTATTCCAACCCCATTCATAGTATGGCAACAGTATTCAAGTGAGGTAGCTATAGAGGCTTCAATATCGATAAAATACAATTACAAAATAAATTGCTTTTAATATTATCAAAGTTAATACACTATGACTATGGCTATTATCTTTTCTTTTTATGAAGGCAATTATATTGTTTCTACTTTTTCACATAACTCTAAGCCAATAAAAAACATAATCTATTATTAATATCAACTTATCTTATATATACCTTATCATCTCTCTTTATTATGAAATCAATTTTACTATATTGCACTCCTAAACAATGTATATTATTTATGCTATCTATATTTTCTATACGTTGCCAAGATACTTAAACTCTAAATCATTTAATGGCACTTATCTGTATATACTTAATGCTATGACATTAGACTCTAATTTGATACATAAAGACATCAACATATAATTACTCTCATATAATGACAAGCTATTAATAATCATTAAACTCAATTATATACTTTCATTTATGTACATATCTATGCCATACTATAGATTAAATTATTAAGTTAAATTAATCTAAAAACCCTTAGTTCCTACTTTATAGATATTATAATTATCCATCAACATGCTCATCCTAGTAAGCTTGTTGATTGATAACTTGTTAATTGAGTCCTTAAGTGATTAACAATGTATTTGTAATTGTCCCTTCATGCTAATCATACTCACTCTTTACTGCTCACTGTCCGATTTTTGCATAATATTTTTCACATGGAAAACAACATTTTTCAGGAAACTTTTATCTTAACAATTGATACTTAAGATCTTAACTATATACAATAAAAATTTCAAGTCATTTTGATGTATATCCCAGGCGTTATAACATAAGAAACACCTACTGCTCTAATGACCAGCCAAATGCAAAAAGGCTACTATTTTGGGCATTTTTGAGGACCTTAGAAGCAAAATTTCATTATTGTTATTTCTATAACATTTGTAGACACAGAAGTCCCAATTCTATCCCAACTAGAATCATCAAATTCGGATTTTAAAAGCTTAACTTATGATCAAAATAGTCATTGGAGGTCAATCTGAATTTCTGGACAACACTTTCACATTAATGCCTAATATCTTAATTTAAGTCAATATACTTATAAAATCCATAATCAACACAAGTATTAATGCATGCAAGAAATAATAGTTCCCAAACCTGAAATTAACTTTAACTTCTGTAACAAATCTTCTCTTCTACTCTTGTAATCTTCTTCTTCTTAATGATTTACACCACTTTGTTCTTGAATGACCAACATGTAATGGAATTTCTTCAAGAATACTTAGAGAGATTGTAGAATAATGAAATAAATGAGAGAAATTCTAAAATTTCTCAAGCAATTTTTGTCTCTCTCTCTATCCACTCTAATATTTCTCTTTCTTTCAACCAAACTCGGCTTTTATAATAGAATGAAAATTCTCTTTTTGGTCCTTCAAAATTTTGCATGTCACACTAAGTTCCCTCCTTTATTTACAGTTACACAATGTTCCACTCATTTTTTCTTTTCTTAAATCAACCTCTCCTTTATTTCCCTTTTTCATAATTTACCCTTCAAGTTCCATATTAACAAATTGACCCCTAAATTTTCATCCTTTTTTAATTTAGCCTTTAAACTATATTATTATTACTTGACTATTGTATCCTTTATCACAGATAATTTTTTTTTGATTTCGACTTATAAGCAAATTTTGACATTACAAAAAGTGTTTTTAACAAAAGTGGTCTTTACAACCTTATTATACTATGTTTCTAGTTTCTAAAACATCAAGAATCATCTCATTATAATTTGTAGATTTTAAGATATTTACAAAATACTAAGGTATGTTCCTAGTGACTAGGCTGCAGATTGTTCCAGATTTTATGCTTAAATATAGCCTAGTTAAAGACATATTTTGTAACACCCTTATCACTCCGATCTAACGGAACAGTGCACACAAACCGAAAAAAAAAATTTCTTTTTATTAACTTTTAAATAGCACCCAGATTCAATACTACCAGTATACTTAGGTGATCGATGACCTATAACTGTCCCGGGTTACTATTCACATAATAAAATTTCGGCAATATAACGGCTGTATTTTAACTAGCCTCCTGAAAAATAGACAAAACACAGCCTCTCAGAGGCACAACACTTCTAAAACAATCATTCCATTTCTCCAAACTTCCATCAAACATCAAATAACTCAAAACAGATCATAATCACAGTCACACACACATATCTGTTTACATATCTTTACATATCCAAATACTTATACATATCAGTCATTTATATACATGCCAAAACCTACAAGCTACAAAATAAAATAGCTTCTTCATTTGTGCATCATTGCTCCACGAACTCGGTACCTGCATGCAGCAGAAACTACATGCTGAGCATAAATTATGCCCAGTGGTGACTAACAATCCTAATACTTTCTTTGCAATATTTATTTCTTTAATATACTTTACCTAATCAATTAAATTCTAAATAAGTACAATTAAGCATTTTTCATCAAGTTCAAGTGGAAACAATTGTTTTTCACATTATTTACACCTTTTCTTATTTATTTCATAACTGTTGACAAATTTTCCCTTTTAGTCCTCAAAATTGTGCTAAATTCCAAAAATGTCCTTTTTGTCTTAATATTTACGATTTTTGCCATTATAGTCATTTATTTTCATTTTCATTACACAAGTTCCTCCATTATTCATCATTTATTCTTTACTTTACTACTTTTGGGTAAAATTACGGTTTAGTCCCTGTACCATAAAATTTTATCTTATTGACACTGTTAGGTCTCCAAAATTACTATTTTGCCCTTGTTAACCATTTCTCACTTATGTTTACTTATTAATTACCCATTTTGGCAAAATTACCATTTTGCCCCTGAACTTTCATTTTCTTTCGTTTAAGCTCTTTATCCACTTTAAACTTCATTTTTATCATTCTTTTCATTTCTTTTAACTTATTATCACTTTCATTTCATTTCATTTCATGCCCCTAGTACAGTACCGACAGAAATTCTCAGACTGGATACTCGGGACGTGGATCGCATGGGCCACATATAGACTGAAAAATGATCTCAACGACCATTTTTCCACGTAGCAGATACCAGGTACAAACAGAAGCTATGGAGATCAGTGACCCTACCATAACTAAGCAAGTTGCCGTGACTTGCACCGCGGTACAGATGTCCCTATGGCTAGCCAATTATATCCTGAGCTAGGCTTTTACTGCCAGACTAATTCTAAGGGCATAATTTCATCAAAATTGCAATCAAACTTTAATTTTTTCATTATTTCATTACTCGAAAATACTCGTATTTATTTCTTTCCATTCTTTTACATAGATTGTGAATTATTCTACCATAATTCACCAAAATCATTAACTTTCTCATCAAATTGCATATTATTTCATATTAATTCCATATTTCCATTACTTACATAATTGAAATTATTCTCTAAAATATTCATTTAATTTCAATAAATTCCATAAAAATTCCTAAGCATGTTTTTTCATTTCTAATATGATTTTGAAGCATAAATTCATCAAAATTTACAAAATACACCTTAGTTTTCTTAGGAATTTCATTCGGCCACTATAGGTTTTATACCATATATTCACTTAACACTTCCTTTAAGCATTCAAACAACTTATTTCAAGTCCCATAACATTCATCTACCATTAATTTAAGTTAAACATCATTTATATCATATTTTCATTAAGTTACATAAAGGTTTAATGACTAAAATCAAAGGAAATATTAAGATTCATTAGCCACTAACCTTCCTTTCTTGCTCTAGGATGCCTAACCTTCCTTTTCCTTGCCTTTAGCCTTGGAAGCTTGCAATTCACTTTGATTCCCTAAGAGAACCGAAATTTCAACCCATTAAAACTCTAGTTTTTCAACCTCAAATGCTAAAAATAACATCATAAATGAAATCTAGGCACCCAAAAACATAAGTAGGCACCTTAGAAAGAATTTAAGCCCATTGGTTTCACTTACCTCAATTGAAACCCTAAACTCTCTCTCTTAATTTTCCTTGATTTTCTTCCTTGATTTGAAGAGAGGAGGTCATAAAAGTTAACTAGAGAGGCAGAAATTACTATTGGGTGGCTTAATTTAGTGTGAAATGGAGAGAGAGAGAAGAAGAAAAGCTTGACAAAAATGGTGGAATTTTCGGCCAAGGAGAGGAGATAAGGAGGAAGATGATTTGCTGGCTTGTTCCAGAAATTTCACACTATTTATAGGTCTTCTAAATGGGTAAATTGGGCTTGGGTTGGCATTTGGGCTTAATTAAATAATTAAGGCCCATTAACTACCTAATTCAAGCCCAATTTGATTTCTCCTCTTTTCTCACTCCAAATCACTCCAAATTTGATTCCATAATTCTTATCACGTCAAAAATAGATAGTACACAAAATTTTGGCTCAATCGGAGTCTGTTACTGGTCTGATTCAACCGAACTGGTTCGATTCGACAACTGTCGACATCGTCGAAAAATTCATTTCTTTATACCAAAATATTCTACATGAAATTTCATGAAGATCTGCAAAATATGGCAATTTTTGGAGTGTATTTTCTATTTTTAAAAATTTATGCAAAATCAAGTCACATTCCCTACCAGAGAAATTGACTCGCTACCTTTTTCGTATTTTTGACTTTCGGATGCCTATTTGACCTCGATTTCACTTCAAATTTCAACCCCGGACTCACCATGACCAATACTTTCCGATGGTCAAATAAAATATTTTTCACTTTCAGGTCCGTTTTACGGCCCGGGTGCACTATTCACCATCAGAATTTACTGTTCACGGCCAGACTGGTGTTGAGCCCATTACATATTTTGAACTTAGTTTCTTCTTATGAAATCTAAGTATGAACGTGTATTTTCAAACCCAATTCGAATCATCTAATTTGGTGCTCCATGACTCGAGATATAGTCAAAAGAGTGGAGCACCAAAAGGTCAAACAAAACATAATAATTCATCCAATAATGTTTAATTATACTTTAATAATGTATAATTGCCCTTAAATTTTACTAGGGCCTATTTAGGGTCCTTACAGATTGGGCTCCTCAAAATTGCTGGAGAAATATTAATTAGGCTTCTGGAATTATTAATAATTTATTTGGGCTCAATTAAATCAAATTTGAGTCCTTTCACAAAAGACTATGCACAAAACCCACAAACTAGACTCTTTGTGCATATACTTGGATTTAATCACTCAAATAAATTCCAAATCCTTACAAATTAAATATGTAGGCTCCATAACACTTATGAAATATATTTAATTTATTTTGGTCCAAGAATTATGCCTCTAAGGCCTTCTATCAAAAGGTGGCGTGAAACCTTTCCTCTTGAGGGTTTCTGCGCCAACCTCAATTCTTTGGGCCACTTTTAATTTCTCTAATGGATCTATTAATTATTATATCAGTCCTATAACACTTATAGTCCAATAATAATTAATTATGAAATACATTATTTCAATTAGGTCCATTTTACAGAATATTTCTAAAAAGTTATGCCAATAATTTTACTTGATCATAATTAATTAAACTCTTTAATTAATTATTCTCTTATCCACTTCTCTATTCCATAATAATATCAAATATTATTATCCTTGTCATTTTACCATTTTATCCTTTTCTCTCTATGTGTGTGACCTATTGGGTTTCTGTTCATATTGGCAGTGTAATATATAATTGTGAGTTCTATTCAAAACTCACATGATTTAAACTTATTTAAATCATTTTATCAATCCCTATTGATATTTATGATACACTATTATATAAGTTATGATTGGCCTCTAGCTAGGAATCGTGACTATCCAAATGTCAGGAAAGTCAAGTGGTTTGACTATACCCTTCCATAGAAACAGTTACCGTGCAATTGCTCCTCTCACCACTCTTATCTCAATTAGATTCTGAGTATGGATTTCTGTCAACTCATATAAATCTAATTATGTATGTTCTATTAATTTAACCATTGTTCCCAAAATGTCCTTCATGGATCCCTATCCATCTTGGCATATTACTCTAGCCAGAGATTCTCTGAACAAGGCAATTATAGAATCATGCGAGATAACTTCCCTTAATAAATCTGGGATGGTGAATCCTTTGTTAATCACTCAACTATCTTCAAGTAGGTCATGATATACCCAACCTCCTAACTATGTTCACCCCTAGTTGGAAGTAACCTGTTATGGAGTCAAAGTATACCACTTGCTACTTAAGATAACTTTGGTGATCTCAAGTCTAAGGATACTTGCACAACCGCTATGAAGAGATTCCTCACTGACATAGATTTAATATTCATGTGAGGATTCTCTTTGCAGGTCTCCAATGAACTTGTTCTTCTAACAAGCATCCACATGTTAGCTTTGATTATCTTCCATAATCACAGTTATGAGAACCACTGCTTGAACCATTCAAAAAGCATAACATGTGCTAGTCTGTCCGAATTAACAATATCCTATCTTGTTAATTCTATGACTATCGATATTTAGATATTAACACATTTGCATGCAATAGACATCTCATATCATGAACACTTTCATGATTGCCTTTGCACTGTATTTATAATATCTAGGACTTCATTTATTAATTTAAGATTTACAAACTCATGTATTTAAACATAGCATTAATAAATGAATGATGCCTTTTATTAAGAATATGAGTTCATACATATGAAAAACATCCCTATTATATGGGCTCTAGGGCATACTCTCTAACAATCTCCCACTTGCACTAGAGCCAATCACTCATATGTCTCAGACCCATGCTATTTATATGCTGATTGTGCTTAATCTGGGAAAGTGCTTTAGTGAGGGGATCCACCATATTATCATCTGTGGGGACCTTTTTTATTTTCACATCATTTCTAGCTACTATTTCCCTTATGAGATGGTAGCGTCTTAGGACATGCTTGGATCGCTGATGAGACCGTGGTTCCTTTGCTTGCATAGTGGCTCCATTGTTGTCACAATATAAAGGAATCGGATCAATAATGCTAGGCACCACTCTTAGTTCAGATATGAACTTTTTGATCCAGACTGCTTCTGAAGTAGTAATGTACTCAGCTTCTATCATGGAATTAGCAGTTGTTTCTTGTTTGGAACTCTTCCAACTAACTGCCTATCCTCCCATTATGAGCACAAAACCAAACTGTGATTTACAATCATCTTTGTCAGATTGAAAGCTGGCATCTGTATATCCATTTACTTCCAAACTATCCTCCCCATATACCAAGAATATATCCTTAGTCCTTCTCAAGTACTTAAGGATATTCTTGACAGCTGCCCGGTGTTCCTCTCCAAAATTGGATTGGAATTTGCTTGTGACACTCAAAGCAAATGCTACATCTGGACGTGTACATAATACATGATAAAACCAATTACAGATGTGTATGGTATTCTATTCATGCTCTCTCTATCCTCCAGTGTTTGTAGACACATAGACTTAAAAAGGTATTTTCCATGCACCATGGGTATAAACCCTTTCTTAGAGAGATCCATATTGAACCTCTTCAATACTTTATCTATATATGTACTTTGAGAAAGACCTAGCAACCTATTGGATCTATCTCTATAGATCTTTATTCCCAGAATATAGGATGCTTCTCCAAGGTCTTTCATGGAGAATTGATTGGATAACCATATTTTAACAGATTGGAGAAGAGAAATGTCATTTACCATGATCAATATGTCATCCACATATAGAACTAGGAAGACAATTACACTCCCACTGGCCCTTTTATACACACAAGGTTCATCTTCATTCTGTGAGAAACCAAACTCTTTGATTGTCTCATTGAATCGTATGTTCCAGCTCCTAGAGGTTTGCTTCAATCCGTAAATGGATATTTAAAGTTTACATACCTTTTCGCCATTTCCTGATGTGAACCCTTCTGGTTGTGTCATATACACATCCTCAGTCAAATTTCCATTTAGAAAAGCTATCTTCACATCCATTTGCCAAATCTCATAATCATAATGAGCTGCAATGGCTAAAAGTATTCTTATAGACTTAAGCATCTCTATAGGAAAAAAGGTTTCATCATAGTCAATACCTTCTTTTTGATGATAGCCTTTTGCTACTAAACGAGCTTTATAGGTAACTATATTACCTTCCATGCCAGTCTTCTTTTTGAAGATCCATTTGCACCCTATGGGTTTTATCCCTTTAGGTGGTTGAGTTAAAGTCCATACTTTATTCTCATACATGGAGTCCATTTCAGACTACATAACCTTAAGCCATAAATCACGTTCTGAACTGTTCAAAACTTTTTGATAGCTTGTAAGTTCATTGTCCTCTACTACAGTTATGCCTCTATTTGAATCAATGTGAAATCTATATCTCACAGGGATAGAACACATCCTAGTAGATCTTCTAGGATTTTGTGTATAATCAGGTTCAACTGTAATCTCATCATTATGAAATTCAGTCTCGAGTTCAATCGGTTGATCTACTTTTATTTGTAGGTCTTGAACTTCACCAAGTTCAATTTTACTCCCACTGTCCTCTCATGGGAGAAATTTTCTTTTCAAGAAGACAACATTCCTTGAAACAAACACCTTGTTCTAAGGGATTATAAAAATAATATCAAACATTTCTTTTGGATATCCCACAAATAAACATTTGTCAGATTTAACATCTAGTTTGTCTGACATTATCCTCTTCACATAAGCAGGACAACCCCATACTTTTTTATATGAGAAAGTATGGGTTTCCTGTTATTCCACATCTCATATGGAGTAACTTCAATCGATTTACTAGGAACTCTATTTAACATATAAACATCAGTTTCTAGTGCATATCCCCAAAAGGACTTAGGCAAGTCTTCTCGGCTCATCATGGATCGAACCATATCTAATAATGTTCGATTTCTTCTCTCAGATATGTGTTGTGGTGTATATGGTGGAGTCCATTGAAATAAAATCCCATTATCTCTGATCTGAGTTTTTAATACTCTTGCCATGTTGCTTCTCTACTTCATTCCTGAATTCTTTGAACTTTTCAAATGCTTCTGATTTATATTTCATTAGATAGATATATCCAAACCTAGAATAATCATCTATGAAAGTAATGAAGTAGGAGTAGCCTCCTCTAGCATGTGTGACCATTAGACCACATACATCTAAATGTATTAAGTCCAAAACCATTTTAACTTGTTCTCCTTTACCAACAAAGGGAGCTTTTGTCATTTTTTCCAATAAACAAGATTCACATGTATCAAATAATTAATAATCAAATGATCCTAAATCACCTGACTTGTGTAATTTGGTCATACGTTTCTCATTTATATGGCCTAAACGATAATGCTATAAATATGAGGTATTTAGATTATCTTGTTTCATTCTCTTGGTATCCATATTATGCATTTTTTTAATTAAATCAAGAACAAATATACCATTCACAGTGATAGATTTTGCATAAAACATATTGTTCTTAAAAATGTAACAACATTTGTCCTTTAAAGAAATGTCATAATCGTTCAATAAACAACTGAAAGAAATAATACTTTTGGATAAAGCTAGAACATAATAACAATTATTTAATTCTAGTATTAATCCACTTGGAAGAGGCAAATGGTAAGTCCCCACAACCATTGTAGAGATGTTTTGTCCAGTAGCTGACTACAAACATATTTCTGCCTTTCCAACTCTTCTAATGCTTTTAAGCCCGTGTAGATCATTACAAAAATGAGATCCACATTCGGTATCTAATACCCAAGATTGTTTTGAAGTAATAGAATAAGTATTAATTTCAATCATATGAATACCCGAAGTAGAAGCATCAGCTTGCTTCTTCTCTTTGAGAGAATCTAGATAGTCCTTGCAGTTACGCTTCCAATGACCATCTTTTCCACAATAAAAGCAAGTTCCTTTAGGATTCTCTTTCTTGGCAACCTTCTTCTTGGAGATCCCACCATTCTTTGGCTGTGCCTTGGTTATCTTCTTCTTCTACTTCTTGCCTTTAGCAAAAGTGACAACCATGACACTTTTTGGATCCTTCTTTAAGGATCCATCAGCTGTTTTGAGCATGTTGAGTAACTCAGGAATGGTCACTTGGATCTTATTCATGTTGAAGTTAAGCACGAAAGGTGCAAAACTTGGTGCCAATGAGTACAAGATTAAATCTATGTATAGATCATTATCCATTACATAGCCAAGTCTACTCAAATGCTCAATATACCCATACATCGTTAATGCATGAGTAGCAGCCGAAGTGCCTTCCACCATTTTGCAGCTAAATAGAGCTCGAGCAATCTAATATTGCTCAGTTCTAGCCTGAGAAGAATAAAGCTCCTCTAGATGCAAAATGATGGTTCTAGCATCCATCATCTCATGTTGCTTCTGAAGCTCTGAGGACATAGCACCCAGCATCAGACATGCTACTGCTTCACTATCATTTATGTATTTTCGATAAGTGCCCTTGATCTCATCAATGGTATCATCTTATTAAAGTGGTGGTTGATCTTTACCCAAGACATAATGGATCTTTTTAGCTCTGAGAATAATTCTCACTTACCTGATCCAGTCAGAATAGTTGCTGCCAACTAGTTTGTTATCCAAGATTAATCGTATATTAATGTTTGATGTGCTCATGATGATGACTTAGATGTGAAAAAGAAAAACATATGAGAGTACGTTCATATATATGTATTCATTAATTAGGTCTTTAATTAATCCATTTACTCCCACTATTTTATTGCGAATCAATAGCCCTCACTATTTAATTTGAGAAAACTCGATGGTTTTCTTAGTGGGCCAATATCCAATCCTTGATATGAAATTTGACCTTGACTGTGGTCAACAAATCAAACTCCATACCCTTGAAAGGTAGGTATCTCTATATCAATTATGTCTCTACACAACTATTGGATCATTAGGTTATCAACTCTTGATACATGCATATCATATATGCATTCCCCAATCTTGCCTCTAGAACCATTAGCCTTGACTGTGGTCAACAAGCTAATGGACTAGCTAAGATGACCCATTTAATTAGATTCGAACATATTTGATATAATGTGAGCTTGACTAGGGTCAATAACCCACACTATAAAGAACTTTGGTTCTCCTCAAATTAATGGAAGGCTTATATACCTTAGTATTAGTTTGAGGGATTTTAGTTAATTAAGTCTCATCATACATGGTTGGCATACATTGGTATGCTTCCTATATCTATCTCATAAATATAAGCATACAAATATGGTATAGTTATGGACATTACTACATTGATTTCCCCGAGCCAAAAGGGAAATCAAAAGGTCAAACCTAGGTAATATGCATGATTCAAACAAGTAAAAATAATTACATTATCTTCAAACTTGTTGGATCTCCATCTGGCCCATCTTGCTCCTTGATAGTGGTTTCCATTTCTATCGCTAATTCTAATCTAAGTAATCTAATTACATATTACAATTTGAAAATAAATACAAACCAAAAACAAGTGGCTGGGACATGAAATTCCTCATTGGGCTGAAACATGCATTATGTTTAATCACATTGGGCCTTGTCCATAACTATCCATCATGCCAATCATACACCCTTATATGCATTTCTAATGTATAAAGTAAAACATATAATGGATTACTAACTTTGTTTCAACTCTTGAAACTTACTTTTGAGTTATTTTGATAATGTGATCAAATTAGGAAATTTTTTCTATTTTGAAAACTTTCATTTTAGGAAACCTTTTTGTATGCATGTGTTCTTATCTCAATTATCAATCCAATTGATTATTAATTGATTATTTAATTAATTAATCACATTAAATAATTAAAGAATCAATTTTGGGCATAAAATAAAGGGTAGGCCGAAACCCACACTATAAACCCTAAAGTGTGTTCATACACAAACTAGTTTTGTGTCTATTAAACCATTTGGGCCTTTTGGAATGAGCCAAGCCCACTCCAGCCCTTAAAACCAATTAATAAACTTAATTGTAGTTTATAATATTTAATTTAAATCAGCTCCTTGGGCCCACCAAGTCATTCACTAATTTAAATTAAGTCCGTAAACATAATTAAGCCCATTAAGTGGTTTTAATGAATTAAAATTAATCCAATTAATTTAAGGCCCATTTTAATTAATCCAATTAATTAAAACACATTAATATATCAGATATATCTTATTTATAAAAATAAAAATTGTTCTAAACAAGAACACACCAAGAACACCAATTTATCGAACTTTTCGATTAAAAACTAGTTTTCATGCAAAACTTGTTCGATTTTAATTTTGTTTGATCCTATGGCTTAATATCACATATTAAACACATAAATTATCATCAAAATAATTTTAGAGTGGATCAATAAAAATTTAATTTAGAACAGCCCCTAAAATTTATTAAAAAATCAAAGCCATTCATGCTAAAGCCATGATTCTTATCTCAAAAGAATCATTTTTATTTTTCATTTTATATATTTGATCACATACATCCAGAAATCAATATTTCTCATTCATGAACAATCAAATCTGATATTTTAAAGTTCATGAAATAAATAACTCAAAAATAAAAGCTATTCCGCAAAAATATAGAATTGTAGATTCATGGCAAAACCGAGGCTCTGATACCATGTTGGAAATTATTGGTTACATGCATCTCATACATAAGCAGAATTTAAAATTTTTTTAACCAATAGATCTTATCTTGCCATGAATTTACAATATATATATTAATGAGAATAAGAAAAATCACCTTTAATTTTTGTTGAACAGTTGATTTTCCTTCTCACCAGGTTGTCGCAAACCACAGTGTTCAAAATTGAACACCTCCAATTAGTAATCCACACTATAGAAAGATTGAATGAACCAACAATGGAGGAATACAAGGCTAGCTGAAATCCCTTGATGCTGGCAAGGGGGAAGTGGCAGCTAGTTTTAGAGAATGAGAGAAAATCTTTTTCTCTTAATTGTTCACGTAACCCTAAAATCCCATCACTTGGATATTTATAGTTAGGTTAAAAATTCAACTTCATAATAGGATTGGGCTCCTTAAAATTACTAGAGAAATATTAATTGGGCTTCTGAAATTATTAATAATTTATTTGGGCTCAATTAAATCCAATTTAAGTCCTTTCACAAAAGACTATGCACAAAACCCACAAACTAGGCCCTTTGTGCATATACTTGGATTTAATCACTCAAATGAATTCCAAATCCATCCAAATTAAATATGTAGGCTCCATAACACTTATGAAATATATTTAATTTATTTTTATCAAAAAATTAGGCCTCTAAGGCCTTCTATCAGAAGGTGGCGTGAAACCCTTCCTCTTGAGGGTTTTTGCGCCAACCTAAATTCTTTGGGCCCCTTTTAATTTCTCTAATGGATCTATTAATTATTATATCAGCTCTATAGCACTTATAGTCCAATAATAATTAATTATGAAATACATTATTTCAATTAGGTCAATTTTACATAACATTTCTAAAAAGTTCTGCGAACAATTTTACTTGATCATAATTAATTAAACTCTTTAATTAATTATTCTCTTATTCACTTCTCTATTTCCATAATAATATCAAATATTATTATCCTTGTCATTTTATCATTTTATCATTTTCTCTATATGTGTGTGACCTATTGGGTTCCTGTCCATATTGGCAGTATAATATGTAATTGTGAGTTCTATTCAAAACTCACATGATTTAAACTTCTTTAAATCATTTTATCAATTCCTATTGATATTTATAATACACTATTATACAAGTCATGATTGGCCTCTAGCTAGGCACCATGACTATCCAAATGTCAGGAAAGTCAAGTGGTTTTACTATACCCTTCAATAAAAATAGTTACCGTGCAATTGCTCCTTTCACCACTCTTATCTCAATTAGATTATGAGTATAGATTTTTGTCAACTCATATAAATCGAATTATGTATGTTCTATTAATTTAACCATTGTTCCCAAAATGCCCTTCATGTATCCCTATCCATCTTGGCATATTACTCTAGCCAGAGATTCTCTGAATAAGGCAATTATAGAATCATGCAAGATAACTTCCCTTAATAAATTTGGGATGGTGAATCCTTTGTTAATCACTCAACTATCTTTAAGTAGGTCATGATATACCCTACCTCCTAACTATGTTCACCCCCAGTTGGAAGTAATCAGTTTTGGAGTCAAAGTATACCACTTGCTACTTAAGATAACTTTGGTGATCTCAAGTCTAAGGTTACTTGAACAATTGCTATGAAGAGATTCCTCACTGACATAGATTTAATATCCATGTGAGGATTCTCTTTGCAGGTCTCCAATGAACTTGTTCTTCTAACAAACATCCACATGTTAGCTTTGATTATCTTCCATAATCACAGTTATAAGAACCACTGCTTGAATCATTCAAGAAGCATAACATGGGCTAGTCTATCCGAATTAATAATGTCCTATATTGTTAATTCTATGACTAGAAATTTTTAGATATTAACACATTTGCAAGCAATAGACATCTTATATCATGAACACTTTCATGATTGCCTTTGCACTGTGTTTATAATATCTAGGACTTCATTTATTAATGTAATATGTACACACTCATGTATTTAAACATGACATTAATAAATGAATGATGCCTTTTATTATGAATATGAGTTCATACATATGAAATACATCCCTATTACATGGGGCTCTAGGGCACACTCTCTAATAGGGGCGTGCTTCAATTTATAGGAGGCAGATTTGGTGCTTTACTATCAATTATAGGCTTAAAGTATGTAGTCAAGAGTTTGGGTTAATGCCCCATAAAAGGGAAGCCTAAAGTGAAGATAAAGGAAGCCTTATGGGTTTAAAATAGCCTAAATAAAGACTTAAGCCTTGGAAGAACATGTGCAAGTCATGTGCGACATGTGCAAATCATATATGGGGCATGTGCAAGTGGAAGACATATGCATAGCATGTGATATTTATGTAGTAGGGCTTTTGTATTCATAGTTAATTAGTTTGGGCCTATTTAACAAAATTGGGCTTTTATTTAAGTGAGACATGTAACTTCATTAAAAGTCATGTGATTTAAGTAGCTTAATTATGGCTTATTTTCTTAAGTAAGATACTTGGACCTTTCTAAAATAAGCCCAATTCGTCACTTTACCTTAATAGGGTTTTAAGTAGTTTTAGCTTATTTTAGGTAGAATTTAGTGTTTTAAACCTATTGGACTTATGTATACCTATTTCCTTAGGGTTTGAAGGCTATAAATAGGTTATTATAACTTGTAAAAAATAGATTAGAATCAAATTATAAACTTTTGAGAGTTTTCTCTTGGCTTAGCTGAAATTCTTTAGAGAGATTATGAGATTGCTTGCTTTCTTTTCTATTGCCTCAAGAATTAGGATTACTTATCAATCATATGATTGTAGCATTTTCTTATTCTTCTTATCCCGATTATTTGCGTTTCCATTCATGTGTTGTTTGGGGGTTCAATAGGGAGGGTGTTTGTCTTCTTTGTGTTTTGAGATCAAAGTGTAAGTTGAAGTGGTTTCATGTTCTTTAACCTTGGGGTTCCGCATCATGAAGTTATATTTTTTTTTCCTTGTAATCTTTGTATTGTGCTAAGGAAAATATAATATAAAGAACAATGTAAGGGTTATATATTATTTTCAAGAGCATTGTTTATGTAGCTCTCACTTTATATTGATGTATGTATATGTATAAACAACATGAACTAAAATGATAATTACACCAACAATTTGATCATGGGTAAAATATTATATAAGATGACAGGTAACAGAAGGATCTAGAGTAGTCCTTGCATCCATTAGGTACCCTATTGACTTATGGGCTAAGCCCACCTAAGAAAGAGATTGCATGACCCCCTGTGTGGGAGTAATAAGGTTGGAAGGCTATTGTTATTCTTGTGTGTGAGTGTGATTGATTCCTAACCAAACCATACATTGCATTCATGCATAATGTATATGCCATGCTCATGCATCACTCGTAACATTTGACCTTTTCAACCATCATGTATCTAGGTGGTCCAGAGGGTTAGATGGGTGCTTGGTTTGAAGATCCATATTCAGATTGTCAAGACCAGACTCAAGTTCAGATTTGGGTTCAGTGGTCAGTTTCGAGTGGGATTCCAGCCAGTTATCAGAAAATAGTTAGGAAATCAACTTAGAAATGGAAAATGGGAGGGTAAATGAGATTAAAAGAGGGAATACGACAAGGAGAGTAATCGATAACACCGTTATAAGATTTCCATTCTTGAGGGAAAGACTGAATGTTACCCCTATTGGGCATTCGAAGATAAGGGATTACTCTGACTAGAGGTTGGATAGGTGCTTGCAGGAGTTTAAGGAGAGGATATTGCCTATGATTGGTAAAAAGGTGGCTTCTATAGCACCTAATGTTAGATCTTAGCTTGTACCACCCATCTATGAGATAGTGGAGCCAACTCATATTGGGACTACTGCCACAGTCGATGCTGTTATGCTTCTAGACCCATCTAGGAGAAAAATGAAGCATGACCCTGAGGGTGATTTTATAAAGGAAGAGGATAAAGATTATATTCCTCTAGTGATGAACATAAGGATAAGTGGACCTAATGTTGAGGATTACACTTTTAAAAAGATGGAGGAAAAGATTGAAACCATGTCTAAGTTGTTGTTTGCTGGTTGGAGGATGAACTTTAAAGATAGGGATTTGGGTATGGATGAGCCACTTCCTCAAAGGTTCAAGATGCCTGATCTGCTAAGGTTTGATGGCACCTCAGATCCTTCAGCACATATCAAGCAGTACACTTTGATCATGAAGGGGACTACTCTATCTAAGAAACAGAAGGTGGAGTACTTTTACTTGAGTTTGATCGGGTTTGCCATAAACTGGTATCATGGATTGGATAGATGAACTAAAAAGGACTAGGATCTATTGATGGAAGAATTTTTAAAGCAGTGTGACTGTAGTATAAGGATAGAAGTCACTTTGAAAGATCTTAAATTACTTCAACAGAAGCATGATGAGTCTTTCCATAAATGCCCCACCAGGTGGAGAGATAGAGTGAAGGAAATGAAAAGGAAGCCTAACACAACTGACCAAATCAGGCTATTTATCCAGAATGCAAGCCCATGCGTAAGAGATGGATTGAAAATGAAGGGCCTGAAAGACTGGAAGTCTTTGAAAGATATAACCATAGAAGCTGAAGGAGAATATATAGCCAGAGGGAAACTAGTGAGAATACAAGAAGGAACTCCAGTAATAATAAGACTATTGGGAACAGTAGTGGGCAAAATAGAGTGGAGAAGACTGCAAAAGTGTCTACCATAGAGTTTAACTAAAGGTACTATTTCAATCTAGGGAAATCACTATCTTAGGTTTTGAAAAGCTCCAGCCTTTGCCACCAAGGCTTACGAAGAGTCAAAGATTACCCTATTACAGGGAGGACCAATATTATGTATACCATCAGCACACTAAGCACTCGATCAATTATTGCCGCACTCTGAGGAATAAGATTCAAAAGCTGATTAATATCAAACAAATCTTGGATTCAAAAAAAGGGATAAAAACAAGAAAGGTGGTTACAATGCTATGCCCCTTACAATGTACATGATAAAAGTCAAGTCTACCTTAATGGTATATGATTAAGGATTTATATAAGAATGAGTACTTGGCCGTTACCTGTTCCACCCTAAAAGCAACAAAGCCAGTCAAAGTAAATCGATTAGTTTCCATGATTAACTATTGGGATACTCCCCTAAAGAGTGGGGATAAAGGGAATTTTATGCCTATTAATATCTGAAGTTCAGCTAGTAAGCATGTGGAAGGGATAAAGGAAGAAAAAGAAGTGAAGGCAATCACAAGGAGTGGGAAAGTGGCTTCCGAGGTCGAAAGGTAACTGGTTCTTGCTACAGTGCCTACGAAGAAAAAAGTCAAGGATGATTAGATAATCAAATAATTGAAAAAAATACAAGCTCAAATAGGCATTTAGGATTTATTGAAGCAATCTCCTTTTCATAGATAGAAGTCGGTGAAGGCTTTGAATGAGGCTACTATGGCTACTATTATATCACCCTCTGAACTGTTGGATTTAGTTAGAGCAAAATTGGTGAGAATGTGGTGTACTCGAATATTGACTTGCCTGCATAAGGAAGGAATCATAATCGCCCCCTCTATATCAAGGCCTGTTAATGGTAAACACATGGCTTATGTAATGACTAATGATGGTTCCTCCATTAATGTCTACCCCCTCATGGCAATCCCAACCTTTGGATTGAATGATAGCATGCTTAGTAAGTCTGATCTGACTATTTTTGCTTATGATAACTCTAAAAGATAGGTGGTTGGGACATTTAAGGCTATGATGAAGATAAGGCCTATTCAGATTGAAGTTGAGTTTGTAGTTTTACCCATTCTAGCAAATTTCTCTATGCTCCTTAGAAGGCCATAGTTTCATAAGCTAGGAGGAGTTCCATCTACATTACATCAGATGATAAAGATCCCTTACAATGGGCAAGTGGTCGCTATTAAAGTATCAAGGAAAAATCAGTTATCTATACTCGTAATATCAAAGTAGCCATTCAATGAGTTTCATGTAGTACTTTTCAATGATGAGGAAAATGAGGATGGTTTCCCTGGTTGCCCCTAAGTAGTCAATATGCTCAAAAAGATAAGTTTCCTAGCTGGTGTTGCTTTAGGCAAGAAATCTCAAGGACCTCAAACCGTTATAGCCGCTAAAGGTCTGAAGGATAAGAAGGAATTAGGCATTGCAGGTTCTAATAAGAAAGGGAAGGAGAAGGAAGTAGCAGAGGGGATTTTCCATATTTCTCAGAGCTTTATGGTGGCTTTGGGTCTTTGATTGTATTACTAAGAAAATGAGCCTTAAATGATAGGATGTGAGCTAATGCTAGGATTTGAGCTGTTCAATGATGTTTTCAATTGGGAACAGGGAATCATCAAGCCAGTTGAGGGTTTTTAGGATGAAGAGATCCTATTGCACCACTCAACCTGGGATAAAGGAGCACCAGAGGAAGTCCTAATAGAGAAACTTCTTGCTACTCATTTGAAAGGCAAAGGGAAGACGAAAGTTGATGAATCACCTAAAGCTGACCCAAAGATAGGAGAGACACTTGATGCCGACAAGATTGATGAAGACACTTTTATTGATGTTGTTTATGTTTCTGAACTTTTTGATGAGAACAATGTTTGTTCTTTTGATTATTTCAATATGCATGATCATGATTATAAATCATTTATAATTGACATTAACTTAACAAACACATATTCATTCAATCTTAAAACTAAGAAAAATCCAAAAGAAATTTTATTGGCATCAAACATAACTTCTAAATGGAGAAAAACATGAGAGAATATTGAAAAAACATGAAAAAGTCTTTGCCTGGACCTACGAGGACATGTTAGGGATATATCGCAAAGTTGATAAATATGCCATTCTAACATACTCAGGGTACAAGCTGATTAAGCAAAAGCTTAGAAAACTTAGGCTAAAGTGGGCTAAGAAAGTTAAGGATGAAGTCAAAAGATAGAGGCTAAGTTTTTAGTGGAAGTCCAATACCTCATATGGCTAGTAAATGTGATCCATATAGCGAAGAAAGATGGAAGAGTCAGGGTTTATATAGATTATAAAGATCTAAACAAGGCATGTCCCAAGGATAATTTTCCCTTACCTCATATAGATATTATGGTTGATAGTGCAGCTACTTGTGCCATGTATAGTTTCGTGGATGGGTATACTGGGTATAACTAGATGTTAAATAAAATAGTAGATAGGATCAAAATAGCTTTCATAACCGAGTGGATGACATTTGGTTATCGAGTTATATCTTTTGGGCTTAAGAATGTAGGTGTTACCTATGAAAGGATGGCCACTAAGATCCTAGATGACATGATTCATAAAGAAGTAGAGGTATATGTAGATGATATGATGATCAAGATGAACGGAGGTCATTTTGAGGTATTAGAGAAGTTTTTCTAGATGATCAGTAAGTACAACCTCTACCTCAACCCTAAAAAGTGCATCTTTAGAGTTATCTCCGGTAAGCGTTTGGATCATATGGTGACTCAGAGAGGTATAAAAGTAGTTACTGATAAGGTAAAGGCATTAGGGAAATTCTAATACCCCAGAAAGAGAAAAAAGCCAGAGGGTTCTTGGATAAAATCCAGTATATAATTAGGTTCATTGCCAAATTAACCTCAATCTATGACTCATTATTCAACCTACTTAGGATGGACCAACCCGTGATTTGGAATGAGGATTGTCAAAAAGCCTATGATACCATCCGTGATTATTTGCTATATTTACCAATGTTAAGATTGCCCCAAGTAGGCAAACCTTTAATTTTGTATTTGGCAATAGAGGATAGTTCAATAAGGGCTATGATAGCATAAGAAGTTGACTTTAGGATTAAATATGAAGTATACTACCTCAACAAAAAATTTCTCTCTTATGAGGCAAAGTATGTGGAAGTTAAAAAGATTTATCTGGCAATCATATAGACATTAAAGAAACTGAGGCAGTATTTCCATTCTTACAGGATCCAAGCTGTGACCAAGCAAAATCCTCTTAGATACTTACAAGAGATCCCCATGTTATTAAGAAAGATGGAAAGTTGGTTAATTCTCTTATAGGAGTTCGATATTTAGTATTTCACTAGGAAAACTATTAAATGGAGGGTAGTGGCAGAGTTCTTAGCTAACCAACCTTTGGAAGGAGAAGAGGTGACTTACGAATTCCCCAATGAACACGTCCTAACCATAATAGTGCAGGAATGGCATATGTATTTTGATGGAGCTGTAAACAATAAAGGAGTAGAAGTAGGAATAATCTTGATTACTTTGGAAGGAGAAAAGTTACCATTGTTAGTGTAAGCCCTAGCCCCAATACATTGTAATAAAACACTTGGAATTAATAAAATGAGGCATTTGTTTTATCCATTGTATTCCTGTGCATATCAATTGATAAAACTATCCAAGAATATTGTTTCGGTTTAAGTTATCATGTGTGAGACACATGGATTGTAAGACCTTGAAACAAATGGGACTTCATTCTAAATATCCCTAGTCAGTCATTGTTATGGGAATAACAAATGAATTAATACTAGTATGCTCTCTCTGATATTATGAGTTCTGTCTTACGGATCATTAGAACAAAAGTGTCAATCGGAGATCATAGATACATGTTAAAGAACATGGTATCTGGATTCGATCCGCTTATGAGAACACTACATGGTACAAGTCATAAGTGTTTCTCATATGCAAGTTTTGTATCGGAGTTCTTAGACCTGAAATCTCTATGAAACTCTTTATGAATTACTGTGTACTTTGACATACACCTAACGTGCTCGTAACAGAGTGACAAGTACGGGTATGATTGGGTATGCATTGATTCATGTTAGAGAGCATGAGAGAAGTGAAGGGATTACCCCTCTCGATAAGAGAGAAAATATCACCGGCCACTTGATCAGTGAACTGAGAAGTGTATGGCCATACCGAGATGAAATAATGAGTAATCATTATTTATTTGAGAGTTCAGTGGCACTGGAATATCAAGAAAGGAATTAAAATATATAAGGATGATAAGTTCCATGCCTTATATTAATTCTGATATTTAAGAGTAAGGGACTATGCAAAATTGCATTAGGTCACTAAATGCCATATGCATTTTCATTTAATTTGGAATGCTATAATATCTTGCTAGAGAATAAATATAGCCTTTGAATTAATTTATTAATTCATCGCCAACATTAAATGGACCTATAGGATCGCACACAAAGCATTGGGCTTAAAATATTTAAATTGTGTATTGGGAATTAATTTGGACTTTTATTTAAAGTCAAATTAATGCATAAAATGGGTAAACACTGTTTTAGGCAAATCTGTAAAAACAGTTTTTTTGCCTAAAACAGCTAGCTAGCTGTTTTAGGCAAAACTGTTAAGGTGCGATTTTGCCTGTTTTAGGCAAATCTGTTCAGCCATCTGTGAAACAAGTTTTTTTGCCTAAAACAGCTAGGTAAATATGTTGAACTATTTTTTTATTGGTCACGAGAGAAATTTGTTGGCATGTGCTAGGTTTAATTTCAATTGATTAATTATCTAGTATAATTAAGTTAATTGAGTATTAAATCCTAATTTGTATTTAATCAAAATATAATACTTGAGAGGGAATTAAAGTAGCCAAAATTCAAACTAAAATACTAGTTGAATTCGGCAACTTATCACCTTAAATAAGTAAGTTTGTTTTGATTAAATAACTAATGCCATTTGAATTTAAATTCTAATAGAATTTAAATTAAGATATATCTCTTAATTAGTAAGTGATGGAGGCTGAAATTAACACTTAATTTTCAGCACTCACACTTGACCTAGATTAAGTGATATATATTAATGAATTAAATGAATAAAAAGGCATGCCGTTTTGCTATTTTTCTCTCTTGGCCGAAATACTCATGGGGAAAGAACTCTTTCTTGTTCTCTTGTGTTCTTGGGCTGAAACAGTAACCTAAAGGAAGAACAAGATCAGATCTTGTGGCTTCAAATCATTCCCATTGCCAAATACACAATCATAGAGCTAGCACTCTTGATTTTAAGCCATCTTTGCAAGTGTGTGTGTGAGAATAGAGGGAGTGGCGTTAAAGGCTGTTCCTTGGCATTGGTGATCGAGACCTAAAGCGGATAAAGTCAGCTTAGTTGCTGGACATCATCAAATTCAATTTTCAAAAGGCATCATAAGTTGTAAGTTATACAACCCTAAAATTGCATGTTTCGTTTCTAGTTTTGGATATGTATGGTATGTATGAAAAATTTTTGTTTTTCCACTGTGCTATCATGATATTCATACCATGTCATATTCCATCAGTGGTATCAGAGACTAGACATGCTTATTTTAGTGCTTTAGATGCATGAAAAAAAATTAATTAAAAATCGTCATTATGAAAACATGCAAATCTGAAATTTTCTGTTTTGAGTTTTTTGCATTGTTTTGATGAAAAAAGATTTTAATTGATTAGATAGGTATTATAATTAATATGACATGTTAATATACTGTCCTAAGATGTTTTAGGAGCTGTTAATGGTCGAATTTAATTAATAATACCTGATGGTACATGTTAATATTAAAACTAGGTGCTATTTGGCATGTTAATTGTTAGTTTAACAACTAGTTTTCAATATTAAATATAAAAACGATTTTGGCATGTTTGTAAGTGATTTTTAAAGATTAAATATCAGGTCTGGACATATTTTAAATTTGGTCCATGACAATTTAATTGATTAATTTTAAAATCACTTAAAACTATGACTAGTTTGTGTTTGTTACATGTTTAATCAACATTGTTTGTTTTGTTTTGATTAAAATGGTAAAAACACATTTAGATCAGATTGGTATAAAATATTAAATCAATATTTATGGACTTATTTAGATTATTAAATGACTCATAAAATTGATTTAAATGTTTGTGCATTTTATGGCATTACATAAGCATTAAGCAACTAGTTTTTGTTGTTTGTTTGTTTTTGCATGAATGCCGTGTACTATATATGTGTTCTTCATGATTTTATATTTTTAATTCATGTTAGCACATATTATATGTATTTTTAATGTTTATGGGCTGTATGACATAAAATTAAAAATGGCAAAATTGGAAATTATACTAGAGTTGATTTATGGCACAAATCTAACTAGTTTGTGTTTTGGGCTTTTAAGAGAACTTATTCAATAAGAGGATTTAGTCCATTGGGCTTTGGCCCAGGCCCATCACGGGGTCATCTCTTAAAGGTTCAAGTACACAATTTCCATTAATGGGCTTGGCTAAATTAATTAAAATTGGACTTTGTTTGATCCATGAATGCTATGTATATTTATTTGCTTGTTTGGTGTGATGAATGGATATGCATGGTGCATTCATGGGCCCTGGGTTTTTGTAATTAAATATGGCCTGCGTGCCGTTATATTTCATTGTAAAAGTTTCATTTATTTCTTAGAATAGAATTTATTTGAAGACTTTGTAAATCAAGACGAAGCCCACCGGAGTGGAGAAGCCCAACTCGAAGATTCTTATGTAATAGTATAGAATCTTAGTTGTAGGTTTTTGGGCCCATGTTTGTCACGCTTTACTTTATGCAATTATTTATATATGCATGCTATGTATGGATGACAAAGCGTATGCCATGTAAGCCGTAATAAAATTAATCCCTAAAATAGTAAGTCACAAAGTTGCCTTCCTAATTCGAAACATGTTAAGGCATCGATCATCGGTCACGTAGACTAGAAGTCCTAGATGCGCCCGATTATCTTTGTGAGGCATGGGTTGTGAATGTAGGTTGGACTTATCATGGAAAGGGATGCCCGGACCTAGGCAACTAATAAATGGGTTTGTGCTATAACATCTTAAGATGTTAGCCCATTTGATCCAAGAGTCATGTACGAGACATGATTGGAGTTTTCCTACCTAAGTAACTTATTAGGTGTACAGGCTCAGCTTGACTAATAAGTTGTTGTGAAAAGTGGATCTTGGCCCACATCAAATCACTAACGCGAATTATTTAAAGGGATATTAATTCGGTTTGTGGGATTATAATAAGACCTCATTTAATCTTGCTAAATTTTATTGTAGATTGAAAATGGCATCTTCAAACAACAATTTCTCATTGTGATTGGTCCTTGAAAAGGACAAATTGAATGGCACCAATTTCATAGACTGGTCTCGAAACTTAAGAATAGTTCTTAAGCAAGAGAAGAAGTCATATGTTTTGGATGCACCCTTACCTGAGGAACCTGCTAGGAACGCTTCTGTGGTTCAAAAGGAAACTTTTGAGACCAAGAAAAGTGACTCTAATGATGTGACCTGTTTGATGCTAGCCACTATGGTGCCTGACTTGCAAAAGCAATTTATGGACCAAGAGGTGATATGAGCACGACCAAGCACAATGGCAACAAGAAAGATGAACTAGCATTTCCTCAAGGACCAATAACAAGAGCAAGGTCAAAGAAGCTTAAAGAAGTCCTACAAGCATTCATGAAACCTTATGTGGAGAAGATGCAAGTTCAAGAAGAGAAAGAAGCTAAATTGGACTATGAAGACAAGTGTAGGCTGAATGGTGCAATGGGCCTTCAAGCTACTTTATTTAGTTTCTATTATTTATGTAACATTTAATTAAGTATATTTGGGCAGCCTAGAACCTAGGAAAATGAATTGGGCTTTGTTAGAATAGGTTTGCTTTATTTTGGGCTTATTTTACTGTTTTGGGTAGTTTAAGTGGGTAGGCTAAAGTTGGGCTTATCTCTTCTAAAGAGTTGGGCCAAAATAACTATTTGAGGCTTAGAATACCTAAGGGGGCCGAAATTTACATGGGAGAATTGAATTTTAATGGGTTTTGGTCAGATTTAGGTTTAGGCCTACATTGGTGAACTTAGGGGCCTAAATTTTAGGAATGGATTTTCCTTGATAAATACTTATTATTTTGGGATATTATTAAGTAGAGTTTGAGGGAGAAATAATAGCTTGACCATATCTTTAAAGGGCTGGCCGAAATTCACTTGTAGCCAACATTAAGTCTACATTCATTCATTCATTTTCTTAGGATAATAAGCATATTTATCACTTTCTGTTAGGATTAATCTCAAATTGTATTTATCTTTATTTCTTCATGTACTTAGTCCATATTATGGCCAAATACATGTAGATAAAGGTTAGGAATTATCTTTGTTATTTATTTTATTATTTATCTCTTAGAGTTAGTATTTGATTTTAATTCATCTAGGGAGGGGTGGCTGCCTAGCCTATATAAAGGGCGGAATTCTTCATTTGTAAGACACTTGAATTTTGATTAATGAGAATTTTCTTTGGCTTGGCCGAATTTGTGAGAGTTAATTTATTATTGATTCTTGCTATTGCATGAAGAATTAGACTTAGGCTATTTGCATGATTAATGTATGCTTGATTCTTCTTCTTCTTGTTTTCTAAATCAATCTATCATAAGCGTTTCCAATCAATCTTGTTTGGGGGTTCTTTAGATTGGGGGTTTATTATCTTATTTATGTTCAATATTCATGGTATGTTGGCGTTCTAGTTTGGCATATAGGCTGGGGTTCCACATCAAGAGGCATATGCGATCATGGTGCACCTCAAGGAGATGTTCCAAAAGCAAGCTCGTCACGAGAGGTTCGTGACAATAAAGGCCTTAATTTCTTGCAAGATGGCTGAGGGTACTCCTGTTAGTACCCATGTACTCAAGATGAAAGGGTATCTTGATACTCTTGAGAAGCTTGAGGTACTAGTGCCAAAGGAATTGGCCACTGACTTGATCTTAGGATCATTGCCTGCTGCTTATGATCCATTTGTGATGAATTATAACATGCATGCAATGAACAAGTCAGTCACTGAGCTTCATGGGATGCTTAAGAATGCTGAACAGAACATTCGAAAGACCAATCCCGTACTAATGGTTCAAAAGGGAATTAAGAAGGGACCTGCTAAGGGAAAGGGAAAGGGAAAGGGAAAACCCAAGTCAGTTGGGAGTGCACCTCAGGCTCAATCCAAGCCCAAGGCGCCAAAACTCAAAGAGAGTGAGAGCACTTGCTTCCATTGCAACAAGATAGGGCATTGGAGGAAGAATTGCGCTCTCTTCAAGGAAGAACAAAAGAAGAATGGAGCCAAGGCATCCAGTGCTGGTATTTTTGTTGTTAAAATTAACCTTTCTATTTCTACCACTTGGGTATTGGATACCGGTTGTGGTTCTCACATTTGTTCAAATGTGTAGGGGCTAAGAAATAGGCGGTTACTTGGGAAGAATGAAGTGGACCTCCGTGTGGGGAATGGAGCACGAGTTGCTGCCATGGAGATAGGCGACTATCACCTCACTTTACCTTCCGGACTTTGTATTGTTTTGAATAATTGTTATTATGTGCTTGCTATGAGCAGAAACATTATTTCAGTTTCATGTTTGGATAATGATGAATTTGATTTTGTTATTAAAAATGGCAATGCTCATATTCGTCGCCAAGGCATTTCTTATGGAATTGCCATGTTGCAAAATGGCCTTTATATCCTTGATTTACAAAACAAAGAGGCAATATACAACATTAATACAAAAAGAGTTAAATCAAACGAATTGAACCCTACTTACTTTTGGCATTGTCGTTTAGGACATGCAAACGAAAAATGCATTTCAAGACTCCACAAAACTGGAGTGCTTGGGTCATTCGACTTAGAGTCTTATGACACATACGAGCCATGTTTGCATGGAAAAATGACAAAGAGTCTTTTTAATAAAAAAGGTGAGAGGACTAATGGCTTATTGGAACTAATACATACCGATGTATGTGAACCTTTAAGTACACATGCTAGAGGTGGTTTTAGCTACTTCGTGACATTCACAGATGACTTCAGTAGATATGGCTATGTCTATCTAATGAAGTACAAGTCTGAAACTTTTGAGAAATTCAAAGAGTTTAAGAACGAAGTAGAAAACCAACTTGGCAAAAGTATAAAAGCCATTCGATCAGATCGAGGTGGCGAATACTTAAGCCAAGAGTTTGATGATCATCTAAAAGAGTGTGGTATTATTTCACAGCTCACTCCTCCTGGAACACCGCAATGAAATGGTGTGTCCAAAAGGAGAAATCGAACTCTGTTGGACATGGTTCGATCTATGATGAGTCAAGCTAATCTTTCTATCTCTTTTTGGGGTTATGCATTAGAAGTTGCTGCGTTTCTATTGAACCGTACTCCAACTAAAGCAGTTGAGAAGACACCATACGAGGTATGGACTGGGAAAGAACCCAATATGTCTTTTCTCAAGATTTGGGGCTGTGAAGCACATGTTAAGAAATTAACATCTGACAAACTAGAGTCCAAATCGACTGTCTTCTTGTTTGTGGGTTATCCTAAAGAAACAAAGGGATACTACTTTTACTCACAAGCCGAGAACAAAGTATTTGTTGCTCGCAAGGCTGTTTTCTTGGAAAAGGAGTTCCTTCTCAAGAAAGACAGTGGGAGTAAAGTAGAACTTGGAGAAATTCAAGTGCCACAAGCTCCGAGGTTATTTGGCTTGTTTAGGAAGTAAAGTATTTAGGATTTTAGTATAAATAGCTTGTTATGAGTTGTAACAAAAAATATATTTGGAATCAAATTATAAACTTTGAGAATTTTTTTTCTCTTGGCTTAGCCGAAATTCTTTAAAGAGATTATGAGATTACTTGCTTTCTTTTCTATTGCATCAAGAATTAGGATTACTTATCAATCATTTGATTGTGGCATTTTCTTATTCTTCTTATCCCGATTATTTGTGTTTCCATTCACGTGTTGTTTGGGGGTTCAATAGGGAGGGTGTTTGTCTTCTTTGCATTTTGAGATCAAAGTGTATGTTCAAGGGGTTTTGGGTTCTTTAACCTTAGGGTTCCGCATCATTTGGTATCGAGTCAAAAGTAAGGTAAATTCCTATTTATCTTAGTGTTAGGTTTGTGTTTCTTTCTTTGATTTTCTTTATATGCATGCCGAAATTAGTATTAGTAACGTTCTGATTTTTGTGTTCTTTGGATGTTAAATTTAGCCTTGTTCTTTCATTACCCTTTGTTTTGATTCTTAAAAAAAATTGTGTTACTGTTCATCATAACTGTTCACGTACTATTTATTATTACTGTTCACGTACTATTCATTATTACTGCTCATAAAAAAAAGAAAAAGAAAGAAGGGAGAAAAATGTGAAAGAGAAGAAAAATAGAATAAGATAAGAATTAAGGAGCAATTGAGCAAGGGTAGTTTATATAGCCTAAAGAAAATCCTAATCCTTTCATAAGTGGGGAAAACTAATCCTTTTTGCTTTAGGATTGGGAGGGGCAACATTTACACCTTTTCCAAATACATTTGGGAATCCTTTAAAAGGTAGAAAAATTAATTCTTATTGCTTTGGGTTTAGGCTTTCAAAAATCCTAGTGCATATCTAAATTGGAATTACAATCCTAATCCTAGTTAGACAAGGATTTTTACTTGGAAAATATTTGTACTATCCATTTATTATCCATTTGTGCCAATCATATTTATCATTTGCGATCCATTTATGCAACCATTTTTGGCAACTTTTTCATTATTTGTGTAACAATTTTTGGAAACTTTCCACCATTTGTGCAACCATTTTTAACAACTTTTTCATCATTTGTGTAACCATTTTTGGAAACTTTCCACCATTTGTGCAACCATTTTTGGAAACTTTTCCATCATTTGTGCAACCAATTTTGGAAACTTTTTTTCACCATTTGTGCTATCATTTTTGGAAACTTTTGCCATCATTTTACACACAACTTGACACACTAATCAAGCTTGTTATATCGTTTGGCATAGTGAATAAATTGGCTCTAAAATTGATTTGTTTTGCATGTTTTATACTTTATTTAGTTTTAATTGGTATCTTGTTGATTTCCTTTCTTTGTTGGGTTGCATATTTAGGTTCTATATTTGATTTACTTTGTAGTGAATCAAATTCATTCATTTTATCTATATTGTCATTTTTTTTATTCTTGTTGCTTATTTCTTTATTTTAAGCTAGCTTTTGTTCCATTTACATTGTTAGGGTATCATTTCTTGTCCAATACTCTAATTTGATTACCATTAAGTGGTACATCACTCTTGTCCATGTATCACCTCCATTGTGTCTAGAGTCTTCTTTTCTAGTTTTTGAGCTATCTTTTTATTGTTAGTTATTATTTTCTTGCTTTCTTAAACGTGCTCAAGTTTTTGATTTGTGATTTATATTCTGAAGTGCAATTTTAAAGTTGCAAGCTTGAGAGAAAAAAGGCAAGACAGTGAGAGGACAGTGAGATGGAAGATCTACATGTTGCAATTTCTCCTCTACTGTATAAAGAGGATGAGGTGCACATAGGGAGTGAAGAAAGTCAAAACTGTATTAAATACTAACCATGTTTTGCATAGTCCTTTTGTTTTTAACTTGCAGGATCATTATGAGTTTTATAATGAAGATGCATTCATACTATTTCCACCAATGCTAAAGATTATTTATGAATATAAATGTATTCCTCTAGTGTTAATCCCCAACCATTGCAAGAAAAAGATTCGAGGATGAATCTTTTCTAAAGAGGGAGGGAATGATATGACCATAGAGAGGGCAAGTCATGATGATTTCATCAATCAAAATCACATGTTCAAAGTACTTAGCCTTTTGGAAGCAAATGAAGAATTAGGCCAACTTGAGTCATAAAGGGCTTATACAACTTTGGGCTTCAATTGTACAAGTCATGTGCTTCATTTAAAAGTCACATGACTCGTTTTAAGTTGTATCTTAATGGGTTTAAGGGGCTATTTTGTTTAGTTTTTAGTTAGGGCTTTTAATTCATTAATTTTAGTTGGATTATTGAATAAGTGAGGCCTTATTTAAGTGGGCTACATGCCATTTTCACTAAGGTCCATCATTTTTGTTTTGTTTTAATTCTTTAAGTAGGAGAATGGGCTTTTTTTTTGTCTTGTAAAGCCCAATGAAATTCGGCCACACCTAGTTTACGACCTTTTTTGGGGTTGTTTTAGCTTCTAAAGGTGATCTATTACTTCTTAAAGAGGTTATTAGACTTGTTTGAAAAGTAAAGTGTCTTTAGAGTTCCTAAAGAGGTTATTTGGATTGTTTAGGAAGTAAAGTATTTAGGGTTTTAGTATAAATAGTTTGTTATGAGTTGTAACAAAAAATATATTTGGAATCAAATTATAAACTTTGAGAGTTTTTTTCTCTTGGCTTAGCTGAAATTCTTTAGAGAGATTGTGAGATTGCTTGCTTTCTTTTCTATTGCATCAAGAATTAGGATTACTTATCAATCATTTGATTGTGGCATTTTCTTAATCTTCTTATCCCAATTATTTCCATTTCCATCCACTGTTGTTTAGGGGTTCAATAAGGAGGGTGTTTGTCTTCTTTGCATTTTGAGATCAAAGTGTATGTTCAAGGGGTTTTGGGTTCTTTAACCTTGGGGTTCCACATCATTAGTCAAAAAAGAACATTTAGTGCCTTATCTCAAATACCTAAAGGTTTTGAGTAGTCAGCTTGAAATTTAAACATTTGAATTTATACCTAGGGAAGAGAATGAGTTAGCAGATGTTTTGACTAGTCCAGAGGGAGCAGTTATAAAGCCGATGTTAATTTTGAGTTTTGACAAGCCATGTTTTGAGAAGGAATAGGTCATGGATATATAGGTGGATGATGGAAAGCCTTGGTACTTTGATATCCAAAATTATCTAGAAAAAATAGTATTTCCCAAAGAAGCAATTGACAAGGATGAGAGATGTATTCATAAGTTATTCTCCCAGTTCATTACCGTAGGAAGGGTTTTCTATAAGAGATAGCCTGATGAAATCCAACTAAGGTGTTTGGATGAGAAGGAATCAAGAAAGGTAATGGAGGTTATACATGCGAGAGTGTGTGGCATTCATATATTGGCTTAGCCTCAGCGAAGAAGATTATGAGGCAAGATTCTATTGGTTCACAATGGATACTGATTGCACCAAGTACATCAAGGAATGCCAGCTATGCTAACAATATGCAGACCTAAGACATTTGCCTGTGTCAGAATAGTGTAACCTTACATCACTATAGCCTTTTGCTTTATGGGATATAGATATCATAGGAATGATCCATCTGCCTACTTCGAATGGACACAGGTTCATCATAGTGGCATTGATTTCTTTACCAAATGAGTAGAAGCTAAGTCTTATAAGAAAGTATATACACGGGATATGGCTAAGTTCATCAAGAAGAATTTAATATGCATATATGGTTTGCCTTACCACGTAGTGTCAGACAATAAGTTACAATTTTTGTATGAAACCATATAGATGCTTATCAAGTATAGGGTGCAGCACCATAAATCTTCTCTTTACTGACCTCAAGCAAATAGAGCAGCTGAAGCAGCTAAAAAGAATGCAAAAAGAATTTTGGCCAAAATGGTTTGAACTTATAAAGATTGGACTGATAAACTACCTTTCACACTATATAGGTTTATAGAAATACATCCAGAACATCTACAGAGGCCATGCTATTTCGTTGGTGTATGGAACATAAGCAGTATTACCTATGGAAATTGAGCATCAATCTCTGAGGGTTGTTTTAGAAGTAAAAGTACCAGAAGTAGAATAGGTTAGATAGAGACTGTCATAATGTAACCTATTAGATAGAGATAGGATGAGGGCTTATTATCATAATCTAATTTACCAGAAAAGCCTCACTTGCTCATTTGAGAAGAAGGTTAGGAAGCACCCCTCGAAAGAAGGAGATTTAATTTTCAAGCAGATATGATTGGCTGTTTTAGATATTCAAGGTAAATTTAGGCCCATGTGGTAAATATCTTTAGTGCTTAAGGAGTTACTATCCAAAGGTGTTACTATTTTATCATATGGTGATGGCAATAAGTTTAGAAAATCTGTAAACATCGACAGACTGAAAAGGTTCCATGGTTAAAGACTAAGAAAGAGAAAAATAAGAGAATAAATGTTTTGTGGGTCGAAAAAAATGGCTATAGACATCATGACCCAAGGCAGCCTATATCAGGATTACCCAATGATGAGAAAATAGCATATTACTGATAATAAAGTTTAGATCTCGAAGTTCCAATCATAAATTTTTCAAATTTTCTAAAAAACGTTCATGATTTTCTAATATTTTCAGGTGTTTTAACAAAATAGGCTTGAAAACCTTATTTTGGACTCCTAGTGGTGACAGAAAGCCACCTATCAGGTGAGGGATGCTTGTTTGTGGACCCCTCCCTCTGGATTGGTCTCAAATAGGGCAAATTTGGGAAATTCTAGGGTTAAGTGATGAGGGACAATCCTTCTCATTAAGGGATGCCCGTCTCTCACTCAAAATCCAATTTCCCCTCTTTTTTGGGTTTTCAAAAGGTAGTTACAATTTTTGAAAAATTTCTTCTGGAATTACAGGGGTTATGCAACTCAAACTCTTCCTTAAGTATTTAAACCTAAATCTATGGTTTTAAGAGGGAGAATAACTTTTTTAAGGAGCCATCATCAACGGAGGAGAATAATTTCTTTCTCTCTTCAAGCTTTATGCTCTAGTAAGCTTTTATTGAACACACACACATATAAAATGAATTTCATATTTTCTTGAAAAGTATGATCACCTGAGGGTAATATTCTAAGCTCTTTTCTTACGTTTTCTCTCTAGATCTTATTAAGCATGATCATTCAATTATTTAATGCATGTCTATATGTTTTAATTATTTTATTTGAATGATATGCATGCTTTATAGAGGTATGTTTTATTTTTGGATCATTTAATTTGCTAGAGGCATGTTAGGTTCTTTGAGATTCCTCCAATCTAAAATATGTAAAGCTTGTTCTTCATGTTCTAAATTCTATATTTTTATGATGTTAATGCAGTTAATGAATGGATATGTATTTCTGGAATGATTCAATATGTTATATAGTCTAAATATTGCATGTGTAGGGTTAAGTATCATTTTTTATTCATTTTTAGCTATTTCCTGCATTTTTGGTTTTGTCTGGAGGTGATGGATGGGAAGAAGGATTGAGCAATGGCCGTCCCTCATCCTAGGGATGGGATGTCTCAGTCCTTTCTCCTTGTCCCATCCTTCGTTCTTTTTATGGCCATCCCTCGCCTTTTTTGGGCATCTGAGGGCATCTTTTAGGGTATTTTTAATATGGTTTTGCAGATTTATGTGATTTCTTATGACATTATTTATTTTTTGTAATTTTATACATCATTTTGGATGACTACATTGTTGTATAATGGGATTTTATGATTTAATTCATGGCATTCATTCTGTAATTATTTTAATGATGTTATTTTGAGTATACTAATTTGTATAATTTTGTTAGATTTTCTTTGAGTGCTTAATACCTCTCATCTTGGGGGTCTTTTGTGGTTTTCCATAGGAAGTCATGCTCCCAAGTTTGACACCATCTTTGTCATACCTTAGTCCACAAGACAAGAAAAATCATCAATACCAAGCCTTAATTACATGCCATAACATAACCAAATCAAACTCCAAAATAAGGGGAAAAAACATAAATGGCCTTCAATACATTATGAAAACCGCAAGGATAATTGCAACCTGCCAGATCTTCTCTTCAATATGGGTCGAGTCACTACAACTATTGATCCAAAGTGGAGCTTATCCTGAGGCCTACACGGATAAAGAAACCCGTGCTAAGCTATAAAGCTTAGTGGGGAAACACAAATGGTATCAATAACTCTTTCAAGACATCATCAAATCATGGCAGTACTCATAACTAACAAAAACATGAGTCCTCAACTTTAACAGAAAATACCATTCTTACAATAATCTATCACCTTAGGTGAATTCATCGAGTTCCTGTAGACTTTTCAAATCACTTGCATTATTAAACCCCTTTTCTTATTAAACTAGTATAATTCATGCCCCTCATAATGCATTATGAATCTAGACATCATGATTATTGATAGTACAAAACTTCAATTTAATGCATTTAATCACATTGGTTACATAAGATATGCATTCATTATTCAATCAAAGCATAAGGGAGTTCATATGTCATGGAACATCTATACCCATGAACCATTAACCTAAGCAGTGGTCCATTAGAGTAACATCTATAAGAGATACGGTTAGGCATAATTGCCTCACCTATATCACACAATCTTAAGTATAGAATACATTCATAGTTCACATTCTTGTTAATAATCATGTATTCCTTAATGCTATTTTAGCATGGCAAACTAAATATCATACAACATCATATTATGTCATACACTGTCCTTTGGCTTATGTCAGAGTTATCAGTATGCACATATATGGGTAAATATTAATATATACAGACTAATGAATTTGCATGTGATTATAGAGAATAGCCATTACATATCATGATTACCCGATAAAGTCCCAATATCACATGCATACATTTCATAAATTTCAAAGCACATAAAACTTATTGTGTATGTTACAGCTACTAGTACAATATTGTACGCTTTAGGGCCCATTTATACATTGTGGAACCCATCGATGGAACCAAATCATACCAGCACTCACACAGGAACCTTAACCCCTCATGGTCGTTATGAGATATCACAATTATATAGTACTGAACATAGAATTTCTTTTCATTGAAACAGTTTGTAGCCAAAAGGAATTTAAGATAAAACAATATAATAGGCTATTCATCATGCTTACATTACATAAGTGAAGCAATCGATACATGTATTTCTTTATTTCATGCATGTTTCATAAACTTTAATAGGCTGCCTAAGTACTAGTTTAAAGGGTGGACAACGGGAGCAATGGATACTAATTGGTATCAACGATGGATACTCGAAAATATCAAATGATGGATATTAGTAGATATCAAACGATGGATATCCGAAGATATCAAACGATGGACCCAAAAGGGCCAAGCTATGGTTCCATTTAAAGAACAAACAATGGACCCAAGTGGGGTCAACTATGGCAGCTGCAATTGTATCCCTCTAGGCATGCCTATCTAATCCACAACTGAACTAAGATCTGCAAACTTGACAATTTTTAAGAACATTTTTTATTCAACATATTCTTCTTTACTTAGTATACTGTTTGCTTAAAGCCACAATTCATATAAGAATGCATATTCCATATTCTTATAATGGCATCAACATTTATTCATCCATATCATAGTAGTTTCGTGGTTATGTAAATAATAAAAAGGTATAATCTTTCATTGATCTATCTCGTCATAAGTAACACTATGCATGATTCCAATAAGGCTATGAAAGTGTAGTTCTTGCCACTAAAACTCTTTATAAGTTTATATGCATATCCCCATATATATATATATATGCAACTTGAATCATGGCAATACATGCTTTTGTTATTTATACTTGTTCACATACTGAGTCAGACTACTTATCATAGCATAGTTATATCAACTATAAGATATTGAACTTGCGTAACTCATTGATAGTTGTCAATGATGTACCTTGTTATTGTTTGCCGTGAGTAGCTTCTACACATCATCATAATTATTCACATCAATACATAATCACTTTAAACAACACTTAGGCATCTATGATCAATATAATCTATTTAACCCCTTAGTTCACTTTTATAGTCTATTAGATAGACAATAGGTTATATACCCTACCATGATCATATATGCATCAATCATCTTACTCTTTTCATCTTATAACATTTTATACCCAGGTAAGTTTATGTAAGATTATTCCTTCTCAAATGTCAGCTCACCACTTGCGGGCATGTGTTTTACATAATAAGATATAGGGCATGAGCAAACAGGCAAGCATGGTCCTTTACATCAAGGCCAATCACTACTCTCCATTATGACTTAAAGCATACCCGAACTTTTATAGTTCCATAACTAGGCGTAAAATGTAATATCCCATCTCTTTTAACTTAGACATGTAACATTGCAACTATCCTCTTATTGCCACCAGGTTATATCATAGAATTTTCATGCCATTGTAAAAAAATATTAGTGTATAACATTTGAGCAAAATAATTTACTTTAATGGGGAACATACCTTGTACCAAACTGTACAGAACACATTAAATAGCATATGATTTTAAAGTTACTATGTTGCCTCTTTACTCTCCTTAGTTATGTGCCCAATATGCACTAAAACACACTATAGCAAAATGATTCATATTAGCATTTGCATATGCAAGTCCCTCTAAATCAGCTTTCAAGTGAACCATATACCTTAACTCAGTGGGTTTTATTACTCTAAAACTTCTCCCTCTTTCTATATACATTTATATATATACCTAGGGATTCTCCAATTAAATGACAATGCCATATACAACATATTGGTTATTTGGGTAACTTACCGTTTAATTCAACCTACTCCTTCCAGAATAAAATTCATGTCATTCAAATTTCAATAATACCTCATCTTATAGCCATACCTTTCTAAACTATATCTTTCTAAACTTTAGCATTATGGAAACTTCACAAATCTATTAATCCATCAATAATTAGATAACATACTAACCACCACTTTAATAAACAATTATGATCAACATTACTCACTGCTAGCTCAATTCACCATAATTATATGGCTCTCTTAATAAGCGTGTAAACTATATAATATTGTGTTCATGATTTATGAGTGATCTATTTTTTGGGTGAATGAGTACAGATGAAGGGAGGGAGTATATGTAGCCATGCACTAGGAGAGGAAAGGTTATGCTTGGCCGTGCATCAAAAATAATAGGCCATACTTGGCCATGCATAAAAAACAATAGGCCATACTTGGCCATGCATCACAAAGCATAAAGCCTTGCATGGCCATGCATCACATACAAGGAGACACTACTTGGCTGTGCATCACAAGGCATAAAGCCTCGCATGGCCGTGCATGATATGAGCATGACCAAGCATAATGGCAACAAAGGAGATAAAGTAACACTACCTCAAAGACCAATCACAAGGGCAAGGTCAAAGAAGCTTAAAGAAGTCCTAAAATCATTCATGAGACCTTATGTGGAGAAGATGCAAGTTCAAGAAGAGAAAAAAGGTAACTTGGACTATGAAGACAAGTTTAGGTCGAATGGAGCAATGGGCCTTCAAACTACTTTATTTAGTTTCTATTCTTTATGTAACATTTAATTAAGTATATTTGGGTAGCCTAGACCCTAGGAAAATGAATTGGACTAGTTTAGTTTAGGTTTGTTTTATTTTGGGCTTATTTTACTATTTTGGGTAGTTTAAGTGGGTAGGCTAAAGTTGGGCTTATCTCTTCTAAAGAGTTAGGCCAAAATAACTATTTGAGGCTTAGAATACCGAAAGGGGCCGAATTTTACATGGAAGATTTGAATTTTAATGGGTTTGGGTTAGATTTAGGTTTAGGCCTACATTGGTGAACTTAAGGTCCTAAATTTTAGGAGTTGATTTTTCTTGATAAAAACTTATTATTTTGGGATATTATTAATCAGAGTTTGAGAGAGAAATTACTTGACCATATCTCTAAAGGGCTGGATGAAATCCACTTGTAGCCAAGATTAAGTCTACATTCATTCTTTTATTTTGTTAGGATAATCATGCATATTTATCACTAGCTTTTAGGATTATTTTCAGATTGTATTTATCTTTATTTCTTCATGTACTTAGTCCATATTATGGCCAAATACATTTAGATAAAGGTTAGGAATTATCTTTGTTATTTATTTCATTATTTATCTCTTAGAGTTAATGTTTAATTTTAATTCATCTAGGGAGAGGTGGCTGCCTAGCCTATATAAAGGGCTGAACTCTTCATTTGTAACACACTTGATTTTTGATTAATGAGATTTTCATTTGACTTGGCCAAATTTGTGAGAGTTGATTTTTATTGATTCTTGCTATTGCACGAAGAAATATAATTAGGCAATTTTCATGGTTAATGTATGCTTGATTCTTCTTCTTCTTGTTTTCTAAATCAATCTATTATAAGCGTTTTCAATCAATCTTGTTTGGGTATTCTTTAGATTGGGGGTTTATTAGCTTGTTTATTTTTAATATTTATGGTATGTTGGCAATCTAGTTTGGTATATAGGTTGGGGTTCTGCATCAATTGGTATCAGAGCATAGGCTAAGGGATAAATTCTTAACTATCCTTTAATTTTGCTTTTAAACTTTAATTTTCTATTTTGGCCGAATAGGATCTTGCATCTAGCTCCTTATTTGGTTCTTGCTCTATTGTGTTATTTTTCCTATTTTTTTGTATTTGATCATTAGTTTTATTTATAAAAAAATAAAAAAAAATCAATTAGAAATAGCCTTGTGGTCAATTCGAATTGTTCTATCTCGTTAAGTTTATGTTTAATCAATTAGTGAATCATTTATTTCTCTTGAATCCTAATCTGCCCTTAGTTATATTGAGCATATAATCTTCAATTTTTGAGTGGTTTGATCTTGGTTTGGATATAATTCTGATCTATAAATTGCCCTACACTACTTTGGGTAAGTTTTAATCAATCAACCAAAAATTGGAGTTAAAACATTCACCATTGGTTTGATTTCTTCAAGACCAGGTTAGTACTCATAATTTTCAATTTCGGGTTGTGTTTATTACATTCTTTCTTTGATTTATTTTTGCTGAGTCTACATAAAGTTTGTTTAAACTAAACATCCAATTTAATTAAATATTGCATTTAAGTGCATCCATCTTGTCTATTTTCTTCATTCTAATTTTTCAATTTGTGTGTTTAATCTGTTTTTGGTTCCAATTACACTAGTTTAACATATTGCACATTGTTGAACTTTTATATATATTATAGTGCACGAAATCTTCTTCTTGTGTACTAATTTCTGATTTTTGTTCAATTTCATCAATTTGCCTCTAAAGTTGGTACCTTCTATCCTTGTTAGATATTCACTATTTCTCTTAGGCAATTTACTTAATTATGCATGTTGTTTGAGTTTATTTCTAAAGTACAATTGTGAGACATCATTTCGGAGTTGAGAGATAAATAAGAATGAATGGGATAAAAGAAAGTGTGAAGTTGTTAAGGCAAGGCCTTAATGATATAGAATTGCAATTTAAACATTGGGTCAAACAACTAAGTAGATTGGAAAAGAGAAAAGAAAAGAGAAAGGAAGAGGAAGTTATCTTAGAAGAAATAATTTATGAAGTTGAAAGGGACACTATAGATATAGTTTTCTTTGATAGTGATGTTGTGAGTGATGAAGAAATAATTGAAAGTAAAGATGTTGTTGATTGTTTGAATGAGAATGAAGAAGTTTGTTTAATTGAGATGGAAGATCAACAAGTTACAATTGCTCCTCTATTGCTTATGGACGATGAATTACATGTGGGAAAAGAAGGAAATCATAATCATATTCGCAAGGATATAACAATGACTAACCATGTTTTGCCTAGTTTTTTTGTCAAATTATAGGAACATGATTAGTTTTATTTTTGAAGAAGTGTTCATATTATTTCCACCTATCCCAAAGATCATTTATGAAGATGAATTTATTCCTTAAGTTTCAATTCCCAACTTGAACAAAATCAAGATTCGAGGATGAATCTTTTCCGAAGAGGAAGGGGATGATATGAGCACGACCAAGCATAATGGCAACAAAGGAGATAAAGTAACACTTCCTCAAAGACCAATCACAAGCGCAAGGTCAAATAAGCTTAAATAAGTCCTAAAAGCATTCATGAGACCTTATGTGGAGAAGATGCAAGTTCAAAAAGAGAAAGAAGCTAAATTAGACTATTAAGACAAGTTTAGGTTGAATGGAGCAATGGTCCTTTAAGCTACTTTATTTAGTTTCTATTCTTTATGTAACGTTTAATTAAGTATATTTGGAAATCCTAGAACCTAGGAAAATGAATTGGGCTAGTTTAGTTTAGGTTTGTTTTATTTTGGGCTTATTTGACTGTTTTAGGTAGTTTAAGTGAGTAGGCTAAAGTTGGGCTTATCTCTTCTAAAGAGTTGGGCCAAAATAAATATTTGAGGCTTAGAATACCTAAGGGGGATGAATTTTAAATGGAAGAGTTGAATTTTAATGGGTTTGGGTCAAGTTTAGGTTTAGGCCTATATTGGTGAACTTATGGTCCTAAATGTTAGGAGTTGATTTTTCTTGATAAAAACTTATTATTTTGGGATATTATTAAGAAGAGTTTGAGGGAGAAATAATAACTTCACCATATCTCTAAAGGGCTGGACAAAATCCACTTTTAGCCAAGATTAAGTCTACATTCATTCCTTCATTTTCTTAGGATAATCATGCATATTTATCACTAGTTTTTAGGATCATTTTTAGATTGTATTTATCTTTATTTCTTCATGTACTCAGTCCATATTATGGCCAAATACATTTAGATAAAGGTTAGGAATTATCTTTGTTATTTATTTCATTATTTATCTCTTAGAGTTAGTGTTTGATTTTAATTCATCTAGGGAGGGGTGGCTGCCTAGCCTATATAAAGGGCTGAACTCTTCATTTGTAACACACTTGATTTTTTGATTAATGAGATTTTCATTTGGCTTGGCCGAATTTGTGAGAGTTGATTTTTATTAATTCTTGCTATTGCACGAAGAACTAGACTTAGGCAATTTTCATGGTTAATGTATGATTGATTCTTCTTCTTCTTGTTTTCTAAATCAATCTATTATAAGCATTTCCATTCAAACTTGTTTGGGTATTCTTTAGATTGGGGGTTTATTATCTTGTTTATGTTTAACATTCATGGTATGTTGGCGTTCTAGTTTGGTATATAGGCTGGGGTTCCGCATTAGTGCATCACATACAGGGAGACACTACTGGGCCGTGCATCACAAGGCATAAAGCCTTGCATGGCCATGCATCATAAGAACATATCCAATTATGCAAATCAATTCACAGTAATGCTCAATAAGCCAATAAGTCTCTCTCTAAACTCATCTTAACTAGCTTAACCCTAAACTAAGGGTTTCACTAGTTTAAAGAATCTGGTTCTCAGAGAACCTTAATTTCTATAGATAAATCTATAGATAACTTCATGCACAATAAAATCCAAATAGTATTCCCATACCTGAACATTGAGACTTCTTCAATCCTTCAAGATCCCTTTGCCCTTATCTTTGCTTATCTCTGATACTACAAATAACACAAAAACACTAAATTTTCCTTCTTGCTTTTATGAAACCTTTTATTAACTGAAAAGAGATAGAAGTGAGAGATTTCTCTTACCAAAACCTAATTCCAGATTCACACAGAGAGATGTACTTCCTTTAAATAGATAGTGATATTTATCATCGTGAACATGTGAGGAAGCCTTTAAAAGTCCCTCAAATTACCATGTAACCCCTTTCTTAAATTCTCTCTCAAAAACTAACCCATCCAATCTTTTAATTTATGCTTTGTCCCTAAATTAATCTTAAATCATAATCATAATTTTACTAAAATTACCATATTACCCTTCATGAAACTTTAACCCAATGTCGCTATAACCATACAATACAAAACATTAATTTAGCACATAATATAAATTAATTAAATATAATTCCTACCAAGGTCAAGATTGGGCCTTCACAATTCTCTCCCTCTTAAAAGAATTTTGTCCTCAAAATTCAAACCTGTAATCTTTATCTTTATTGCTACCAATTTCCAAACTCTACTATATTTATAAGCAACTATAATCATAAGTATTCTATAGCCATAACAAACTCATCCATCTATAACATTAGTACCTATTTTTGATTTCCATATACTCTTATGCTCATTATATTTTCTATCAGTTTTCCCTTTTAGCTATGCCAGAAATATGATGCAGTGCTATTCACGTGTTATCAGATGATATGGGTTGCTATGCAATGCGTCAATGATTTCATATATGCAATTGAATACCAATGCGTATTCTCATATACTGTACATGTTTTATCCCATCCCAATACCATAAAATATGTTCAATTGCCCATGCTGATTAGGAAAATTCTGATAAATATATATAGAAAATCATAATAACCTCGACATCTCGTATCATCATCAATGCCAAAATCAAGTTCTCTTCTAATCATATAAACATTTCCTCAAATGCCTTAATAAACAATCTAGATGTACTTATAATCAGACTTATGCTATACTTCAATCATAGAACATTAAAGCATTTCAGCACTTCCAATATTAGGAGGTGAGAGATACTGGCAATTCCTTTAATATCACCTCACAATCTCTGAACCAAAATCCTACTAGTGCTCTAATATAAATCAATCATAGGTCAATCATCTATCGCAATCATCAAAAATCTATATCCCAATAACAATAACACATAATATTACTATTTGTTCTGGGCTAATTCATCTAAACTTTCAAGAACAACTTCTTAATTTTTTATTGCCTAAAAAAGACTAAACCAAGGTGCTCTGATACGACTAATTGTCATACCCTAATCCACAAGATAAGCAGAATCATCAATACCAATATAAACCTAGTAAAGATCAGCCAGAAATAATAATAATAATAATAATAATAATAATAATAATAATAATAATAATAATAATAATAATAATAATAATAATAATAATAATAATAATAATAATAATAGTAATAATAATAATAATACAGGCCTTAATTACATGCCATAACATAACCAAATCAAACTCCAAAACCTCCAGGATGGCCTTCAATACATTATGAAAGCCTCCAGGATAACTATAACCTACCAAATCTTCTCTTCAATATGTTTCTAGCCACTACAACTATCGATCCAAAGTGGAGCTTATCCTAAGACCTATATGGATAAACAAACACATGCTAAGCTATAAAGCTTGACATCATCAAATCGTGGTAGTACTCATAACTAACAAAAACATAAGTCCTCAACTTTAACAGGAAATACCATGCTTGCAATAATCTATCACCTTAGGCGAATTCATCGAGTTCCTGTAGACTTTTCAAATCACTTGCATTATTGAACCCCTTTTTTTATTAAACTAGTATAATTCATGCCCCTCATAATGCATTAATTATGAATCTAGACATCATGATTATTGATAGTACAAAACTTCAATTTAATGCATTTAATCACATTGGTTACATAAGATATGCATTCAATATTCAATCAAAGCATAAGGGAGTGCATATGTCATGGAACATCTATACCCATGAACAATTAACCTTGCCAATGGTCCATCAGAGATAACATCTATAAGAGATACGATTAGGCATAATTACCTCATCTATATCACACAATCTTAAGTATATAATACATTCATAGTTCACATTCCTGTTCATAATCATGTATTCCTTAATGCTATCTTAGCATGGCAAACTAAATATCATACAATATCATATTATGTCATACACTATCCTTTGGCTTATATCAGAGTTATCAGTATGCATATATGGGTAAATATTTATATATATAGACTAATGAATTTGCATGTGATTATAGAGAATAGGTATTACATATCATGATTACCCAACAAAGTCCCAATATCACATGCATACATTTCACAAATTTCAAAGCACGTGAAACTCATTGTGTATGTTACAGCCCATACAGGTGCTAGTACAATATTGTACTCTTTGGGGCCCATCTATTCACCGAGGAACCTATCGATGGAACCAACTCACACCAGCACTAACACGGGAACCTTAACCCCTCATGGTATTATGAGATATAACAATTATATAGTATTGAACATAGAATTTCATTTCATTGAAATAGTTTGTAGCCAAAAGGAATTTAAGATAAAATAATATAATAGGCCATTCATCATTCTTACATTACATAAGTGAAGCAATCGATACATATATTTATTTATTTTATGCACATTTCATAATCTTTAATAGCCTGCCTAAGTACTAGTTCAAAAGGTGGATAACGGGAGCAATGGATACTGATTGGTATCAAGGATGGATACTCGAAGGTATCAAACAATTGATATCCAAAGATATCAAATGATGGATATCTAAAGATATTAAACGATGGATCCAAAAGGGCTGAGCTATGGTTCCATTAAAGGAATAAACAATGGACCTAAACGGGGTCAACTATGGCAGCTGTAATTGTATCCCTCTAGGTATGCCTATCTAATCCACAACTGAACTAAGACCCGCAGGCTTAACCATTTTTAAGAACATTTTTAATTCAACATATTCTTCTTTACTTAGTACAACATTTACTCAAAGCCACAATTCATATAAGAATGCATATTCCATATTCTTATAATGGCATCAACATTTATTCATCCATATCAAAGTAGTTGTGTGGTTATGCAAACAATAATAAGCTATAATCTTTCATTGATATATCTCGTCATAATTAACATTATGCACGATTCCAATAAGGCAATATGAAAGTGTAGTTCTTGCTACTAAAAGTCTTTATGAGGTTATATGCATGTCCATATATATATATATATATATATATATATAAATGCAACTTGAATTATGGCAATACATGCTTTTGTTACTCGTACTTGTTCACATAATGAGTCAGACTACTTATCATAGCATTGTTACATCAACTATGTGATATTGAACTTGCGTAACACATTGATAGTTCTCAATGACGTACTTTGTTATTGTTCACCGTGAGTAGCTTCCATACATCGTCATAATTATTCACATTAATACATAATCACTTTAAACAACACTTAGGAATCTATGATCAATATAATAAAATGAATGAGTTCTTTTCATCTTAAGGTCAACACTTGTTCCTATTTAACCCCTTAGTTTACTTTTATAGTCTATTAGATTGTAGACAACAGGTTATATACCCTAACATGATCATATATGCATCAATCATCTTACTTGTACTTTTCATCTTATAACATTTTATACCTAGGTAAGTTTATGTAAGATTATTCCATCTCAAATGTCAGCACACCACTTACAGGCATGTGTTTTACATAATAAGATATAGGACATAAGCAAACGGGAAAGCATGTTCCTTTACATAAAGCCTAATCACTACTCTCCATTATGACTTAAAGCATACTCGAACTTTTATAGTTCCATAACTAAGCGTTAAATTTAATATCCCTTCTCTTTTAAATTAGACATGTAACATTGCAACTATCCTCTTATTACCACCAGGCTATATCATAACATTTTCAAGCCATTGAAAAGAAATATCAGTGTATAACATTTGAGCAAAATAATTTACTTTGATGGGGAACGTACCTTGTACTAAACTATATAGGACACATTAAATAGCATATGATTTTAAATTTACTATGTTGCCTCTTTACTCTCCTTAGACCTGTGCCCAATATGCACTAAAACACACTTTACCAAAATGATTCATATTAGCATTGGCATATGTAAGTCCCCCTAAATAAGCTTTTAAGTGAACCACTTAACCTTAACTCAGTGGGTTTTATTACTCTAAAACTTCTCCCTCTTTCTATATACATCTATATATATATGTAGGGATTCTCCAATTAAATGACCATGCAATATACAACATATTTGTTAGTTGGGTAACTTACCATTTAATTTAACATACTTCTTCCTGAATAACATTCATGCCATTCAAATTCCAATAATACCTCATCTTATAGCCATACCTTTCTAAACTATATCTTTCTAAACTTTAGCATTAGGGAAACTTCACAAATCTATTAATCCATCAATAATCAGATAACATACTAACCACCACTTTAATAAACAATTATCATCAACATTACTCGCTGCTATCATGATTCACAACAATTATATGGCTCTCTTAATAAACGTATAGAATATATGATACTATGTTCATGATTTATGAGTGATCTATTATTTGGGTGAATGAGTACAGATGAAGGGAGGGAGTACATGTGGCCATGTATTAGGAGAGGAGAGGTCACGTTTGGTCGTGCATCAAAAATAATAGGCCATACTTTGCCATACATCAAAAACAATAGGCCATAGCCCCATGCATCACAAGGCATAAAGCCTTGCATAGCTGTGCATCACATACAGGGAGACACTACTTGGCTAGCATCACAAGGCATAAAACCTTGCATGGCCGTACATCACATACAGGGAGAAACCACTTGGCCGTGCATCACAAGGCATAAAGCCTCGCATGGCCGTGCATCACATATAAGGAGACACTACTTGGTCGTGCATCACAAGGCATAAAGCCTTGCATGGTCATGCAACATATACAAGGAGACGCTACTTGGTCGTGCATCACAAGGCATAAAGCTTTGCATGGCCATACATCACATACAGGGAGACACTACTTGGGCATGCATCACAAGGCATAAAGCCTTGCATGGGTGTGCATCACAAGAACATATCCGATTATGTAGATCAATTCACAGTGATGCTTAATGAGCCATTAAGTCTCTCTCTAAACTTATCTTAAATCTCATCATCACTCAACTAGCTCAACCTTTAACTAAGGGTTTCACTAGTTTAAAGAATCTGGTTCTTAAAGAACCCTAATTTCTATCAATCTATCTACAAATAACTTCATACGTAGGACAATCCAAACAGTATTCCCATACCTGAACTCTGAGACTTCTTCACTCCTTCAAGATCCCTTTGCCCTTATCTTTGCTTGTCTCTACTACTACAAACAACATAAAAACACTAAATTTTCATTCTTGCTTTCATGAAATCTTTCATTAACAGAAGAGAGATAGAAGTGAGAGATTTCTTTTACCAAAACCTAATTCCAAATTCACACACACATAGAGAGAGAGAGATGGACTTCCTTTGAACAGATAGTGATATTTATCATTGTGAACACATGAGGAAGCCTCTAGAAGACCCCCAAATTACCATTTAACTCCTTTCTCAATTTCTCTCTCAAAAGCTAACCCATCCAATCTTTTAATTTATGCTTTGACCCTAAATAAATCTTAAATCATAATCTTACCCCTAACATCAATTTTTATCAATCAATTAACCCCTTACTCATTAATTTCACTGAAATTATCATATTAACCTTCATAAAACTTTAACCCAATGTGGCTATAACCATACAAAACATTAATTTAGCACATAATATCAATTAATTAAACATAATTCCTATCAAGGTCAAGATTGGGCCCTCACAATATTCGTTCCTTAATTACCACCGATTAATTGCATTTATTCAATTTATTTATTTTAAGTTTTATTTATTATTTAGATTATGTTATTATTTATTCATTCTTTACTTTAGATGTATTATTTTTTGGGATTCTAATAGCTTATAAAAAAGGGAATTTTTCAAGCACGATAAGATATAAAGGCACTTAAAGCTTTTTCTATTAAACAAATTGGGTTTTTTCTTATAAAACATGGACCGATGTCTATTTTTTTAGCCCAAATTCACAATAAAAGTGTTTTGTAAATATGCACGTGGGAACCGATATTCCTAAACCAAATTAACTCTCGGTTTTATATATGTATGTATATTGGTTTTATTCTGGATTATTCTTTGAGATAATTTGCTTATGTAATAATTTTTAAGTAGGATTTTTAAGTATTTATTTGCTGCTTTTTGTTTGAATGGGATGTTTACTTAAATTTTATTGCTTGCATCATATGGGAGAGGAGATGAGATTAATTCTAAAACTTAATTATAAATTAACACTTAACCAAAACATCTAATAAGAGGGATGTTCAGAACACTAATCTGTGATTGGGCATCAAAATGAGGTCGATAATCAATTTCCAACGTTTTATTGGGTGGCAACTCCATAACACTTGCCTTTTTGAGCCAACTTGTAGACACTTTTCATGGGTTGACTGTCAGTAATAAATTTACTTAACCTCTTTTATTGTAAAATGGCCAGTTAATGATAAAAGTGAGCTCCTCCGATCTTGAATCCTAAAAGAAGGCCTTTAAAAATCTAACAAAAAATAAGCAGCAGCTTTGATGTGCATCACAATGGTAGCCTTGCTAAAATTGAAAGCCTCACCAAGGTAAAAACAAAAAAAAAGGCATTCTGGATAAAAATTAAAGGCTGAGAGAAAATAATCAATCAAGATAGCTTGAGAGGGTTGATTGCTAACACGAGTTATAATGTATGTAAAGTTTCATTCATGAGATTGAATAATATGTGTTATTAGGTTAACATCAAATAATTATCATCTCTACCGAAATCAAAGAGAAATGTCATGCACATAGTCATTTATGTAACAAAAGTAGCATATTTCTTTACATGTTCAAAGCTAAAAAGTCCATAAAAATAAAAGATATAATTTGTAATGGTATTTGATTTTATCTATCTATATCACTTCTCTCTCATCGGGATCCCTAATAATCCAAAGCCTGTTATCAATAGCCGAATTGGTAACCCATTGCCTGTCAGTATCAGACGTGGTAAAGTCGCTGGTACCAATGGTAGGAATGGTAATCCTTACAGGAATCTGGGTCTATACCCTCTGTAATACTCTAACACAAAAGTATAGCTAATGATACCACTTTGAAATCCTAATGGATGCTTGACAATATCCTGTCTACCACTATACTGTCAAGCACAGCAAGCAGTGATGTAAAACGTAGCATGATGGAGTCTATATAAAGGGACACACCTAAAATCTTTATCCATAACCACAAAGGTAATGGGCAGCTAAGTACACCTGAACATGATATCAGCATCTATCAAGTGATCCAGCCAATCAATTGCATCTTGGACTGATTGAAACCCCTGATGTAGATGTCGAAGTGTGACATGACATATAGGGTAAAGATCTGTAGCTCTAACTCAAGAAGGAGGCTCTGAAAGTAGCTATAGGTTCTCTCGAAGCCATGCCTAAAAAAAGAACCATTGGGATGAGTTGGGTTTATCTCAGGCAAAAATAAGGTAAGGTGATACATGATAATCTGAAAGGATGCATATTTCAACAAGAAAAGTTAGTATGAAAACCCACAAGATACTACCTTAAAATTAAGGACATACCTAAAAAAACAATGGATTACTGATAAAAAGAGAGTTAAAGTCACTTTGAACTACATCTAGGCCTAAGATGGTCTTTACTATGATCATAAGAAATGGATTACATCCCTGGTACATACCATCCATTATGCTGAACAACTCATAGTCCCTAATCATGAGATCCTCGCTATGTACCAGCAAGCATCGAGTGAAACAATAAGCAACACTACATCGGTATGAAAAGTGGGCCATCATTGAAATTTACGAGAACATCGATCAGCTGCTCCAGTAGAAATGTCCTTCTAAAAGGAACAAGACCTCGAGCCTTAAAAGGTAAAACACCAAGAGCATGAATCATCTCTATAGGATATCTAGAAATAATGGATGGTAGATAAGACCAAATGTCAGGCTTGAATCTAACACCAAACATAGTAGCAAATGCCTCTGGTAAAGGGCAAAGCTCCTGATGAGTAAACCTAAATACATGAAACCTCGAATCCTAGAATTGGGTAGCAACAAGCAGTAAATTCCTATATAAAGACACTCACCTCAAGAATCTCAAGCAAGAATAGGGAGCCAACCGATGGTCCTCCTATGTTCTCGAATCATCTAGTAACTAGTGCATTTTTTCAAGTTTGGTGGTCATGGTAACAATTATTATTTGGTCTTTAAGTAGTCTAAAATACAAAAATGATATGAAAAATAATAAATGACAAAAAAAACAGATAGAAAAAGAAAAAAAAAAGAAGAAAAGAAAAGAAAAGAAAAGGAGAGAGAAAATACATGAAGGAAGCTTCTTAGAAGATGAAAGGTCAAAGGCATAAAATCTAAGAAAATCAAGCACTATTTATAGAAAAGTGATGAGGAACGCCCATCTCTCACCACTGAGTGAGCCACAGGCAGCCCGTCCCTCACCTCTAGAAGGCCAAAAGTCACATTTGCATGTCTCATGCATTGTACGTACATATTATTGCATTTGCTTTTTGCCTTTTGTTTGCTTTTTACAAGAAATCTAGAAGGCTTAATGACCTAAATTGATAATCCTGAAAATTGTAGAATGTAAAAAGTCATATGTATTAAAGGGCGCTTAAATTTTAGGGGGTATCTTAAACCTTTATATAGCTGTATGTATTAAATGAATAATTAAAGCCTGTAGATATCAAAGAGTAATGTGTAACTTATATAAAAAGATGGTCATTGTGTTGTAAATTAATTTTAGATGGATATAGAATGAAAAATTGATGAAAACAGAGTTAAAATGTGAAAAATAAAAAGATATTAAAATGGAGGGCATTTTGGTCATTTTAAACTGAGGGATGGGACACCTTTCCAATCCCATTTGTTGCTCAACGAAGGATAGACATCCCACCGCTTGCTCAATTTTGGCAATTAGCCTTGTGCAACGATCAGTTCGGTTCAATAATTGATCCAAATCGAAATAACCAAAAACCAAACTTTCAATATTTTTATTAATCAAACCGAACTTATAGAATAACCAAATTCAAATCAAACAGAAATTTTCGATCATTTTGGTTCGATTAACCAAAAAATCAAAAATTAAAACTATTTTTTTAAAAAATAAAAAAAATATGTCTTAAAATTATAAAAAATTATAAATCATAATATACTAAAGTAAAAATATCTAAATTGTATAAAATAAAAGTTTAAATTAAAGATATAATCCCAAAATATAAAATAAATAATACAACAAAATCGTTAAATAAATTTTTTCATTTAATCGATTTTTAATTTAATCGTCAAAATTCTAAATTATCACCTAAAAATAGATATTAATAATTGATAAATGTACTCATATAATTTACAACTCAAAATAAGATAATTTACATGTATAAAATAATTATTCAATTAAAAAATAAAAAAAATTATATAATTATATAGAATTTTGGTTAGGTTGAAATTTTCTATGGTTTTTTCCTTCAAAAATCGAACCGAACCAAAAAATCAAATTTTTCTAAAATTCAAAATCGAAAACTGGAAAATCGAACCAAATTAAAAAAAATTGTTAGTTTGGTTCAATTTTTCGATTTGAACCGAAATTTGCTCACCCCTACCGGTAATATAAGGGCCTTCTTCTTCATTTTCCGGCCAAACCTCCATATTTTCCGACTTTTGAGCTATAGTTCTAATTTTTCATCTCTTTTTCTCTCATTCGATATCTGATTTTCAAGCCGTTTATGCCTACAGACTCTTGGAAATGAGCCGCACGTCAAGGAGTATATCTTGTTTGCCATTCTTGCTTTTTTTTCTTTTTTCCTTCTTCAAGTAAGTACAATTCAATTCTTTCAATATTTTTTATTCTTTTTATTTTTTCCTTTAAGTTAGAACATAACTTAGACTAGAAAAGTTTAGTTTTAGGTATGATAGGTGCAAGCACTTACTATTATATCTGTATTTAATTTTACATTTGTTGGTTTTTTTATTTCCTTAGTTTGAAAATCAATAATGCCTTATAATCTAAGTAACATAGTGTAAAATGCCTTGCATGACACCGTAGTTAGTTAAAAGCTTTATGTGTGAGCACATAAATCTATAGCACTCTATTTTAAGGTGATGATGTATGTAATCTTTAAATTCTTAGGTGCATTTTTTTTTTATTTTTTGCTATTACACAAAACGCAAGTATTTCAAATTTGAAATTGGTTGGCAGCCTAAATGGCCTATAGGTTACTGTGTGTTGTTTAAATATATTCCTTGTGTAAGAAGGCAATGTAATTTCTAGTTAAAATGTTGTTGAATTTCTATCTTATTTTAGTGTTCTCGTGAAATGTGAAGTATTGATAATTGTGTTGTTTGGCAGCCCTGAGGGCCTGTGATTTATTGTATGCTTTTAAATAGGTCTTTTAGTGTAGGGGGTAGTTGCATTCCTAGTAGAAATGCTGCCAAATTTTTATCAAATTCTTTTAAAAAGCGTGAAATCTAATTAGCATTTATAATAGCCTGTGTATTATTTAGATGCATTTTTTATGCAGGGGCAATGTCATTTCTAATCATAATGCTGCTAGAATTTTGTTTAATTTCTCGTAAAATGTGCAAAACATTTTCATCTCATTTTTTATGTATGATTGTTAAATTATGTATGCACTTCTTGTATAAATCTGATAGTTTGCCTTGCTTCCAATTGGAGTCAAACATGATCTAACATATAATACTTTTTGTAGAATGCCTCACAGGATAGCACGTTCTTAGCCATCCAACCATTATCGACTTATATGATGCCTAAAGAGGCTACCAAGTATCGAGCTTTATGCTGGTTTAGTACAGAACAAGTTAATTCATGTCCAGATAGTTTTTAAAGGACTTCGAGCTACTAAATGAGGCCAATAGATTTTTAACTGGGGCAGGTTGGATAGAATTTTTCACCCTAGCCTTTTATACTTGTCCAGACATCACCCGAAAAGGTACTCACCACTATAGAGTATAGGGGATATCGGTGGTCGAACACCTAAGGGGGTAGTACATTTTAGGGCCTTAGGGATTCCATTTAGCATTACTTGTCATAGATTCATAGAGGCTATAGGATTTCCCATTGGTCCAGCCACAATGACACCATTGCAAATGATGGATAAGGATATGTGGAGAGCTGTGACTTTACTAGGAGCAATATACGACTTGGATAAGGTAGAGAGCATGATGTTGGCTCTTCAAATATACAGATACCTATAGAGAGTGCTATCTACCTTGTACGTAGGATGCACAAAGTGTTTGGGTAATGTCACCTTGGCAAATGTTACTAGTTTATAAGGGATGCAGGAGGATCACCGCATAGACATCACCTACGATATCATCTCTATACTGACCAGGGTAAGCACTATGCTAGGGATGTAGGTGTGCATAGGTAGCTTTATTTCCATGTTGTTGATTTCATTAAGATTAAAGAAAGATCATTTTGGAGATCCTATCCGGGAAAGTATCCATATAAACCTATAGGCAGCGATCACCATGAGTATGGTGGAGCCCATTGAGGTTGAGAGGGTCAGTATCAATTGCTGATAGTGCTTGAAACTCGACAAAGATACAGCTTGGATCTTATAGTTCCAAATGCAATGATTGAGGATGGCAGATAGGAACGGATAGCATATGAGGCACTGGCAGAGTCTAAGATACCTCCAAAATAGCCACCTCAATAGGATGGCCAGCCAGATGCCTTTATGATGCACAGAAGCCCCAAGAGGCATAGGAGATAGTGATAAATTTTGATTATGCATTTGACATGCAAATTGACCTGCATGTTCTCTTGGGTAGCTCTCTGCAGACTCCAACATATTTTAGATCCCTTATAAGATACCAGAGGTCACCTAATATGAGATTTTCTTTATATGAGCACCCAAAGGCATCATTTTCTATGGCCCTACCACTTCATAGACACACAGGGGCATCCATATCGATTGCATCATCGCCATCAGTTCTATCATCTCCTGCACAAACACCATCAGCTCCTCCCTCGGGTGACTTCTCCATAAAGCCAGTAGCTCTAGAGGCATCTAGCAGATGCTAAAAGGAGATGTTATAGACCATGCTTACAGTAGTATAGTCCCTTGAGGCCTTGCTAGTGACTATTTAGGCCTTATCAGCGACTTTTCAAACCTTATAGATAGATGTAAAGGGTCTTAGCGACAATTTAGATTTTATAAGTCCGTCTAGGTCGTTGATGATTCTATTACTTGGCTCAGAGTGATGAGCATATGTATCGATACCACAATCCCTAGGGCTAGATAGGTTTTTATTGAGACTGATAAGGAGTTAAAGAGATATATCAAGGATTTAAGGTGAGACCTGATAAGATATCAAGATAACAACTCCAGGATAGGCCACAAGTTAAGCTAGGGATTAGAGAGATTGGAAGAGGTAATAGCACAGGTTTTATAGTCATTGACATCGGTACTACCAGGTTTCAGATTTGTATTCGAGCAAGCAGGAGAGCAACCATGTTCAGCTGATACGAATCCAAGAGGGCTATCTTATGCCATTGAAGAGGGGTAGCCTTATGACTTTCAAATGGGTCTAAATGGAGTTCAAACACATAAATATAAGATCCAAATGTCATTGGGGCATGCTCCAATTTATAGGAGGCATATTTGGTGCTTTACCATCAATTTTGGGCTTATACAACTTTGGGCTTTAATTATACAAGTCATGTGCCTCATTTAAAAGTCACATGACTCATTTAAGCTGTAAATGTGGGCTTAGGCATGTGGGCTTCCTTTCAAAAGGATTATTTAGTTATTTGGGTTATTAGTTAGTCTTTTATTTTGGGCTTGAAATTCGTCATTTTACTTTAGTTGGGTTTTAAGTAGTTGTTTTTAGCCTATTTTAGGTAGGATTTTGTGTTTTAAACCTGTTGGACTTATGTATACCCATTCCCTTAGGGTTTAGAGGCTATAAATAGGTTATTATAGGTTGTAAACTCGATATTATTGAATCAAATTATAAACTTTTGAGAGTTTTCTCTTGGCTTAGCTGAAATTCTTTAGAGATATTGTGAGATTGCTTGCTTTCTTTTCTATTGCATCAAGAATTAGGATTACTTATCAATCATTTGATTGTGGCATTTTCTTAATTCTTCTTATCCCGATTATTTGTGTTTTCATTCATGTGTTGTTTGGGGGTTCAATAGGGAGGGTATTTATCTTCTTTGTCTTTTGAAATCAAAGCGTATGTTTAAGGGGTTTCGGGTTCTTTAACCTTGGGGTTCCGCATCATTTGGTATCAGAGCCAAAAGAAAAGTAAATTCCTATTTATCTTAGTGTTAGGTTGGTGTTTTCTTTTCTTTGATTTCTTTGTGTTTATGCCGAATTAGGTAGTGATAAGTTTTGATTTGTGTTTTTTTTTGTGTGTTAAATTTAGCCTTTTCTTTTCCATACCTTGTGTTTTGATTCATTAAAAAGCCTTAGAAACCGAACTTGAACTTTGAATCTTTGGCATAAAAAAAAATAAATTCTAGTAGTAATAGCCTTTAAATTGGTGTGTTGAATTAAAAGAAAAGAAAAAAAATTGCGGTACTGTTCACGACACTGTTTACTGTACTATTTATCGCACTGTTTTGGTACTGTTCATCAAAAAAAAAAAAGAAAGAAGAGAGAAAAATATGGAGAAGAAAAATGGAAGAAAAAAAAGTAAGGAGCAATTGAGTAAGCGTAGTTTATATAGCCTAAAGAAATCCTAATCCTTTCATAAGTGGGAAAAACTATTCCTTTTTTCTTTAGGATTGGGAGGGGCAGCATTTACACCTTTTCTAAACACCTTTTGGAATCCTTTAAAGGGTAGGAAATACAATCCTTATTGCTTTGGGTTTAGATTTTCAAAATCCAATCCATACTTGATTTGGAATTACAATCCTAGTCCTATTTAACCAAGGATTTACTTTGCAATTATTGAACCACCATTTGTGCTATCCATTTGTGCCACCATTTGCGCTATCCATTTGTGCCACCATTTTATATCATTTGTTATCCATTTGTGCCACTATTTGTTATCCATCTGTTCCATCATTTTTTGAACCCCAAGGTTAAAGAACTCGAAACCCCTTAAACATATGCTTTGATTTCAAAAGACAAAGAAGACAAACACCCTCCCTATTAAACCCCCAAACAACACGTGAATGGAAATGCAAATAATCGGGATAAGAAGAATTAAGAAAATGCCACAATCAAATGATTGATAAGTAATCCTAATTCTTGATGTAATATAAAAGAAAGCAAGCAATCTCACAATCTCTCTAAAGAATTTCGGCTAAGCCAAGAGAAAACTCTTAAAAGTTTATAATTTGATTCAATAATATCGAGTTTACAACCTATAATAACCTATTTATAGTCTCCAAACCCTAAGGGAATGGGTATACATAAGTCCAATGGGTTTAAAACACAAAATCCTACCTAAAATAGGCTAAAAACAACTACTTAAAACCCAACTAAAGTAAAATGAAGAATTTCAAGCCCAAAATAAAAGACTAACTAATAACCCAAATAACTAAATAATCCCTTTAAAAGGAAGCCCACATGCCTAAGCCCACATTTATAGCTTAAATGAGTCATGTGACTTTTAAATGAGGCACATGACTTGTATAATTAAAGCCCAAAGTTGTATAAGCCCAAAATTGATGGTAAAGCACCAAATCTGCCTCCTATAAATTGAAGCACGCCCCAATGACATTTGGATCTTATATTTATGTGTTTGAACTCCATTTAGACCCATTTAAAAGTCATAAGGATGCCCCTCTTCAATGGCATAAGATAGCCCTCTTGGATCCGTATCATCAGCACTTCAGGCTATGGCATCGGCTCGCCCACCTAGGTCGCCAGCTTCTAGACCATTGTCAAGGCCAACATATCGCATAACACATGGATCAGGGCCCCTAAACCAAGTGATTTGTTTATTTTGTATTCAGGGATCAAAATTTTGATGTATATAAAAATAAGATGTATATAGTTTATCATTTTTATTTCATGGATTATTTTATTTATGCTTTTCATGCCTAAAAGAATGTCATAAGACTAATGAGTTGATTCATAAATAATTACACCTTGATGGGACAAAATAAAAGAAAGAGTAATAATGAGGAAAATAACAACCAATAAATGGTAGTGACAAAAAAATGAGAAGGATAAAAATATAATATAATAAGCAATAATAAAAGAAAGCCCTCAAAGGTTAAACTCAACAAACAAGACACTAATACTTAACAATTTTTCACCATAGGAACAAAGAACCTCCACTAGGGAACATACGACTATCCTTTCAAGAAGAATGCATGAATTGTTCTACCTTGTAAGGAACTGCCTGAACAGGTAGGAAAAAAATGCACAATGAGAAGAATTGAAGATATACACTTGTCAAAGACATCCCTGGTGGAATGTTACCAACTATACACCGTAGAAATAATAACCAACATTCAAATACAACAATTCATTTTGATAATGCATGCTTCAAGCATTGATCAAATTCGATCTCGATATTCTAGTTCTGCATGCCCCAAGCGCTAACCAAATATATTTGAGTAATATTGATTTTGCATGCCCCAAGTGCTAATTAGTACTCATAAAGTCATCTTGATTTTGCATAACCCAGGCACTAATCAGATGCATTCAAGTAACCTGATTTTAATGTCCCAGGTGCTAATTAGGTGAAATTTTCTTTTTTATCTGAAGTTTGCATGCCTCAGGCATTAATTGGACAAGTGGAGACTCACCTTCTTCAATGGAGTGATACGGATCCAAGAGGGCTATCTTATGCCATTGAAGAGGGGCAACCTTATGACTTTCAAATGGGTCAAAATGGAGTTCAAACACATAAATATAAGATCCAAATGTCATTGGGGCGTGCGCCAATTTATAGGAGGCAGATTTGGTGCTTTACCATCAATTTTGGGCTTATACAACTTTGGGCTTTAATTGTACAAGTCATTTGCTTCATTTAAAAGTCACATGACTCACTTAAGTTGTATTATTTATTTCTAGTCTTTCTTTTGGGCTTTCATTTTAGGCCTATAAGGTTTATTAATTAGTTTTGTTTTAAGTGTGTTGAAGACTTATTTGGGCTTAATTGGCTTGTAAAAGCCCAAGAAAATTCGTGTAAGGCCATATGAGCATCTAAATTAGGGTTTTAAAGAGTGAATTAGGGTTAGCCACCTTATAAATAGGCTACCCTAGGTTGTAAATATATCATTGAATCAAATTATAAACTTTTGAGAGTTTTTCTCTTGGCTTTAGCCGAAATTCTTTAGAGAGATTGTGAGATTGCTTGCTTTCTTTTCTATTGCAGGATTACTTATCAATCATTTGATTGTGGCGTGTTCCTATTCTTATTATCCCAATTATTTGCGTTTCCATTCACGTGTTGTTTGGGGGTTCAATAGGGAGGGTGTTTGTCTTCTTTGTCTTTTGAAATCAAAGCGTATGTTTAAGGGGTTTCGGGTTCTTTAACCTTGGGGTTTCGCATCAAATGGAGTTAGTCTAGAGCCTTCATTTTGTATGCCTCGGGTGCAAATTAGGCAAAACCCTTCGTTGTTCTAATTTTGCATGCCCCAAGTGCTAATTAGGCAACGAGAGACTCATTGCCTTCAATGGTGTTAGTCTCAAAACCCTAATTCTACATGCCTCAAGTGCTAATTAGGGAATTCAAATGATAAATCAACCAAAAGATTTGCTGCCTCAAGTACGCATCTTTTTCCTTTCACTTTAAATTTTTGCTCACTTTGGCACCAGTGCACTACCTCCCCAAAATTGGAGGTAGCTGTAAATATAGTAACCTAAGGTAACCTAGATCAGGTTACCCGATGATGAGAATATGATGTATTACTGATAGCAGTTTCGAATCCCGAAGCTCCAATCATGAATTTCTCACTCTTTCTTAAAGCTTTTTCATAGTATTTCCAAATATTTCCAAATGTTATAAAAAAATGCATAAAAGCCTTGATTTGGGTCTTCGGTGGTGATAGACGGCTACTTGTCACTTGAAGGGTGCTTATTTGTGGGTACCTCTCTCCTATGTGATCTATCTGGGGGGCTTTTTGGTCAAATCCAGGATTTAGTGATGAGGGACAACCGTCCTTCACTGGAAACTCGAGATTTCCCATGATTTTTTGGTATTTTAAAAAGGAAGTTGGAGGATAATGATATGATTCCCAATTTGGGGGAATATATCTCCAAATTTGAGGTCTTAAAATTGGAATTCAACTCAAATTCTCAATTTGGTATAAAACCTTTAATTTTTAGGGTTTCAAAAGAAGGAAGAATGTTTTTTTCTAGAGAGCCACCATTAGAGAAGAAGAGTTTCTTTCTCTTTCTAACCTTCATGCTCTATATAATTCTTGTAAGAACACACCGAATAACAAATTTTAGATTTTATTTTTTAGAACAAGATCACAAATTGGAGGAGAGATCTGGACTACACTCACCATAAAAGTCAGAATATTTTCTGAGGATAATATTCTAGGCTCTTTCTTTATTCTTTATCTCTATAATTTAATTAACATGATTATGTGATTCTTTGATATTATTGGCATTCTTTATTTGTCGCTATGTTCGAACAATATGTATGTTAATTTGAGACATTTTAGATAGCGAATTTGGACTATATTAGTATGTTGATGGTGTGTTGAACATGATTTCCTCCATTGTTGTAAATGTAAAGCTTGATGGTTGGTTTCTTTGGTCAGGTAAATGTACATCTCCTATATATTGCATGTATGATTTGTTGTTATAACATGTTTCAGCATGATTTAGGTCATATAAATGCATATTTAGGGCTATAAACATTCTTTGTATAATTTTTTGCATGTTCTGCCATAAAGCAACAATTTTGGTTCTGTCTATAGGTGATAGATGGGAAGAAAGGTTGAAGGACGACAGTCCTTCATGCAAGGGATGAGGCATCTTAGCTCCTTCTCCCTGTCCATCCCTCACTCCTTCTTGTGGCCGTCCCTCATCTCCTATTACCGTCCCTAAGTGTTTTCAAGCCATCTTTGATGTATTTCATGCATATTTGTGTATGTTTATAATTTTCCATCACATTTTGTATTATTATATGTAATTTCATGATGTACAATTTATTTTTGTATTATTTTCATGTTGTATTATCCAATGTTTTATTTATTTTTTTATTATTGTGTACTAATTTTTTTATCCTATTTTTGGTATTTTTATGAGTATTTTTTTAGGAGTTTGGAGGGTTACTTTAAATTTTTACATAGGAAGTCATGCTCCCAGAAGTGATCCACTACTCCTGCCCATATCTTGTTCTTTTTAGTTTCAATTTTTTATGGTTTTGTTTAATTAATCATTTATTTTACATTTATGGATTTATTTTCCTTTTGGATGCATAATTTTTTGGGAATGTAATAATTAGTAAAAAATGATTTTTGTGTACAATAAGATAAAAGGATACTAAAATATTTTTTATTGAATCAATTAAGGTTTTCTTCCAAAATATGGACCAATGTCCGATTTTTGACCCAAAAATTCACATAATATAATAAATCCTTTTTTGTAAATATGCATAAGGGAACCAACATTTCCGAATTAATCTACCCCATTTTATATATGACTTTTTTCCTCTTTTGTATATTATTCTTTTTCTATCGGATGATTTGCTTATGTAATAATTTAAGTAGGATATTATTTGATATATTTATTTACTGCTTTCTATTTGATTAGGATGTTTACTTTAATTATATCGCTTTAATCGTGTGAGAGAGGAAGGTGGATTAATTTCTAAAACCTAATTATAACACCTAAACAAGATGCCTAAAAAAAGTGATGTCCCGGACACCAGCCTCCATCTGGGCATCAAAAGGTCGAGACAAACTTCTCGATGTTTTGTTGGATGGTGACTTTATGACACCTATCTTTTTGGACCCACTAGGTTGACCACCAATCATAAACTAGGCTTGATCCCTCTTTATAGCAAAGTGGCCAATTTATGAATTAAGTGAGCCTCTTCCGATCTCGAATCCTAAAACCGAGCCTCCAAGAACCAAACCAAAAGTGAAATGCAGCTCCAACGTGCGTCACAGTCTAATGATAAGAAATTTTGACAATATTTTTGAGAGTTATAATGGAATATCAATGCATGTGTAGCAAGTTTATGTCACTTCAATCACCTATTATGTGTGTTTCTATTGACTTAAATGTAATATCGTTAATTTTAGTGGCAAATTTGAACCAATTATACAATAAGAGATGATGTCGCCTAAAAATATATTTTAAGGACAAATATGTATCATTTTTAATACTAGGACAAATTTAACCCAAAATATTACTAAATATACACTCTTTTTAATATTTCGTTGAGCAAATTTAATCTGATCTCTCTTTCATTTTATTAGAGATTACGAGCAGTGATTATGGCTTAGAAGTTTGTCTTCTCGAAAACATGGAATCATTGCTAAAAACATTTCCCTTTAAAAACAAAAATAAGTTAATATTTTTCAATCTTACAAAAAGGAATGTAAGTCTTTGAAGGGATGATTGATATAGAAATTGAAGAGGAAGTTATGGAGATGGACCATAAATCTTTTAGGCCAAAGAAGCTGCAGGTTTCCACATACAGGAAGAAGCACAAAGTAAAGGCAAAGGAGAATACCTGAAAATCTGTTATTGAGCTGGAATTCTGTTGGTAGAGATAGTTAAGCCTAGTCCTAGCTGGACACTACGAGAAAAATGGTTTTGCCTTTAGAGAATGCTTTTTTATTATATTTTTGAGAGAGATAAGGGCATCTTTTAGGAATGGAATTGTAATCACTGCTTCTCAATAAGGCTCTTTTATTGGAGAGGGTGGTTTATCTTCCTAAGGGGATTGCATCCGTCCTTTGTTCTATCCTTAAAATCAATCCATTCCTTCTCTCAATATTCTTTTAATTCATTTTCTTATTTAGATATGTTAAAGTAAAAATCTTTATTCTAACATTTGGTGCCATCTATGGGAAATATCTCCAGACGAAAAAAATGAATGAACCACCCAAAACACATTTGCAAACCAAGACCGATTTACATGATAAAGTCGATGCCCACAATGAAACTCTAGGTGCAATACAGCAGTCCATCGTCACATTCCAAAAATATTAGAAGAATAGTTTGAGCACATGGATACCAAGATTCAAAAAAAACTTAAAAAAAACCCCTAGCATCAAAATTTGATATGAGCATGACCAAGTGCAATGGTAATAAGAGAGATGAACTAGCACTTCCTTAAGGACAAATAACAAGAGCAAGGTTAAAGAATCTTAAAGAAGTCCTACAAACATTCATAAGACCTTATATGGAGAAGATGCAAGTTCAAGAAAAGAAAGAAGTTCAATTGGACTGTGGAGACAAGTTTAGGCTAAATGGTACAATGGGCCTTCAAGCTACTTTATTTAGTCTATATTCTTCATGTAAAATGTAATTAAATGTATTTGGGTAGCCTGGAACCTAAGAAAATGAATTGGGATAGTTTTAGTTAGGTTTGTTTTATTTTGGGCTTCTTATACTATTTTGGATAGTTTAAGTAGGTAGGCTAAAGTTGGACTTATCTCTTCCAAAAAGTTGGGCAAAATAACTATTTAAGGCTTAGAATATCTAAAAATGCCGAATTTTACATGGGAGAGTTGAATTTTAATGAGCTTGGGTTAGATTTAGGTTTAGGCCTCCATTGGTTGAATTTAGGGTCCTAAATTTTAGGGATGGATTTTCCTTGATAAATACTTATTATTTTGGAATATTATTAAGTAGAATTTAAGGGAAAAATAATACCACTTTAAAGGGCTGGCTGAAATTAACTTTTAGCCAAGATTGTGTCTACATTCATTCTTTCATTTTCTTAGGATAATTATACATATTTATCACTAGCTTTTAGGATTATTTTTTAGATTGTATTTATCTTTATTTCTTCATGTACTTAGTCCATATTGTGGCCAAATACATATAGATAAAGGTTAGGAATTATCTTTGTTATTTATGTCATTATTTATCTCTTAGAGTTAGTGTTTAATTGTAACTCCTCTAAGAAGGGGAGATTGCCTAGCCTATTTAAATGGTTGAATTCTTCATTTGTAAAACACTTAATTTTTTTTTATTAATGAGAGTTTATTTTGGCTTGGCCAGATTTTTGATAGCTAATTTGTTATCAATTCTTGCTATTGCATGAAGAATTAGACTTAGGCTATTTATATGATAATGTATATTTGATTCTTCTTTTTATTTTCTAAATCGATCTATTATAAGCATTTCTAATCAATCTTATTTAACCATTCTTTAGATTGAGGATTTATTATCTTGTTTTTGTTTAATATTTTTGGTACGTTGGCATTCTAGTTTGGCATATAAGCTGGAGTTCCGCATCAATTGGTATCAGAGCATTGGCTAAAGGGTAAATTCTTAACTATCCTTTAATTTTGCTTTTAAACTTTAATTTTCTATTTTGGCCGAATAGGATTTTGCATCTAGTTCCTTATTTGGTTCTTGCTCTATTATGTTAATTACCTATCTTTAAGTATTTGATCATTAATTTTTTTCATTAAAGTTATAAAAAAAGAAAAAAATCAATTAGAAATAGCCTTATTATCAATTCGGGTTTGCTATCTTGTTAAGTTCATATTTTGATTAATTGGTGAATCTTTTTGTTCTTGTTGAATTCGAATTTTCCATTGAATATATCAAGCATATAATTTGCCAATCTGAAGTTACACAACTTCCTTGCTGATCATTTGCCCACTTATCCCCAAAGAGGTGGGTCAACCTGACCCAAGAATCAAAACTAAAATACCAGGCCCATTTAATTCAAGCCAAAACTCAATTGAAGCTCCACCACCACGAACACTCCCCCCTTCCTACCGAATTCAACTAACATAGCGAAATAGGGGTTTGCATCACTTATAGCTGAAGGAGATCGACAAGCATCATTGGTTGGGTTTATGTTTCAAGTGTGCCTAACCTTACAACCCACAACGTCATTGTAGTACGAAATAGTTGAGGATCACAATTTTGGAGAACAAATTGTTATTAGCTTTGGATGAACAGAAGGATGAAATAGCAGAAGAAGATAGATATGGAAAAGATGAAGGAGCAGGAGGAGAATGCACCGCTATGGAAATTTTTTTTAGAGCAGGGGAAGATATTCAGGGTCCCAGAACTCTAAAATTGAAAGTGTACATACATGGAATACCAATCATTTTTCTAGTCAACTCTGGAGCAATCCATAATTTCATTTCTCATAAACTAGAAAGGTCTCTGAGCCTTCCTTCTACCTCCATTCTTCCTATGAATATCAAATTAGGGGATGGGTATCATGTCTTGGTCCGACAAAAATTTAAGGATATTCCTTTGGATTTGGGAACCCTTAATTGGAAATTGGAAGCCTTGGTGTTTGATTTAGGACCAATTGATTTTGTATTAGGGATGGAATGGTTGAAGACATTGGGCAACGTTCTGCACAATTGGGAACAAAGATGGATGAGGTTTGAATACAAAGGCAAGTAGGTTGAATTGACTGGTATAGAAGGAACCCTTTCAAATATGGGTGCCCTAAAGGTGTTGTTGGGGGGCAAAAGTTAAAGCAAATGCAATGGCACCTTCCCCAGCTAACATCAGCCCCCATGTCAGGTCTATCCAAAGAGCAAAAGATGAATATTGAGGCTCTTATGAACTAGTTCTCAATAGTTTTCCAACCTTTGGCTGGGCTCCGGCCTCGGCGACTGCACAATCATGCCATCCAACTTATCCCGAGCCACAAACCAGTAAGTGTACATCCCTATAGATGCCTGCACCTACAGAAGATTGAATTTCAAAAGTGGGTAAGAGAAATGCTATAGCAAGGAATTATCCGACCAAGTCAGAGTTCTTATTCTAGCCCGATCCGTTTGGTGAAAAAGTAAGATGAAACACGACATTTATTGATGCGGAACCCCAAGGTTAAAGAACCCGAAACCCCTTAAACATACGCTTTGATTTCAAAAGACAAAGAAGAGAAACCCCCTCCCTATTGAACCCCCAAACAACACGTGAATGGAAACGCAAATAATCGGGATAAGAAGAATAAGAAAACGCCACAATCAAAATGATTGATAAGTAATCCTAATTCTTGATGCAATAGAAAAGAAAGCAAGCAATCTCACAATCTCTCTAAATAAATTCGGCTAAGCCAAGAGAAAAACTCTCAAAAGTTTATAATTTGATTCAATGATGAAGTTTACAACCTAGGGTATCCTATTTATAAGGTGGCTAACCCTAAATCACTCTTTAAAACCCTAATTTAAATGCTCATATGGCCTTACACGAATTTTCTTGGGCTTTTACAAGCCAAATATGAAAGCCCAAAATAAAGACTAAAATAAATAACCAAACTAACTAAACTAAACCCAAAAGAAGCCCATATTTACAACTTAAATGAGTCATGTGACTTTTAAATGAGGCACATGACTTGTACAATTAAAGCCCAAAGTTGTATAAGCCCAAAATTAATAGTAAAGCACCAAATCTGCCTCCTATAAATTGGAGCATATATTTATGTCTTTGAACTCCATTTAGACCCATTTGAAAGTCATAAGATTGGCCCTCTTCAATGGCATAAGATAACCCTCTTGGATCCGTATCATTCCCTCCCTCTTTAGAAAAGATTCGTCCTCGAATCTTCGTCTTGCAATAGTTGGGAATTGGCACTTGAGGAATACATTCATCTTCATAAATGATCTTCAACATTGGTGGAAATAATATGAATGCTTCTTCATTGAGGAACTCATCATGATCCTGCAAGTTATAAACAAAAGGACTACGCAAAACATGGTTAGTATTTAATATAGCGGTATGATTTTGACTTTCTCCACTTCCTATGTGCAACTCATTCTCCTTAATCAATGGAGAATCAACTGTAACTTGCGAATCTTCCATCTCAACTAAGCAAACTTCTTCATTCGTACTCAAACAATCAGCATCTTCACTTTCAAATATTTTTCCATTATGCACAACATCATTATCCTCTTCCACCTCTAAAACAACCTCATTTACCAAGTTCTCCACATCTTCAACTTCACCCAAAACCTCTTTTTCCTCATCAAGCTCATCAACAACATCCTCTTCATGGTCTTGAGTAACCTCACTATCAAAGCCTATATCTATATCACCCTTTTCAGGTTCACAAATTATTTCCTCTAGGATAACTTCCTCTTTCTTTTTCTTCTTTTTGCTTTCCTCCATTCTAATGCGTGGTTCGAAATATTGCCTGACCAACCATTCTAGATTATTAAGGTCTTGCCTTAACAACTTTATATCTTCCTTAAACGCATTCCTTTCATCTTGATGTAAATGTCGTTTGGACTTGTGATTAGACATCCTCACATTCACTCGTGTTTCACTCAAAATTTGGCTTTTATCCTCTTAATGTCCTCTCACTCTCTTGCCTTTTTCCTCTCAAGCTTGCAACTTCAAAATTGCACTTCAGAATTTAAATCACAAATCAAAAACTTGAGCACGTTTAAGAAAACAAGGAAATAATAACTAACAACAAAAGATAGCTCAAAAACTAGAAAAGAAGACTCTAGACACAATGGAGGTGATACACGGACAAGAGTGGTGTACCACTTGATGATAAATAAATTAGAGTAATTGACAAGCAAAGATACTCTAACAATGTAAATGGAACAAAGACTAGCTTAAAACAAAGAAATAAGCAACAAGAATAAAAAAATGACAATATGGATAAAATGAATGAATTTGATTCACTACAAAGTAAACCAAATATAGAACCTAAATATTCTACCCAACAAAGCAATAAATCAACAAAGAGACCTAATTAAAATAAATGAAGTAGGTTGCATGCAAAAACAAATCAATTTAGAGCCAAAATTATCACTAGGCCGAATGGTGTAACAAGCTTGATTAGTGTATCAAGTTGTGTGCAAAATGGTGGCAAAGTGATGGCAATTTGATGGCAAAATGATAGAAAAAATGATGGCAAAAGTTTCCAAAAATGATAGCACAAAAGGTGGAAAAAGTTTCCAAAAATGGTTACACAAATGATGGAAAAGTTGCAAAAAATGGTTGCACAAATGGTGAAAAGTTTCCAAAAAATGGTTACACAAATGATGGAAAAAGTTGCCAAAAATGGTTGCACAAATGAATAGCAAATGATAAAAATGATTGGCACAAATGGATAATAAATGGATAGCACAAATATTTGCCAAGTAGAAATTCTTGTCTAACTAGGATTAGGATTGTAATTCCAATTTAGATATGGACTAAGATTTTTTTGAAAGCTTAAACCCACAGCAATAAGGATTAATTTTCCTACCTTTTAAAGGATTCCCAAATGTGTTTGGAAAAGGTGTAAAAGTGCCCTTCCCAATCCTAAAGCAAAAAGGATTAGTTTTTCCCACTTATGAAAGGATTAAGAATTTCTATATAAACTACCCATGCTCAATTGCTCTTTAATTTCTTTTCTTCGTCTATTTTTCTTCTCTTTCACGTGTTTTCTTTCTTCTTTCTTTTTTTTTTGGATGAACAGTAACGTAAACAGTGCTATGAACAGTAACGTAAACAGTGCGATGAACAGTACCGTGAACAGTGCAATGAACAGTATACGTTTTTTTTTTTTTTTTAATGAATCAACACACAAGCTAAGGAAGAGAAAAGGCTAAATTTAACACACACAAATCAAAACTTATCACTAGCTAATTCGGCATAAACATAAAGAAATCAAAGAAAAAAAAACACAAACCTAACACTAAGATAAATAGGAATTTACCTTACTTTTGGCTCTGATACCAAATGATGCGGAACCCCAAGGTTAAAGAACCCGAAACCCCTTAAACATACGCTTTGATTTCAAAAGACAAAGAAGAGAAACCCCCTCCCTATTGAACCCCCAAACAACACGTGAATGGAAACGCAAATAATCGGGATAAGAAGAATAAGAAAACGCCACAATCAAAATGATTGATAAGTAATCCTAATTCTTGATGCAATAGAAAAGAAAGCAAGCAATCTCACAATCTCTCTAAATAATTTCGGCTAAGCCAAGAGAAAAACTCTCAAAAGTTTATAATTTGATTCAATGATGAAGTTTACAACCTAGGGTATCCTATTTATAAGGTGGCTAACCCTAAATCACTCTTTAAAACCCCAATTTAAATGCTCATATGGCCTTACACGAATTTTCTTGGGCTTTTACAAGCCAAATATGAAAGCCCAAAATAAAGACTAAAATAAATAACCAAACTAACTAAACTAAACCCAAAAGAAGCCCATATTTACAACTTAAATGAGTCATGTGACTTTTAAATGAGGCACATGACTTGTACAATTAAAGCCCAAAGTTGTATAAGCCCAAAATTAATAGTAAAGCACCAAATCTGCCTCCTATAAATTGGAGCATATATTTATGTCTTTGAACTCCATTTAGACCCATTTGAAAGTCATAAGATTGGCCCTCTTCAATGGCATAAGATAGCCCTCTTGGATCCGTATCATTTATACATCGACTACAGGGCATTCAACAAGGTAATGGTGGTCGATAAATATCCAATACCAATGTTCGATGAGTTATTGGATAAATTGAATGGGCTAATATTTTTTACAAAGTTAAACCTAAAGTCAGGTTTTTTCCATATTCGAATGCATGAAGGGGATGAGCATAAAATAGCATTTCACACACAAGACGGCCACTACGAATTTCTAATGATGCCATTTGGGCTTACTAACACTTCTTTTACTTTTCAATGTGTGATGAATGATATTTTTTGAACATGGTTCCGGTACATGGTCCTTGTTTTTTTGACATTTTGATTTATAGCAAGAGTTTAGAGGAACACCTATAGCACTTAACCATTATTATGTAGGTATTACTGGATAACCAATTCAAGGTCAATCCCAAGAAGTGTTCAATTGGCCAAACTTCCATTGATTATCTTAGCCATTGTATTTCTAAAGAAGAAGTTACTGTTGACCCTTCCAAGGTTATTGCAGTTCAAAATTGGCCGATTTCAAAGAACATCAAAGGAATTCGGTGATTCTTGGGGATGACTGAATACTACAGGAAATTTGTAAAAGATTATGGGAAGATTGCCAAGTCGTTGATGGAATTGAGTAAGAAGAATGGTTTTCATTGGAATGAGCAGGCTCATACTGCATTTGAAACTTTAGAAAGAAAACTTACAAGTGCTCCACTGTTGGCATTGCCCGACTTCAGCAAACCCTATTATGTGGAGTGTGACGATTTGGTCTTGAAATTGGGGCTATCCTCATGTAAGAAGGCAAGTTAATAGCTTAATATAGCAAAACTTTGGTTAATCATAACTTAACCAAATTAGCCTATGAGAAAAACCGATGGCATTAGCTTTGGCAATACAATATTGGAGGCCATACTTGCTCAGTAAGAAGTTTACTATCTGTACTGACCAAAAGAGCTAACGCCACTTACTCCAGCAGCGCATCACCACCCAGGACCAACAACATTAGCTCTCTAAATTGAAGTCCTATATTTTTGAGGTCTAATACAAGTCGGGAAGGATGAATACAGTAGCCATCGATCTATCAAGATAATAAAACTATACAGAATTTGCTTCTTTTGAATTCTCTCCTACGTGGGCTAATAGGGGTCAGTTGCTGGAAAAAGTGGAGCAAGATCCTTATTTACTGAACATTAAAAAAGCAATATAAGCCAACCCAACCTCCAACCTGAAGTTCAAACTGAAAAGGGGACCATAATTGAAACAAAAATCTAGTAATCACATCTGCATCCAAGTCGATCCTTGCCATATTGGAAGAATTCCACAATTCTATTATAGGGGGTCATTCAAGAAACTAAAGGACTTATAGAAGAATAATAGCGATTTTTTTATTAAAAGGGAATGTTACAGCAGATCAAGGATTATGTAAAAATATTTTCGATTTGCCAATGATTTAAGGATTCCACACTCTCCAACAGGGTTGATATAGCCTTTCCCTCTTCTACAAGCTATTTAGGAGGATATTTAAATGGATTTTATTACAGGGCTGCTGAAATCCAAGGGATTTATTGCCATAATTGTAGTGGTTGATAGGTTATCCAAATACAGCCATTTCATAGCTCTCAAATGGCCATATACGGCTCGAGTAATCACTTAAATGTTTGTTAAAGATTGTATTCCTCTATAGGTTTTCAAAGTCGATTATAAATGATCGTAATTCGGTGTTTATGGGATGCTTTTGTTAAGAACTATTTTGATTGCATGGGACTCAACTTAAATTTAGTTCCTCTTATCACCCTGAGATAGATGGACAAACTAAAGTTATCAACCACTGCCTTGAGTCATACTTATAATGTTTTATTACTAACCAGCCCCGCTCAGTAAGCCAATGGCTTCCTTAGGTAGAGTTTTGGTACAATACCACCTTCCATGTGAGTACGGGTGTTACACCCTTTGAGGTAGTGTGTGGGATCCGCCCTCCTACAATTATCTAGTATATTCTAGGAGAGGTTCAAATAGAGGCAGTAGGTTATGGTCTCATGGACAATGAGGCTCTAAAGCAACTCAAGCAGCAGCTATTATGCTCACAACAATAGATGAAAACTCTGACAGACCGACACCAGAAGGATGTCTTTTTTAAGGTGGCCGATTGGGTGTACTTGAAGCTGAAACCCATAGGCAATAGTCCATTAGGAGGAGGATTTATCTCAAGTTATTAGCTTGCTACTTCGGGCCATATTAGGTGGCTGCTAAGGTGGGACCAGTTGCCTACTGCCTACATCTTCCCTTTACTTCTAAGGTACAGCCAGTTTCATATTTCTTTGCTTAAGAAAGCTATGAAGATGCAGCCTACCTCTAGTGGAAGCAAAATAAAAGGAAATTATTTTGGATGATGAGCCTTCAAGAGTGTTTAATGCTTCCAAAGCAAGAGGAGAAAATGGAAGAAAGAAAAGAAGAGATGATAAATGATTTAGAGAAAGAGCATAATGAAGAAGGAAATATGAAGGATAAAATATCCCCTCCTAAAAAAGATAATAATTTTGAACTTAAAACTCTTCCTTATCATTTAAAATATGTGATTTTAGAGGATAATGCAAAACCAGTAATCATTTCATCTTTATTAATAGGTTTGGAAGAAAAAAAGCTCATAGAAATACTAAAAAAGCATAAAAAAGCAATTGGTTAGGCAACATCGGATTTGAGAGGAATTAGCCCCAGCTATTGTATACACCAAATACCTATGGAGAACGATTTCAAACCGATGGTACAACCCCAAAAGAGACTAAAGCCAGCAATTAAATAAAAAAAGGTACTTAAACTCCTCAATGCAGGTATTATCTATCCAATTTCTGATAGTAGTTTGGTTAGTCTGATCCAATGTGTACCTAAAAAGGGGGGAATGACTATCATAACCAGTGGAAATAATGAACTTATTCCAAAACACACAATGATAGGATAGAGAGTGTGTATAGACTATAGGAGATTAAATAATGTCACTAGAAAAAACCATTTTCTTTTACCTTTTATTGACCAAATGTTAGAAAGATTGGCAGAAAATAGATTTTACTATTTTTTAGATGGATATTCAGGATATATGTAAATACCTATAGCCCTGAAAGACCAAGAAAAGATTCACATGCCCTTATGACACATTTGCATATAGGAGGATGTCTTTCGATCTTTGTAATGCCCCTGCCATATTTTAAAGATGTATAATGGCCATATTTCATTATTTTCTCAAAAAATTCATGGAGATTTTCATGGATGATTTTACCTTACATGGTTGGAATTTTGAGTTTTGCTTAAATAATCTTGCATTGGTCTTAAAAAGGTGTGAAGAGACTAATCTTGTTCTTAATTGGAAAAAATGTCATTTCATGGTAAGAGAATAGATTGTTTTAGGGCATAAGATCTCCAAGAAATGAATTAAGGTAGATAGAGCAAATGTAGATATCATTGATAAATTACCTCCCCCAACTAGTGTTAAAGGTATCAAGAGTTTTCTTGGTCATGCCGGTTTCTATCGTCAGTTTATTAATAATTTTTCTAAAATAACTAAACCACTGTCTAATTTATTACTTAAAAATGCTACATTTAACTTTGATGATAAGTGTTTGCAGGCTTTTAACTTGTTAAATTAAAAGCTAATCACTACACCAGTCATAGCATCGCCGAATTAAAATTTACCATTTGAAATTATGTGTGATGCTAGTGACTATGCAGTGGGAGCAATTTTAGGATAAATGAGGGAGAAAGTCTTCTACACTATCTACTATGTAAGTCATACACTCACCAAAGCTCAAGTAAATTACAATGCCACAGAGAAAGAGTTATTGGCAATTGTGTTTTCCTTTGAAAAATTCAAGCCTTAACTTCGTGGTACTAAAGTAACGGTGTGATCTAATCATGCTGCATTAAGGCACCTTTTTTCTAAGAAGGATTCCAAACCAAAGCTTATCCAATGGATTTTGCTATCACAAGAATTTAATGTAGAGATCAAACATAAGAAAGAAGCTAAAAATTTTATAGTTGACCATCTATCTAGATTAGATCATGCTAATATTGAAAAGGGAGAAATTTTTTATTTATTTCCCAATGAACATATTTGTGCTCTCTATGCTTGTGAAAATTCAATTCATTGGTATACTAATATAGATAATTTCCTTGCAGGAGGTGATGCAGAACCCCAAGGTTAAAGAACCCAAAACCCTTTGAACATACATTTTGATCTCAAAACACCCTCCCTATTGAACCCCCAAACAACACGTGAATGGAAACACAAATAATCGAGATAAGAAGAATAAGAAAATGCCACAATCAAATGATTGGTAAGTAATCCTAATTCTTGATGTAATAGAAAAGAAAGCAAGCAATCTCACAATCTCTCTAAAGAATTTTGGCAAGCCAAGAGAAAAACTCTCAAAGTTTATAATTTGATTCAAAATATCTTTTTTTTTTTACAACTCATAACAAGCTATTTATACTAAAACCCTAAACACTTTACTTCCTAAACAAGCCAAATAACCTCTTTAGGAACTCTAAAGACACTTTACTTCCTAAACAAGTATAATAACCTCTTTAAGAAGAAATATATCACCCTTAAAAGCTAAAACAAACCCTAAAAAGGCCTTAAACAAGGTGTGGCCGAATTTCATTGGACTTTACTAGATAAAACAACCCCATTCTCCTACTTAAAGAATTAAAAAAAAAACAAAATGATGGGCCTTAGTGAAGGTGGCGAGTAGCCCACTTAAATAAGGCCTCACTTATTCAATAATCCAACTATACTTAATGAATTAAAAGCCCTAACTAAAAACTAAATAAAACAGCCCCTTAAACCCATTAAGATACAACTTTAAATAAGTCATGTAACTTTTAAATGAAGCACATGACTTGTACAATTAAAGCCCAAAGTTGAATAAGCCCTTTATGACTCAAGTTGGCCCAATTCTTCATTTGTTTCCAAAAGGATGAGTACTTTATGCTTGTGATGTTGATTGATGAAATCATCATGACTTACCCCCTCTATGGTCATATCAGGAAGTTACCTTCTAAAAGACTTACTTGGCAACAAAAGAAAAAGCTTCAAGCAGATGCCAGGCATTACCTTTAGGATGATCCATATTTTATTAAAATTTGTTCGGATCAAGTACTGCAAAGATGCATTTCGAAAGAAGAGCAAGAAGGCATAATGTGACAATGCAATGGAGGAGAAGTTGGAGGTCATCATGGACCTAATAGTACGGTACATAAAATTCTCCAATTAGGTTTCTTTTGGCCTACTTTTTGTACAGTTGTTAAATTTTTTATTGAATTATGCAATAGATGCCAATATATAGGTAATATCTCTAAAAATAATGAAATGCCTATGAATACCATGCTAGAAGTGGAAATATTTGATGTTTGGGGTATTAATTTTGTGGGACCATTTCCAAACTAATTTAGGTTTGAATACATTTTAGTAGCTATGGACTATGTCATTAAATGGGTGGAAGCAATAGCTGCTAGAACTTGTGATGCCAAATTTATGCTTAAATACATAAGGAGAAATATTTTTACTAGGTTTGGAGCACAAAGGGCCATTATAAGTAATGGAGGCACATTTTGTCGACCATCAGTTTTGAACCTTGCTTAGGAAATTTGATGTCAAGCACAAGATAACAACCCCTTACCACCCTCAAGCAAATGGACAAGTAGAGGTGTCTAATAGGGAATTGAAATCAATCTTAAAAAAGACAGTCAATAGCTCTAGAAAAGATTGGTCTCAGAGGTTAGATGAGGCTCTTTAGGCATATAGAACTACATTTAAAACCCCTATAGGCATGTCTCCCTTCAAGATAGACTTTGGAAAAGGATGTCATCTACCAATCAAATTAGAACATAAAGCATATTGGGCCACAAAATAACTTAACTTTGATATGAGAAGTGCAGGAGAAAAAAGAAAATTGCAGCTCAATAAACTTGATGAAATTCGACAATGCAGCCATATACAAGGAGAAAACAAAGTGTTGGCATGATAAGCGATTAAAGGTGAAAGACTTTGCTGCAGGTATGTCGATTTTATTATATAACATTTGGTTGAGATTATTTCCAGGAAAATTGAAATAAAAATGGCTTAGACCGTATCAAGTATTATCGAGCAATAATTTTGTAGTGACTATTAAAATTCCAAGAGATGGACGTGAATATAAAGTGAATGATCACAGGCTTAAACTGTGAGTAATAGGAGGTTGCTGAGGCAACCATGGTGCTTCGGGACTATTAAGATGGTTTGTAAGTCTAGTAAAGGACTTTTTAAACTCAAAACTAAACTCTCTAACCTTTTGCTTTGAATTTCGGAGTGTGTAATTTTTATTTTGTGATTTTTTTAGTGTTAATTTATTTATTTTTTTGTATTTTTTAGATTTTTGCATTAAATGGAGGAGGATTTAAGATAATTAAATTTTGAGGGTATTTTGGCTAAGGGAATTTAAGTTTGTAGCAATTTTAGAAGGAGCAGGTATGAATTTCTTCATTATTGTGCTTATAATGGTTTAAATAAGCTCAACAAATTGACATTAATTGAGAGGATTATAAATTAATTAGATTAATGGAGTCAATTTTGAGAATAGAGTAATTTTTAGGAATTACTTAGGTGAGTTTGGCAATTAAACATGCAATCAGTGTTTTTTTTAGCAAAAAACAATAGGTTTTTCGAGCAGTAGGAAGGCCAAATTTTTTTTCGGAGTCCAATGGCTAGTCGCTCGGTCGTGCAGCCCCAGTGTACCTGCCCATTGGCCCGCATACACCCAGCCCTACCTGCCCACTTGCCCGTATATACCCATCCTTGCTTGCCCACTCGCCCACGAGCAGCCCTAGCTTGCCTACCCACTCGCCCGCATACCCCCTTACCCTCGACACATGGCTGCGTACCCTCCTTTCTCTACCCTTACTCGACCGTGAACCCCCATTCTACCGCCCTTTTTCTTCTTGTTTTGCCCTCACCCTCTCACTCCCCCATGCACCCAATTCCTTTTCCCTTCGTGCTCCTCCACATCCCACCTATCCCGCCCCTCCTCGCCCAGCCACTCTACCCCACCTCCTTCCCTCCCTTCCTCACCATTCCACCCCATCCCCTCCCCTCACTTCCTTTCTTCTTTACTCCACTTTGCCCTCCACTCACCTTACACAACTACACTTCCTTACTCTCTTTAGCATAATTTTTATTTTTTCTTGCCTTTCTCTTGTGTTTCTTCAATTCAAGTAAGTTACATCTCTTTCATGCTCTTTAATTTTCCATTTTAATTTAATGTTTGTGTTTTGAAATTTGCTTGTTGCTTTACAATTTTGAGGTATCTTTAATCTTATTTTTGAGCTTCATCGTTGATTAGTTTTCAAATTTGTTCATTGCACTTCTAATATGCTTGCTAATGATGCCCTGTGTAACTTTTGGTAGCCATTGTATGTCAATTTGCTCTTTATTTTGCCTTCACATGGTATGCACACCAAGTATTCGATGAAGTGCCTATGTGACCAAATTTATCATTTTTGCTTCAATTTTCTTCACATATGGCATACATTTTTCCTCTTATTTAGACTTTTCCAAGGTTACCTTTACTCGTAAATACATCTGTTGGATGTTTTTTATGACATTTTGTGGCTACATTTTATCTAAGGAACTTGCTAAACCATTCCTTTTAGGCATGTTTTTCAATCTACCATGCCTCTTATTTATTGATAATCAATTGCTCTTTTGTTACACTTTCTTGTTTTACTTATATTTTTTCTTGGCTCCCTACCATTTTGATGTGAACTAGGTCGCAAATGTGCCTTGATTTTACACACTTATTTGTCCCTTTTGTTTTGCAGTGGTACTTAAGAAAGTTAGGTGTGAAGAAGCCTCAATCTCTTCTAAACCACACATCCCTGCTTATGTGGACAAGGCCAAGCATTCGGACGCGAAACCCTAGCCTATATAACAAACTAGAATGCCAACATACCATAGTATTTGAACATAAAGAAGAAATTAACCACTAATCTAAAGAACTCTCAAACAATGTATGAATGAAAACGCTTATAATAGATTGATTAATCACAAGAAGAATTAGAATTCAGCACATAAAATCATGAAACCTACAAAAGCTACTTCTTTATGCAACAGCAAGAATCAATTAACAATTAACTCTTACAATGAAAAGTGGCAAAACCATGGGAAAATCTCAATAATCAAAATAATTCAATAATCTATATTATGTTAAACAAAACATTACAATCGTTTAAATAGAAAAGAAAAAAACTCCTATTGAAATAGAACTTGCTAAACTGATAAAACTAGAAATAATCAAAGAATAATCGTAATCGTAACAGGACTCTTAAGCATTCGGGAGAGTGGTAATCCACTCCACCAAGTGGGCATTCTTCATATAGTCACTCGATGGAGTGAGATTTCACTCAATGGAGTGTGTGCTTGCTGCCTTGCTTGCCTAACTTTGTAGAGTGGAAATCCACTCCACTGATATGAGCACGACCAAGCACAATGGCAACAAGAAAGATGAACTAGCATTTCCTCAAGGACCAATAACAAGAGCAAGGTCAAAGAAGCTTAAAGAAGTCCTACAAGCATTCATGAAACCTTATGTGGAGAAGATGCAAGTTCAAGAAGAGAAAGAAGCTAAATTGGATTATGAAGACAAGTGTAGGCCGAATGGTGCAATGGGCCTTCAAGCTACTTTATTTAGTTTCTATTCTTTATGTAACATTTAATTAAGTATATTTGGGCAGCCTAGAACCTAGGAAAACGAATTGGGCTTTGTTAGAATAGGTTTGCTTTATTTTGGGCTTATTTTACTGTTTTGGGTAGTTTAAGTGGGTAGGCTAAAGTTGGGCTTATCTCTTCTAAAGAGTTGGGCCAAAATAACTATTTGAGGCTTAGAATACCTAAGGGGGCCGAATTTTACATGGGAGAATTGAATTTTAATGGGTTTGGGTCAGATTTAGGTTTAGGCCTAAATTTTAGGAATGGATTTTCCTTGATAAATACTTATTATTTTGGGATATTATTAAGTAGAGTTTGAGGGAGAAATAATAGCTTGACCATATCTTTAAAGGGCTGGCCGAAATTCACTTGTAGCCAACATTAAGTCTACATTCATTCATTCATTCATTTTCTTAGGATAATAAGCATATTTATCACTTTCTGTTAGGATTAATCTCAAATTGTATTTATCTTTATTTCTTCATGTACTTAGTCCATATTATGGCCAAATACATGTAGATAAAGGTTAGGAATTATCTTTGTTATTTATTTTATTATTTATCGCTTAGAGTTAGTGTTTGATTTTAATTCATCTAGGGAGGGGTGGCTGCCTAGCCTATATAAAGGGCTGAATTCTTCATTTGTAAGACACTTGAATTTTGATTAATGAGAATTTTCTTTGGCTTGGCCGAATTTGTGAGAGTTAATTTATTATTGATTCTTGCTATTGCATGAAGAATTAGACTTAGGCTATTTGCATGATTAATGTATGCTTGATTCTTCTTCTTCTTCTTGTTTTCTAAATCAATCTATCATAAGCGTTTCCAATCAATCTTGTTTGGGGGTTCTTTAGATTGGGGGTTTATTATCTTATTTATGTTCAATATTCATGGTATGTTGGCGTTCTAGTTTGGCATATAAGCTGGGGTTCCGCATCAATTGGTATCAGAGCATAGGCTAAGGGGTAAATTCTTAACTATCCTTTAATTTTGCTTTTAAACTTCAATTTTCTATTTTAGCCGAATAGGATCTTGCATCTAGTTCCTTATTTGGTTCTTGCTCTATTGTGTTAATTACCTATCCTTAAGTATTTGATCATTAGTTTGGTTAAAGTTATAAAAAAAAAGAAAAAAAATCAATTAGAAACAGCCTTGTTATCAATTTGGATTTACTATCTTGTTAAGTTTCATATTTGATCAATTGATGAATCTTGTGTTCTTGTTGAATCCGAATTTGCCATTGAATATATATCAAGCATATAATTTGCAATCTTTGAGTGGTTGAACTTAGTTTTGATATAATTTTGATCTACAAAGTGCCTTGCACCACTTGGAGTAAGTTTTGATCAATCAAGCAAGAATTGGAGTTAGAACTTTCACAATTGGTTTGATTTCTTGAAGACCAGGTTAGTACTCCTAATTTTGGATTTGGGTTGTGTTTCTTTCTTTGATTTTTTTTTGTTGAGTCTTACATCAAATCTGTTTAAACTAATCATTAGGTTTAGTTAAACATCGCGTTTAAGTGCATCCGTCGTGATACGACCATGGAGAGGGCAAGTCATGATGATTTCGTCAATCAGCATCACAAGCATAAAATACTCATCCTTTTGGAAGCAAATGAAGAATTGGGCCAACTTGAGTCATAAAGGGCTTATGCAACTTTGGGCTTTAATTGTACAAGTCATGTGCTTTATTTATAATTCACATGACTCATTTAAAGTTGTATCTTAATGGGTTTAAGGGGCTGATTTGTTTAGTTTTTAGTTAGGGCTTTTAATTCATTATGTTTAGTTGGTTTATTGAACAAATAAGGCCTTATTTAAGTGGGCTACATGCCACCTTCATTAAGGCCCATCATTTTAGTTTTGTTTTAATTCTTTAAGTAGGAGAATGGGCTTGTTTTGTCTTATGAAATTCGGCCACACCTTGTTTAAGGCCTTTTTAGGGGTTGTTTTAGCTTCTAAGGGTGATTTATTACTTCTTAAAGAGGTTATTAGACTTGTTTAAGAAGTAAAGAGTCTTTAGAATTCCTAAAGAGGTTATTTGGCTTGTTTAAGAAGTAAAGTGTTAGGGTTTTAGTATAAATAGCTTGTTATGAGTTGTAACAGGAGAATAAATCATTTGAATCAAATTATAAACTTTTGAGAGTTTTTCTCTTGGCTTAGCCGAAATTCCTTAGAGAGATTGTGAGATTGCTTGCTTTCTTTTCTATTGCATCAAGAATTAGGATTACTTATCAATCATTTTGATTGTGGCGTTTTCTTATTCTTCTTATCCAGATTATTTGCGTTTCCAATCACGTGTTGTTTGGGGGTTCAATAGGGAGGGTGTTTGTCTTCTTTGTCTTTTGAAATCAAAGCGTATGTTTAAGGGGTTTCGGGTTCTTTAACCTTGGGGTTCCGCATCATTTGGTATCAGAGCCAAAAGTAAGGTAAATTCCTATTTATCTTAGTGTTAGGTTTGTGTTTTCTTTTCTTTGATTTCTTTATGTTTATGCCGAATTAGCTAGTGATAAGTTTTGATTTGTGTGTTAAATTTATCCTTTTCTCTTCCTTAGCTTGTGTGTTGATTCATTAAAAAAAAAAAAGAAAGAAAAAAAAAAAGAAAAAAAAATCGTGTACTGTTCATTGCACTGTTCACGGTACTGTTCATCGCACTGTTCACGTTACTGTTCATCAAAAAAAAAAAAAGAAAGAAGAGAGAAAACACGTGAAAGAGGAGAAAAATAGACGAAGAAAAGGAATTAAAGAGCAATTGAGCATGGGTAGTTTATATAGAAAATCCTAATCCTTTCATAAGTGGGAAAACTAATCCTTTTTGCTTTAGGATTGGGAGGAGCAGCATATACACTTTTTCCAAACTCCTTTGGGAATCCTTTAAAGGGTAGGAAATACAATCCTTATTGCTTTGGGTTTAGGCTTTCAAAAAAAAATCCTAGTCCATATCTGATTTGGAATTACAATCCTAGTCCTACTTAACCAAGGATTTACTTTGCAATTATTGAACCACCATTTGTGCTATCCAATTGCTATCCATTTGTGCCACCATTTTTATATCATTCGTTATCCATTTGTGCTGCCATTTGTTATCCATTTGTTCCATCATTTTTTGGAATCATTTGATCATTTGTGCTACCATTTTGATATCATTTTGCCATCATTTTTCCAATCATTTGCCACCATTTTGTTACCATTTCTGGCATCATTTGCTATCATTTTTGCCATCATTTTTTTTCTATCATTTTGCCATCAAATTGCCATCACTTTGCCACCATTTTGCACACAACTTGATACACTAATCAAGCTTGTTACATCATTCGGCCTAGTGATAATTTTGGCTCTAAATTGAATTGTTTTTGCATGCAACCTACTTCAATTAGGTCTCTTTGTTGATTTCTTGCTTTGTTGGGTAGAATATTTAGGTTCTATATTTGGTTTACTTTGTAGTGAATCAAATTCATTCATTTTATCCATATTGTCATTTTCCTTGATTCTTGTTGCTTATTTCTTTGTTTTATGCTAGCTTTTGTTCCATTTACATTGTTAGGGTATCATTGCTTGTCCAATACTCTAATTTTGTTATCATCAAGTGGTACACCACTCTTGTCCGTGTATCACCTCCATTGTGTCTAGAGTCTTCTTTTCTAGTTTTGAGCTATCTTTTTGTTGTTAGTTATTATTTTCTTGATTTCTTAAACGTGCTCAAGTTTTTTGATTTGTGATTTAAATTCGGAAGTGCAATTTTGAAGTTGCAAGCTTGAGAGGAAAAAGGCAAGAGAGTGAGAGGACATTAAGAGGGGTAAAAGCCAAATTTTGAGTGAAACACGAGTGAATGTGAGGATGTCTAATCACAGGTCCAAACGACATTTACATCAAGATGAAAGGAATGCATTTAAGGAAGATATAAATTTGTTAAGGCAAGACCTTAATAATTTTGAATGGTTGGTTAGACAATATTTCGAACCACGAATTAGAATGGAGGAGAGCAAAGCGAAGAGAAAGAAGGAGAAAGTTATCATGGAAGAAATAATTTGTGAACCTGAAAAGGGTGATATAGATATAGGCTTTGATAGTGAGATTACTCAAGACCATGAAGAGGATGTTGTTGATGAGCTTAATGAGAAAAAAAAGGTTTTGGGTGAAGTTGAAGATGTGGAGAACGTGGTTAAAAATTTAAATAAGGTTGTTTTAGAGGTGGAAGAGGATAATGATGTTGTGCATAATGGAAAAATAATTGAAAGTGAAGAAATTGTTGATTGTTTGAGTGCAGGTGAAGAAGTTTGCTTAGTTGAGATGGAAGATTCGCAAGTTACAGTTGATTCTCTATTGATTAAGAAGAATGAGTTGCACATGGGAAGTGGAGAAAGTCAAAATCATACCGCTATATTAAAGACTAACCATGTTTTGCATAGTTCTTTTGTTTATAACTTGCAGGATCATGATGAGTTCCTCAATGAAGAAACATTCATATTATTTCCACTAATACCGAAGATCATTTACGAAGATGAATGTATTCCTCAAGTGTCAATTCCCAACTATTGCAAGACGAAGATTCGAGGACGAATCTTTTCTAAAGAGGGAGGGAATGATACAACCATGGAGAGGGCAAGTCATGATGATTTCGTCAATCAGCATCACAAGCATAAAGTACTCATCCTTTTGGAAGCAAATGAAGAATTGGGCCAACTTGAGTCATAAAGGGCTTATGCAACTTTGGGCTTTAATTGTACAAGTCATGTGCTTTATTTATAATTCACATGACTCATTTAAAGTTGTATCTTAATGGGTTTAAGGGGCTGATTTGTTTAGTTTTTAGTTAGGGCTTTTAATTCATTATGTTTAGTTGGTTTATTGAACAAATAAGGCCTTATTTAAGTGGGCTACACGCCACCTTCATTAAGGCCCATCATTTTAGTTTTGTTTTAATTCTTTAAGTAGGAGAATGGGCTTGTTTTGTCTTATGAAATTCGGCCACACCTTGTTTAAGGCCTTTTTAGGGGTTGTTTTAGCTTCTAAGGGTGATTTATTACTTCTTAAAGAGGTTATTAGACTTGTTTAAGAAGTAAAGAGTCTTTAGAATTCCTAAAGAGGTTATTTGGCTTGTTTAAGAAGTAAAGTGTTAGGGTTTTAGTATAAATAGCTTGTTATGAGTTGTAACAGGAGAATAATCATTGAATCAAATTATAAACTTTTGAGAGTTTTCTCTTGGCTTTAGCCGAAATTCTTTAGAGAGATTGTGAGATTGCTTGCTTTCTTTTCTATTGCATCAAGAATTAGGATTACTTATAAATCATTTTGATTGTGGCGTTTTCTTATTCTTCTTATCCCAATTATTTGCGTTTCCATTCACGTGTTGTTTGGGGGTTCAATAGGGAGGGTGTTTGTCTTCTTTGTCTTTTGAAATCAAAGCGTATGTTTAAGGGGTTTCGGGTTCTTTAACCTTGGGGTTCCGCATCACGTCGTGTCCATTTTCTTCATTCTAAGTTTTCAATTTGTGTGTCTAAGCTATTTTTGGTTCCAATTACACTAGTTTGACATATTGCACGTTGTTGAACATCTATATATATTATAGTGCACGAAATCTTCTTCTTGTGTACTAATTTCTGATTTTTGTTCAAATAGGTCAATTTGCCTCTAGAATTAGTATCTTTGCTGTTCTTGTTAGGTTTTTCATTGTTCCCTTTATCAAATTACTTAATTGTGCATATTTATTTGAGTTTGTTTCTGAAGTGCAATTGTGAGATATCAATTTGTGAGTTGAGAGACAAACACGTGAGGTTGAGTGAATTCTTTCCTTTATTTGTTTATTTAAAGTTTAAAGATGTCCGGAATGAATAGTAAAGAGGAAACCGAGATTGTGCCTGATAATAAGTTTATGTACAAAGCTTTTATGGATAGTTTGCAAAAGCTAAATCTCAGGATAGACAGTCTGGAAGATAGCCTTAAAGGTTCCAAGGTTAAGTCTACAAGGGAGGAAGAGGTAGACCAGTTGTACAACGATGATGAGGAAGAGGAGGCTCATTCTTTTCCAAGAAGAGCAAGGAGGTATGACAACCGAATGGAGAGCCAAGACAACAATTTGAGTGCTATCAAGATGAAGATTCCACCATTCAAAGGTAAAAATGATGTGGATGCCTACCTTGATTGGGAAAGGAAGGTGGAGATGATCTTTTCATGCCACCACTATTCGGATGAGAAAAAGGTAAAACTTGCAGCCATTGAATTTTCTGATTATGCACTAATTTGGTGGGATGAGTTATTGAAAAATAGGAGGAGAAATGGGGAACTCCCTATCACTTCTTGGGAGGAAATGAAAAGAATCATGAGAAAGAAGTATGTGCCTAGTTACTATCATAGGGAGCTCCACAATCAGTTACAAAGACTTACACAAGGATCTAGTTCTGTGGAGGATTACTACAAAGAAATGGAGATGCTCATGATTAAAGCAAGCATTGTGGAGGATGAATATCAAACGATGTCACGCTTTTTGGGAGGTATGAATAGAGAACTTGCTGATATTGTTGAATTACAGCATTATGTGGATATGGATGATTTGGTGAACATCGCAATTAAAGTGGAGAGACAACGAAGTAGACGTGGGACATCCAAGTCCTATTCAAATTCCAATAACAACAAATGGAATTCAAAGTGGAACAAGGGAGACTCAAAGAAGGAATCCACTACCAAGTACCTGTCCAATTCCAAAGAGAAAATGGTCACTGCACAAAAAGGTACTTCTGAAACAACCCTTAAAACTAATAGACATAGGGACATTCAATGTTTCAAATGCAAGGGTCGTGGTCATTATGCTAATGAATGTGGGAATAAAAAGACCATGATAATAAGGGGGGATGAAATTATTTCTGATTCTGAATCTGATGAGAATTGTGATGATATGCCACCTTTGGAGGATTGTTCTGATCTAGATGAAAATGTAGAATATCCTGTTCAAGGGGAGTCCTTAGTTGTATTGCGTGCATTGAATGTAAATGTGAAAGAAGAAGGACTAGAACAGAGGGAAAACATCTTTCATACTAGGTGTTTAATAGGTGGAAAAGTCTGTAGTATGATAATTGATGGGGGTAGTTGTGTTAATGTTGCTAGTACAGTCTTAGTTGATAAATTAGGACTTAAAACTGAGAAACACCCTAACCCATACAGACTTCAGTGGTTGAATGATAGTGGGGAAGTAAAGGTGACCAAACGTGTAACTGTATTATTTTCCATCGGTAAATATGAAGATAAAGTCATTTGTGATGTTGTACCTATGCATGCTAGTCATATTTTGCTAGGAAGGCCTTGGCAATTTGATAGGCGTGTATTACATGATGGATTTAGAAATAGGTACACTTTTGCATTTAAAGGATGTAAACACACACTTGCCCCATTGGCACCTAAAGAGGTATATGCAGATCAAGTAAAGATACATCAATCTGCAAAAGAGGTAAAGGGAAGTGAGAAAGAAAAGAAAAATGAGAGAAAAGAGGCCAGTAGTGAAAATAATAAAAGTAAAGGCCCAACTGTGAGAGACTGCACTAGTGAGAAAAAGAAAGAGAGAAGTGCAGGAGAGAAGAAGTTAATGTGTGCTGAGGTAAAAGGAGAGCAGAGTGAGCCGAGTGAAAAATTTAGCAAATACTCCTTTTATGCAAAAGAAAGAGAGTTGAGGAATGCATACTTAGGCATGAGAGCTTTAGTACTTTTGAGGTTTAAGGACAATTATTTCTCTGAAACTAACCTTGACTCAAATTTGCCTAGTTCTTTTTCTAAGTTATTGAAGGAATATAAAGATGTCTTCCCCGAGGAGATACCACCTGGGTTGCCACCAATTAGAGGGATTGAACATCAAATCGACTTTGTTCCTGGTGCACAAATTCCAAATCGTCCAGCTTATCGAAGCAATCCAGAGGAAACAAAGGAGTTGCAAAGACAAGTGGAGGAACTTTTAGCAAAAGCACACGTGAGAGAAAGCCTAAGTCCTTGTGCTGTACCTGTTCTTTTGGTACCTAAAAAGGATGGAACCATGCGCATGTGTGTTAATTGTCGAGCAGTTAACAAAATCACTGTAAAGTATCGCCATCCCATTCCTAGGTTAGATGATATGCTTGAAGAGTTAAATGGTGCTATAATATTCACTAAAATTGACTTGAAAAGTGGTTATCATCAAATTAGGATGAAATTAGGTGATGAATGGAAAACTGCCTTTAAAACAAAATATGGTTTGTATGAATGGTTGGTTATGCCTTTTGGCTTAACTAATGCGCCTAGCACATTTATGAGACTCATGAACCATGTTTTGCGTGAATTCTTAGGTAAATTTGTTGTTGTGTATTTTGATGATATCTTGATTTACAGCAAAAACCTAAAAGAGCATTTAAGGCATGTTGAACTTGTGTTAGCTGTTTTGAGAGAACAACAATTGTATGCTAATTTGAAGAAATGCACATTTTGTGTTGATAGTGTTGTTTTCTTAGGATTTGTTGTTAGTGCACGTGGTGTTGAGGTAGATAATGAAAAAGTTAAGGCTATCCAAGAATGGCCAACACCTGAGAATGCAAGTGAGGTGAGGAGCTTTCATGGTTTAGCAAGTTTCTATAGGAGATTTGTTAAGGATTTTTCTACTATTGCTGCACCTCTAAATGAAATCATTAAAAAGTCTGTTGGTTTTAAATGGGGTAAAGAGCAGGAAGATGCTTTTAATGTTTTGAAAGATAAATTGTGTACTGCTCCTGTTTTGAAATTACCTGACTTTTCTAAGACTTTTGAGGTTGAATGTGATGCTTCTGGGATTGGTATAGGTGCTGTTTTGATGCAGGAAAATCGCCCAATAGCATACTTTAGTGAGAAGTTGAGTGGACCACAGCTGAATTACTCTACCTATGATAAAGAGTTCTATGCATTGGTGAGAGCTCTTGAGGTTTGGGAACACTACCTTTTGTCTAAAGAATTCGTGATACACACAGATCACCAGTCTCTCAAATATCTGAAGGGACAAGGTAAGTTGAATAGAAGGCATGGTAAGTGGGTAGAGTACCTTGATACTTTTCCATATGTAATTAAGTACAAGCAAGGTAAAGATAATGTTGTTGCCGATGCACTTTCTAGGAGATATGCATTGATTTCTATGCTTAGTTCTAAATTGTTAGGTTTTGAGCATTTGAAAGAAATGTATGATCATGATTCTGATTTTGGTGAAGTGTACAAGGCATGTGTACATTATGCATTTAATAAGTTCTATAGACATGATGGGTTTCTTTTTAGAAGAAAACAACTATGTATACCTGCATGTTCTCTTAGAGAGTTGCTTGTGAAGGAATCGCATAGTGGGAGATTAATGGGACACTTTGGCGTGAAAAAGACTTTAGACATGCTTAATGAACATTTTTATTGGCCTAATATGCGAAAAAGTGTTGAAAAAGTGTGTGCTCAATGTTTTGCATGTAAACAGGCTAAGTCTAAGTCCTTAAATCAAGGTTTGTATACTCCTTTGCCTGTTCCTACTGAACCTTGGACTGACATTTCTATGGACTTCATTGTAGGTTTACCTAGGACAAAAAGGGGAAGGGATAGTGTGTTTGTTGTAGTGGACCGATTTAGTAAAATGGCACATTTTATTGCCTGTCATAAAACTGATGATGCAACAAACATAGCTGATTTATTTTTTAGGGAAGTAGTTCGATTGCATGGTATACCTAGGACTATTGTCTCAGATCAGGATTCTAAGTTCCTAAGTCACTTTTGGCGTGTTCTGTGGGGTAAACTTGGTACTAAACTTGTGTTTTCCACTACTTGTCATCCACAAACAGATGGCCAAACCGAAGTTGTCAATAGAACTTTAGGAACTATGTTGCGTGCTATAATTGGTAAGAATATTAAAACTTGGGAAGAATGTTTACCATTTGTTGAGTTCGCTTATAATCGTGCAATTCATACTTCTACAGGTTTTTCACCTTTTGAAATTGTGTATGGTTTTAATCCATTGACTGTTTTGGATTTGATGCCTTTACCTTTGAATGAACTTTCTAACTTAGATGGTAAGGCTAAGGCTGATTTGGTTAAGACAATACACACGAAAGCACGTGAGCATATTGAGAAGAAGAACAGAATGTATGCAAAGCAGGCTAACAAGGGCCGTAAGCAAGTGATATTCGAACCAGGAGATTGGGTTTGGATCCATATGCATAAAGAGAGGTTTCCTAATCAAAGGAAGACTAAACTTGATGCAAGAGGAGATGGACCATTTCAAGTGCTGAAACGGATCAATGACAATGCATACAAGATTGATTTGCCAGGTGAGTATGGTGTAAGTGCAACTTTTAATATTTCTGACTTATCTCCATTTGACTGTGATTCAGATTCGAGGACGAATCCTTTTGAAGGGGGAGGGGATGATATGAGCACGACCAAGCACAATGGCAACAAGAAAGATGAACTAGCATTTCCTCAAGGACCAATAACAAGAGCAAGGTCAAAGAAGCTTAAAGAAGTCCTACAAGCATTCATGAAACCTTATGTGGAGAAGATGCAAGTTCAAGAAGAGAAAGAAGCTAAATTGGACTATGAAGACAAGTGTAGGCCGAATGGTGCAATGGGCCTTCAAGCTACTTTATTTAGTTTCTATTCTTTATGTAACATTTAATTAAGTATATTTGGGCAGCCTAGAACCTAGGAAAACGAATTGGGCTTTGTTAGAATAGGTTTGCTTTATTTTGGGCTTATTTTACTGTTTTGGGTAGTTTAAGTGGGTAGGCTAAAGTTGGGCTTATCTCTTCTAAAGAGTTGGGCCAAAATAACTATTTGAGGCTTAGAATACCTAAGGGGGCCGAATTTTACATGGGAGAATTGAATTTTAATGGGTTTGGGTCAGATTTAGGTTTAGGCCTAAATTTTAGGAATGGATTTTCCTTGATAAATACTTATTATTTTGGGATATTATTAAGTAGAGTTTGAGGGAGAAATAATAGCTTGACCATATCTTTAAAGGGCTGGCCGAAATTCACTTGTAGCCAACATTAAGTCTACATTCATTCATTCATTCATTTTCTTAGGATAATAAGCATATTTATCACTTTCTGTTAGGATTAATCTCAAATTGTATTTATCTTTATTTCTTCATGTACTTAGTCCATATTATGGCCAAATACATGTAGATAAAGGTTAGGAATTATCTTTGTTATTTATTTTATTATTTATCTCTTAGAGTTAGTGTTTGATTTTAATTCATCTAGGGAGGGGTGGCTGCCTAGCCTATATAAAGGGCTGAATTCTTCATTTGTAAGACACTTGAATTTTGATTAATGAGAATTTTCTTTGGCTTGGCCGAATTTGTGAGAGTTAATTTATTATTGATTCTTGCTATTGCATGAAGAATTAGACTTAGGCTATTTGCATGATTAATGTATGCTTGATTCTTCTTCTTCTTGTTTTCTAAATCAATCTATCATAAGCGTTTCCAATCAATCTATTTTGGGGGTTCTTTAGATTGGGGGTTTATTATCTTATTTATGTTCAATATTCATGGTATGTTGGCGTTCTAGTTTGGCATATAGGCTGGGGTTCCGCATCATCCACGAAGTGAGATTGCACTCCACTAAGTGGATGGCTTCGGACTAAACAAATCTTCACTTTGCTTTACCCGAACTCCATTCTTCTTCCTTTTTCCTCAATCACATGCTTCTCCAAGTAAACACATATTATATAGAGAATAAGCATTAAATTGATTTTCAAATTTCAAGTCTGCCTCTTTAATATCTTGCATTTACATTTTTTTTCACAAAAGGCTTCATAAAAACTTGTAGAGCTTCTTTAAACTTCTTTGTCCTGGATCTTGTAATTGGCCCTTAATAAATGGCCAAATCCTCCTTTTTTATTGCCATTGTACTTAATCAAACTAGTTGTGCTCATATCATCCCCTCCCTCTTTAAAAGGATTCATCCTCAAATTTGAATCAAAGTCAAAAGGGGATAAATCAAAAACATTGAAAGTAGTACTAACATTATACTCACCTGCCAAATCAATCTTGTAGGCATTATCATTAATTCTTTCCAGCACTTGAAATGGTCCATCTCCTCTTGCATCAAGTTTAGATTTCCTTTGGTTAGAAAACCTCTCTTTATGCATATAGATCCAAACCCAATCTCCTAGTTCGAATATCACTTGTTTACGACCCTTATTAGTTTGCTTTGCCTACATCTTGTTCTTCTTCTCAATATGCTCACGTGCCCTATTATGTATTGATTTAACTAACTCAGCCTTAGCCTTTTCATCTAAATTAGAAATTTCACCCAAAGGTAAAGGCATCAAATCCAAAACAGTTAGTGGATTAGAACCATACACAATTTCAAAAGGTGAAAAACCTATAGAAGTATGAACTACACGATTATGAGCAAACTCAATAAATGGCAAACATTCTTCCCAAGTTTTGAGATTCTTACCAATTATAGCACGCAACATAGTTCCTAGAGTTCTATTAACAACCTCAGTTTGGCTATCAGTTTGTGGGTGGCAAGTAGTAAAAAATACAAGTTTAGTACCAAGTTTACCCTATAAAACATGCCAAAAATAACTTAGGAACTTAGTTTCCTTACCAAAAATAATAGTCCTAGATATTCCATGCAATCAAACTATTTCTCTGAAAAATAAATCAGGTATGTTTATTGCATCATCAGTTTTATGACAAGCAATGAAATGTGTCATTTTATTAAATCAATCTATGACAACAAACACATTATCCCTACCTCTTTTTGTCCTAGGTAAACCTATTATGAAATCCATAGAAATGTCGATCCAAGGTTCAGTAGGAATAGGCAATGGAGTATACAATCCTTGATTTAAAGACTTAAACTTAGTCCGTTTACATGTAAAACATTGGGCACTCACTTTTTCAACATATTTTCATATATTAGGCAAATAAAAATGTTTGTTAAACATGTCTAAGGTCTTTTGCACACCAAAATATCCCATCAATCCCCCACTATACAATTCTTTCACAAGCAATTCTCTAATAGAACATGCAAGTATACACAGTTATTTTTCTCTAAAAAGAAACCCATCATGTCTATAAAACTTATTAAATGCATAATGTACGTATGCCTTATACGCTTCACCAAAATTAGAATCATTATCATACATTTCTTTCAAATGCTCAAAACCTAAAAGTTTAAAACTAAGCATAGAAATCAACTCATATATCCTAAAAAGTGCATCAACAACTACATTTTCCTTACCTTGCTTGTACTTAATTACGTATGGAAAAGTATCAAGATACTCTACCCACTTACCATGCCTTCAATTCAACTTACCTTATCCCTTTAGATATTTAAGAGACTGGTGCTCTGTGTGTATTATGAATTATTTAGGCAAAAGGAAGTGTTCTCAAACCTCAAGAGCTCTTACCAAAGCATAGAACTCCTTGTTATAGTTAGAGTAATTCAGTTGTGCTCCACTCAGCTTCTCACTGAAGTATACTATTGGACAATTTTCTTGCATCAAAATAGCACATATACTAATCCCAGAAGCATCACATCAATCTCAAAAGTCTAGAAAAATCAGATAATTTCAAAACAGGTGCAATGCTCAATTTATCTTTCAAAATATTAAAAGCATCTTCCTATTCTTTACCCCACTTAAAACCAACAGACTTTTTAATGATTTCATTGAGAGGAGAAGCAATGGTAGAAAAGTCTTTAATAAAACTCCTATAAAAACTTGTTAAACCATGAAAGCTACTCACTTCTTTTGCACTCTTAGGTGTTGGCCATTCTTGGATAGCCTTAACCTTTTCAGTATTGACCTCGACTCCACGTGCACTCACAACAAATCCCAAGAAAACAACACTATCAACACAAAACATACATTTCTTCAAATTAGCATATAGTTATTGTTCTCTCAAAACTTTAACACAAGTTCAACGTGCCTTAAATGTTCATCTAGGATTTTACTATAAATCAAACTATCATCAAAATACACAACAATAAATTTACCTAAGAATTCATGCAAAATATGGTTCATAAGTCTCATAAATGTGTTAGGTGCATTAGCTAAGTCAAAAGGAATAACCAGCCACTCATACAAATCATACTTTATTTTAAAGTTAGTTTTCCACTCATCACATAACTTCATTCTAATTTGATGATAACCACTTTTCAAGTCAATTTTAGTGAATATTACAACGCCATTTAACTCTTCAAGCATATCATCTAACCTAGAAATGGGATGGCGATACTTTACAGTGATTTTGTTGATGGCTCGACAATCAACACACATATGTATTGTTTCATTTTTTTGGTACCAAAAGAACAGGTACAACACAAGGACTTAAGCTCTCTCTCACATGTCTTTTCGTTAAAAGCTCCTTCACTTGTCTTTACAACTCTTATGTTTCCTTCGGGTTACTTCGATAAGCTGGACGGTTTGGAATTTGGCACCAAAAACAAAATCTATTTGATGTTCAATCCCTCTGATGAGTGGCAACCCAGGGGGCATCTCCTCAGGAAAGACATCCTTGTAATCCTACAACATCTTGGAAAAAGAACTAGAAAATTTTGGGTTAAGGTTAGTTTCAGAAAAATAATTTTCCTTAAATCTCAAAACTACTAAAGCTCTCTTACCTAAGTATGCACTCTTCAACTCTCTCTCTTTTTTACATAAAAGGATTACTTACTAACTTTTTCACTCGACTCACTCATCTCTCCTTTTACCTCAGCACTTTGAACTTTTTCACTCCGGCACTTCTCTCTTTTTTCTTCTCACTAGTGCAGTCACTCACCAATGGGCTTTTATTCTTATTCTTTTCACTACTTGCCTCTTTTCTCTCATTTTTCTTTTCTTTCTCACTTTCCTTCTCCTCTTTTGCAGATTGTTGTAATTTTACTTGATCTGCATATGCATCTTTAGGTGCCAAAGGGCCAAGTGTGTGTTTACATTCCCTAACCTCAAAAGTGTACCTATTTCTAAATCCATCATGGGTTACATGCCTATCAAATTACCAAGGTCTTCCTAGCAAAATATGACTAGCATGTATAAGTACCACATCACAAATGACCCTATCTTCATATTTCCCAATTGAAAATAATACCATTACACTTATGGTCACCTTAACTTCTCCACTGTCATTCAGCCATTGAAGTCTGTATAGATTAGGGTGTTTCACAGTTTTAAGTCCTAACTTATCAACTAAGACTGTACTATTAATATTAACACAACTACCTCCATCAACTATCATGCTACAAACCTCCCCCTATTAAACAACTAGTTTGGAAAATATTCTCTCTGTTCTAGTCCCTCTTCTTTCACATTTACATTCAATGTACGCAATATAACTAAGGACTCTTCCTGAATAGAATACTCCACATTTTTATCTATATCAGAACAACCCTCTAAAGGTGGCATATCATCATAATTATTATTAGATTCGGACTCAGAAACAATCTCACCCCCCTTATTATCATGGTCTTTTTATTTCCACATTCATTAGCAATATGACCATGACCCTTACATTTAAAACATTGAATGTCCCTATATCTATTAGTCTTAGGGGTTGTTTCAGAAGTACCTTTTTGAGTAGCAACCATTTTCTTTTTGGAACTTGATTTGTACTTGGAAGTGGATTCTTTCTTTGGATCACCCCTATCCCACTTTGAATTTCACTTGTTGTTGGAGTTTGAATAGGATTTAGACATCCCCTTCTTCTTTTTTTGTCTTTCTACTTTAATGGCAATGTTGACCAAGTCATCCATATCCATATAATGTTGTAATTCAACTACTTCAGTAAGATCTCTATTCATACCTCCTAGAAAACATGAAATTATTTAGTATTCATCTTCCATAATGCTTGCTTTGTTAATGAGCATCTCCATGTCCTTATAAAAATCTTCCATAAAACTCGATCCTTGTATAAGTCTTTGTAATTAATTATGGAGCTCCTTATGATAATAGCTAGGCATATACTTTTTTCTCATGATTCTTTTCATTTCCTCCCAAAATGTAATAGGAAATCCCATTTCTCCTTCTACTTTTCAACAACTCATCCCACCAAATTAGTGCATAATCAAAAAATTCAATAGCTGCAAGTTTTACCTTTTTCTCTTTTGAATATTGGTGGCATGTAAAGATCATTTCTGTCTTTCTTTCCCACTCGAGGTAGGCATCAACATCATTTTTTCCTTTGAATGACATAATCTTCATCTTGATAGCACTTAGGTTGTAATTCCTGCTCTCCATTCGGTTGTCATACCTCCTGGCTCTTCTTGGAAAAATAAGAGCTTCCTCTCCTCCATCATCATTGTATAATCGATCAACTTCCTCTTCCCTTATAGGTCTAGTCTTGGATGCTCTAAGGCTATCTTCCAAACTGTCAATCCTGAGAGTTAACTTTTGCAGACTATCCATACAAGCTCTATACATAAACTTTTCATCAAACATAACATCAATTTCCTCTTTAATGTTAATCCCCGCCATCTTGTCACTTAAAGTAAATAAATAAGAACAATTAATTCACTTAACCTCACATGTTTGACTCTCAACTCATAAATTGATGTCTCATAGTTACACTTCAGAAATAGACTCAACAAGTAAATACAATTAAGTAAATTCGATTAAAAGAAGCAATGAAAACCTAACAAAGATTATATAAGGTACCAACTCTAAAGGAAAATTGACCAAATTGAACAAATTTCAGAAATTAGTACGTAAGAAGAAGATTACATGTACTATAAAATATATATAGATGTTCAACAATGTGCAATATGTTAAACTAGCATAATTGGAACCAATAAACAACTTAGACACACAATTAGACAACTTTAGAATGAAAGAAATTTGACAAGACGGATGCACTTAAATGCAATGTTAACTAAACAGAAGGTTTAGTTTAAACAGATTTTATGCAAACTCAACAAGAAAGAAACAATGAGGGCATGCAATAAAACACTATCCCAAACTGAAATCAAGAATAACAACCCAGTATTAATGGCTTCATAACAATTGTGGATGTTTTCAACTCACAATATTGCTGGACTGATTCATTTTAAGAGCTAAGCATTCAAAATTGTAAGTTATATGCTCAGATAGATTATTGGCAATTTTTGAATTCAAAAAAGCAACAAATTCACAAGTTGTTCAATTTTGAACTTAAATAAGATAGTAATCCAAATTTGATCACAAGGCTTTGTATTTTTTTATACTGTAATCAACGATAGAATGCAAATATTTTTTTTGAACTGTAATGAATTGATAGAATTAAAAGAACTTAAAATAAAGGATAGTTAAGAGTTTATCCCTTAGCCTAAGCTCTGATACCAATTGATGCGAAACCCAAGCCTATATAACAAACTAGAACGCCAACATCCCATAGTATTTGAACATAAATAAGAAATTAACCCCTAATCTAAAGAACCCCCAAACAATTTATGAATGGAAATGCTTATAATAGATTGATTAATCACAAAAAGAATTAGAATTCAGCATACAAAATCATGACACCTGCTAAAACTACTTCTTCATGCAACAGCAAGAATCAATTAACAATTAACTCATACAAGGAAAAGTGGCAAAACCACGAGAAAATCTCAATAATCAAAATAATTCAATAATCTATATTATGTTAAACAAAACCTTACAATCGTTTAAATAGAAAAGAAAAAAACTTCTATTGAAATAGAACTTCCTAAACTGATAAAATTGGAAATAATAAAAGAACAATCATAATCGTAATAGGGCTCTTAAGCACTCAGGAGAGTGAAAATCCACTCCACCGAGTGGGCATTCTTCATATAGTCACTCGGTGGAGTGAGATTTCACTCCATGTAGTGTGTGCTTGCTACCTTGCTTGCCTCCACTTCACAGAGTGAGATTCCTTTCCACAAAGTGGATGGCTCTTGGATTAAACAAATCTTCACTTTGCTTCACCCAAACTCCATTTTTCTTCCTTCTTCCTCAATCACATGCTTCTCCAAGTAAACACATATTATATAGAGAATCAGCATTAAATTGATCTTCAAAGATCAAGTTTGCCTCTTTAATATCTTGCATTTGCATTTTCTTCATAAAAGGCTTCATAAAAACTTGTAGAGCTTCTTTAAACTTCTTTGTCCTGGATCTTGTAATTGGCCCTTGAAAAATGGCCAAGTCCTCCTTTTTATTACCATTGTACCTGATCAAACTAGTTGTGCTCATATCACATTCCAAATATGAATACTTCAATGCTTGCATCTTTATGAAGCTAGCATATCTAAATCAATTTTACTTATATAATCCTGCTGCAAACTTATGGCATGAGGTCCTACCATTGATTCGAAACATCGGATGGGAGAATTTTATAAAGCATAAATCCAATGTCTATCCAGTCCTTGCACGTGATTTCCTGTATTCTTTTAAGTGTTATTTCAAAAGCGATGGTGACAACATTGGTACAGTCGGCTTCAAACTAGGGAAGATCGGGTACTCTATGACCTTTGTGCAATTTTCAAAACATTTAGGTTTCTTACCAGATGCATTAGGGGAATTGCCTAATGCCACTTATGTGGAAAATTGGGAGAGAATCAGGGATCCACTGAATCCAGAGCCATGGAAAGGAGGGAGGCTTAAAGTTCACACTTTACTAGATCATGCTTTGAGAATTATTCATCGATTTTTATCCAATAGCATTTTCAACTGTCTTGGCGGCCTTAGTGCTATAAATGCATCACATATTATGCTCCTTCGGTGTATGGTTGATGGTGTTCTCATTAATGGTGTTTTGATAATAGTATAAAAGATCAAGGAATTGCAAAAGAGACCATCAAATATTAATGATATATCTATTGGCTGGATTGCCATTATTCTAGCAGAAGCAGTAGATCATCCCACCTTAGGCGATGCTCTTGATAGGGATGTTGCATACATAGATAATGTCATGCTCAAACATATGAAGATTTTATACCTAAAGTCGTGTTGCCATTGGACAACAAGAGTAGAATATTTTAGGCTAAATGGTATTCACGTTGACGAACATCAGAAGGAGCAGAATGAACAAGTAGCTGCTCATAAAGAGGATCCACCAGCTGAAGCCAGCATCCCACCTGAGATAGACACTTGCTTGGATCAACTAAATAATCGGTTGGATTCTCAGCAATCACGTTTGGACAGGATGCAGGGACGGATGGACACCATGCAGGACTCTATCATTAAAGTGCAATGGACTTTGGAGAAATTCATCCATGATTTTTTACGATGATACCCACCACCTCCACTTCCATCACCTTAGTCTGATGCTCTGCATTTGCTGTGGATAGCAAAATTTTTGGAAGGGGGTAGAGCTTACTCAATATAAGCTCAAATTTTATTCAAGTAGATATTTTACACCCCCATTTTATTCATGAATCTACTTATGTTTTTTATGCTTTTATTTTAGTTGTTTTTTTACTTTGATGTTTTGTATTTAGGACATAACTGTAGTGACCTTAAACCTTAAACATTAGATAATATTAGTTTCTTTAAGTTGAAATTTTTAAGTCTTCCTAGAAATAAAATTAGTTCAAAATTATCACTTAGTTTGCTTTAAACTTAGTTTGCCTCAGTTTTTCCTTAAAATTTAAACATTTTGAACTTGCATGTAGAATATGAATGAGTCAGAATCTTTACTTGAGCATTAAGATGATATGAGCACGACCAAGCACAATGGCAACAAGAAAGATGAACTAGCATTTCCTCAAGGACCCATAACAAGAGCAAGGTCAAAGAAGCTTAAAGAAGTCCTACAAGCATTCATGAAACCTTATGTGGAGAAGATGCAAGTTCAAGAAGAGAAAGAAGCTAAATTGGACTATAAAGACAAGTGTAGGCTGAATGGTGCAATGGGCCTTCAAGCTACTTTATTTAGTTTCTATTCTTTATGTAACATTTAATTAAGTATATTTGGGCAGCCTAGAACCTAGGAAAACGAATTGGGCTTTGTTAGAATAGGTTTGCTTTATTTTGGGCTTATTTTACTGTTTTGGGTAGTTTAAGTGGGTAGGGTAAAGTTGGGCTTATCTCTTCTAAAGAGTTGGGCCAAAATAACTATTTGAGGCTTATAATACCTAAGGGGGCCGAATTTTACATGGGAGAATTGAATTTTAATGGGTTTGGGTCAGATTTAGGTTTAGGCCTACATTGGTGAACTTAGGGTCCTAAATTTTAGGAATGGATTTTCCTTGATAAATACTTATTATTTTGGGATATTATTAAGTATAGTTTGAGGGAGAAATAATAGCTTGACCATATCTTTAAAGGGCTGGCCGAAATTCACTTGTAGCCAACATTAAGTCTACATTCATTCATTCATTTTCTTAGGATAATAAGCATATTTATCACTTTCTGTTAGGATTAATCTCAAATTGTATTTATCTTTATTTCTTCATGTACTTAGTCCATATTATGGCCAAATACATGTAGATAAAGGTTAGGGATTATCTTTGTTATTTATTTTATTATTTATCTCTTAGAGTTAGTGTTTGATTTTAATTCATCTAGGGAGGGGTGGCTGCCTAGCCTATATAAAGGGCTGAATTCTTCATTTGTAAGACACTTGAATTTTGATTAATGAGAATTTTCTTTGGCTTGGCCGAATTTGTGAGAGTTAATTTATTATTGATTCTTGCTATTGCATGAAGAATTAGACTTAGGCTATTTGCATGATTAATGTATGCTTGATTCTTCTTCTTCTTGTTTTCTAAATCAATCTATCATAAGCGTTTCCAATCAATCTTGTTTGGGGGTTCTTTAGATTGGGGGTTTATCATCTTATTTATGTTCAATATTCATGGTATGTTGGCGTTCTAGTTTGGCATATAGGCTGGGGTTCCGCATCAATTGGTATCAGAGCATAGGCTAAGGGGTAAATTCTTAACTATCCTTTAATTTTGCTTTTAAACTTCAATTTTCTATTTTAGCCGAATAGGATCTTGCATCTAGTTCCTTATTTGGTTCTTGCTCTATTGTGTTAATTACCTATCCTTAAGTATTTGATCATTAGTTTGGTTAAAGTTGTAAAAAAAAAAGAAAAAAAATCAATTAGAAACAGCCTTGTTATCAATTTGGATTTACTATCTTGTTAAGTTTCATATTTGATCAATTGATGAATCTTGTGTTCTTGTTGAATCCGAATTTGCCATTGAATATATATCAAGCATATAATTTGCAATCTTTGAGTGGTTGAACTTAGTTTTGATATAATTTTGATCTACAAAGTGCCTTGCACCACTTGGAGTAAGTTTTGATCAATCAAGCAAGAATTGGAGTTAGAACTTTCACAATTGGTTTGATTTCTTGAAGACCAGGTTAGTACTCCTAATTTTGGATTTGGGTTGTGTTTATTGCATGCTTTCTTTGATTTTTTTTTTGTTGAGTCTTACATCAAATCTGTTTAAACTAATCATTAGGTTTAGTTAAACATCGCGTTTAAGTGCATCCGTCGTGTCCATTTTCTTCATTCTAAGTTTTCAATTTGTGTGTCTAAGCTATTTTTGGTTCCAATTACACTAGTTTGACATATTGCACGTTGTTGAACATCTATATATATTATAGTGCACGAAATCTTCTTCTTGTGTACTAATTTCTGATTTTTGTTCAAATAGGTCAATTTGCCTCTAGAATTAGTATCTTTGCTGTTCTTGTTAGGTTTTTCATTGTTCCCTTTATCAAATTACTTAATTGTGCATATTTGTTTGAGTTTGTTTCTGAAGTGCAATTGTGAGATATCAATTTGTGAGTTGAGAGACAAACACGTGAGGTTGAGTGAATTCTTTCCTTTATTTGTTTATTTAAAGTTTAAAGATGTCCGGAATGAATAGTAAAGAGGAAACCGAGATTGTGCCTGATAATAAGTTTATGTACAAAGCTTTTATGGATAGTTTGCAAAAGCTAAATCTCAGGATAGACAGTCTGGAAGATAGCCTTAAGGGTTCCAAGGTTAAGTCTACAAGGGAGGAAGAGGTAGACCAGTTGTACAACGATGATGAGGAAGAGGAGGCTCATTCTTTTCCAAGAAGAGCAAGGAGGTATGACAACCGAATGGAGAGCCAAGACAACAATTTGAGTGCTATCAAGATGAAGATTCCACCATTCAAAGGTAAAAATGATGTGGATGCCTACCTTGATTGGGAAAGGAAGGTGGAGATGATCTTTTCATGCCACCACTATTCGGATGAGAAAAAGGTAAAACTTGCAGCCATTGAATTTTCTGATTATGCACTAATTTGGTGGGATGAGTTATTGAAAAATAGGAGGAGAAATGGGGAACTCCCTATCACTTCTTGGGAGGAAATGAAAAGAATCATGAGAAAGAAGTATGTGCCTAGTTACTATCATAGGGAACTCCACAATCAGTTACAAAGACTTACACAAGGATCTAGTTCTGTGGAGGATTACTACAAAGAAATGGAGATGCTCATGATTAAAGCAAGCATTGTGGAGGATGAATATCAAACGATGTCACGCTTTTTGGGAGGTATGAATAGAGAACTTGCTGATATTGTTGAATTACAGCATTATGTGGATATGGATGATTTGGTGAACATCGCAATTAAAGTGGAGAGACAACGAAGTAGACGTGGGACATCCAAGTCCTATTCAAATTCCAATAACAACAAATGGAATTCAAAGTGGAACAAGGGAGACTCAAAGAAGGAATCCACTACCAAGTACCTGTCCAATTCCAAAGAGAAAATGGCCACTGCACAAAAAGGTACTTCTGAAACAACCCTTAAAACTAATAGACATAGGGACATTCAATGTTTCAAATGCAAGGGTCGTGGTCATTATGCTAATGAATGTGGGAATAAAAAGACCATGATAATAAGGGGGGATGAAATTATTTCTGATTCTGAATCTGATGAGAATTGTGATGATATGCCACCTTTGGAGGATTGTTCTGATCTAGATGAAAATGTAGAATATCCTGTTCAAGGGGAGTCCTTAGTTGTATTGCGTGCATTGAATGTAAATGTGAAAGAAGAAGGACTAGAACAGAGGGAAAACATCTTTCATACTAGGTGTTTAATAGGTGGAAAAGTCTGTAGTATGATAATTGATGGGGGTAGTTGTGTTAATGTTGCTAGTACAGTCTTAGTTGATAAATTAGGACTTAAAACTGAGAAACACCCTAACCCATACAGACTTCAGTGGTTGAATGATAGTGGGGAAGTAAAGGTGACCAAACGTGTAACTGTATTATTTTCCATCGGTAAATATGAAGATAAAGTCATTTGTGATGTTGTACCTATGCATGCTAGTCATATTTTGCTAGGAAGGCCTTGGCAATTTGATAGGCGTGTATTACATGATGGATTTAGAAATAGGTACACTTTTGCATTTAAAGGATGTAAACACACACTTGCCCCATTGGCACCTAAAGAGGTATATGCAGATCAAGTAAAGATACATCAATCTGCAAAAGAGGTAAAGGGAAGTGAGAAAGAAAAGAAAAATGAGAGAAAAGAGGCCAGTAGTGAAAATAATAAAAGTAAAGGCCCAACTGTGAGAGACTGCACTAGTGAGAAAAAGAAAGAGAGAAGTGCAGGAGAGAAGAAGTTAATGTGTGCTGAGGTAAAAGGAGAGCAGAGTGAGCCGAGTGAAAAATTTAGCAAATACTCCTTTTATGCAAAAGAAAGAGAGTTGAGGAATGCATACTTAGGCATGAGAGCTTTAGTACTTTTGAGGTTTAAGGACAATTATTTCTCTGAAACTAACCTTGACTCAAATTTGCCTAGTTCTTTTTCTAAGTTATTGAAGGAATATAAAGATGTCTTCCCCGAGGAGATACCACCTGGGTTGCCACCAATTAGAGGGATTGAACATCAAATCGACTTTGTTCCTGGTGCACAAATTCCAAATCGTCCAGCTTATCGAAGCAATCCAGAGGAAACAAAGGAGTTGCAAAGACAAGTGGAGGAACTTTTAGCAAAAGCACACGTGAGAGAAAGCCTAAGTCCTTGTGCTGTACCTGTTCTTTTGGTACCTAAAAAGGATGGAACCATGCGCATGTGTGTTAATTGTCGAGCAGTTAACAAAATCACTGTAAAGTATCGCCATCCCATTCCTAGGTTAGATGATATGCTTGAAGAGTTAAATGGTGCTATAATATTCACTAAAATTGACTTGAAAAGTGGTTATCATCAAATTAGGATGAAATTAGGTGATGAATGGAAAACTGCCTTTAAAACAAAATATGGTTTGTATGAATGGTTGGTTATGCCTTTTGGCTTAACTAATGCGCCTAGCACATTTATGAGACTCATGAACCATGTTTTGCGTGAATTCTTAGGTAAATTTGTTGTTGTGTATTTTGATGATATCTTGATTTACAGCAAAAACCTAAAAGAGCATTTAAGGCATGTTGAACTTGTGTTAGCTGTTTTGAGAGAACAACAATTGTATGCTAATTTGAAGAAATGCACATTTTGTGTTGATAGTGTTGTTTTCTTAGGATTTGTTGTTAGTGCACGTGGTGTTGAGGTAGATAATGAAAAAGTTAAGGCTATCCAAGAATGGCCAACACCTGAGAATGCAAGTGAGGTGAGGAGCTTTCATGGTTTAGCAAGTTTCTATAGGAGATTTGTTAAGGATTTTTCTACTATTGCTGCACCTCTAAATGAAATCATTAAAAAGTCTGTTGGTTTTAAATGGGGTAAAGAGCAGGAAGATGCTTTTAATGTTTTGAAAGATAAATTGTGTACTGCTCCTGTTTTGAAATTACCTGACTTTTCTAAGACTTTTGAGGTTGAATGTGATGCTTCTGGGATTGGTATAGGTGCTGTTTTGATGCAGGAAAATCGCCCAATAGCATACTTTAGTGAGAAGTTGAGTGGACCACAGCTGAATTACTCTACCTATGATAAAGAGTTCTATGCATTGGTGAGAGCTCTTGAGGTTTGGGAACACTACCTTTTGTCTAAAGAATTCGTGATACACACAGATCACCAGTCTCTCAAATATCTGAAGGGACAAGGTAAGTTGAATAGAAGGCATGGTAAGTGGGTAGAGTACCTTGATACTTTTCCATATGTAATTAAGTACAAGCAAGGTAAAGATAATGTTGTTGCCGATGCACTTTCTAGGAGATATGCATTGATTTCTATGCTTAGTTCTAAATTGTTAGGTTTTGAGCATTTGAAAGAAATGTATGATCATGATTCTGATTTTGGTGAAGTGTACAAGGCATGTGTACATTATGCATTTAATAAGTTCTATAGACATGATGGGTTTCTTTTTAGAAGAAAACAACTATGTATACCTGCATGTTCTCTTAGAGAGTTGCTTGTGAAGGAATCGCATAGTGGGGGATTAATGGGACACTTTGGCGTGAAAAAGACTTTAGACATGCTTAATGAACATTTTTATTGGCCTAATATGCGAAAAAGTGTTGAAAAAGTGTGTGCTCAATGTTTTGCATGTAAACAGGCTAAGTCTAAGTCCTTAAATCAAGGTTTGTATACTCCTTTGCCTGTTCCTACTGAACCTTGGACTGACATTTCTATGGACTTCATTGTAGGTTTACCTAGGACAAAAAGGGGAAGGGATAGTGTGTTTGTTGTAGTGGACCGATTTAGTAAAATGGCACATTTTATTGCCTGTCATAAAACTGATGATGCAACAAACATAGCTGATTTATTTTTTAGGGAAGTAGTTCGATTGCATGGTATACCTAGGACTATTGTCTCAGATCAGGATTCTAAGTTCCTAAGTCACTTTTGGCGTGTTCTGTGGGGTAAACTTGGTACTAAACTTGTGTTTTCCACTACTTGTCATCCACAAACAGATGGCCAAACCGAAGTTGTCAATAGAACTTTAGGAACTATGTTGCGTGCTATAATTGGTAAGAATATTAAAACTTGGGAAGAATGTTTACCATTTGTTGAGTTCGCTTATAATCGTGCAATTCATACTTCTACAGGTTTTTCACCTTTTGAAATTGTGTATGGTTTTAATCCATTGACTGTTTTGGATTTGATGCCTTTACCTTTGAATGAACTTTCTAACTTAGATGGTAAGGCTAAGGCTGATTTGGTTAAGACAATACACACGAAAGCACGTGAGCATATTGAGAAGAAGAACAGAATGTATGCAAAGCAGGCTAACAAGGGCCGTAAGCAAGTGATATTCGAACCAGGAGATTGGGTTTGGATCCATATGCATAAAGAGAGGTTTCCTAATCAAAGGAAGACTAAACTTGATGCAAGAGGAGATGGACCATTTCAAGTGCTGAAACGGATCAATGACAATGCATACAAGATTGATTTGCCAGGTGAGTATGGTGTAAGTGCAACTTTTAATATTTCTGACTTATCTCCATTTGACTGTGATTCAGATTCGAGGATGAATCCTTTTGAAGGGGGAGGGGATGATATGAGCACGACCAAGCACAATGGCAACAAGAAAGATGAACTAGCATTTCCTCAAGGACCAATAACAAGAGCAAGGTCAAAGAAGCTTAAAGAAGTCCTACAAGCATTCATGAAACCTTATGTGGAGAAGATGCAAGTTCAAGAAGAGAAAGAAGCTAAATTGGACTATGAAGACAAGTGTAGGCCGAATGGTGCAATGGGCCTTCAAGCTACTTTATTTAGTTTCTATTCTTTATGTAACATTTAATTAAGTATATTTGGGCAGCCTAGAACCTAGGAAAACGAATTGGGCTTTGTTAGAATAGGTTTGCTTTATTTTGGGCTTATTTTACTGTTTTGGGTAGTTTAAGTGGGTAGGCTAAAGTTGGGCTTATCTCTTCTAAAGAGTTGGGCCAAAATAACTATTTGAGGCTTAGAATACCTAAGGGGGCCGAATTTTACATGGGAGAATTGAATTTTAATGGGTTTGGGTCAGATTTAGGTTTAGGCCTAAATTTTAGGAATGGATTTTCCTTGATAAATACTTATTATTTTGGGATATTATTAAGTAGAGTTTGAGGGAGAAATAATAGCTTGACCATATCTTTAAAGGGCTGGCCGAAATTCACTTGTAGCCAACATTAAGTCTACATTCATTCATTCATTCATTTTCTTAGGATAATAAGCATATTTATCACTTTCTGTTAGGATTAATCTCAAATTGTATTTATCTTTATTTCTTCATGTACTTAGTCCATATTATGGCCAAATACATGTAGATAAAGGTTAGGAATTATCTTTGTTATTTATTTTATTATTTATCTCTTAGAGTTAGTGTTTGATTTTAATTCATCTAGGGAGGGGTGGCTGCCTAGCCTATATAAAGGGCTGAATTCTTCATTTGTAAGACACTTGAATTTTGATTAATGAGAATTTTCTTTGGCTTGGCCGAATTTGTGAGAGTTAATTTATTATTGATTCTTGCTATTGCATGAAGAATTAGACTTAGGCTATTTGCATGATTAATGTATGCTTGATTCTTCTTCTTCTTGTTTTCTAAATCAATCTATCATAAGCGTTTCCAATCAATCTATTTTGGGGGTTCTTTAGATTGGGGGTTTATTATCTTATTTATGTTCAATATTCATGGTATGTTGGCGTTCTAGTTTGGCATATAGGCTGGGGTTCCGCATCATCCACGAAGTGAGATTGCACTCCACTAAGTGGATGGCTTCGGACTAAACAAATCTTCACTTTGCTTTACCCGAACTCCATTCTTCTTCCTTTTTCCTCAATCACATGCTTCTCCAAGTAAACACATATTATATAGAGAATAAGCATTAAATTGATTTTCAAATTTCAAGTCTGCCTCTTTAATATCTTGCATTTACATTTTTTTTCACAAAAGGCTTCATAAAAACTTGTAGAGCTTCTTTAAACTTCTTTGTCCTGGATCTTGTAATTGGCCCTTAATAAATGGCCAAATCCTCCTTTTTTATTGCCATTGTACTTAATCAAACTAGTTGTGCTCATATCATCCCCTCCCTCTTTAAAAGGATTCATCCTCAAATTTGAATCAAAGTCAAAAGGGGATAAATCAAAAACATTGAAAGTAGTACTAACATTATACTCACCTGCCAAATCAATCTTGTAGGCATTATCATTAATTCTTTCCAGCACTTGAAATGGTCCATCTCCTCTTGCATCAAGTTTAGATTTCCTTTGGTTAGAAAACCTCTCTTTATGCATATAGATCCAAACCCAATCTCCTAGTTCGAATATCACTTGTTTACGACCCTTATTAGTTTGCTTTGCCTACATCTTGTTCTTCTTCTCAATATGCTCACGTGCCCTATTATGTATTGATTTAACTAACTCAGCCTTAGCCTTTTCATCTAAATTAGAAATTTCACCCAAAGGTAAAGGCATCAAATCCAAAACAGTTAGTGGATTAGAACCATACACAATTTCAAAAGGTGAAAAACCTATAGAAGTATGAACTACACGATTATGAGCAAACTCAATAAATGGCAAACATTCTTCCCAAGTTTTGAGATTCTTACCAATTATAGCACGCAACATAGTTCCTAGAGTTCTATTAACAACCTCAGTTTGGCTATCAGTTTGTGGGTGGCAAGTAGTAAAAAATACAAGTTTAGTACCAAGTTTACCCTATAAAACATGCCAAAAATAACTTAGGAACTTAGTTTCCTTACCAAAAATAATAGTCCTAGATATTCCATGCAATCAAACTATTTCTCTGAAAAATAAATCAGGTATGTTTATTGCATCATCAGTTTTATGACAAGCAATGAAATGTGTCATTTTATTAAATCAATCTATGACAACAAACACATTATCCCTACCTCTTTTTGTCCTAGGTAAACCTATTATGAAATCCATAGAAATGTCGATCCAAGGTTCAGTAGGAATAGGCAATGGAGTATACAATCCTTGATTTAAAGACTTAAACTTAGTCCGTTTACATGTAAAACATTGGGCACTCACTTTTTCAACATATTTTCATATATTAGGCAAATAAAAATGTTTGTTAAACATGTCTAAGGTCTTTTGCACACCAAAATATCCCATCAATCCCCCACTATACAATTCTTTCACAAGCAATTCTCTAATAGAACATGCAAGTATACACAGTTATTTTTCTCTAAAAAGAAACCCATCATGTCTATAAAACTTATTAAATGCATAATGTACGTATGCCTTATACGCTTCACCAAAATTAGAATCATTATCATACATTTCTTTCAAATGCTCAAAACCTAAAAGTTTAAAACTAAGCATAGAAATCAACTCATATATCCTAAAAAGTGCATCAACAACTACATTTTCCTTACCTTGCTTGTACTTAATTACGTATGGAAAAGTATCAAGATACTCTACCCACTTACCATGCCTTCAATTCAACTTACCTTATCCCTTTAGATATTTAAGAGACTGGTGCTCTGTGTGTATTATGAATTATTTAGGCAAAAGGAAGTGTTCTCAAACCTCAAGAGCTCTTACCAAAGCATAGAACTCCTTGTTATAGTTAGAGTAATTCAGTTGTGCTCCACTCAGCTTCTCACTGAAGTATACTATTGGACAATTTTCTTGCATCAAAATAGCACATATACTAATCCCAGAAGCATCACATCAATCTCAAAAGTCTAGAAAAATCAGATAATTTCAAAACAGGTGCAATGCTCAATTTATCTTTCAAAATATTAAAAGCATCTTCCTATTCTTTACCCCACTTAAAACCAACAGACTTTTTAATGATTTCATTGAGAGGAGAAGCAATGGTAGAAAAGTCTTTAATAAAACTCCTATAAAAACTTGTTAAACCATGAAAGCTACTCACTTCTTTTGCACTCTTAGGTGTTGGCCATTCTTGGATAGCCTTAACCTTTTCAGTATTGACCTCGACTCCACGTGCACTCACAACAAATCCCAAGAAAACAACACTATCAACACAAAACATACATTTCTTCAAATTAGCATATAGTTATTGTTCTCTCAAAACTTTAACACAAGTTCAACGTGCCTTAAATGTTCATCTAGGATTTTACTATAAATCAAACTATCATCAAAATACACAACAATAAATTTACCTAAGAATTCATGCAAAATATGGTTCATAAGTCTCATAAATGTGTTAGGTGCATTAGCTAAGTCAAAAGGAATAACCAGCCACTCATACAAATCATACTTTATTTTAAAGTTAGTTTTCCACTCATCACATAACTTCATTCTAATTTGATGATAACCACTTTTCAAGTCAATTTTAGTGAATATTACAACGCCATTTAACTCTTCAAGCATATCATCTAACCTAGAAATGGGATGGCGATACTTTACAGTGATTTTGTTGATGGCTCGACAATCAACACACATATGTATTGTTTCATTTTTTTGGTACCAAAAGAACAGGTACAACACAAGGACTTAAGCTCTCTCTCACATGTCTTTTCGTTAAAAGCTCCTTCACTTGTCTTTACAACTCTTATGTTTCCTTCGGGTTACTTCGATAAGCTGGACGGTTTGGAATTTGGCACCAAAAACAAAATCTATTTGATGTTCAATCCCTCTGATGAGTGGCAACCCAGGGGGCATCTCCTCAGGAAAGACATCCTTGTAATCCTACAACATCTTGGAAAAAGAACTAGAAAATTTTGGGTTAAGGTTAGTTTCAGAAAAATAATTTTCCTTAAATCTCAAAACTACTAAAGCTCTCTTACCTAAGTATGCACTCTTCAACTCTCTCTCTTTTTTACATAAAAGGATTACTTACTAACTTTTTCACTCGACTCACTCATCTCTCCTTTTACCTCAGCACTTTGAACTTTTTCACTCCGGCACTTCTCTCTTTTTTCTTCTCACTAGTGCAGTCACTCACCAATGGGCTTTTATTCTTATTCTTTTCACTACTTGCCTCTTTTCTCTCATTTTTCTTTTCTTTCTCACTTTCCTTCTCCTCTTTTGCAGATTGTTGTAATTTTACTTGATCTGCATATGCATCTTTAGGTGCCAAAGGGCCAAGTGTGTGTTTACATTCCCTAACCTCAAAAGTGTACCTATTTCTAAATCCATCATGGGTTACATGCCTATCAAATTACCAAGGTCTTCCTAGCAAAATATGACTAGCATGTATAAGTACCACATCACAAATGACCCTATCTTCATATTTCCCAATTGAAAATAATACCATTACACTTATGGTCACCTTAACTTCTCCACTGTCATTCAGCCATTGAAGTCTGTATAGATTAGGGTGTTTCACAGTTTTAAGTCCTAACTTATCAACTAAGACTGTACTATTAATATTAACACAACTACCTCCATCAACTATCATGCTACAAACCTCCCCCTATTAAACAACTAGTTTGGAAAATATTCTCTCTGTTCTAGTCCCTCTTCTTTCACATTTACATTCAATGTACGCAATATAACTAAGGACTCTTCCTGAATAGAATACTCCACATTTTTATCTATATCAGAACAACCCTCTAAAGGTGGCATATCATCATAATTATTATTAGATTCGGACTCAGAAACAATCTCACCCCCCTTATTATCATGGTCTTTTTATTTCCACATTCATTAGCAATATGACCATGACCCTTACATTTAAAACATTGAATGTCCCTATATCTATTAGTCTTAGGGGTTGTTTCAGAAGTACCTTTTTGAGTAGCAACCATTTTCTTTTTGGAACTTGATTTGTACTTGGAAGTGGATTCTTTCTTTGGATCACCCCTATCCCACTTTGAATTTCACTTGTTGTTGGAGTTTGAATAGGATTTAGACATCCCCTTCTTCTTTTTTTGTCTTTCTACTTTAATGGCAATGTTGACCAAGTCATCCATATCCATATAATGTTGTAATTCAACTACTTCAGTAAGATCTCTATTCATACCTCCTAGAAAACATGAAATTATTTAGTATTCATCTTCCATAATGCTTGCTTTGTTAATGAGCATCTCCATGTCCTTATAAAAATCTTCCATAAAACTCGATCCTTGTATAAGTCTTTGTAATTAATTATGGAGCTCCTTATGATAATAGCTAGGCATATACTTTTTTCTCATGATTCTTTTCATTTCCTCCCAAAATGTAATAGGAAATCCCATTTCTCCTTCTACTTTTCAACAACTCATCCCACCAAATTAGTGCATAATCAAAAAATTCAATAGCTGCAAGTTTTACCTTTTTCTCTTTTGAATATTGGTGGCATGTAAAGATCATTTCTGTCTTTCTTTCCCACTCGAGGTAGGCATCAACATCATTTTTTCCTTTGAATGACATAATCTTCATCTTGATAGCACTTAGGTTGTAATTCCTGCTCTCCATTCGGTTGTCATACCTCCTGGCTCTTCTTGGAAAAATAAGAGCTTCCTCTCCTCCATCATCATTGTATAATCGATCAACTTCCTCTTCCCTTATAGGTCTAGTCTTGGATGCTCTAAGGCTATCTTCCAAACTGTCAATCCTGAGAGTTAACTTTTGCAGACTATCCATACAAGCTCTATACATAAACTTTTCATCAAACATAACATCAATTTCCTCTTTAATGTTAATCCCCGCCATCTTGTCACTTAAAGTAAATAAATAAGAACAATTAATTCACTTAACCTCACATGTTTGACTCTCAACTCATAAATTGATGTCTCATAGTTACACTTCAGAAATAGACTCAACAAGTAAATACAATTAAGTAAATTCGATTAAAAGAAGCAATGAAAACCTAACAAAGATTATATAAGGTACCAACTCTAAAGGAAAATTGACCAAATTGAACAAATTTCAGAAATTAGTACGTAAGAAGAAGATTCCATGTACTATAAAATATATATAGATGTTCAACAATGTGCAATATGTTAAACTAGCATAATTGGAACCAATAAACAACTTAGACACACAATTAGACAACTTTAGAATGAAAGAAATTTGACAAGACGGATGCACTTAAATGCAATGTTAACTAAACAGAAGGTTTAGTTTAAACAGATTTTATGCAAACTCAACAAGAAAGAAACAATGAGGGCATGCAATAAAACACTATCCCAAACTGAAATCAAGAATAACAACCCAGTATTAATGGCTTCATAACAATTGTGGATGTTTTCAACTCACAATATTGCTGGACTGATTCATTTTAAGAGCTAAGCATTCAAAATTGTAAGTTATATGCTCAGATAGATTATTGGCAATTTTTGAATTCAAAAAAGCAACAAATTCACAAGTTGTTCAATTTTGAACTTAAATAAGATAGTAATCCAAATTTGATCACAAGGCTTTGTATTTTTTTATACTGTAATCAACGATAGAATGCAAATATTTTTTTTGAACTGTAATGAATTGATAGAATTAAAAGAACTTAAAATAAAGGATAGTTAAGAGTTTATCCCTTAGCCTAAGCTCTGATACCAATTGATGCGAAACCCAAGCCTATATAACAAACTAGAACGCCAACATCCCATAGTATTTGAACATAAATAAGAAATTAACCCCTAATCTAAAGAACCCCCAAACAATTTATGAATGGAAATGCTTATAATAGATTGATTAATCACAAAAAGAATTAGAATTCAGCATACAAAATCATGACACCTGCTAAAACTACTTCTTCATGCAACAGCAAGAATCAATTAACAATTAACTCATACAAGGAAAAGTGGCAAAACCACGAGAAAATCTCAATAATCAAAATAATTCAATAATCTATATTATGTTAAACAAAACCTTACAATCGTTTAAATAGAAAAGAAAAAAACTTCTATTGAAATAGAACTTCCTAAACTGATAAAATTGGAAATAATAAAAGAACAATCATAATCGTAATAGGGCTCTTAAGCACTCAGGAGAGTGAAAATCCACTCCACCGAGTGGGCATTCTTCATATAGTCACTCGGTGGAGTGAGATTTCACTCCATGTAGTGTGTGCTTGCTACCTTGCTTGCCTCCACTTCACAGAGTGAGATTCCTTTCCACAAAGTGGATGGCTCTTGGATTAAACAAATCTTCACTTTGCTTCACCCAAACTCCATTTTTCTTCCTTCTTCCTCAATCACATGCTTCTCCAAGTAAACACATATTATATAGAGAATCAGCATTAAATTGATCTTCAAAGATCAAGTTTGCCTCTTTAATATCTTGCATTTGCATTTTCTTCATAAAAGGCTTCATAAAAACTTGTAGAGCTTCTTTAAACTTCTTTGTCCTGGATCTTGTAATTGGCCCTTGAAAAATGGCCAAGTCCTCCTTTTTATTACCATTGTACCTGATCAAACTAGTTGTGCTCATATCACATTCCAAATATGAATACTTCAATGCTTGCATCTTTATGAAGCTAGCATATCTAAATCAATTTTACTTATATAATCCTGCTGCAAACTTATGGCATGAGGTCCTACCATTGATTCGAAACATCGGATGGGAGAATTTTATAAAGCATAAATCCAATGTCTATCCAGTCCTTGCACGTGATTTCCTGTATTCTTTTAAGTGTTATTTCAAAAGCGATGGTGACAACATTGGTACAGTCGGCTTCAAACTAGGGAAGATCGGGTACTCTATGACCTTTGTGCAATTTTCAAAACATTTAGGTTTCTTACCAGATGCATTAGGGGAATTGCCTAATGCCACTTATGTGGAAAATTGGGAGAGAATCAGGGATCCACTGAATCCAGAGCCATGGAAAGGAGGGAGGCTTAAAGTTCACACTTTACTAGATCATGCTTTGAGAATTATTCATCGATTTTTATCCAATAGCATTTTCAACTGTCTTGGCGGCCTTAGTGCTATAAATGCATCACATATTATGCTCCTTCGGTGTATGGTTGATGGTGTTCTCATTAATGGTGTTTTGATAATAGTATAAAAGATCAAGGAATTGCAAAAGAGACCATCAAATATTAATGATATATCTATTGGCTGGATTGCCATTATTCTAGCAGAAGCAGTAGATCATCCCACCTTAGGCGATGCTCTTGATAGGGATGTTGCATACATAGATAATGTCATGCTCAAACATATGAAGATTTTATACCTAAAGTCGTGTTGCCATTGGACAACAAGAGTAGAATATTTGAGGCTAAATGGTATTCACGTTGACGAACATCAGAAGGAGCAGAATGAACAAGTAGCTGCTCATAAAGAGGATCCACCAGCTGAAGCCAGCATCCCACCTGAGATAGACACTTGCTTGGATCAACTAAATAATCGGTTGGATTCTCAGCAATCACGTTTGGACAGGATGCAGGGACGGATGGACACCATGCAGGACTCTATCATTAAAGTGCAATGGACTTTGGAGAAATTCATCCATGATTTTTTACGATGATACCCACCACCTCCACTTCCATCACCTTAGTCTGATGCTCTGCATTTGCTGTGGATAGCAAAATTTTTGGAAGGGGGTAGAGCTTACTCAATATAAGCTCAAATTTTATTCAAGTAGATATTTTACACCCCCATTTTATTCATGAATCTACTTATGTTTTTTATGCTTTTATTTTAGTTGTTTTTTTACTTTGATGTTTTGTATTTAGGACATAACTGTAGTGACCTTAAACCTTAAACATTAGATAATATTAGTTTCTTTAAGTTGAAATTTTTAAGTCTTCCTAGAAATAAAATTAGTTCAAAATTATCACTTAGTTTGCTTTAAACTTAGTTTGCCTCAGTTTTTCCTTAAAATTTAAACATTTTGAACTTGCATGTAGAATATGAATGAGTCAGAATCTTTACTTGAGCATTAAGATGATATGAGCACGACCAAGCACAATGGCAACAAGAAAGATGAACTAGCATTTCCTCAAGGACCCATAACAAGAGCAAGGTCAAAGAAGCTTAAAGAAGTCCTACAAGCATTCATGAAACCTTATGTGGAGAAGATGCAAGTTCAAGAAGAGAAAGAAGCTAAATTGGACTATAAAGACAAGTGTAGGCTGAATGGTGCAATGGGCCTTCAAGCTACTTTATTTAGTTTCTATTCTTTATGTAACATTTAATTAAGTATATTTGGGCAGCCTAGAACCTAGGAAAACGAATTGGGCTTTGTTAGAATAGGTTTGCTTTATTTTGGGCTTATTTTACTGTTTTGGGTAGTTTAAGTGGGTAGGGTAAAGTTGGGCTTATCTCTTCTAAAGAGTTGGGCCAAAATAACTATTTGAGGCTTATAATACCTAAGGGGGCCGAATTTTACATGGGAGAATTGAATTTTAATGGGTTTGGGTCAGATTTAGGTTTAGGCCTACATTGGTGAACTTAGGGTCCTAAATTTTAGGAATGGATTTTCCTTGATAAATACTTATTATTTTGGGATATTATTAAGTATAGTTTGAGGGAGAAATAATAGCTTGACCATATCTTTAAAGGGCTGGCCGAAATTCACTTGTAGCCAACATTAAGTCTACATTCATTCATTCATTTTCTTAGGATAATAAGCATATTTATCACTTTCTGTTAGGATTAATCTCAAATTGTATTTATCTTTATTTCTTCATGTACTTAGTCCATATTATGGCCAAATACATGTAGATAAAGGTTAGGGATTATCTTTGTTATTTATTTTATTATTTATCTCTTAGAGTTAGTGTTTGATTTTAATTCATCTAGGGAGGGGTGGCTGCCTAGCCTATATAAAGGGCTGAATTCTTCATTTGTAAGACACTTGAATTTTGATTAATGAGAATTTTCTTTGGCTTGGCCGAATTTGTGAGAGTTAATTTATTATTGATTCTTGCTATTGCATGAAGAATTAGACTTAGGCTATTTGCATGATTAATGTATGCTTGATTCTTCTTCTTCTTGTTTTCTAAATCAATCTATCATAAGCGTTTCCAATCAATCTTGTTTGGGGGTTCTTTAGATTGGGGGTTTATCATCTTATTTATGTTCAATATTCATGGTATGTTGGCGTTCTAGTTTGGCATATAGGCTGGGGTTCCGCATCAATTGGTATCAGAGCATAGGCTAAGGGGTAAATTCTTAACTATCCTTTAATTTTGCTTTTAAACTTCAATTTTCTATTTTAGCCAAATAGGATCTTGCATCTAGTTCCTTATTTGGTTCTTGCTCTATTGTGTTAATTACCTATCCTTAAGTATTTGATCATTAGTTTGGTTAAAGTTATAAAAAAAAAGAAAAAAAATCAATTAGAAACAGCCTTGTTATCAATTTGGATTTACTATCTTGTTAAGTTTCATATTTGATCAATTGATGAATCTTGTGTTCTTGTTGAATCCGAATTTGCCATTGAATATATATCAAGCATATAATTTGCAATCTTTGAGTGGTTGAACTTAGTTTTGATATAATTTTGATCTACAAAGTGCCTTGCACCACTTGGAGTAAGTTTTGATCAATCAAGCAAGAATTGGAGTTAGAACTTTCACAATTGGTTTGATTTCTTGAAGACCAGGTTAGTACTCCTAATTTTGGATTTGGGTTGTGTTTATTGCATGCTTTCTTTGATTTTTTTTTGTTGAGTCTTACATCAAATCTGTTTAAACTAATCATTAGGTTTAGTTAAACATCGCGTTTAAGTGCATCCGTCGTGTCCATTTTCTTCATTCTAAGTTTTCAATTTGTGTGTCTAAGCTATTTTTGGTTCCAATTACACTAGTTTGACATATTGCACGTTGTTGAACATCTATATATATTATAGTGCACGAAATCTTCTTCTTGTGTACTAATTTTTGATTTTTGTTCAAATAGGTCAATTTGCCTCTAGAATTAGTATCTTTGCTGTTCTTGTTAGGTTTTTCATTGTTCCCTTTATCAAATTACTTAATTGTGCATATTTGTTTGAGTTTGTTTCTGAAGTGCAATTGTGAGATATCAATTTGTGAGTTGAGAGACAAACACGTGAGGTTGAGTGAATTCTTTCCTTTATTTGTTTATTTAAAGTTTAAAGATGTCCGGAATGAATAGTAAAGAGGAAACCGAGATTGTGCCTGATAATAAGTTTATGTACAAAGCTTTTATGGATAGTTTGCAAAAGCTAAATCTCAGGATAGACAGTCTGGAAGATAGCCTTAAGGGTTCCAAGGTTAAGTCTACAAGGGAGGAAGAGGTAGACCAGTTGTACAACGATGATGAGGAAGAGGAGGCTCATTCTTTTCCAAGAAGAGCAAGGAGGTATGACAACCGAATGGAGAGCCAAGACAACAATTTGAGTGCTATCAAGATGAAGATTCCACCATTCAAAGGTAAAAATGATGTGGATGCCTACCTTGATTGGGAAAGGAAGGTGGAGATGATCTTTTCATGCCACCACTATTCGGATGAGAAAAAGGTAAAACTTGCAGCCATTGAATTTTCTGATTATGCACTAATTTGGTGGGATGAGTTATTGAAAAATAGGAGGAGAAATGGGGAACTCCCTATCACTTCTTGGGAGGAAATGAAAAGAATCATGAGAAAGAAGTATGTGCCTAGTTACTATCATAGGGAACTCAACAATCAGTTACAAAGACTTACACAAGGATCTAGTTCTGTGGAGGATTACTACAAAGAAATGGAGATGCTCATGATTAAAGCAAGCATTGTGGAGGATGAATATCAAACGATGTCACGCTTTTTGGGAGGTATGAATAGAGAACTTGCTGATATTGTTGAATTACAGCATTATGTGGATATGGATGATTTGGTGAACATCGCAATTAAAGTGGAGAGACAACGAAGTAGACGTGGGACATCCAAGTCCTATTCAAATTCCAATAACAACAAATGGAATTCAAAGTGGAACAAGGGAGACTCAAAGAAGGAATCCACTACCAAGTACCTGTCCAATTCCAAAGAGAAAATGGTCACTGCACTAAAAGGTACTTCTGAAACAACCCTTAAAACTAATAGACATAGGGACATTCAATGTTTCAAATGCAAGGGTCGTGGTCATTATGCTAATGAATGTGGGAATAAAAAGACCATGATAATAAGGGGGGATGAAATTATTTCTGATTCTGAATCTGATGAGAATTGTGATGATATGCCACCTTTGGAGGATTGTTCTGATCTAGATGAAAATGTAGAATATCCTGTTCAAGGGGAGTCCTTAGTTGTATTGCGTGCATTGAATGTAAATGTGAAAGAAGAAGGACTAGAACAGAGGGAAAACATCTTTCATACTAGGTGTTTAATAGGTGGAAAAGTCTGTAGTATGATAATTGATGGGGGTAGTTGTGTTAATGTTGCTAGTACAGTCTTAGTTGATAAATTAGGACTTAAAACTGAGAAACACCCTAACCCATACAGACTTCAGTGGTTGAATGATAGTGGGGAAGTAAAGGTGACCAAACGTGTAACTGTATTATTTTCCATCGGTAAATATGAAGATAAAGTCATTTGTGATGTTGTACCTATGCATGCTAGTCATATTTTGCTAGGAAGGCCTTGGCAATTTGATAGGCGTGTATTACATGATGGATTTAGAATAGGTACACTTTTGCATTTAAAGGATGTAAACACACACTTGCCCCATTGGCACCTAAAGAGGTATATATAGATCAAGTAAAGATACATCAATCTGCAAAAGAGGTAAAGGGAAGTGAGAAAGAAAAGAAAAATGAGAGAAAAGAGGCCAGTAGTGAAAATAATAAAAGTAAAGGCCCAACTGTGAGAGACTGCACTAGTGAGAAAAATAAAGAGAGAAGTGCAGGAGAGAAGAAGTTAATGTGTGCTGAGGTAAAAGGAGAGCAGAGTGAGCCGAGTGAAAAATTTAGCAAATACTCCTTTTATGCAAAAGAAAGAGAGTTGAGGAATGCATACTTAGGCATGAGAGCTTTAGTACTTTTGAGGTTTAAGGACAATTTTTTCTCTGAAACTAACCTTGACCCAAATTTGCCTAGTTCTTTTTCTAAGTTATTGCAGGATTATAAAGATGTCTTCCCCGAGGAGATACCACCTGGGTTGCCACCAATTAGAGGGATTGAACATCAAATCGACTTTGTTCCTGGTGCACAAATTCCAAATCGTCCAGCTTATCGAAGCAATCCAGAGGAAACAAAGGAGTTGCAAAGACAAGTGGAGGAACTTTTAGCAAAAGGACACGTGAGAGAAAGCCTAAGTCCTTGTGCTGTACCTGTTCTTTTGGTACCTAAAAAGGATGGAACCATGCACATGTGTGTTGATTGTCGAGTAGTTAACAAAATCACTGTAAAGTATCGCCATCCCATTCCTAGGTTAGATGATATGCTTGAAGAGTTAAATGGTGCTATAATATTCACTAAAATTGACTTGAAAAGTGGTTATCATCAAATTAGGATGAAATTAGGTGATGAATGGAAAACTGCCTTTAAAACAAAATATGGTTTGTATGAATGGTTGGTTATGCCTTTTGGCTTAACTAATGCGCCTAGCACATTTATGAGACTCATGAACCATGTTTTGCGTGAATTCTTAGGTAAATTTGTTGTTGTGTATTTTGATAATATCTTGATTTACAGCAAAAACCTAAAAGAGCATTTAAGGCATGTTGAACTTGTGTTAGCTGTTTTGAGAGAACAACAATTGTATGCTAATTTGAAGAAATGCACATTTTGTGTTGATAGTGTTGTTTTCTTAGGATTTGTTGTTAGTGCACGTGGTGTTGAGGTAGATAATGAAAAGGTTAAGGCTATCCAAGAATGGCCAACACCTGAGAATGCAAGTGAGGTGAGGAGCTTTCATGGTTTAGCAAGTTTCTATAGGAGATTTGTTAAGGATTTTTCTACTATTGCTGCACCTCTAAATGAAATCATTAAAAAGTCTGTTGGTTTTAAATGGGGTAAAGAGCAGGAAGATGCTTTTAATGTTTTGAAAGATAAATTGTGTACTGCTCCTGTTTTGAAATTACCTGACTTTTCTAAGACTTTTGAGGTTGAATGTGATGCTTCTGGGATTGGTATAGGTGCTGTTTTGATGCAGGAAAATCGCCCAATAGCATACTTTAGTGAGAAGTTGAGTGGACCACAGCTGAATTACTCTACCTATAATAAAGAGTTCTATGCATTGGTGAGAGCTCTTGAGGTTTGGGAACACTACCTTTTGCCTAAAGAATTCGTGATACACACAGATCACCAGTCTCTCAAATATCTGAAGGGACAAGGTAAGTTGAATAGAAGGCATGGTAAGTGGGTAGAGTACCTTGATACTTTTCCATATGTAATTAAGTACAAGCAAGGTAAAGATAATGTTGTTGCCGATGCACTTTCTAGGAGATATGCATTGATTTCTATGCTTAGTTCTAAATTGTTAGGTTTTGAGCATTTGAAAGAAATGTATGATCATGATTCTGATTTTGGTGAAGTGTACAAGGCATGTGTACATTATGCATTTAATAAGTTCTATAGACATGATGGGTTTCTTTTTAGAGGAAAACAACTATGTATACCTGCATGTTCTCTTAGAGAGTTGCTTGTGAAGGAATCGCATAGTGGGGGATTAATGGGACACTTTGGCGTGAAAAAGACTTTAGACATGCTTAATGAACATTTTTATTGGCCTAATATGCGAAAAAGTGTTGAAAAAGTGTGTGCTCAATGTTTTGCATGTAAACAGGCTAAGTCTAAGTCCTTAAATCAAGGTTTGTATACTCCTTTGCCTGTTCCTACTGAACCTTGGACTGACATTTCTATGGACTTCATTGTAGGTTTACCTATGACAAAAAGGGGAAGGGATAGTGTGTTTGTTGTAGTGGACCGATTTAGTAAAATGGCACATTTTATTGCCTGTCATAAAACTGATGATGCAACAAACATAGCTGATTTATTTTTTAGGGAAGTAGTTCGATTGCATGGTATACCTAGGACTATTGTCTCAGATCGGGATTCTAAGTTCCTAAGTCACTTTTGGCGTGTTCTGTGGGGTAAACTTGGTATTAAACTTGTGTTTTCCACTACTTGTCATCCACAAACAGATGGCCAAACCGAAGTTGTCAATAGAACTTTAGGAACTATGTTGCGTGCTATAATTGGTAAGAATATTAAAACTTGGGAAGAATGTTTACCATTTGTTGAGTTCGCTTATAATCGTGCAATTCATACTTCTACAGGTTTTTCACCTTTTGAAATTGTGTATGGTTTTAATCCATTGACTGTTTTGGATTTGATGCCTTTACCTTTGAATGAACTTTCTAACTTAGATGGTAAGGCTAAGGCTGATTTGGTTAAGACAATACACACGAAAGCACGTGAGCATATTGAGAAGAAGAACAGAATGTATGCAAAGCAGGCTAACAAGGGCCGTAAGCAAGTGATATTCGAACCAGGAGATTGGGTTTGGATCCATATGCGTAAAGAGAGGTTTCCTAATCAAAGGAAGTCTAAACTTGATGCAAGAGGAGATGGACCATTTCAAGTGCTGAAACGGATCAATGACAATGCATACAAGATTGATTTGCCAGGTGAGTATGGTGTAAGTGCAACTTTTAATATTTATGACTTATCTCCATTTGGCTGTGATTCAGATTCGAGGACGAATCCTTTCGAAGGGGGAGGGGATGATATGAGCACGACCAAGCACAATGGCAACAAGAAAGATGAACTAGCATTTCCTCAAGGACCAATAACAAGAGCAAGGTCAAAGAAGATTAAAGAAGTCCTACAAGCATTCATGAAACCTTATGTGGAGAAGATGCAAGTTCAAGAAGAGAAAGAAGCTAAATTGGACTATAAAGACAAGTGTAGGCTGAATGGTGCAATGGGCCTTCAAGCTACTTTATTTAGTTTCTATTCTTTATGTAACATTTAATTAAGTATATTTGGGCAGCTTAGAACCTAGGAAAACGAATTGGGCTTTGTTAGAATAGGTTTGCTTTATTTTGGGCTTATTTTACTGTTTTGGGTAGTTTAAGTGGGTAGGGTAAAGTTGGGCTTATCTCTTCTAAAGAGTTGGGCCAAAATAACTATTTGAGGCTTAGAATACCTAAGGGGGCCGAATTTTACATGGGAGAATTGAATTTTAATGGGTTTGGGTCAGATTTAGGTTTAGGCCTACATTGGTGAACTTAGGGTCCTAAATTTTAGGAATGGATTTTCCTTGATAAATACTTATTATTTTGGGATATTATTAAGTAGAGTTTGAGGGAAAAATAATAGCTTGACCATATCTTTAAAGGGCTGGCCGAAATTCACTTGTAGCCAACATTAAGTCTACATTCATTCATTCATTTTCTTAGGATAATAAGCATATTTATCACTTTCTGTTAGGATTAATCTCAAATTGTATTTATCTTTATTTCTTCATGTACTTAGTCCATATTATGGCCAAATACATGTAGATAAAGGTTAGGAATTATCTTTGTTATTTATTTTATTATTTATCTCTTAGAGTTAGTGTTTGATTTTAATTCATCTAGCGAGGGGTGGCTGCCTAGCCTATATAAAGGGATGAATTCTTCATTTGTAAGACACTTGAATTTTGATTAATGAGAATTTTCTTTGGCTTGGCCTAATTTGTGAGAGTTAATTTATTATTGATTCTTGCTATTGCATGAAGAATTAGACTTAGGCTATTTGCATGATTAATGTATGCTTGATTCTTCTTCTTCTTGTTTTCTAAATCAATCTATCATAAGCGTTTCCAATCAATCTTGTTTGGGGGTTCTTTAGATTGGGGGTTTATCATCTTATTTATGTTCAATATTCATGGTATGTTGGCGTTCTAGTTTGGCATATAGGCTGGGGTTCCGCATCATAAGATAAGCATGTTATTTAATGAATTTTTTGGCTAGTTTAAGATTCAACTTGGCTTATATTTGTTAGTTTTCTTTTTTTTTTTAGCATTTAAGACTAGTTTTTGAACTTCAGAAAAACCAATGCATTAAATAGTTAAGTAAAGAATTTTAGAGCATTAAAACCTTCCTCATCACCCTTCAAAGTATAGGAGCAACTCAAAATAAGTTAGAAAATGATCTAGGCAACATTTTTCTTGTTGAGCCATATCTTAACTTGTTTTCCTACCTTTTATGCATTTTTATCCCTTGTTAGCCATTTTGAGCCGAATAAGGTATGCTTAATGCATGCCATATTTATTTTTCTTATTACACTCATTTATTAATCATATAACCTAAAAAGCTTTTATCTTCCCTTCTAAAATTGGCCACTCTAAGATTGGATGGACTTATAGGGAATTGGGTATTGATGGGTGTATAAAGATGTTTTTGATTTTATTGTTAAGGGTTATAGATGAAGTCAAGTAAAAAAGTAAAAATTTCTTGTGATTACCCATGTTATTATTGTTTTACCAACAATGCTAGTGTGAAAAAAATTAAAAAAAAAGAAAATAAAATAAAATAAAATGAAAGAAACATTGCAATGAAGCTAACATATATGGAAAAATCTTAAGTGTGAGGTAATTATAAGGAAAAACAGTTGTGACTTCTAAAATTGGAAAAAAATTGTGAATTTGAGAGAGTATCAATAGTTTTTTCTCTCGAAAGTACTTTGAGTTACAAAAGGTTGAGCAAGTTTGGCTAAGTTCTTTAAATTCTAAGTTAATGGAATTTTAGAAATGTTAGTCTATTTTATCTTAGAGTGGCTACTCTTTTTGTTGATCCTTCATCCATTCTTTGATAACCAATACATTAGCCCCATTACAATCTTTAAAAATCCTAAGTGATTTTATGTTTTGTTTTTGAGTTGTTTAGCGGCTATGAACTTCGGCTTCCAGTGCTAAAGTAGAGGCTTATGGTATTTCTAAAGTTTCAAGTGCGAAACCATTTGTACATTTAGATGTACAATCATTTTAAGCTTGGCTATGAATTTGCATTAGTATTTTAATTTTTGAAAAATGCTTAAAATATTTTGGTCTTGCACACACGCTCAAGAAAACTAACTTATATTGTCTTGTTTGAATTTATTCTAGTTAAAATTTTATTAAGTTCTCTTGTTAATTGCTAAGTTTGGTTTTGAAATGCTTAATTCTTTATTTGAGTTTGATTGTAAAGAACGAAATTAGTTTAGTTTCAGTTTATGTTATTTTTTTTCCTTAGTTTGTAAAGAACGAAAGCTTAGAGCAGAAAGTCTTCTCAGGATTTTCTACAAACATCGATCAAGGGAACTTCTATACTCTATGTTTTTTATTCTTTTCCTTAATTTTGCTTTAGTTTTCAATATGAATAGAGAGTAGTTTTCTTTACTTTTGCTAAAGGATACTTGAATAATTAACTTTTTATTGTAATGACTTAAGTTAAGCTTTAATTTCAAATACTAATTGGTTATTTCTTAGTTTTAAACATATTCTTATCTTTGATTGTGTTAAAATTGATTGTTGATTTATTGGTTCAATAACTAAAAATTGATTTAAACATAGTTATTGGTTAGCATGTTATTGGATTAACTATTTAGTATCAATACATGATTATGTTCTGCTTTTGAGGTAATTGTGTATTGGTAGTATTGATTAATTAATACTAACAGAGGAGGAACTAAGAATAAATTGAAGTTGAATTTACTTGCAAAAGAGTTCAATGAATGATTAGGAATTTAAAACTGAATTTTTATGCTAAGTGTTAAATTGTCCTTAAGAAGGGAGTTTGATATTTAAGAAATATATTCTTGATTCAAAGTATCTGGCTTTATTTTATCTAATTTTTCCATAATCACTGGTGTTTCTATTGAATTTAAGTCATTGAATTTAAGTCATTGCAAAATAAGGTTAAGGTGGATAATCCTTTAGTGAAAGTTGTTTTAATATTGATTTTTTTTCTCGACCCTGTTTACTTGCTTTTATTGAAAGTTTAGTTTATTTGTTTTATTTTTAGTTGGTCCTTTAGTTATTTAATTTTCTGTCTTTAATGTAGTTAATCTTCACAATTGCAACTTTGGAATTTCTCCTCTCTCGCACAGTTTTCATTCTGAAAATCTAAAATCTTTCACACTTACACAAGTTTCTATTGGATTTGATATTTAGAGATCTTAACTATATTTTTCTATATTACTAGTCAATCTAGTATACTTGCTAGATGCCGATTATGGACCAGAATTTTTTTGAGCCAAAGAAGCTGCAGGTTTACACCTATAAGAAGAAGCACCAGGGCAAAGGCAAAGGAGGAAATCTGAAATTCTGTTATTGAGTTGAAATTCTACTGGTAGAATTAGTTAAGCCTAATCCTAGCTGGACACCAGAGGGGAAACGGTTTTGTTTTTGGAGAAAGCTTTTTTATTCTATTTTTGGGAGAAAGGGGCATCTTTTGTTAATGGAATTGTACTCGCTACTTAGGAGAGCTCCTTTGTTGGAGAGGGAAGTTCATCTTCCTAAGGGGATTGTATCAGTCCTTTGTTCCATCATTATAATCAATTCATTCCTTCTCTCAATCTTCTTTTGATTCATTTTCTTATTTAGATCTATTAAAGTAAAATTCTCTGTTCTAACAATGATCTACTTGTGTACACAGAATTGGGTTTCTCTGAATAGTGTCATTGATTTACTTATTGATCACTTCGTTTAGCATGGAAGATACTGCCTGCTACCAAATTGCAGAGCAACAACCAGTTTCATAGATGGCGTCTCTGCCCTGTATCTGGTTCGAATTTTTCTTTTCTTGATTAGTCATAATCCATTAATATTCCCAAGAAAATGTGTAACCCATGCATATGTTCCACGTATAATTAAATTCCTAAAACAAAAGAGCCTCTAATGTTCTCCCCTCTATATTTGACGGTTAAATCAGCTAATAGTGCCATCTAAATCTAAAACACGTTGTTACGGTAAAAAAATTACAGAAAAACACGCAAATTAAGACCAAACAAGTAAACTGGTAGGTATACAGTGAAGATTATTAATACAACAGACATGATATTTCAACATCCATATCCCACTTCTGCTCAAACACTTTACAGAGTGCAACATTTTAACTAATAATGACAAGGACATAACTATAGCTCATTAAGAAAGATGCGAAACATTATTGGTGATTTGTATCCAACCCATCAGAAATCAACATCAATCAACTACAAAAAAAACAACTCTTAACAGAAAATGGGTCCATCTAATGCTACCCTACACTCCAAACATCATCCATTTAATTGAAAATTTCACCAGTATTACAAATAAACTTTGGTAAATATAGTAGACAACAGAGCCACAAATTAAGTAAATACAATCATTAACATGCACAAAAAGACAAATGCACTCATGCTATATCCTCAAATTACTACATTCATTATGTGACAAGTCTTAGGTACTTGTAAAAGACAATATATAACTTAATGATAGATAGGGAAGTTATACCAAGTTTTTTTTTTACCCTTAATCATCACATAAATGACCAGTTTATGAACATGAAGGCCAGACAGTGGTTGGAATCGTCATCATTCAGGACTTTCCATGCAATAGCCTGTTCATACGAAACTGGCATTTCCATGCTTGATAAGCATATTCCAGCCGGCAAATAAGCAAATCCCTGAAATTTTCATTAGTAGCACATCATTCAAATCAATTCTTCTGCAAAGGACTTGATTTTTAATCAAAGGAAAACATAACCATAATGAGACACATGCAAAGGATGCAATGGCAAAAAAAATTAATTAATTAATTAAAAAGAAAAGAAGGAAATAAAAAGATTTTTTGCCTTGGTTTCCAGAGATGCAAACGACAAGGAATTGAGGATTTATACCTGTTGCATGATCTTGGAGAACTCTGAGCAGAGAATCTTGCGGCCAGCTTCATCAAGGATCTTGTCCAGCATTATATCTTGAAGGGGTACAAGAGTAGTTTCAAGCATGTCGAGTCCAGCCTGGTTTGCGAAGGTGAACACTGGAGATGCCTGCAATAATATGTTTGCTCATTGTAAAAATCATCCTTGAAGAAAGCACTATAATTATATAAGAATTCCTCTTATTGGCTCGGAACAAAGTGGAAAATTATTACATTGGTTTTCAAGGAACAGCACATGATTGCATCTGAATGGTGCCAAAGTTGTTTCAACAAAGCATCACCAGCTTGGGGGCCAACAGGGAAGAGTTCTCTTCCAGTGTGCATCCTGCAAACACATGTCCCAGAGTGCTTATTGTGTTCAAAAGAAAAGATCAAAATGTTTGTGTATCTGAGTCCTCTTCCACTGCAAATGACAGACTTATGTACATTTAATGGTGAAAATTGATAATGATCGAGGACCAGCATTTCATCAATTTATTAAATAAAACAGTCTCTGCAACAAACGAAAGATCAGTTCACAAGCAAATTTCATTATTTATATTTTTGCGTGCATTATTGCCACTAAAAATTTCAATTTTTTAACAGAAAAAAATGCCACACCTGTAGCTTCGGTAAATCCATCTTGCCAAAGTAAGAGCCTCAGGAGAGCCTGGAAGTGACTTAGGCCCTATACTGGAGCTGAGCCGTGTAGGTGAAATAGCCATTGCAACCCTCTGAACAGACCCCACAACACTACGGATGTACTGGCGCGCCATAGCAGCCACATTGTCTCTCAAGTGATTCTCAAAAGTAAACTGGAAAGCAATGGTCAGGACCGACCTCAGGCTGTAACTGTTGATATCAGCTTCATTTGAAGGACGTCCATTGCCAGCACCTACTTCAAGTGTAGAAGCCAAATCAAGTGTGCGAGTTGCAGCAGGCACATCCTTTGATGCAACAAAGAAAGAATCACTTGTAAGGATCCAAATCAACTTCACATCATAATGATCTAACAGCAATAAAAACTGTTCTGTCCTTTTGCGATAACAATTTCTTGATTTTTTTGCCATTCATACATAAAAAAAACTTCATAGTAACAACCACATAAAACCTTTTCTTGGTCAAATAAATGGTAAAGAAATCAAATTAAGAGAAAAATAAACAAAATTTGCCCATGTTAAAGCTAAACAAATAATAAAGCAAAAGCATTGACTAAGGTAGCATGCAAGAACTTCATAAGAAAATTTTGACAATCCAAAAAATGCCAAAGATACTAGATTATGTTGAGCATAACTTCCACATGCTACTTCAAATTTTGATGATAGTAGGAATTAGATGGTCACCCAACTGATTTAGGATCTAAAGGAATGACACGGAAACCAGATGGCAAGAGAGGAGCATCATCTGCAAAAGATTCATCAATAGGTGCAAAGACAAGTTGGGCACAGGCACCAACAGCATTTTCATCAACTCCGCTGCATTGCTGCACGAATGGAATTTTTGTTCTGCACAATTAGTGCAAGAATAGCATAGTGGTTTCTACAAAAATATCTTCCAACTCATGCTAGATAAACTAACCTGCAACAGATACATATCCCGGGCCAAAGCCACATCTTCAGGGGAAAAGGTATGGCCCTCTAGCCGAACTACTTCCAAAAACTACAAGGGAAAAATCCAATAATTAATTGTATATTTAATAAACACTTCATATATATCAGAGAATTCAAATAAACCTAAGAAATGATTTAGTTGAAAAATCGTTACCTCCTCATGCTCCATGGTTTGGGCAAGAGGTAAAATGACCTGGCTACTTGGGAAGCCATTGGGTCTTGCACATGGAACTGCATAAGGACTAGCTTTAAGACATGCAGCAGAATACATATCCACACCATAGTCAGCCCATTCTGAACGATGTTCCCTTAGAAAACGGACAAGCAGAGCAGGAGGAACATTCTGTAGACTCGTAAAAGATTTATATTAGGATATGAGAGTCCCTAATCAAGGAATTGAACCTAAATTGAGAAAAGCTTAATAACCAGATAAATATGCAGAAAGGGGGAGAACATTGAGATTTTTTGGCATATCAAACAAGATAATAGGCCAAGAATCATCTTTTTGAATTTCTATAGTGTGTACCTGCAGCAGCATTGATGCCTTCGCACACAACACCCCTCCACCAAAGGTGGGAAAAGCTGATGCATTATATTGAGAACCAAGAAATTTATTTGGAGATGAATTAATTGCAATGGTCACATCCTCCACACCATCACCACCCAGAATTGACCAACCATCATCCAAAAATCCATTCACAGCATCATTAAAGCCCCTGATGCATTTACAGAAACAAATCATTACACAATGGGAAAAAAACAAGACACATCAAGCCCATAAAAAACAAAATAAGCAGGGAGCAAATGAACAAAGAAAAACAATTTAGTTGGTAGGTTCAATTTCTAGAATTCTAAAGATTAAATAGTTTACTGTTTGACCATTCAGAAACCTGGCACCCAGTTACCAAATACTATGCTAAAAAGCATTACCTACTGAGCCTCTTACTAAATGTCCTTAAAACAGCAGGCTGGCGACCCCCACTATACTGAATCTCTCCACTAGTTTCTTGTGCAATTTGCCTTATATGGCGCAAGGCCTGGATGATTAGAATGCTTAGAAATCATTAACATAATTCACCGAAAGGAGGAAGTAATCCAAGTTATGATAAAGTCCTTACAGCCATTGTCATTTTCTGAGCAAGAATTTTGGATGATTCATACAACGGCCTCAGAACTTCAGGAACACTCCAAGCCTATCATAAAAACAACATACTTTAAGTTCATATGCCAAGTGAAGATACCAAAATTAAGTTGCTGAAAAAAATTATCAGTTAAACCAAATTCATTCTCACATCTAAGTCAACATGATCCACAATGTGGATAATGGAACCACCACCCTCACAAGGTCGAATTAGATAGCCACTAGGAAGCACTTCAGCTCGCACAAAGCCTGAAGCAGGTGGTCCTGCTGGGCCACCAGTAGCTGTGGTCAATGACCTCTCACATATCTGCATACAGTTTGAGGTAATGTTAAGTAAAAATTTCTATATCTCATGAAAGTTAAACCAAGAATTACAGGAAAAGGGGGATCAACCACATAACTTACCACGAGACTTCCATCTTCCAAAGTTGTAGTGAATCTCAGTGTCCAAAAGTCACGTGCTGCAGCCAATGTCGTTGGAGCATAAGTCTGGTGAAGAGAAGCCACAAATCAGTATGTGACATACTATACATCAGAACATAAGGGTCATTGACTCGAAGGAAAGGTAGAACTTTTAGTTTATGATTAGAAATCCCACAAACCTGCATGTAAATGAGCTCAATTGTACCCCCATTGCCAACAGGAATGACACTCAACGTGTCAAGGCATCGACAGTCATGAAACCAAGATGGACGATCTTTGAGGATTTCAGCAACCTACTACATGCTCATCATGAGCTTTATGGACGAACAGGCTATTTGTTAAAGAATAGTTAAGAGAGGTGGAGATAGTGAAATCACCTTCATGGGCTCTAGGCTCACGAGGCCGCAGGCTCGTGCTGCTACCCCACTACAATTGCGGGAAACAGCAACAATGCCAATAGAATCCGGACCAGGCTACAAATTTATCAATAAGAAATATCAAAAAGCATAGAAATTTACTATCTATATAATGCATAGCACGTGTGTATAATGGAAACCTCACCTTCATCCCAATCATCTGGACCCAGTCGACAGCAGTTCCAGTAGCCTTAGAGAGGAACTCTGCCAGGGTCTCCTCAGCTATTGCGAGAAGACTAACAAACAACATGAGGTTCAGAGAAGCTAGATAAACAAAAAGGACACACATGACATACTGGTTATTGATTCAAAGAGACGGTAGTTACCCACCCAGCTGGGCTGTTAGCATCCCTCTTGGGATGCTGTGGTGTTGGGTTTTGCTGTTGTTGTTGCTGACCACTCATGACCACAGACTCACAGCTATTGTCTGTGGTCGTTGCTGAAGCCTGACAAGAATCCAACAGGCATAAATCCTCCGCATATACTTACAGTAGGGGAAAAAAAAGGAGACAAAAAGAAATCCTTTTGATATATCATAGGAGTGAAAACAAGAAATGAAAATAAAGCTCAGCTGCCTAAGTATAAATCAGCACATTAATCTGATCATCTGAATAAAAATTAAGATCGAATCTTTGCACAATACATGTGAAGTGAAAAAAATACTTTCTCCAACAAACATCAGATAACACTAAGAAGAGCTACTTGATAAACGTAAATGCGCTTACGGTCTGCAGTTGTTGGCGCATGTAACCATTCTCATAAACCAACTGAGAGACCTGCTTCTGTAAGCGGTCATTTTCTTCCATTAACAGCTTGTTCATAGCAGTCAGCTTTCTATTCACAGTCTGGAGACGGGAAGCCTCCTTCCTTTGCTTTTCACGGCATCTGTCATCAGGGAGGTCAGGTATCACTCAACATACAACTTTCTTACTCAAAATACCATATATTAAATAGATGGCAAGAAATTAATATATGCAAAGAATACCAGGAACTGAGCCACTTACACTTTCCCACAAAGAAAAGCCTAACAAAGTAGAATATCTACAACATAAAATGTGACTGTAGTATTGGTTCCAGCGAACTTTTTGTCAAAAGAGAAAAGAAAAAACCAAAGGAAATGGGAAAAGAGAGCAGCCTAATGGCACACGTTCGTTTGCCAAAACTTACCCTATATTATTGTGCAGTTTAAGAAAGATGCCTCAACTATTAAACCGAAAATGTTGGAAAAAAAAATTATTCCCAACTTTTACTAAAATGCTTCAACTAATAAACCAAAAAGGTTGGAAAAAAAATTATTCCGAACGTTACTAAGAATATAAAAACAAAAATAATTTTATGATATTTCCACAGAAAGAGCTAAAAAAAAAACTAATTTTACAATTTTTAGTTATTTGATAAAAAAGATAATGCAAACCTCAAGGGATGGAAAATACGTATGCATGTCATTTCCATGCATTGATTTTCAAAACCACTAAAAAGAAAGGAAATTACTAGCAAGCCAATTTCAGGGAAATACAAGCTATCAGGGTATCTAGAAGCAAACATTTTAGAAAAGCACAGAGTAAAAAGAAAGATGCATTTTGATAGCTTCTACAAAAACACACAGGTTAGAAAGATGAAAAGAAAAATTAAAAAGTTACAAAAAGCAAAACATACAGCCATCTAAAGCTAAATGATTAACCATCTTTAGCTTCCATTTATATTCAAAGGTGATGATTTTCCAGGAAGCAATTAAATCCAAATATCCATTAAAACCATCACAAATAGATGAAATTATACCCAAAGTTTCCCACCGAGAATAAGAGTTTGAAACTCTTTCGGTGGCCAGAAAAAGAAACCAAGAAATAATAAAACAAAATAAATAGACTTTTCCTTTCAAAATTATAATTTTCTGATAAAAATGATGGAAAAATAATAGAAGAAGAAGAAATCCATATAGAACAAGGCCTCAGTTCCCAAAAGCAGACAAATAGACCATTTCTTTTCTCAGGAAGAAGGAACAACAAATCTTCAAGAAACCCAAACACGAAACTACCCAGTTTGCGAAGCCTAGGAAAAAAGAATCATATCTCAATATTCCTCATTATCTTGAAATATAAACCACAAACTAAAAATGGCACCTAAAGAGGCAAAAGATAAGATAAGCATGGGAAGAACAAATTCCCATTAATGAAAAGAATAGAAAGTTGGAATATCAATTTCAGGAAAAGAAGAAGAAACAGAATTACATCCCCTTAAAACAAATACAAATGAATAGAGATACAGAGGAGAGAGAGAGAGAGACTAGTGGTTGAATATGTAGAGAAGAAAGTAATTACCTGCGGTTTTGAAACCAGACTTTGATCTGTTTGGGCTCAATGTTGGAGAGAATAGGACATTCTCTGATAAGCTGCTGTCTTCTCAAAGAACTAGGCTTTGGGCATTCTAAGTAAACTCTCTCCAATGCTTCTACTTGCTCTGGTGTATATCTCACATACTTGCTTGTGTCCATTTGCTTATTGTTTGCTTCCTTATTGTGCATAGAAAGGGCAATTTACATACACACCTTGAAGATTGAAACTTTCAAAGAAAAACAGCACAGACCAAGGTACTTTTCTGAGCTGTTTAGTTGATAACAACTTACCCACAAATACAAAAAAAAAAAAAAACCCAGATGATGATTTTGGGTTTTGAAGCAGAAAGAAACGAGCTTTCAGAATTTCTGGACTAGAGATTGTGTCGGGTTGAGTTGTAGAATATCTTCTTCTTTGGTGGTGTTGTTAGTGGTTTCGGGCAGGCTCTCTTCTCCAAGAGAGCCTCCTCTCTCCATCAGTTTGAAATTAGATAAGCTTTGTTTTTAATCTGTAAATTTCTCTGTTTATAGCCCTCTCCCTGCGTGTAATGTTAAGAACCCAAGTATAGAAAGAAGCTTGAGTAGAAGATCCTGTGGTTTTTATCTGAAGACACAAATCTCGAGATTCTTAATTCTGACTTGTTAGTATTATTCATTCACCTTATTAAGATAAAGAGAAGAAAACAAAGAAAGACAAAAACAACCCACAAAAGAAAGAAGGTTTAGAGAGAGAGAGAGAGAGCGCTTTTTCACGAGTATATATAAATGGGATAGAGAGGACGCAGGCAGAAACAAATGCAAAGGCCAATGAAAAATGAATAATTGTTTAAAATTCTGTGCGCGAAAAATAAAGAGAAGAGAAACAAAAGGGAGAATAAATGAAAGCAGAGAGAGCAGAGACTGGCAGATGGGTTTTGATATCTTTAGGCTGACAATGGCAGAGACGTTTTTTGACGAATGGAGGGTTAAGCTGTTTTCACTCTCTCTGTAGAATTAATTAAAAAGAGAATACAAAACGCTACTGCTCATTAATCTCTTTCTCCCTCCCTGTCTGCAACTGCGGAGGCTTTGAAGCTGTAGCTCTTAACATCTCTCTCTCTAAGATATGCATATGATGCATGATGATGGGTACTAATGAATTGATATGTATGGATAGATGTGATGATGAGGTATGGATGCACACTATTCTCATGCATGAGAGGCGTGAGCATATGAAAAAGGCAAAGTCTAGGTTTGGTCCCCCCCTTTATGCCTTCTCTTTTTAGTTTTTAGTCTATTAACTTTTATTGTTTTTTATTGATTTGTTACACCTCTGTGTCGACACAAATTATTTCCAAAAGGAACTCGATAGTAAAATGTTGATAATTTATTATTTTTCGTAAAATTAATAAAAATAAAGATATATATAATATAAATAAAAAATTTTATTTTATTGATTTTGTATATTAAATAACTATAACAGGATATTCATAGGTATAAAATAAAAGAAATAAATTTTTATTAAAATAAAGAGAATAATGAGTTTGATAGTCATCCAAATTTGCATAATTATCATAATATTTTTTTAATGACTATATATTATGAATATGTCTCGTTAAAAACTTACTAAAAAAAATTCAATGAGATAAAAACTTAGCGAAAAAAAAGAGTACAGTATTCACAGGTTATATACTTTTCCTCAAAAATATAATAATTATAATATTTTCTTAAACTGAAGCATCTCAATATTGCTTACATGCTTTCTGAAAATCGAAGTTGGTACAGCTTTGGTGAAAAGATCAACCAGTTTACTGCTTAAGAAAAATTTACGATTTCTTCATACTTCAATATTGTTGATCGTTGTTCTTAAACAATAATCTACACGTTGTTTTATTGTATTGAGTTATAGCTTTCAATCACATAAGCTTTCAATTAAATTTATGAATAGCTAACATTAAGTAATTCGATAATTATTACTCTTATAGCTAAAATATTTAACATCTTCTGATGTTTGGATTTCTGACTCAAATATTTTGTATGAATTTAGTTTTATATATAGATTGCTTCTTTGCCTTTTGGCCAACCATCTCGATATCTACACTTTTCGATAACTAGAGACTCAAACTTATTATATTTTATAAACAACTAAATATGTAAATACATTATCAATAACAATTATCATCTATTTTCACAACTCATATAATTTATCATTACTATAACCACTTCTGGTGTTGTTTTTCTAGAAATATAGAGTTGTTGATTTATATTGCTTTTTACCTCATCAAGAGTATCACTTTAGAAATTTTCATTTCATTTTTCTCAAATATTGATATCTTTTTCATTAAAAGATCTGTCATGCTTCTGGCGGACTTTTAAAATCATTGATAATATTACAAAATATCATGAATGGACAGTAATTGTTTTGCTTTATTTCATTTGATAAGTCATGCTATCAATCTTAAAAAGGCTATAGACATTCATAATAATTGGATTTATAGTACATACTTCCCCTTTAATATCCATTAATACGTATTGTGTCTCATTAAAATCCTACTGAAAAATATTGTGGGATAAAAACAAAGTAAAGGAAAAAAGAGTACACATGCAATATCTTTAATACACATCATAAGTTGTCTCATTAAAAACCTTAACAGGAAAATCCAGTGAAAAAAATCTTAGTTAAGGAAAAAAGAGTACAACGTGTATTTTTCTTCCCCTTATAATAATATCGGTACACAACTTTAAATTTGTACATATAGAGTTCCTACACGTACAACGAGTACATGACTAATGTACTTTTATACCACATCATAAATAAGTTATCCATTTTCAAATGGTTTTCTTAACCATTTCTATTATTTCTAGTGATGAAAATTAATCATACAATAGTAATAATTATCATTTCTTGAACATACCATTTTTATGGCCATAATTCTATATTGCTTTATTCACTTCAAGGAATAAAACAAATAAAATAATTTGATCATAACATGCATACAACTTAATCATATAATAGTTATAACAAATGAATGCATTTAGTAATTTAATTCAAATATTTCTAAAAATTTACTTAAAGATAATAAAATTATCCAAATAAAACATATATGATTATATAGATACCTAAAATATTTAAAATAATATGTAATTTTAAGTAACAATTTGACAATTATCATGTAATGCATGGTTACTTAATGCATTAATAATATATGATCATGAAATATATTGTATCTAGTAATTTTACAACTATTGGAGTACTCAATGGAAGATAATTTATAAACATATAATCACATTGTCAAAATTTACTCTTTTAATCGGGTAGAACTCGATTTTCAAGTCGAATAAAATATAAGTTTCCAAAATTTGTTAAAGCATTTTAAAGTTTAATTTCAAGAGTTCAATAAATCAAAATTATAAATAAATCATGATAATAGATAACATTATAATACTTCAAAATTATATACATAAAATTTAGTGCATATATTTTTCAGATATATTTATATGCTTCAGGCATGATAAATCTTTCAGTAATTATATGTAATTTTATTATCAAATAGACAAATAGCATCAATTACTAATAAATTGCCAAATTGATAAATATTAAAAACTATTGCATCCATTATAAGAAAATATGTCTCTTTATAATTAATGCCAATTCATTGCAATAAACGTCATAAAATAAATCATATTTTATGACTTCATTTTTTATTGCATTAATATCAATTTTACTCTTTTAATATCATATTTTTCAATATTTTGAAGTGCATGTTCAAAAATTCATTTTGAATGCAATTAATATCTTTATTTTTCAATAGATTTAATTTTAAGATTATCACTGTGTTGAAAATATCAATATTAATATTTGTACACAGAAATGTTGTTGACAACTTTATCATTTTCGGTTCCTTTTAATGACAAATGATATATTGAGATCTTTTATTTAATTTCAGGTACCTGAACCACTTATGGGGTTTAAAAATTAGTTATATCATAGGTCTTTTCAAAAGTATCCTCCTTTATAATATTACCATATAAATATATTTGGTCCTTGTCGTTCAAAAATTTTATTCTTATTTGGAACCAAATAATTTACCTTACAAGGAAAATTGTCCTACTAGGATATTATTTTGAATTGGAGCATTTGTAGCTAATACATATGAGATTTGATAAATTTCTACACACTAATAGATACATCGACATCATAATTAATTGATCTTTTGAACTTTAGGTTCAAGATATGAGGATATAAAATATACATAATAAATTTATTTATTTATTTTAGCTGCTATCTTATATTAGGAAATTTATTAATCAAAATGCAACTTTCAACTAAAATTACAATTGAAAAATTATATGATCTTTATTAGCATAATGCATGTAATATTATATATTCATATATAAAAATAGCACTATTGTTCTCATAAAAATATCTAGCAATTATTCGAAGGCATATAATAAAGTGATGAATTGCGCTTATTTTAGAAAGGCCCAAGTTTCTTACTTAAAAAAATAAGCCTTAATTAAGCTACTTAAGTCACATGACTTTTAATGAAGTCACATGTCTTACTTAAATAAAAGCCCAATTTTGTTAAATAGGCCCAAACTAATTAACTATGAATATAAAAGCCCTACTACATAAATATCACATGCTATGCACATGTCTTCCACTTGCACATGCCCCGTACATGATTTGCACATGTCGCACATGACTTGCACATGTTCTTCCAAGGATTGAGTCTTCATTTAGGCTATTTTAAACCTACAAGGCTTCCTTTATCTTCACTTTAGGCTTCCCTTACTGGAGCATTAACCCAAAGGCTTGACTATATACTTTAAGCCCATAATTGATAGTAAAGCACCAAATCTGCCTCCTATAAATTGGAGCATGTCCTAATGACATTTGGATCTTATATTTATGTGTTTGAACTCCATTTAGACCCATTTGAAAGATATAAGGTTGCCCCTCTTCAATGGCATAAGATAGTCCTCTTAGATCCGTGTCAGTAATCGTTACTCTCGCTCATAATTGATTCAATTGGATTGCATGGATCCTAGTGGGTTTTGTTTTTTCGCTGCATTTTATTTTATTTTTCCTATGTTGAAACCCAACAGTGGTATCAGAGCCACTTGCGAATTCAATTGATTCAATATTCGTGTTTTATATGTATGTGATGTATATAAAATCGATCATATGTGATATGAGGAATATGTATGTCGTTACATGATGAATCAATTCTATTTTGATCGAATGAAATAATTCTTTTTGTATATGATATGAACGTAATAATTCTGTTTATATATGATATGAACTAAATCAATTAGTTTATATGAGATATGAACAAGATTGATTATTTGACAGTTATAATATTTCGTTCATTGGATACAAAATTGATAGATGTTAATTTGATTAACATATGTATGTTAATTCTGTTTTAATATGATTAAACGGATTGTCATGATATTATGGTGGTATTTTGTATTTATGGTGAATGTTTAATGTGATTAAATAACTGTTGATATGATTGGCAGAATCATTTTTCATGGATACAAATAAGGTTTTAGGGTAGAAAACAATAAATGAGATTAACATTGCCTCAAAGCTTCAAGGGGCGCTGCCTCTTAGGAACCCCGTAAGGGGGGCGCTCCCCTTTAACCCCATCTACTAACCGGCTAGCAAGACCGTTGTGTTATCTAATCGTAGCACACGAAATATTGTTATAGTTATTATCTGTTGATAATAATACATCAATTTTATGTGATCATTAAGCATGATATGAGATTGATTGATTTTAATGGATGTATGTATGTTGTCTTTGCATGGTGCATAGCATGGCCAATTGAGACCTTCGTGATGGTGTTTTCTTTATTTATATTATTTATTCATTTTATGGGTTTGTAATTTTAAATACGACTTGTGTGTCATTCTTTCGTTGTAATTTTATTTTACTAATAGTTTTAGTAGAATAGTTCATTTCATTATTGTAATGAAGACGAAGGAATTTCATGAAGACCATGAAAGAGATCAATCCAATTCTATGATGATAGAGGTGCAAAGTGGAAGCTGTTGATCAAGACCGATTTATGTTTTTCACCTAGGATTGACCTTTGATCTTTATATTGGCTTATGAATATCATATAGTTTTTGGCAATGCTATGACACATTTTATATATTATGCATATTATATCGGTATGTGTTGTGATGAATGATTATATATGTGTATGAGATGCCATGTATGGGATGATGTATGATATGTATATAAATAGACATCATAAGTTAAAATTAAAATTCCCTCACCATAATTTTAAGTCTTATGCCATCCATAATTATAACACTTGTCAAGACTAAGATCACCAAAATATAAGTTCTGCCAAAGCGATGTACATTGGGTTATCATAGTAAGGCAAGATGGGTAATAGTGCTATTTATATGTTAAAAATATGGTTAGACTTAATTAGGTTATCAAAATGGTTTTGGACCTAAGGCATTAAATGGGATTATAACATGCCGAGACATATGATGTCAAAATCCCATAAAGAATCTAAGAGTTATATGAGCTGTAATTGGTAAGGAGTTATCTACCTAAATAACTTGATTTTAAGTGTCATGCCAAAGCTGACTTAGAATTAAGTGAAATATGGATCTTAGCCCACTAAAATCATTACAATTGTTGTAATTAATATTGAGGGTGAAAATTTTAGTGGGAGTTTTAAGAAATACCCTAAAATGAAATTGGTACTAATATTTATTTTGCATATTTGTAGATTAACGGATTCAAATAACACTTCCACACTATCACTATGATCAGTTCTTGAGAAGGAAAAGCTAAAAGAAGATGGCACTAACTTCCTTAACTGGTTTAGGAACTTGAGAATTGTTCTTAAGCAATAAAGGAAGCTATATGTGCTCGATGAGCTTGTTCCACCTATTGACTCTCAAAGGGCAGTCAAAGAAAAACAAAAGAAACATATTGATGATTCGATTGATGTAGGATGTCTTATGTTGGCCACAATGTGCCCAAAACTTCAGAAGGATCTGGAGCATATGGAGGCTTATGAGTTGAACAATCATCTCAAACAGACATTCCAACAACAGGCAAGACAAGACAAGTATGAGACTACCAAAGCTTTGCATTCTTGTAAGATGGCTGAAGGTGCATCGGTGAGCGCTCATGTTCTAAAAATGAAAGGCTACATTGATCACTTTGAAAGGATTGGATTTCCCATCACTCTAAAACTGGCCACAGAATTGATCCTTAACTCATTGCCAGATAGTTATAACCAATTTGTTATGAACTATAATATGAACAATATGGAGAAATCCATTGCTGAGATGCATGCGATGCTTAAAACAGCTGAGCAAAGCATCAAGAAAAGGCCGAATCATATTCTCATGGTTAATAAGGGAAAGGGGATGAAATATAAAGGCAAGGGTAAGGGTACGGCTAGGGCAAAAGTTGTCGGCAGGCCTAAGGCACAAGCTGGACCTAAACCTAAGGCAAAAGCTCCAAAAGAGGGAGTTTGCTTCCATTGCAATGAACCTAGTCATTGGAAGAGGAATTGCAAGCTCTACTTGGAAGAATTGAAAAACAAGAAGAGTAGTGAGACTACATCTTCAGGTATTTATGTTATATAAATAAATTTATCTACTTCTACTTCCTGGGTATTAGATACTGGATGTGGTTCTCACATTTGTACAAATATACAGGGACTCAAAAAGAGTAGACAATTGAAAAAGGACGAAGTTGACCTGCAAGTTGGAAATGGAGCAAGAGTTGTTGCTTTAGCCGTAGGGACTTATGAATTGACTTTGCCTAATGGGATTTTGTTAGTTTTGAACAATTGCTTTTATGTTCCTACTTTGAGTAGAAATATTATTTCAGTTTCTTGTTTGGATGATGAAGGTTTTTCTTTTCTTATTAAGAATAAGAAATATTCTATTTATTATGATGATATGCTTTATTGTATTGCAGATTCATATAGTGGCCTTTATCTCTTAAATCTAGAAATATCCAACAATCAGGATATCTATAACATAACTATAAAGAAATCTAAACCCAATGATTTGAATAAAATATATTTATGGCATTGCTGCCTTGGTCACATAAATGAGAAATGCATATCAAAACTCCACCAAGTTGGACTTTTGGAATCATTTGACAATTGTGAATCTTGTTTATTAGGCAAAATGACAAAAGATCCCTTCATTAGACATAGTGTACATACTGATGTATATGGTCCATTAAGCACAAATGCCAGGGGAGGATTTCAATACTTCATTACTTTCACCGATGATTTTAGTAGATATGGCTATGTCTATCTAATGAAACATAAACATGAATCTTTTGAAATGTTCAGAACTTTTCAAAATGAAGTTCAAAATCAACTTGGTAAAACTATTAAAGCATTTTGATCTGATCGGGGTGGAGAATACTTAAGCCAAGAGTTTGATGATCATTTAAGAAATTGTGGGATCGTTTCATAATTAACTCCACCAGGGATGCCACAATGGAATGGTGTTTCTGAAATGAGGAATCGAACTTTATTAGATATGGTTCGATCAATGATGAGTCAAATATATCTTCCTTTATCCTTTTGGGGCTATACATTAGAAACAGCTGCATTCGCTCTGAACCGAGTTCCATCCAAAGCAGTTGAAAAGACACCATATGAGATATGGACCGAAAAAACTCCTAATCTATCTTTTCTAAAGATTTGGGGCTGTGAGGATTATGTCAAAAGACAAGTCTCAGATAAATTAGCACCAAAATCTGATAAATGCCTTTTTATGGGATATCCTAAAGAAACTAAAGGATATTACTTTTATAATTCCTCTAAGAATAAAGTATTTGTTGGTCGAAATGGTATCTTTTTAGAAAAAGAATTTATTTCTAAAAAGACCAGTGGGAGTAAAGTAGAACTCGAAGAAATTCGAGAACCACAAAATGGCATAAGACCATCAATGGAAACTCAACAAGTTTCACAAATAGTTGTGGAACCTGTGCAAGTTAACAAGAATTATGCAGATCTAATAGGGCACAACATCAACCCGAGAGATGTGGATTTCTCATAACAGATAGTCATGAAGTAATGCTTATGGATCAAGATGAGCCTACTACCTATCAAGATGCTGTGTCAAGTCCAGACTTTGAGAAATGGCTAGAGGCCATGAAATCTGAAATGCAATCCATGTATGACAATTAAGTTTGGAACTTAATTGATCCACCTGAAGAAATTAAAACCATTGGGTGCAAATGGGTTTTCAAGAAGAAAACTGACATGGATTGGAAAGTACATACCTTTAAGGCAAGACTTGTTGCAAAAGGTTTTAGGCAAACTCATGGTATTAACTATGATAAAACTTTTTTCCAGTCGTAATGCTTAAATCAATATGAATTTTAATTGCCATTGCTGCATATTATGACTATGAGATATGGCAAATGAATGTCAAAATAGTGTTTCTTAATGGAAACTTACTTAAGGATGTGTATATGACACAAATAGAAGGTTTTGTTCATCATGAGAATTCCAAGAAGGTATGTAAGCTGCAAAGATCCATTTATGGATTAAAGCAAGCTTCTCGGACCTGGAATCTTCGTTTTGATGAAATTGTCAAAGAGTTTGGATTCATCAAAAATGAAGATGAATCTTGTGTGTACAAGAAGATTAATAGGAGTGTAGTAATATTTATCATCTTATATGTCGATGACATATTACTCATTGGGAATGATATCCCTTCATTGCAAAAGACCAAAGATTGGTTAAGGAAATCTTTTTTAATGAAAGATCTAGGTGAAGCTGCTTATATCCTTTGAATTAAGATCTATAGGGATAGATCTAAAAGGATAATTGGTCTGAGTCAAAGTACTTATATAGATAAGGTGTTGAATAGGTTTAGTATGCCAAATTCTAAAAGAGGATTTTTGCCAATATCTTATGGCATTACTCTTACCAAAACTCAGTGTCCTATGACATCTGATGAGCAAGATCGCATGAGTATGATTCCTTATGCCTCGGTTATAGGATTTATCATGTATGCCATGTTATGTATTAGATCGGACATTTCATATGCATTGAGCATGACAAGCAGATGCCAATCATATCCTGGTGAAAGTCACTGGACAACAGTTATGTAACATCCTTACTGTAATAGTCTTATCGGATTATGCAAATGGTCGATTTTTTTTTACCAACCAATAGCTTTTCCATTAGAACTTAATATTCTTCTTTCACCTAACTTCTATTAACATAATAACCTCCTTTCATATATAACTCCTATCAATCGCTGACCTATAACTGTCCAGTTTATACTATGCATTTTACAAAAATTTGGCAATATAATGGTATAATCTTAACTAATCCCCCTGAAAAACAGACAATAACACAGCCTCTCTAAGGCACAACAGTTTATATCCAGTCACATGACATATCCACGTACTCCATCACAGAACACATGTATACTATCTACTTTCTGCAATTCCTCATCCACACACTTCCTATATACAATATAATACAAGTATCATTACAATTTTGTTCTCATAATACAAAACACAATAGATATATATATATACATGCCACAAAAATATTCCTCCTATTTCTTCAACCTCAGTTGTCTTCTGTGTACTCATGCTTCGGAATATTTGTACCTGCACGCAGTAAATCCTACGTGCTGAGCATTAAACATGCCCAGTGATAACTAAGAATCATAATATTTTCCTAAAAGCATATTTTCCAATTTAAGCACAATTAAGTTAATTGTTAACAGTTTTTTTCTCGTTTAAAAGCATATTATACTATTAACAACTAATTTTCCGATTTAACTTAAAACTTTACTTAACTTTTCAGTTTAGTTCTTAAACTTTTTATTTATTCCAAAAATACCCTTTTATGCTTTTAATTACCAAAATACCCTTTTTTTCTTATTTTCTCATTTTAATTTATTAATTGGCTTATAAATTACCGATTAATCCTTATTTTGACTTTTTCATGTAAAATTACATTTTAGTCCTTTAACTTTACAAAGTTGACCTTTTTACACAATAAGTTGACCAAATTACCATTTTACCCTTATTAATCCTTTCCTTCTCACTTTTACCTATTAAATTCATCTTTTAGGAAAATTACTGTTTTACCCCTAAACTTTTAACTCTTTTCATTTTAGTTTTTTTTTCATCTTAAACTTCAATTTTAACCTTTTTTTTTACACTTTTTACATTTTCTTATCATTATGCCCCTAGTACAGACCCAATAGAAAACTCTCAGACTGGATATACGGGATGTGGACCCCACGAGGCCACAACCAAATGAGAAATGACCTCCAAGAATCATCCCTCAATAACATATGAATCTATGACAGTACATATGATAGGTACTATGGAGATCAACGATCCAACCATAGTAAAGCAAGTCACCATGACTTGCACCGCGGTACAAGTATCACTATGGCCAGCCAATTATATTCTGAACTAAGTTTTACTATCTGACTCTTTCTAAGGGCACATATTTCCTTAATTTTCATTTTATTATTCAATTTTTCCTTCTTTTCACTACTTGTCAATACTGTACCAGTGCATTACAAATATAGTCAGTCTTCTTTACATAGTCTATAAATTATTTCGTAATAATTCACCATTTAATCTATAAATTCTGTAATAATTCCTCATAATTTCACATTTTTCCTTTAATAACTAACCAAAATTTATTCGAAAAATATTCATTTAATTCCTATAAATTCTATAAAAATTCATGGACATCAATACTCATTATTTGACACCTAAACTCTAATAGTTTGATTTCAAATGCTAAAATTAATAGCAAAAATGAATTATAGGCACCCAAAATTAGTAGTAGGCACCAAGAAATCAAATTAAAATCAACTATTTCACTTACCTAAATTTGACACCTAAACTTTAACCCTTGATTTCCTTTGATTTTCTTCCTTGAATCAAAGATCAGAGATGTCTAGGGTACTCTAGAGAGGCTGAAATCACTTCCTTGAACTTTGATTTGGTGGGATTTGGGTGAGATTTGAAGGAAAAAGAGAAAAAAATGAAAGTGAGGGAGTTCGGCCACCAAAAAAGCTGAAGAAGGCAGATGATTTTGCTGGAATTTTCTGGAGAAGAAGAGCTTTTATATGGCCTTATAATCGACCATGGGATGGGCTTTAATTGGGCTTGGACAATTAATTTGTTTAAGCCCGCTAATTACCAGATAAACGGTCCTAATTAATTTCTCACACTTTCCAACTTCAAATTTGATTTCATTATTCATATCATATTAAAAATAGGCTACACCTAAAATTTTAGCCCAATCGGAGTTCGTTTCGGGTCTGATTCAATTTTATCGGTCCGATTCAAAATTATCGGTGTTACCAAAAAATTCACTTTTTATTACCAAAATAATCTAAATATTATTTTAGGCACATATATAATTTTTGATAATTTTTAAACTTCATTTGCTATTTTTAATAGCCAAAACGATCAAAAAAATCAATTAAAAACTCTAAATCCTAATTATCTCGGTTTCATTCTTTTGGCTTTTGAAGGCCTATTTGACCTCAAATTTACTTCAAATTTCAATCCCGAATTATCCATGACTAATACTTTCCAATATTTCAATAAAATATTTTTCACTTTTGGGTGTAATTTTCAGCCCGAAAATACTATTCACTGTCAGAAAGTATTATTCACGATTAGCCCGACGTTGAGGCCATTACAAGTTAAGAATACCCTTAAGTACTTGAGAAGAACTAAAGATGTATTCTTAATGTATGGAGGATTGGAAAATGAGCTAGTAATAAACGATTACACAGATGCAAGCTTCCAATCTGACAAAGATGATTATATATCGCAATCTGGATATGTGTTTTTGTTAAATGAAGGTGTTGTTAGCTGGAAAAGTTCTAAATAAAGCACTGTCGCTGATTCTATAACAGAAGCTGAGTATATAGCAGCATCAAATGCAGCTAAGGAAGCAGTATGGATCAAGAAATTTGTTGTTGAACTAGGAGTAGTTCCTAGTATCACAAATCCTATAAACCTTTATTGTGATAATAATGGTGCTATAGCACAGGCTAAAGAGCCTAGATCCCATCAAAGATCCAAACATATACTCAGGCGCTTTCATCTCATTCGAGAAATTATTGAAAGAGAAGATGTTAAAATATGCAGAGTACCAACAGATGACAACATTGCTGATCCACTTACAAAGGCTCTTCCATAAGCCAAACATGATAATCATACTAGGTCTATGGGTATTAAACACTTATGTGATTAGGCCTAGTGCCGAGTTGCTCTAATTAGCTTAGCCTTGGTGATCATAGTGGACCATTCTTTCCAAGGTCACCTTTGATTATGCTTTTGGAGTTGATAAAGCTTGGCTTGTCAAGGCTTTGGGATGAGGTAATAGTTGTGCTCTAATTAGCTGAGAAACGCTAGCAAAGGTGCTGGGGTTAGTGATTGTCATCATGGTAGTGGTTATGCCCTAGGCCATATGTTTGGTTCTTTATGTAATTCACATTTCATTTTATAAAATTAGGTTCTCTTCATGTTATTATATTTTGGCATGTTAGAATATACTAATATTTATAAATATCAATTTAATGTTATTTTGACTATCCCTAGTTATTTATCATTAAAGGAATAATGATAAATAAAACTAGTACAAGTTTGATTGATAATCACGAGATAATTATATATGGTGATATAAATCAAACTTGTAGGTACTCGTACTGGATTGACCCGCTATGAGATACTACATGGGTTAATATCATTGGTGATCTCATAATAGTTATGTTATTGATCCTTAGACCTGAGATTATCATAGTATCCTACATCAAGAACATTATGTTTTGACATAACTAAACATTATCTTTAATCGGATAATAATAAAAGTTATGATTGGACATGATGAGAATCATGTAGAGGATACTGAATAATCAAGATGCAATTTGTCCCTCTCTTATGAAAGAGATATCTATTGGGCCCCTCGATAAGAGGACTGAGAAATGCATGGTCATGCTCAAATGAATTGATGATGAGATCAATGTCATTTGATATTATCAGTATACTTAGTGATTGAGAAATTATATGTTTGAACTATATAAGTTTGACATGAACCATGACTTATGTTCAAATAAGATATCGTGTGATAAAGGAATTATAAAATGTTCTATTAGGTTAAAATCAGATTATTGATATTCATATTATTTGGGTAGTCATAATATCTTGCTAGAGATCACTTTATGACTTATGGGCCCGTGATGGGATTAGGACCCATGGCCAACATAATATGGTTCCTATTGGGTCGCACACATAGAATGTGATGAATGAACTAAGGGTTAATTCGGGTATTTTGAATTTTATTTTATAACAAATTAAAATTCAAAATAAATAATGAAATAAATAAATATTAACTAGGATTAATATTATATTTTATTTTAAATAAGAAATAAAGTATTTCTTATTTTAATGAGAAATATATAAGCCCGAAATTATCTCTCTCTTTTAATTAGGGTTAGGCTACCTATATATACATATGATATGTAAGGTTTGTAACCCTAAGAGACACACTAGAAAGTGAGGCGTCACTTTGAGAGAAGAAAAGAGAGAAAAATGTTTTCTCTAACCCTAGCCGCCATAGAAGGGAGCTAACATCCCAAGCAAATCCGTTCGATGCGTTCGAGTTTGGTTACCAGTAGAGGGTGTTCGTTTCTTGCGAGGCAACACCTATAAGACATTTTTTTTGAAGAGGTTAGTAATCGTTACTCTCGCTTACAATCGATTCAATTAGATCGAATGGATCCTGATGGGTTTAATTTTTTCACTGCATTTTATTTTATTTTTCCTATGTTGAAACCCAACACATCATGCCATGGAGTAGGTTATGGGGATGGATCTTTGCAGCTTATTGGTCAATTCGATGAGACTAAAGGCCCTCTCAATCTAGGCGACAATATTTGATTGCCTTCCGACCTTTGTTTAGGTTAGGTCTTTTTGAACAATTTTTGGATTTTTGGGCTGGGATCTTAGACCAATGACTAATCCAGCCTTGCTTAGAAATCATTCTTTACCCCCGTCTTATGGGAACAGTAACTATTGATTACCTTTTATGGTCTTTTCAATTCTTATGACCTTTTATCACGACTATTTATTTCTTTTGATTCCCATTTATGGGAACTATCACATGCATTTTTCAAGAAGTGGGGTCGATTTTTTAAGCATCCTTACTTGTCCATTGTTTCTTGGTCTTTGCTCTTTGTTGCTTGCTCTGCTTCTCTCATGGAACCCCCTGATTATCACTTGCCCTATTTTTGGTATTGCCATTTTAGGAAGATGAATGAATCATCGGTCAATTCCTACCATAGCATCACCTACTGTACTGGTTGATGTGTATACGTTAATGCTTATTGGATTTGATTGGAAGATTATCATTTGAATAATAAGTATACCCATCGATCTTTCAATCGGAATAATAATAGATTTTATCGACCTTTTGATCAGGATCAGTTTCATTGATCTTTCGATTGGGATATAACAACAAACTTTATCGATCTTTAGATCAGGATGATAGGTTTATGCGTTCTCTAACTACCATTTTAGGAAGTTAGTAGGTTGATGCCCCCTGATTATCACTTGCCTTATTTTTGGTATTGCCATTTTAGGAAGATGAATGCATCATCGGCCGATTCTCTACCATAACATCACCTACTGTACGGGTTGATGCGTTCTCTAACTTCACTGCTTCCTTTTTCCTTATCCTCTTAGATCGGGGTTGGACTCCTTTCTTTTTCTGCATCCTACCATACCGTGGGCAGGAGATGTTTGTTTTGGAGGGTGGTGGGAAAAGTAACAATGAGGAGTAGGCAAAGGGATTGTATATTTCTTATGTAACAATTTTTACAAATTTCTAGTTCTTCCTTTGTTGCTTTTGATTTGCCGTGTATACGTTAATGCGCATTGGATTTGATTGGAAGAGTATCATCTGAATAATAAGTATACCCATTGATCTTTCAATCGGAATAATAATAGATTTCATCAACCTTTTGATCAGAATAAGTTTTATCGATCTTTCGATTAGGATATAACAACAAAATTTATCGATCTTTTGATTAATATGATAGGTTTCATCGACCTTTTGATCGAAATAAATTTCGTAGATCTTATGATCGGATCATTGCATCAAATCTCATAGATTGGGATAATAGTGAAGGTCCTTTTAATGCCTTCTTCACTCATTGGAATTAGTCGAGGCTCTTTTGTCTGGTGCCTTCATCCGGTGGATGTAACCTGATTATCTTATTCCCTAGTTTAGGTCATTAAAAGGAGCCTTTGAGGGGTCTCTCCACCTTTTTTCTTATTTTCTGTCTGATGCCTTTCCAATTGTCTTCATCCATGGGATGTTACGCGGGATGTCATTCCTTTTTGAAGTCTTCTTTTTTGATTTGACTTCTTCCTCTTAACTCCTTTCCCACCGGAAGAAGGTGTTCTCTTGTGTATGGTGGAAGGTAGGCCTTCTTCCATTTTTCCATAAGGAAGATACTTTCAAGATAGCTTTTGGCCCAGGCATCAGATCCTACCTGATGTGCTCAGAGATAAGGAGGGGGCAGCTATTTCACCCCTCTTAGTATATTTCCTAGTAGGCTAGTTCTGGGGATCTCTTACGTTGTTTGCATGGCAGATCAAAAGGGGGATGTTTTGCTTCCTTTCAATCCTGGGAAGTAGTTTTTCACTCTCTTTCAATCTTGGGATTCTACCTTTAGTGTCCGACTTCTCGTGCAATCTAGAAGAATTTCGTAAAGTCAAAAAATTTAGCCTTTCTTTTTTATCAATGTTATCAAAACTGGACCGGATAAAAAATCGATAAGGCTGGGGATTCGTGGTTCGACCGGTTCAATCGGGTTTTTTCTATTTTTAAAATATTATTATTTAATATAATTTTATAAATACTACTCTATAAAAATTAAAAAAAAATTCATCAAACAATAAATATATATCACAAATATCACAATAATAAGTTACAAAACATAATTTCAATTTTATTACTACAAGTGCCCAATTATGAATTTTTAAATATCATATGTTAGAAATATAAAAATATAATCATATCATGAAAAAAATTTCTTGTTTAGATGGAGTACTAATGAAACATATACAAAAATATTGACCTTGCATATATGAGTATAATTATATTTAATTACAATTAATCCAAATAGATAATAAATATATTAAATTATTATGTGACATCTTTAGAATTTAAAATACTAATTTTTCAAATAAATAAATAATGGAAATTTACAATATATATATATATATATATATATATATATATATATATATATATATATATATATATATATATATATATATATATATATATATATTCATCAAATATTAAATATATATCACAAATATCCTAATAATAAGTTACAAAACATAATTTTAATTTTATTACTACAAGTGCTTAATTATGAATTTTTAAATATCATATGTTAGAAATATAAAAATATAATCATATCATGAAAAATATTTCTTATTTAGATAGAGTACTAATGAAGCAAACATAGAGAATATTGACCTTACATATATGAGTATAATTATATTTAATTACAATGAACCCAAATAGATAATAAATAAATTAAATTATTGTGTTACATTTTTAGAATTTAAAATACTAATTTTTCAAATAAATAAATAATGGAAATTTACAAATATATGTGTGTGTGTGTGAAAATACACCAAAACCTATAATTTTTTACTCATTTTAGCCAAAAACCTGGTTCTGTTCGGTTTTACGATTCTTCGGTTCAATCCAATTTTTTCCAATTCAATTTGATTTTTTACCAATCCGATTTTTAATAGTTGAACAAACCAATTAGCCTGCTGGTTAACGGTTTAACCGATTCAACCGGTCCGATTTTAATAACATTGCTTTTTTATGGTATACCTACTTTGTTGCATGACTTCCCATGCAATCTCAAATATTTTCATGGAATCCAAGCATTTCTTTTTTCTTTCTGCCGTCATGGATCTACCTCTTCACAGGTAGTGTAGGGGTTGAACCTTTTAGCTCAATTGTCACCTCTCAACGAAAGCATTAAATGATAAATCTTGTTTTATCATAGCATGGAAAAGAGTTTAATTAATGAGTGAGGGAGAGAGATGGTTGAACTTCGGAAAATGGACTTCCAGTGAGCTGAAAGAGCCAAACCCTGGAAAAGAGGATGCCGGCTCGGACATCCCAAATGTTAGCACTGCAATGCTTAAGTTAGCAAAGGGTTGAGGAGAAAAATATGCTATTCTTAGAGAAAGCTCGGTGTAGTGTTTTTATGAATTGAACATGTTATTTATAATGTTGGGGAAGCTTAAACAGTATCCTTGAATAATTAGCCTACTTTGTGATATGTATGGCCTATTCTTATAGGCAGCAGTGATTAGACAATGGCGTGTATCAGACTTCTGCTGCTTGTCAGGGGGAGGTCATGTCCGATCGGATAGCTTCGATTTCTATGCCTGACTACCAGTTGATGGGGTTGGTACGAGATTTTATAAGCCTTCCTTTTGGGCTTTGGTCTGAAACTTATTTGGGTCTCTACCATTTGTTTATTTTTTAGGGTGTTATCAATAATAAAATAAATTAAAATTCCATATGAATAGTAAAATTAATATCCAATCCCACCATATTAGAATTCGATTGGCACGGATATATAAAAAACACGACCCACAACCTTGTCCACCCCATTTTTTTATTAGTTCATAGACTCGCTTTTTAATTTTTTTCACTTAAATCTAAATTAAGCAAATATGTAGCTGATGAAGATTGTTATCTCTAAATGAGCTTTTAAATAAATATGCAAAATCATATTTTAAAAAGTAAAAGGCAACATGTTTTAAAAATGTGTGTAATACATAGAGGAAGAAAAATTAGCATAGAAAGATACGTGGAACAATGAAAGATAAGGTGTGTGTATATATATATATATATATATATATATATATATAATTTATAGAAACTGAAATTCGCATGTGTCAAAATCATATAACTATTACAGTACCATGGAAGTTTAAAGATCAAATAGAAAACAAAATAAAATTTTAGGAAAAACACAATATCAGGTTCCAAAATATTCAAATTTTTTAATTAAGTATTTTAGCTTTAATTTTTATGCATTGAATCATTTACTTTAATTTCAATTCTTATTAAATTTTTATTTTTCTAATATTTTGAAATTTTTAATTTTGTTCCAATTCACTTTCTTTTATTAAACTTGTTTTTTTTTCAAAATACATTCAAAAACGTATAAAAATACTCAAAGTTGTAATAATTTCAAACAATTCATTTTCCTAAATGAAGTTAATCTTATAAATTATTGTATGTAGCTAGATAATAGGCCTAAACACACCAATTGTCAGTTTGTCATAGGGATAATATATGTGTAGCCTATTCAACTTGGCTTCAAAAATCACTTGGATACCCTAACTTCTTGTTCGACCAGTTGACCCCTTAAACATGGCTTTTTGACATATAATAAACCATAAAATTGCATTGAATAGGAAAATTATGATGCGTGAATTCAAACAAGATGACATGGCATTAAAGGTAGGAATGGCTGACATGTGTCCCATAATTAAATAAAACTAATATTATGATCTTCAAAGCTGAAACAAAACGGAAGAAGAAATCATATAAATGCGATTTCAAAGATTCTAAAAACCCCAAGAAAAGCCATCAATTGCAGGGAAAATGCATAAAATTGATAGGGGAAATCACAATAGAAAATCCATCGATTGGAGGCAAAGCATAAAAAATGGAATTGCGGGACTGGTGATCGTCCATGGTTTTATAGAAACCTTGAAGAAAAAGGGAACCAATTTGGATTATGGGTTGCATTTAGAGGATGCAAATCATCGTTGTCTGTTGAAAGCTAGAGAGGAAACGCAAACAAGGTATGTAATAAGTTATTTATTGAATAAATTGATGATTTATGAAAATATTGTGGTGTGGTTTTTTTGTTATTTGTTTGAAAAAATTAGGGTTTTTGTTAGCTAAGTTAGGAATCTTGTCATATATTAATTTTTTTTATTAGAATTTTCACAATGAATGCAAATGGGGATAAAAATTATTAATGTGAGGTTTCACCATGAGGGTAGATTTGTTAAAGGGGTTGTTGATAACTACATTAATGAAGAAAATATTGAAGAGTCGATTATTGATAAAGACCAATTTTCATTGGTCGAGTTGGCACATCACACAAAAATGTTTGGGTATTAGTAGGCTTCTATTACGAAGATTCAAAGACTAATAATTTTAAGTTATTGGAAACTAATTATGCTTTATTAGATGTATTTAAAAAGTTAAAAAAATAGGGATTATTAGGATGTGTATAAAGTGCATAATGTTAGTCAAACTGAGGTGGTAGACACATTACCATTAGTGGGCCCTAATCAAGATAAAAATAGAGAGAAAGAAAGTTTTAGGGAAACAAAATAAGAGGTTGAGGCAGCTGGTTTAGGTGAAGAGGCAGCTAGTGAGAATGATGAGAGTGGTGGTTTAAGGCAGGAAGCAAGTGTTAAGATTGAGTTTGAAGAAGTGAGAGGGTCTGATGATGAAGAAAAAGAAACTTCTGAGGATGATAAAGATAAGAGTGAAGAAAATAAGGCAGGGTCTGATGATGATGTGGATGGTACTGAAGAAGAGGCAAGTGATGTTAATAATGAACTAAGGGCTTTTAGGGCTACAGAATGGGAAGAAAAAAAAGAAAGAAAGAAAATAAAAGAGAATAATTTTACTCAAGAAATTTCATGTGGAGAAACATGAAATGATAAAGGATTTAAAGATATTGCAAATTCAAACAGGGATAAATATAAAGGATATCTAGCTGGTGATGAGGTCTACCCAGATGTTCTGACCTGGTAGTGATGATAGCAAGGATGGTATACCAAGGAGAAGGGCTACAAAAAAATATTATAACCCTAAATGTCAGATTCCTATATGGCAGTTTGGCATGATATTTGAGAATGCAATTCAATTTAGAGATACTATTACAGATTATGCTGTAGAGAATGGGATTCAATTGAAGCTAAGATGAAATAACAAGTATAGGGTTAAGGTGAAGTGTAGATCTACAGGTTGTCCATGAGAGCTATATGCAAGTTTTGAAGGTGATAAATAGGATTTTAAAGTAAAGAAGTATAATCCAAATGCACAAGGAAGAACAAAAAAAATTATGTAATTCAGCTTTTATTGCTAGAAAATTTAAGGAAAGGATTTTGTCTCGGCCAGATATAAAAGGATAGAAGCTTCAAAATTGACTAGGGAGAAATGGGGGCTGCATGTAGGCAGGTCATTGTGTAACAGAGGAAAGTTGATTGTACTTAACAAATTCATAGGAAATTGGAGGTTGGAGTTTGCAAGGTTTAGAGATTATGCTGACAAAATAAGGCAAACTAATCTAGATAATTCTTGTTGGATTAGAACAGACAGAGAAACACAACCAAGGAAGAATTTATTTATTTATTTCTATGTATATTTTGATGCCTTGAAAAGAGTGTGGTTAGAGGGATGCAGAAAGGTGATAGAATTAGATAGTTGTTTCTTGAAAGGCATTTGTAAAGGATGTGGGAAAAATGGAAAACAACAAATGTTCCCAATTGCATGGACTATTGTAGATCAATAAACAAAAGCATTCATGGAGTTGGTTTGTACAATGCCTCATCACTGATCTCAATTTAGGTATGGTGAAGGCTTGACCATTATATCAGACATGCAAAATGTATAATCTCATAACATTTTGTTCATATTTAACTTGTTTGCAAGGTTTAATCTCTATTGTTTATATTGTGATTTTTTTCTTGTTATTTTGTTTGCAAAGGACTGGCACAATGCTTTCAAGATTTGTTGCCTAATTTTGAACACCGAATGTGTGCCAAACACATATGGTCAAATTGAAAGCAAAGGTGGAAGGGAGATGAAAGGAGGAAGCAATTTTGGAGGTGTGCCAACTTCATGGTAAAGTATAAAGATGAACTAGATGTTATGGATAAACTAGGAGAGGGTATTTGTGAGGATTTGTTTAGTTATCCAAAGAAAAATTGGTGTAGGGCTAACTTTAGTGATAAAGTAAAATGTGATTCTGTTGATAACAACATTTGCATTCATGATCTTTATATACTATTTCAGTTCATTCATGATCTCCATATACTGTTTACTATTACTAGTGACGTCACTGGATTACTGTTCAGTCAGTACGAATTTCGGCAATATAACGACTTGTGAATTGTACTGCCCAAACCTGTAAATAGCAAATTGACACTCCCAAAAGGAAACCTCTGTCTTCTAAAACTTTTCATCTCATCATCATGACACAGTCATAAAATTTCATATATATATATATATATATATATATATATATATATATATAAGTAGATTCATTACTAGTTTGTAACCTTAACAACATAATAAATTCACAATCACGAACCTAAACCTATTATATAATGCGTTTAATCTTAAAATCCTAATCCGCGACACATGTACATGCCATTTCGTTCTTTTTTCATTAAGTCCTTAATACTTATCCCTGAGTGCAATCAAACAACCACGCGCTAAGCAACTTGTTTCCTAGTGATGGATATAACTACACAAATTTTTATTTAATTGTAATTATTTATATTTTCATAGTTGTCATTATCTTTATTTATCTATTTGTATTTGTGTGTGTATATATTTATTTATTTATTTATTTTCAAATTACCTTTTTATCCTTAATGACTTTATATTTTTATATTTCCATCCCCTTTTGCTGTCTGATCTTGTTACCTATATTTCCAATGTTAATTTATTCTTTTGCCCGTGTATTTAATTAATTTCCTACTGGTTTTGTCTTACACTTACTTTAATTATTTACTTATTTTACTTTATTTGAATATTATTATGATCTCAGCATAGTTTGTAAAGTTTATCATACTAATATGATACTTATGTAATCAATATAAATTTCTTTTCTTGTTGATTGAATACTATTCTACTATACTTAATTTCCTAATTGCTTTTAGACTTTTCATACTTGTAACATCTTCATTAAAATCCTTACTTCCATCAAAATAATATTCAAATTTATTTAGTCTTATCTATATGATATCTAGGCTCTATATTTTATAAAATTAACTTTTAAAATCCTGCTTCCAATTCAAATAATTTTCTTGTTGTCCTTTTTCTTTAAAATTTCCATTCTAGCCTCTATTTCTCTTTTTCCATATGTTCTACTATAAAGTTTCATTTCCTTTCATTTTAATCCTCAAATTTATTTTTCTTACCAACTTATATTTTATCTCAATTTCTTGGTTTTTTTCTCTAAATTACGAGATTTTGCCCTTAACCTAATAAATTTGCTCTTTAATATATAATTTATCCTTTAACACTTCTTATGTGCAAGTAAATTATCATTTTACCCTTTATACTACTTTTTGCTAATTTATATCCACTTGGTCTTTTCATTATAATAATTTTGCTATTTAGTTCTTATGATACTCATTTTTCGTATTAATTCTCACATGATTCTTACTTGTATATAAAATTATTATTTAGTCCTTACACTTTCTTTTTATCACATTTTACTTCATTTAATTCTAATCTTAATTCTTTTGGTTCCCTTTATCTTTTATTTTGTTTTAGGTGGTAAATTTACATTTTAGTCCTTATGTGTATCAATGAAATGGCAATTTACATTTTGATCCCTAAACTTTTATTTCATTATTTTTGACTTAGTTTGACCTCAATTTTAATCCTTTTTACTTTCTTTGTCTTTTATTCCATACTAAGTGTATAATTTACATTTTGGCCCTTGTACTTTATCATCAATGGCAAATTACAATTTAGTACCCATACTTCTATATTCTTGATGTTTAACCTTGTTTAACTTCATTTTTAACTCTTTTTGCTTCTTTTGACTTCTATTTCCTTCTAAGTGTAAAATTTACTTTTAGTCCTTATAATTCCTCATGAAGTGGTAAATTGCATTTTAGTCCCTAAAATTTTCAGTATTTATGATTTTGACCGCTTTTAACTTATTTAACCACCTTAACTTCTTTAATCATCTTATTGATGTCAAATTATAATTTTGTCCCTAATTTATCATGTAATTATATTTTTACCTTTTTTGAGTTTTTTAACCATGTTTTTCATTTTATCTCTTATTTATTCACATATATGACATCCTTTATGCCTAATTTACTTTCTGATCCTTATTTTCTCGCTGATTTACAATTTTACCCGTTTTGAACTATTAACTCATTTCTCACTTTATTTCATAATTAATTGACTATATGACATCTTTCTTGCATATTTTATTCTTTTGTCCTTATTTTCTCATATATTTATAGTTTTGCCCTTTCTGAAATTATTAATCTATTTTTTTCACCTTATTTCTTATTTTATTATCTTTACGACATTTTTGTTGTTTGATTTACTATTTAATCCCTATTCTCTTGTATAATTACCATTTAGTCTTCAATTTTATGCAAAATTATGATTTTTTCCTTAACCGTAACCCTGCATCCCTGGAATCAGATACTCGTGGGATCAGATTACTTAGCGTAACCCTACGTTCCTAGGATCAAATACTTATGGGATCAAATTACTTACTGTAACCCTACATCCTTAGGATCATGTCACTTATTGTGACCCTGCATCCCTAATCAATATATGTACCGGCCATCCAAATATAGTGTCAGATCAAATCTCATAATTCTATCGCGGTATAAATCCCTATGGCTAGCCATTATATATACAGTCCTGGATTATCCACTGAGTTATTTATTTTTATTCCAGTAAACCATATTTTCATCAAATTTTCATAATAATCACATTATGTAACAATTAATACACAACACTGTGATATTTCAACATGCTTGTCATCCCATATTCGACATGTATGTATATAGTAACATATAAAAATGATTAAAACATGCCATTTTCATTATATTTAGCATTCAGCCACATTAGATTCATATACTTATCATGCGATTCTTTCATCAGTAGCATGCTATATGTGATTCTAATGGCATAGCAAATAATTATATAATGATATATAGTCATTACACTTTATAATTTATAAATTTCCTTAAGTTTCCTCATTATGTTCAATTATGTAACTTTAATTTCACTAATTATTTTCAACTTTAATTACTTCTATCATCTTCCTTATGTGTTAAATTATGAATTACATGCTTAATATGTCATAAATATCCAAATTATCACAAGTTACACTTAGGTACCCCATTCGGCCTATACAATTTCTCTTACTTTCACTTGTTTTTCTTTACTAATTCACATTCTCTACACCTTAATTCATCATTTTAACATGTTATCTTAATTTATTTCACAGTCCTACATAAGTTTACCTAGTTACATAATGTATAATTCAAAGAAATTTCAACCATATATATGAAATTAGGTGTAATAAGTACCCACTAACCTTAAGATAGCTTTGGAATCACTTATTCTTACCTTTCTTTGCTTTCTTTTCCTTTGCCTTATCTCTCCCTTGTTTTTATTTAGGCCAAATTAGAGAGAGAGAAAATCATAAGTTTGAGCCATGAATTCAAGCAATTAAAAGCTACTAAACAACTCTGCTAATCATGCTCTACAAGTACATAACAATTTTCCTTAACTAATTTGAACAAAAACTCAAGTTCTTACCTAACTTGGTGGATTTTCTTTTACATAATTCCTTTAATTTCAAGCCTCATCTTGCATCAATTTAATTTCTATGTTGAAGAAAGTATATCTAGTATATATAACTGAAATTAGGGCTTGGGTTTTGATGTATGTGTGAAGAGATGAAGAAAAGATGAAGAATAGGAGATAGAAAGGTAGGTTCAGGTTTGCTAAGGGAGAAGAGGGAGGAGGAAGATTTTTTAGGAGGATTTTAGACCTTTCTAGAGTTCTCTAGGATGCCTTCAAACCCACCAAATTAGGAGTCAAAATTCTTTCATTTGCCTTTACAACTCATACCTTACTTTTATGTTTTTTGTCATCCTTTTATTGGTTTCTACATACTTTTTATTATGGTTCTTCACGTATCTGATCATAACTCATTTTCTAATGATAATTATACCTTTAAATGAATTAAATATGACAATTAAGTCCTCTAATTATTTTAATCTTGAATTTTAACCTTTTTTTGAAATCGATGTTCCACTTATCAAAATATTCTATAATTTTTCCCTGCATGCAATAATATATGTGAAAATTTATTTTTAAAATTTTATCTCATTCCGATATCATTTCGGTATACTTATAGTTTCAGAGATAAAATTAGTCGATCCAAAATCCAAAATTCTAGAACTATCTAAAAATTTATTTTTCACTTCTAAAAGCTTATTTATGATATTTCTAATGGTTTCATATCATTAGAAATATTTTTGAAAGGCTTATAGAATATTTTAGAGCTCGATTAAACTTCTGGTCAACCTTTTTACAGTACTAAGTAATTTTTTCTGTTTAATTTGGAGGCCTATTTAAGCTTAATTTCTTTCCAAATTATACCACTAGACTCCATTTACTCATATTATCTTATTTTAATCTTAACTATAACTTTCTAGGAGGTCATCCATCTTCCCATTACATTGGATCGAGCACGTTTAACATTTATGCAGTGTCAAATTTCTCTGTACTATTCAATTCAAATTATTTAAAAAGTTATCCTATGGTTACTGTTTATGATCTAGAACACATCAAACATGTCAGATTCGAATTTTGGGATATTACATTTCTTATCCTCTAATAAAAATTTTGTCCTCGAAATTTATCATAATGGCAAAGCTGTAAATACTACTATCTCATTCTCTTTAAATTTCTAAGTTGTTTCCTCTACATCATGACATGTACAGAGTATTTTGATGAGTGAAATATGTCTGTTCCTTAGTTGATTAACTTCTTGATCGAGATTCTTGGTGATTATTTTCATTAAACAACAGATCTAGTCAAAGATGGTCTTCTTTGGTAGCTTTTGATTTGACCCAATTATTACCTCCATTAACTTTAACTTACTACACTTTTATCATGCCATTCTGATGTTCAACCCCTACTTGCCAGAGTGTTTAATATATTTTATTACTATTTGGGTGCACAATTTGTTTATGAGCTTATGATAGGACACTCTTTTTAACTATGCAATACCTGGTATACATATCCTCCTTTTAAAGTATAAACAATAATATCTATTAAGAGAGAACTCACTGTCCTTCCCTAACTACATCCAGGATATAATAAGCATTGAGTGTCCTCTTTTTTTTCTATGTGGCCTTTGTGTAACACCCTTATCCTATACTTAGTTATAATTACTATATTCAGTATCATTAAACATGCTTTACTATATTATTATACCATTAACTATATTGTGCCAAGGTCTTATAATCAAATTTAAACCAACATAAGTACTATACTATTAAAACTGTACTTATACTTTTGAGTCTCTTTGAACATTTCAAGATTTACAACTACTAAACATTTATACATTACATCATTTGTCAACAAAAATAAAAATCTTATAACCAAAAATAACTCAACACCATAAAATATACTTTCAGACTCTTTCTCTTATGTTAGCCATCCTGTTGCAGATATTATCCCTGGAAAAAAAATCCTTTCGTACAACCAACATGGATAAAATACTCGTACTAAGCTATAAATCTTAGTAGGGATAAATCATATAGATTACCACTCACAACGGTCATCAAGAAACCAAGTATACAATTAATAAGAAAACCAAGCGTAATATATTTACCCAACATGTATAAATCTTATGGGTGATTATTATAATTCATGCTTAATAAAATTAACGTATTCATGACGTTTAGTGAAATCATACAGTAAGTGGATAACATCCAAGCATATAGATTTTAGTGTCATGTATTGTAGTAATAACTGCAACTGTAATAAAAGCAAATTGTATATTTAATCGGTAACATTTGAACATTTATGCTATGATTCAGAATATTCTGAAATTTTTCCCCACATACAATAATATATGTGGGAATTTATTTTTAAAATTTTAGCTCATTTCAACATCGTTTGGGTATACTTACAGCTCCGAATGCAAAATCAGTCGATCCTAAATTTGAAATTCTAGAACTGTCTAAAAATTTACTTTTCACTTCCAAAATCTTATTTATGATATTTATAATGGGTCCATATCATTAGAAATATTTTTGAAAGGCTTATAGAATATTTTGGAACTCGATCAAACTTCTGGTCAACCTTTTTTACGGTATTGAGTAAATTCTTTTATGTCTAATTTGAAGGCCTATTTAAGCTCAATTTTTCCCAAATTGTACCATTAGACTTCATTTACTCATATTATATCATTTGAGTCTTAACTACAACTTCCATCTTCCCACCATCTTGGATTGAACACGTTTAACACTTATGCACTGTTAAATTTTTCTGTTCTATTAAACTCCAATTATTTGAAATGTTATCCTAGGGTTATTGTTCATGCTTTAGAACATATCAAGCATGTTAGATACGGATTTTGGGGCTTAAAAATATTTCATCTAGGAATAGAACCAGAACTTCATGTTGACAAGTGTTACAATCAAAACACTTTTTTAAAGGCTTATCAATACTTCATATAGCCTATTCTTAGCATGAAGATGTGAGAAACCACTACAAATACTCAAATTGAACCACCTGAAGTAAAACCAATGCTAGGCAGACCCAAGAAGTGTAGAAAAAAAGATAAAGATGAGCCAGGTAAAAAGAAATATAGCAAGGCATCTAAAAGAAGAACAATAATGCATTGTTCACGATGCAAACAGGCTGGACACAACAAATTTGGTTGTCGTGCACATGTAAGATTATAAGTTTCTATTTTTTCATTATTAAGTGTATTTAAAACTTATTATGCTTTTAATCAATTTCTCTAATCCCAGAACATTGAAAGCTTTGGTCCACCACCAACATACCCTGAAATTATTCCCACATATAGAATAAGTGCTTCAACTATTCAGTCCTCATTATGTGATGACACATCAACAATCTGAAGAGCTACATCTGCATCCACAAAGGGCATAGGAAGAGGATCAAAAGGAAGAGGTGCTGCTGGAAGAGCTGGCAATTCTGGAAGAGGTAGAGGTACTTTTAGGTATAACCAAAATCAACCACCATTATTTGCTACAAATGCAGTTGAAACCAATCTAAATTCTGCCCCATCAACTCAACCACTAATAAACAGAGGTCGTGGGAGAGGATTATCTAGCTATAAAAGGCTAAGAGAAATTAGACTTGGTTGCTTTATTGACCCCAATACAGGAACAATAGTTAGTAATGTATAACTCTTATCTATATACTTCAATTTTATTATACAAGCAACTTTCTTGTATTGTAATTTGACATTTTTAATGTTTTTATAGACTGGGAGACCTTCTGAGATAGTATTTATACAAGGTCTAATGTCAAGAATGCAAGGGACTCACACATTGACCTTGGATATGTTGCTGATAGAAGGTGGGGATGGAACACAATCACAAAAAGGCAATTTCAACAACATTTCAGTGCTGCAACATCCAGTAGAAGTTTCCATTTTGCTTCCTCCAATGCTAGTAGCTCTTCTTCTAGAAGAATACCATCCAATGCTAATAATGGAAATTAGAACTTAGAAAATCTTTATTTTGTAATTAACTAAACAGTTGATGGAATTGAACAATGCTGATGACTTGTTATTTTGTATTTCTTTTTGATGTGGTGGATATTGTTGACATTAGGGCTGTGCAAATGGTCAATTTGGTTCGATTTTGGACCAAACCAAATAGACCAAAAATCGAACTTCTTAAATTAAAAGAACCGAATCAAAAATCAAACTTTTAGAATAAAAAACCGAATTAATTTTGGTCGGTTTGATTCGATTTAATCGATTTTGGGTCAATATGGGCTTATTTTTTATTGAACTTTTAACCTATATGGGTTCATAAATTGAATTTATTATACATAAATTTATTATAACATGTCTATAATAAATACTACTCCCTCTGTTTCAAAATAGATGATGTTTAAGGAAAAAAATTTTGTTTCATAATACATGACGCTTTGATATAATCAAGACACATTAATTAATTTTTACCAAATATACCCTTAACTGATTTTGGAAAAAGATAAAATTTTATTAGTGAATGCAATTAATATAGTAAGGGTAACAAAGTCTTTTAATAGTGAAGTAATTGCATTTATTAATTATTGTGCATTCTTCTCAAACGTCATCTATTTTGAAACAGATAGAGTAATCAAAATTATATTAAAAAATAATACTACTAAAATAATATTTTAAAAAATACATTAAAAATCTCCAATAAAAAAATTATACATATTTGAAATAGCCTTTCATTACTTTATTCTCCAATAAAAAAAAATAATAATATCATTAAAGGGATCATGCTTGTTTCCTGGTCAAAAAATAAAAGCGTAAACTAAGGATGAGCAAAAAAAATCGAAAATATGGTTAATCGTAAAAACGATCCGAAATTGAATCGATTTTTACAGCTAACCAATTCAATAGATTCGGTTACGGTTTTTAATTTTTATATTTTTTGTTAATAGTTACGGTTTAGATTTTTAAGTACCGGTTAATCGTTAGTCCATGATTAACCGGTTCATATATATATTATTTTTATATCTTCAATTTTTCTCTATTTCTCTCTAAAATTTACATAAAATAATACTTTAAAATATATTTAAATTATATTTTTATTTTTATACCTTAATTTTTTATATTTTCCTATAAAATTTATATAATACTTTAAACTAAATTTATATTATATCATTCTCTTTAATTATATAGCAATATTTATATATAGTACACAATTAACTTTTATATATATATATATATTTTATCATATATTGGCGTTCATATTTTACTTAATAGCATTTAATTACATTATTATCCAAAATTTTATTTGAGTTAGAATCAAACATAGTAATTTTCAATAAATATCAAATCTATTTTATAATATTAGCTATTAATTTATAAAACATGAATTTCGGCTAGTAAATTATGTTTGTTTTGTAATTTTTATATTAATTACTTTACACATTGAAAATTGAGTTAAACTTTATCTAATTTTTGTATATAATTTTATGTTATAAAGTTTAATAGTTAACCGAAAAATATTGGTTAATCAAACCAAAAAACCGAAATCGATGGATTGGTTAACCGAATGTAATGGACTAGTTAATAGTTAGTAATTTGAAAAAATCTATATTAATGGACTGGTTAATTTTTTTGCTCATGGACTGGTCATGCTCATCCCTAGCATAAACCAATTATGTATCATTTCATGACATATATAAGCCTTGAACTTCATAAATTCTTCTTCTTCTTTTTCTTCCACCAGATTTTTATTTAGTTCATAATATTTTTGTAGCCGGATACCATTTTGAGGATGATGTAAATTATTATTATTATTATTATTATTATTATTATTATTATTATTATTATTATTATTATTATTATTATTATTATTATTATTATTATTATATAAACATATATTAGATACATAATTGTATCATTTATGGGAGCAGTTGAGGCATGGACTCAAAATGTAGCAATGGTTTGTGTTAGGTGGTCTTAATTAATTTTTTGAATTAGGTAATGAGGAAATCGCACAAAAAAGAAAAAGTTATAAAAATTGCAAATACCATAAACAACCATATTTACAAAACATGTTATACATATTATTTCATCACTACAATATTCCAAATAACTAACGAGCTAACAAGAACAACACAAAACAACAAATATTTCTTCCTCTTCATTTTTTCCCTTTTTCTTTCAATTTCAAATTCTTTAACTCTATTCAACAACCCCCATATCACTCTTTTTGCCTGTTCAGACATTTTCTTATCAACCTAATTGAAGATCTTACAGCCACCATGCTCCTGTACAACCAAAAGATAAAAACCTACAATTTTTGTTTCAAAATAAAACCTCTATTAAAACTTCTTTTTCGATCTAATTAAAATGCTATAGGTAGAAAAAGATGAAAATTAGAGAAATTCAAAAAACTTACCTTTCCCATCTCACAAGAGTAAAACCTGCATCCAAGATTCGATTTCGTCCAAGAAATCCTCAAAATAACTAGCTTTTGGCATTTGCACACATTCTCAGGGTCCTTATTATTTTCTCCCTAAATCACTTCTTTTCGCACCACCAATTTCTATAATTTTCACTGATTATTTTTTCTATGTTTAGGCATTAACCATAGATGGTGGAATAAAAAGACGTTGAAGAAGAAGAAGAAGAATATGAAGAAGAAGATTAGGAAAGTTAAAAATACCGTTTTATAATTGGGATTTCTTCTTTTTTTACCGTTGTCAACAGTTCTAAAAGATGGGTTCATGCGCGTCTCAATGGTTGGGAATCACTCAAATTGCCAGGTTAGATTGTTTGTTTATTATATGTCAAAATGCCATTTTTAAGGGGTTAACTAGTCGAACATGAAGTTAGGGTGTCCAAGTGATTTTTGAAGCCATGTTAAATGGGCTACACATGTATTATCCCTTTGTCATTTGTAATTATTGTTTTACTTTTGAGTTTGGAAACAGTGCTAGAGGTACTCATTATTGTATTTATACAATACTCAGCTTTGTAAGGAGCATAAATAAAATATGAATTTCCACATTTAACTTTGCATTTAAAAAAACATCATGCTACCATATACATTATTAATCTCTAAAAGAGTTCATGAGAAATGAGGGTTAAACTAAGATATGAGAAATGAGGGTTAAACTAAGATCCATAAGAGAGCCAAAAAGGGCAACATAATACAAAAGAACCTTCTAATCTCCGAAGTGTCTCTAGTGGCAGAAGTGGAGCAAAGCTGAAACCTTTGTGCAAGCTTGGTGGACATTAGTTCACGAGTAAAGTATATGTTCTACCATTAATATTTATATGTCTTTTAATATTGAAAGTCTTGTGAAAAAAAATTATCTAATAGATTTTACCAATAAAAATTAGGTGTTGGATTTTAGAAAAGAGCTGGTATCCAATATTTGGGGAATTGAGTTGAAACGTTACAATCTTTGAATTTCCATAACTTCCAAAATGGTACAACTCGTGCACTTTTATAACAGTTCAAATAGTCAATAATGAGACATTAATTACTTTAGTTTTTATGAGCATTCAAGGCCAATAGCCCTGTAAATAACTCAACAACTTAGAAGTTCAATTATAATGGTTTTCGACACTTAGCATTTCATCCTTTTCCTCTTAAAAACTCTCTAACTTGATTGTCGTTGTAACACCCGATAACAAGATATTGGTCCGAGTACGGATATCACGATACACTACGGTAGTTCATAAATTATTATTAAATTATCCATCTTTATAACATCCATATTCTTAACCATTAACTCGTGGGTCCCACATTTTAAAATATCTTATTATTTAATTTACAGAAATTTGGGCAGCATAACTGCTGAAACCCAAATTCTACCTTCCTCAAAATCTACAAAAACACTCCCAAATAATCATAAGCATCCACATCTAACCCAACCTTCGACAATATATAACTTCACAAGATCATTCAATACAGAACAACGGTCATTTCCATGATTATACATAAAAATATACATATATACAGTACAATTTTCATACTTATCTCATCAAACTTATTTACAGAGTATGACATATATATACAAGTCCAAAACTATATACAGTCCCAAAAAAATGGCCATGTCGTCCTACTAAGTATCTTTCATATGTGCATGCCAACTAAGAAAACACAAAATGTTGGATTCTTCTTACATTGGTTCTTTTCTAGCATAAACTCAATCTCTGTCTCCTACATACAGTACAAAATCACAAGCTAAGTACAAAAGTACTTAATGGTGAATATAAAACTTAAAACCCTAAAATTTCACTGCATTTCATTCACATGTTATTCATAATTACACTTCGTTATCATATTTTTTTTATTATTCATCGGGTAATTCCATTATTATACAAATTTTTCGATTAAGTTATAAATTTCACTTTTATTGATAAATTATTTTGCCCTTCTCGAGAAATTCATTCTCAATTATGGCTTTTCAAGTTTTATTCTCAAATTTTATCACTTTATATTCTGATTTCACACTATAAGGATAAATTTTCATTTTATTCCCTAAAGTTTCAAACATGCAATTTGTCCTAATTTATTTGTTTATTTGTTCTTTTATGTTTTTCCTTTACATTTCAGTATTTTTGTGCTTGTACCTTATATTTCAATGTGTGTGTGTGTATATATATATATTGTCCATACAGTATTTTTTTGCTTTTCAGTTCTTTTACATATTTTCTTATATTTCAGTATTTTACACTTTTGCCAATACAGTATTTTTATACTCTTACATTCAGTATTTTTATACTCTTACCCCTAGTATACCATTGAAATATATCAATAACTAGGATGAGCGAAACTATGGATCATGTGGATCCCAGTACTCTAGTAGTATCAATTACACACATATTCCTTTTTCTTTTCTTTTTTTCCCTCCAAACACTCCAATACAGTCGTGGAAATGTATCAAGGTTACCACTATGCAAGTCGCCATGACTTGCTACTACGGTTACACTAAATCCCTATGGCTAGCCATGTACATCCTAATTTCTGATTTCACATATAATATACTAAGAGCAAATCACAATTACAATTTAACACAGTTTATAACAATTCATCATTACCGATTCATGATAATATTTAACGTACATTATTAAAAACGGTCTTAGTATTTCAAAAATATCAAATTTTCAATTAAGATCATTCGGTCCAATTACAATTATTTCGTATATTTATTTAATTTATTATTTTCTTTTCCAATACATGCTCCTTGCACATCATATGGCTTATTTATACTCTATTATGCATTTATTCTGATTTATTTCTCAAATATACACAAATTTTTTCAATGTCTCTATTCGGTAATATTATGCGAATTTCTTTTTAAATTGTATTTTCTACTCAATTTAATCACAATAAATATATAACCACATATTTTTCAGTTATTTCAATTTGATCCATAAAATTATATTTTGGTCCTTATTTTTTTTTAATATGGCCGAATTTTCCCCCTAAATTAGGCATCTTTAATTTTCAATTAAATAATATAATCCAATTAATTCAACCTCCAATTTCTCAATTCTAAGCTCAATTTCAATTTAATTCATAATTAACCTAAATATTTTTCCTAATTATATATGCAACATATATGTGAAATTAAAGAGTTTTGAGTTGTTCACTTATCAAAATTCACTCCAAATCACTCAACAATTTTGCCTTTCCCTTTGTTTTTGTTTGATTTTCTTCCTTCTCCATGCCCCTCTATTTGGCAGCAATTTCATGTCCAAATTCACCATAAATTAAGTCAATTTTTTGCTCAAATAATTCATACAAACTTACATCAACACTTAATTAAGCTATTCATCAAGAAAAACTCAATTTTTCCTAAACTTACCAAAATATCCACTTGAAGAATTGGATTATTTTCAGCTTCTTTCACCACCAATAGCAACCAAAGATGAAGGGAAGCAATTTGAGACAATTTAGTTGAGATTAGAGGTGGAAATTCTTAGGAATTAAGCTTAAAAAAAAAAAGAAAATTAAAGAAGAAGAAGAAGGTTAGGCCACGGTAGTCAAGAGGAAGAGATGGCCGGCCAAAAGAGTAAAAAAGCTTATTTTTTTCCCATTAATAGGCCTTAACCACTTTAGGACAAAATTAATTAAGTCCTAAGTGGGTCTAATGCCACATGTCACTATTTAATTTGGTCAATACATTTTTAATTGTCAATTTTTGATAAAAATAATAAAAAATTATTAAAAATATTAATTAGGCCATACTTAAAATTTTAGGTCAATCGAGATCGTTTCGATATCAAACTTAGCCCGAATGCATAATTTAACCAGTCCAAAAGCTGGATTTTCAAAGTCTTCAAAAATTTCATTTTACCCTTCCAAAAATTCATATACGTAATTTCTAGTCAATCGGTGCAATTAAAATAATTTTATGAAGTCCATGAAATATTTTTAAGCCAGTCAAAGTTTCAATCAACTATATCAGTCTCGTTATTTATTTTATTTTTCACTTTTGAATACCTATTTGACCTCAATTTCAGTTCAAATTATACCGCCGGACTTATCGTGAATAGGTTTTTCCAATGGTGAAAAAAATTTTATAGGCCTGATGGTGCATGGGTGGCACTATTTATCTCAGAAAATACAATTCACATGATTGGCGATTCCTGGAGTGTTACAGTCGCAATATTGCTCATTGATAATTTCAATGAATTTCTTCTGTTTTCAGGCAACTTGCTCACTAGATAGTCAGGCTTTGCAATTGAAATAATTTTATGAAGTCCATGAAATATTTTTAAGCCAGTAAAAGTTTTTGATCAACTATATAGGTCCCATTATTTATTTTATTTTTCATTTTTGGATACCTATTTGACCTCAATTTCAGTTCAAATTATACCACCGGACTCATCGTGAATGTACTTTCCAATGGTGAAAAAAAAATTAGGTCCGATGGTGCTTAGATAGCACTATTTATCTCAAAAAATACTATTCACGTGATCGGCGATTTCTGGAGCATTACAGTCGCAATCTTGCTCATTGATACTTTCATTGAATTTCTTTTGTTTTCAGGCAACTTGCTCTACTAGATAGTCAAGCTATGTATATTTTGCTCTAAATTAATCCTTCTTAACTGACAGTCCAAAAAACCAAGCTGTTATCAAATACTCCCTCCATCCCATTTTAAAAGATTTTTTTCTGTTTTAGTTTGTCCCACTCCAAATATCCATTTTGAAATTTGAAGGATATGTTTACATGTATACCCATATTTATAATATAACTTATTAAATATTTTTATTTCTTATCATTCTTTAATTTTAAATAAAATTAAATGAAATTTTTGAAAATATAAAAGGGTATTTTTGTCAATTACTATAATTTTTTTATGAAATTGAGGTATTTTAATTATTTTCTTAATTTTCGTGAAAAATGAAAAAATACATTTTAAAATGGGACGGAGGAAGTATAAAATAAGTAATTTTATTTTTATAGTATATATAATTCATATGATCTCATAGAAATTAGCATTATGACAGTTTTTTATTATTTAATTTATGTTTTCATTTTTTTCGTTATTAACAAATTCATTTTAACCACCCGAGTCTGGATTGAAAGTTAATCATCAAATCATGCTCTCAAAAATCATGATCCATCAAATGCTTTGAGTAATGATATGAGCAATCTGATGCAAAATTTTGTTAAAAATAAAATTTAAATGATAATGAATTTTTTGTGTATTTTTAATTATTCATTCACATAATGTGTGTACATTACAAAGAACTAGTAAATGCATTTTCGAACTTAGATTGGACATTCGAAAGGAAATGAATTTTTTTCTCCTAACAAATTGATTAATTGATTTTTTGAAAAATGATAACAAATGCATTTGCTAGAGACATGAATCTAAAGAGGCTTTAGCCAATAAGAATGAGAGATTAAGATTCAAGTAATGGCAAAGGGAAAGGTGCAATGTAAGACAATGCATGTTTTTCCTTCTGCGTGGCCTATGCTTTCTTCTGCTAGAGTTGGATGCAAGAATGCCCATTCATACAACCATTAATTAATTAATGTGCTATAACTCAAACTTATGAAAATGATGCTTGTATGTAAACCATATACTATCTGACAGTTCAAATGCATGCGTATTGTAAAATGAAAGAGAATTGTATTTTGTGTATCTTATTCATGTGTTCACATGTACAACAATATAAAGGAAATATACAAAGGTAAGAGGAAGTGGTAGAGTTCCACTAAAATACAAACAACGAAGTGGAGTTCTACTGAAATACAAATAGCTGGAATACATACAAATAACAAGTTGTTTAAATGTAAACTGTCAATATTATCTAACACTTAAACAACAAATTATTTCTTGTACTGAAGAAGAACTCTATTCTTGCTATATCTTACACTCTCCCGCAAGCTGAGGAGAAAGTGGATGAACCCGAAGCTTGTCCTGAAGTAGTTGAAAGCGGCCTTTGGACAAAGGCTTAGTAAAAATATCAGCAATTTGATCCACTATGGAAATGTAATGAACGACGAGAGCTTTTGACTTGACTTTATCACGAACAAAGTAAAAGTCAATCTCCAAATGCTTACTATGACGATGAAATACAGGATTGGCAGTAAGATAAATAGCACTGAGGTTTTCACACCAGAGTACAGGAGTTTTATACAATGGAAAACCAATTTCACGAAGTAGCATGAGTAACCAGCTAAGTTTTGAAGTAGCAGCGGCAATGGATCGATATTCAGCCTCCGTTGATGATCTGGAGACAGTACGTTGTTTGCGAGAGGACCAAGAAATCAAGCATGAACCAAGATATAGAGCAAAGCCAGTGGTAGACTTACGATCATCTAAACAACCACCCCAATCGGCATCAGAAAAATAGTGTAAAGTAGACAAATCAGCCTTGGAGAACAACAGCCCATGATCGATAGTACCCTTTAAGTAGTGCAAAATGCGCTTCACAGCACACCAGTGATGATCGATTGGAGCATGCATAAATTGAGAGACCTTGTTGACAACAAAGGAGATGTCTGGTCTAGTGAAAGTGAGGTATTGAAGCCTGCCAACAACACTTCGGTAGTGGCTCGAATTAGAGAATGCATCACCATCAGAAAGTGCTAATTTTTCAATTGGATTGGCCGGAGAAGAGATAGACTTACAGTCAAGCATCCGAGCTTTATCAAGAATATATTTGGTATACTTGGATTGTGTCAAAAGAAGACCAGTAGATGACCAAATTGCTTCAAGATCCAGAAAGTAAGAGAGTCTATCCAAATTGCAAATGGCAAACTGACTTTCAAGAAATGTTATCAACTGATTAATCAACCCAGAATCAGACCCGTGAGAAGAAGATCATCCATGTAAAAAAGACAATACACTTTCACATCACCAGATATGTAATAGTAAAGTGAACAGTCAGTTTTGGAACCCACAAAGCCAAGTGGTGAGTTTTTCATGCCACATTCGTGGAGCCTGTTTAAGACCATATAATGATTTCTTCAATTTACACACATACTGAGGACAAGAGAGATCCTCAAACCCGGGAGGTTGAGCCATATACACTTCCTCATGAAGATCACCATGGAGAAATCCATTGGAGACATCCAACTGTAAGATATTCCAACCAAGAGAAACAGCCAATTTGATAACCAACTGAATGGTTGTGGGTTTGACCACTGGACTAAAGGTTTCAATAAAATCGAGGCCGGGGCATTGATGGAAACCTTTTGCCAAGAGCCTAACTTTGTGGTGATCAATAGAACCATCAGGTAGTGTTTTGTCCCTATACACCTGAACAAAATGGTCTTGCTGAATGTAAGCATCAACATATTGTTGAATCTGGTATTGCTTTGTTAAACCATGCAAAATTGCCTGCCACATTTTGGACCTATGCATTTGATATTGCTGTCTATGTCATGAATCGAACTCCCGCGTCTTCCATTAACTTTGAGGTTCCATTTCATAACTTATTTGGTCACATGCCTGAGTTCACTCATCTTCGTGTGTTTGGTTGTTTGTGCTATCCTTAACTACGTCTTTATACTTCTCACAAACTTGTTCCTCGCTCATCTAAATGTATTTTTTTGGGTTACAGTAGATTACACAAGGGTTATAAATGCTTTGATCCTATTGCTCAAAAAGTGTATACCTCACGCCATGTCCTTTTCTCTGAGCAGGATTTTCCGTTTGAGGTAATTTATCAACAAGTTCATGGTGTCCATGATATAGCAAGAATAGAGTTCTTTTTCAGTACAAGAAACAGCTTATTGTTTAAGTGTTAGATAATGTTGACAGTTTACACTTAAACAGCTTGTTGTTTGTGTGTATTCCAGCTATTTGTATTTCAGTAGAACTCCACTTCGTTGTTTGTATTTCAGTGGAACTCCATCACTTCCTCTTACCTTTGTATATTTCCTTTATATTGTTGTACACGTGAACACATGAATAAGATACACAAAATACAATTCTTTTCCATTTTACATGGTATCAGAGCTAATATTGGTTTAAACACCTAATCTAACATGTCTACTGATTCAGCCCTCTCTTCCGCCTCCATGGCAGCCATGCTCACACCTTCCTTCTCTTCTAACTTATCTCATCATCTCTCTATCAAACTGAAGAAGAACTCTATTCTTGCTATATCACTTACACGTATCGTGCAAATGAAACTTAAATATTTTTTTTTCTTTTTTCTCAATAAATATCATGTATGCATTGAGTTTTGTCCATTCTCTTGGTCCTTCACGTGCCAAATGGCTGTTCATAGTAATATTTGGTTTTCAATCTTGTTTTTTCTACATTGAGGGCGACACTAAATAAAAGATCTGTCCATGGCCAAGTATTGAATCTTCTAATTCAAATAAAAGAGATAAATAATAATAATAACTACGACTACTACTCACAAAATTCCATATTTATTAATCACTTGTTCATAAAATTATTACATTTATGGTGTATATATGCAATTGTAAAACGATTCCGTATGTTCCAAATTAATATTTGGACTGGCAATTTCTTTAATTATGTCGTTTAACTTTATTTTAACTTCGAAAATATGTTTATTATAAAAAAAAATCCTATTTCATCGAGTTAGGATTAACTCAATGAAACAATTCAATTAATAGTTTATGTAATTAAATTTTAGCTAATTACCATGGGAGAGTCTCCTAGGTCATTAAAAAAAATATATTTTTTTTAATTATAATCAATTGATTTAGAATAATTAACACACCATTTTAATATAGTTGACTTAACGCTTACTATGAGTGCTAATTTATTACGAGAAGATTGCTCAGTTTGTAATTATAACTAGTTCGATAGGTTACTTAATGTTAATATATATCCAATCCCTTATAATTAATTAATACGGTTTATTAGACACTTTTTTTTCTAAAATATGGTATTACCTTAATATGTATATTTGTCATTCTTTAATATTCAAATACTTATTATGCTGATGTGTATTAAACTTAGTTCAAAAACAGACTTCCATCAGAAGTTGTCTGCTTAAACGTTATGAAACAATTAGTACACATCACATTTCGTTAAATATCAATAATTGAGGTTTATTCGCATATCATTCTAGCTACGTAAAATAAGTTAAATATTATTTTAGGTATATGACAATTTATGATTTAAGCAAAGAATTAAATGGCTACATTCTCTAGTGATGAGATATGGTGCATGTGCATATATATAATATATAGTTTTCATAGATCTAAATAATTTAATCAAAGAATGCATATAATTCGACGGTTCAGATTTATACACATGGTGTAGTGACTTACCACTCATCCTCTAGCCATCTACCATTTCTAAATAGAAAATTGCAATTTCAAAATAACTTATAGCTAGGTGGTCATAAAAACCCTAAAAATTAGTTATGTGGTTGAGGTGGGCAAATTAACACCAACCAACAAGTTGTGTTTGAACATACAATATAGGTGGAAATTGAAAGTGTTTGCCACCCACATCCACAATATCCACATCCCTTCACTCATAAGGCATCCAAAAGAAAGAGGAAAGAGTGATTTTATGCTTTGGATGCTTTGCAAAGATACAAAAACACTTTATAGGCAAATGTCAACCTTGTAAAATCTAAAAGTTAATTGCTTTTCTTACCCATCATCTCTCTCTTTTTCTTTCTTTCTATATATATATATATATATATATATATATAATACATTAAGTAAATAGAAAGTAACAATTGTTTCTTTTCCCGCTTATGAATTCTTTTTTTTTCCTTTTAAATTTTAAAAAATATATATATATATGGATTTAGGTTAGCGAATATAAATAAACGAATTAAAAGAAAATATTTTTTTATTTTTTATCCAATAATTTAAATTTATTGACATATAATACATTCAACGTACTAAATCATTACTTAAAAATAAACGTACTACTGTCTAAACATATTTTTTTAATAAGTGTGTGTTGTGAATCACTCAAAATGATCAATTTTGTAAGACAGTGATTTTTTTACACACACATATATATAGGCTATGATGAGAGGGTTTGAAGGGGAGAGGAGTCAATGCATGGCTACACAAACTTCCTTGGTGTCTTCTTGTCTCCCTTAGCCATATCTCTATATGATAATGAGATTGTTTGCTTCATGTTTTTATCTATTATTTCTTTTGAACCTTTAATTACTATATGATAACATATGATGTTATCTCCTATCCCACATCGGCTAGAGATGAGCTTCAGTGGACCTTATAAGGCCATGGACACCTTCTCTTTGCATACGCGTTTTGGGGCAAGTCCCCAGGAACAAAATCGTGAGGGCTCCGGCCCAAAGCAGACAATATATGCAGCTTCTGATGGAATCCTCCTCTCCAATCGGATCCTCCCACCATCGAAAATGCGAGACAAGATCTCCTACAGATCGGTCAGCGAGCGATCCATCATTTGGTGCTTTCGTTAAGAGCGAATATGCGGTGCTCTACCATTGAGCTACGAAAGGTACTCAGATGGGAGTGAGATCTGGAGTGACACAAGATGTCTCCCACCGTACCTCTCGAGAGGAGGAATAGTGATAACACATGATGTTATCTCCTATCCCACATCAGCTAGAGATGAGCTGGAAGTGAACCTTATAAGGCCATTGACATATTTTCTCTGCATACGCATTTTGGGGCAGGTCCTCAAGAACAAAATCGTGAGGGCTCCGGCCTAAAGCAGACAATATATGCAGAGCCCGATCGAATCCTCCTCCCTGATCGGATCCTCCCACCATCGAAAATGCGAGACAAGATCTCCTACTGATCGGTCAGCGAGCAATCCATCACTATCTTTCTTTCTTTCTTTTAGATCAAGAGAAAATTGGCATATAGAAATAGAGAGAATGAGGACATGAAACTCCACCGATGGGGCATCTCTACTTAGGCATGTTACCCATCTATCACATTGCTTGATTTTGCAAATCTCACAACAAATTAAGAGAGAGAGCCAAATTTGTGGGACCCAATAGGGTTATTGGCCGGAGAAGAGGGAAACCCCATTTTTTTCATGCACCAAAAGAGAGCTTAGACTCGATACAAATATTAGACCCCACCATGCACATTGCCCGTTTCTCACTCTAGAATTGTGTGCCCTTTAGCTTTGCTTCCATTTTACACCTCTTTCTCTGTCTATCTTGTGTTTTGTGAGGTGGTGTTGGGGGCCCATGCATGATAAAAGGTGTAAAGGTAGACAAAGATACATACATAGAAATATATCTATAGAAAGAGACCAAATATCAAGAATCTCATCTCTTCAGGCGAGGCATAATCTTGATATATCTTTGCTACTAATTATATGCCACAATATATATTTATATTATTCCATGATTAGGAGTGATATTAAAGTATTTGAAGTTTTGGAGTTCCGATTATGGATTCATCAATATTTGATTTTGAATTAATTTATTTTATAAGTTTAAAAATGTCAGATTAGATATTGTAGGGAAGTAGAAAAATATATATGAATTTTATTGGTCAAACCTTACAAAATTAAAGATTTCATAAAACAATTAAAACCACCATATATATATATATATATATATAAGCATGTCTTTATGGTTTTTCAAACACAAATTTATCCACTTATTTTCAACACGTCATATATAGGTATTTATTCTGAACTTTCCTTGTAGCAAAACAAGTTTTCATATATATATATATATATAAAAGCATGTCTTTATGGTTTTTCAAACACAAATTTAAACACTTATTTTCAACACTTCATACAAGAAAAGTTCAGAATAAATACCTATATATGAAGTGTTGAAAATAAGTGTTTGAAAAACCATAAAGACATGCTTATATATATATATATATATATATATATATATATATATATATATATATATATATATATATATATATATATATATATATAAAAGAAATAAGAAAATGAGTACATCATCAGATCGAGTATTGATGTACCCTTTGTTTGGTTTATATATACACACACTTACAGGAAACATTGATATATGATATATCATGTGGTTAGGTTTCTGTTGTTTAAAATAAAACAAAGGCAATTTCTTAAGTATCTTTTCTTTATTACCTATTTTTTCATTTTTCCTATTAATGACTAATGTTAAAAAAAAAAAAGGAAATGGTGCATAAGCCATAAATATACTATATCTATATAATCTTATATTGAATTATATGAATCTCCTTGTAATAATTACACTAAAAAAACCAAGAAAAATCCCCTAGTACACATTTTACATATGAAGTCCAATATATAAAATCCTGATAACAAAAGGTCAAAAGATTTTGGTTTTATTTTTTTATAAATTTGATTAATTGCGAATTTAGATAAGTTGTATAGTAAATTTCAAATATCAGATAATTATAAAATAATGATGATGATGATAAATAATAAGGCGAGTTCGAAGAAGACAAAACTTTGAAGCATATTGGTATATTAGGGTAACAATTGAAATGATTAAATTGTTGAAATTTTAGAGGAATGAGATAATAAAACAAAAGACGGTAATAGTGATACGTTGAATTTTGAGATTCCAAAACCTATTTGATGAAGAGATAATTGATAGATATGATATTGTTTGAATGACCCATTACTCAAAATCATTGACATTGGTCAATAGTGAAAAACATCATTTTATTGACTCCATTTCAAAATTCCCCTTTTATTTCTTCATGAATTCTCACTTTATATATGAAAGAGACAAAAATAAATCCATAATGTATTAATAATGAATAAATATGTATATAAATACCATAGTAAACCAATAATACAATTAATTAATGAAGGTTTAGTTAGAATGCTTATTTTAATATTAGTTTGGGTTTGTAATTAATGACTGATTATTCTACGGTGGAATTAATTAGTTTAGAAGTTATAATAACATGCATGAATATGGATATAACTATTTTTAATGAGAACTCATCCATATCAGAATATTATGTCTATTTTATGATTATAACGTCTCATGTTTTAATTCGTATAAAATATAACGATTTTTATATAAATAAATATATAAAATAGTATAAAATAACGTAATTTACTAATAATTTGACTTTAATAGTTTTTGGATATTAAGATATAACTAAGTTTTCATTTCAAAATTAAATCTCTTACAGTTTGGTTTTGTAGTGACTCAAATACCGGCTTAGCCATAAATAGTATTTTTGAAATTTATCAGAATTTAATCCCTACATTAGTCACATTATTGGACTTTTATGCTTTAGTCCCTAGACATTTCACTTATTTACAATTTTACCTTTCATTTGTACTTAATTACCATAATGCCATTATTTAACTCCATTTTCACATATACTATATTAATTATCCTACAATTTACATTTTAGTACTTTAATTGCTCGTTTTACGCCAAATTACATTTTAATCCCTATTATTTTGCTAATTTACCTATTTTATTATTTAATTATTTATTTATCCATTCTCATTACTTAAATTTAATACTTAGTAAGGATTACCAATTTACTCTTAAACTTTCATTTGTTGTCAGTTAAGTCCATTTTCATTATAATCTCTTATTAAATTCCTATTTACTCATTTTAATACCAGCATCACTCTTTTTACTGTATTACACCTATTATCATTTCGGTAAGAATTTTCGAACCGGATATACGAAACATGGACTCCACAAATCCACCACATTTAAGAGTGACCCAATGGACCACTCATACATTTGCATTTCATTTACATTCCACGATTTAACATTTAACATTTCATTGCATTTAGTAGATCATCATTAGCCTATTACAGTGAGTCGACATGACTCACACCGTGGTAAAATATTTTTATGGCTAGCCAACTATATCCTAAATAAAATTACCCATTAGACAAGTACTAAGGGCAATTAACCATATTTCTTCACTTATATTTTCAATTAACAATTAGCTTAACCTATAAAATATTTTCACTATCATACTTATCCACATTTCCATCATTTGCATTCTAAACCATCTATTGCTTAATACTAATATTTAAAATACATCAAATTTCATATAAACATAATATACTACTTACTTACATAATGTAAGTATAACTTAGAAAATTGTACAATTTGATTCCAATAATTCTCATTAAATAAATTTACACTTAATTTCCTTTCTATATTCATTTTATATCATAACAATTGATAATTAACCACAATATTCATCTTTTTCTCATATATACCTATTCGGTCACATTAACATTTTCTCCTCAAAATTTATTTCTCACTCAATCATTAGTAATTTAACTAGGTCACACCTTAACTAACTTATTTGTATAATTGCATTGCTTTAGATCACAAAATACTTTAATATACATGACTACATACCATTCGGCCTAGGTATTTTTTTTCCTTCCATTTTTATTCTTTCATTATTTATCATTAATTAATTAAGATCATACCATAAAACATCCATTTATGTATTTATTCTACCTTAACCAATTAAATACAATTAACTTCTCCTAATAAGGTAATTCGGCCTACACTAAACCAAGCCATTATTTTTATTTTCTTTTCATGTTGTGCATTCCAACTTTACATATGCTTAACACACATACCTAATATAAACATAACCTAAATTAATTCAAATTAAATGGAAATGGTTAGAATTTGTAACCACTAACCTTATAAGCTTAAAATACACTCCTCAAATTTCCTTTTTCTTCTCTTTTTTCTTTGAATTTCCTTCACCTTCTTTGTTCCCTATTTATGGCCAAAATTTTCATCCAAAGAAAACACAATTAATATACTCTCTTTTTGCAATATAATGGCATAATCACAACCTAAATACCTTAAATTACATCCTAGAATCATTAAATGAAATTTTCTCCATCAATTTCTCTTATCTCCAAAATTTCACTCTAACTTGATTCCTTGATTTGATCAAATTCTTCCACTAAAAATAGAGGTTGGAGGCTGTAAAATGATTGTATAGGAGCTGAATATTAATTAGGAGGCTTGATTTTGGTGGAAATTTAGGAGAGAGAAGAGGAAAATTGAGAGAAAGTGAGGAAGATAAGTTTGGCCAAGAGAAGAAGGGAAGAAGGGAGCAGAATTCCGGAGTTATCTCCAGATTTATGATAATTTGGGGTTTAAATACCCTGATTTTTGGGTTGAACTGATCCAACCAAAGTGGTTGGGCCTAATTTAAACCCGAATTGATTTTTAATCCTATTTATGCATTGTAATTTATTTATCTATCCTCCCAACTCCAAATTCATCCAAAATTAATTTCATAATTCTTAAAATAATAAATTAAACCAATCCAATTCAACCACTTTCAATGTTACTGTAAAATTTATTTTTTTGCACCAAAATATTCTACATCTCATTTAAATTAGATTTGAAAATATTAAGAATTTTTAGAGATCATTTGCTATTTTTAAAGTTCGATCATATCCTTGGTCAACTAGGGTACTATTTAAACCGAAACTGTGAAATTTTTCTTATTTTCGACTTTTAGAAATCTATTTGACCTTACTTTGACTTCAGATTTTAATATTGAGCTCACTATGACTAATATTTTCCGCTAGTTAAATAAAATATTATTCATAACCAAATGTATTTTTTTGCTTGGATTTACTAGTCAACTACAAAAAATACTATTTAAGACTAAACCGATATTTGGGCCACTACAGGTTTGGGTTTTTTTTATTGCGATCAGGTTTTTCAATTCTAACTATAAACTAAGATCAGACTCCAATCCGTATGAAAAAATTGATTCGGCCCGAAATGATAAAAAATTGAAATTTTGATTAACCAAAAAATCGAACTGATTTTAGGTTAACCAAATCGAAAATTTAGTGTTACTGTTTTACTTTTAAAAAATTGTAGTTGACCATTGACTATTAACCGATCCATATATATTTAATATATTATTCATTCCGTCCCATTTTAAAAGGTATTTTTCTATTTTTTATCAAAATTAAAGAAATAATTAAAGTATCTCAATTTCATAAAAAACTATAATCATTCACAAAAATATCCTTTTATATTTTCAATAATTTCATTTAATGTTAGTTAAAAATAGAGTGGTAAGAAAGAAAAAAATTTAATAAGGTATATAATAAATAAGGGTATACATATAAATCTATCGCTCAAATTTCGAAAAGGATATTTAAAGTTAGACAAAATAAAATAGAAAAAATAATATTTTAAAGTGAAACGGAAGGAGTATATTTTAATTTTCACAATTGAATTTTTCAATATTTTTATATATAAATCAATTAACGGTTAATACTAATACTATGATATATAACTTTTTAAAATATTATTATACTACATATTTTAGTAAATAAACATCGAAGTTATCTTTTTATTAAAATTATTTATTTATTATACATGCATAATTAGCATTTTATTATTAGTTTCATATTAAATATATTAAATTCCTATAATTAATTATAAAAAAATATTTTTTTATTATTTTAATTAATATTATATTTTTTTGATTTTTAATTTTCAAATTTGGAGTATTTTTAACTATTATAAATAATATTGTAAATTGTATAATTTATTAAATTTATATATTAAAATTTTTTAATGGTTAATCAGTAAACTGATCCCAAAAATTGATGAAAAATTGAAATAAATGTAGCGGTTAATCAAAATTAATAAATTGATTTATAAAATTGTTAATGGATTGAGGCCATACTCACTACTAGCTACAACATACTTTATATTTATTAAAAATAATAAGCTTCTTTATTTTGAGTATAAGTAGCATGCTAATTTCTCCACGAATTTGGGTAATAGCCTTCGACTCATTTCCGTTTGTGATCATTTTGTCATACAAGCCCAAACAATCGAGTCAAGTATTTCATCAAGCTATTGGATCAACTTAAACAGATTATTCGGCCCAATTAAAAATGTTAGTAGCACAATTTATTTGACAAACTTAATCGTTAATCCAAAGACTTTCACAGTACTAACACAAAACTGGTACCATCATACAGATTATCATGTCTTCCCTCGTAGTCCAAAATTTACATGATTGATGTTCTTGACAAAAAGGTTTTCAATCTTAAAATCATGTTATCTTGCATTCAAATCATGTTATTCTTTTCCATCCAAGTTTAGGGATAGTATGGTATTGAATCTACGCACGAAAACATAGTCTGCAAACTCCTGCGTGGATTTCGGTGAGGTTAAAATGATTACATTAATTCATCTAATTCTCAATCCTACCGAGTGACAAAACACATTTTTGAACCCCTAAATTTTTAGATTTTTTTTTGTTATCAAACTCCTAATACATTCATTTGTCGACATTGGATATCTGAATTTTTATTTTTTTTATACATTAAATCCTCATTTTTTTCATCTATTAAGCTCTTAATGAACATAAATTGTAAGATTAAATTGTGCATCACATCAAATGGAAACACCGATGGATGTGCCTAACGGAACGCAAAAAATTTAATTTTACATTTTTCATTCATGAACTTAATATGTAATAAAATAAATATTCAAAAAACTCAATATTGTAAAAAGTATTAAAAAAAAACTTAATAGTAAAAACCTTAGAAGTTCAAAAACTTAAAAATGTATACATATATATTTTTAAAGCTCTATTTAACTATATATACAAAACTTAGAGAGCCAAAATGAAAATACATTTTTAATTTTTGAAATTGTCACATATACAATGGGAATCCAACTTTCCCTCTCTAACTCGTAGTTATTCCCATCCACAAAAAACAAAAAGATCCCGCTCCCGCTAGGCCAAAAGAATGAATTTATTCAAATAATAATAATGAATGAGAAAATAATTAGTCAGAAAATCTAAAAGAGCAAGCTAATTATAAGCAAAATGCTTGCAAATCGGAATTGCAACTTTGCACATGTAATGTATAATCCAAATGCATAGATTTTTGGGAATTATAAACATCTACTTCTTGTAGAGGTGGCAAATGGACGGGTTGGACGATTGGCTTATTAATGAATGAGATCATAAATGAGTCAAAAATATGGATCATAAATGGGTCAATATCAAAATGGATTTGATGAATTTGGATTGATCCATAGATAAACATAAACTCATTCTTTATATCTCTCAAAATTCAACTGCATCCACCAATCAAAATTGAAAATTTTCGTGATTTGGTAATACATATTAATTAATTAGAAGCTACAAAGGCACTGTTGAACTAAGTAATCATCATCCTCCTCCTGTCTCTTTTGACCGTTTGATACTCCATCACATTTCTTCCATTTTCTGGATTGATTCACATGATGATCACATAAGGCGTAACATTTGGCTCTCTGGTTTCTGCATCTCTAGCCCATCCTGTTTTTCCTGCTACACCTCTTCTCTTTCTCATCTTCCTCTTCCTTCACTTTCTCTTCTTCGCACCACCCCCCTCTTCCTATTTATATCCCTTTATTATTAAACTTCCTTTTTCATATTAACATTATTTAATAATCACAACAATTCCATGCTTACCACTTTGTGTAGATAAAGAAGAGGAAATGGAGCTTTAAGCTGTTGTTTCTCTACTGCTCCCGACTCTTGCAATCTACTTCTGTTCATATCATGTAAAACAACGTAGTATTATTCAAGAATGAATGTTTTCCTTATCTTTTAGAATATGAATCATGATCAGATTATACCTGATTAGAGCAAATGAAAATGTTAATTTCGGTGACTGTACTAGACGACACATCCTGAACAACAGATGAGAAAAGGTCAGGCAGCGGTGGTGCTAGAAGATGGTGATGGCGAGCAACACTCCACCACTTCTTGATCCTCATTGATTGAAAGAGTAAAGAGAAATGCGATGGTTTTTTCCGAAGACTTTAGAAGTATTATTTGTTGCCTCTCCCTCTTGTCAATATGGGTAAGTGTACACTTTTCTTTGGATATGATAAAAAAGTATTTTAAAAACACCCCATTGTGTTAAAATCTAATGGGTTGAAAAGAAAAATAAATTAATTTTAAATTGATTCAATGAATATTAAATTGAATTGAATTAAAAAATAAAATATATCAATTTTAAATTGACCCATTACATATTCATTTGAATTGGGTTAAATTTGCATCAACTTTTGAATTTAAATCAACTTTTGAGTTTGGACCAATTTTGCCAGATCCAACTTCCTGCTTTTATAATAATTGATATTTTATTCGTTGAGATTTTATTATCATTGGCTTATGGGATGCAAAAATGTAGAGCAGCACTACCACTGATAATCAAACCATTCAACTTATTAGAAGTGAATCTAATATTAATACTACATGAAAAGACCCAACCTCATCATCATTCTTCCCATAGGCCAAGAAACATAACCAACCCAACCATTAAACATGACTACAAATTTTTGTTAGAAAAGGGCTCTACAACGACCACTCTTAAAAGCAAAGAAATGAACGCACACAATACCTAACCATCACTTCTTTCCTAGGAAAATAAAAAAAAAAAAAAATCCAAATACATCCACTGCTGTAAAAAGACAACTATCCATGCTCCTTAATTACACTCCCTGCTTCACCTTTGGCAACATCCCCATAAACCAACTACTTGAAAAAGCTATACATACTAAATGACTTGTAACTGCCTGAGTGAAGCAATACTGACTACTGGGGGATGTCTTCCTGGACATTACCTGTAAATGGCTAATTTTTGAGCCTGCTGCATGTACAACCATTGTTTGTTATCTCACGACTTCACATCTGAGGCAATGATGTCATTTTTATCAGAGTTAAGATTGATATTGGACTGTGATTTGTCAGCAGATGCCAATTCATTCTGTTCTCGAGGCTCATTTTTCTTGGAATTGAGAAACCGACCCCCCAATCCTCTAGCTCTTCGCAATGCATGTAGATGTCGAGATTCATGCAAATATGGCTGCCAGATCACAATAAGTTGCAAGTCATGAAATCTCCAAATCAATAGTATATGAGGTAATTAATAACAAATATATCCAACAGTCAAGAAGTAGATAGTGAAGGAATTCCAAATTGAGTCTTTGCAGATGGAAATTCAAATGACAACAGATCATCCAAGGAAGATACTTGATTGTCAGTGACAATGAAATTTGTACGGTGCAATTGCTTTGATCGATTTAAGTTTTCAGCAGAGATGGGAAAAATGACATTTCATCAACCTACTCCCTTAATTTGGGCGAATGGTGTAAAAGAGTTCAGCCATGAAGTGTAACAACAGGTTAATACTTTTAGTTGGTTGGCATCAGTTGGGCTAATATTTAGTCGGATAACAGTGCTCTTATGCCTTTCTGAATGCTAGAATGGATCTTAATTAACTCAACAGTGAAAATGATCTTTGGTCGCATCAACAAGCCAGGTCAAATTAGAAGCCAAAAAACTTATTCCAGAATTGTCTCACCTACACTTGCAAATAGTAATACACTTCTTATTACTTACTGATTCTGGCAAATATGCTACAATTTAACCCTGGGAACTGTAAGAATTTGACGTTAGGAGTAAGTCCCGACGGCTACTAATGAGAAACAAGAATAATTTAACAAATCCTGCCCATTCTTTACCCTAATATCAATCCATCAAAACTTTACCCCTTCCTTACCCTACTATCAATCCATCAAAACTTTCCCCCTTAGCATCTCACATCACCATCATTCAGATAATTTTTACAAAATTATTCTGGTGGCCTAGACACAGTTGACCTTGCAATTTTCAAGCAATGGGGGCATGAACAGTTAACCGAGAATACATTGAGAGCATTATCAGAACAATAACAGATAAAACAGAGGCAGGCCTCAATTTTTGCACTTCAGTTTTTAGTAAACCATGTAAATAAACATAATAACAAACACAAGTAAGAAATATTTGCACCTGAAAGATCACAACAATATACCTTCCGAGACTTGATGGCTTTGTTTTCTGATTCAGCTTTTGCACGGGATTGTCGGCGTCTCAAGATACCATGATATTGTTTTGCATTGACAAATACTGGTTCCTCAACTGCATCTGATGGCAGAGGAACACCAGCTTGCTGAATTCCCATTAACTGAAGATGAACCTGAAGCAAAGAAGATATTAGATAATCATAACATTACATGTTTACAAGAGTTCAGCAGCTTTCCAAAACAACTGGGGTTCAAGTATGTGACATCTAAAAGAATAAATTACCATTGGCTGTCCACCATAGGGCTGTGGAGGATATGGCTGACCATCATAGGGAGCAAATATGCTTCGATAATAGGGATCTGGGTACGGGTAAGCTGCTGCTGCCTTCAATTCCATAAGCCATGAATCGAAGTTAGTATGTTGAAGAGCTACAACTTATTCAGCCCAAGCATATACTGGATTAAGATTTCTTTTAGCCTAGCTACAGAAGACCATCATGCATAGAATTCTAACACTGCCAGTGAGACTAAAACTTCTGTTTGCTTGGCAAGCTTGGTATCTCTAATTCTGAGGCAAAATTTTCACTTGCTGCGAAAATTTTATGTCTTCATTGGGGGTGATATTCACAGAACCTCTTATTGATTGTATTGTTTCATCAAGCATTTAAAACAAATGTGTTTACCGGACTAATGAATATGGGTTTGCCAGCCAGTTATTTCACTTGAAGGGCTTTTGGAAGAGGCAAGCACCATTGAGACTGCAAGAGATTTGGGGTGTTTGTTTGGAGCATAACACTAGAGCTCTAAAAAACATCTTTGCTATGATATTGCACTGATAAAATAGTGTTCATCTAGTCTCTTTGGTATTCTGCATTTCTCTTTTTCAAATGGTAAATCTTAGTGGTACATAACAAGATAAGTAAGTCCTTTTGCCTGCTTGGTTACCTCCAAGTATCATATCATCAAGACCAAAGTAGAATCAATCATATTAAGGCAAAGCATCTCCAATATTCAAAGTACTACATTCAAGCTATGTATGGAGACATGCAACTAACAAAATAATACATAAAGACATAACAGGGTATCTCAAGACACACAATGCATAGAAATTGATATTCTAAATAATACCATGGTATGCCCTGAGCCAAGATGTGGAGTTGTTGCATACTGAACATTTTGAGTTGAGATCCCAGGATGCAAAACTGCAGTTCCGGGAGCTGATGACTGAATTTGTGATTCAGAGTGTTTCTGCTGTTCATTCGCTTCACTATCTGAATAATTATCTTCACAAATGTCATATTGTCAAGCATGGAAAAGTTTATGCTAGACATCAAGCATAATGACTATCAAATTAAACAGCCTCAAAGAAACTGTCAAATCCTCTAGTGACTACAAAGATTCTCACAAAGATCCTGTACAACCCAAAGTGCTAATCGAAGACTAAAGAGGGCAATCAATTGACTACATTTCAGGCATCCATAAATACTTCAAAATTCAAATTTAGATTTCCATTTAAGTATCCCATATCTAGAAAGAAGGGAATTGTCTCATAGTTATACCTCTATAAAAATTGGGGGTAGGTCCCCACCAAAAGAGGCACGTTACATTCTTTTTTCTATTCAAACAAAGAAAAATATTCCCACCAAGATTACACTCTCCTAACATAAAAAAAGAAAAAGAAAAGCACATATCTCCGCAGAAAATTTTCAGAATAGTACATAACCCAGACAATAGCAAAGCTCAATTGCACCACTGTCATGAAAATAAGATTTTATACAAGATATCATTAAGAGATTCATTTTATCAGTAAGACTACCTGAAAGATCATGCACAGAGGACGTCATGAGGCTGTTATCCACTCGGAATTCCCCAGTATCCAATCTGGCAGAAGAATTAAAATAATCAGTCCAAAGTGATACTGAAGCACTCAGCAAGATGCTAGTTAAGTAACAACCAACACATCAAGCTCATTGCGAGGTAACTTTTGAGTTGAAACAAAGCTACCTAAAGTTTTCAATGGCTAGAGAAAATTTAAAAGGAAACGAAAAAAAAAAGGACCCCACAATTGCAAGGCAATTTTGTGTTTCAACAACAATAGAAGAGAAGCTGATTCCACTACCACCAAATCGCAATGGAAGCAGAAGAAGCATATCAAATAGGAGAGAGTTCCCTTTGCACAAGTTACTAGAAAGAAAAATATTGTAATCTAAACGTTGACACCAAATAGCAGTACTTCTGTTAGATAGACCACTAATATTTTTCAACTGTCAAACACTTCAAATATAGTTAGATTCAGATATGATACACTTTAGTTATTGGGAAAAAGAAAAACACAACTACTTTCTTGCATATCCATGAACAAGGTCTTGGATATCTTCTTATATTGGGAGATCAAAACGACACTTCCAATGTATCGAGTCTGGGTTCAGTGGAATTCAGACATACCGAGAAGCTCTATAAAAATTCAGGTTTTTTTTTTCCCTTTCAACCATCCTTTGTGTATTAACATGAAGTATGAGAACCACTACTACGAAGTACTACACCTCCAATCCTTCATCAAGCTTACAGTGACATAATGAGTCCCACCTAATGCTAATGACTAAATTAAGCATATAACCTAACATCCATTAATTTAGATAAAAAAAAAGGGTAAAATATATTTTCTAGGAGTCAACTTCATACTAGCTAAATTTCATGCAATTTTACAATCCGCAAAAAGAGTGATATGAGCACGACCAAGCACAATAGCAACTTCATACTAACACTTCCTCAAGGACCGATAACAAGAGCAAGGTCAAAAAAACTTAAAGAAATCCTACAAGCATTCATCAAGAAGAGAAAAAAGCTAAATTGGACTATGAAAACAAGTTTAGGCCGAATGGTGCAATGGACCTTCATACTACTTTATTTAGTTTCTATTATTTATGTACCATTTAATTAAGTATATTTGGACAACCTATAACATAAAAAAACGAATTAAGCTATATTAGAATAGGTTTGTTTTATTTTAGATTTATTTTACTGTTTTGGGTAGTTTAAGTGGGTAGGTTAAAGTTGGGCTTATCTCTTCTAAAGAGTTGGGCCAAAATAACTATTTGAGTCTTATAATACCTAAGGAGGCTGTATTTTATATGCGAGAGTTGAATTTTAATGGGTTTGAATCAGATTTAAGTTTAGGCCTACATTGGTGAACTTAGGATCCTAAATTTTAAAAATAAATTTTCTTTGATAAATCTTTATTATTTTGGGATATTATTAAGTAGAATTTGAGAGAGAAATAATAGCTTGATCATATCTTTAAAGGGCTGGCCGAAATTCACTTTTAGTCAAGATTAAGTCTACATTCATTCCTTCATTTTCTTATGATAATCATGCATATTTATCACTATCTTTTAAGATTATTTTCAGATTGTATTTATCTTTATTTTTTCGTGTACTTAATCCATATTATGTACATATAGATAAAAGTTGGGGATTATCTTTGTTATTTATTTCATTATTTATCTCTTAAAATTAGTATTTAATTTTAATTCATATAGGGAGGGGTGGCTGCCTAACCTATATAAAGAGCTAAATTCTTCATTTATAACACTTGATTTTTGATTAATAAGAATTTTTTTTGGATTGGCCGAATTTGTGAGAGTTAATTTATTATTAATTCTTGCATTGCATGAAGAATTAGACTTAGGCAATTTGCATGGTTAATGTATGCTTGATTATTCTTTTTGTTTTCTAAATCAATCTATTATAAGCATTTCCAATCAATTTTGTTTGGTTGTTCTTTAGATTGGAGGTTTATTATCTTGTTTATGCTTAATATTCATGGTATGTTGGCGTTATAGTTTAGCATATAGGCTAAGGTTCAGTATTAATTGGTATCAAAACATAGACTAAGCGGTAAATTCTTAACTATCCTTCAATTTTGCTTTTAAACTTTAATTTTCTATTTTGGCCGAATAGGATCTTGCATCTAGTTCCTTATTTGGTTCTTGTTCTATTGTGTTAATTATCTATCTTTAAGTATTTGATCATTAGTTTGCTTGATTAAAGTTATAAAAAAAAAATCAATTAGAAACAACCTTGTTATCAATTTAGGTTTACTATCTTGTTAAGTTTATACTTGATCAATTGATGAATCTTTTGTTCTTGTTGAATCCGAATTTGCTATTGAATATATCAAGCATATAATTTACAATCTTTGAGTGATTTGATCTTGGTTTGGATATAATTTTGATCTACAAAGTACTCTACACCACTTGAAATAAGTTTTGATTAATCAAACAAGAATTGGAATTAGAACTTTCACAATTGGTTTGATTTCTTCAAGATCAGGTTAGTACTCCTAATTTTGGATTTGGATTGTGTTTATTGCATGCTTTCTTTTATTTCTTTTTGTTGAGTCTTACATCAAATATGTTTAAACTAATCATTAGATTTAGTTAAACATCACATTTAAATGCATCCGTCTTATCCATTTTTTTCATTTTAAGTTTTCAATTTGTGTTTCTAAGCTATTTTTTGGTTCCAATTACACTAGTTTAACATATTACACATTGTTGAACATCTATATATATTATAGTGCAGGAAATCTTTTTCTTGTGTACTAATTTTTGATTTTTGTTCAACTTGATTAATTTGCCTCTAGAATTAGTACTTTTGCTGTTCTTGTTAGGTTTTTTATTGTTCCCTTAATCAAATTACTTAATTGTGCATATTTGTTTGAGTTTGTTTCTCAAGTGCAATTGTGAGATATCAATTTGTGAGTTGAGAGACAAACACGTGAGATTGGGTAAATTCTTTCTTTTATTTGTTTATTTACAGTTTAAAGATGTCCGGAATTAATAGTAAAGAGGAAATCGAGATTGTGTCTGATAATAAGTTTATGTACAAAGTTTTTATGGATAGTTTGCAAAAGTTAAATCTCAAGACAGACAGTCTAGAAGATAGCCTTAAAGGTTTCAAGATTAAGTCTACATGAGAGAAAGAGGTAGACCAGTTATACAACGATGATGAGGAAGAGGAGGCTCATTCTTTTCCAAGAACAGCAAGGAGATATGAAAACCGAATGGAGAGCCAAGACAACAATTTGAGTGCTATCAAGATAAAGATTCCACCATTCAAAGGCAAAAATGATGTGGATGCCTATCTTAATTGGGAAAGAAAGATGGAGATGATCTTTTCATGCCACCACTATTCGGATGAGAAAAAGGTAAAACTTGCAGCCATTGAATTTTCTGATTATGCACTAATTTGGTGGGATGAGTTATTGAAAAATAGGAGGAGAAATGGAAAACTCCCTATCACTTCTTGGGAGGAGATGAAAAGAATCATGAAAAAAGAAGTATGTGCCTAATTACTATCATAGGAAACTCCACAATCAGTTACAAAAACTTACACAACGATCTAGCTCTGTGGAGGATTACTACAAGGAGATGGAGATGCTCATGATTAAAGCAAACATTGTGGAGGATGAATATCAAACGATGTCGCGCTTTTTGGGAGGTATGAATAGAAAACTTACTGATATTGTTGAATTACAGCATTATGTGGATATGGATGATTTGGTAAACATTGCAATTAAAGTGGAGAGACAACGAAGTAGACGTGGGACATCCAAGTCTTATTCAAATTCCAATAACAACAAATGGAATTCAAAGTGGAATAAGGGTGACTCAAAGAAGGAATCCACTGCCAAGTACCAGTCCAATTTCAAAGATAAAATGGTCACTATACAAAAAAGTACTTCTAAAACAACCTCTAAAACTAATAGACATAGGGACATTCAATGTTTCAAATACAGGCTAACAAGGGTCGTAAGCAAGTGATATTCGAACCAGGAGATTGGGTTTGGATCCATATGCGTAAAGAGAGGTTTTCTAACCAAAGGAAGACTAAGATGGATGCAAGAGGAGATAGACCATTTCAAATGCTGGAACAGATCAATGACAATGCATACAAGATTGATTTGTTAGGTGAGTATGGTGTAAGTGCAACTTTTAATATTTCTGACTTATCTCCATTTGACTGTGATTCAGATTCGAGGACGAATCCTTTCGAAGGAGAAGGAGATGATATGAGCACGACCAAGCACAATGGCAACAAGAGAGATGAACTAACACTTCCTTAAGAACCAATACCAAAAGCAAGGTCAAAGAAATTTAAAGAAGTCCTACAAGCATTCATGAAACCTTATGTGGAGAAGATGCAAGTTCAAGAAGAGAAAAGCTAAATTGGACTATGAAGACAAGTTTAGGCCAAATAGTGCCATATGCCTTCAAACTACTTTATTTAGTTTCTATTCTTTATGTAACATTTAATTAAGTATATTTGAGCAGCCTAAAACCTAGGAAAACGAATTGGATTTTATTAGAATAAGTTTATTTTATTTTGGGCTTATTTTACTGTTTTGAATAGTTTAAGTGGGTAGGCTAAAGTTGGGCTTATCTCTTCTAAAAAGTTGAGCTAAAATAACTATTTGAGGCTTAAAATACCTAAGGGGGCCGAATTTTACATTGAGGAGTTGAATTTTAATAGGCTTGGTTCAAATTTAGATTTAAGCCTACATTGATGAACTTAGTGTCCTAAATTTTAGAAATGGATTTTTCTTGATAAATACTTATTATTTTGGAATATTATTAAATAGAGTTTGAGGGAAAAATAATAGTTTGACCATATCTTTAAAGGGTTAGCCGAAATTCACTTTTAGCCAAGCTTAAGTCTACATTCATTCCTTCATTTTTTTAGGATAATCATGCATATTTATCACTGGCTTTTAGAATTATTTTCAAATTGTGTTTATCTTTACTTTTTCATGTACTTAATCCATATTATGGCCAAATACATGTAGATAAAGGTTATGGAATATCTTTGCTATTTATTCCATTATTTATCTCTTAGAATTAATGTTTGATTTTAATTCATATAGGGAGGGGTGGTTGTCTAGCCTATATAAAAGGCTGAATTTTTCATTTGTAACATAATTGATTTTTTATTAATGAGAATTTTCTTTGGCTTAGCCGAATTTGTGAAAGTTAATTTATTATTTGTTCTTGCTATTGCATGAAGAATTAGACTTAAACAATTTGCATGGTTAATGTATGCTTGATTCTTCTTCTTCTTGTTTTCTAAATTAATCTATTACAAGCATTTCCAATCAATCTTGTTTGGGGGTCCTTTAGATTGGGGATTTATTATTTTGTTTATACTTAATATTCATGATATGTCGGCATTCTACTTTGGCATATAGGCTGGGGTTCCGCATCAAAAAGCAACCTTACCCCACCTCCCACTCCCCATTCCCCACAAAATAAATAAATAAAATAACGTTATGCAGCACAAGCTGAAATAAAGAATAAGACAAATTCATAGAAATAAGATTCTCTTTTCCCGGACTTGATATCATTATGTGAAAGTAAGAGTACCTGATAAAATATTTCTTATATAATTTCCCTTACAGAAAAAAAAATAAGAAAAAAATTTCATAACGGCCAAATCGGGACTATAACATAGTAACCTTCAATTAAATTTTCTTTTCCCTTCATATAAGTCACATAAAAAATGATATAAGCATGACAAACCATAATGGCATATTCATGAGGAAAAAGAAGTTATAGGCATTCAAGAGACAATGGGGCCGAATGGACAGGAAGAAGAAACATAGGCCGAATTGTGAAGTTCAAATGTGCATGATAAATTTGACATGTGCAGGTCATGTAATACTTGACATATGCCGGTTATGTGACTATAATGTGTGCCAAGCATGTGCCTTGACTTGCGAGCTAAGTCATGTGCATTGCATGTGCTAATTATTGGATTAAATGGCTGAATTGTTTGGGCTTTAATTACAACTTTTACTTATTATATTTATTTGGATTTTTTGTTCTAAGTTAGGCATGTGGGCTGAATTTTAGTGGTATTTAGTTTTAGCTTAGTTATTTGGTGGGAGGTCCATGTTTAGAATGACTTTTCACTTATTAAGGGTTACCTACCTTTTTTGGAGCTATAAATACCTTATTATAACTTGTAAAAGATAGATTTTGAAAACTTTTAATATCTATTGTCTGGCTTGGCCGAATTTTCATCTTGGATTGTTTGTTTCGTTCCATTGCATCAAGAACTATAATTCTTATCAAGTTATTTACTTTGTAGCGAATTCTGTTTTTATGTTTCAAGAATTGGGATATTCAATTTTTACTTGTGCAGTTCTTTTCTTCTTTATTCCGTTTTATATTTTAATTTTCTTTGGAATTCAGGTTTAATGTATCTTAAAATCAGATTGCAAATTTTAGTTTATGATTATTCAAATTGATTTGAGGTTTGGGTTCTAATTGCATCTTTGGGTTCCGCTTCATTTGGTATCAGAGCTTGGATTAGGATTAATTCTTATTTATCCTTGTTTATTTGCTGATTTAGAGTTCAATTTCATTGTTTTCTTAGGTTCCTAAAATTTAGGAGACTTTGTTTATGCTTACGGCCCTAAAATTTAGGAAGCTTTATTTAGGAGTATTCTTTTGTTTTTTATCTTGAATTTTGGGTTAGTTGCTGATTTAATTGTTATATATATATATATATATATATATATATATATATATATATATATATATATATCAATCATTGATACTGTTCATTCGAATAAAAAAGAATTGGTATTGTTCATCCGAATTGCAAAGGAAGCATTTCAATTGAGAATTACCTATAATTGGTGTGAACAAATAGGATTCTAATTCTTTGGATAGAGTTTATCCTTATCTTATCTTGTATTAATTTAGACATATTGTTATCCTTGATTTAAGACAAGTATGTCTTCATTTATCATTTTTATCTTAACCTAGACAAGTTTATCTTTATTTCTTACTTTTTGTCTTAGTTTAGACATTTGGTTTCCTTATTATTCTTTTAAAACATAATTGGTTATTCTTGTCTTAACTTAGACATTTATTCTAGTTTCCTTATCTTGGGTTAGTTTGGACATTTTTTTACCTCTTTAACTTTTGTTTTAGTGTCATAACACATCTTTGTATCAAGTTGAATTTTCCATTAGAAAAATTTCAATTTCTGCATTAGTTTTGTCATTTCTTGCATTTTAAGTTGCTTTTTTTGGTGTTTTTACATTTTTTGCTTCCATTTACGCTATAATTAACAATTTGTATCTTGTTAATTTCAATTGTACATTCGGACAGCATACATATCTTCATCTTGTATGCTTATTTCAACTTTCTTCATTTTGGTATTTTACTTCTAGTATTGAGCCTATCTTCCTCGTTAGGTATTTTCATTGTATTTCTCATTTGATTTGCTATTTGTCAATTATTTTGATTGAAAATTGAGTTCTAAAGTGCAATTGAGGACAACAAGTTTGAGTGGTAAAAAACTTGAGTATGTGAGCTTGAATGAGAATAAAAGCCAGTTTTGAGTGAAACAGGAATGAATGGGATGATGTCCTATTACAAGTCAACGCGACATTCAAATCAAGAAGAATGGAACGAGTTAAAGGAAAGTGTGAAGTGTTTCAGGCAAGAACTTAATGATTTAGAAATGTGGCTTAAACAATTTTTCAAACAACTGATTAGAATGGAAAAGGGTAAAGAGAAAATAAAGAAAGAGGAAGTTATCCTAAGAGAAATAATTTGTGAACCTGAAGGGGATGTTATAGATATAATCTTCTTTGCTAGTGAGGTTATGAGTGATGAATAAATAATTGAAAGAAAATATGATGTTGATTGTTTGAGTGAAAATGAAGAAAATTTTTTGATTGTCATGGAATATCAACAAGTTACAATGGTTCTTCCATTGCTTAAGGAGGTTGAAAACATGGAAAATGAAGAAAATCATAATCATAGTCACCAGAATGTATTAAAGACTAACCATGTTTTGCCTAATTTCTTTGTTAAATTGCAAGAATATGATGAGTTCTTTTTTGAAAAAGTATTCATATTATTTCCACCTATTCAGAAGATCATTTATGAAAATAAATATATTCCTCAAGTTTCAATTCCCAACTTGAACAAGACAAAAATTCGAGGACGATTTTTTTTTTAAAAGAGAAAGGATGATATGAGCACGACCAAGCATAATAACAAGTTCATGAGGGAAAAGAAGTTATGAGCATTAAAGAGAAAATGGGGGCCAAATGGACAAGAAGAAGAATCATAGGCCGAATTGTGAAGTCCAAATGTGCATGATAAATTTGACATGTGCAAGTCATGTGACACTTGACATGTGCCGAACATGTGACTATGACATGTGCCGAACATGTGCCATGTCATGTGTCATACATATGCCATATGTGCATGCACATCATGTGAGCTTAATGCATATGCTAATTATTGGATTAAGGGGCTGAATTGTTTGGGCTTTAATTAAGACTTATTATTTTTATTTGGATTATTTGTAATAAATTAGGCTTATAGGCTAAATTTTAGTTTTATTTAGTTTGGGCTTAATTATTTGGTGGGAGATCCATGTTTAGAAGACATTTTTACTTATTTAGAGTTACCTACCTTATGGTGACTATAAATACTTCATTATAACTTGTAAAAGATAAATTTTGAGAATTTTTAATATTCATTTTTTGGCTTGGCCGAATTTTCATCCTGCAAATGATTGCTTATTTTCTTCCATTGCATCAAGAACTATAATTCTTATTAAATTATTTATTTTGTGGCGAATTCTGTTCTTATGTTTCAAGAATTGGGTTATTCAAGTTTTACTTGTGTAGTTCTTTTATTCTTTATTCTGCTTTAGATTTTAATTTCCTTTGTAATTAAGGTTTAAAGTATCTTAAAATCATATTGCAAGTTTGAGTTTATGATTATTCAAATTGATTTGGAGTTCGGATTCTAATTGCATCTTTGGGTTCCGCATAAAAATAAAAAAAATAAAAAAATAAAAAAAACCCAAGAAGTACCATTTGCAAATGCAGGATGCCACCAATGAGGTTGTCTAAACGTAGACTGTCATATAGAACCTCACTTTCTAATTTAGAGTAAGAGTAAGAAACAGTTTATTCAAATCCAAACAATTGGATCAATTTGTATTTTTGATGTCTTATTACAATAAATCTATCCAGAGGAGGTAACTAAACCACGACTCTGAGGCAAAATAGTAACCAAAATCAGAAACCATTATAATAAGGGATTTGCAACTAGCTAACACATTCCAGCAGGAGAATCAAATCACAGCCACTACAAGATTTCACCGAAGTTTATTTTCCCAATTAGTTCTTACATATAGCTAAAATGAAAATATTCAATTACCCTATCACAGCTAAAACACAAAATTGCACTCAAAGTGATCAATATATATAGCAACATGATTTTCAACTAAATTAACATATGTACTGAGAAAATTCACCTTTTAAACTCGCCTACACACATAATACAACTAAATTATCCTCGCAAGATCCAAAATCAAGTGAAAAAATATATAGAGAGAGTTCTAAACGCAAACCTAGAAATGGCAAACAAATAATTGCAGGACGCTTCACACTCCATTCCTTCAAATTCTCAATTAATCCACCAGAAACAATTCACCCCAGCCAATAACAAAAATCACACTCTTATCCACACAATTCCCGAAAAAACCACAAAAAAATATTAAGAGAAAAGAAATGAGAGAGAGAATCGGAAACTCCAATTCTTTGAAACAATTTACCAGTGCGAAAAATGTTAAATTGAAGAAAGAAACAGAGATTAAATATAGAAGGCCATCCAACATAATACAATGGAATAAAAAGAAGAAAATTAGGGTTCGAAATTAGTAAAACTTACCTTAGATTAGAGAGAAGCGTGCAATTGATGTTATTGTGAGTCGAAAATCCTGAGTCCCAAACAGGTGAGAGAGAAAATTATTGAATAGAAGAAAATAGAAATTCTCTGTTTCAGTGTTTGGAGAAAATAGAAAGATTGATTTTTTACATGAACAAATAGAATCCCCCTTTTACCGGCCTACTTCACTTCTATTTCCATCCCTTTCCATTTATTTTTACACCCCTCGATGCAGTAATACGGAACGCCCTCGCTGCAAGATTTTACCTTCTAAAAATACATTTTTTTCATAAATAATTTTTTTTTTTTACATAATATTTGTCAAACTAAAATCTTGAAAAATATTTAATATAATAAATATACAGTAATTTATGTAGTCAGAATTTTGAATGATATATTATAATTTTTTTATAATTAATAAAAATTTACCCAGTGCAAAATAATAAAATATTTACGTAATTTTTTTTATCATAATGAAAAGTTTCTCATAAAGTTTTTTCAAAAGAACTAATTCAATTTATTCATATACATTATTTTTTATTTTTAATGGATCAATTTATAAATTGTTAATCTGTAAATTTTTTTTTTAAGAAAAGAAGTAAAATGAATCTTTCTACGATAGTCTATTGCCATTGCGTAGCTATACCTCAGCAATAGATATTAAATAATTATTAAATAAATGTATATTAAAAAATTAATCAGTCAACCATCGAGTTTGCAGCTAAGATGATAGAAATTTATGCTAATTTAAATAGTAATTTTGAATTTAAAATTTGAAAATATAGCTGTATTAAATACTTGACGGTAGAGTTTTGCATCCTCGCTGACTCGAATGATGATTAGTTTAAGTGTGGTATGACTTAAATATGCCTTCTATCTATTGGTATACATCCGCTTAGAATAACTTATGGTTAAACAAAAAAAAATTAATTAGTCAATTTTAATTATAAAAAGAAAATATATTGTAACGTGGAACAAATGACAAAATAAAATGATAATTTTAATTAGTAAAAAAAACTATAGCTTATATTCATATACATATGGGTGCAATGTAATATATTGATGGTAAATAAAAAAAATTTGCATAATTGATTAATAGTTATAATATGAATTAAGATATTAAAATTCTTTTAAAATAATGAAAGTATAGTTAATATTTTTAGATCAAAATTTGTATTGGTTTTTTTTCAATAATTTAATTGATATATGTGGTTAAAATTTTAAATTGGCAGAAAATATTATAATTTACTCATATAATATAATTATTAAAATAAATTATTATGTAGTTAAATTTATTAATTGTTTGTTACCACATTTAAATTAGTAAAATAAATTGTAACGTGGAACAAATGACAAAATTGCTGTAATACGTATTAGATATATTATTACTTACTTGAAATCTTCCTAATCATTAGGGGTGAGTAAAAAAAATCGAAAATATGATTAACCGCAAAATCGATCGAAAATCGAATCAATTTTTACTGTTAATCGATCTGATTGACTCGGTTACTATTTTTAATTTTTATATTTGGTTGTTAATGATTACGGTTTATATTTTTAAATAACAATTAGCCGGTTCATATATATATATTCAATTTTTTTCTATTTATCTTTAAAATTTACATAAAATTATATTTTAAATTATATTTTTATTTTTATATTTTAATTTTTCATATTTTTCTATAAAATTTATATAATACTTTAAATTAAATTTATATTAAGTTATTCTCTTTAATTATATAGTAATATTTATATATAGTATCCGATTGACTTTTTTATATATTATTTTTTATCATCTATTGGTGTTCATATTTTACTTAACAACATTTAAATACATTTTGTTATATTTTAGAGTTTATGTTATAATATTTAATATTATCTAAAATTTTATTTGACTTAAAATCAAGCATATTATAATTTTCAACAAATATTAAATATATTTTATAATATTAACTATTAATTTATATAACATAAATTTTGACTAGTAAATTATATTTATTTTGTAATTTTTATATTAAATTATTTTATATATTTGAAATTTAATTAAAATTTATCTAATTTTTTTATAATTTTAATAATTAACCGAAAAATATTAGTTAATTAAACTGAAAATTTAAAATCAATAAATTAATTAATCGAATGTAACAAATTAATTAATAGTTAATAATTTAAAAAAAATCGATATTAATAAATTAATTAACTTTTTTATTCATAAACTGATTAACGGATTTATATTTATCCCTGGTAATCATGGGATCATCGAATACTACGGCACATCCCATTTTTCTCTCTCCAGTATTCCACGTGAAATTTGAGCTGCTAAAAGTCGAACGGTTGGTTGTGATAAACAAAAGTTAGACCGTTGGATGGGTAAAGAACTTCGGGCAGAAAGAGAAGGTGACCACTGACCGAGTTGTTTATGTTGTTAGAGATCTGGTGCAGATGGGTCCAGCAGAAGGAGCTATGATTGTGGGTTCCGGTTGGGAGTTCCCCTCAACAACGCTTGTGGCTGTTGAATAACATTTGGCGCCTCTACATGCACATGCGGGACACACAACTTAATCCATAGGAGGTTGAGCCCTTCTATAGAAACCATTGTATGTTTATTGTTTAGAAATTATTATTTGGTGCATGACCCCGCTTCTTCTTCTTCTTCTTCTTTTAAGTTGCATGACTAATTCGGAGTCTACCCTGTCAAATTTATAATTTAGACCGATATATCTAATGGCTTAAGTTTTATAATGAAATAAAAACTATTTTTAATTTATTATTATTATTATTATTATTATTATTATTATTATTATTATTATTATTATTATTATTATTATTATTTAAGTAATTAGACTTATCATAGAAATGGGCAACATAATTATCTATACTATTTATTTATGTTTATAGTGGAAATAAGCGAGAAAACAAAATTTCCGTACAAAATTAATCCCAACAAAATCTTAATTAGGTCTATTCTTCTTTCATTGTAATGAACGGTGCATTCTCCATGCATAATTACTTAATTAGGTTTATACTAACTGATAATGTTAAATATTATTCTCTTAGAACCTAGTTCAGGACTCAAAACGTCTGACTGATGCTAGTAAAATTCTGGTTAACTGCATATACGATTAGGATAAAAATGTAGTGTCAATTAAATATGATGTATCAATAGGTCAAACCCTGCAAGTCAACACATTAGCCACCTTAAATTTGCATACTGTATATATGGTTACATTTTAGACTCAGTAGTTATAACCACTTAAATAATATAAATAGCTAAAAACCTTTAAAATCCAGATATCCTTTTTCAATTAGCAAATTTCTCTCTTATCTCTTTTTCTCTCCAAAAAATACTATCGCTTAATCATCAGAGTGCTAATCCCCTGCCAATCAGGGGCAAATATTCTTTTGTTTTATAGACCTTCTTGACATTGATCGGTATTAGCCTATCATAGATCGGGTTAAACAACCAAAGCAAAACTAATTTGAGTGACGGGTGAGCATCCACAACCTATTTTTTAAGTTCCTACCATTAAATTTGGTTTTTCAAAATTAAAGTATAAGTTCAGTGTATTAACTACTAATTAATCACTAAATACGATCAATCAACCATTAATAATTTGTTAGCCATTAAAAAAATTAAATATAAACTTCATATAAAAAATTTCCATCTATTTATCAAACTAAAATATAAATTCTCCAAATTTTGAATATAAAATACAAGTCATTTAAATTTAATAACAATACATTAAAATAATATTACATAAATATTAATTTATTAGTTGTCTACTTTTTAATATTAGGGTAGAATATTGATACATCATGAAACTTATCCTCACACTCATATATATGTGTAAAATTATATATAAACCGATCAATTGTTAACCAATCGGTTCACTAAATACTTGAAGCAAAATCCAAGTTCATTAACCGCAATTTTAAAAATTGAAGTCCATGTTCAAATCTAATTGAACTAATTAAACCCTAAAAATTGTTTGGACTCAATTTTTTAAATCGATTTAACGGTTTTTTGATTTTTTTCTAGCCCTAATTTAAATGTATCTAACTTAAATGTGAATAACTTAAATATATTTTATTCTTTAGAACTTTGACATAATTTTTTAATTCTATTAAATAAAAAAATATTTGTCTTATTGTAAATATATTAATATTGAATTGATGTGAATGTGGGCATGGAATTAACCCTCAAAATATATATCTATATATCTATACATATACGTACATATACCATATATTTTGTATTAGAAAAACAATAGTTTGTGTTCATAATAAATAATTATTAGATTTTTTTATTAGTGGATGTGATCATTTCATTTGTTTTCATAGTAAATATAATAAATTGTTGGGATTTTTTTATATTTGGAGTATTTTTAAAAAATATTTAAACTTTTGGGGCTACAGTAAAAAAAGAAAATAGGGTGTTAAAAAACGGCACCCACTGTTGCTATTTTTTGACGACGTGGATCACACACGATTAGTGCAAAAATTTGAATGAAAAATGGCAATAACTTGTGATGTTTTTCATACAGAGAAACAACGTTGTGTGGCTATATTAAAGGCTGTGAAATGTGGGACCAATAAAAGATGGAAAACGGCAGAAGTTATTGCCCTTTTTTGTACTGAAAGCTAGTCAAACGGTGGGTCTCGCATAGGATAGAAAGTGGTAGCCATCAGTACCATTTTTTGTACATTTTTTTAAAAGGCATGCCTGCAGGTGCACAAAAATTACTGTGTTGCATGGCACGCAGTAATTCCTATGCCTTATGAATTGAATGAATGATTCTGGTTTTTTCTTTTTTCTTTTTCTTTTTTTAAATGGTTGCCTTAAATACCATATTTTATCACTTTCTCATTCTAACCATATAAGCCTAACCTTCCTTATTTTCATTTTTCTATTATCTCCTCTTCCTTAGTTTCATTTTATTGTTATTTTTTCATCATTGTTTTCCATTTTACATTCAAATTTACATTATAGTGATAGTAGTTTTCTTGAAGTTATTATAGAAGATTTTATTGAATATTAAAAAGAAGGTAAAGTTTTATGATTATATTTTAAATTAATTTTATTAACCACATTTTAATTTTTGATTGAATTTATTAGTAATTTTATTTTTAATTTATTATTATTAAATATTAAAATGATAATTATCCATATTATATTAGTTTCAAACATATATAATCCAAATAAATATAAAAAATTTTATAAAATAAGAAATTAATTTTTAAATACCGAATTAAAAAAACTCAAAATTTTACTTCTATTTTTTTATTACTCAAAAGTAAAAATAAAATACGTGTGGAACGGGTCATAAGTATTATAAAAATTCGTATTCTCTTCTAAGCTTCATTCTAAGAACAACATGGTCATATCCCATTTGCTTAATTGATATACAAAGATGGTTAATACTTTTGATTCATTTTTATTCTTAATTTTTTACTTTGTTTTTTCCTTTAAAATTACTAGATCCTCTTATAAGGAAGTGATAATGCTCACATTATTATTTTAGTCCCAATGTATTGACCTAAAATAGATCCATGATCCATGTCTAGTCCAGCCTCCCCACATACAATCCAAACGGACTAAGGAAGTTTAGCAAAGATGCAACTGTCACATCATTTGATCGGACCGACCAACTTGACATAGCCTCTCCCTATTATGTCATATGACAAAGGCAATCTACCCATCACAGTTGGTACACCTAGCTTGTCAGGCTATCTACAGGTACTTAAGTGCCTCGATATCTATTATTGAAACTCACTATAAATAGCCCAATCCTTAAGGGCATTAGGTATTGCACTCTTAAGACTCTATATTTTATCTCTCTGAGTCTCTTATCGACTAAAGCTTTGGAGTGCTAACATCCAGACTGATCGGGCAAGCCTTCTTGCAGGTTCTAAATCGTTCACAATCGGATCGACTCACATGTGCTTCCTCCTTTTGATACTTCCAAGATTATCATTTAATGCTTCCGTTGAGAAGAATATTTACAACTGTGTCAAAACGCTCAAAATCTAGAACCAAAGATCAATCTAATGGGGATAGAAGGCGACTAGGATCCTAAGTTGAGATAGAGTCCAATAGATCCCCACCAAGGTCTCCAATAAGACCTCCACCTAGATCTCCAGTAAGACCTTCATAGAGATCTCTGGTAAGAACTCTTATTAATAATTTGCTTCAAAGGTTTAATAATGAGCTCCTGGACCAGCCAAACTCTACCCTAGTGATAGCTAAAGACCTTAAGCCCATCTTAAGTGATTTTACAAAGCAAATGTTAGAAATAATAAAGAAGGCCAAGTGGCCCCAAACTTTGGACAGAGATATAGAAGTAGAAAGCCGTAGAATGCACAAGTCAAGGAATAAAGGGGTAAGGCTTGAGGAGCAAAGAAGCAAAATAAAAACCCACTCGGCGTTCTAAGAATCTAATAGGAGAAAGAATATGAGAAAGATGTACGAAGAAGATGATAATGATTATAATGCAGCAAGGTGATTTCCCCTATTTGACATGTATGATGATCCTAGCTATATGTGCACTTCTAATAGGAGACACCATATGACTTGTACTGTAACGTCCGATAACCAGACATTGATTCGAGTACCGGTATCACATTACACTACGGTGAACCATAAATTATTATTAAATTTACAAAATTTGGGCAGCATAATGGCTAAAACTCAAATTCTACCTTCATGCAATTCTTACAAAAATACTCCTAAATAAACACATACATCCAACCCAACTTTCAACAATATATACAAACTCTGCAAGATCAGCCATTATAGTACAATAGTTACTACCATAATTGTATATGTATATACGTATATACATACAATATAAATTCTTCGTTTAATCTCATCAAAACTCCTTTACAGTGTAAGATATACACAGATTCAGTCCATTTCAAAAATATATACAGTCATGAAAACTACTCATGTCCATCCTACTCGATATCATACTTATATACAAGCCAACCAAAGAAAAACACAAAATAATAAATTTCTTTTCCACTGATTTTTCTCCAGCTCAAGCTCAATCTCTGTACCCTGCGTACAACACAAAATCACATGCTAAGTACTAAAGTACTTAGTGGTAAACATAAAACCTTAAATCGCAGAATTTCACTGCGGTTTATTTCATATCTTATTCATAATTATATTTTATTATTCCCTTTTCTTCATTTAATTCCATTATAATTACTTTTTATACAAATTTTTTGCATAAATCCCAATTTTCACAAAATTACTATTTTGCCTCTGCTTGGAAAATTCATTCTCAATTATGACTTTTCGAGTTTTATTCTCAAATTTTATCACTTTTCATTTTTGTTCCACACTGTAGGGGTAAATTTTTACTTTAGTCCCTAAAAGTTTCAAAAATGCACTTTTGCCCTAATTTCATTTGTTTTCCAGTTCTTTTATACATTTTTTATACATTTTAGTATTTTATACCTTTGCCCCTAGTATAACATGGAAATATATCATTGAATCGGATAAGAGAAATAATTGACCACGTGGATCCCAGTACTCCAATATTATCAATTATACACATATTCTTTTTCTTTTTTTTTTCTCAAACACTCCAATACAGTCGTGGAATCATATCAAGGTTACCACTATGCAAGTCGCCATGACTTGCTACCATGGTTACAGTAATGTCCCTATGGCTAACCATATACATCCTAATTTTTGATTTCACATCTAATACTAAGGGCAAACCATCGTTACAATATAATATAGTTTATATAGATGCATAATTACCAATTCATAGTATTACAATGTTAGTGTAAGCCCTAGCCCTAATACATTGTTATAAAACATTTAAGTTAATAAATGAGGCATTTGTTTTATCTATTGTATTCCTGTGCACATCAATTGATAGAACTATCCAATAATGTTGTTTTAGTTTAAGTTATCATGTGTGAGGCACATGGTTGTAAGACCTTGAAACAATTGAGACTTCATTCTAAATATCCCTAGTTAGTCATAGTTATGGGAATAACAAATGAATTAAGACTAGTATGCTCTCTCTGATAAATTGAGTTCTGTCTTACGGATCATAAGGACCAAAGTGTCAATCAGAGATCATAAAACATGGTATCTGGATTCGATCCATTCATGAGAACATTACATGGTACAAGTCATAAGTGTTTCTCATGTGCAAGTTTTATATCGAAGTTCTTAGACCTGAAATCTCTATGAAACTCTTTATGAATTACTGTGTACTTTGACATACACCTAATGTACTCGTAATAGGGTGACAAGTATGGGTATGCACTAATTCATGTTAGAGAGCACGAGAGAAGTGAAGGGATTACTCCTCTCGATAAGAGAGAAAATATCATCGGCCACTTGATCAGTGAACTGAGAAGTATATGGCCATATCGAGATGAAATAATGAGAAATTGTTATTTATCTGAGAGTTCAGTGTCACTAGAATATCAAGAAATGAATTAGTATATATAAGGATGACTAGTTCCATGCCTTATATTAATTTTGATATTTATGGGTAAGGGACTATGCAAAATTGCATTAGGTCACTAAATGTCATTTGCATTTTCATTTAATTTGGAATGCTATAATATCTTGCTAGAGAATATATCATTTGAATTAATTTATTAATTCATTGTCAATATTAAATGGACTTATAGGATCGCACACAAAGCAGTGGGCTTAAAATATTTAAATAATGTATTGGGCATTAATTTGGGCTTTTATTTAAAGTCAAATTAGTGTATATAATGGGTATTAAAATTGCTAATTGGACCACTAATGCAGTAGAGTTGGACTAATTCTCGTAAACAGTTTTTTGCCTTAAATAGTTAGTTGTTTAAGGCAAATATGTTAAACAATTTTTGCCTTAAACAACTAGTTGTTTAAGGCAAATCTGTTAATCAGTTTTTTTCCTTAAACAGCTAGCTGTTTAAGGCAAATTTGTTAAACAATTGGTCCATGAGAGAGATATTCGGCATGTGCTAGGTTTATTTCAATTAATTAATTATCTATGTATAGTTAAGGTAATTGAGTTTAAATCCTAAATAGTATTTGAATCAATTAGCAACACTTAAATAAGATTGTTGTGGCCAAAATTCAAGCTAGTTTCCTAGTTGAATTCGGCACATGTTAAATCCTAAACAAGTGATGCATTTTGATTAAATGACTAATGCCATTTGAATTTGAATCCTAATAGAGTTTGAATTAATTTAAATCACTTAATTAGGAAGTGATGGAGGCTAAAAAATATTCCTTATTCCAAGGGGATTTCGGCATTCACATCTTTCCTAAATGAATGATATAAATTGATTAATTCTATTTTTTAGACCGGGGTGATAATTTCTCTCTCTAATGCCACCACTCTCAAGAGAAAGAATTCTTTCTTCATCTCTTGTGTTCTTAGGCAGCAATAGCAACCAAAAAGGAGAACATGATCAGATCTTGTGGCTTCAAACCATTCCCATTGCCGAATACACAAACATAGAGCTAGTATTCTCGGTTTTAAGTCATCTTTGCGAATGTGTGTGTGAGCACAAAGTGGTGTGGCTTAAAGGCTGCTCATTTGGCTTTGGTGATCAAGATCTAAGGTATATAAGTCCATCTTATATGCTAGTCATCTTCAAAATCAAGTTTTGAAGTGCATCTAAACTTGTAAGTTTTCAAAAACCCTAAAATTGCATGTTTCGATTCTTTGTATATTGCGTGGCATGTGTGATCTAAATTTTTAATTTTTCTGCTACGTGATCATCATGTATATGCCATGTAATAACCCATCATACAATAATAATCAATATGCATGATCAGAATCAGTTTGTATCAGAATTAGTTTATATCAGAATCAATTTCATCATTTCATAGATACTAATTATCATACAATTTCTTTAATTAAAGTCATTCGGTCCATACACAATTATTCACTCATTAAGTCATTTCTTACTATTACAATTTCATTTATTTCTTCCCTATCTTTAATATGTTTATGGTTTAGTCCTTTCATTTTTAATAAATTATAGTCATACCTTTATCTTCACTTTATTTACAGAAGTGACATTACATTAAACATTTAACTCATTTGGTTCACTATTTATGCATAAATTACCATTGAGTCTCTATATTAGCTAAATTACCTTTTTATCCTTCATCTTTCCTTTTTCATCCATTTATGTCATTCATTTTCTTTTTATCAATATGTCCCTAATACGATCTAGTAGAAATCCATAGATTGGATACACGGGGTATAGACCCCATAGGCCTACTATAATGAACAATATATACAATTTAGTTCAGTAATACGACAAACAGTAAATAATAAACAATAAAAGTATATTATCCTTATCCTACTATATGGTCATCTTGATTCAGACTGTGACATAACATCCCTATTTGATTATATTATGCCAATTTCTCTTTTAAAATGTATTTTCTACTCAATTTAATTACAATAATCATATAACCATATGCTTTTCAATTATTTCAATGTAGTCCACACAATTTCATTTTGGTCCCTAATTTTTTAATGGTGACCGAATTTTTCTTTAAAATTAGGCATGTTTAAATTTTAATTACATGCCATAATTCAATTAATTCAACCTCCAATTTCTCAATTCTAAGCTCACTTTCAATTTAATCCATAATTAACCTAAACTTTCCTAATTATATATACAACATATATGTGAAATTAAAGAGTTTTGAGTTGTTTACTTACATAATTTTACTCCAAAATCACTCAACAATTTTGCCTTTGCCTTTGTCTTTGATTGGTTGCCTTCCCTCACCTCAATTATCTATTTGATAGAATTTTTATGTCCAAAATTCACCATAATTTCAATCAATTATCATCCAAATAACATATACAAATCATAATTAACACTTAATTAACCAAATTATCAAGAAAAACTCATTTTCTCCTAAACTTATCAAAATATCCACTTGATGAAATGGGTTATTTCTTGTTTTTGTCATCACTATAGGTAACCAAAGATAGAGGAGAAGCAATTTGTGATAATTTGGTTGAGATTGGGAGTGGGAATCCTAAGGATTAAAGCTTAAAAATTAAAGAAAATGAAGGAAGAAAAAGCAAAGAAGGCCACGATAGTAAGGAGAAGAAGAACTGGCCAATTCAACAATAAAAGTCCAATTTTTACACTTACTATGGCTCACCCACTTGAAAATAAAAGCATTAATTAAGTCTTAAGGATTTAAAATGCCATTTGTCAACATTTAATTGGCTAAACACTTTTAGTTGTCAATTTTTGATAAAAATTAGAAAAAAATTCCTAAAAATATTAATTAAGCCATTTTTAAAATTTTGGAACAATCCAAGATCGTTTCAATATAAAATTAAGCCATTCTTAGGTAAATTTGTTGTTGTGTATTTTGATGATATCTTGATTTACAACAAAAACCTAAAAGAGCATTTAAGGCATGTCAAACTTGTGTTAGCTGTTTTGCGAGAACAAAAATTGTATGCTAATTTGAAGAAATGCACATTTTGTGTTGATAATGTTTTTTTCATAGGATTTGTTGTTAGTGCACGTGGTGTTGAGGTAGATAATGAAAAGGTTAAGGCTATCCAAGAATGGCCAACACCTGAGAATGCAAGTGAGGTGAGGAGCTTTCATGGTTTAGTAAGTTTCTATAGGAGATTTGTTAAGGATTTTTCTACTATTGCTGCACCTCTAAATAAAATCATTAAAAAAGTATGTTGGTTTTAAATGGGGTAAAGAGCAGGAAGATGCTTTTAATGTTTTGAAAGATAAATTGTGTACTGCTCCTATTTTGAAATTACCTGATTTTTCTAAGACTTTGAGGTTGAATGTGATGCTTCTGGGATTGGTATGGGTGCTATTTTGATGCAGGAAAATCACCCAATAGCATACTTTAGTGAGAAGTTGAGTGGACCACAGCTGAATTACTCTACCTATGATAAAGAGTTCTATGCATTGGCAAGAGCTCTTGAGGTTTGGGAACACTACCTTTTGCCTAAAGAATTCATGATACACAGATCACTAGTCTCTCAAATATCTGAAGGGACAAGGTAAGTTATTAGAAGGCATGGTAAGTGGGTAGAGTACCTTGATACTTTTCTATATGTAATTAAGTACAAGCAAGGTAAAGAGAATGTTGTTGCCGATGCACTTGCTAGGAGATATGCATTGATTTCTATGCTTAGTTCTAAATTGTTATGTTTTGAGCATTTGAAAGAAATATTTGATCATAATTCTGATTTTGGTGAAGTGTACAAGGCATGTGTACATTATGCATTTAATAAGTTCTATAGATATGATGGGTTTCTTTTTAGAGGAAAACAACTATGTATACCTGCATGTTCTCTTAGAGAGTTGCTTGTGAAGGAATCGCATAGTGGGTGATTAATGGGACACTTTGGTGTGATGACTTTAGACATGCTTAATGAACATTTTAATTGGCCTAATATGTGAAAAAGTATTGAAAAAGTGTGTGCTCAATGTTTTGCATGTAAACAGGCTAAGTCTAAGTCCTTAAATCAAGGTTTGTATACTCATTTATTTGTTCTTATTGAACCTTGGATTGACATTTCTATGGACTTCATTGTAGGTTTACCTAGGACAAAAAGGGGAAAGTATAGTGTGTTTGTTGTAGTGGTCAGATTTAGTAAAATGGCATATTTTATTGCTTATCATAAAACTGATGATGCAACAAACATAGCTGATTTATTATTTAGGGAAGTAGTTCGATTGCATGGTACCTAGGACTATTGTCTCAGATAGGAATTCTAAGTTCCTAAGTGATGCGGAACCCCAGCCAATATGCCAAACTAGAACGCCAACATACCATGAATATTAAACATAAATAAGATAATAAACCCCCAATCTAAAGAACCCCCAAACAAGATTGATTGGAAACGCTTATGATAGATTGATTTAGAAAACAAGAAGAAGAAGAATAAAGCATACATTAATCATGCAAATAGCCCTAAGTCTAATTCTTCATGCAATAGCAATAATCAATAATAAATTAACTCTCAAATATTCAGCCAAGCCAAAGAAAATTCTCATTAATCAAAATTCAAGTCCCTGACAAATGAAGAATTCAGCCCTTTATATAGGCTAGGCAGCCACCCCTCCCTAGATTAATTAAAATCAAACACTAACTCTAAAAGATAAATAATAAAATAAATGATGCGGAACCCCAGCCTATATGCCAAACTAGAACGCCAACATACCATGAATATTGAACATAAATAAGATAATAAACCCCCAATCTAAAGAACCCCCAAACAAGATTGATTGGAAACGCTTATGATAGATTGATTTAGAAAACAAGAAGAAGAAGAATCAAGCATACATTAATCATGCAAATAGCCTAAGTCTAATTCTTCATGCAATAGCAAGAATCAATAATAAATTAACTCTCACAAATTCGGCCAAGCCAAAGAAAATTCTCATTAATCAAAATTCAAGTCTCTTACAAATGAAGAATTCAGCCCTTTATATAGGCTAGGCAGCCACCCCTCCCTAGATGAATTAAAATCAAATACTAACTCTAAGAGATAAATAATAAAATAAATAACAAAGATAATTCATAACCTTTATCTACATGTATTTGGCCATAATATGGACTAAGTACATGAAGAAATAAAGATAAATACAATTTGAGATTAATCCTAATAGAAAGTGATAAATATGCTTATTATCCTAAGAAAATGAATGAATGAATGTAGACTTAATGTTGGCTACAAGTGAATTTCGGCCAGCCCTTTAAAGATATGGTCAAGCTATTATTTCTCCCTCAAACTCTACTTAATAATATCCCAAAATAATAAGTATTTATCAAGGAAAATCCATTCCTAAAATTTAGGACCCTAAGTTCACCAATGTACGCCTAAACCTAAATCTGACCCAAACCCATTAAAATTCAATTCTCCCATGTAAAATTCGGCCCCCTTAGGTATTCTAAGCCTCAAATAGTTATTTTGGCCCAACTCTTTAGAAGAGATAAGCCCAACTTTAGCCTACCCACTTAAACTACCCAAAACAGTAAAATAAGCCCAAAATAAAGCAAACCTATTCTAACAAAGCCCAATTCGTTTTCCTAGGTTCTAGGCTGCCCAAATATACTTAATTAAATGTTACATAAAGAATAGAAACTAAATAAAGTAGCTTAAAGGCCCATTGCACCATTCAGCCTACACTTGTTTTCATAGTCCAATTTAGCTTCTTTCTCTTCTTGAACTTGCATCTTCTCCACATAAGGTTTCATGAATGCTTGTAGGACTTTTTTAAGCTTCTTTGACCTTGCTCTTGTTATTGGTCCTTGAGGAAATGCTAGTTCATCTTTCTTGTTGCCATTGTGCTTGGTCGTGCTCATATCATCCCCTCCCCCTTCGAAAGGTTCGTCCTCGAATCTGAATCACAGTCAAATGGAGATAAGTCAGAAATATTAAAAGTGTTGCACTTACACCATACTCACCTGGCAAATCAATCTTGTATGCATTGTCATTGATCCGTTTCAGCATTTGAAATGGTCCATCTCCTCGTGCATCAAGTTTAGACTTCCTTTGATTAGGAAACCTCTCTTTACGCATATGGATCCAAACCCAATCTCCTGGTTCGAATATCACTTGCTTACGGCCCTTGTTAGCCTGCTTTGCATACATTCTGTTCTTCTTCTCAATATGCTCACGTGCTTTCGTGTGTATTGTCTTAACCAAATCAGCCTTAGCCTTACCATCTAAGTTAGAAAGTTCATTCAAAGGTAAAGGCATCAAATCCAAAACAGTCAATGGATTAAAACCATACACAATTTCAAAAGGTGAAAAACCTGTAGAAGTATGAATTGCACGATTATAAGCGAACTCAACAAATGGTAAACATTCTTCCCAAGTTTTAATATTCTTACCAATTATAGCACGCAACATAGTTCCTAAAGTTCTATTAACAACTTCGGTTTGGCCATCTGTTTGTGGATGACAAGTAGTGGAAAACACAAATTTAGTATCAAGTTTACCCCACAAAACACGCCAAAAGTGACTTAGGAGCTTATAATCCCGATCTGAGACAATAGTCCTAGGTATACCATGCAATCGAACTACTTCCCTAAAAAATAAATCAGCTATGTTTGTTGCATCATCAGTTTTATGACAGGCAATAAAATGTGCCATTTTACTAAATCGGTCCACTACAACAAACACACTATCCCTTCCTCTTTTTGTCCTAGGTAAACCTACAATGAAGTCCATAGAAATGTCAGTCCAAGGTTCAGTAGGAACAGGCAAAGGAGTATACAAACCTTGATTTAAGGACTTAGACTTAGCCTGTTTACATGCAAAACATTGAGCACACACTTTTTCAACACTTTTTCGCATATTAGGCAAATAAAAATGTTCATTAAGCATGTCTAAAGTCTTTTTCACGCCAAAGTGTCCCATTAATCCCCCACTATGCGATTCCTTCACAAGCAACTCTCTAAGAGAACATGCAAGTATACATAGTTGTTTTCCTCTAAAAAGAAACCCATCATGTCTATAGAACTTATTAAATGCATAATGTACACATGCCTTGTACACTTCACCAAAATCAGAATCATGATCATACATTTCTTTCAAATGCTCAAAACCTAACAATTTAGAACTAAGCATAGAAATCAATGCATATCTCCTAGAAAGTGCATCGGCAACAACATTATCTTTACCTTGCTTGTACTTAATTACATATGGAAAAGTATCAAGGTACTCTACCCACTTACCATGCCTTCTATTCAACTTACCTTGTCCCTTCAGATATTTGAGAGACTGGTGATCTGTGTGTATCACGAATTCTTTAGGCAAAAGGTAGTGTTCCCAAACCTCAAGAGCTCTCACCAGTGCATAGAACTCTTTATCATAGGTAGAGTAATTCAGCTGTGGTCCACTCAACTTCTCACTAAAGTATGCTATTGGGCGATTTTCCTGCATCAAAACAGCACCTATACCAATCCCAGAAGCATCACATTCAACCTCAAAAGTCTTAGAAAAATCAGGTAATTTCAAAACAGGAGCAGTACACAATTTATCTTTCAAAACATTAAAAGCATCTTCCTGCTCTTTACCCCATTTAAAACCAACAGACTTTTTAATGATTTCATTTAGAGGTGCAGCAATAGTAGAAAAATCCTTAACAAATCTCCTATAGAAACTTGCTAAACCATGAAAGCTGAGACCTCACTTGCATTCTCAGGTGTTGGCCATTCTTGGATAGCCTTAACCTTTTCATTATCTACCCCAACACCACGTGCACTAACAACAAATCCTAAGAAAACAACACTATCAACACAAAATGTGCACTTCTTCAAATTAGCATACAATTGTTGTTCTCTCAAAACAGCTAACACAAGTTCAACATGCCTTAAATGCTCTTTTAGGTTTTTGCTGTAAATCAAGATATCATCAAAATACACAACAACAAATTTACCTAAGAATTCACGTAAAACATGGTTCATGAGTCTCATAAATGTGCTAGGCGCATTAGTTAAGCCAAAAGGCATAACCAACCATTCATACAAACCATATTTTGTTTTAAAGGCAGTTTTCCATTCATCACCTAATTTCATCCTAATTTGATGATAACCACTTTTCAAGTCAATTTTAGTGAATATTATAGCACCATTTAACTCTTCAAGCATATCATCTAACCTAGGAATGGGATGGCGATACTTTACAGTGATTTTGTTAACTGCTCGACAATCAACACATATGCGCATGGTTCCATTCTTTTTAGGTACCAAAAGAACAGGTACAGCACAAGGACTTAGGCTTTCTCTCACGTGTCCTTTTGCTAAAAGTTCCTCCACTTGTCTTTGCAACTCCTTTGTTTCCTCTGGATTGCTTCGATAAGCTGGACGATTTGGAATTTGTGCACCAGGAACAAAGTCGATTTGATGTTCAATCCCTCTAATTGGTGGCAACCCAGGTGGTATCTCCTCGGGGAAGACATCTTTATAATCCTGCAATAACTTAGAAAAAGAACTAGGCAAATTTGGGTCAAGGTTAGTTTCAGAGAAATAATTGTCCTTAAACCTCAAAAGTACTAAAGCTCTCATGCCTAAGTATGCATTCCTCAACTCTCTTTCTTTTGCATAAAAGGAGTATTTGCTAAATTTTTCACTCGGCTCACTCTGCTCTCCTTTTACCTCAGCACACATTAACTTCTTCTCTCCTGCACTTCTCTCTTTCTTTTTCTCACTAGTGCAGTCTCTCACAGTTGGGCCTTTACTTTTATTATTTTCACTACTGGCCTCTTTTCTCTCATTTTTCTTTTCTTTCTCACTTCCCTTTACCTCTTTTGCAGATTGATGTATCTTTACTTGATCTGCATATACCTCTTTAGGTGCCAATGGGGCAACTGTGTGTTTACATCCTTTAAATGCAAAAGTGTACCTATTTCTAAATCCATCATGTAATACACGCCTATCAAATTGCCAAGGCCTTCCGAGCAAAATATGACTAGCATGCATAGGTACAACATCACAAATGACTTTATCTTCATATTTACCGATGGAAAATAATACAGTTACACGTTTGGTCACCTTTACTTCCCCACTATCATTCAACCACTGAAGTTTGTATGGGTTAGGGTGTTTCTCAGTTTTAAGTCCTAATTTATCAACTAAGACTGTACTAGCAACATTAACACAACTACCCCCATCAATTATCATACTACAGACTTTTCCACCTATTAAACACCTAGTATGAAAGATGTTTTCCCTCTGTTCTAGTCCTTCTTCTTTCACATTTACATTCAATGCACGCAATACAACTAAGGACTCCCCTTGAACAGGATATTCTACATTTTCATCTAGATCAGAACAATCCTCCATAGGTGGCATATCATCACAATTCTCATCAGATTCAGAATCAGAAATAATTTCATCCCCCCTTATTATCATGGTCTTTTTATTCCCACATTCATTAGCATAATGACCACGACCCTTGCATTTGAAACATTGAATGTCCCTATGTCTATTAGTTTTAAGGGTTGTTTCAGAAGTACCTTTTTGTGCAGTGACCATTTTCTCTTTGGAATTGGACAGGTACTTGGTAGTGGATTCCTTCTTTGAGTCTCCCTTGTTCCACTTTGAATTCCATTTGTTGTTATTGGAATTTGAATAGGACTTGGATGTCCCACGTCTACTTCGTTGTCTCTCCACTTTAATTGCGATGTTCACCAAATCATCCATATCCACATAATGCTGTAATTCAACAATATCAGCAAGTTCTCTATTCATACCTCCCAAAAAGCGTGACATCGTTTGATATTCATCCTCCACAATGCTTGCTTTAATCATGAGCATCTCCATTTCTTTGTAGTAATCCTCCACATAAATAGATCCGTGTGTAAGTCTTGTAACTGATTGTGGAGTTCCCTATGATAGTAACTAGGCACATACTTCTTTCTCATGATTCTTTTCATTTCCTCCCAAGAAGTGATAGGGAGTTCCCCATTTCTCCTCCTATTTTTCAATAACTCATCCCACCAAATTAGTGCATAATCAGAAAATTCAATGGCTGCAAGTTTTACCTTTTTCTCATCCGAATAGTGGTGGCATGAAAAGATCATCTCCACCTTCCTTTCCCAATCAAGGTAGGCATCCACATCATTTTTACCTTTGAATGGTGGAATCTTCATCTTGATAGCACTCAAATTGTTGTCTTGGCTCTCCATTCGGTTGTCATACCTCCTTACTCTTCTTGGAAAAGAATGAGCCTCCTTTTCCTCATCATCGTTGTACAACTGGTCTACCTCTTCCTCCCTTGTAGACTTAACCTTGGAACCTTTAAGGCTATCTTCCAGACTGTCTATCCTGAGATTTAGCTTTTGCAAACTATCCATAAAAGCTTTGTACATAAACTTATTATCAGGCACAATCTCGGTTTCCTCTTTACTATTGATTCCGGACATCTTTAAACTTTAAATAAACAAATAAAGGAAAGAATTCACTCAACCTCACGTGTTTGTCTCTCAACTCACAAATTGATATCTCACAATTGCACTTCAGAAACAAACTCAAACAAATATGCACAATTAAGTAATTTGATAAAGGGAACAATGAAAAACCTAACAAGAATAGCAAATATACTAATTCTAGAGGCAAATTGACCTATTTGAACAAAAATCAGAAATTAGTACACAAGAAGAAGATTTCGTGCACTATAATATATATAGATGTTCAACAACGTGCAATATGTCAAACTAGTGTAATTGGAACCAAAAATAGCTTAGACACACAAATTGAAAACTTAGAATGAAGAAAATGGACACGACGGATGCACTTAAATGCGATGTTTAACTAAACCTAATGATTAGTTTAAACAGATTTGATGTAAGACTCAACAAAAAAAAAATCAAAGAAAGCATGCAATAAACACAACCCAAATCCAAAATTAGGAGTACTAACCTGGTCTTGAAGAAATCAAACCAATTGTGAAAGTTCTAACTCCAATTCTTGCTTGATTGATCCAAACTTACTCCAAGTGGTGCAAGGCACTTTGTAGATCAAAATTATATCCAAACTAAGTTCAACCACTCAAAGATTGCAAATTATATGCTTGATATATATTCAATGGCAAATTCGGATTCAACAAGAACACAAGATTCATCAATTGATCAAATATGAAACTTAACAAGATAGTAAATCCAAATTGATAACAAGGCTGTTTCTAATTGATTTTTTTTCTTTTTTTTTTTATAACTTTAACCAAACTAATGATCAAATACTTAAGGATAGGTAATTAACACAATAGAGCAAGAACCAAATAAGGAACTAGATGCAAGATCCTATTCGGCTAAAATAGAAAATTGAAGTTTAAAAGCAAAATTAAAGGATAGTTAAGAATTTACCCCCTTATCCTATGCTCTGATACCAATTGATGCGGAACCCTCCCTATTGAACCCCCAAACAACACGTGAATGGAAACATAAATAATTGGGATAAGAAGAATAAGAAAACGCCACAATCAAATGATTGATAAGTAATCCTAATTCTTGATGCAATAGAAAAGAAAACAAGCAATCTCATAATCTCTCTAAAGAATTTCGGCTAAGCCAAGAGAAAAACTCTCAAAGTTTATAATTTGATTCCCATATTTTTTTTTACAACTCATAAAAAGCTATTTATACTAAAACCCTAAACACTTTACTTCCTAAACAAGCCAAATGACCTCTTTAGGAACTCTAAAGACACTTTACTTCCTAAACAAGTCTAATAACCTCTTTAAGAAGTAATAAATCACCCTTAGAAGCTAAAACAACCCCTAAAAATGCCTTAAATAAGGTGTGGCTGAATTTCATTGGGCTTTACAAGATAAAACAAGCCCATTATCCTACTTAAAGAATTAAAACAAAACCAAAATGATGGGCCTTAGTGAAGGTGGCATGTAGCCCACTTAAATAAGGCTTCACTTATTCAATAATCCAACTAAACTTAATGAATTAAAAGCCCTAACTAAACTAAACAAAATAGCCCCTTAAACCCATTAAGATACAACTTTAAATGAGTTGTGTGACTTTTAAATGAAGCACATGACTTGTATAATTAAAGCCCAAAGTTGCATAAGCCCTTTATTACTCAAGTTGGCCCAAATCTTCATTTGCTTCCAAAAGGATGGGTACTTTATGCTTGTGATGTTGATTGATGAAATCATCATGACTTGCCCTCTTTATGGTCGTATCACTAAGTACTTTATGCTTGCCTTCAAGTTCTCCATAACATTTCTCAAAGGCATCTTCATTAAGTTCTTGAGTAACAAAGCCTTGAACATAAGATGACATGGCCATCTTTAGCTTCTTTGCACGTCCTTTTGTAATTGGACCACTAGGCATCTTTAAAGGATTATTGGTTGATGGTGGTGGATCCGTATCAAGCCTCAGCCACCACAGGTACCTCCAGCATAGCCAAGACATCAGGATGATGAGGGATAGGAGCTTTAGGAGCATTAGAGGGCAAAAATTGACTCTATCTTTGAGATCGACATGCAGTTTAGGTGGGTCACCTTAGCCACCAGCACATCTATGATCACCAATTAGACACCAGCAGTTATCGACTAGAAGGTTGGGTAGGTTTTCTCTATATGGACATCTGAAGGCATCCACCTCTACTTCCCCTTCACTATATGGACATCCAAATGCATCTACATCGACTGCTCCATCACCATTAAGGCATCCACATCCACCGTGCCACCAGTATATCGGTCATTAACTCCTTTGTTTGATGACATTATGAGGAGATTGTTCGCTTTAGAGGAGACTATCAGGCAATAAGATCAAACTCTACAGTTAGTGCTAGCTGTAGTATAACCTTTACAGTCACTACCAGCAATAGTACAATCTCTATAGCCTAACATACGAGACATTAGAGTAGAGTTGGTGGTTGTGGGATAAAGATTCGATGCATCTTTTCAGGTAGTTGATAAATCACTCACCCAGATTAGGGAGCAAGGTGGTCACATTGAGGAGGAGGTCCCCAAAGGGAGATAGGCTGAGGAGGTACATTTGGTATTTGAGGGATGATCTAATGAGATTTCTCTAGTAGCACTCCAAGGAAATCACTAGGATTGAATAGGGCTTAGAGTGGCTAGCTGAGGTGATAGTATAGGTTTTATAGCCTCTGACAGCAGCATTGCTAGGATTTCACTTCAAATTTAGGCAAAATGATGAGTAGCCACTAGCAGTGCCACAAGCTATGGCACTAGCCAGACCTCCATCAGGGCCAGCCTACTGTAAAGGATTGGAGCCATCTCAGTAGTTTATCATTTTGAATTTAGGGAGTATAAAACTGTGTTTTGGATATCTTTGATGTATATAAAGCTAGAGCATGTATTTAATGAATGTATTTACTTATGTTTTGATTATTTTATTCATACTTAACATAACTAAAAAAGAATAAAAAAAAGTATTAAACTAATAATTAACATGTAATGACAAGTCAAAATAAATGAAATGAACCAAAAAAGGAGAAAAGAGAAAAATTAATAGGATGACAAAAAAAAAACAAAAAAAAGAGCTATACTTAATAAACAGAGCACTAATATTAAATCTTTTCCATAGGTACCTAAAGCCCTATCAAGGGCATATACCAATCACTTTAATTAAAGAACGGACCAGGACACCCATCTTCATTATAGAAAGTCACTTGAACATGTTGAAATTAAAAAAGATTTACAACAACGAGAAATGCAAATATTTTCTAAGTTCGGGATAATTTCAAACCCCTTATGCCTTTTGAGCATTTATAAAAATTGAAGTCATTGAAAGACAAGAGTTGATAAGAAACAAGCTATGGAGTGCACTTACTGTGAGCTAGACATGCCCTTACTATTAAGTCTGAGTTGTGGGATTATCCTCTCTTATAATCATGACCATGTAAGAAAAATCATATATCAGGCTCAAAAGCATTCTCGATAGGCTATTAGGATCTTTCATAACCCAAGATGGATATTGTGCCTCACCAGTTACACTATCCCAAAGAGAACTTCACTCCCATTATATTCTTTTTCCAATTCTTTTCTTAGCTTATTCTGTTCTTCACTCAAGACTTTCTCAGCATAAAGTGCATTAAGCAACTCTTCAACGAATCATCAAGCAGTAACTTTGCTTGCATCTCTTCGGCACAATTTTAGATAGCATCTATGAAATACACAGCTTCCTTAAAATCACAAGATGGGTGCTTCATCACTTTATTGATTCGAAGACCATCTCTTTTTCATTAAATCGGAGGGTTACTGTTTGACCATGTACATCAATCAAACCCTTGCGATGAGCGATACTTTCTTATATTCCTCTATCTCCATGACTGTAAAGTCCATGATGAAGATAAAATTTATAACTTTCACTAACAAGTCCTCAATGATCCTTTTTATTCTTTTTACCAGTCTATCTGCTAGTTGAAGTGTCATGCAAGTCTCCTTAATATCACCTCAATTCAACTTCTTGCAAATTGAATAGGGCATTAAGTTATACTCGCTCTAAGATCACACAAGGCATTTCCAACAAAATTGTCTCCTAACTCACAAGGTAATGTGAATTTGCTTGGATCTTCTAATTTCTTAAGAATTGTGTTAGAAATCAAAGCACTCCAATTTTTTGACAATTGGATTGTTCCTACCTCCTCTAGCTTGTTTTAGTTTGAGCATAGTTCTTTTATAAATTTTGCATACTTAGGCATATTAAGCAAAGCTTCAACAAATGGTAAGTTCATATGCAATTTCTTAAATATATTCAAGAATTTTTCTAATTGCTCATTATTTTTCTCTTTCCTAGCTAGTAAAGGAAATGGTAATCTAGATTCATATATTGAATTACCATTTGAAATCAAAATGTCTTTACCTTTATTCTTGGAAGGTTTCACATCAACAATAACTTTTGAGTTGGAATTAGTTATCTGCACTATTAACTCCACCTTAATTGAAGAAGACTTAAATGATTGTGCATTTTTTAACTATTTACCACTTTGTAATGAGGTCACCTTAGCTTCCTCCTTTGGATTTCTATCCATAGTGGACACCATATGCTCTATTTGACAAAAAGTTAGCCAATTACCCCATTCAGTCTCAAGATTCCTCATAGAAGCATCTTGATATCGATTTCATTATTCTTAGGCCTTCCACCTTGAGTCTTGGCTAGACATAAATTATATTTGAATCATCATGAAACTAGCAAATATATCTTCCAAATTCGATATTTTTCTCCGGCGATGGTGGCAAGCTTGCTTGAAAATCAGGTGGCTGATAGTTTTTAGGTGCTTGTATAGGTTGGCAAGGTGTTTGCAGGGCCTGGTAGGTCTGATACTAAGTTGGGTTTTAGTGCCTTTGTGATTTGTGCTTTAGTTGGAGAAAGCTCTCATTTGGTTGTTAGAAGATGATGCTTGGTTTCTAATCCTCCAAGAAAAATTTGGGTCGTTCCTCTAACTTGTATTGTACTGGTTGCTATAGGGATCATTCCTCTTAAATTCATGGATTGCATTTACATCCTTATTCCCTTGACTGTAAGCATCATTCACCTTTGGCTCACTTGCTACATTCCTTCCATCGAAACCTCTACATTCTTGAGAAATTGTTACAACATTTTGTACCTTGAGGCTACTTAACTCTTTCTTGAGGAGTTCTATTTGAGCTCTTAGCATGGCTACTTCATCTACACGGTGCACACTTTGTCTCTTAGTTATGGTCCTTGTGCTAGCCTGTTATGCCTCATTCATAGCCATTTCATCTAATAATAGGAAAGCCTCCTCTAAAACCTAATTCATGAAACTCCCCCCTAAAGTTACAACCAAAAGAGATCTAGTTGTTTGATTAACACCTAATAAAAAGTTGGCATTAGTTGATGCATCACTATCTCATGGTAGGGATAGCTCTTGAGAAGTCTCCTAAACCTCTCCTAAGCCTCATGGAAGGGTTCCTCATAAAGCTGCTAAAAAGTTTAAATGTTGTGTTTAATGAACACCTTCTTGGTGGAAGTTAAAAACCTCACTAGAAACTTCTCTTGCATCTGTTCCTAAGACTTGGTGGACTGATTTGGTAACATTTGCAACCAATTCCTTAGATTTCCACCATATCACTTATCTCTAAAAAGTATTCTAAATATTGAGTCGGGTCCTCAATATTCGATCCCAAAATTTGATTTTTTTGCACCATTATGATATGGCTGGCTTCAGCTCGAAGTGATTGTTTTAAGGCAATATAGAATAGTTCTTTGCTCTTCATTCCACCTAGGAGTGGCATAGCCCCTATCATCTTGGTCATATTACTTTCCCTTAGAATGGATTTGGATTTTCTAGAATTTGAATTGGAACCTCTTATCCTTCAATTATTGGTCGGTTATCGAGAGTTGGTTAATTTTACAGATTATTTGGCAAATTCATGTTTGCTTGTTATTGTCTTCTCCATTTATGAAGTGTCCTTTCAATCTCAGGGTCAATTGGCACTATAAGATCAGTTCTTTTCATGCACTATTGACACCTGAAAAATAATAAAAGAATAAATAAATAACGAAATAAAAGAATGAAGAATAAGAAAAAGAATACACATAATATCCACTACAAAATCTAAAATATATGCTAATCCCCGGTAACGGTGCTAAAAATTTGACTGGTATCTAGCAAGAGTACTAGATCAGTAAGTGATATAGGGAAATAGAATTATAACCCTCAAATATCGCACCCAATGGATTAAAAAAATTATATTTATGAAGTAAAAATTATGTGAAAGAATTTTGAAGTTTTGGGTGTGATTATTAATTAAACTAAATTAATTTAAACAACTAAGTAAGTTGGAAATAGAGAATAAAGACTAAAATTAATTAAAATAGAGACTAACTGAATTGATGGTAAAAATTATTTGCTAAAACCTTTTGCTAAGGAAACTATCCTCCTCGCTTCCTACTGAAATAGACTTTATTCAAAGTAAAACAAGTTTGTTATGGAAAACCGAACTAAATTCAGGTCTCTTATTTAGAATACCATTCTAGAAAATTAGACTCTTTGATTAAGAACAATCTAATAACTAGCAAAAATCCTGATTTTAGATTCCTAGATTTCATTTAAATCTCTTTTCGAAAAATCTAATTTTGATCTATTCATAATTCAATTTCTTTAACCTAATAACACTTATGATCAAAATATCCTGTCTCAATTTCCAGAACATAAGATCATATTAAACACAAGTATATTAGAAAAAGGCGTATCATTGATCAATTCTCAGATTCACATTTAATCATCTATTCAATACATTAAATATGAATCAAAATATAATCAGAAATATAGATGAGCAAAGGAATGATGAAGTAATAAAACTTGTATTGGATTTAAAGCTCAATTACGAGTCATCATGGTAGAAAAATGAGGGTTCAAGAATCCCTCAACAGAAGAAAGAATCTACTCACTGTTCATTATTAAAATTGAATAAACAAATGAAAACCCATTATTTTACTTATGGATTAAACTCTGACTTGGTCTTTAGCTCTTGAAAAACCAGAAGAAAAAAACTTGAATTAACCCTAAGTAAGATCTCTAAAGCTACTGTACTATGTTTGAATGAAAACCTAAGTTCTAACTAATAGAAAAATAGCCTAACTAATGATATCTGATGAAAAAACACTAAAAGACCAAAAGCATATGAAGTCCAACCGCCTCTAGGAATATTTCTTCTGTTGAAAGTCTTCCTATTTCATGCAAAAGTGTAAATCAACCCGACCGAGACAATTTCTTTCTTAGTCGAGTCAATCTTTGCCCATAAAGTTTACAAGTGACTCGATCGAGACACTCTTTATCGTAGCTAGATCAGTAGCTCTTAGATTGATGGTGAATTCTTCAAATGACCCAATCGAGACACATTCCAACTCAACTGGGTTGATCTTCAAATTTTGATCCTTAAATCTGCATAAGTAACATGAATTAACTCAAACTCTATCATTTCAATACACACACAACTTAAACATAAAACACATAAAATTAACACTAAGTGTACTAAAAAATTTAAACACGCAAAATGTAGGTATAATTTAGAGATATCAACCAGTCTTGTTAGATGATGTGAAGGTTGTGTCTTTACTAAGCTTCTTAAGTCTGATCAGATTGTATATAGGGAGGCTGGACTGGGCCTAGATCATGGATTTGTTTTGGGCCTTAGGCCAGAATACATTGGGCCTAAAATAATAATTTGAGCATTATCATTTGTCCCCACCCAAATAATCTTATCAGTACTAGTTAAATGCTTCCGATCAGTATGTTTATTTACTCCATGTATAATATTTTGCCAGTATTATGAATACATTGCTAACTATTTGTTTTCTTAGATAATTTATATTAAGGAATAAATCAAGTAGATTCATTAAGTTTTAAGTGCATGTTAACAGAGAATGCAACTCTTAACTTGGAATAGTAAAGAATTTAAGGCTTGCATGCATACCTCATCCCGTTGATCAAAATATAAAGCCAATTTGAATTGTCATAAATCTTATCGAAATCAAATTGTTATTACCTCATCAAAGTTACAAAGCGCTTTAGTTTGATCTGGGTCAAGGCACGGCTAAGTGCAACTTTACGAGAGTGATTAAGCATCAATCATAGGATTAGTATTTAATTCATTGATCAAGAAAACATCAATTGGGAATATGAACAAGATCATCAGTCATGTGATTGGGATTAAATTCTTCGATCGAAAACACATCGATAGGGAAGAATAGTAACTTGTACGTCAATCATTTGGATTGGAATTAAATTCTTTGATCAAGAACACATCGATCGGGAAGAATAATAACTTACCATCAATCATTTCAATTGGGATTCATCAATCATTTTGATTGGGATTAAATTCGTCAATTGGAAACATGTCAATCGAGAAAGATAATAATTTACACTTCAATCATTTTGATTGGGATTAGATTATTCGATTAGGACTTTTATTCCTTCTTTCATTCCCTTCGATCCGTAAACTTCTATGTCTTCAATCATTCCACCCGATCGATTGTTCCCTATTGATCTCCAAAAGCTTACCGTTTGCCCTGAGCGCATCATTTAATTGGATAAACTAGTTTCCCCTATCCATTAGATCTGCAAAATCTATCGGAAGGCTAGTGATGATGGAGTCAAAAAGCTGTGAACATTGTATATTCCTTTCTAGAGTGTTTGATGTTGTGTCAAGATGTAGATTCTTTATAAATGCCAAATTTTGAAACCTATTGATGTAGTCTCTTAGACTTTAATCGAATTTTTGCACCAAGTTACACAGGTCGTTGACAGTCTTTGGGGTTCTGATTTGCACTATAAATAGTTTGATAAATAGATCCCTAAGTTGCCAAAAAGTATGGATTGATTCCGGAGGCAAATACGTAGAACTAATCCAAGGCATCATCTGCAAGAGTAGTTGAAAACACCTTACAGAATAGCCTATCATTGAAAGAGTATATCTATATATGAATCAGATATTCAAAGATATGGCACTTTGGATTTAATTTAGTTGTATATCAAGGCATCTTTATTTCTCTAAATTTGCTCAGTAGTTTAACTTCTCTTATCTCTTGGCTGAAAGGTGAATTTTATTCCCTTTAAAAATTGGCTTCTTTGGATGACCAAAGCCAAACTTTTTGACCTATTGTAAGAAGCACTGCTAGTTCTTATCTAGAGCATCATCTTTATTCTCTTCTTTTGCCTTCTTCACCAATCTCCTCTTGAGAGTGCACATAAATCCCAGATCATCACTATCTCCAATAAAGGACATCATCTCATTGTATTTGTAATACCCCATGAATTACCGATCTCATGAATAGTACTTTCTAGGAAGAATAGTGCCACCTAGGCCCCGATTTTTCTTCACCATTGAAAAGTACTATTTGTGATGAGTTCGGTGAATAATTTGGACTAAAATTGAGATCAAATAAGCCTTCAAAAGTAAAAAATAAAATAAATAACAGGATCGATATAGTTCACCAAAAATTTTGACTAGCTTGAAAATATTCTATGGAATTCATAAAATTATTTTGATTCCACCGAGTCACTAGAAATTATGTATATGAATTTTTGGAAGGGTAAAATGAATTTTTTTGAAGACTATGAAAATTCAGCTTTCGGATTAGTAAAATATGCATTCGGACTAAGTTTTATATCGAAACAATCTCAATTCAGTGCTTCCACTTGAGAATTGAACACTTTTTGCTCCTTTGATGATAAATCCTTCACAAGAGTTTCAAACACACCTTCCAAAAAAACATATGATTCGCCTTCAAATATGAATTGTTCCTTTTCTTCTTCATATACCTCACAACTACATATTTCCTTTTCCACCATAATTGAAAGATATATTTCCTCTTTTTTTACCACCATCACCTTGAAATTTCATTGAAACACTTAAGAGTTCTAGTTAAGATTCCAATCTTTCAATTCATTCTTCTTTATCCCTCAATAAACTCTATTGATTCTTGATTGTCTCCTTTTGAGTCCTTAACTTCTCTTCTTGAATTCTAAACTTTTCCTCTTGAACTCTAAACTTTTCCTTTTGACTTGATAATGTAGCCTCCCACTCTTCTTTTTCAGCCTAAAATTTATTATCCTTACTCATAAGCAAGTCAAGAATAACTTGATTTTTAGAGTTACTAACCTCTTTTGAATATTGCAATTGTTGATTCTCTCTCCTCAATTCTTCCGTTAGTGCTTTCAAAATCCATTGAGAATAAGACTTTTCAACAAAGAATGGTGGTGAATAAGGGACTGGTGAATGTGTATGTAAGAGCTCCTCCCTTTTTCTCTCATTAAATCATTCAATTGTTATTGCAAAAGGAACACTTCATAATCTCGGACATCATCTTGAAGAATGTCTCAAAATTTTCCTGTAAAGAACAATCACCAAATAAAAAATAAAGAATAAAAATCTAAGATTAACTCAATAAAAGATAATAAAAACAATCGCCGTTGTTCCCCGACAACAGCACCAAAAACTCGATCGGTGTCTGGTAAGTATACTAGATCGGCTAGTAATATAAGGAACTAAGATTAAGATCCTGAATATCGTATCCAAGGGAACATGTATTGCTAAGAAGAATATCTTTGTGTGAATTAAATTAATCTAAGATTATTTTACAAAGTTTTTGATTTAAAGGCAAAAACTAAACTAAACTAAACTAACAATAAAGCAAAATAAAAACTAAAATTAAACTAACATGAATTAAAAATAAAGCAATAACAGTCATTCTTCTGCTAAAAGAACTATCCACCTTAATTTCCATTGCAATGATGCAATAACAAAAGTAACACAAGTGATTATGGAAAAACTAGATAAAGAAAGCCAGATATCTCATGCAAGACTATCATTCTAATAATCAAATTCTCTTGTTTAGGGACAATCTAATACTTAGCATAAAGTCCAGTTTTAAACTCCTAGATATCCATTAAACTCTTTTTGATATGAGCACGACCAAGCACAATGGCAACAAGAAAGATGAACTAGCATTTCCTCAAGGACCAATAACAAGAGCAAGGTCAAAGAAGCTTAAAGAAGTCCTACAAGCATTCATGAAACCTTATGTGGAGAAGATGCAAGTTCAAGAAGAGAAAGAAGCTAAATTGGACTATGAAGTGTAGGCTGAATGGTGCAATGGGCCTTCAAGCTACTTTATTTAGTTTCTATTCTTTATGTAACATTTAATTAAGTATATTTGGGCAGCCTAGAACCTAGGAAAACGAATTGGGCTTTGTTAGAATAGGTTTGCTTTATTTTGGGCTTATTTTACTGTTTTGGGTAGTTTAAGTGGGTAGGCTAAAGTTGTCTTATCTCTTCTAAAGAGTTGGGCCAAAATAACTATTTGAGGCTTAGAATACCTAAGGGGGCCGAATTTTACATGGGAGAATTGAATTTTAATGGGTTTGGGTCAGATTTAGGTTTAGGCCTACATTGGTGAACTTAGGGTCCTAAATTTTAGGAATGCATTTTCCTTGATAAATACTTATTATTTTGGGATATTATTAAGTAGAGTTTGAGGGAGAAATAATAGCTTGACCATATCTTTAAAGGGCTGGCCGAAATTCACTTGTAGCCAACATTAAGTCTACATTCATTCATTCATTTTCTTAGGATAATAAGCATATTTATCACTTTCTGTTAGGATTAATCTCAAATTGTATTTATCTTTATTTCTTCATGTACTTAGTCCATATTATGGCCAAATACATGTAGATAAAGGTTAGGAATTATCTTTGTTATTTATTTTATTATTTATCTCTTAGAGTTAGTGTTTGATTTTAATTCATCTAGGGAGGGGTGGCTGCCTAGCCTATATAAAGGGCTGAATTCTTCATTTGTAAGACACTTGAATTTTGATTAATGAGAATTTTCTTTGGCTTGGCCGAATTTGTGAGAGTTAATTTATTATTGATTCTTGCTATTGCATGAAGAATTAGACTTAGGCTATTTGCATGATTAATGTATGCTTGATTCTTCTTCTTCTTGTTTTCTAAATCAATCTATCATAAGCGTTTCCAATCAATCTTGTTTGGGGGTTCTTTAGATTGGGGGTTTATTATCTTATTTATGTTCAATATTCATGGTATGTTGGCGTTCTAGTTTGGCATATAGGCTGGGGTTCCGCATCACTTTTGCAAGCAAACTTAACTTTAACATATTCTTAGTTTCAACTTCTCTTAGTGTTAATCCACTCTTACCAACACACAATTACACCTAACTTAGAATATAATCATGTATCAATACTAATGAACTAGTCCAAGAACATGCATATCATATATCATACTTCAATCAATCATCAACCATTAATTAAATTAGTCAATCATCAACTCAATAACAATCAAAGATAAGAAGTTGCCTAAAACTAAGAAATAAATAAACTTGCATTGAATTAAAGCTCAAATAAATTAATTACAATAAAAATATAAGGGTTTAAGTTTCCCTCAGTAAAAGAGAAGAAACTACTTACCAAACATGATGAAAATGAAAGAACAACTAAAATAAAAAGTACTACAGACTAAGAACAATTGAAAAGCTAAGTTAAAACTACTGTACAATATTAACTAAAGAAAACTAAAGCTAAAATAAAGAAAAATTTGTAATTAAGTGTCTTCAACTATCTCCCCTGTAGGAAGGTGCTATATTTTGCTTTTATAGCTGAATTCTACTGCCCAAAGAAGAAGTTTTGCCCTTGTAACATCCTAAACCAAAGAGGAATTGAGTTTGAGTTGAAATAGGAAGTTTTGAATTATTATTTTCCATGAAGATTCAGGAGACTAGATTTGGCAATCAGGAAAGTGACTTTTAGTTTGGGTGAGTGAAATCTTTCTTGGGTGAGTGACCAAAAACACTGAAAAAAGTGTTTAAACACTCAGTCAAGTGATCCTCATCACTCAGCCAAGTGATGAACTGCTGTCCCTTATGACATAATTTGCCAACTTTTTCCAAAATTATAGATTTTACCCCTAAACTTCTCCTTTCTTCAAATTAGCTCTGAAAAACACCAAAACTTATAATTAAACCTCAAAACACATAATTTAAATATTTAAACATAAATTCAACTAAATTAACACTAAACTCAAATAAACACATAAAACATACTAAAAACATACTTATGATTCACAACTATCAAATACCCCACAATTAGTCTTTGCTCTCCCCCAAGCAAATTTGAACAAATGAACTCCTCAAAATAATCAAAGTTTAACTAAGAATTATGCATTCCAAAACTATGTTTAGCAATTAACAAGAGCACTTAACAAAACTGCTAACTAGATTAAATTCAAACAAAATAATATGAGCTAGTTTCCATGCGTGTGTATAAGACCAAAATATTTTAAGCAATTTTCAAAAACAAAACACCAATGAAAATTCATAGTCAAACTTAGAATGAATGTACATCTAAGTGTATAAATGGTTTCGCACTTGAAACTCTAGAAACACCGTAGGCCTCTTCTTTAGCACTGGAACCCGAAGGTCATATCTGCTAAACAGCTCAAAAATAAAACTTAGAATCACTTAGATCTTCATTAGGTTGTCATGGGGTTAAAGTGTTGATTATCGAAAAATGGACAATGGATAATAAAAAAGAATAGCCAATTTATGATAAAATAGACTAACATTTCTAAAATTTTATCCTACTAACTTGAAAATTATAGTACTTAGCCAAACTTGCTCAACCCTTTAAAGTACTCTTGAGAAAAAGAACCACTGCAACTCTCTCAAATTCACAATTCATCCCATTTTTAGAAGTCACAATCGCTTTCCCTTGTAAATACCCCACACTTAAGATTTTTTCATATAAGCTAGCTTTATTTCAATGTTTCTTTCTTTATCTTTTTTCTTTCCTTTATTTTTTTTTCTTTTTCCCTCTTTTTTTTTCACTTGCTAGCTTCAATGTTGGCAATCAATAATAACATGGGTAATTGCAAGGTAAATTTTCACTATTTACTTGACTTCATCCATAGCCCTTGACAGTAAAACCAAAATTGTCTTACTACACCTGATGCAGAACCCTAAGGTTAAAGAACCCGAAACCCTACACTTTGATCTCAAAATACAAAGAAGACAAACACCCTCCCTATTAATCCCCAAATAACTCGTGAATGGAAACGCAAATAATTGGGATAAGAAGAATAAGAAAATGCCACAATCAAATGATTGATAAGTAATCCTAATTCTTGATACAATAGAAAAGAAAAACAAGCAAACTCACAATCTCTCTAAAGAATTTCGGCTAAGCCAAGAGAAAAACTCTCAAAGTTTTATATTTGATTCAAATATACCTCTTTACTTATAATAACCTATTTATTGCCTCCAAACCCTAAGGGAATGGGTATACATATGTCCAATAGGTTTAAAACACTAAATTCTACCTAAAATAAGCTAAAACAACTACTTAAAAACCCTACTAAGGTAAAGTGACGAATTTCAAGCCTAAAATAAAAGAATAACTAATAAGCCAAATAACTAAATAATCCCTTTAAAAGGAAGCCCACATTTACAACTTAAATGAGTCATGTGATTTTTAAATGAAGCACATGGCTTGTACAATTAAATCCAAAGTTGTATAAGCCCTTTATGACTTAAGTTGGCCCAATTCTTTATTTGCTTCCAAAGGCTAAGTACTTTGAACTTCTAATTTTGATTGATGAAATCATCATGACTTGCCCTCTCTATGGTCTTATTATTCCCTCCCTCTTTAGAAAAGATTCATCCTCGAATCTTCGTCTTGCAATAGTTGGGAATTGACACTTGAGAAATATATTCTTCTTCATAAATGATCTTCGGCATTGGTGGAAATAGTATGAATGCTTCTTCATTAAAGAACTCATCATGATCCTGCAAGTTATAAACAAAAGGACTATGCAAAACAAGGTTAGTATTTAATACAATGATATGATTTTGACTTTCTTCACTTCCCATGTGCAAATCATTCTCCTTAATCAATAGAGAATCAATTGTAACTTGTGAATCTTCCATCTCAACTAAGCAAACTTCTTCACTTGCATTCAAACAATCAACAATATTTTTACTTTCAAATATTTTTCCATTATGCACAACATCATTATCCTCTTCTACCAATAAAACAACCTCATTTACCTTTTTAACCACATTCTCCACATCTTCAACTTCACCCAAAACCTCTTTTTCCTCATTAAACTCATCAACAACATCCTCTTCATGGTCTTGAGTAACCTCACTATCAAAGCTTATATCTATATCACCCTTTTCAGGTTCACAAATTATTTCTTCTATGATAACTTTCTCCTTCTTTCTCTTTGCTTTGCTCTCCTCCATTCTAATGCGTGGTTCGAAATATTGTCTAACCAACCATTCTATATTATTAAGGTCTTGCCTTAACAACTTTATATCTTCCTTAAATGCATTCCTTTCATCTTGATGTAAATGTCGCTTGAACTTGTAATAGGATATCCTCACAAGGCTAAATTTAACACACAAAGAACACAAAAATCAGAATTTTACTAATACTAACTTCGGCATGCATACAAAGAAAATCAAAGAAAGAAACACAAACCTAACACTAAGATAAATAGGAATTTACCTTTCTTTTGGCTTTGATACCAAATGATGCGGAACCCCAATGTTAAAAAGAACCCGAAACCCCTTGAACATACACTTTGATCTCAAAATACAAAGAAGACTGCTGCCACTTTTTCTTGTGTTACTGATATATGCGTACTGTTTTGACTAGTTTTTCAAATTCTGTAGTTTAAAACTAATTAGTGATGGTTAATGGAGAAAATATAATATGAATTTTATTTAAAATAGGGTGTTTGTCTTCTTTGCGTTTTGACATCAAAATGTATGTTCAAGGGGTTTTGGGTTCTTTAACATTGGGGTTCCGTATCATTTGGTATCAAAGCCAAAAGAAAGGTAAATTTTGATTTGTGTGCTTTTTGTGTGTTAAATTTAGCCTTTTCTTTTTCTTACCTTGTGTTTTGATTCATTAAAAAGCCTTAGAAACCGAACTTGAACTTTGAATCTTTGGCATGAAAAACCAAATTCTAGTAGTAGTAGCCTTTAGATTGGTATGTTGAATTAAAAAAAAAAGAAAAAAAATCGTAGTACTGTTCACAGCACTATTCATCGCACTGTTTATGGTACTGTTCATCACACTGTTTTGGTACTGTTCATAAAAAAAGAAAGAAAAGAGAAAAACGTGAAGAGAAGAAAAATAGAAATAAATAAGCAAGGGTAGTTTATATAGCCTAAAGAAATCCTAATCCTTTCATAAGTGGGAAAAACTAATCTTTTTTGCTTTAGGATTGGAAATGGCAACATTTACACCTTTTCCAAACACATTTGGGAATCCTTTAAAAGGTAGGAAAATTAATCCTTATTGCTTTTGGTTTAGGCTTTCAAAAATCCTAGTCCATATCTAAATTGGAATTTCTACTTGGTAAATATTTGTGTTATCCATTTATTATCCATTTGTGCCAATCATTTTTATCATTTGCTATCCATTTGTACAACCATTTTTGGCAACTTTTTTATCATTTGTGTAACCATTTTTGGAAACTTTCCACCATTTGTGCAAATCATTTTTGGCAACTTTTTCCATCATTTGTGTAACCATTTTTGGAAATTTTTCCACCATTTGTGCTATCATTTTTTGGAAACTTTTGCCATCATTTTGCACACAACTTGACACACTAATCAAGCTTGTTACATCATTCGGCATAGTGAATAAATTGGCTCTAAAGTTGATTTGTTTTGCATGTTTTATACTTCTTTGTTGGGTAGCATATTTAGGTTCTATATTTGATTTACTTTGTAGTGAATCAAATTCATTCATTTTATCCATATTGTCATTTTCCTTGATTCTTGTTGCTTATTTCTTTTTTTTAAGCTAGTTTTTGTTCCATTTACATTGTTAGGGTATCATTGCTTGTCCAATACTCTAATTTGGTCATCATTAAGTGGTACACCACTCTTGGCCATTTATCACCTCCATTGTGTCTAGAGTCTTCTTTTCTAGTTTTGAGCTATCTTTTGTTGTTAGTATTATTTCCTTGTTTTCTTAAACGTGCTCAAGTTTTTTATTTGTAATTTACATTCTGAAGTGCAATTTTGAAGTTGCAAGCTTGAGAGGAAAAAGGCAAGAGTGAGAGGACATTAAGAGGGTAAAAGCCAAATTTTGAGTGAAACACGAGTGAATGTGAGGATGTCTTATTACAAGTCCAAGCGACATTTACATCAAGATGAATGGAATGCATTTAAGGAAGATATACATGCATTAGAATGGAGGAGAGCAAAGTGGAAGAGAAAGGAGGAGAAAGTTATCATAGAAGAAATAATTTGTGAACCTGAAAAGGGTGATGTAGATATAGTCTTTGATAGTGAGATTACTCAAGATCATGAAGAGTATGTTGTTGATGATCTTGATGAGGAAAAAGAGGTTTTAGGTGAAGTTGAAGATGTGGAGAACATGGTAAATGAGGTTGTTTTAGAGGTTGAAGAATAAAAATGAGTTGGGAGATTTCTCTTCAAGAAAGCTTGTTCTTTCTTTTCTATTGCAGTAAGAATTAGATCAACTTATCAATTATTTTGATTGTGGCATTTTTCTATTCTTATTTTTCCAATTACTTGCGTTTCCATTCACTTGTTGTTTGGGTGTTCAATAGGGAGGGATTTTATCTAGTTTAGCTTTGCCATCAAAGTGTATGTTCAAGGGTTTCAGGTTCTTTAGCCTTGGGGTTCCACATCATTTGGTATCAGAGAGGTTTCGGCCCAAGGGGTGAGAGAAGGAGAAAAAGAAAAGAAAAGAAAAGGGGAAAATAGGCCAGAAAAGAAACAAAACAAATAAATGGCCCATTGGTGAGTGAAAACAAGCAAGGGGGAAGGCAAAAACAAAATTTTTATGTGAGAACAAGAGAGGTTAAGAGTACTTTAGCTTTAGGACAACCATTGATCCTTGTCATCTACGAGGAAACTTTGTTTTCTAACACTAATCTTAATCTTGATTCTTTGCCTCCTAGTTTTGTTTCTATGTTGTAGGAGTATTTTGATGTATTTCCTAAAGAGATGTCGGATGGATTGCCACCTTTGAGAGGGATAGAACATTAGATTGACTTTGTGCCAGGATCTACCATCCCCAATAAACCAGCCTATAGAAGCAATCCTATGGAAACTAAGGAGATGCAAAGGCAAGTGGAAGAACTCATGAAGAAGGGATTGGTGAGAGAAAGCATAAGTCCATACGCAATGCCAGTTCTTTTGGTGCCTAAAAAGGATGGAACATGGAGGATGTGTGTTGATTGTCGTGCAGTCAACAAAATCACTGTAAAGTATAGACATCCCATTCCTAGGCTAGATAATGATGTTTTGCATAATGCAAAAATGTTTGAAAGTGAAGATGCTGTTGATTGTTTGAGTGAGAATGAAGAAGCTGGTTTAGTGGAGATGGAAGATCTGCATGTTACAATTTCTCCTCTATTGTACAAGGAGGATGAGGTGCACATGGGAAGTGACGAAGGTTAAAATTATATCACTGTATTAAATACTAACCATGTTTTGCATAGTTCTTTTATTTATAACTTGCAGGATCATGATGAGTTCTTTAATGAAGAAGCATTCATACTATTTCCACCAATGCCAAAGATCATTTATGAAGATGAATGTATTCCTCAAGTGTTCCCAACTATTGCAAGACCAAGATTCGAGGACGAATTTTTTTTGAAGAGGGAGGGAATGATACGGATCCAATAGGGCTATCTTATGACTTTCAAATGGGTCTAAATGGATTTCAAACACATAAATATAAGATCCAAATTTCATTGGGGCCTGATCCAATTAATAGGAGACAGATTTGGTACTTTACTATCGATTATGGGCTTAAAGTATGCCTTTGAGTTAATGCCCCATAAAGGGAAGCCTAAAGTCAAGATAACCTTGTGAGTTTAAAATAGCCTAAATGAAGACTCAAGCCTTGGAAGAACATGTGCAAGTCATGTCCAAATCATGTACGAGGTATGTGCAAGTGGAAGACATGTGCATAGCATGTGATATTTATGTAGTAGGGCTTTTGTATTCATATTGAATTAGTTTGGGCCTATTTAACAAAATTGGGCTTTTATTTAAGTGGGACATGTGACTTCATTAAAAGTCATGTGACTTAAGTAGCTTAATTAAGGCTTATTTTCTTAAGTAAGACACTTGGACCTTTCTAAAATAAGCCCAATTCATTACTTTATCTTAAGTAGTGTTTTAAGTAGTTGTTTTAGCTTATTTTAGGTAGAATTAGTGTTTTAAACCTATTGGACTTATGTGTACCCATTCCCTTAGGGTTTGGAGGCTATAAATAGGTTATTATAACTTGTAAAGAGGGAGATATGGGAATCAAATTATAAACTTTGAGAGTTTTTCTCTTGGCTTAGCCGAAATTCTTTAGAGATATTGTGAGATTGCTTGCTTTCTTTTCTATTGCATCAAGAATTAGGATTACTTATCAATCATTTGATTGTGGAGTTTTCTTATTTACGTTTCCATTCACGTGTTGTTTGGGGGTTCAATAGGGAGGGTGTTTGTCTTCTTTGCATTTTGAGATTAAAGTGTATGTTCAAGGGGTTTCAGGTTCTTTAACCTTGGGGTTCCGCATCATCATCAGTAGAAGAAACTTGTCATAGTTTACCACAGCTGGAAATTCCATATCTTCAATAAAATACAACTCCTCCTTTGACTCTTTAAATATGAACTTCACCGGCTCTTTTAGCCTAAATAAATTCTTTAAGTGGACTAAATTCAGTGCTTTCTCTTAAAATTGAACACTTCTTGCTCCTTTGGTGATAAATCCTTCACAATAGGTTCAAATGCACCTTCCAAACAAACACATGACTTATCTTCAAATATGAATTGTTCCTTTTCTTTTTCATGTACCTCAAAACTACATATTTCCTTATCCAACATTAATGAATGATTTATTTCCTCTTCTTTACCACCATCACCTTTAAATTGCATTGAAGCCCTCAAGAGTTCTAGTTTAGATTCCAATCTTTCAATTCCTTCTTCTTTATCCCTCAATAAACTCTTTTGATTCTTGATTGTCTCCCCTTGAGTAATTAACTTCTCTTCTTGAATTCTAAACTTTTCCTCTTGAATCCATAACTTTTCCTCTTGACTTATTAATGTAGCCTCCCACTCTTCTTTTTCAACCAAAATTTATTATCCTTACTCATAAGCAAGTTAAAAAGAACTTGATTTTTGAAATTACTAGCCTCTTTCAAATATTGCAATTCTTAATTCTCTCTCCTCAATTCTTCCATTTGTGCTTTCAAAACCTATAGAGAACAAGACTCTTAAACAAATGATGGTGGTGAATAAGGGATTGGTGAATGTATACGTAAAAGCACCTGCATTTCTCTCATTTAATCATTCAATTGTTGTTGCAAAAGGAACACTTTATAATCTCGAAAATCATATTACATCAACTTGAAGAATGTCTCAAAATTTTCCTGTAAAGAACAATCACCAAATCAAATAAAAAATAAAAAATAAAAATTTCATATTAACTCAATCAAAGATACTTAAATCAATCATCAACCATTAATTAAAATTAGTCAATCATCAACTCAATAACAATCAAAGATAAGAAGTTGCCCAAAATTAATAAATAAACAAACTTGTATTGAATTAAAGCTTAAAAAAAGTCATTACAATGAAAATATAAGGGTTCAAGTTTCCCTCAGCAAAAGTGAAGAAACTACTTACCAAACATGATAAAATTGAAATAACAACTAAATTAAAAAGAAAAACTAAAATAAAAAGTATTGCAGACTAAGAACAATAGAAAAACTAAGTTAAAACTACTATAAAACTACTGTACAATATTAACTAAAGAAACTAAAGCTGAAATAAAGACAAATTTGAAATTAAGTATCTTAAACTATCTCTTCTAAAGTTTGGTGCTTTGTCTTGCACTCAGGAAAGTGACTTTTAGTTTGGTGATTAACTCAATCAAAGATACTTAAATCAATCATCAACCATTAATTAAAATTAGTCAATCATCAACTCAATAACAATCAAAGATAAGAAGTTGCCCAAAACTAATAAATAAACAAACTTGTATTGAATTAAAGCTTAAAAAAAGTCATTACAATGAAAATATAAGGGTTCAAGTTTCCCTCAGCAAAAGAGAAGAAACTACTTACCAAACATGATAAAATTGAAATAACAACTAAATTAAAAAGAAAAACTAAAATAAAAAGTATTGCAGACTAAGAACAATAGAAAAACTAAGTTAAAACTACTATAAAACTACTGTACAATATTAACTAAAGAAACTAAAGCTAAAATAAAGACAAATTTGAAATAAAGTATCTTAAACTATCTCTTCTAAAGTTTGGTGCTTTGTCTTGCACTCAGGAAAGTGACTTTTAGTTTGGTGATTGACCAAAAACACTCAGCCAAGTGATGAGCAGTCCCTTATGACATAATTTGCCAACTTTTCCAAAAATTATAGATTTACCCCTAAACTTCTTCTTTCTTCAATTTAGCCCTTTTCTCTTTAAATTAGACCTGAAAAATTGATGCGGAACCCCAAGTTTAAAGAACCCGAAACTCCTTGAACATACACTTTGATTTCAAAATGCAAAGAAGATGTTCACTCTCCCTATTGAACCCCCAAACAACACGTGAATGGAAACGCAAATAATCGGGATACGAAGAATTAAGAAAACGCCACAATCAAATAATTGATAAGTAATCCTAATTCTTGATGCAATAGAAAAGAAATCAAGCAATCTCACAATCTCTCTAAAGAATTTCGGCTAAGCCAAGAGAAAACTCTCAAAAGTTTATAATTTGATTCAATAATGAAGTTTACAACCTAGGTTAGCCTATTTATAAGGTGGCTAACTCTAATTCACTCTTTAAAACCTAATTTAAATACTCATTTGGCCTTACATGAATTTCCTTGGGCTTTTTACAAGCCAATTAAGCCCAAATACTTAAACACACTTAAAACAAAACTAATTAATAAACCTTATAGGCCTAAAATGAAAGCCCAAAAGAAAAACTAAAATAAATAACCAAACTAACTAAACTAAGCCCAAAAGAAGCCCACACGCCTAGCCCATTAATAATACAACTTAAGTGAGTCATTTGACTTTTAAATGAAACACATGACTTGTACAATTGAGCCCAAATTTGTTAAAAGCCCTTGATAGCTTAAGCTTGCCCAATTCTTTCTCTTGCTTCCAAGAGGCTAAGTACTTTATACTTGCCTTCAAGTTCTCCATAACACTTCTCAAAGGCATCTTCATTAAGTTCTTGAGTAATAAAGCCTTGAACATAAGATGACATGGCCATCTTTAGCTTCTTTGCACATCTTCTTGTAATTGGACCACTAGGCATCTTTAAAGGATCATTGTTGATGGTGGTGGACCCGTATCATTCCCGCCCTCCTCAAAAAGATTTGTCCTCAAATCTGCATCCATATCAAAAGGAGAAAGGTCAGACACATTAAAAGTAGCAGAAACACCATATTCACCTGGTAAATCTATCTTGTAAGCATTATCATTGATGTGCTCCAAGACTTGAAATGGACCATCACCACGTGCATCCATCTCGCTCTTCCTTTGGTTTGGAAACCGTTCCTTGCGAAAATGCACCCAAACCCAATCTCCAGGAGCAAATAGCACTTGTGTTCTACCTTTATTGGCTCATTCAACATACTTCTAATTCTTCTTCTCAATATTAGCTCTTGCTTGCTCATGCAAAGATTTCACCAATTCTGCCTTCCTATTACCATCCAAACTGGAAATCTAATGTAAAGGCAATGGACAAAGATCAAGCACAATCGGTGGGTTAAAACCATAAACAAGCTCAAAAGGTGAAAAACCAGTAGAAGAATGAATACTTCTATTATAAGCAAATTCAATAAAAGGTAAACAATCCTCCCATATTTTGAGATTCTTACCTACTATAGCAAGAAGTAAAGTTCCCAAAGTTCTATTCACCACCTCTGTTTGACCATCTGTTTGTGGGTGGCAGGTAGTAGAAAACAATAATTTTGTACCCAACTTACCCCATAGAACACGCCAAAATGTGAAAGGAACTTTGTATCCCTGTCTGAAATAATGGTGCGTGGAACACCATGCAAATGCACTTCTCTAAAGAATAGATCGGCAATATTAACAGCATCGTCACATTTATGACAAGCAATAAAGTGAGCCATCTTGCTAAACCTATCTACCACAACAAAAATGTTATCTCTACCACGTTTAGTTCTAGGCAATCCAAGCACAAAATCCATAGAAATATCAGTCCAAGGAGAACTAGGCACGAGTAGAGGCATATACAAACCATGAGGCATAGTTTTAGACTTAGCTTGCCTACAAACAACACATGAATTACATACTTTTTCCACATCCCTGCGCATATGAGACCAATAAAAATGCTCATTCAACATGTCATACGTCTTATGCACCCCAAAATGTCCCATCAATCCCCCACAATGAGACTCTAATACAAGCAAATCACGCATAGAATATTTAGGCAAACAAAGCTTGTTGCCCTTAAACAAAAACCCATCATGCCTATAAAATTTATCAAAAGCTTGATGCTCACATGCTGCATACACATTACCAAAATCAAGATCTCCAACATATAGTTCCGTAACATGCTCAAAACCAAGAAACTTAGAACTAAGTGTAGAAATTAAAGAATATCTCCTTGACAATGCATCAGCAACAATGTTATCTTTTCCATGCTTGTATTGAATGACATAGGAAAACTGTTCAATAAATTCAACCCATTTAGCATGCCTTTTATGCAATTTACCTTGTCCCTTCAAATGTTTGAGGGACTCATGATCGGTATGAATGACAAACTCCTTAGGAAGAAGGTAATGTTGCCACACATCCAAAGCTCTTACTAAGGCATATAGCTCTTTATCATAGGTTGAATAGTTGAGTTGGGCTTCATTAAGCTTCTCACTAAAGTAGGAAATTGGTTTCTTTTCTTGCATCAACACAGCCCCAAGAAGCATCACATTCTATTTCAAATGTATTATCAAAATTAGGCAAAGATTAAATAGGAGCAGAACACAACTTCCCTTTCAAAGTATCAAACACCTTTTGTTGTGCTTCTCCTGATGCGGAACCCCAGCCTATATGCCAAACTAGAAAGCCAACATACCATGAATATTGAACATAAATAAGATAATAAACCCCCAATCTAAAGAACCCCCAAACAAGATTGATTGGAAATGCTTATGATAGATTGATTTAGAAAACAAGAAGAAGAAGAATCAAGCATACATTAATCATGCAAATAGCCTAAGTCTAATTCTTCATGCAATAGCAAGAATCAATAATAAATTAACTCTCACATATTCGGCCGAACCAAAGAAAAATCTCATTAATCAAAATTCAAGTGTCTTACAAATGAAGAATTCAGCCCTTTATATAGTCTAGGTAGCCACCCCTCCCTAGATGAATTAAAATCAAACACTAACTCTAAGAGATAAATAATAAAATAAATAACAAAGATAATTCCTAACCTTTATCTACATGTATTTGTCCATAATATGGATTAAGTACATGAAGAAATAAAGATAAATATAATTTGAGAATAATCCTAACAGCTAGTGATAAATATGCTTATTATCCTAAGAAAATGAATGAATGAATGTAGACTTAATGTTGGCTAAAAGTGAATTTTGGCCAGCCCATTAAAGATATGGTCAAGCTATTATTTCTCCCTCAAACTCTACTTAATAATATCCCAAAATAATAAGTATTTATCAAGGAAAATCCATTCCTAAAATTTAGGACCCTAAGTTCACCAATGTAGGCCTAAACCTAAATCTGACCCAAACCCATTAAAATTCAATTCTCCCATGTAAAATTCGGCCCCCTTAGGTATTCTAAGCCTCAAATAGTTATTTTGGCCCAACTATTTAGAAGAGATAAGCCCAACTTTAGCCTACCCACTCAAACTACCCAAAACAGTAAAATAAGCCCAAAATAAAGCAAACCTATTCTAATAAAGCCCAATTCGTTTTCCTAGGTTCTAGGATGCCCAAACATACTTAATTAAATGTTACTTAAAGAATAGAAACTAAATAAAGCAGCTTGAAGGCCCATTGCACCATTCGGCCTACACTTGTCTTCATAGTCCAATTTAGCTTCTTTCTCTTTTTGAACTTACATCTTCTCCACGTGAGGTCTCATGAATGCTTGTAGGACTTCTTTAGGCTTCTTTGACCTTGCTCTTATTATTGGTCCTTGAGAAAGTGCTAGTTCATCTCTCTTGTTGCCGGCGTGCTTGGTCGTGCTCATATCATCTCCCCACTTAAATCCAACATCCTTCTTGATGATTTCTGTAAGTGGTGGAGCAATGGACAAAAAATCTTGCACAAAATGCCTATAAAAACTTGCTAATCCATGGAAGCTCCTTACATCAAAAGTAGTTTTAGGCGTGGGCCATTCTTGAATTGCCTTCACTTTTTCTTCATCCACTTCAATTCCCTGTGCACTCACCACAAAACCAAGAAACACAAGTTTATCTATGCAAAATGTGCATTTCTTAAGAATAGCATGCAACGTTTCAGATCTCAAAGCTTGTAAAACTAACCTAACATGCTCAATATGTTCTTCATAAGACTTGCTGTAAATGAGTATATCATCAAAGTACACAACAATAAACTTTCCTAAATATGCACATAATACATGGTTCATAAGCCTCATAAAAAGTGCTAGGGGCATTAGATAGCCCAAATGGCATAACCAACCACTCATACAAACCATATTTAGTTTTGAAAGTTGTTTTCCACTCATCACCAGGTTTCATTCTAATTTGATGATATCCACTCATTAAATCAATTTTAGTAAAATACACAACACCACATAATTCATCTAACATATCATATAGCCTAGGAATGGGATGTATATACTTTACAGTGATTTTGTTGACTGCACAGCAATCAACACACATCCTCCATGTTCCATCCTTTTTAGGCACCAAAAGAACTGGCACTGTGCATGGACTCATGCTTTCTCTCACCAATCCCTTCTCCATGAGTTCTTCCACTTGCCTTTGCATCTCCTTAGTTTCCATAGGATTTCTTCTATAGGCTGGTCTATTGGGGATGGTAGATCCTGGCACAAAGTCAATCTGATGTTCTATCCCTCTCAAAGGTGGCAATCCATCCGGCATCTCTTCAGGAAATACATTAGAATACTCCTGTAACATAGAAACAAAACTAGGAGGCAAAGAATCAAGATTAAGGTCAGTGTTAGAAAACAAACTTTCCTTGTAGATGACAAGGTTCAATGGTTGTCCTAAAGCTAAAGCACTCTTAACCCTCTTGTTCTCACATAAAAATTTTGTTTTTGTCTTCCCCCTTGCTTGTTTTCACTCACCAATGTGCCATTAATTTGTTTTGTTTCTTTTCTGGCCTCTTTTCCCCTTTTTTTTTCTTTTTCTCTTTCTCTCACCCCTTGGGCTGAAACCTCTCTCTCCCCTTTACTCCTTTGGCCGAAGCCTCTTTCTGTTTCTCAAACATTTTCTTTTGTTCTTCATAAATCTCTTGAGGAGATAATAGAGCTAAAACAACCTTTCTACCTTCATAAGAAAAAGAAAATCGGTTAGTGTACTCATTGTGAATAGCCGGCCTCCCTAAAAGCAAATGGCCTGCTTGCATAGGTACAACATCACATAAAACCTCATCCTTGTACCATCCAATTGAAAATGGCACTCTAACTTGGCGTGTCACCTTAACTTCTCTACGATCATTTGCAACCTATAAGGTCTAGGATGCTTCTCACATGCCAAGTTCAACTTTTTAACCATACTTGCACTAGCTACATTCGTGCAACTCCCCCCATCAATAATGATTGTGCACACTCTACCATTAACTAAACACTTAGTGTGAAATATGTTCTCTCTTTGTTCTAGGCTATCTTCTTTAACATTCAAGTTTAAAGCTCTCCTAGCAACTAAAGATGTCCCGGTTTCAGCGACTAACAACTCCCCCTCACTATCACAATCACTACAATCTTCTAAAGGAGGCATTTTATTATCACTATTTTCTGATTCAGAAGTAATTTCCTCATCATCCCTAGCTATTATCACCCTCTTATTAGGACATTAACGTGCTACATGCCCCTTATCCAAACATTTAAAACATTTAATTTCTCTACTAGGGGTAGTAGGTGATATGAGCACGACCAAGCACAATAGCAACAAGAAAGATGAACTAGCATTTCCTCAAGGACCAATAAAAAGAGCAAGGTAAAAGAAGCTTAAAGAAGTCCTAGAAGCATTCATGAAACCTTCTGTGGAGAAGATGCAAGTTCAAGAAGAGAAAGAAGCTAAATTGGACTATGAAGACAAGTGTAGGCCGAATGATGCAATGGGCCTTCAAGCTACTTTATTTAGTTTCTATTCTTTATGTAACATTTAATTAAGTATATTTGGGCAGCCTAGAACCTAGGAAAACGAATTGGGCTTTATTAGAATAGGTTTGTTTTATTTTGGGCTTATTTTACGGTTTTGGGTAGTTTAAGTGGGTAGGCTAAAGTTAGGCTTATCTCTTCTAAAGAGTAGGGCCAAAATAACTATTTGAGGCTTAGAATACCTAAGGGGGGCGAAGTTTACATGGGAGAATTGAATTTTAATGGGTTTGGGTCAGATTTAGGTTTAGGCCTATATTGGTGAACTTAGGGTCCTAAATTTTAGGAATGGATTTTCCTTGATAAATACTTATTATTTTTGGATATTATTAAGTAGAGTTTGAGAGAGAAATAATAGCTTGACCATATCTTTAAAGGGCTGGCCGAAATTCACTTTTAGCCAACATTAAGTCTACATTCATTCATTCATTTTCTTAGGATAATAAGCATATATATCACTAGCTGTTAGGATTATTCTCAAATTGTATTTATCTTTATTTCCTCATGTACTTAGTTCATATTATGGCCAAATACATGTAGATAAAGGTTAGGAATTATCTTTGTTATTTATTTTATTATTTATCTCTTAGAGTTAGTGTTTGATTTTAATTCATCTAGGGAGGGGTGGCTGCCTAGCCTATATAAAGGGCTGAATTCTTCATTTGTAAGACACTTGAATTTTGATTAATGAGAATTTTCTTTGGCTTGGTTGAATTTGTGAGAGTTAATTTATTATTGATTCTTGCTATTGCATAATGAGAATTTTGATTAATGAGAATTTTCTTTGGCTTGGTTGAATTTGCCAAAGAGTGATTTGAGTTGTTGTTGGTCTTATGGAAGCCTCTACTCTTCTTTTGCTTTTCAATCTTCATTGCCATGTGCAACATTTCTTCCATGGAGTCATATTTGTATAATTACTTTCACCATGCACATTTCCATTTCCTTATAGTACTCCTCCACTGATTTTGCTCCCTGCACAAGCCTATGCAATTTTTGATGTAATTCTCTAAAATAGTGTGAAGGAACAAACCTTTTTCTCATGGCTTCCTTCATGTCTTCCCAATTATTAATGGGACGCCTTCCCACCTTCCTTCTACTCAAATTAAGTTGCTCCCACCAAAACACTGCATAATCAGTGAACTCCATAGCTGCAAGCTTCACCTTCTTTTCTTCTTTTAATATCTGTTGCATTCAAAGATCATCTCCACCTTTCGCTCCCACTCCAAATACTCTTCTGCACTATTTCGGCCTTTGAAAGGAGGAATCTTGAGTTTGATGTTGCCCAAGTTCCCATCTATTATTGTACTAGCCTCCTCTCCATCTTCATCATCATAATCATGCACTACATGTTGTTCAATAATTCAGTTTCTCCTTGCTGTCCTTCTAGGTACATTGGATGTACTTCCTTCACACCTCTCTTATATTCCATCTATCCTAAGGTTCAGCTTCCGAATATCCCTAATAAATGCTTGATATAGCATGTTGTTATTGGGCACATTTATATAATCCTCTTGGGATATTCCTTTCCCACTAAATTCTTCAGTCATAGTGGATTGCCTACAAGAAAATGTTAGATAAAAACCTCACAAGCACTCCCTCACGTGTTTTACACTCAAAAATGTCACTCCTCTCATGTTTCACACAATTAAGGCTTTTACCCACTTAATGTCCTCTCACTCTCTTGCCTTTTTCCTCTCAAGCTTGCAACTTCAAAATTGCACTTCAGAATTTAAATCACAAATCAAAAACTTGAGCACATTTAAGAAAGCAAGGAAATAATAACTAACAACAAAAAGATAGCTCAAAAACTAGAAAAGAAGACTAGACACAATGGAGGTGATACACGGACAAGAGTGGTGTACCACTTGGTGATAAGTAAATTAGAGTATTGGACAAGCAAAGATACTCTAACAATGTAAATGGAACAAAGACTAGCTTAAAACAAAGAAATAAGCAACAAAGAATCAAAGAAAATGACAATATGGATAAAATGAATGAATTTGATTCACTACAAAGTAAACGAAATATAGAACCTAAATATGCTACCCAACAAAGAAAGAAAATCAACAAGATACCAATTAAAACTAAATAAAGTATAAAACATGCAAAACAAATCAATTTAGAGCCAATTTATTAGTGCCAAACAATGTAACAAGCTTGATTAGTGTGTCAAGTTGTGTGCAAAATGATGGCGAAAAGATGGCAAAGTGATAGCAAAATGATGGCAAAAGTTTCCAAAAATGATAGCACAAATGGTGGAAAAAGTTTCCAAAAAATGGTTACACAAATGATGGAAAAGTTGCCAAAAATAGTCACACAAATGGATAGCAAATGATAAAAATGATTGGCACAAATGGATAATAAATTGATAGCACAAATATTTGCCAAGTAAAATCCTTGTCTAACTAGGATTATGATTGTAATTCCAAATCAAGTATGGATTGGATTTTGAAAACCTAAACCCAAAGCAATAAGGATTATATTTCCTACCCTTTAAAGGATTCCCAAAGGTGTTTGGAAAAGGTGTAAATGCTGCCCCTCCCAATCCTAAAGCAAAAAGGATTAGTTTTTCCCACTTATGAAAGGATTAGGATTTCTTTAGGCATATACCCTTGCTCAATTTCTCCTTACGTTTTTTTTCTTTTATTTTTCTTATCTTTCACATTTTTTCTCTTCTTTCTTTCTTTTTTTATGAACAGTACCAGAACAGTGCCGTGAATAGTGCCACCATTTTTTTTCTTTTTTTTTTATTCAACACATCAATCTAAAGGCTATTACTACTAGAATTTGATTTTTTTCATGCCAAAGATTCAAAGTTCAAGTTCGATTTCTAAGGCTTTTTAATGAATCAAAACACAAGGTAAGGAAAAGAAAAGGCTAAATTTTAACACACAAAAGCACACAAATCAAAACTTATCACTACCTAATCGGCATAAACATAAAAAAATCAAAGAAAAGAAAACACAAACCTAACACTAAGATAAATAGGAATTTACCTTTCTTTTGACTCTGATACCAAATGATGCGGAACCCCAAGGTTAAAGAACCTGAAACCCCTTGAAACATACACTTTGATTTCAGAACGCAAAGAAGACAAACACCCTCCCTATTGAACCCCCAAACAACACGTGAATGGAAACGTAAATAATCGGGATACGAATAATTAAGAAAATGCCACAATCAAATGATTGATAAGTAATCCTAATTCTTGATGCAATAGAAAAGAAAGCAAGCAATCTCACAATCTCTCTAAAGAATTTTGCTAAGCCAAGAGAAAACTCTCAAAAGTTTATAATTTGATTCAATAATGAAGTTTACAACCTAGGTTAGCCTATTTATAAGGTGGCTAACCATAATTCAATCTTTAAAACCCTAATTTAAATACTCATACGGCCTTACATGAATTTCCTTTGGTTTTTTTAATAAACCTTAAACACACTTAAAACAAAACTAATTAATAAACCTTATAGGCCTAAAATGAAAGCCCAAAAGAAAGACTAAAATAAATAACCAAACTAACTAAACTAAGCCCAAAAGAAGCCCACACGCTTAGCCCATTAATAATACAACTTAAGTGAGTCATGTGACTTTTAAATGAAACACATGACTTGTACAATTGAGCCCAAAGTTGTTAAAAGCCCTTGATAGCTTAAGCTTGCCCAATTCCTTCTCTTGCTTCCAAGAGGCAAAGTACTTTATACTTGCCTTCAAGTTCTCCATAACACTTCTCAAAGGCATCTTCATTAAGTTCTTGAGTAATATAGCCTTGAACATAAGATGACAAGGCCATCTTTAGCTTCTTTGCACGTCCTCTTGTAATTGGACCACTAGGCATCTTTAAAGGATTATTGGTTGATGGTGGTGGATCCATATCAAAAATACCAAAACTTATAATTAAACCTTAAAAACATAATTTGACTATTTAAACATAAATTCAACTAAATTGACACTAAACTAACTCAAATAAACACACTAAAAACATACTTAAAATTCACAACTATCATTTATCCCTATAGTGTGGAACAAAAATGAAAAACAATAAAATTTTAGAATAAAACTCGAAAATTCATAATTGAGAATAAATTTTCCAAGTAGGGGTAAAGTAGTAATTTTATCGATAAAAGTGAAATTTGGGATTTATTCGAAAAAATTGTATAAAAGTAATTATAATGGAACAAAATGAAGAAAAGAGAATAATGAAATATAATTGTGAATAAGATATGAAATAAACTGCATTGAAATTTCGGGGTTTAAGGTTTTATGTTCACCACTAAGTATGTGGTTTTGTGCTGCACTCAAGGCATGGAGATTGAGTTTGAGCTGGAGAGAAATCAGTGAAGGAGAAATCAAGCATTTTGTATTTTTCTTTAGTTGGCATGTATATAAGTATGATACCAAGTAGGATGGATATGAGTAGTTTTCGTAACTATATATATTTTTGAAATGGACTGAATTTGTGTATATCTTACACTGTAAAGGAGTTTTGATGAGATTAAATAAAGAATTTATACTATATGTATATACATATGCAATTATCGTAGTGACTATTGTACTATAATGGCTGATCTTACGGAGTTTGTATATATTGTTGGAGGTTGGGTTGGATGTGTGTGTTTATTTGGAAGTATTTTTGTAAGAATTGCAGAAAGGTAGAATTTGGATTTCAGCCGTTATGCTTCCCAAATTTTTACAAATTTAATAATAATTTATGGATCACCGTAGTGTAATGTGACATCGGTACTCGAACCAATGTCCGATTATCGGATGTTACATTTAGTGGTATCAGAGCCTAGGTTTAGGCAATTTTCGGCCAATAAGATATCTAGAAAATATGTGATATTGCTTATAAGGAATCAAATATGGATTAGTTATTATGGACATCTAATCATAAGAATGAATGATTCAGGTGGAGTAGAATATAAAATAAGAGATAAGAAATTAAGTTGTTCAAGAATTATGAGGTTTAGAGTATATAAATGTAGGAAGAAGGTTGTGGCACTTTAGGTACCTATAAGTTATCCTTGATAGAGGGGCAATCATTGAATATTTTATGCATAGGGATGGGTTAATATGCATTGCCATTACATGAAATGCACAGTTGCATAATACTGCATACATGAAACATCATACATCATTATACCAGCATCATGTGATCATTCATGATTAATAATAATTTTTATGCACATGCCCCAATTGAAAGTACATGGAATCTCAAAGAATCCTATGATTTAGTATATTATTTTATTCGTCAAAGACATGTAGATTTTTTAATCATTTCATTCGCGAGGAGCTGGATGAGAAGAAACTCTCATGTCCGGTTCTGTAGTAGAGATGGAATTGAGAAAGAACCATCAACTATAACCCTAAAAGAACCCGATTCCGTAAACAACATAGAGGAAGAATGAAAGGAATAGCTTTTCGAGGTAATCGTATTTGTTTTGGAAAATATGCTCTTCAGGCACTTGAGCCCGCTTGGATTACATCTAGACAATAGAAGCAGGACGACGAGCAATGACACGAAATGCACACCGCGGTGGAAAAATATGGGTACGTATATTTCCCGACAAACCCATTACTTTAAGACATACGGAAACACGTATGGGTTCGGGGAAAGGATCTCCCGAATATTGGGTAGCTGTCGTTAAACCAGGTAGAATACTTTATGAAATGGGCGGAGTAGCAGAAAATATAGCGATAAGGGCTATTTCAATAGTAAGTATATGGAAAGTAAGGTAAATGTATCTGTAGAAAGATATTAGTAGAGTGGAGGTAATAAAGGGCTAAGTGATTGGATTGAATACATATACATGCCAATAGAGGAAAAAAAGGGTTTGATTAAGGCATAGTAGACTAGAATTTACTAGTGAACAATCCTTTAAAGTATAGTGTAGTAGTTGATATAGTACACTGGGACTGCTCTATCAATGTTTGGCAGTGTGTTCTCGTTGATTTGACAGTCTTTCCTTTTCGAGAATTTGAAATCATTCTTGGTATGGATGGGCTCCATGCTCACCAAATTATAGTAGACTATTGGCTAAAGCATATTACTTTGATGACCTAGGAGGGGATATAAATATTAGTAGTTAGGAAATGATCAAATTTCTTAACAAATGTGATTTCAGCTACTGCAGCAAGCCAGTTGATGAGAAAAGGGTATGCTGTATATTTGACCGATATGATTGAAATTGGGAAGGTCGTATAGTGAATTATTGACATTCCTACAATTTGTGGTTTCTTAAATGTTTTCTAGATGAGTTGCCTGGTTTGCCACCTGACAAAAAGGTGGAATTCTTTATTGAGGTGATGCCTGATACTGCACCTATTTTATAAGCTTCATATAGAATGGCACCCATTGAGTTGAAAGACCTACGGCTAATTACATGAGCTATTAGAGAAAGAATTTATTAAATCTAGTGTATCATCTTGGGGTGCACTAATACTGTTCGTAAAGAAAAAAGGATAGATCCATGCGGTTATGCATTGATTACAGGCAGTTGAACAAGGTCACTATAAAGAATAAATATGCACTGCCTCGCATACAGACTTGTTTGACCAGCTGAATCGTGCAGGGGTGTTCTCTAAGATTGATTTGTGATCGCTATACTACCAGTTGGGGGTTAGGGAGGCTAATGTGCAAAGGATAGCTTTCTGATGCGGAACCCCAGCCTATATGCCAAACTAGAACGCCAACGTACCATGAATATTGAACATAAATAAGTTAATAAACCCCCAATCTAAAGAACCCTCAAATAACATTGATTGGAAACACTTATGATAGATTGATTTAGAAAACAAGAAGAAGAATGAAGCATACATTAATCATGCAAATAGCGTAAGTCTAATTCTTCATGCAATAGCAAGAATCAATAATAAATTAACTCTCACAAATTCCGCCAAGCCAAAGAAAATTCTCATTAATCAAAATTCAAAGTCCCCCACAAATGAAGAATTCAGCCCTTTATATAGGCTAGGCAGCCACCCAACCCTAGATGAATTAAAATTAAACACTAACTCTAAGAGATAAATAATAAAATAAATAACAAAGATAATTCCTAACCTTTATCTACATGTATTTGGCCATAATATGGACCAATTACATGAAGAAATAAAGATAAATACAATCTGAAAATAATCCTAAAAGCTGGTGATAAATATGCATGATTATCCTAAGAAAATGAAGGAATAAATGTAGACTTAAAGTTGGCTAAAAGTGAATTTCGGCCAGCCCTTTAAAGATATGGTCAAGCTATTATTTCTCCCTCAAACTCTACTTAATAATATCCCAAAATAATAAGTATTTATTAAGGAAAATCCATTCCGAAAATTTAGGACCCTAAGTTCACCAATGTAGGCCTAAACCCAAATCTGACCCAAACCCATTAAAATTCAACTCTCCCATGTAAAATTCGGAACCCTAAGTATTCTAAGCCTCAAATAGTTATTTTGGCCCCACTCTTTAGAAGAGAAAAGCCCAACTTTAGCCTACCCACTTAAACTACCAAAAATAGTAAAATAAGCCCAAAATAAAACAAACCTATTCTAATAAAGGACAATTCGTGTTCCTAGGTGCTAGGCTGCCCAAATATACTTAATTAAATGTTACATAAAGAATAGAAACTAAATAAAGTAGCTTGAAGGCCCATTGCACCATTCGGCCTACACTTGTCTTTATAGTCCAATTTAGCTTCTTTCTCTTCTTGAACTTGCATCTTTTTCACATAAGGTTTCATGAATGCTTGTAGGACTTTTTTAAGCTTCTTTGACCTTGCTCTTGTTATTGGTCCCTAAGCAAATGCTAGTTCATCTTTCTTGTTGCCATTATGCTTGGTCGTGCTCATATCACTTTCTGTACTAGATATGGACACTGAGTGATATGAGCACGACCAAGCACAATGGCAACAAGGAAGATGAACTAGCATTTCCTCAAGGACCAATAACAAGAGCAAGGTCAAAGAAGCTTAAAGAAGTCCTACAAGCATTCATGAAACCTTATGTGGAGAAACGCAAGTTCAAGAAGAGAAAGAAGCTAAATTGGACTATGAAGACAAGTGTAGGCCGAATAGTGCAATGGGCCTTCAAGCTACTTTATTTAGTTTCTATTCTTTATGTAATATTTAATTAAGTATATTTGGGCAGCCTAGAACCTAGGAAAACGAATTGGGCTTTATTAGAATAGGTTTGTTTTATTTTTGGCTTATTTTACTGTTTTGGGTAGCTTAAGTGGGCATGCTAAAGTTAGACTTATCTCTTCTAAAGAGTTGGGCCAAAATAACTATTTGAGGCTTAGAATAACTAAGGGGGCCAAATTTTACATGGGAGAGTTGAATTTTAATGGATTTGGGTCAGATCCTACATTGGTGAACTCAGGGTCCTAAATTTGAGGAATAAATTTTTCTTAATAAATACTTATTATTTTGGGATATTATTAAGTAGAGTTTGAGGGAGAAATAATAGCTTGACAATATCTTTAAAGGGCTGGCCAAAATTCACTTTTAGCCAACATTAAGTCTACATTCATTCCTTCATTTTCTTAGGAAAAGCATATTTATCACTAGCTGTTAGGATTATTTTCAAATTGTATTTATCTTTATTTCTTCATGTACTTAGTCAATATTATGGCCAAATACATGTAGATAAAGGTTAGGAATTATCTTTGTTATTTATTTTATTATTTATCTCTTAGAGTTAGTGTTTGATTTTAATTCATCTAGGGTGGGGTGGCTGCCTAGCCTAAAGGGCTGAATTCTTCATTTGTGAGACACTTGAATTTTGATTAATGAGAATTTTCTTTGGCTCGGCCAAATTTGTGAGAGTTAATTTATTATTGATTCTTGCTATTGCACGAAGAATTATACTTAGGCTATTTGCATGATTAATGTATGCTTGATTCTTCTTCTTCTTGTTTTCTAAATCAATTTATCATAAGCGTTTCCAATCAATCTTGTTTGGGGGTTCTTTAGATTGGGGGTTTATTATCTTATTTATGTTCAATATTCATGGTATGTTGGCGTTCTAGTTTAGCATATAGGCTGGGGTTCCGCATCAATTGGTATCAGAGCATAGGCTAAGGGGTAAATTCTTAACTATCCTTTAATTTTTGCTTTTAAACTTTAATTTTCTATTTTAGCCGAATAGGATCTTGCATCTAGTTCCTTATTTGGTTCTTGCTCTATTGTGTTAATTACCTATCTTTAAGTATTTGATCATTAGTTTGATTAAAGTTACAAAAAAAAGAAAAAAAATCAATTAGAAATAGCCTTGTTATCAATTCGGATTTACTATCTTGTTAAGTTCATATTTGATCAATTGATCTTGTGTTCTTGTTGAATCCGAATTTGCCATTGATATATCAAGCATATAATTTGCAATCTTTGAGTGGTTGAACTTGGTTTGGATATAATTTGGATCTACAAAGTGCCCTACACCATTTGGTATATGTTTTGATCAATCAAGCAAGAATTGGAGTTAGAACTTTCACAATTGGTTTGATTTCTTCAAGACCAGGTTAGTACTCCTAATTTTGGATTTGGGTTGTGTTTACAGTGATTTTGTTAACTGCTCGACAATCAACACACATGCACATGGTTCCATCCTTTTTAGGTACCAAAAGAACAGGTACAACACAAGGACTTTGGCTTTCTCTTACGTGTCCTTTTGCTAAAAGTTCCTCCATTTGCCTTTGCAACTCCTTTGTTTCCTCCGGATTACTTCGATAAGCTGGACGATTTGGAATTTGTGCACCAGGAACAAAGTCGATTTGATGTTCAATCCCTCTAATTGGTGGAAACCCAGGTAATATCTCCTCAGGGAAGACATCTTTATAATCCTGCAATAACTTAGAAAAAGAACTAGGCAAATTTGGGTCTAGGTTAGTTTCAGAGAAATAATTGTCCTTAAACCTCAAAAGTACTAAAGCTCTCATGCCTAAGTATGCATTCCTCAACTCTCTTTCTTTTGCATAAAAGGAGTATTTGCTAAATTTTTCACTTGGCTCACTCTGCTCTCCTTTTACCTCAGCACACATTAACTTTTTCTCTCTTTCTTTTTCTCACTAGTGCAGTTTCTCACCGTTGGGCCTTTACTTTTATTCTTTTCACTACTGGCATCTTTCCTCTCATTTTTCTTTTCTTTCTCACTTCCCTTTACCTCTTTTGCAGATTGATGTATCTTTACTTGATCTGCATATACCTCTTTAGGTGCCAAAGGGGCAAATGTGTGTTTACATCCTTTAAACGCAAAAGTGTTCCTATTTCTAAATCCATCATGTAATACACGCCTATCAAATTGCCAAGGCCTTCCTAGCAAAATAAGACTAGCATGCATAGGTACAACATCACAAATGACTTTATCTTCATATTTACCAATGGAAAATAATATAGTTACACGTTTGGTCACCTTTACTTCCCCACTATCATTCAACCACTGAAGTCTGTATGGGTTAGGGTGTTTCTCAGTTTTAAGTCCTAATTTATCAACTAAGACTACACTAGCAATATTAACACAACTACCCCCATCAATTATCATACTACAGACTTTTTAAGTCCTAGTATGAAAGATGTTTTCCCTCTGTTCTAGTCCTTCTTTCACATTTACATTCAATGCACGCAATACAACTAAGGATTCCCCTTGAACAGGTTATTCTACATTTTCATCTAGATCAGAACAATCCTCCAAAGGTGGCATATCATCACAATTCTCATCAGATTCAGAATCAGAAATAATTTCATCCCCCCTTATTATCATGATCTTTTTATTCCCACATTCATTAGCATAATGACCACGACCCTTGCATTTGAAACATTGAATGTCCCTATGTCTATTAGTTTTAAGGGTTGTTTCAGAAGTACCTTTTTGTGCAGTGACCATTTCTCTTTGGAATTGGACTGGTACTTGGCAGTGGATTCCTTCTTTGAGTCACCCTTGTTCCACTTTGAATTCCATTTGTTGTTATTGGAATTTTAATAGGACTTGGATGTCCCACGTCTACTTCGTTGTCTCTCCACTTTAATTGCGATGTTCACCAAATCATCCATATCCACATAATCCTGTAATTCAACAATATCAGCAAGTTATCTATTCATACCTCCCAAAAAGCGTGACATCATTTGATATTCATCCTCCACAATGCTTGCTTTAATCATGAGCATCTCCATTTCTTTGTAGTAATCCTCCACAGAACTAGATCCTTGTGTAAGTCTTTGTAACTGATTGTGGAGTTCCCTATGATAGTAAGTAGGCACATACTTCTTTCTCAAGATTCTTTTCATTTCCTCCCAAGAAGTGATAGGGAGTTCCCCATTTCTCCTCCTATTTTTCGATAACTCATCCCACCAAATTAGTGCATAATCAGAAAATTCAATGGCTGCAAGTTTTACCTTTTTCTCATTTGAATAGTGGTTGCATGAAAAGATAATCTCCACCTTTCTTTCCCAATCAAGATAGGCATCCACATCATTTTTACCTTAGAATGGTGGAATCTTCATCTTGATAGCACTCAAATTGTTGTCTTGGCTCTCCATTCGGTTGTCATACCTCCTTGCTCTTTTTGGAAAAGAATGAGCCTCCTCTTCCTCATCATCATTGTACAACTGGTCTACCTCTTCCTCCCTTGTAGATTTAACCTTGGAACCTTTAAGGCTACCTTCCAGATTGTCTATCCTGAGATTTAGCTTTTGTAAACTATCCATAAAAGCTTTTGTACATAAACTGATTATCAGGCACAATCTCGGTTATGATACCAATTGATGTGGAACCCCAGCCTATATACCATGAATATTGAACATAAATAAGATAATAAACCCCCAATCTAAAGAACCCCCAAACAAGATTGATTGGAAACGCTTATGATAGATTGATTTAGAAAACAAGAAGAAGAATAAAGCATACATTAATCATGCAAATAGGCTAAGTCAAATTCTTCATGCAATAGCAAGAATCAATAATAAATTAACTCTCACAAATTCGGCCAAGCACAAGAAAATTCTCATTAATCAAAATTCAAGTGAAGACAAATGAAGAATTCAGCCCTTTATCTATGCTAGGCAGCCACCCCTCCCTAGATGAATTAAAATCAAACACTAACTCTAAGAGATAAATAATAAAATAAATAACAAAGATAATTCCTAACCTTTATCCACATGTTTTTGGCCATAATATGGACTTAATGTTGAGAAATAAAGATATGGTCAATTTGAGAATAATCCTAACAGCTAGTGATAAATATGCTTATTATCCTAAGAAAATGAATGAATGAATGTAGACTCAATGTTGGCTAAAAGTGAATTTTGGCCAGCCCTTTAAAGATATGGTCAAGCTATTATTTCTCCCTCAAACTCTACTTAATAATATCCCAAAATAATAAGTATTTATCAAGGAAAATTCATTCCTAAAATTTAGGACCCTAAGTTCACCAATGTAGGCCTAAACCTAAATCTGACCCAAACCCATTAAAATTCAACTCTCCCATGTAAAATTCGGCCCCCTTAGGTATTCTAAGCCTCAAATAGTTATTTTGGCCCAACTCTTTAGAAGAGATAAGCCCAACTTTAGCGTACCCACTGAAACAACCCAAAACAGTAAAATAAGCCCAAAATAAAGCACACCTATTCTAATAAAGCCCAATTCGTTTTCCTAGGTTCTAGGCTGCCCAAATATACTTAATTAAATGTTACATAAAGAATAGAAACTAAATAAAGTAGCTTGAAGGCCCATTGCACCATTCAGCCTACACTTGTCTTCATAGTCCAATTTAGCTTCTTTCTCTTCTTGAACTTGCATCTTCTCCACATAAGGTTTCATGAATGCTTGTAGGACTTCTTTAAGCTTCTTTGACCTTGCTCTTGTTATTGGTCCTTGAGGAAATGCTAGTTCATCTTTCTTGTTGCCATTGTGCTTGGTCGTGCTCATATCATAAAGAGCAGGAAGATGCTTTTAATGTTTTGAAAGATAAATTGTGTACTGCTCCTGTTTTGAAATTACTTGATTTTTCTACGACTTTTGAGGTTGAATGTGATGCTTCTGGGATTGGTATAGGTGTTGTTTTGATGCAGGAATATCGCCCAATAGCATACTTTAGTGAGAAGTTGAGTGGACCACAGTTGAATTACTCTACCTATGATAAAGAGTTCTATGCATTGGTGAGAGCTCTTAAGGTTTGGGAGCACTACCTTTTGCCTAAAGAATTCGTGATACACACAGATCACCAATCTCTCAAATATCTGAAAGGACAAGGTAAGTTGAATAGAAGGCCCAGTGGGTAGAGTACGTTGATACTTTGCCATACGTAATTAAGTACAAGCAAGGTAAGAAGAATGTTGTTGCCAATGCACTTTCTAGGAGATATGCATTGATTTCTATGCTTAGTTCTAAACTGTTTGGTTTTGAGCATTTGAAAGAAATGTATGATCATGATTCTGATTTTGGTGAAGTGTACAAGGCATGTGCATTATGCATTTAATAAGTTCTATAGACATGATGGGTTTCTTTTTAGAGGAAAACAACTATGTATACCTGCATGTTCTCTTAGAGAGTTGCTTGTGAAGGAATCGCATAGTGGGGGATTAATGATACGACCATGGAGAAGGGCAACTCATGATGATTTCGTCAATCAGCATCACAAGCATAAAGTACTCATCCTTTTTGAAGCAAATGAAGAATTGGGCCAACTTGAGTCATAAAGGGCTTATGCAACTTTGGGCTTTAATTGTACAAGTCATGTGCTTTATTTATAATTCACATGACTCATTTAAAGTTGTATCTTAATGGGTTTAAGGGGCTGATTTGTTTAGTTTTTAGTTAGGGCTTTTAATTCATTATGTTTAGTTGGTTTATTGAACAAATAAGGCCTTATTTAAGTGGGCTACACGCCACCTTCATTAAGGCCCATCATTTTAGTTTTGTTTTTTAATTCTTTAAGTAGGAGAATGGGCTTGTTTTGTCTTATGAATTTCGGCCACACCTTAATAAATCACCCTTAGAAGCTAAAACAACCCCTAAAAAGGCCTTAAACAAGGTGTGGCCGAATTTCATAAGACAAAACAAGCCCATTCTCCTACTTAAAGAATTAAAACAAAACTAAAATGATGGGCCTTAATGAAGGTGGCGTGTAGCCCACTTAAATAAGGCCTTATTTGTTCAATAAACCAACTAAACATAATGAATTAAAAGCCCTAACTAAAAACTAAACAAATCAGCCCCTTAAACCCATTAAGATACAACTTTTAAATGAGTCATGTGAATTATAAATAAAGCACATGACTTGTACAATTAAAGCCCAAAGTTGCATAAGCCCTTTATGACTCAAGTTGGCCCAATTCTTCATTTGCTTCAAAAAGGATGAGTACTTTATGCTTGTGATGTTGATTGACGAAATCATCATGACTTGCCCTCTCCATGGTCGTATCAAACCTAGTACATAACATAGCGTACATGATAGATCCAATAGCAGATGCATATTCTACTCATGTTGTCCCTTTCTTCTTTGGTTTTAGGGCACTGTTCTTTAGTTAAAGGAACTCCCAAAGCCAAAGGTATGTACCCTTTCTTTGAATCTCCCATGCTAAAACGCTTTAGTACTTTGTCTATGTACTTTTTTTGACTTAGTCCCAAAAGGCAATTCGATCTATCTCTATAGATCCGAATACCAAGTATTGTCTCGGCTTCACCTAAGTCTTTCATTGAGAAATACTTCCCCATCCATTGCTTAACTTTTTGCAATGTTGGAATGTCATTCCCAATGAGAACGATTTCGTCCACATATAGGACCATAAATACTATTATCTCCTACTAACCTTCTTGTACACACAAGGCTCATCTTCGTTCTTGACGAAGTCAAATTCTTTGACTGCCTCATCAAAACGAAGATTCCAACTTCGGGATGCTTGCTTTAATCCATAAATGAATTTTTGAAGCTTGCAAACCTTCTTAGGATGCTTGGGATTGACAAAACCCTCAGGCTGTGTCATATACACATCCTCAAGCAAATTTTCGTTGAGGAAAGCAGTTTTGACATCCATTTGCCATATCTCATAATCATGATATGTAGCTATGGCAAGCAAGATCCTAATGAACTTGAGCATGACTACAGGCGAAAAGGTCTCATCATAGTTTACACCATAAGTTTGCCAAAGCCTTTTGCTACTAGTCTACCTTTGTAAGTCTTATCAGCTTTGAGTTTAAATAGCCACTTGCATTCAATTACCTTAGCACCTTCCGGTGGATCAACCAAGGTCCAAACCTGGTTATCGTACATTGATTGCATCTTGGATTTCATGGCTTCAAGCCATTTTTCCGAGTCTGGGCTCTCAATAGCTTCTCGGTAAGTAGTAGGATCCTCACGGTCTACTAACTCAATAGTGTTACTATCGGTGATTAGAAATCCGTATCTCTCAATCTCTCGACGTACCCTATCGGACCTTCTAGGTTCTTGTGCAATGGGTTCTGGTTCCACAACTGGTTGTGAACTTGATCCCATTTCCAACCCATCCTCTATAGGAGTTTGTGGCGCTTGAATTTCTCCAAGTTCTACTTTATTCCCACTGTCTTTCTTGAGAAGGAACTCCTTTTCCTAGAAAACAGCCTTGCGAGCAACAAATACTTTGTTCTCGGCTTGTGAGTAAATGTAATATCCCTTTGTTTCTTTGGGATAACCCACAAACAAGCAGACAGTGGATTTGGACTCTAGTTTATTAGATGTTAATTTCTTAACATGTGCTTCACAGGCCCAAATCCTGAGAAATGACATATTAGGTTCTTTCCCAATCCATACTTCATATGGTGTCTTCTTAACTGCTTTAGTTGGAGTACGGTTTAGTAGAAACGCATCAGTTTCTAATGCATAACCCTAAAAAGAGACAAGAAGATTTGCTTGACTCATCATTGATCGAACCATGTCCAACAGAGTTCGATTTCTCTTTTAGGATACACCATTCCATTGTGGTGTTCCAGGAGGAGTGAGCTGTGAAATAATACCACACTCCTTCAGATGATTGTCAAACTCTTGGCTTAAGTATTCGCCACCTCGATCTGATCGAATGGCTTTTTATACTTTTGCCAAGTTTTTCTACTTCGTTCTTAAACTCTTTGAATTTATCAAAAGTTTCAGACTTGTACTTCATTAGATAGACGTAGCCATATCTACTGAAGTCATCTGTGAACGTCACGAAGTAGCTAAAACCACCTCTAGCTTGTGTACTTATTGGTATGTATTAGTTCCAATAAGTCATTAGTCCTCTCACCTTTCTTGTTAAAAGGACTTGGCCGACTTTGTGAGAGTTAATTTAGTATTGATTCTTGCTATTGCATGAAGAATTAGACTTAGGCTATTTGCATGATTAATGTATGCTTGATTCTTCTTCTTCTTGTTTTCTAAATCAATCTATCATAAGCGTTTCCAATCAATCTTGTTTGGGGGTTCTTTAGATTGGGGGTTTATTATCTTATTTATGTTTAATATTCATGGTATGTTGGCGTTCTAGTTTGGCATATAGGCTGGGGTTCCGCATCAATTGGTATCAGAGCATAGGCTAAGGGGTAAATTCTTAACTATCCTTTAATTTTTGCTTTTAAACTTTAATTTTCTATTTTAGCTAAATAGGATCTTGCTTCTAGTTCCTTATTCGGTTCTTGCTCTATCGTGTTAATTACCTATCCTTAAGTATTTGATCATTAGTTTGATTAAAGTTACAAAAAAAGAAAAAAATAATAATTAGAAACAGCCTTGTTATCAATTCGGATTTACTATCTTGTTAAGATCATATTTGATCAATTGATGAATCTTGTGTTCTTGTTGAATCCGAATTTGCCATTGAATATATCAAGCATATAATTTGCAATCTTTGAGTAGTTGAACTTGGTTTGGATATAATTTTGATCTACAAAGTGCCCTACACCACTTGGAGTAAGTTTTGATCAATCAAGCAAGAATTGGAGTTGGAACTTTCACAATTGGTTTGATTTCTTCAAGACCAGGTTAGTACTCCTAATTTTGGATTTGGGTTGTGTTTATTGCATGCTTTCTTTGATTTTTTTTGTTGAGTCTTACATCAAATCTGTTTAAACTAATTATTAGGTTTAGTTAAACATCGCATTTAAGTGCATCCGTCTTGACCATTTTCTTCATTCTAAGTTTTTAATTTGCGTGTCTAAGCTATTTTTTGGTTCCAATTACACTAGTTTGACATATTGCACGTTGTTGAACATCTATATATATTACAGTGCACAAAATCTTCTTCTTGTGTACTAATTTCTGACTTTTGTTCAAATAGCTCAATTTGCCTCTAGAATTAGTATCTTTGCTGTTCTTGTTAGGTTTTTTCATCGTTCCCTCAATCAAATTACTTAATTGTGCATATTTGTTTGAGTTGTTTCTGAAGTGCAATTGTGAGATATCAATTTATAAGTTGAGAGAAAAACAAGAATGAATGGGATAAAGGAAAGTGTGAAGTTGTTAAGGCAAGACCTTAATGATATAGAATTGCAATTTAAACAATGGTTCAAACAACTAAGTAGATTGGAAAATAGCAAAGAAAAGAGAAAGGAAGAGGAAGTTATCCTAGAAGAAAAATATTGTGAAGCTGAAGGGGACACTATTGATATAGTTTTCTTTGATATAGTGATGTTGTGAGTGATGAAGAAGTAATTGAAAGAAAAGATGTTGTTGATTGTTTGAATGAGAATGAAGAAGTTTGTTTAGTTAAGATGGAAGATCAACAAGTTACAATTGCTCCTCTATTGCTTAAGGTGGAGGAATTGCACATGGGAAACGAAGGAAATAATAATCACATCCGCAAAGATGTAACAATGACTAACCATGTTTTGCCTAGTTTCTTTGTCAAATTGCAGGAACATGATGAGTTTTTTGCTGAAGAAGCGTTCATATTATTTCCACCTATCCCAAAGATCATTTATGAAGATGAATTTATTCCTCAAGTTTCAATTCCCAACTTGAACAAGACGAAGATTCGAGGACGAATCTTTTCCGAAGAAGGAGGGGATTATATGAGCACGACCAAGCATGCCGACAACAAGAGAGATGAACTAGCGCTTTCTCAAGGACCAATAATAAGAGCAAGGTCAAAGAAGCTTAAAGAAGTCCTACAAGCATTCATGAAACCTTATGTGGAGAAGATGCAAGTTCAAGAAGAGAAAGAAGCTAAATTGGACTATGAAGACAAGTTTAGGCCGAATGGTGCAATGGGCCCTCAAGCTACTTTATTTAGTTTCTATTCTTTATGTAACATTTAATAAAGTATATTTGGGCAGCTTGGAACCTAGGAAAACGAATTGGGCTTTATTAGAATAGATTTGTTTTATTTTGGGCTTATTTTACTGTTTTGGGTAGTTTAAGTGGGTAGGCTAAAGTTGGGCTTGTCTCTTCTAAAGAGTTGGGCCAAAATAACTATTTGAGGCTTAGAATACCTAAGGGGGCCGAATTTTACATGGGAGAATTGAATGGGTTTGGGTCAGATTTAGGTTTAGGCCTACATTGGTGAACTTAGGGTCCTAAATTTTAGGAATTGATTTTTCTTGATAAATACTTATTATTTTGGGATATTATTAAGTAGAGTTTGAGGGAGAAATAATAGCTTGACCATATCTTCAAAGGGCTGGCCGAAATCCACTTTTAGCCAAGATTAAGTCTACATTCATTCCTTCATTTTCTTAGGATAATCATGCATATTTATCACCAGCTTTTAGGATTATTTTCAGATTGTATTTATCTTTATTTCTTCATGTACTTGTCCATATTATGGCCAAATACATGTAGATAAAAGGTTAGGAATTATCTTTGTTATTTATTTCATTATTTATCTCTTAGAGTTAGTGTTTGATTTTAATTCATCTAGGGAGGGGTGGCTGCCTAGCCTATATAAAGGACTGAATTCTTCATTTGTAAGGGACTTGAATTTTGATTAATGAGAGTTTTCTTTGGCTCGGCCGAATTTGTGAGAGTTAATTTAGTATTGATTCTTGCTATTGCATGAAGAATTAGACTTAGGCTATTTGCATGATTAATGTATGCTTGATTCTTCTTCTTCTTGTTTTCTAAATCATTCTTTCATAAGCGTTTCCAATCAATCTTGTTTGGGGGTTCTTTAGATTGGGGGTTTATTATATTATTTATGTTCAATATTCATGGTATGTTGGCGTTCTAGTTTGGCATATAGGCTGGGGTTCCGCATCAATTGGTATCAGAGCATAGGCTAAGGGGTAAATTCTTAACTATCCTTTATTTTTATGCTTTTAAACTTTAATTTTCTATTTTAGCTAAATAGGATCTTGCATCTAGTTCCTTATTTGGTTCTTGCTCTATTGTGTTAATTACCTATCCTTAAGTATTTGATCATTAGTTTGATTAAAGTTACAAAAAAAGAAAAAAATAATTAGAAACAGCCTTGTTATCAATTCGGATTTACTATCTTGTTAAGATCATATTTGATCAATTGATGAATCTTGTGTTCTTGTTGAATCCGAATTTGCCATTGAATATATCAAGCATATAATTTGCAATCTTCGAGTGGTTGAACTTAGTTTGGATATAATTTTGATCTACAAAGTGCCCTAAACCACTTGGAGTAAGTTTTGATCAATCAAGCAAGAATTGGAGTTGGAACTTTCACAATTGGTTTGATTTCTTCAAGACCAGGTTAGTACTCCTAATTTTGGATTTGGGTTGTGTTTATTGCATGCTTTCTTTGATTTTTTTTTGTTGAGTTTTACATCAAATCTGTTTAAACTAATCATTAGGTGATACAACCATGGAGAGGGCAAGTCATGATGATTTCGTCAATCAGCATCACAAGCATAAAGTACTCATCCTTTTGGAAGCAAATGAAGAATTGGGCCAACTTGAGTCATAAAGGGCTTATGCAACTTTGGGCTTTAATTGTACAAGTCATGTGCTTTATTTATAATTCACATGACTCATTTAAAGTTGTATCTTAATGGGTTTAAGGGGCTGATTTGTTTAGTTTTTAGTTAGGGCTTTTAATTCATTATGTTTAGTTGGTTTATTGAACAAATAAGGCCTTATTTAAGTGGGCTACACGCCACCTTCTCATTAAGGCCCAAAGCAAATGAAGAATTGGGCCAACTTGAGTCATAAAGGGCTTATGCAACTTTGGGCTTTAATTGTACAAGTCATGTGCTTTATTTATAATTCACATGACTCATTTAAAGTTGTATCTTAATGGGTTTAAGGGGCTGATTTGTTTAGTTTTTAGTTAGGGCTTTTAATTCATTATGTTTAGTTGGTTTATTGAACAAATAAGGCCTTATTTAAGTGGGCTACACGCCACCTTCTCATTAAGGCCCATCATTTTAGTTTTGTTTTAATTCTTTAAGTAGGAGAATGGGCTTGTTTTGTCTTATGAAATTCGGCTACACCTTGTTTAAGGCCTTTTTAGGGGTTGTTTTAGCTTCTAAGGGTGATTTATTACTTCTTAAAGAGGTTATTAGACTTGTTTAAGAAGTAAAGAGTCTTTAGAATTCCTAAAGAGGTTATTTGGCTTGTTTAAGAAGTAAAGTGTTAGGGTTTTAGTATAAATAGCTTGTTATGAGTTGTAACAGGGGAATAATCATTGAATCAAATTATAAACTTTTGAGAGTTTTCTCTTGGCTTTAGCCGAAATTCTTTAGAGAGATTGTGAGATTGCTTGCTTTCTTTTCTATTGCATCAAGAATTAGGATTACTTATCAATCATTTTGATTGTGGTGTTTTCTTATTCTTATTATCCCGATTATTTGTGTTTCCATTCACGTGTTGTTTGGGGGTTCAATAGGGAGGGTGTTTGTCTTCTTTGTCTTTTGAAATCAAAGCGTATGTTTAAGGGGTTTCGGGTTCTTTAACCTTGGGGTTCCGCATCATTTGGTATCAGAGCCAAAAGTAAGGTAAATTCCTATTTATCTTAGTGTTAGGTTTGTGTTTTCTTTTCTTTGATTTCTTTATGTTTATGCCGAATTAGGTAGTGATAAGTTTTGATTTGTGTGCTTTTTGTGTGGTAAATTTAGCATTTTCTTTTCCTTGTGTTTTTTTTATTCATTAAAAAGCCTTAGAAACCAAACTTGAACTTTGAATCTTTGGCATGAAGAAAAAAAAATTCTAGTAGTAGTAGCCTTTAGATTGGTGTGTTGAATTAAAAAAAAAAAATCGTGGTACTGTTCACGGCACTGTACATCGCACTGTTTACGGTACTGTTCATAAAAAAAAAGAAAGAAGAGAGAAAAACGTGAAAGAGAAGAAAAATAGAAAAAAAAAAAGAGTAAGGAGCAATTGAGTAAGTGTAATTTATATGGCCTAAAGAAATCCTAATCCTTTCATAAGTGGGAAAAACTAATCCTTTTTGCTTTAGGATTGGGAGGGGGAGCATTTACACCTTTTCCAAATACCTTTGGGAATCCTTTAAAGGGTAGGAAATACAATCCTTATTACTTTGGGTTTAGGCTTTTAGAAATCTTAGTCCATATCTAAATTGGAATTACAATCCTAATCCTAGTTAGACAAGGATTTCTACTTGGCAAATATTTGTGCTATCCATTTATTATCCATTTGTGCCAATCATTTTTATCATTTGCTATTCATTTGTGCAACCATTTTTGGCAACTTTTTCCATCATTTGTGTAACCATTTTTGGAAACTTTTCACCATTTGTGCAACCATTTTTTGCAACTTTTCCATCATTTGTGTAACCATTTTTTGAAACTTTTTCCACCATTTGTGCTATCATTTTTGGAAACTTTTGCCATCATTTTACTATCACTTTGCCATGTTTTTGCCATTGTTTTGAACATAACTTGACACACTAATCAGCTTGTGACATCGTTTGGCATAGTGAATAAATTGGCTGTAAATTGATTTGTTTTGCATGTTTTATAGTTTTAATTGGTATCTTGTTGATTTTCCTTCTTTGTTGGGTAGAATATTTAGGTTCTATATTTGGTTTACTTTGTAGTGAATCAAATTCATTCATTTTATCCATATTGTCATTTTCCTTGATTTTTGTTGCTTATTTCTTTGTTTTAAGCTAGTTTTTGTTCCATTTACATTGTTAGAGTATCTTTGCTCGTCCAATACTCTAATTTACTTATCATCAAGTGGTACACCACTCTTGTCCGTGTATCACCACCATTGTGTCTAGAGTCTTCTTTTCTAGTTTTGAGCTATTTTTTTGTTGTTAGTTATTATTTTCTTGATTTCTTAAACGTGCTCAAGTTTTTTAATTTGTGATTTAAATTCTGAAGTGCAATTTTGAAGTTGCAAGCTTGAGAGGAAAAAGGCAAGAGAGTGAGAGGACATTAAGAGGATAAAAGCCAAATTTTGAGTGAAACACGAGTGAATGTGAGGATGTCTAATCACAAGTCCAAACGATATTTACATCAAGATGAAAGGAATGCGTTTAAGGAAGATATAAATTTGTTAAGGCAAGACCTTAATAATTTTGAATGGTTGGTTAGACAATATTTCGAACCACGAATTAGAATGGAGGAGAGCAAAGCGAAGAGAAAGAAGGAGAAAGTTATCATGGAAGAAATAATTTGTGAACCTGAAAAGGGTGATATAGATATAGGCTTTGATAGTGAGATTACTCAATACCATGAAGAGGATGTTGTTGATGAGCTTAATGAGAAAAAAAAGGTTTTGGGTGAAGTTGAAGATGTGGAGAACGTGGTTAAAAATTTAAATAAGGTTGTTTTAGAGGTGGAAGAGGATAATGATGTTGTGCATAATGGAAAAATAATTGAAAGTGAAGAAATTGTTGATTGTTTGAGTGCAGGTGAAGAAGTTTGCTTAGTTGAGATGGAAGATTCGCAAGTTACAGTTGATTCTCTATTGATTAAGAAGAATGAGTTGCACATGGAAAGTGGAGAAAGTCAAAATCATACCGCTATATTAAAGACTAACCATGTTTTGCATAGTTCTTTTGTTTATAACTTGCAGGATCATGATGAGTTCCTCAATGAAGAAACATTCATATTATTTCCACCAATACCGAAGATCATTTACGAAGATGAATGTATTCCTCAAGTGTCAATTCCCAACTATTGCAAGACGAAGATTCGAGGACGAATCTTTTCTAAAGAGGGAGGGAATGATACGACCATGGAGAGGGCAAGTCATGATGATTTCGTCAATCAGCATCACAAGCATAAAGTACTCATCCTTTTGGAAGCAAATGAAGAATTGGGCCAACTTGAGTCATAAAGGGCTTATGCAACTTTGGGCTTTAATTGTACAAGTCATGTGCTTTATTTATAATTCACATGACTCATTTAAAGTTGTATCTTAATGGGTTTAAGGGGCTGATTTGTTTAGTTTTTAGTTAGGGCTTTTAATTCATTATGTTTAGTTGGTTTATTGAACAAATAAGGCCTTATTTAAGTGGGCTACACGCCACCTTCATTAAGGCCCATCATTTTAGTTTTGTTTTAATTCTTTAAGTAGGAGAATGGGCTTGTTTTGTCTTATGAAATTCGGCCACACCTTGTTTAAGGCCTTTTTAGGGGTTGTTTTAGCTTCTAAGGGTGATTTATTACTTCTTAAAGAGGTTATTAGACTTGTTTAAGAAGTAAAGAGTCTTTAGAATTCCTAAAGAGGTTATTTGGCTTGTTTAAGAAGTAAAGTGTTAGGGTTTTAGTATAAATAGCTTGTTATGAGTTGTAACAGGGGAATAATCATTGAATCAAATTATAAACTTTTGAGAGTTTTCTCTTGGCTTTAGCCGAAATTCTTTAGAGAGATTGTGAGATTGCTTGCTTTCTTTTCTATTGCATCAAGAATTAGGATTACTTATCAATCATTTTGATTGTGGCGTTTTCTTATTCTTATTATCCCGATTATTTGCGTTTCCATTCACGTGTTGTTTGGGGGTTCAATAGGGAGGGTGTTTGTCTTCTTTGTCTTTTGAAATCAAAGCGTATGTTTAAGGGGTTTCGGGTTCTTTAACCTTGGGGTTCCGCATCATTAGGTTTAGTTAAACATCGCATTTAAGTGCATCCGTCTTGACCATTTTCTTCATTCTAAGTTTTTAATTTGCGTGTCTAAGCTATTTTTTGGTTCCAATTACACTAGTTTGACATATTGCACGTTGTTGAACATCTATATATATTATAGTGCACGAAATCTTCTTCTTGTGTACTAATTTCTGACTTTTGTTCAAATAGCTCAATTTGCCTCTAGAATTAGTATCTTTGCTGTTCTTGTTAGGTTTTTTCATCGTTCCCTCAATCAAATTACTTAATTGTGCATATTTGTTTGAGTTGTTTCTGAAGTGCAATTGTGAGATATCAATTTATAAGTTGAGAGAAAAACAAGAATGAATGGGATAAAGGAAAGTGTGAAGTTGTTAAGGCAAGACCTTAATGATATAGAATTGTAATTTAAACAATGGTTCAAACAACTAAGTAGATTGGAAAATAGCAAAGAAAAGAGAAAGGAAGAGGAAGTTATCCTAGAAGAAAAAAATTGTGAAGCTGAAGGGGACACTATTGATATAGTTTTCTTTGATAGTGATGTTGTGAGTGATGAAGAAGTAATTGAAAGAAAAGATGTTGTTGATTGTTTGAATGAGAATGAAGAAGTTTGTTTAGTTAAGATGGAAGATCAACAAGTTACAATTGCTCCTCTATTGCTTAAGGTGGAGGAATTGCACATGGGAAACGAAGGAAATAATAATCACATCCGCAAAGATGTAACAATGACTAACCATGTTTTGCCTAGTTTCTTTGTCAAATTGCAGGAACATGATGAGTTTTTTTGCTGAAGAAGCGTTCATATTATTTCCACCTATCCCAAAGATCATTTATGAAGATGAATTTATTCCTCAAGTTTCAATTTCCAACTTGAACAAGACGAAGATTCGAGGACGAATCTTTTCCGAAGAGGGAGGGGATGATATGAGCACGACCAAGCACCTTATGTGGAGAAGATGCAAGTTCAAGAGGAGAAAGAAGCTAAATTGGACTATGAAGACAAGTTTAGGCCCAATGGTGCAATGGGCCCTCAATCTACTTTATTTAGTTTCTATTCTTTATGTAACATTTAATAAAGTATATTTGGGCAGCTTGGAACCTAGGAAAATGAATTGGGCTTTATTAGAATAGATTTGTTTTATTTTGGGCTTATTTTACTGTTTTGGGTAGTTTAAGTGGGTAGGCTAAAGTTGGGCTTGTCTCTTCTAAAGAGTTGGGCCAAAATAACTATTTGAGGCTTAGAATACCTAAGGGGGCCGAATTTTACATGGGAGAGTTGAATTTTAATGGGTTTGGGTCAGATTTGGGTTAAGGCCTACATTGGTGAACTTAGGGTCCTAAATTTTAGGAATGGATTTTCCTTAATAAATACTTATTATTTTGGGATATTATTAAGTAAATTTTGGGGGAGAAATAATAGTTTGACCGTATCTTTAAAGTGCTGGCCGAAATTCACTTTTAGCCAACATTAAGTCCACATTCATTCCTTCATTTTCTTAGGATAATAAGCATATTTATCACTAGCTGTTAGGATTATTTTCAAATTGTATTTATCTTTATTTCTTCATGTACTTAAGTCCATATTATGGCCAAATACATGTAGATAAAGGTTAGGAATTATCTTTGTTATTTATTTTATTATTTATCTCTTAGAGTTAGTGTTTGATTTTAATTCATCTACGGAGGGGTGGCTGCCTAGCCTATATATAAAGGGCTGAATTCTTCATTTGTAAGACACTTGAATTTTGATTAATGAGAATTTTCTTTGACTTGGCTGAATTTGTGAGAGTTAATTTATTATTGATTCTTTCTATTGCATGAAGAATTAGACTTTAGGCTATTTGCATGATTAATGTATGCTTGATTCTTCTTCTTATTGTTTTCTAAATCAATCATAAACGTTTCCAATCAATCTTGTTTGGGGGTTCTTTAGATTGGGGGTTTATTATCTTATTTACGTTCAATATTCATGGTATGTTGGCATTCTAATTTGGTATATAGGCTGGGTTCCGCATCAAAATATTTGTGCTATCCATTTATTATCCATTTGTGCCAATCATTTTTATCATTTGCTATCCATTTGTGCAACCATTTTTGGCAACTTTTCCATCATTTGTGTAACCATTTTTGAAAACTTTCCACCATTTGTGCAACCATTTTGGCAACTTTTCCATCATTTGTGTAACCATTTTTGAAAATTTTTTCCACAATTTGTGCTATCATTTTTGGGAACTTTTGCCATCATTTTGCTATCACTTTGCCATCTTTTTGCCATTTTTTTGCACACAACTTGACACACTAATCAAGCTTGTTATATCGTTCGGCGTAGTGAATAAATTGGCTCTAAAATTGATTTGTTTTGCATGTTTTATACTTTATTTAGTTTAAATTGGTATCTTGTTGATTTCCTTTTTTTGTTGGGTAGCATATTTAGGTTCTATAGTTGATTTACTTTGTAGTGAATCAAATTCATTCATTTTATCCATATTGTCATTTTTCTTAATTCTTGTTACTTATTTCTTTGTTTTAAGCTAGCTTTTGTTCCATTTACATTGTTAGGGTATCATTGCTTGTCCAATACTCTAATTTGATTACCAGCAAGTGGTACACCATTTGTATCCATGTATCACCTCCATTGTGTCTAGTCTTCTTTTCTAGTTTTTGAGCTATCTTTTTGTTGTTATTTATTATTTCCTTGCTTTCTTAAACATGCTCAAGTTTTTGATTTGTGATTTAAATTCTGAAGTGCAATTTTAAAGTTGCAAGCTTGAGAGGAAAAAGGCAAGAGAGTGAGAGGACATTACATAAAAGACTTAATTGTGTGAAACACGAGAAGAGTGACATTCTTTGAGTGTAAAACACGTGAGGGAGTGCTTGTGAGGTTTTTATCTAACATTTTCTTGCAGGCAATCCACCATGACTGAAGAATTTATTGGACAAGGAATATCCCAATAGGATGATATAAATGTGCCCGATAACAAGATGCCATAGCAAGCATTTATTAGGGAGATTCGGAACCTGAACCTTAGGATAGATGGAATAGAAGAGAGGCATGAAGGAAGTGCATCCAATGTACCTAGAAGGACAGCAAGGAGAAATCGAATTATTGAACAACATGTAGTGCATGATTATGATGATGAAGATGGAGAGGAGGCTAGTGCAATGATAGATGGGAACTTGGGCAACATCAAACTCAAGATTCCTCCTTTCAAAGGCCAAAATAGTGCAGAAGAGTATTTGGAGTGGGAGCGAAAGGTGGAGGTGTTCTTTGAATGCAACAAATATTTAGAAGAAAAGAAGGTGAAGCTTGCAGCTGTAGAGTTCACTGATTATGCAGTATTTTGGTGGGAGCAACTCAATTTGAGTAGAAGGAAGGTGGGAAGGCATCCTATTAATAATTGGGAAGAAATGACGGAAGCCATTAGAAAAAGGTTTGTTCCTTCACACTATTTTAGAGAATTACATCAAAAATTTTCATAGGCTTGTGCAGGGAGCAAAATCAGTGAAGGAGTACTATAAGGAAATGGAAATGTGCATGGTGAGAGTAAACATTGAGGAGGAGAGGTCACCATGGCTCGGTCCCTAAGTGGGCTAAACAATGATATTGCTGATGCCCTTAAATTATACAAATATGACTCCATGGAAGAGATGTTACACATGGCAATGAAGATTGAAAAGCAAAAGAACAGTAGAGGCTTCCATAAGACCACAAACAACTCAAATCACTCTTTGGCATCTAAATGGACCAAAAAGGAGGAGAAGAAGGACTTTAGGGTATCTAAACCCTATAGGGTAGATTCGACACCCAAAGAAGAAAAGGTACCCTAACTTCCAAACAAGGTTGTTAAGGTAACTCTAGTACTCCTACTAGGGAGTAGAGAAATTAAATGTTTTAAATGTTTGGGTAAGAGGCATGTAACACGTGAATGTCCTAATAGGAGGATAATAATAGCTAGGGATGATGGTGACATTACTTTTAAATCAGAAAATAGTGATAATGAAATGCCTCCTTTAGAAGATTGTAGTGATTGTGATAGTGAAGGGGAGTTGTTAGTCGCTGAAACCGGGACATCTTTAGTTGCTAGGAGAGATTTAAACTTGAATGTTAAAGAAGATAGCCTAGAACAAAGAGAGAACATATTTCACACTAAGTGTTTCGTTAATGGGAGAGTGTACATAATCATTATTGGTAGGGGGAGTTGCACGAATGTAGCTAGTGCAAGTATGGTTGAAAAGTTGAACTTGGCATGTGAGAAGCATCCTAGACCTTATAGGTTGATACGGATTTACCACCATCAACCAATGATCCTTTAAAGATGCCTAGTGGTCCAATTACAAGAGGACGTGCAAAGAAGCTAAAGATGGCCATGTCATCTTATGTTCAAGGCTTTGTTACTCAAGAAATTAATGAAGATGCCTTTGAGAAGTGTTATGGAGAACTTGAAGGCAAGCATAAAGTACTTAGCCTCTTGGAAGCAAGAGAAAGAATTGGGCAAACTTAATGAAGATGCCTTTTAAATTGGTATCTTGTTGATTTCCTTTCTTTGTTGGGTAGCATATTTAGGTTCTATATTTGATTTACTTTTTAGTGAATCAAATTCATTCATTTTATCCATATTGTCATTTTTTTATTCTTGTTGCTTATTTCTTTGTTTTAAGCTAGCTTTTGTTCCATTTACATTGTTAGGGTATCATTGTTTGTCCAATACTCTAATTTGATTACCATCAAGTGGTACACCACTCTTATCCATGTATCACCTCCATTGTGTCTCTAGTCTTCTTTTCTAGTTTTTGAGCTATCTTTTTGTTGTTAGTTATTATTTCCTTGCTTTCTTAAACATGTTCAAGTTTTTGATTTGTGATTTAAATTCTAAAGTGCAATTTTCAAGTTGCAAGCTTGAGAGGACATTAAGAGGGTAAAAGCCTTAATTGTGTGAAACACGAGAGGAGTGACATTCTTTGAGTGTAAAACACATGAGGGAGTGCGTGTGAGGTTTTTATCTAACATTTTCTTGCAGGCAATCCATCATGACTGAAGAATTTAGTGGGAAAGGAATATCCCAATAGGATGATATAAATGTGCCCGATAATAAGATGCCATATCAAGCATTTATTAGGGAGATTCGGAAGCTGAACCTTTGATACAGAAAGACTTTCAAATGGGTCTAAATGGAGTTCAAACACATAAATATAAGATCCAAATGTCATTGGGCATGCTCCAATTTATAGGAGGCAGATTTGGTGCTTTCTATCAATTTTGGGCTTATACAACTTTGGCCTTTAATTGTACAAGTCATGTGCCTCATTTAAAAGTCACATGACTCATTAAAGTTGTGAATGTAGGCTTAGGTGTGTAGGCTTCCTTTTAAAGGGATTATTTAGTTATTTGGGTTATTAGTTAGTCTTTTATTTTGGGCTTGAAATTCGTCACTTTACCTTAGTAGGGTTTTAAGTAGTTGTTTTAGCTTATTTTAGGTTGAATTTAGTGTTTTAAACCTATTGGACTTATGTATACCCATTCCCTTAGGGTTTGGAGGCTATAAATAGGTTATTATAACTTGTAAAAAGAAGATGATTGAATCAAATTATAAACTTTTGAGAGTTTTTCTCTAGGCTTAGCCAAAATTCTTTAGAGAGATTGTGAGATTGCTTGCTTTCTTTTCTATTGCATCAAGAATTAGAATTACTTACAATCATTTGATTGTGGCGTTTTTCTTATTCTTCTTGTCCCGATTATTTGTGTTTCCATTCACATGTTGTTTGGGGGTTCAATAGGGAGGGTGTTTGTCTTCTTTGTCTTTTGAAATCAAAGCGTATGTTTAAGGGGTTTCGAGTTTTTTAACCTTGGGGTTCCGCATCATTTGGTATTAGAGCCAGAAGAAAGGTAAATTCCTATTTATCTTAGTGTTAGGTTTGTGTTTTCTTTTCTTTGATTTCTTTATGTTTATGCCGAATTAGGTAGTGATAAGTTTTTATTTGTGTGTTTTTTTGTGTTAAATTTAGCCTTTTCTTTTCCATACCTTGTGTTTTGATTCATTAAAAAGCCTTAGAAACCAAACTTGAACTTTGAATATTTGGCATGAAAAAAAAAACCAAATTCTACTAGTAGTAGCCTTTAGATTGGTGTGTTGAATTAAAAAATAAAAAAGAAAAAAATTGTGGTATTGTTCACGGCACTGTTCATCATACTGTTATTGCACTGTTCACAGTACTGTTCATCGCATTGTTCTGGTATTGTTCATAAAAAAAAGAGAGAAGAGAGAAAAACGTGAAAGAGAAGAAAAATAGAAGAAGAAAACAATTAAGGAGCAATTGAGCAAGGGTATTTTATATAGAAAATCCTAATCCTTTCATAAGTATGAAAAACTAATCCTTTTTACTTTAGGATTGAGAGGGGCAGTATTTACACCTTTTTCAAACACCTTTGGGACTCCTTTAAAGGGTAAAAAATACAATCCTTATTGCTTTGGGTTTAGGTTTTTGAAATCCAATCCATACTTGATTTAGAATTACAATGCTAGTCCTACTTAACCAAGGATTTACTTTGCAATTATTGAACCACCATTTGTGCTATCCATTTGTGCCACCATTTTATATCATTTGTTATCCATTTGTACCGCCATTTGTTATCCATTTGTTCCATCATTTTTTGGAATCATTTTGATCACTTGTGCTACCATTTTGATATCATTTTGCCATCATTTTTCCAATCATTTGCCACAATTTTGTTACCATTTCTGGCATCATTTGCTATCATTTTTGCCATCATTTTGCCATCACTTTGCCACCATTTTGCACACAACTTGATACACTAATCAAGCTTGTTATACCATTCGGCCTAGTGATAATTTTGGCTCTAAATTGAATTGTTTTTGCATGCAACCTACTTCATTTAGTTTAATTAGATCTATTGATTTCTTGCTTTGTTGGGTAGAATATTTAGGTTCTATATTTGATTTACTTTGTAGTGAATCAAATTCATTCATTTTATCCATCTTGTCATTTTTCTTGATTCTTGTTGCTTATTTCTTTATTTTATGCCAGCTTTTGTTCCATTTACATTGTTAGGGTATCATTGCTTGTCTAATACTCTAATTTGATTACCATCAAGTGGTACACCACTCTTGTCCATGTATCACCTCCATTGTTTCTTTTCTAGTTTTTGAGCTATTTATTTCCTTGCTTTCTTAAACGTGCTCAAGTTTTTGATTTGTGATTTATATTCTAAAGTACAATTTTGAAGTTGCAAGCTTGAGAGGAAAAAGGCAAGAGAGTGAGAGGAAATTAAGAGGGTAAAAGCCAAATTTTGAGTAAAATACGAGTGAATGTGAGGATGTCTTATTACAAGTCCAAGCGACATTTACATCAAGATGAAAGGAATGCGTTTAAGAAAGATGTAAAGTTGTTAAGGCAAGACCTTAATAATTTAGAATGGTTGGTTAGACAATATTTCTAACCACGCATTAGAATGGAAGAGAGCAAAGCGAAGAGAAAGAAGGAGAAAGTTATCATAGAAGAAATAATTTGTGAACCTGAAAGGGTGATATAGATATAGGCTTTGGAAGAAAAGTTACTCAAGACCATGAAGAGGAGGTTGTTGATGAGTTTGATGAGAAGTACATCCAATGTACCTAGAAGGACAGCAAGGAGAAATATTAAACAACATGTAGTGCATGATTATGATGATGAAGATGGAGAGGAGGCTAGTACAATGATAGATGGGAACTTGGGCAACATCAAACTCAAAATTCCTTATTTCAAAGGCCGAAATAGTGCAGAAGAGTATTTGGAGTGGGAGCGAAAGGTGGAGGTGATCTTTGAATGCAACAAATATTCAGAAGAAAAGAAGGCAAAGGTCAAAGAAGCTTAAAGAAGTCCTACAAGCATTCATGAAACCTTATGTGGAGATGATGCAAGTTCAAGAAGAGAAAGAAGCTAAATTGGACTATGAAGACAAGTTGAGGCTGAATGGTGCAATGGGCCTTCAAGATACTTTATTTGGTTTTTTATTCTTTATGTAACATTTAATTTAGTATATTTGGGCATTCTAGAACCTAGGAAAACGAATTGGGCTTTATTAGAATAGGTTTGTTTTATTTTGGGCTTCTTTTACTGTTTTGGGTAGTTTAAGTGGGTAGGCTAAAGTTGGGCTTATCTCTTCTAAAACGTTGGGCCAAAATAACTATTTGAGGCTTAGAATACCTAAGGGGGCCGAATTTTACATGGGAGAGTTGAATTTTAATGGGTTTGGATCAGATTTGGATTTAGGCCTACATTGGTGAACTTAGGGTCCTAAATTTTAGGAATGAATTTTTCTTAATAAATACTTATTATTTTGAGATATTATTAAGTAGAGTTTGTGGGATAAATAATAGCTTGAACATATCTTTAAAGGGCTGGCCGAAATTCACTTTTAGCCAACATTAAGTCTACATTCATTCCTTCATTTTCTTAGGATAATAAGCATATTTATCACTAGCTGTTAGGATTATTTTCAAATTGTATTTATCTTTATTTCTTCATGTACTTTGTCCATATTATGGCCAAATACATGTAGATAAAAGGTTAGAAATTATTTTTGTTATTTATTTTATTATTTATCTCTTAGAGTTAGTGTTTGATTTTAATTCATCTAGGGACGGGTGGCTGCCTAGCCTATATAAAGGGCTGGATTCTTCATTTGTAAGACACTTGAATTTTGATTAATGATAAATTTCTTTGGCTTGGCCGAATTTGTGAGAGTTAATTTATTATTGATTCTTGCTATTGCATAAAGAATTAGACTTAGGCTATTTGCATGATTAATGTATGCTTGATTCTTCTTCTTTTTGTTTTCTAAATCAATCTATCATAAGCGTTTCCAATCAATCTTATTTGGGGGTTCTTTAGATTGGGGGTTTATTATCTTATTTATGTTTAATATTCATGATATGTTGGCGTTCTAGTTTGGCATATAGGCTAGGGTTTCGCATCAATTGGTATCAAAGCATAGGCTAAGGGGTAAATTCTTAACTATTCTTTAATATTTGCTTTTGAACTTTAATTTTATATTTTAGCCGAATAGGATCTTGCATCTGGTTCCTTATTTGGTTCTTGCTCTATTGTGCTAATTAACTATCTTTAAGTATTTGATCATTAGTTTGATTAAAGTTACAAAAAAACGAAGGAAAAAAATCAATTAGAAACAACTTTGTTATCAATTCGGATTTACTATCTTGTTAAGTTCATATTTGATCAATTGATGAATCTTTTGTTCTTGTTGAATCCGAATTTGCCATTGAATATATCAAGCATATAATTTGCAATCTTTGAGTGGTTGAACTTGGTTTGGATATAATTTTTATCTACAAAGTGCCCTACACCACTTGGAGTAAGTTTTGATCAATCAAGCAAGAATTGGAGTTGGAACTTTCACAATTGGTTTGATTTCTTCAAGACCGGGTTAGTACTCCTAATTTTGGATTTGGGTTTTGTTTATTGCATGCTTTCTTTGATTTCTTTTTTTTTTGTTGAGTCTTACATCAAATTTGTTTAAACTAATCATTAGGTTTAGTTAAACATCGCATTTAAGTGCATCCGTCTTGTCCATTTTCTTCATTCTAAGTTTTTAATTTGTGTATCTAAGCTATTTTTGATTCCAATTACACTAGTTTGACATATTGTACGTTGTTGAAAATCTATATATATTATAGTGCACGAAATCTTCTTCTTGTGTACTAATTTCTGATTTTTGTTCAAATAGGTCAATTGCCTCTAGAATTAGTATCTTTGTTGTTCTTGTTAGGTTTTTCATTGTTCCCTTAATCAAATTACTTAATTATGCATATTTGTTTGAGTTTGTTTCTGAAGTGCAATTGTGAGGATAAATTTGTGAGTTGAGAGATAAACATGTGAGGTTGAGTGAATTCTTTCCTTTTTTGTTTATTTAAAGTTTAAAGATGTCCGGAATCAATAGTAAAGAGGAAACCAAGATTGTGATTGATAATAAGTTTATGTACAAAGCTTTTATGGATTGTTTGCAAAAGCTAAATCTCAGGATAGACAGTCTGGAAGATAGCCTTAAGGTTATAAGGTTAAGTCTACAAGGGAGGAAGAGGTAGACCAATTGTACAACGATGATGAGGCAGAGGAGGTTCATTCTTTTCCAAGAAGAGGAAAGAGGTATGACAACCGAATGGAGAGCCAAGAAAATAATTTGAGTGCTATCAAGATGAAGATTCCACCATTCAAAGGTAAAAATGATGTGGATGCCTATCTTGATTGGGAAAGAAAGGTGGAGATGATCTTTTCATGCCACCACTATTCGAATGAGAAAAAGGTAAAACTTGCAGCCATTCAATTTTCTGATTATACACTAATTTGGTGGGATGATGATGAGGAAACCCAGCCTATATGCCAAACTAGAACGCCAACATACCATGAATATTGAATATAAATAAGATAATAAACCCCCAATCTAAAGAACCCCCAAACAAGATTGATTGGAAACACTTATGATAGATTGATTTAGAAAACAAGAAGAAGAAGAATCAAGCATACATTAATCACGCAAATAGCCTAAGTCTAATTCTTCATGCAATAGCAAGAATCAATACTAAATTAACTCTCACAAATTCGGCCAAGCCAAAGAAAATTCTCATTAATCAAAATTCAAGTCCCTTACAAATGAAGAATTCAGTCCTTTATATAGGCTAGGCAGCCACCCCTCCCTAGATGAATTAAAATCAAACACTAACTATAAGAGATAAATAATGAAATAAATAACAAAGATAATTCCTAACCTTTTATCTACATGTATTTGGCCATAATATGCACTAAGTACATGAAGAAATAAAGATAAATACGATCTGAAAATAATCCTAAAAGCTGGTGATAAATATGCATGATTATCCTAAGAAAATGAAGGAATGAATGTAGACTTAATCTTGGCTAAAAGTGGATTTCGGCCATCCCTTTGAAGATATGGTCAAGCTATTATTTCTCCCTCAAACTATACTTAATAATATCCCAAAATAATAAGTATTTATCAAGGAAAATCCATTCCTAAAATTTTGGACCCTAATGATGCGGAACCCCAGCCTATATGCCAAACTAGAACGCCAACATACCATGAATATTAAACATAAATAAGATAATAAACCCCCAATCTAAAGAACCCCCCAAACAAGATTGATTGGAAACGCTTATGATAGATTGATTTAGAAAACAAGAAGAAGAAGAATCAAGCATACATTAATCATGTAAATAGCCTAAGTCTAATTCTTCATGCAATAGCAAGAATCAATAATAAATTAACTCTCACAAATTCGGCCAAGCCAAAGAAAATTCTCATTAATCAAAATTCAAGTCTCTTACAAATGAAGAATTCAGCCCTTTATATAGGCTAGGCAGCCACCCCTCCCTAGATGAATTAAAATCAAACACTAACTCTAAGAGATAAATAATAAAATAAATAACAAAGATAATTCCTAACCTTTTATCTACATGTATTTGGCCATAATATGGACTAAGTACATGAAGAAATAAAGATAAATACAATTTGAGATTAAGCCTAACGGAAAGTGATAAATATGCTTATTATCCTAAGAAAATGAATGAATGAATGTAGACTTAATGTTGGCTACAAGTGAATTTCGGCCAGCCCTTTAAAGATATGGTCAAGCTATTATTTCTCCCTCAAACTCTACTTAATAATATCCCAAAATAATAAGTATTTATCAAGGAAAATCCATTCCTAAAATTTAGGACCCTAAGTTCACCAATGTACGCCTAAACCTAAATCTGACCCAAACCCATTAAAATTCAATTCTCCCATGTAAAATTCGGCCCCCTTAGGTATTCTAAGCCTCAAATAGTTATTTTGGCCCAACTCTTTAGAAGAGATAAGCCCAACTTTAGCCTACCCACTTAAACTACCCAAAACAGTAAAATAAGCCCAAAATAAAGCAAACCTATTCTAACAAAGCCCAATTCGTTTTCCTAGGTTCTATGCTGCCCAAATATACTTAATTAAATGTTACATAAAGAATAGAAACTAAATAAAGTAGCTTGAAGGCCCATTACACCATTCGGCCTACACTTGTCTTCATAGTCCAATTCAGCTTCTTTCTCTTCTTGAACTTGCATCTTCTCCACATAAGGTTTCATGAATGCTTGTAGGACTTCTTTAAGCTTCTTTGACCTTGTTCTTGTTATTGGTCCTTGAGGAAATGCTAGTTCATCTTTCTTGTTGTCATTGTGCTTGGTTGTGCTCATATCATCCCCTCCCCCTTCGAAAGGATTCGTCCTCGAATCTGAATCACAGTCAAATGGAGATAAGTCAGAAATATTAAAAGTTGCACTTACACCATACTTACCTGGCAAATCAATCTTGTATGCATTGTCATTGATCCGTTTCAGTACTTGAAATGGTCCATCTCCTCTTGCATCAAGTTTAGACTTCCTTTGATTAGGAAACCTCTCTTTACGCATATGGATCCAAACCCAATCTTTTGGTTCGAATATCACTTGCTTACGGCCTTTGTTAGCCTGCTTTGCATACATTATGTTCTTCTTCTCAATATGCTCACGTGCTTTCGTGTGTATTGTCTTAACCAAATCAGCCTTAGCCTTACCATCTAAGTTAGAAAGTTCATTCAAAGGTAAAGGCATCAAATCCAAAACAATCAATGGATTAAAACCATACACAATTTCAAAAAGGTGAAAAACCTGTAGAAGTATGAATTGCACGATTATAAGCGAACTCAACAAATGGTAAACATTCTTCCCAAGTTTTAATATTCTTACCAATTATAGCACGCAACATAGTTCCTAAAGTTCTATTAACAACTTCGGTTTGGCCATCTGTTTGTGGATGACAAGTAGTGGAAAACACAAGTTTAGTACCAAGTTTACCCCACAGAACACGCCAAAAGTGACTTAGGAACTTAGAATCCCGATCTGAGACAATAGTCCTAGGTATACCATGCAATCGAACTACTTCCCTAAAAAATAAATCAGCTATGTTTGTTGCATCATCAGTTTTATGACAGGCAATAAAATGTGCCATTTCACTAAATCGGTCCACTACAACAAACACACTATCCCTTCCCCTTTTTGTCCTAGGTAAACCTACAATGAAGTCCATAGAAATGTCAGTCCAAGGTTCAGTAGGAATAGGCAAAGGAGTATACAAACCTTGATTTAAGGACTTAGACTTAGCCTGTTTACATGCAAAACATTGAGCACACACTTTTTCAACACTTTTTCGCATATTAGGCCAATAAAAATGTTCATTAAGCATGTCTAAAGTCTTTTTCACGCCAAAGTGTCCCATTAATCCCCCACTATGCGATTCTTTCACAAGCAACTCTCTAAGAGAACATGCAGGTATACATAGTTGTTTTCCTCTAAAAAGAAACCCATCATGTCTATAGAACTTATTAAATGCATAATGTACACATGCCTTGTACACTTCACCAAAATCAGAATCATGATCATACATTTCTTTCAAATGCTCAAAACCTAACAATTTAGAACTAAGCATAGAAATCAATGCATATCTCCTAGAAAGTGCATCGGCAACAACATTATCTTTACCTTGCTTGTACTTAATTACATATGGAAAAGTATCAAGGTACTCTACCCACTTACCATGCCTTCTATTCAACTTACCTTGTCCCTTCAGATATTTGAGAGACTGGTGATCTGTGTGTATCACGAATTCTTTAGGCAAAAGGTAGTGTTCCCAAACCTCAAGAGCTCTCACCAATGCATAGAACTCTTTATCATAGGTAGAGTAATTCAACTGTGGTCCACTCAACTTCTCACTAAAGTATGCTATTGGGCGATTTTCCTGCATCAAAACAGCACCTATACCAATCCCAGAAGCATCACATTCAAGCTCAAAAGTCTTAGAAAAATCAGGTAATTTCAAAACAGGAGCAGTACACAATTTATCTTTCAAAACATTAAAAGCATCTTCCTGCTCTTTACCCCATTTAAAACCAACAGACTTTTTAATGATTTCATTTAGAGGTGCAGCAATAGTAGAAAAATCCTTAACAAATCTCCTATAGAAACTTGTTAAACCATGAAAGCTCCTCACCTCACTTGCATTCTCAGGTGTTGGCCATTCTTGGATAGCCTTAACCTTTTCATTATCTACCTCAACACCACGTGCACTAACAACAAATCCTAAGAAAACAACACTATCAACACAAAATGTGCATTTCTTCAAATTAGCATACAATTGTTGTTCTCTCAAAACAGCTAACACAAGTTCAACATGCCTTAAATGCTCTTTTAGGTTTTTGCTGTAAATCAAGATATCATCAAAATACACAACAACAAATTTACCTAAGAATTCACGCAAAACATGGTTCATGAGTCTCATAAATGTGCTAGGCGCATTAGTTAAGCCAAAAGGCATAACCAACCATTCATACAAACCATATTTTGTTTTAAAGGCAGTTTTCCATTCATCACCTAATTTCATCCTAATGTGATGATAACCACTTTTCAAGTCAATTTTAGTGAATATTATAGCACCATTTAACTCTTCAAGCATATCATCTAACCTAGGAATGGGATGGCGATACTTTATAGTGATTTTGTTAACTGCTCGACAATCAACACACATGCGCATGGTTCCATCCTTTTTAGGTACCAAAAGAACAGGTACAGCACAAGGACTTAGGCTTTCTCTCACGTGTCCTTTTGCTAAAAGTTCCTCCACTTGTCTTTGCAACTCCTTTGTTTCCTCTGGATTGCTTCGATAAGCTGGACGATTTGGAATTTGTGCACCAGGAACAAAGTCGATTTGATGTTCAATCCCTCTAATTCGTGGCAACCCAGGTGGTATCTCGTCGGGGAAGACATCTTTATAATCCTGCAATAACTTAGAAAAAGAACTAGGCAAATTTGGGTCAAGGTTAGTTTCAGAGAAATAATTGTCCTTAAACCTCAAAAGTACTAAAGCTCTCATGCCTAAGTATGCATTCCTCAACTCTCTTTCTTTTGCATAAAAGGAGTATTTGCTAAATTTTTCACTCGGCTCACTCTGCTCTCCTTTTACCTCAGCACACATTAACTTCTTCTCTCCTGCACTTCTCTCTTTCTTTTTCTCACTAGTGCAGTCTCTCACAGTTGGGCCTTTACTTTTATTATTTTCACTACTGGCCTCTTTTCTCTCATTTTTCTTTTCTTTCTCACTTCCCTTTACCTCTTTTGCAGATTGATGTATCTTTACTTGATCTGCATATACCTCTTTACGTGCCAATGGGGCAAGTGTGTGTTTACATCCTTTAAATGCAAAAGTGTACCTATTTCTAAATCCATCATGTAATACACGCCTATCAAATTGCCAAGGCCTTCCTAGCAAAATATGACTAGCATGCATAGGTACAACATCACAAATGACTTTATCTTCATATTTACCGATGGAAAATAATACAGTTACACGTTTGGTCACCTTTACTTCCCCACTATCATTAAACCACTGAAGTCTGTATGGGTTAGGGTGTTTCTCAGTTTTAAGTCCTAATTTATCAACTAAGACTGTACTAGCAACATTAACACAACTACCCCCATCAATTATCATACTACAGACTTTTCCACCTATTAAACACCTAGTATGAAAGATGTTTTCCCTCTGTTCTAGTCCTTCTTCTTTCACATTTACATTCAATGCACGCAATACAACTAAGGACTCCCCTTGAACAGTATATTCTACATTTTCATCTAGATCAGAACAATCCTCCAAAGGTGGCATATAATCACAATTCTCATCAGATTCAGAATCAGAAATAATTTCATCCCCCCTTATTATCATGGTCTTTTTATTCCCACATTCATTAGCATAATGACCACGACCCTTGCATTTGAAACATTGAATGTCCCTATGTCTATTAGTTTTAAGGGTTGTTTTAGAAGTACCTTTTTGTGCAGTGACCATTTTCTCTTTGGAATTGGACTGGTACTTGGTAGTGGATTCCTTCTTTGAGTCTCCCTTGTTCCACTTTGAATTCCATTTGTTGTTATTGGAATTTGAATAGGACTTGGATGTCCCACGTCTACTTCGTTGTCTCTCCACTTTAATTGCGATGTTCACCAAATCATTCATATCCACATAATGCTGTAATTCAACAATATCAGCAAGTTCTCTATTCATACCTCCCAAAAAGCGTGACATCGTTTGATATTCATCCTCCACAATGCTTGCTTTAATCATGAGCATCTCCATTTCTTTGTAGTAATCCTCCACAGAACTAGATCCTTGTGTAAGTCTTTGTAACTGATTGTGGAGTTCCCTATGATAGTAACTAGGCACATACTTCTTTCTCATGATTCTTTTCATTTCCTCCCAAGAAGTGATAGGGAGTTCCCCATTTCTCCTCCTATTTTTCAATAACTCATCCCACCAAATTAGTGCATAATCAGAAAATTCAATGGCTGCAAGTTTTACCTTTTTCTCATCCGAATAGTGGTGGCATGAAAAGATAATCTCCACCTTCCTTTCCCAATCAAGGTAGGCATCCACATCATTTTTACCCTTGAATGGTGGAATCTTCATCTTGATAGCACTCAAATTGTTGTCTTGGCTCTCCATTCGGTTGTCATACCTCCTTGCTCTTCTTGGAAAAGAATGAGCCTCCTCTTCCTCATCATCGTTGTACAACTGGTCTACCTCTTCCTCCCTTGTAGACATAACCTTGGAACCTTTAAGGCTATCTTCCTGACTGTCTATCCTGAGATTTAGCTTTTGCAAACTATCCATAAAAGCTTTGTACATAAACTTATTATCAGGCACAATCTCGGTTTCCTCTTTACTATTGATTCCGGACATCTTTAAACTTTAAATAAACAAATAAAGGAAAGAATTCACTCAACCTCACGTGTTTGTCTCTCAACTCACAAATTGATATCTCACAATTGCACTTCAGAAACAAACTCAAACAAAAATGCACAATTAAGTAATTTGATAAAGGGAACAATGAAAAACCTAACAAGAACAGCAAAGATACTAATTCTAGAGGCAAATTGACCTATTTGAACAAAAATCAGAAATTAGTACATAAGAAGAAGATTTCGTGCACTATAATATATATAGATGTTCAACAACGTGCAATATGTCAAACTAGTGTAATTGGAACCAAAAATAGCATAGACACACAAATTGAAAACTTAGAATGAAGAAAATGGACACGACGGATGCACGTAAACGCGATGTTTAACTAAACCTAATGATTAGTTTAAACAGATTTGATGTAAGACTCAACAAAAAAAAATCAAAGAAAGCATGCAATAAACACAACCCAAATCCAAAATTAGGAGTACTAACCTGGTCTTGAAGAAATCAAACCAATTGTGAAAGTTCTAACTCCAATTCTTGCTTGATTGATCAAAACGTAATCCAAGTGGTGTAGGGCACTTTGTAGATCAAAATTATATCCAAATTGATGCGGAACCCCAGCCTATATGCCAAACTAAGTTCAACCACTCAAAGATTGCAAATTATATGCTTGATATATATTCAATGGCAAATTCGAATTCAACAAGAACACAAGATTCATCAATTGATCAAATATGAAACTTAACAAGATAGTAAATCCAAATTGATAACAAGGCTGTTTCTAATTGATTTTTTTTCTTTTTTTTTTTTATAACTTTAACCAAACTAATGATCAAATACTTAAGGATAGGTAATTAACACAATAGAGCAAGAACCAAATAAGGAACTAGATGCAAGATCCTATTCGGCTAAAATAGAAAATTGAAGTTTAAAAGCAAAATTAAAGGATAGTTAAGAATTTACCCCTTAGCCTATGCTCTGATACCAATTGATGCGGAACCCCAGCCTATATGTCAAACTAGAACGCCAACATACCAAAATAAATCAAAGCATATGTTTAAGGGGTTTCGGGTTCTTTAACCTTGGGGTTCCGCATCATTTGGTATCAGAGCCAAAAGAAAGTTAAATTCCTATTTATCTTAGTGTTAGGTTTGTGTTTTCTTTTCTTTGATTTCTTTATGTTTATGCCGAATTAGATAGTGATATGTTTTGATTTGTGTATTTTTTGTGTGTTAAATTTAGCCGTTTCTCTTTTACCTTGTGTTTTGATTCATTAAAAAGCCTTAGAAACCGACTTTGAATCTTTGGCATAAAATAAAAAAAAAACCAAATTCTAGTAGTAGTAGCCTTTAGATTAGTGTGTTGAATTAAAAAAAAAAAGAAAAAAAATCTTGCTACTGTTCACGGTACTGTTCATAAAAAAACAAAGAAGGGAGAAAAACGTGAAAGAGAAGAAAAATAGAAGAAGAAAAAAAAATTAAGGCGCAAATTGAGCAAGGGTAGTTTATATAGCCTAAAGAAATCCTAATCCTTTCATAAGTGGGAAAAACTAATCCTTTTTGCTTTAGGATTGGGAGGGGCAGCATATACATCTTTTCCAAACAAATTTGCGAATCCTTTAAAGGGTAGGAAATACAATCCTTATTGCTTTGGGTTTAGGTTTTCAAAATCCAATCCATACTTGATTTGAAATTACAATCATAATCCTAGTTATATAAGGATTTCTACTTGGCAATATGTGCTATTCATTTATTATCCATTTGTGCCAATCATTTTTATCATTTGCTATCCATTTGTGCAACCATTTTTGGCAACTTTTTTCATCATTTGTGTAACCATTTTTGGAAACTTTCCACCATTTGTGCAACCATTTTTTGCAACTTTTCCATCATTTGTGTAACCATTTTTGGAAACTTTTTCCACCATTTGTGCTATCATTTTTGGAAACTTTTGCCATCATTTTGCTATCACTTTGCCATCTTTTTGCCATCGTTTTGCACATAACTTGACACGCTAATCAAGCTTGTTACATCGTTCGGCATAGTGAATAAATTGGCTCTAAATTGATTTTTTTTGCATGTTTTATACTTTATTTAGGTAGCATATTTAGGTTCTATATTTGGTTTACTTTGTAGTGAATCAAATTCATTCATTTTATCCATATTGTCATTTTCTTTGATTCTTGTTGCTTATTTCTTTGTTTTAAGCTAGTCTTTGTTCCATTTACATTGTTAGAGTATCTTTGCTTGTCCAATACTCTAATTTACTTATCATCAAGTGGTACACCACTCTTGTCCGTGTATCACCTCCATTGTGTCTAGAGTCTTTCTTTTCTAGTTTTTGAGATATCTTTTTGTTGTTAGTTATTTTTTCCTTGCTTTCTTAAACATGCTCAAGTTTTTGATTTGTGATTTAAATTCTGAAGTGCAATTTTGAAGTTGCAAGCTTGAGAGGAAAAAGGCAAGAGAGTGAGAGGACATTAAGAGGGGTAAAAGCCAAATTTTGAGTGAAACACGAGTGAATGTGAGGATGTCTCATCACAAGTCCAAGCAACATTTACATCAAGATGAAACGAATGCGTTTAAGGAAGATATAAAGTTGTTAAGGCAAGAGCTTAACAATCTAGAATGGTTGGTTAGGCAATATTTCAAACCACGCATTAGAATAGAGGAAAACAAAAAGAAGAAAAAGAAAGTGGAAGTTATCCTAAAGGAAATAATTCGTGAACCTGAAAAGGGTGATATAGATATAGGCTTTGATAGTGAGGTTACCCAAGACCATGAAGAGGATGTTGTTGATGAGCTTGATGAGGAAAAAGAGGTTTTGGGTGAAGTTGAAGATGTGGAGAACATGGTTAAAAAGGTAAATGAGGTTGTTTTAGAGGTAGAAGAAGATAATGATATTGTGCATAATGCAAAAATATTTGAAAGTGAAGATGCCGTTGATTGTTTGAGTGAGAATGAAAAAGCTGGTTTAGTGGAGATGGAAGATCTGCATGTTACAATTTCTCCTCTACCGCATAAGGGGGATGAGGTGCACATGGGAAGTGACGAAGGTCAAAATCATATCACTGTATTAAATACTAACCATGTTGTGATAGCAAAATGATGGCAAAAGTTTCCAAAAATGATAGCACAAATGGTGGAAAAAGTTTCCAAAAATGGTTACACAAATGATGGAAAAGTTGCCAAAAATGGTTGCACAAATGGATAGCAAATGATAAAAATGATTGGCACAAATATTTGCCAAGTAGAAATCCTTATCTAACTAGGATTATGATTGTAATTCCAAATCAACTATGGATTGGATTTTGAAAACCTAAACCCAAAGCAATAAGGATTGTATTTTCTACCCTTTAAAGGATTCGCAAAGGTGTTTGGAAAAGATGTATATGCTGCCCCTCCCAATCCTAAAGCAAAAAGGATTAGTTTTTCCCACTTATGAAAGGATTAGGATTTCTTTAGGCTATATAAACTACCCTTGCTCAATTTGCTCCTTAATTTTTTTTCTTCTTCTATTTTTCTTCTCTTTCACGTTTTTCTCCCTTCTTTCTTTTTTTTTTGATGAACAGTACCGTGAACAGTACCAAAGATTTTTTTCTTTTTTTTTTTAATTCAACACACTAATCTAAAGGCTACTACTACTAGAATTTGGTTTTTTTTTTAATTTTATGCCAAAGATTCAAAATTCAAGTTCGGTTTCTAAGGCTTTTTAATGAATCAAAACACAAGGTAAAAGAGAAACGGCTAAATTTAACACACAAAAAACACACAAATCAAACACATATCACTATCTAATTCGGCATAAACATAAAGAAATCAAAGAAAAGAAAACACAAACCTAACACTAAGATAAATAGGAATTTACCTTTCTTTTGGCTCTGATACCAAATGATGCGGAACCCCAAGGTTAAAGAACCTGAAACCCCTTGAACATACACTTTGATTTGAAAACGTAAAGAAGACAAACACCCTCCCTATTGAACCCCCAAACAACACGTGAATGGAAACACAAATATCGGGATAAGAAGAATAAGAAAATGCCACAATCAAATGATTGATAAGTAATCCTAATTCTTGATGCAATAGAAAAGAAAGCAAGCAATCTCACAATCTCTCTAAAGAATTTCGGCCAAGCCAAGAGAAAACTCTCAAAAGTTTATAATTTGATTCAATAATGAAGTTTACAACCTAGGGTAGCCTATTTATAAGGTGGCTAACCCTAATTCACTCTTTTAAACCCTAATTTAAATACTCATATCGCCTTACATGAATTTTTTTGGGCTTTTACAAGCCAAATAAGCCCAAATAAGTCTTAAACACACTTAAAACAAAACTAATTAATAAGCCTTATAGGCCTAGAATGAAACCCCAAAAGAAAGTCTAAAATAAATAACCAAACTAACTAACAAACAAAGCCCAAAAGAAGCCCACACATCTAGCCCTTTAATAATACAACTTAAGTGAGTCATGTGACTTTTAAATGAAGCACATGACTTTATACAATTAAGTCCAAAGTTGTTAAAAGCCCTTGATGGCTTCAATTGGCCCGATTCCTTCTCTTGCTTCCAAGAGGCTAAGTACTTTATGCTTGCCTTCAAGTTCTCCATAACACTTCTCAAAGGCATCTTCATTAAGTTCTTGAGTAACAAAGCCTTGAACATAAGATGACATGGCCATGTTTAGCTTCTTTGCACGTCCTCTTGTAATTGGACCACTAGGCATCTTTAAAGGATCATTGGTTGATGGTGGTGGATCCGTATCATTCCCTCCCTCTTTAGAAAAGATTCATCCTCGAATCTTCGTCTTGCAATAGTTGGGGATTGGCACTTGAGGAATACATTTATCTTCATAAATGATCTTCGACACTGGAGGAAATAGTATGAATGCTTCTTCATTAAAGAACTCATCATGATCCTGCAAGTTATAAACAAAAGAACTATGCACAACATGGTTAGTATTTTAATACAGTGATATGATTTTGACCTTCGTCACTTCCCATGCGCACCTCATTGTCCTTATGCGGTAGAGGAGAAATTGTAACATGCAGATCTTTAGCTTCTTTGCACGTCCTCTTGTAATTGGACCACTAGGCATCTTTAAAGGATCAGTTGATGGTGGTGGATCCGTATCAGCATGCATAGGTTTCACAAATGACTTTATCTTCATATTTACCAATGGAAAATAATATAGTTACATGTTTGGTCACCTTTACTTCCCCACTATTATTCAACCACTAAAGTCTGTATGGGTTAGGGTATTTCTCAATTTTAAGTCCTAATTTATCAACTAAGACTGTACTAGCAACATTAACACAACTATCCCCGTCAATTATTATACTACAGACTTTCCCACCTATTAAACACCTAGTATGAAAGATGCTTTCCCTTTATTCTAGTACTTCTTCTTTCACATTTACATTTAATGCACGCAATACAACTAAGGACTCCCCTTGAGTAGGATATTCTACATTTTCATATATATCAGAACAATCCTCCAAAGGTGGCATATCATCACAATTATCATCAGATTCAGAATTATAAATAATTTCATCCCCCCCTTATTATCATGGTCTTTTTATTCCCACATTCATTAACATAATGACCACGACCTTTGCATTTGAAACATTGAATGTCCCTATGTCTATTAGTTTTAAGGGTTGTTTCATAAGTACCTTTTTGTGCAGTGACCATTTTCTCTTTGGAATTGGATTGGTACTTGGCAGTGGATTCCTTCTTTGAGTCACCCTTGTTCCACTTTGAATTCCATTTGTTGTTATTGGAATTTGAATAGAACTTGGATGTCCCACGTCTACTTCGTTGTCTCTCCACTTTAATTGCGATGTTCACCAAATCATCTATATCCACATAATGTTGTAATTCAACAATATGAGCAAGTTCACTATTCATACCTCCCAAAAATCATGACATCATTTGATATTCATCCTCCACAATGCTTGGTTTAATCATGTGCATCTCCAATTCTTTGTAGTAATCCTCCACAGAACTAGATCCTTGTGTAAGTCTTTGTAACTGATTGTGGAGTTCCCTATAATAGTAACTAGGCACATACTTCTTTCTCTTGATTCTTTTCATTTCCTACCAAGAAGTGATAGGGAGTTCCCCATTTCTCCTCCTATTTTTCAATAACTCATCCCACCAAATTAGTGCATAATCAGAAAATTCAATGGCTGCAAGTTTTACCTTTTTCTCATCCGAATAGTGGTGGCATGAAAAGATCATCTCCACCTTTCTTTCCCAATCAAGCTAGGCATCCACATCATTTTTACCTTTGAATGGTGGAATCTTCATCTTGATAGCACTCAAATTGTTGTCTTGGCTCTCCATTCGGTTGTCATACCTCCTTGCTCTTCTTGGAAAAGAATGAGCCTCCTCTTCCTCATCATCGTTGTACAACTGGTCTACCTCTTCCTCCCTTGTTGTAGACATAACCTTGAAACCTTTAAGGCTATCTTCCAAACTGTCTATCCTGAGATTTAGCTTTTGCAAACTATCCATAAAAGCTTGTACATAAACTTATTATCAGGCACGATCTCGGTTTCCTCTTTACTATTGATTTCGGACATCTTTAAACGTTAAATAAGCAAATAAAGGAAAGAATTCACTCAACCTCACGTGTTTGTCGCTCAACTCACAAATTGATATCTCACAATTGGACTTCAGAAACAAACTCAAACAAATATGCACAATTAAGTAATTTGATTAAGGGAACAATGAAAAACCTAACAAGAACAGAAAAGATACTAATTCTAGAGGCAAATTGACCTATTTGAACAAAAAATCAGAAATTTGTACACAAGATGAAGATTTCATGCACTATAATATATATAGATGTTCAACAACGTGTCATATGTCAAACTAGTGTAATTACAACCAAAAATAGCTTAGACACACAAATTGAAAACTTAGAATGAAGAAAATGGACAAGACGGATGCACTAAAATGCGATGTTTAACTAAACCTAATGATTAGTTTAAACAGATTTGATGTAAGGCTCAACAAAAAAAGAAATCAAAGAAAGCATGCAATAAACGCTACCCAAATCCAAAATTAGGAGTACTAACCTGGTTTTGAAGAAATCAAACCAATTGTAATAGTTCTAACTCCAATTCTTGCTTGATTGATCAAAACTTACTCCAAGTGGTGTAAGGCACTTTGTAAATCAAAATTATATCCAATCCAAGTTCAACCACTCAAAGATTGCAAATTATATGCTTGATATATTCAATGGGAAATTCGGATTCAACAAGAACAAAAGATTCATCAATTGATCCAATATGAACTTAACAAGATAGTAAATCCGAATTGATTACAAGGTTGTTTCTAATTGATTTTTTTCTTCTTTTTTTTTATCACTTTAATCAAACTAATGATCAAATACTTAAAGATAGATAATTAGCAAGAACCAAATAAGGAACTAGATGCAAGATCCTATTCAGCTAAAAATAGAAAATTAAAGTTTAAAAGCAAAATTGGAGGATATTTAAGAATTTACCCCTTAGCCTATGCTCTGATACCAATTGATGCAGAACCCCAGCCTATACACCAAACTAGAATGCCAACATACCATGAATATTGAACATAAATAAGATAATAAACCCCCAAACAAGATTTATTGGAAATGCTTATGATAGATTGATTTAGAAAACAAGAAGAAGAAGAATCAAGCATACATTAACCATGCAAATAGCTTAAGTCTAATTCTTCATGCAATAGCGAGAATCAATAATAAATTAACTCTCACAAATTCGGCCAAACCAAATAAAATTCTCATTAATCAAAATTCAAGTCCCTCAAAAATGAGGAATTCAACCTTTATATAGGCTAGGCAGCCACCCCTCCCTAGATGAATTAAAATCAAACACTAACTCTAAGAGATTGATATGAGCACGACCAACAAAAATGGCAACAAGAAAGATGAACTAGCATTTCCTCAAGGACCAATAACAAGAACAAGGTCAAAGAAGCTTAAAGAAGTCCTACAAGCATTCATGAAACCTTATGTGGAGAAGATGCAAGTTCAAGAAGAGAAAGAAGCTAAATTGGACTATGAAGACAAATGTAGGCCAAATGGTGCAATAGGCCTTCAAGCTACTTTATTTAGTTTCTATTCTTTATGTAACATTAAGTATATTTGGGCAGCCTAGAACCTAGGAAAACTAATTGGGCTTTATTAGAATAGGTTTTATTTATTTTGGACTTATTTTACTGTTTCGGATAGTTTAAGTGGGTAGGCTAAAGTTGGGCTTATCTCTTCTAAAGAGTTGGGCCAAAATAACTATCTGAGGCTTAGAATACCTAAGGGGGCCAAATTTTACATGGAAGAGTTGAATTTTAATGGGTTTGGGTCAGATTTGGGTTTAGGCCTACATTGGTGAACTTAAGGTTCTAAATTTTGGGAATGGATTTTCCTTAATAAATAATTATTATTTTGGGATATTATTAAGTAGAGTTTGAGGGAGAAATAATAGCTTGACTGATATGAGCACGACCAAGCACAATGGCAACAAGAAAGATGAACTAGCATTTCCTCAAGGACCAATAACAAGAGCAAGGTCAAAGAAGCTTAAAGAAGTCCTACGAGCATTCATGAAACCTTATGTGGAGAAGATGCAAGTTCAAGAAGCTAAATTGGACTATGAAGACAAGCGTAGGCTGAATGGTGCAATGGGCCTTCAAGCTACTTTATTTAGCTTCTATTCTTTATGTAACATTTAATTAAGTATATTTGGGCAGCCTAGAACCTAGGAAAACGAATTGGGCTTTGTTAGAATAGGTTTGTTTATTTTGGGCTTATTTTACTGTTTTGGGTAGTTTAAGTGGGTAGGCTAAAGTTGGGCTTATCTCTTCTAAAGAGTTGGGCCAAAATAACTATTTGAGGCTTAGAATACCTAAGGGGGCCGAATTTTACATGGGAGAATTGAATTTTAATGGGTTTGGGTCAGATTTAGGTTTAGGCCTACATTGGTGAACTTAAGGGCCTAAATTTTAGGAATGGATTTTCCTTGATAAATACTTATTATTTTGGGATATTATTAAGTAGAGTTTGAGGGAGAAATAATAGATTGACCATATCTTTAAAAGGCTGGCCGAAATTCACTTGTAGCCAACATTAAGTCTACATTCATTCATTCATTTTCTTAGGATAATAAGCATATTTATCACTTTCTGTTAGGATTAATCTCAAATTGTATTTATCTTTATTTCTTCATGTACTTAGTCCATATTATGGCCAAATACATGTAGATAAAGGTTAGGAATTATCTTTGTTATTTATTTTATTATTTATCTCTTAGAGTTAGTATTTGATTTTAATTCATCTAGGGAGGGGTGGCTGCCTAGCCTATATAAAGGGCAGAATTCTTCATTTGTATGACACTTGAATTTTGATTAATGAGAATTTTCTTTGGCTTGGCCGAATTTGTGAGAGTTAATTTATTATTGATTCTTGCTATTGCATGAAGAATTAGACTTAGGCTATTTGCATGATTAATGTATGCTTGATTCTTCTTCTTCTTGTTTTCTAAATCAATCTATCATAAGCGTTTCCAATCAATCTTGTTTGGGGGTTCTTTAGATTGGGGGTTTATTATCTTATTTATGTTCAATATTCATGGTATGTTGGCGTTCTAGTTTGGCATATAGGCTGGGGTTCCGCATCAATTGGTATCAGAGCATAGGCTAAGGGGTAAATTCTTAACTATCCTTTAATTTTGCTTTTAAACTTCAATTTTCTATTTTAGCCGAATAGGATCTTGCATCTAGTTCCTTATTTGGTTCTTGCTCTATTGTGTTAATTACCTATCCTTAAGTATTTGATCATTAGTTTGGTTAAAGTTATAAAAAAAAAAAAAGAAAAAAAATCAATTAGAAACAGCCTTGTTATCAATTTGGATTTACTATCTTGTTAAGTTTCATATTTGATCAATTGATGAATCTTGTGTTCTTGTTGAATCCGAATTTGCCATTGAATATATATCAAGCATATAATTTGCAATCTTTGAGTGGTTGAACTTAGTTTGGATATAATTTTGATCTACAAAGTGCCTTGCACCACTTGGAGTAAGTTTTGATCAATCAAGCAAGAATTGGAGTTAGAACTTTCACAATTGGTTTGATTTCTTCAAGACCAGGTTAGTACTCCTAATTTTGGATTTGGGTTGTGTTTATTGCATGCTTTCTTTGGTTTTTTTTTGTTGAGTCTTACATCAAATCTGTTTAAACTAATCATTAGGTTTAGTTAAACATCGCGTTTAAGTGCATCCGTCGTGTCCATTTTCTTCATTCTAAGTTTTCAATTTGTGTGTCTAAGCTATTTTTGGTTCCAATTACACTAGTTTGACATATTGCCCGTTGTTGAACATCTATATATATTATAGTGCACGAAATCTTCTTCTTGTGTACTAATTTCTGATTTTTGTTCAAATAGGTCAATTTGCCTCTAGAATTTGGTATGTTGGCGTTCTAGTTTGGCATATAGGCTGGGGTTCCGCATCAATTGGTATCAGAGTATAGGCTAAGGGGTAAATTCTTAACTATCCTTTAATTTTGCTTTTAAACTTCAATTTTCTATTTTAGCCGAATAGGATCTTGCATCTAGTTCCTTATTTGGTTCTTGCTCTATTGTGTTAATTACCTATCCTTAAGTATTTGATCATTAGTTTGGTTAAAGTTATAAAAAAAAAAAGAAAAAAAATCAATTAGAAACAGCCTTGTTATCAATTTGGATTTACTATCTTGTTAAGTTTCATATTTGATCAATTGATGAATCTTGTGTTCTTGTTGAATCCGAATTTGCCATTGAATATATATCAAGCATATAATTTGCAATCTTTGAGTGGTTGAACTTAGTTTGGATATAATTTTGATCTACAAAGTGCCTTGCACCACTTGGAGTAAGTTTTGATCAATCAAGCAAGAATTGGAGTTAGAACTTTCACAATTGGCTTGATTTCTTCAAGACCAGGTTAGTACTCCTAATTTTGGATTTGGGTTGTGTTTATTGCATGCTTTCTTTGATTTTTTTTTGAGTCTTACATCAAAACTGTTTAAACTAATCATTAGGTTTAGTTAAACATCGCGTTTAAGTGCATCCGTTGTGTCCATTTTCTTCATTCTAAGTTTTCAATTTGTGTGTCTAAGCTATTTTTGGTTCCAATTACACTAGTTTGACATATTGCACGTTGTTGAACATCTATATATATTATAGTGCACGAAATCTTCTTCTTGTGTACTAATTTCTGATTTTTGTTCAAATAGGTCAATTTGCCTCTAGAATTAGTATCTTTGCTGTTCTTGTTAGGTTTTTCATTGTTCCCTTTATCAAATTACTTAATTGTGCATATTTGTTTGAGTTTGTTTCTGAAGTGCAATTGTGAGATATCAATTTGTGAGTTGAGAGACAAACACGTGAGGTTGAGTGAATTCTTTCCTTTATTTATTTATTTAAAGTTTAAAGATGTCCGGAATGAATAGTAAAGAGGAAATCGAGATTGTGCCTGATAATAAGTTTATGTACGAAGCTTTTATGGATAGTTTGCAAAACCTAAATCTCAGGATAGACAGTCTGGAAGATAGCCTTAAAGGTTCCAAGGTTAAGTCTACAAGGGAGGAAGAGGTAGACTAGTTGTACAACGATGATGAGGAAGAGGAGGCTCATTCTTTTCCAAGAAGAGCAAGGAGGTATGACAACCGAATGGAGAGCCAAGACAACAATTTGAGTGCTATCAAGATGAAGATTCCACCATTCAAAGGTAAAAATGATGTGGATGCCTACCTTGATTGGGAAAGGAAGGTGGAGATGATCTTTTCATGCCACCACTATTCGGATGAGAAAAAGGTAAAACTTGCAGCCATTGAATTTTCTGATTATGCACTAATTTGGTGGGATGAGTTATTGAAAAATAGGAGGAGAAATGGGGAACTCCCTATCACTTCTTGGGAGGAAATGAAAAGAATCATGAGAAAGAAGTATGTGCCTAGTTACTATCATAGGGAACTCCACAATCAGTTACAAAGACTTACACAAGGATCTAGTTCTGTGGAGGATTACTACAAAGAAATGGAGATGCTCATGATTAAAGCAAGCATTGTGGAGGATGAATATCAAACGATGTCACGCTTTTTGGGAGGTATGAATAGAGAACTTGCTGATATTGTTGAATTACAGCATTATGTGGATATGGATGATTTGGTGAACATCGCAATTAAAGTGGAGAGACAACGAAGTAGACATGGGACATCCAAGTCCTATTCAAATTCCAATAACAACAAATGGAATTCAAAGTGGAACAAGGGAGACTCAAAGAAGGAATCCACTACCAAGTACCAGTCCAATTCCAAAGAGAAAATGGTCACTGCACAAAAAGGTACTTCTGAAACAACCCTTAAAACTAATAGACATAGGGACATTCAATGTTTCAAATGCAAGGGTCGTGGTCATTATGCTAATGAATGTGGGAATAAAAAGACCATGATAATAAGGGGGGATGAAATTATTTCTGATTCTGAATCTGATGAGAATTGTGATGATATGCCACCTTTGGAGGTTTGTTCTGATCTAGATGAAAATGTAGAATATACTGTTCAAGGGGAGTCCTTAGTTGTATTGCGTGCATTGAATGTAAATGTGAAAGAAGAAGGACTAGAACAGAGGGAAAACATCTTTCATACTAGGTGTTTAATAGGTGGAAAAGTCTGTAGTATGATAATTGATGGGGGTAGTTGTGTTAATGTTGCTAGTACAGTCTTAGTTGAAAAATTAGGACTTAAAACTGAGAAACACCCTAACCCATACAGACTTCAGTGGTTTAATGATAGTGGGGAAGTAAAGGTGACCAAACGTGTAACTGTATTATTTTCCATCGGTAAATATGAAGATAAAGTCATTTGTGATGTTGTACCTATGCATGCTAGTCATATTTTGCTAGGAAGGCCTTGGCAATTTGATAGGCGTGTATTACATGATGGATTTAGAAATAGGTACACTTTTGCATTTAAAGGATGTAAACACACACTTGCCCCATTGGCACGTAAAGAGGTATATGCAGATCAAGTAAAGATACATCAATCTGCAAAAGAGGTAAAGGGAAGTGAGAAAGAAAAGAAAAATGAGAGAAAAGAGGCCAGTAGTGAAAATAATAAAAGTAAAGGCCCAACTGTGAGAGACTGCACTAGTGAGAAAAAGAAAGAGAGAAGTGTAGGAGAGAAGAAGTTAATGTGTGCTGAGGTAAAAGGAGAGCAGAGTGAGCCGAGTGAAAAATTTAGCAAATACTCCTTTTATGCAAAAGAAAGAGAGTTGAGGAATGCATACTTAGGCATGAGAGCTTTAGTACTTTTGAGGTTTAAGGACAATTATTTCTCTGAAACTAACCTTGACCCAGATTTGCCTAGTTCTTTTTCTAAGTTATTGCAGGATTATAAAGATGTCTTCCCCGAGGAGATACCACCTGGGTTGCCACCAATTAGAGGGATTGAACATCAAATCGACTTTGTTCCTGGTGCACAAATTCCAAATCGTCCAGCTTATCGAAGCAATCCAGAGGAAACAAAGGAGTTGCAAAGACAAGTGGAGGAACTTTTAGCAAAAGGACACGTGAGAGAAAGCCTAAGTCCTTGTGCTGTACCTGTTCTTTTGGTACCTAAAAAGGATGGAACCATGCGCATGTGTGTTGATTGTCGAGCAGTTAACAAAATCACTGTAAAGTATCGCCATCCCATTCCTAGGTTAGATGATATGCTTGAAGAGTTAAATGGTGCTATAATATTCACTAAAATTGACTTGAAAAGTGGTTATCATCAAATTAGGATGAAATTAGGTGATGAATGGAAAACTACCTTTAAAACAAAATATGGTTTGTATGAATGGTTGGTTATGCCTTTTGGCTTAACTAATGCGCCTAGCACATTTATGAGACTCATGAACCATGTTTTGCGTGAATTCTTAGGTAAATTTGTTGTTGTGTATTTTGATGATATCTTGATTTACAGCAAAAACCTAAAAGAGCATTTAAGGCATGTTGAACTTGTGTTAGCTGTTTTGAGAGAACAACAATTGTATGCTAATTTGAAGAAATGCACATTTTGTGTTGATAATGTTGTTTTCTTAGGATTTGTTGTTAGTGCACGTGGTGTTGAGGTAGATAATGAAAAGGTTAAGGCTATCCAAGAATGGCCAACACCTGAGAATGCAAGTGAGGTGAGGAGCTTTCATGGTTTAGCAAGTTTCTATAGGAGATTTGTTAAGGATTTTTCTACTATTGCTGCACCTCTAAATGAAATCATTAAAAAGTCTGTTGGTTTTAAATGGGGTAAAGAGCAGGAAGATGCTTTTAATGTTTTGAAAGATAAATTGTGTACTGCTCCTGTTTTGAAATTACCTGACTTTTCTAAGACTTTTGAGGTTGAATGTGATGCTTCTGGGATTGGTATAGGTGCTGTTTTGATGCAGGAAAATCGCCCAATAGCATACTTTAGTGAGAAGTTGAGTGGACCACAGCTGAATTACTCTACCTATGATAAAGAGTTCTATGCATTGGTGAGAGCTCTTGAGGTTTGGGAACATTACCTTTTGCCTAAAGAATTCGTGATACACACAGATCACCAGTCTCTCAAATATCTGAAGGGACAAGGTAAGTTGAATAGAAGGCATGGTAAGTGGGTAGAGTACCTTGATACTTATCCATATGTAATTAAGTACAAGCAAGGTAAAGATAATGTTGTTGCAGATGCACTTTCTAGGAGATATGCATTGATTTCAGTGCTTAGTTCTAAATTGTTAGGTTTTGAGCATTTGAAAGAAATGTATGATCATGATTCTGATTTTGGTGAAGTGTACAAGGCATGTGTACATTATGCATTTAATAAGTTCTATAGACATGATGGGTTTCTTTTTAGAGGAAAACAACTATGTATACCTGCATGTTCTGTTAGAGAGTTGCTTGTGAAGGAATCGCATAGTGGGGGATTAATGGGACACTTTGGCGTAAAAAAGACTTTAGACATGCTTAATGAACATTTTTATTGGCCTAATATGCGAAAAAGTGTTGAAAAAGTGTGTGCTCAATGTTTTGCATGTAAACAAGCTAAGTCTAAGTCCTTAAATCAAGGTTTGTATACTCCTTTGCCTGTTCCTACTGAACCTTGGACTGACATTTCTATGGACTTCATTGTAGGTTTACCTAGGACAAAAAGGGGAAGGGATAGTGTGTTTGTTGTAGTGGACCGATTTAGTAAAATGGCACATTTTATTGCCTGTCATAAAACTGATGATGCAACAAACATAGCTGATTTATTTTTTAGGGAAGTAGTTCGATTGCATGGTATACCTAGGACTATTGTCTCAGATCGGGATTCTAAGTTCCTAAGTCACTTTTGGCGTGTTCTGTGGGGTAAACTTGGTACTAAACTTGTGTTTTCCACTACTTGTCATCCACAAACAGATGGCCAAACCGAAGTTGTCAATAGAACTTTAGGAACTATGTTGCGTGCTATAGTTGGTAAGAATATTAAAACTTGGGAAGAATGTTTACCATTTGTTGAGTTCGCTTATAATCGTGCAATTCATACTTCTACAAGTTTTTCACCTTTTGAAATTGTGTATGGTTTTAATCCATTGACTGTTTTGGATTTGATGCCTTTACCTTTGAATGAACTTTCTAACTTAGATGGTAAGGCTAAGGCTGATTTGGTTAAGACAATACACACGAAAGCACGTGAGCATATTGAGAAGAAGAACAGAATGTATGCAAAGCAGGCTAACAAGGGCCGTAAGCAAGTGATATTCGAACCAGGAGATTGGGTTTGGATCCATATGCGTAAAGAGAGGTTTCCTAATCAAAGGAAGTCTAAACTTGATGCAAGAGGAGATGGACCATTTCAAGTGCTGAAACGGATCAATGACAATGCATACAAAATTGATTTGCCAGGTGAGTATGGTGTAAGTGCAACTTTTAATATTTCTGACTTATCTCTATTTGACTGTGATTCAGATTCGAGGACGAATCCTTTCGAAGGGGGAGGGGATGATATGAGCACGACCAAGCACAATGGCAACAAGAAAGATGAACTAGCATTTCCTCAAGGACCAATAACAAGAGCAAGGTCAAAGAAGCTTAAAGAAGTCCTACGAGCATTCATGAAACCTTATGTGGAGAAGATGCAAGTTCAAGAAGAGAAAGAAGCTAAATTGGACTATGAAGACAAGTGTAGGCTGAATGGTGCAATGGGCCTTCAAGCTACTTTATTTAATTTCTATTCTTTATGTAACATTTAATTAAGTATATTTGGGCAGCCTAGAACCTAGGAAAACGAATTGGGCTTTGTTAGAATAGGTTTGCTTTATTTTGGGCTTATTTTACTGTTTTGGGTAGTTTAAGTGGGTAGGCTAAAGTTGGGCTTATCTCTTCTAAAGAGTTGGGCCAAAATAACTATTTGAGGCTTAGAATACCTAAGGGGGCCGAATTTTACATGGGAGAATTGAATTTTAATGGGTTTGGGTCAGATTTAGGTTTAGGCCTACATTGGTGAACTTAGGGGCCTAAATTTTAGGAATGGATTTTTCTTGATAAATACTTATTATTTTGGGATATTATTAAGTAGAGTTTCAGGGAGAAATAATAGCTTGACCATATCTTTAAAGGGCTGGCCGAAATTCACTTGTAGCCAACATTAAGTCTACATTCATTCATTCATTTTCTTAGGATAATAAGCATATTTATCACTTTCTGTTAGGATTAATCTCAAATTGTATTTATCTTTATTTCTTCATGTACTTAGTCCATATTATGGCCAAATACATGTAGATAAAGGTTAGGAATTATCTTTGTTATTTATTTTATTATTTATCTCTTAGAGTTAGTATTTGATTTTAATTCATCTAGGGAGAGGTGGCTGCCTAGCCTATATAAAGGGCAGAATTCTTCATTTGTATGACACTTGAATTTTGATTAATGAGAATTTTCTTTGGCTTGGCCGAATTTGTGAGAGTTAATTTATTATTGATTCTTGCTATTGCATGAAGAATTAGACTTAGGCTATTTGCATGATTAATGTATGCTTGATTCTTCTTCTTCTTGTTTTCTAAATCAATCTATCATAAGCGTTTCCAATCAATCTTGTTTGGGGGTTCTTTAGATTGGGGGTTTATTATCTTATTTATGTTCAATATTCATGGTATGTTGGCGTTCTAGTTTGGCATATAGGCTGGGGTTCCGCATCATTGACCATATCTTTAAAGGGCTGGCCAAAATTCACTTTTAGCAAACATTAAGCCTACATTCATTCCTTCATTTTCTTAGAATAGTCATGCATATTTATCACCAGATTTTAGGATTATTTTCAAATTGTATTTATCTTTATTTCTTCATATACTTAGTCCATATTATGGCCAAATACATGTAGATAAAGGTTAGGAATTATATTTGTTATTTATTTTATTATTTATCTTTTAGAGTTAGTGTTTGATTTTAATTCATCTAGGGAGGGGTGGTGATACGACTTACACTTGCCCCTTTGGCACCTAAAGAGGTATATGCAGATCAAGTAAAAATACATCAATCTGCAAAAGAGGTAAAGGGAAGTTAGAAAGCAAAGAAAAATAAGAGAAAAGAGGCCAGTAGTGAAAATGATAAAGGTAAAGGCCCAACAGTGAGAGACTGCACTAGTGAGAAAAAGAAAGAATTGCAGGAGAGAAGAAGTTAATGTGTGTTGAGGTAAAAGGAGAGCAGAGTGAGCCGAGTGAAAAATTTAGCAAATACTCCTTTTATGCAAAAGAAAGAGAGTTGAGGAATGCATACTTAGGCATGAGAGCTTTAGTACTTTTGAGGTTTAACGACAATTATTTCTCTGAAACTAACCTTGACCCAAATTTGCCTAGTTCTTTTTCTAAGTTTTTGCAGGATTATAAAGATGTCTTCCCTGAGGATATACCACCTACCACCAATTAGAGGAATTGAACATCAAATCGACTTTATTCTTGGTGCACAAATTCCAAATCGTCCAGCTTATCGAAGAATTTCAGAGGAAACAAAGGGTTGCAAAGACAAGTGGAGGAACTTTTAGCAAAAGGACACGTGAGAGAAGGCCTAAGTCCTTGTACTGTATGATAATGGTCATTTATATAGTGTTTTTAGTATGTTTTTAGGTGTTTAATTAGGTTAATTTTGTGTTAATTAGGTTGAATTTGAGTTTAATTTGTTAGTTTTATATTTTTAGAGTTAATTATAAATTTTGGTGTTTTTCAAGGTTAATTTGCAAGAAAAAGGACTTAATTGTAAAAAGGATAAAGATTTGGGCCAAAACTGCAAATATGGAAAATTTATGCGAGAAAGTGATCGTGAGGTCCAGAAGATCGATGCATGGCCACGTGAAAATGAATGAAGAAGGAGACGTGGCCACGTGAAAGAGTTTTTTGAAGAATGAAGTAAGGACACGTGACCACGTGTGAAACAAAAGAGGAAATCACGTGGCCACGTGTGAGAAAGACCAAATGCAACACATGGCCACGTGTGAATTAACACTAGGGAACACATGGCCACATGATGGCAATTCCCACTTCACGAAGGATTCTCGAACTTCCTATTTTGGGCAGAAATTACTTTCTATTTGATTCTAAGAGTTTGAGAAGGAATCCAAGACATCTTTTGCCTATAAATAGCAGTCTAAAACACCAAAGAAAAAGAATTAGTTTAGGAATTAGATTAATTAGGGGATCAACCTTAGAATTTAGCTTTACTTTTCTTTAGTTTGTTTTTACATTATTTTGCTTTCGTTATTTTTCTTCAACTTTGTCTTTAGTTTTTAGTTATGTTTAGGAAGTAGTTTTTCTTCTTTTGCTAATGGATTCTTGAAATCTTAAATTTTCATTGTTATGACTTTGTTTTGAGCTTAATTTCAATATCGGTTGATTATTTCTTGGTTTTAAGCATATTCTTATCTTTGATTGTGTTGAGATTGATTGTTGGTTTATTGAATAAATAACTAAAAATTGGTTTTGACATAGTTAATGATTTGCATGTTTTTAGATTAACTCTTTAATGTTTATGCATGATTATTATCCGAAATATGAGATGATTATGTGTGAATTTTATTGATTAATACTAAGAGAGGAGGAACTAAGAATAAATTGGAGTTTAATCACTTGAGAAAGGCTTCAATGAATATTTAGGAAGTTAAAACTAGACTTGCATGCTAAGTATTAGATTTGTCTATGAGTTTAATACTAAGAATGATATACTTGAATAAAGATATCTTGGTTTATTACTAGTTTTTCCATAATCACTGGTGTTTATATTGAATTTAAGTCATTACAATGAAAGTTAAGGTGAATAGTTCCTTTAGCAAGAGAATTCCAGTTATTGTTTTGTTTTTAATTCATGTTTTTGTTTTTGTTCTGTTTAATTGTTTATTTTGTTTAATTTTTGCTTTTAAATCAAAAACATTTGGGAAACGATCTTGGATTAATTTAATTCATACATAGGTATTATCCTTAGCAATCCATGTTCCCTTGGGTATGATATTTTGGGGTCTTAATCTATATTTTCCTATATTACTAGCCGATCTAGTACACTTGCTAGAATCCGGTCACTGTACCTATTCTTTTGGTACCTAAATAGGATGGAACCATGCGCATGTGTGTTGATTGTCGAGCAGTTAACAAAATCACTGTAAAGTATCGCCATCCCATTCCTAGGTTAGATGATATGCTTGAAGAGTTAACTAGAGCTATAATATTCACTAAAATTGACTTGAAAAGTGGTTATCATCAAATTAGGATGAAATTAGGTGATGAATGGAAAACTGCCTTTAAAACAAAATATGGTTTGTATGAATGGTTGGTTATGCCTTTTGGCTTAACTAATGCGCCTATCATATTTATGAGACTCATGAACCATGTTTTGCTCGAATTCTTAGGTAAATTTGTTGTTGAGTATTTTGATGATATCCTTATTTACAGCAAAAACCTAAAAGAGCATTTAAGGCATGTTGAACTTGTGTTAGCTGTTTTGAGAGAACAACAATTGTATTCTAATTTGAAGAAATGCACATTTTGTGTTGATAGTGTTGTTTTCTTAGGATTTGTTGTTAGTGCATGTGGTGTTGAGGTAGATAATGAAAAGGTTAAGGCTATCCAAGAATGGCCAACACCTGAGAATGCAAGTGAGGTGAGAAGCATTCATGGTTTAGCAAGTTTCTATAGGAGATTTGTTAAGGATTTTTCTACTATTGCTGCACCTCTAAATGAAATCATTAAAAAGTCTATTAGTTTTAAATGGGGTAAAGAGTAGAAAGATGTTTTTAATGTTTTGAAAGATAAATTGTGTACTGCTCCTGTTTTGAAATTAACTGATTCCTCTAAGACTTTTGAGGTTGAATGTGATGCTTCTGAGATTGGTATAGGTGCTGTATTGATGCAGGAAAATCATCCAATAGCATACTTTAGTGAGAAGTTCAGTGGATCACAATTGAATTACTCTACCTATGATAAAGAGTTCTATGCATTGGTGAGAGCTCTTGAGGTTTGAGAATACTACCTTTTGCCTAAAGAATTCATCATACACATAGATCACCAGTCTCTCAAATATCTGAAGGGACAAGATAAGTTGAATAAAAGGCATGGTAAGTGGGTAGAGTACATTGATACTTTTCCATATGTAATTAAGTACAAGCAAGGTAAAGAGAATGTTGTTGCCGATGCACTTTCTAGGAGATATGCATTGATTTCCATGCTTAGTTCTAAACTATTAGGTTTTGAGCATTTGAAAGAAATGTATGATCATGATTTTGATTTTGGTGAAGTGTACAAGGCATGTGTACATTATGCATTTAATAAGTTCTATAGACATGATGAGTTTCTTTTTAGGGGAGAACAACTATGTATACCTGCATGTTCTCTTAGAGAGTTGCTTGTGAAGGAATCGCAGAGTGGGGGATTAATGGGATACTTTGGTGTGAAAAAGACTTTAGACATGCTTAATGAACATTTTTATTGGCCTAATATGCAAAAAAGTGTTGACAAAGTGTGCGCTCAATGTTTTGCATGTAAACAGGCTAAGTCTAAGTCCTTAAATTAAGGTTTGTATACTCCTTTGCTTGTTCCTACTGAACCTTGGACTGACATTTTTGTGAACTTCATTGTAGGTTTACCTAGGACAAAAAGGGAAAGGGATAATGTGTCTGTTGTAGTGGACCGATTTAGTAAAATGGCACATTTTATTGCTTGTCATAAAACTGATGATGCAACAAACATAACTGATTTATTTTTTAGGGAAGTAGTTCGATTGCATGGTAGGACTATTGTTCAGATAGGGATTCTAAGTTCCTAAGTCGCTTTTGGCATGTTTTGTGGGGGTAAACTTGGTACTAAACTTGTGTTTTCTACTAGTCATCCACAAACAGATGGCCAAACCAAAGTTGTTAATAGAACTTTAGGAACTATGTTGCATGCTATAATTGGTAAGAATATTAAAACTTGGGAAGAATGTTTACCATTTGTTGAGTTCCCTTATAATCGTGCAATTCATACTTCTATCGATTTTTTACCTTTTGAAATTGTGTATGGTTTTAATCCATTGATTGTTTTGGATTTGATGCCTTTACCTTTGAATGAACTTTCTAACTTAGATGGTAAGGCTAAGGCTGATTTGGTTAAGACAATACACACGAAAGCACGTGAGCACATTGAGAAGAAGAACATAATGTATGCAAAGCAGGCTAACAAGGGCCGTAAGCAAGTGATATTCGAACCAAGAGATTGGGTTTGGATCCATATGCGTAAAGAGAGGTTTCTTAACCAAAGGAAGTCTAAACTTGATGCAAGAGGAGATGGACCATTTCAAGTGCTGGAACGGATCAATGACAAAGCATACAAGATTGATTTGCCAGGTGAATATGGTGTAAGTGCAACTTTTAATATTTCTAACTTATCTCCATTTGACTGTGATTCAGATTCAAGGACGAATCCTTTCGAAGGGGGAGGGGATGATATGAGCACGACCAAGCACAATGGCAACAAGAAAGATGAACTAGCATTATCTTCTTCTACCTCTAAAACAACCTCATATACCTTTTTAACCACGTTCTCCACATCTTCAACTTCACACAAAACCTCTTTTTCCTCATCAAGCTCATCAACAACATCCTCTTCATGGTCTTGAGTAACCTCACTATCAAAGCCTATATCTATATCACCCTTTTCAGGTTCACAAATTATTTCCTCTAGGATAACTTCCTCCTTCTTTTTCTTCTTTCTGCTTTCCTCCATTCTGATGCGTGGTTCGAAATATTGCCTAACCAACCATTCTAGATTATTAAGGTCTTGCCTTAACAACTTTATATCTTCCTTAAACGCATTCCTTTCATCTTGATGTAAATGTTGCTTGGACTTGTAATAAGACATCCTCACATTCACTCGTGTTTCACTCAAAATTTGGCTTTTACCCCTCTTAATGTCGTCTCACTCTCTTGCCTTTTTCCTCTCAAGATTGCAACTTCAAAATTGCACTTCAGAATTTAAATCACAAATCAAAAAACTTGAGCACGTTTAAGAAAGCAAGGAAATAATAACTAACGACAAAAAGATAGCTCAAAACCTAGAAAAGAAGACTCTAGACACAATGGAGGTGATACACGGACAAGAGTGGTGTAACACTTGATGATAAGTAAATTAGAGTATTGGACAAGCAAAGATACTCTAACAAGGTAAATGGAACAAAAAAAAACTAGCTTAAAACAAAGAAATAAGCAACAAGAATCAAAGAAAATAACAATATGGATAAAATGAATGAATTTGATTCACTACAAAGTAAACCAAATATAGAACCTAAATATGCTATCCAACAAAGAAGGAAAATCAACAAGATACCAATAAAACTAAATAAAGTATAAAACATGCAAAACAAATCAATTTAGAGCCAATTTATTCAGTATGCTGAACGATGTAACAAACTTGATTAGTGTGTCAAGTTGTGTGCAAAATGGTGGCAAAGTGATGGCAAAAAGATGGCAAAGTAATGGCAAAATGATGGCAAAAGTTTTCAAAAATGATAACACAAGTTGTGGAAAAAGTTTCCAAAAATGGTTGCACAAATGATGGAAAAATTGCCAAAAATGGTTGCACAAATGATGGAAAAATTGCCAAAAATGGTTGCACAAATGGTGGAAAGTTTCCAAAAATGTTTACACAAATAATGTAAAAGTTGCCAAAATGGTTGCACAAATGGATAGCAAATGATAAAAATGATTGGCATGAATGGACAATAAATGGATAGCACAAATATTTGCCAAGTAGAAATGCTTGTCTAACTAGGATTAGGATTGTAATTCCAATTTAGATATGGACTAGGATTTTTGAAAGCATAAACCCAAAGCAATAAGGATTATTTTTCCTACCTTTTAAAGGATTCCCAAATGTGTTTGGAAATGGTGTAAATGTTGCCCCTCCCAATCCTAAAGCAAAAAGGATTAGTTTTTTTCCACTTGTAAAAGGATTTGTATTTCTTTAGGCTATATAAACTACCCTGGCTCAATTGCTCCTCAATTTTTTTTATTCTTCTATATTTTTCTTCTCTTTCACGTTTTTCTCCTTTCTTTTTTTTGATGAACAGTACCAGAACAGTGTGATGAACAGTACCATAACACAGTATGATGAACAATGCATGAATAGTGATGATGAACAGTAACACGATTTTTTTTTAAGAATCAAAATCAAAGAAAGAAACACAAACCTAACACTAAGATAAATATGAATTTACCTTACTTTTGGCTCTGATACCAAATGATGCAGAACCCCAAGGTTAAAGAACCCGAAACTCCTTGAACATACACTTTGATTTCAAAACACAAAGAAGACAAATACCATCCCTATTGAACCCCCAAACAACAGGTGAATGAAAACGCAAATAATCGAGATAAGAAGAATAAGAAAACGCCACAATCAAATGATTGATAAGTAATCCTAATTCTCGATGCAGTAGAAAAGAAAGCAAGCAATCTCACAATCTCTCTAAAGAATTTTGAATAATCCAAGAGAAAAACTCTCAAAGTTTATAATTTGATTCCAATATTTTTTTTCTTGTTACAACTCATAACAAGCTTATACTAAAACCCTAAACACTTTACTTCCTAAACAAACCAAATAAATAACCAATTTAGGAACTCTAACGACACTTTACTTCCTAAACAAGTCTAATAACCTCTTTAAGAAGTAATAGATCACCCTTAGAAGCTAAAACAACCCCTAAAAAGACCCTAAACAAGGTGTGGCCGAATTTCATTGGTCTTTACAAGACAAAATGATGCGGAACCCCAGCCTATATGCCAAACTAGAACGCCAACATACAATGAATATTGAACATAAATAAGATAATAAACCCCCAATCTAAAGAACCCCCAAACAAGATTGATTGGAAACGCTTATGATAGATTGATTTAGAAAACAAGAAGAAGAAGAATCAAGCGTACATTAATCATGCAAATAGCCTAAGTCTAATTCTTCATGCAATAGCAAGAATCAATAATAAATTAACTCTCACAAATTCGGCCAAGCCAAAGAAAATTCTCATTAATCAAAATTCAAGTCTCTTACAAATGAAGAATTCAGCCCTTTATATAGGCTAGGCAGCCACCCCTCCCTAGATGAATTAAAATCAAATACTAACTCTAAGAGATAAATAATAAAATAAATAACAAAGATAATTCCTAACCTTTATCTACATGTATTTGGCCATAATATGGACTAAGTACATGAAGAAATAAAGATAAATACAATTTGAGATTAATCCTAACAGAAAGTGATAAATATGCTTATTATCCTAAGAAAATGAATGAATGAATGTAGACTTAATGTTGGCTACAAGTGAATTTCGGCCAGCCCTTTAAAGATATGGTCAAGCTATTATTTCTCCCTCAAACTCTACTTAATAATATCCCAAAATAATAAGTATTTATCAAGGAAAATCTATTCCTAAAATTTAGGATCCTAAGTTCACCAATGTAGGCCTAAACCTAAATCTGACCCAAACCCATTAAAATTCAATTCTCCCATGTAAAATTCGGCCCCCTTAGGTATTCTAAGCCTCAAATAGTTATTTTGGCCCAACTCTTTAGAAGAGATAAGCCCAACTTTAGCCTACCCACTTAAACTACCCAAAACAGTAAAATAAGCCCAAAATAAAGCAAACCTATTCTAATAAAGCCCAATTCGTTTTCCTAGGTTCTAGGCTGCCCAAATATACTTAATTAAATGTTACATAAAGAATATAAACTAAATAAATTAGCTTGAAGGCCCATTGCACCATTCGGCCTAAACTTGTCTTCATAGTCCAAATTAGCTTCTTTCTCCTCTTGAACTTGCATCTTCTCCACGTGAGGTCTCATGAATGCTTGTAGGACTTCTTTAAGCTTCTTTGACCTTGCTCTTATTATTGGTCCTTGAGAAAGTGCTAGTTCATCTCTCTTGTTGCCGGCGTGCTTGGTCGTGCTCATATCATCCCCTCCCTCTTCGAAAAAGATTCGTACTCGAATCTTCGTCTTGTTCAAGTTGGGAATTGAAACTTGAGGAATAAATTCATCTTCATAAATGATCTTTGGGATAGGTCGAAATAATATGAACGCTTCTTCAGCAAAAAACTCATCATGTTCCTGCAATTTGACAAAGAAACTAGGCAAAATATGGTTAGTCATTGTTACATCTTTGCGCATGTGATTATTATTTCCTTCTTTTCCCATGTGCAATTCCTCCACCTTAAGCAATAGAGGAGCAATTGTAACTTGTTGATCTTCCATCTCAACTAAACAAACTTCTTCATTCTCATTCAAACAATCAACATCTTTTCTTTCAATTATTTCTTCATCACTCACAACATCACTATCAAAGAAAACTATATCTATAGTGTCCCCTTCAGCTTCACAAATTTTTTCTTCTAGGATAACTTCCTCTTCCTTTCTCTTTTCTTTGCTCTTTTCCAATCTACTCAGTTGTTTGAACCATTGTTTAAATTGCGATTCTATATCATTAAGGTCTTGCCTTAACAACTTCACACTTTCCTTTATCCCATTCATTCTTGTTTATCTCTCAAGTTATAAATTGATATCTCACAATTGCACTTCAGAAACAAACTCAAACTAATATGCACAATTAAGTAATTTGATTAAAGGAACAATGAAAAACCTAACAAGAACAGCAAAGATACTAATTCTAGAGGCAAATTGAACTATTTGAACAAAAATCAGAAATTAGTACACAAGCAGAAGATTTCGTGCACTAATATATATATATATATATATATATATAGATGTTCAACAACGTGCAATATGTCAAACTAGTGTAATTGGAACCAAAAATAGCTTAGACACACAAATTGAAAACTTAGAATGAAGAAAATGGACACGACGGATGCACTTAAATGCGATATTTAACTAAACCTAATGATTAGTTTAAACAGATTTGATGTAAGACTCAACAAAAAAAAATCAAAGAAAGGATGCAATAAACACAACCCAAATCCAAAATTAGGAGTACTAACCTGGTCTTGAAGAAATCAAACCAATTGTGAAAGTTCTAACTCCAATTCTTGCTTGATTGATCAAAACTTACTCCAAGTGGTGCAAGGCACTTTGTAGATCAAAATTATATCCAAACCAAGTTCAACCACTCAAAGATTGCAAATTATATACTTGATATATTCAATGGAAAATTCGGATTCAACAAGAACACAAGATTCATCAATTGATCAAATATGAAACTTAACAAGATAGTAAATCCGAATTGATAACAAGGCTGTTTCTAATTGATTTTTTTTTCTTTTTTTTAACTTTAACCAAACTAATGATCAAATACTTAAGGATAGGTAATTAACACAATAGAGCAAGAACCAAATAAGGAACTAGATGCAAGATCCTATTCGGCTAAAATAGAAAATTGAATTTTAAAAGCAAAATTAAAGGATAGTTAAGAATTTACCCCTTAGCCTATGCTCTGATACCAATTGATACGGAACCCCAGCCTATATGCCAAACTAGAACGCCAACATACCATGAATATTGAACATAAATAAGATAATAAACCCCCAATCTAAAGAACCCCCAAACAAGATTGATTGGAAACGCTTATGATAGATTGATTTAGAAAACAAGAAGAAGAAGAATCAAGCATACATTAATCATGCAAATAGCCTAAGTCTAATTCTTCATGCAATAGCAAGAATCAATAATAAATTAACTCTCACAAATTCGGCCAAGCCAAAGAAAATTCTCATTAATCAAAATTCAAGTCTCTTACAAATGAAGAATTCAGCCCTTTATATAGGCTAGGCAGCCACCCCTCCCTAGATGAATTAAAATCAAATACTAACTCTAAGAGATAAATAATAAAATAAATAACAAAGATAATTCCTAACCTTTATCTACATGTATTTGGCCATAATATGGACTAAGTACATGAAGAAATAAAGATAAATACAATTTGAGATTAATCCTAACAGAAAGTGATAAATATGCTTATTATCCTAAGAAAATGAATGAATGAATGTAGACTTAATGTTGGCTACAAGTGAATTTCGGCCAGCCCTTTAAAGATCCTCAAGCTATTATTTCTCCCTCAAACTCTACTTAATAATATCCCAAAATAATAAGTATTTATCAAGGAAAATCCATTCCTAAAATTTAGGACCCTAAGTTCACCAATGTAGGCCTAAACATAAATCTGACCCAAACCCATTAAAATTCAATTCTCCCATGTAAAATTCGGCCCCCTTAGGTATTCTAAGCCTCAAATAGTTATTTTGGCCCAACTCTTTAGAAGAGATATGCCCAACTTTAGCCTACCCACTTAAACTACCCAAAACAGTAAAATAAGCCCAAAATAAAGCAAACCTATTCTAATAAAGCCCAATTCGTTTTCCTAGGTTCTAGGCTGCCCAAATATACTTAATTAAATGTTACATAAAGAATAGAAACTAAATAAAGTAGCTTGAAGGCCCATTGTACCATTCGGCCTAAACTTGTCTTCATAGTCCAAATTAGCTTCTTTCTCCTCTTGAACTTGCATCTTCTCCACGTGAGGTCTCATGAATGCTTGTAGGACTTCTTTAAGCTTCTTTGACCTTGCTCTTATTATTGGTCCTTGAGAAAGTGCTAGTTCATCTCTCTTGTTGCCGACGTGCTTGGTCGTGCTCATATCACAAAACAAGCCCATTCTCCTGCTTAAAGAATTAAAACAAAACCAAAATGATGGGCCTTAGTGAAGGTGGCATGTAGCCCACTTAAATAAGGCCTCACTTATTCAATAATCCAACTAAACTAAAAACTAAACAAAACAGCCCCTTAAACCCATTAAGATACAACTTTAAATGAGTCACGTGACTTTTAAATGAAGCACATGACTTGTACAATTAAAGCCCAAAGTTGCATAACCCTTTATTACTCAAGTTGGCCTCATTCTTTATTTGCTTCCAAAAGGATGAGTACTTTATGCTTGTGATGTTGATTGATGAAATCATCATGACTTGCCCCCCTATGGCCGTATCATTAGCCTTACCATCTAAGTTAGAACGTTCATTCAAAGGTAAAGGCATCAAATCCAAAACAGTCAATGGATTAAAAACCATACATAATTTCAAATGGTGAAAAACCTATAGAAAAATGAATTGCACGATCATAAGCAAACTCAACAAATGGTAAACATTCTTCCCAAGTTTTAATATTCTTACCAATTATAGCACGCAACATAGTTCCTAAATTTCTCTTGACAACTTTGGTTTGGCCATCTGTTTGTGGATGACAAGTAGTGGAAAACACAAGTTTAATACCAAGTTTACCCCACAGAACACACCAAAAGTGACATAGGAACTTAGATTCCCTATTAGAGACAATAGTCCTAGGTATACCATGCAATCGAACTACTTTCCTAAAAAATAAATCAGCTATGTTTGTTGCATCATCGGTTTTTTGACAAGCAATAAAATATCCCATTTTACTAAATCGGTCCACTACAACAAACATAGTATCCCTTCCCCTTTTTGTCCTAGGTAAACCTACAACGAAGTCCATAGAAATGTCAGTCCAAGGTTCAGTAGGAATAGGCAAAGGAGTATACAAACCTTGATTTAAAGACTTAGACTTAGTTTGTTTATATGCAAAACATTGAGCACACACTTTTTCAACATATTTTCGCATATTAGGCCAATAAAAATGTTCATTAAGCATGTCTAAAGTCTTTTTCACACCAAGGTATCCCATTAATCCCCCACTATACGATTCCTTCACGAGCAACTCTCTAAGAGAATATGCAAGTATACATAGTTGTTTTCCTCTAAAAAGAAACCCATCATGTCTATAGAACTTATTAAATACATAATGAACACATGCCTTATACACTTCACCAAAATCAGAATCATGACCATACATTTATTTAAAATGCTCAAAACCTAACAGTTTAGAACTAAGCATAGAAATCAAAGCATATCTCCTAGAAAGTGCATCAGCAACAACATTCTCTTTATCTTGCTTGTACTTAATCACATATGGAAAAGTATCAAGGTAGACCCACTTACCATACCTTCTATTCAACTTATCTTGTCCCTTCAGATATTTGAGAGATTGGTGATCTGTGTGTCACGAATTCTTTAGGCAAAAGGTAGTGTTCCCAAACCTCAAGAGCTCTCACCAATGCATATAACTCTTTGTCATAGGTAGAGTAATTCAGCTGTGCTCCACTTAACTTCTCACTAAAAGTATGCTATTGGGTGATTTTCTTGCATCAAAACAGCACCTATACCAATCCTAGAAGCATCACATTCTTCCTCAAAAGTCTTAGAAAAATAAGGTAATTTCAAAACAGGAGCAGTGCATAATTTATCTTTCAAAACATTAAAAGCATCTTCCTGCTCTTTACCCCATTTAAACCAACAGACTTTTTAATGATTTCATTTACAAATGCAGCAATAGTAGAAAAATCCTTAACAAATCTCCTATAGAAACTTGCTAAACCATGAAAGCTCCTCACCTCACTTGCATTCTTAGGTGTTGGCCATTCTTGGATAGCCTTAAACATTTCATTATCTACCTCAACACCACGTTCACTAAGTACAAATCCTAATGATATGAGCACGACCAAGCACAATGGCAACAAGAAAGATGAACTAGCATTTCCTCAAGGACCAATAACAAGAGCAAGGTCAAAGAAGCTTAAAGAAGTCCTACAAGCATTCATGAAACCTTATGTGGAGAAGATGCAAGTTCAAGAAGAGAAAGAAGCTAAATTGGACTACGAAGACAAGTGTAGGCTGAATGGTGCAATGGGCCTTCAAGCTACTTTATTTAGTTTATATTCTTTATGTAACATTTAATTAAGTATATTTGGGTAGCCTAGAACCTAGGAAAACGAATTGGGCTTTGTCAGAATAGGTTTGCTTTATTTTGGGCTTATTTTACTGTTTTGGGTAGTTTAAGTGGGTAGGCTAAAGTGGGGCTTATCTCTTCTAAAGAGTTGGGCCAAAATAACTATTTGAGGCTTAGAATACCTAAGGGGGCCGAATTTTACATGGGAGAATTGAATTTTAATGGGTTTGGGTCAGATTTAGGTTTAGGCCTACATTGGTGAACTTAGGGTCCTAAATTTTAGGAATGGATTTTTCTTGATAAATACTTATTATTTTGGGATATTATTAAGTAGAGTTTGAGGGAGAAATAATAGCTTGACCATATCTTTAAAGGGCTGGCCGAAATTCACTTGGAGCCAACATTAAGTCTACATTCATTCATTCATTTTCTTAGGATAATAAGCATATTTATCACTTTCTGTTAGGATTAATCTCAAATTGTATTTATCTTTATTTCTTCATGTACTTAGTCCATATTATGGCCAAATACATGTAGATAAAGGTTAGGAATTATCTTTGTTATTTATTTTATTATTTATCTCTTAGAGTTAGTGTTTGATTTTAATTCATCTAGGGAGGGGTGGCTGCCTAGCCTATATAAAGGGCTGAATTCTTCATTTGTAAGACACTTGAATTTTGATTAATGAAAATTTTCTTTGTCTTGGCCGAATTTGTGAGAGTTAATTTATTATTGATTCTTGCTATTGCATGAAGAATTTGACTTAGGCTATTTGCATGATTAATGTGTGCTTGATTCTTCTTCTTCTTGTTTTCTAAATCAATCTATCATAAGCGTTTCCAATCAATCTTGTTTGGGGGTTCTTTAGATTGGGGGTTTATTATCTTATTTATGTTCAATATTCATGGTATGTTGGCGTTCTAGTTTGGCATATAGGCTGGGGTTCCGCATCACCTAAGAAAACAACACTATCAACACAAAATGTGCATTTCTTCAAATTAGCATACAATTGTTGTTCTCTCAAAACAGCCAACACAATTTAACATGCCTTAAATGCTCTTTTAGGTTTTTCTATAAATTAAGATATCATCAAAATACACAACAATAAATTTACCTAAGAATTCATGCAAAACATGGTTCATGAGTCTTATAAATGTGCTAGGTGCATTAGTTAAGCCAAAGGGCATAACCAACCATTCATACAAACCATATTTTGTTTTAAAGGCAGTTTTCCATTCATCACCTAATTTCATCCTAATTTGATGATAACCACTTTTTAAGTCAATTTTAGTGAATATTATAACACCATTTAACTCTTCAAGCATATCATCTAACCTAGGAATGGGATGGCGATACTTTACAGTGATTTTGTTAACTACTCGACAATCAACACACATACGTATGGTTCCATCCTTTTTAGGTACCAAAAGAATTGGTACAACATAAGGACTTAGGCTTTGCAACTCCTTTGTTTCCTCCGGATTGCTTCGATAAGCCGAACGGTTTGGAATTTGTGCACAGGAACAAAATCAATTTGATGTTCAATCCCTCTAATTGGTGGCAACCCAGGTGGCATCTCCTCAGGAAAGACATCTTTATAATCCTGTAATAACTTGGAAAAAGAACTAGGCAAATTTGGGTCAAGGTTAGTTTCAGAGAAATAATTGTCCTTAAACCTCAAAAGTACTAAAGCTCTCATGCCTAAGTAGGCATTCCTTAACTCTCTTTCTTTTGCATAAAAGGAGTATTTACTAAATTTTTCACTCGACTCACTCTGTTTTCCTTTTATCTCAGCACACATTAACTTTTTCTCTCCTGCACTTCTCTCTTTCTCACTAGTGCAGTCGCTCACCGTTGGTCTTTTACTTTTATTCTTTTCACTACTGGCCTCTTTTCTCTCATTTTTCCTTTCTTTCTCACTTCCCTTTACCTCTTTTGCAGATTGATGTATCTTTACTTGATTTGCATATACCTCTTTAGATGCCAAAGGGGTAAGTGTGTGTTTACATCCTTTAAACTCAAAAGTTTATGATGCGGAACCCCAAGGTTAAAGAACCCAAAACCCCTTGAACATACACTTTGATCTCAAAATGCAAAGAAGACAAACTCGCTCCCTATTGAACCCCCAAACAACACGTGAATGGAAACACAAATAATCGGGATAAGAAGAATAAGAAAATGCCACAATCCAATGATTGATAAGTACCCATTCCCTTAGGGTTTGGAGGCTATAAATAGGTTATTATAACTTGTAAAGAGGGATATTGGAATCAAATTATAAACTTTGAGAGTTTTTCTCTTGGCTTAGCCAAAATTCTTTAGAGAGATTGTGAGATTGCTTGCTTTCTTTTCTATTGCATCAAAATTAAGATTACTTATCAATCATTTGATTGTGGCGTTTTCCTATTCTTCTTATCCCGATTATTTGCGTTTCCATTCATGTGTTGTTTGGGAGTTCAATAGGGAGGGTGTTTGTCTTTTTTGCATTTTGAGATCAAAGTGTATGTTCAAGGGGTTTCGGGTTCTTTAACCTTGGGGTTCCGTATCAAACTTGGTACTAAACTTGTGTTTTCCACTACTTGTCATCCACAAACAGATGGCCAAACCGAAGTTGTTAATAGAACTTTAGGAACTATGTTGCTTGCTATAATTGGTAAGAATATTAAAACTTGCGAAGAATGTTTACCATTTGTTGAGTTCGCTTATAATCGTGCAATTCATACTTCTATAGGTTTTTCACCTTTTGAAATTGTGTATGGTTTTAATCCATTGACTGTTTTGGAGTTGATGCCTTTACCTTTGAATGAACTTTCTAACTTAGATGGTAAGGCTAAGGCTGATTTGGTTAAGACAATACACACGAAAGCAAGTGAGCACATTGAGAAGAAGAACATAATGTATGCAAAGCAGGCTAACAAGGGCCGTAAGCAAGTGATATTCGAACCAGGAGATTGGGTTTGGATCCATATGCGTAATGAGAGGTTTCCTAACAAAGGAAGTATAAACTTGATGCAAGAGGAGATGGACCATTTCAAGTGCTGGAATGGATCAATGACAATGCATACAAGATTGATTTGCCAGGTGAGTATGGTGTAAGTGCAACTTTTAATATTTCTGACTTATCTCCATTTGACTATGATTCAGATTCGAGGACGAATCCTTTCGAAGGGGGAGGGGATGATATGAGCACGATCAAGCACAATGGCAACAAAAAGATGAACTAGCGTTACCTCAAGGACCAATAACAAGAACAAGAAAGAAGCTTAAAGAAGTCCTACAAGCAGTCATGAAACCTTATGTGGAGAAGATGCATGTTCAAGAAGAGAAAGAAGCTAAATTGGACTATCAAGCCAAGTGTAGGTTGAATGGTGCAATGGGCCTTCAAGCTACTTTATTTAGTTTCTATTCTTTATGTAACATTTAATTAAGTATATTTGGGCAGCCTAGAACCTAGGAAAACGAATTGGGCTTTATTAGAATAGGTTTGTTTTATTTTGGGCTTATTTTACTGTTTTGGGTAGCTTAAGTGGGTAGGCTAAAGTTGGGCTTATCTCTTTTAAAGAGTTGGGCCAAAATAACCATTTGAGGGGGCCGAGTTTTACATGGGAGAGTTGAATTTTATTGGGTTTGGGTCAGATTTGTGTTTAGACCTACATTGGTGAACTTAGGGTCCTAATTTTAGGAATGGATTTTCCTTAATAGCTTGACCATATCTTTAAAGGGCTGGCCGAAATTCACTTTTAGCCAACATTAAGTCTACATTCATTCTTTCATTTTCTTAGGATAATCATGCATATATCACCAGCTTTTAGGATTATTTTCAGATTGTATTTATCTTTATTTCTTCATGTACTTAGTCCATATTATGGCCAAATACATGTAGATAAAGGTTAGGAATTAACTTTGTTATTTATTTTATTATTTATCTCTTAGAGTTAGTGTTTGATTTTAATTCATCTAGGGAGGGGTGGCTGCCTAGCCTATATACAGGCTGAATTCTTCATTTGTGAGGGACTTGAATTTTGATTAATGAGAATTTTCTTTGCTTGGCCGAATTTGTGAGAGTTAATTTATTATTGATTCTTGCTATTGCATGAAGAATTAGACTTTAGGCTATTTGCATGATTAATGTATGCTTGATTCTTCTTCTTGTTTTCTAAATCAATCTATCATAAGCGTTTCCAATCAATCTTATTTGGGGGTTCTTTAGATTAGGGGTTTATTATCTTATTTATATTCAATATTCATGGTATGTTGGTGTTCTAGTTTGGCATATAGGATGGGGTTCCGCATCAGTCCATATGTCTAATACCTTCAGGTATCCACAGGAACCTTTGGGTATTTATATATTTAATACCTACGGATATCCACAGCACCCGTTATCCACACCCTTAGGGAAGATGCGAGCTTAATACGAGATATAAGCAAATTGTCATAAGTATTTACATGATAAAGATGGCGTGATATTCAATAATACTATTTTCATGCAATTATACATTAAAAAGGTATAGCATAAGATTAATTAAAAGCTCACTTGAACCCAAAAATGTACAGAGTTTGAATATAATTATCCTTGAATATGTATAATTATGTAATGAACCATTAATGATTATG